>JAPVLO010000196.1:0-1416274 GCA_027257055.1 Cephalopachus bancanus
CTGGACTGCACTGGCATGATCACAGCTCACTGCAGCCTTGACCTCCTGGGCTCAGGTGCTCCTTCTGTTTCAGCCTCCCGAGTAGCTGGAACAACAGGCATGTGCCACCATGCCTGACTTTTTTTGTTTGCTTGTTTTGGTTTTTTGTTTGTTTGTTTGTTTGCTTGCTTCCTGGACTGTTAATGAAAGCTTGCTTTAAAAGGAGCAGCCTTTATTCAATTGCTGGACACCAGGCCAACCCCCTGGTTCTCTTGTTTTCTCATGGTCCTAGCGTGTGACTTCCACCCTGAGTGCCTTGTGTTCAAGGAAGGACATTCCAGCAGAAGGCCACATAATGGCAGGGAGGTTAAATCACCTGCCTTGGAGTTGGGTCGACCTGAGTTCAAAACCCAGCTCTACTCCTTGAGGCAGTCACCCAACCTCCTGAGTCTCTGAATCGGTGTAAAGTGAGTTCACTTCTACTTCAATGGCTTGTGAAGGCTAACTGGAATTATGTATGTAAAATGCCCAGCACATGGCACACGTTACACACTCGTAAAAGGTAGTCATTGTTAGAATGACACTGACATGGCATCCCAAGGAGTAAAGGCTCTCGGGGGGGGTCAGATGGTCCTGGAGTGGGTTGCAGATTCTCTGAACGTATTTATTGACTATCTGAATGATGCTGGTGCAGACAAGGGATTGAGAACTTGCATCCAGTGAGCAAGAGCTGTGGAAATGAGAAAAGTGCTGGCTTGCTCACTCTGTTGCTCAGGCTGGAGGGCAGTGGCATGATCATGGCTCACAGCAGCCTCGACCTCCTGGGTTCAGGTGATCCTTCTACCTCAGCCTCTGGAGTGGCTGGGACTACAGGCACCACCACCATGCACAACTAATTTTTTTTTTTTTTTGAGTTGGAGTCTCACTCTGTCACCCAGACTGGAGTGCAGTGGCCACTCCCAGTCACCGCAGCCTCAACGTGCTGGGCTCCGGCGATCCTTCCGCCTCAGCCTTCCAAGTAGCTGGAACTACAGGCACGCACTACCACACCCGGCTAATTTTTGATTTATTGTAGAGATGAGGTCTCGCCAAGTTGCCCAGGCGGGTCTCAAACCCGCAGGCTCAGACAATCCACTCACCTCAGCCTCCCAAGGTGCGGGATTACAGGCTGAGCCACCAAGTCTGGCTTAATTTTTTTTTTTTTTTGTAGAGATGAGGTCTCACCATGTTGCCCAGGCTAGTCTCGAACTCCTGGACTCAAGCAATCCTCCCACCTCAGCCTCCCAAAATGCTGGAATTACAGGCATGAGCCACCGTGTCCAGCTGAGGATTTATTTTTAATGTGGCATTTCAATCTGGGTTTAGAAGATAGGATCTTGTCTCATTGGGTCCACCTGCCTCATTTCAGGGATTTGATCATTTTCGCCAATCTTTTAAAATATCTTTCCCTTTTCTCCAGAATAGAATGATATCACCTTCAGGCATGGTTTCCTAAAGAATGTACTAATTTTTGATTAAAATAGAACAATCTTGCTCTGCTATTTCTGATGACCCAGCTTTGGGGACTAAATATAAACCCAGCACAGTGGTGTGGTATTTCCATCACAGAAGCAAGTGGACTGTGGCATCATGGGAATTTAGTCACAGAATAACCTGCTTTCGATAGTTGGGGTAGGGGTCAGGCAGTGAGAGGATCTTTTTTTTTTTTTTGAAGGATTGGGGTGTTTTATAAACTTATTTTTTCTTCTTTCTGTTTAATGCTCAGAAGTAAGGCCAAATTCATATGAGCTTAGAATCCAGCTAAATGTTGAACTTTATTACTTCTGGGATCCTAAAAGAGGCTGATATTGCCTGTCTGTGGCTTTGTCTAATGGGGTTTCCTGCAAAGTATGAAATATACTAGATGCTTTAGGCTGAGAGCTTTGTTTTCCACTTAAAACTTCACCCATCTCTAGGTATAATTTTTTTTAATTTGTTTTTTTGCTGGATAACAGTGTTTTATTTATTAATTATTTATTTACTTTGTAATTGACAAATAAAATTGTATGTATTTATTGTGGACAACATATTTTGAAGTATATATAACATCATGGAACCAGGTGCAGTGGCTCGTGTCTTTTTCCCAGCACTTTGGGACACCAAGGCAGGAAGATTGCTTAAGGCCAGGAGTTCAAGACCAACATGGGCAGCATAGCAAGACTGTTTCTACAACAACAACAAAAAAAAATTTACCAGGCATGGTGGCTCACGCCTGTAATCCCAGCACTTTGGGAGGCTGTGGCAAGAGGATCACTTGAGCTTGGGAGTTTGAGACCTGCTTGAGTCACACAGTGAGTCCTGGTCTCTACAAAAAAGTTAGCCAGGCATGGTGGCACATGCCTGTAGTCCCAGGTACTTGAGGGGCTGAGGTGGGTGGATCACGTTGAGCCCAGGAGAATGAGGCTTTGGTGAGCCAGAATCGCATCACTGCACCCCAGCCTGAGCAACAGAGTAAGACCCTGTCTCAAAAAATAATAATAAATAAAAATGAAAAAAACAAGTAAATAAATAAATAATACACATATGCACCACACACATATACACCCCCATCACACCACATACCACTACTCACACACACACACACACACACACACACACCCCCTCATGGTGGAATGAGATCCTGTGTGTTAGGAAGCGGATATGAGGAGGAGAGAAAAATTGCGTCTGGTCTCAGCATTGCACTACACACACACACACACACACACACACACACACACACACACCCTCATGGTGCGTCTGGTCTCAGCATTGCACTACAACACACACACACACACACACACAAAATTGCGTCTGGTCTCAGCATTGCACTACACACACACACACACACACACACACACACACACACACACACACACACACACCCTCATGGTGGAATGAGATCCTGTGTGTTAGGAAGCGGATATGAGGAGGAGAGAAAAATTGCGTCTGGTCTCAGCATTGGGAAGGAAGGGTGGTAGCACTTGGGCTGGGCCCTGAGGTGTGACTTCATGGGAGAACATGAAGGGAGGGCCCTGGAGGGGCCAAGGGGGCATTTAGGGGAAAGCCAAGTGGCCAGCTTGGTCAGGGGTATGCTGGAGGCAGTGAGACCTGGGCTGCGTGGAAGGTGGTCCTCAGGGGCCTGGGAACACACGCTGACTGAGTTCAAGGAACTGAACTGACCTGTGAGGGGGCAGAACGGGCTGAACGCCTCTCCTTGGCAAGCTGCGGGGAGAAAATGTGGGAGGGGTATGAGACACAAAGGAGGGAATGGTATGTCTCTGTGTATCTCTCTGTGACTGAGCTGGGGGTATTTGGACTATCTCTGTGTGTGTGTGTGTGTTGCTATTGTTAAACCCTCTCGTTTAGAAAAAGGAAAGATAAAGGTTAACTCTACCTCTGTTAGCATCTGTCGTTAGAATCTCTATTATTACCTTCCTGTTTCTTTAAATGCTATGGAAAGTGCTCGAAGGCAATTCTGTTGTTGGTGGCATAAGAGGGCAATGAAGTGGAGAAATTATCTAAAAGCTGACCTTATTTTCCACTGGTTTTAATCAGTCGTGCTTAGGGAGTCAATCAGTGAATCGTAACGTGGCTGCTAGGTGAGGTGCGAAGGAATCGCTAGGTGAGGTATGAAGGGGCTATTAGGTGCTTGGCAG
Source organism: Cephalopachus bancanus (assembly GCA_027257055.1). Taxonomy (NCBI): domain Eukaryota; kingdom Metazoa; phylum Chordata; class Mammalia; order Primates; family Tarsiidae; genus Cephalopachus; species Cephalopachus bancanus. Next base: position 3,654 of record JAPVLO010000196.1, read on the forward strand.
ACCTGGTATAAAACAGGACCCTCGTCCTCAAGCTGCTTTGCCAGGTGGCCTAGTCAAAGTGAGTTTTGGGAAATAAGTTAGAGAATAAGTAAGGGCCAAACAAAGTTTAGAAAGGAGCAATCTCTAGTAATGTCAGGAAGGCTTCCTGGAGGAAGAGGCATTGAAAGACCTTTGGTGTTGATGTGTGCTGTTTTGCCTCCTGCTGGCACCGCTTGCTGTATCAAAGGTTCTAAGTCCTGCAGGGTAGAAACATTTCCCAAACATATTGGAGGGAGCAAAAAATCTTTTTCTACAATATGATTATCACCAAATAGAGAGAAGCAATCTTCTGAGAATGCAGCACATAGTAGGTGAGAACTCTATGAGGCACAACACAGGAGGGCTTTGCGCAGGAGGAGAGGAGAGGGCATTGGGTTCGGGAGGTGTGAGATCGTCAGCGCAGTGGGCAGAGCTGCCTGGCTGATGGGGAGGGCAGGACGGGTTGAATAGGTTGGGTGAGGCCATACTGGCGACAGACATAATCCGGGCAGGACGGAAGGAAACAAGGACAGCCAGAAAACAGCTCTCTTCCTTCTCTTCTCCCAACCCAGGATGCAGATGTGGTGGCTCATGCCTATAATCTTGGCACTCTAGGAGCCTGAGCCAGGAGGATGGCCTGAGGTCAGGAGTTCAAGACCAGCGTGGGCAACATAGCAAGATAACATTATCTCTACAAAATAAAATGTGGGGGAGGAGAGTCCAGACGGCAGATGACATCTGAGTGGCGTCCCAACCTCTAGAAGGAAGGTCTAAGCAGGGTGCTGGCAGAAGCGGCGGCCTGGCAGGAGGGCAGCTGGAGCATGGAGCATCCTCTGGCTGAGAAAGGGGGATTTCCAAAACTAGTCAGGAGTAGGAAGCTCCCCTCTTCCCCACCCAGCCCTCAGCCCTGAGGGTGCCTGATGCTTTTTCTTTTTCTTTGAGTTGGAGTCTCACTCTGTCGCCCAGACTGGAGTGCAGTGGCCGCTCCCGGCCACCGCAGCCTTGACCTGCTGGGCTCCGGGGATCCTTCCGCCTCAGCCTTCCAAGTGGCTGGAACTACAGGCGCGCGCTACCATGCCCAGCTAATTTTTGATTTTATTGTAGAGATGAGGTCTCACCAAGTTGCCCAGGCGGGTCTCGAACCCGCAGGCTCAGGCAATCCACTCACTTCAGCCTCTCAAAGGCGCAGGATTACAGGCTGAGCCACCGAGCCCGGCTGCCTGATGCTTTTTCATTACCTCGGAGATAATCAGGTGGGGCTTCTTCCTGAGGCAGGTCAAAGAGCAGTTGCCCACGTGGGCAGAATAGGACCCGGACAGCTGCGTGTGGGTGAGATTCCTCATTAGGAAGAAAAGTCACCTGCAGGGAGATGGCGCGCCTCCTGGCTCTGAGGGAGGGGCTGCTCAGCTCTGCAGGGGCGAGGCTGAGGAGGTGAATCGGGCTTTGGAGTTTTTTTCCCTCAGCCTCTCCGTCTACACCCCTCCTCTCCCCTTCTCTTCCCCCCTCCTCATTTCCCCCTTCCCTGTCCCTCTCTTCACCTCTCCTCTCTTCTTCTCCCTTCTCTCTTTCCATCTTCCGTCTATTCTTCTTTCTCGTCTCCCTCCCTTTTTTCTCTCCTTTGAACAGGTGGATTTGGGGCTGTTTGTCCTACCAGTGGCTCAGCCCCAGTCCTCAGCCCCAGCCACAGAGCACCAGAGTGGTGACTGCTGCCACTTTTCAGATGTGCTGCCCCGAGGGCTTGATGCTTGCCCTCAGGAGTAAGCACTGACTGATGCCTCTCCAAACCTCAGTGTGGGCTTGGTGCAGCTGACATGGTGTTGCTAGCCTAACTTTTTTTTTTTTTTTGAGAGACAGGATTTTGCTCTGTCACCCAGACTGGAGTGCAGTAGCATGATTGCAGCTCCCTACAGCCTCGACCTCCTGGGGTCAGCAATCCTCCTGCCTCAGCTTCCTAAGTAGCTGGGGCATGCACCACCACACCCAGCTAACTTTTCAGTTTTTTTGTAGAGACAGGATCTGGCTTTGTTGCCCAGGCTGGCCTCGAACACCTGGGCTCAAACAATCTTGCTGCCTTGGCTTTCCAAAGTGCTGGGATTACATGCGTGAGCCTTCTCACCCGGCCAGTTTTTCCTTACCTTAATGAGTCACCCATTCCATCACCTCCCCGGGAGGTTCTGGCTGGTGACAGTAAAGCCTGTCAGATCACCAGATGGCCACTCCTCATCGCCCATTCATGTCCTGTCTCCTAGCGGCTGCATCATGGACTCGGATGCAAGGTATCTGCAAGGAGCAGAGAGGCCTAGGGCGCAGCCCAGATCTTAGAGTCTAAGACCGGACTTGGTTTGTCCACTGTCTCCCATTCCTGCTGGCACTGGTGGCTGCTGGACAGAACTCCCAGGGGCTCATCTGGGTTTACCAATAGGGGCTTGTCCAAGAAAGTCACCCAGCCAGCTCGACCTGAGGTGACATTGACATCGCCTGGATCTGATGGAGGATTCAGACAGCCCACTCCATCTCCATCTCTCTATCACCACACCCGAGCAGAGAGAATAACACCCCAAGATGTCCTCACCCAAATCCTGGGAGCCTGTGAATGGCCAAAGGAGCCCGGCAAGTGTGATTGTGAGATGGCAAGAGTATCCTGGACTATCTGGGTGGGCCCAGAATAATAATAATAATAATAAGGGTCCTTTTAAGGGGGAGCAAGGAGGACCAGAGCCAGAGAGGGAGATGGGACGATGGAGGCAGAGGTTGGAGGGATGCATTTGGGGTGGAGGAAGGGTCACAGGCCAAGGACAGAGGCAGCTTCTAGAAGTAGGAAGAGATAAGGAATAGATCCTCCCCCAGGGTCTCCTGAAGGACCCAGCCCTGCTTGCATCTTGATTTTAGGCTGTAAGACCCATTTCAAACTTCTGACATTTCAGACTCTAGAACACTAAGAGGCCAGATGTGTATAATGTGTATGGTTTTGAGCCTTGAAGCTTGTGATGGTTCATTACAGCAGCATCAGGAAGTGAATCTCCCTACCTGCGCTCTTATGCAAGGCCTGAGTTCTGGGGACGGGAACTCCTGTATCTTGCCCTCCAGAGATGCTTCTGAAGGGAATGAGTTTGGGAATCACTAGCTTATAGACAGGGCTTTTTCCTGGAGGTGAACCCACAGACCCTTTTATCTGTTCATCTGCCCAGCGACTCTTTAAGGAAAGGGCATATGGGGGGAATTCCCAGTTCTGAATCTGTGAATCCTTTCTCAAGCAGAACACCCATGGCCAGAGGGTATGTAAAAGATGAACTGATAGCCGGGCTCGGTGGCTTAGCCTGTAATCCCGCGCCTTTGGGAGGCTGAGGTGAGTGGATTGCCTGAGTTCGTGGGTTCGAGACCCGCCTGGGCAACTTGGCGAGACCTCATCTCTACAATAAATCAAAAAATCAGCCGGGCGTGGTAACGCATGCCTGTAATTCCTACTACTTGGAAGGCTGAGGCGGAAGGATCGCTGGAGCCCAGCAGGTCGAGGCTGCGGTGGCCGGGAGCGGCCACTGCACTCCAGTCTGGGCGACAGAGTGAGACTCCAACTCAAAAAAAAAAAAAAAAAAAAAAGATGAACTGATAGGCATCCTCCTCTTCCAGGCCTATTTCTCTCCACCCCATGATTCTCCTATTCAGGGGCCAGCATTGCCTGGAGAGAGGTGTGAGGGAGGAACCAGAGAACAAAGACCTAAGTCTTGGCCCTTATATTTCTAAAGTCACAGCCCAGATGTACGAATGAAAGATTGTAGAGAATGCATGATCAGGCTGAACTGACGCACCTGTCCCCAAACACACACACACACACACACACACACACACACACACACACACACACACCTGTCCCCACACACACACACACACACACACACACACACACACACACACAGAGCCTGGAGGAGCTTAGGTGAGAAAACAACGAGAAAGATTAAGTTAGGTTAAGTTCCTAAGGAAATGCTTTGGATCCTACCCCCCTCACTGAGTAGGAGATGGGAAAGAGGGGGAAACCCCCAAAAGAACCCAGAATTTATTTATAAAAATTGTGTATTTATTCTTACATGTTTAAACTTCAGTCACCTTCAAAGTACTCTCACTATTTGCCTAGGCTGGTCTTGAACTGGGCTTGATGCAATACACTTATGGAGATGCTTTTTGATGCAGTACACCTATGGAGACGTTTTTCCCGCTGCTCAAAACAGTTTTTAAACTTGTCAATTTTAATGCCTTTTAATGCTTCTGCCGTTTTTTGTTTCACCTCTTTCACACAGGCGAAACATTTTCCTTTGAGAACTGTTTTCATCCAGGGAAACATAAAGAGTTGCTTGGGGTGAGATTGGGAGAATAGGGAAGGTGAGGCACACCGGTCAAGCTGTTTTTGGTCAAAAACTGCTGAACACTCAGCTTAGTATGGGCAGGTGTGCTTGTAAATCACCCATCACGAAGTGGGCAAATGTGTTGAAAGAATCTCAAAAAAAAATCACTTAAGCTGAATTTTTTTCAGGTTTGACTGAACTATGAATTGCAGGTATCAGAAGCCAAATCAAACAAGTTCAAGCCAAAGGAGAATTTATAATCGGGATGTCAGAGTGTGGCAGGAACACAACTGGGCTTCAGGGACGATGGGTTTGGAATCTGAACTTGCGCCTTGGTGCAATAAATACTCACTGGGTGGGGGGAGCTGCGGTGTGGGGGTGTCAATAGACAAGGCTTCTGCCCCTCAGGAGTTTAAATTCTGGTGGACTCAACAGGCAAAGAGATCCTGTAATTTTGCCAGTGGAAAGTGCTACGAGGACTCTTAGTAGGACAGTGGGGTAGAGGTGCAAGGATGAGAGATGGGGAGAGTGGTTGCTGTGGAAAGACGTAACCCTGTAGTGGGAAAGCCCCAAGGAGACCCAGTTGAAGAGTCCCAGGAAAGGCAAGTAGCCAGCCTGGTGAGCCTCGGGTAGGTGGGAGGGAGACAGAGAGGGCAGGGCCACATCTCAAGGAGATGGGCCATCAGAACAAGAAGCTGAGCCTCCCTTGTAAAGCTGCTGGACAACATTGGAGGGTTTTAAGGACAGAGATGACCTGGTTCAATTTGTGTGGCCAATGAACTCTAGGGAGTGGAGAGGCCAGGCCTTACCTAGACCCTCCTCGAGCTCACCTGGGCTGCTTGGCATAGAGCAGAAGTGACATACACATTGGCTAAACTGCTATCAGAATCATGTCTTTTCTCTGTCAAGTCTTAGCTGATTTGAGACAAGGTAGTTTCCCTTTGTCTGAAAACTATACGAAATAGTCGATGACAAATAGCTTTTGGGGGGGGTTGGAGTCTCACTCTCTTACCTAGGCTGGAGCGCAGTGGCACAATCATAGCTCACCACAGCCTCCACCTCCAGGGTTCAGGCGATTCTTCCACTTCAGCCTCCTGAGCAGCTGGGACTACAGGCATGTGCCATCATGCCCTGCTAATTTTTAAAAAAATTTTTTGTAGAGACGAGTTCTCACTATTTGCCTAGGCTGGTCTCGCACTCGCCTCAAGCGTTCCTCCCACCTTGACTTCCCAAAGTGCTGGGATTACAGACATGAGCCACCACACCCAGCCACAAATAACTTTTATCAGATACTTGTTTCAGCACTAGTGCAGAATATAAACAGCAGCCCTCATATTTCTGCTGAGATGTAAAAAGCCTGCTGAGAGTATGTTCTTTGGTCCCAGGCATGTAAATCACTATGAAAACGCCTCTTGGATTCCGTACTTCTAGCTGTGCACCCGATTTCCTCAAAATGATCCCGTTTGTTGCCTAGTCCTTTTTTTTTTTTCTTTCTTTCTTTTTTTTTGGAGTTGGAATCTCACTCTATCACCCAGGCTGGAGTGCAGAGACATGATCATGGCTACCCCGAAGCCTCAACCTGCTGGACTCAGGCAATCCTTCCACCTCAGTCTTCCAAGTTGATGGAACTGCAGGTGTATACCACCACGCCCAGCTAATTTTATTTATTTATTTATTGTACAGATAAGTTCTTGCCAAGTTGCTTAGGATGGTCTCAAACCCCTGGGCTCAGTCAATTCTCTTGCTTCTGCTGCAAAAAAGTGCTGATGTTATAGGCGTGAGCCACTGTGCCTGGCTACCCAGTCTTTTGACCTTGACTCTATCGATGGAAAGTTTTCCTTCTGTCCTCCCTTCCTCCCTCCCTTTGAGACAACTACATTGTCTCAAGCCACCCAAGACTCCCAGGACTTTGATGGCAGTTCATCCAATGTGTACATCACTTCTGCTCTGTGGTAGGCAGCCCAGGTGAGCTCCAAGGAAGGTCTCACCAAGCAAGGTGTGATGCACTGATAGCATAGAGATGAGATGAATGTGTACTTTGCTTGGGGTTGGGAGGGGGGATCAGAAAAGCAAACCAGCACAGGCAGGTGTTGGGGAGCCACTGGTGGATGACTCAGAGAGGAATTGACACAACCCACGCAGGCACATGGAAGGAGGCCTGCCCAGAAAAGTCACTGCAGTACTGCTTGCACAGGAAACAGCTGAAAGGTTCATCATGTGGCAAAATACTCTGCAGCATTCGGATGGAGCAAACTAGATCTACGGGTATCATTATGGGGGAAGCACAATGTTGAGTGACAGCAGTAGCAGACAGATACCCAGAGCAATTTACAAAACAAAATAGTTCCGAATATTGTTCTAGATACCAGCTTCTGTTGTCAAAGTATAAACATAGTATGGAGTTATACACTGAATTCAGCAAGGTGCTCTCCTCTGGGGAGAAAGGGAAGAGAATGGGATCTGGGAGAGGTATATTAGGATCTTCAACTATATTTAGAAGATGTCATATCTACAAATATGAAGGAAACATATCAAAATGTCAGCACTAGTTAAATCTGGGTGATGGCTCCATGGATTTTGTCTTATTATTTTCTGTATTGTTATATATATTTAAAATATTTATAACTTTTTTTAAGAGCCTGTTGCCCAGGCTGGAGTGCAATGACATCATCATAGCTTTCTGCAGCCTCAAACTCCTGGCCTTAAATGATCCTCCCAACTTGGTCTCTCAAAGTGCTGGAATTACAGGTATGAGCCACCAAATTTTTTTTTTTTTTTTGAGTTGGAGACTCACTCTGTCGCCCAAACTGGAGTGCAGTGGCCGCTCCTGGCCAACCGCAGCCTTGACCTGCTGGGCTCTGGCGATCCTCCCGCCTCAGCCTTCCAAGTAGCTGGAATTACAGGCATGCGCTACCACGTCCGGCTGATTTTTTTGATTTATTGTAGAGATGAGGTCTTGCTGCCCAGGCGGGTCTTGAACCCACAGGCTCAGGCAATCCACTCACCTCAGCCTCCCAAAGGCGCGGGATTACAGGCTGAGCCACTGAGCCCGGCTGAGCCACCAAATTTTTAAATAAATACATGTGGGTCTGGGATTTGGAGAGAGGCCAGGACCAAAGCTGTGGCATTGAGCTCTCCCGTGCGGTAAGCTCAGGTGAAGCAGCAGGCTGGATGTGCGTGCCCAGGTCTGGCACTGATCACCACACAGAAGTGAGCAAAGGCTCCAGGAAACACTTGTTTTTCAGGAAGTGTTATGGTCAAACCGTTCTTATGCCTGCTGCCCAGAAAAACCAAAACTGATGCAGCCATTACATGGAGAAAGTTTAATACAGCAAAGCAGCTAAGCTAGGAGAGCAGGAAAAATCTTTAAAATCTGCCTCCCAAAGTTCAGAGGATAAGTTTTTTAAAGGGAATTTGGGGGGCAGAGAGATAGGGGCTGTTGACTTGTTGATGTCATTAGAAGGTGTTGAGACTGTCTTCCTGGAGTCCTGTGACCGGCAGAGGACTTCTGGTGCTCTGGGTCTGGGTAAGCGTCCGGGTCTACCAGAGTACAAAGTCTGAAAAAAGATCTCAGATACCTTTCTGAGGTTTTACCATAGATGCTATTTATAAAACAAGTCGGCCAGGCTCGGTGGCTCAGTCTGTAATACCAGCACTTTGGGAGGCCAAGGTGAGTGGATTGCCTAAGCCTGTGGGTTCGAGACCAGCCTGGGAAACTTGGCGAGACCTCATCTCTACAATAAAATAAAAAATTAACTGGGCATGATAGCATGCGCCTGTAGTTTCAGTTACTTGGAAGGCTGAGGCAGAAGGATCGCCAGATTCCAGCAGGTCGATGCTAGGGTGGCCATGAGTGTGCCACCGCACTCTGGTCTGGGCAATGGAGTGAGACTTCAACTCAAAAAAATAAAAAATAAAAACAAGTCCCCTGGCTGGCAGGTACACTTCCAGCCCTGCACCATGGCGGAGGCAGCCCAGGAGGAAGGTGTAGGGGGAGGTGGGGGTCCCTGGAGATTGAAGCCCCTTGTCTTTCAATGGTTTCTTGTCTCCTCGGGCAATCTTATGTTGATTGGCCTTGTGGGGCAGCTGTGGGGCAGCTTCCCCTCCTCCCCGGGGTCGAGCATGAAGATAATTGTAAGTAGACTTGGAACATATTCGTTCATTTCTAACCATAGCTGCAGCTTTTATGCCATGATCCAATATTAATTTTACATAGATAGCTTCAGAAGGAGGTAGAAAAACAGAAGACGAAGATGAGAATAGGAGGAGGGCTCAGAAAAGGAAGAGCCAGAAAAGAAAAAAAAAATTTTAATTGTCATGGAAAATGTCAACTGCTCTACATATAGAAATACAAAGACTAAGACAGCTAATTCCCATACACCCACTCTGAACCTCTCCTTGAATTAAATAATGGTCAAGATTTTGCCATATCACTTTTGCTTCTTCTAGTCCCCTCTTTCTCTCTTGTTTCCTTTTTTATTTACTGAAGTAACTTAAAATACATTCTGGGCACGATGTCTTTCCAACGCCCCCCATACTGTCGTGTGCATTTCTAGAACATCCAGACATCGAGAAGGATCTTTTAAGAGGGAAGTGTCAGTCGCATTAAATGTTGCAGATGACTTGAAAGAGATGCAGACCATGGGGCTGTCAGGAAAGTTCCAGAATGGAGCACACATCTGAGGATGCAGCAGTGGCAGGAGGAAGTGCTGGCCCCCCCGAACATTGCTCGAATCTGCACGGGAGTTCACAGAGGGCCTTTGAGAGGAACCAACTCAAGAAATGCGGCTCTTCATTTTGCCAAGAGTGATGGTAAAGAAGGAGGAGGAGGAGGATGATATTTCAGCATGTCAGGATGAGGCAGAGAAATATTTTTAGGATGAAGACAGATCAATATTTGGAGGCTCAGATGGCCGGTATGAAAAAGGAAGCAAAATTGATGAAGCTAATCCCCAAAGGGGCAGAAGTGGATGAGAGAAAGTCCACTGAGGTGAATTCTTCACTAACAGGAGTGAAGTTACTCAGACTTACAGAGGAGGAAGGAGAGAGGGAGGACATTCTTGGAGGGCACTGAGTTTGCAGTTTGGGACAGGTGAATTCAGAGCTCCCCGTGGACAGACACCAGGGGTCAACTGAGGTCTGTGACAACAATTGGAATGCAAGTCAGGTACTCTCATGATCTCGTTGAAGCCTCAACATGCTTCACAGCTCAGGAAAGTGGACTTAGAAATGTTAAGTAGCTTGTTGAACACAGACTTAGTAATTGCTCTTACTGCAGGGCCCTTCTGCACAGCCCTGAGGATAGTCCTTAAACCGCAGGACTCTGTGGTGGTACCAGTCCTCAGGAGTGGGTGGGTTTTTCTAACTTCTCCCAGGAAAAACGCTGACTGGATTTGTTCAGCTGTGTAAGGGTACCTGGATACCTGGGCATGGCAGCGGTGGCAGAAGATTGAGGGATTCAGGTGCCTAGGGGTGCCTTTCTATCTTTTTTTTTTTTTAAGTATTAGAGTCTCACTCTGTTGCCCAGCCTGGAGTGCAATGGCACAATCGTAGCTCACTGCAGCCTCAAATTTCTGGACTCAAATGATCTTCCTGCCTCAGCCTCCTAAGTAGCTAGGACTACAAGTGTGTGCCACCATGCCCAAATAATTTATTTCCTGTAGTGACGGGGTCTAGCTATGTTGCCCAGGCTGGTCTTAAACTCCTGGCCTCAAGCAATCCTCTCACCTTGGCCTCCCAAAATGATGGGAATATAGGTGTGAGCCACTGCACCCGGCATCTTTCCATCATTGTTCCTGAGTTATATTGTCTCTGGAGTTTCTGATCCTACTTCCCCTTGCTCACCTCTCTCCTTCTTTTCTTAAGCACCCTCTCGGGATAAATTCCTTTTTGTTCCCAGCTAGCTTCAATCCGTTACCTGGGCTTAGTAAACATTGCCCTTCACCTGGCAGCATCACATCCCTACCAACTTGCTGCCATTTGTGCATACATAGACTGTATGTACATTACTATTGTTCCCACTATTTCAGAGAGGAGGAACTGAGACCAGACTGCAGAAGCAGTTCACTGGGAAGCCAACGAAGCTTCATCCTCAGGGCCTTTCTGGGACACAGGCCCTTGACAGGCCCTGAAAGAGGTCCAGCCATGTGTTCTCATGGTCATGTGCTTTGTAAGTTTGCAAAGATGTTGCTGACCAATGGTAAGCCTTTAAAGGGAGGGAGGAACCACTGCATGCTGAGTACCATGGGGATATTTGCAGGTGTTATTGGGTGGGTTGGGATCCATGAATCACATTCCTGCTGCTTAAGGAATGTCTTCACCTGGCTAGCAGGCAGGGAAGCAAGGCTGAAGCCCATGGTAAACCTAAGGAGGGCCTTCCTGGTTGGTCCTCCTGGGGTAAGCAAGCGGATGAAGCACTGGGTGAGTGAGACAGATTTGAATTCGGATCTCCTCAGGTAAATCACTCAGCTTCCCAGAAGAAAATGAGAAGGATGCAAGAGAATGATGCTTACGGATGCTTAGAGGGTGGAGGAAGGAAGGAATAGAAGGAAGGAAGGGAGGGAGGAAGGAGTAAAAAGGAAGGAAGGGAAGAAGGAAGGAAGGAATAGAAGGGAGGGAGGGAGGAGAGGAGGGAGAAAGGAAGGGAAGGAGTAGAAGAAAGGGAAGGAAGGAGGAAGGAAGGCATGGAAAGGATGGAAGGTAGTGAACTGTCAATCAACACTTGCTGAATTTAACTGGAGTGGAAAGAGTGTGTTTAATATGATGCTCAGAAGAAAAGCACTGGGATACAAGATAAATTTTAGGTGGATGGCTTAAAATAATGGCCCCCAACCTTTTTGGCAACAGGAGTGTGTCTCTGCATATACATGAAGGAATGTGGGAAGTGGAAGAGCTTGCACTCACACTTACTCTGTGGAAAATTTTCCCAATGATCAGACACATGACATGGTTAGCAGCGTCGGTTCTCATTGAGGGAGGTCTCTCCCGTCAGGAACATACTTCACAATGCAACCTGTGTAATTATAAGCAAATCACACATTGTTTTCTTTCTCAGTGGCAATTGCAAGAAATACAATTCATTGCAACTGCTGTATCTACAGGGCACACATCAATAGTAGTACTGTAGCTAGTGAGTATGTCTATGCAGTGAAGTTGCATGTTCTGTGCATTCCAGTGATCAATAATGAAAACATTTCCGTCAACCTTGCTAGAGGAAAGACAATTATCTTTTGTAAGATTCTAGAACGGGTGCAGTGGCTCACGCCTATAATTCCAGAACTTTGGGAGGCGGAGGTGAGAGGATTGCCTGAGCCCATGTGTTTGAGATCAGCCTGGGCAACTTGGTGAGACCTCATCTCTACAATAAATCAAAAAATTAGCCGGGCATGGTAGTGTGTGCCTGTAGTTCCAGCTACTTGAAAGACTGAGGTGTCAGGATCGCGTGAGCCCAGCATGTCGAGGCTGCGGTGACTATGAGTGTGCCATTGCACTCTAGCCTGGGTGACAGAGTGAGACTCCAACTCAAAAAAAAAAAAACCAAAAAGGATTCTGGTTGGCCGAACTCAGTGGCTTATGCTTGTAATCCAAGAACTTTGGGAGGCAGAGGCAGGAAGATCACTTGAGGCCAGGAGTTTGGCACCAGGCTGAGCAACAAAGCAAGACCCCTTCTCTACAAAAAAATACAAAGAAAAATATTAGCTGGGTGTGATGGTGCATGCCTGATGTGGGAAGATCACTTGAGCCCAGGAGCTGAAGGCTGTGGTGAGCCATGATCCTGCCACTGCACTCAAGCTTGGGTGACAGAGCAAGACTTTAGCTCTAAAAATAAATAAATAAAAATTGAAGTCATATGATGAGTCAATCAGAGCCTCCAAATACAGGATAAAAATATTACAGAAGTGTGTTAGTCAATTAAAACATTAAATTGTTTTTCTGGATTGTTTGGTGTTTGTGGTTTTTATCAACTCTTTGATATTTGTAATTCATTTGTCATGAAATCTTTTTCCATTCTAAACCATCACTTTCATACCAAATTTGTATTTGTAATTTTATCTTACTTTTTTTCTAAAAGAAAATACTCCAAATTGTATAAGATTCAGGTCCCACAAACTGGAATCAATTCCTGACAGAGTAATTAAGTGATGACTGAAATCACAGCTACTAAAGTGGTCAAGCCAGGACTTGAAGCCAGAATTCAAGTGTGGACCTCACAGGGCAAATGGGACTCTCAATGCACCCACCTCACTGGGGCTCTTGTTGAAGTGCAGATTCTGCCTCAGCAGATGTCGGCTGGGGGCCAGGTGGTATGATCTGCTACTCTGTGGGCTACGGTCTGAGGAGCCGGGTCTCTAAGCCAATGCACTCTAATGGCCAGCGGTCTAATTAGATCATTATGATTGTTTCCTTATGAATGGGGTCATCTCACCAACAATCCTCCCTTCTCTCACTCCAGCCCTGGAGACATATGGCGCCAAGATGTGGGGTATTTGTTTTTCTGAGTTATGGTCTCACTCTGTTGCCCAGGCTGGAGTGCAGTGGCACAATCACCGCTCACTGCTGTCTTGACCTTTTGGGCTCAAAATCCTTCCCAAGTGGCTGGGGCTACAGGCATATGTCAATGCACCCTGCTAATTTTTGTATTTTTTTGTAGAGACAAGATCTCGCTATGTTGCCTAGGCTGGTCTGGAACTCCTGGACTCACACAATCCTTCTGCCTCGGCCTTTTCAAGTGCTGACATTACAGGCATGAACCACTGTGCTTGGGCTGAGAAGTGTTTTGAACTTCGTTTTGAACTTCTCTTATACCTTTCTAGAGCTCTTCCCAGGGGCTGAGTGGTTTCCATAGACCATCACTAACCTCCTAACTACTCGGCTGCGAAGGGGCACCTTCCTATTTTGCAAACAAGAGTGGTCACTCAGGAAAGTTGTGGGACTTGCCTGGAGTGGGAGGGTCAGAGGCTAAACTCACAGCTATAGGTCTTCCCCGGTGGTAGGCAGGCTAAATGAGGAAACCCGGAAGTCAGCCCTGGGTCACTAGGAAGAATGCCCCTTCCAGTCCCCTATACCTCAGGTGGGAGCTTCCCACTCTCCTCCCTAGAGGTCCTTTGCGCCCTGGGATGGGCCTGAGATACTGCAGGCAGCCACAAGGCCTGCACAGCGAGCAGGAGGGCACTGGCATTTCCAATGCGACTGATGGACCTGGTTGACCTCTCCTTGCCTGGTTTTCTCCGTCTCAGGGAGAGTGCTCCTTAGCCCCGCTGGGCATCAATGCCTTTGTACATTAAACAGGTTTCGTGTGACCCACCTCATAGAGTTATTCGGGGATTAAATGAGGCATTATATGTCAGGTTACTTGATACAACTCTGTGTGTTGGCCATAGCACCCGTGGAACTGGTCATTGTTGTCCTGGGCTAAGCTGAGGCTGGGAATCAAGTAACTGCTGCTGCTGCTGCTTCTTTTTTTTAAAATTTATTTTAGAGTTGAGAGGTACCTATTTTTAAAATTTATTTTAGAGTTGAGGGGTACCTATGAGGATTTGTTACATAAGCAAATTGCATTCAGACAAGGTTTGGGCTTTTAGCGAATCCTCTCTCTTCCGGTAGTGAACATGGTACCCAAGGGGTGGTTGTGTGCCCCTCATTTCCCCTCCCTCCCTTCTTGAGCAGTGCCCAGCCTTTGTGGTTCCCACCTTGTGTGGCTTGTGTGCCTCATGTTTAGGGACCATTTGTGACTACTCTTATAGTATGTCCTCCTGGCTCCTTTTTCCCAAAGAAAGGGAAAAAGTGTGTGAAGAAAGACTGCATCAGGACACAGGGACATCTGGAAACATCTCACACCCTGCAGAGGGCTGAGCAGAGGCTAAGGACTTGATGGCAGCTAACTGTTCCCTGACAGATGTCAGCTTTGCCTGTCTGTCCCTCTTAGCATGTCTGCAGCTGCCAGCCTCCGGCATTCTCTTCTTGCCTGGGTCCTCCCAAATGTACCCCAGATCCTGGTCGTGCTGCTTGATCACCACAGGACTGCCTGATGACAAAACACTGTGGTGATTTTATTTGTCATCTTTAGAGCATGTGTAACAGTATTTTTTCCCCTAGAGGCTTCAGATGATTGTCCTGCGGACGCATTTCCCAGGAGAAAATTCTAACAGATGAGGGCAGTCTGTGTTTCCTAGCCATCCCAATCCTCTGAGGGCTTCCTGGTCATCGGCAGCCCCCAAAAGGACAGGCATCATAATGGCTGCAGACTCTGGGTGGTGTTGCCCCAGACTCTGTAGCCCAGAAGGTTCGACATCCAGTTGCAGCCTGGCCTGGGTTTGGGTTATTTTAAGCTGCCCCTGCAATGCGGCTGCAAACCCAGAAAAAGAGGAACGTAGGACCTGTTCGCTCCAGGAAACAGCTCTCTGCGCACACAATCACTGTGTAGAGAGCAAGTAGACAATATAATTATAGTCGTTCCAAGAGATTCATTCTGCCGCATTGCCCCTTTTGGGAGCACCCTCCCCCATTTCTTTAATGCCAATACAATATTTCTTTTTAAATCTTTGGGTAAATTTCAAAGTGCTACAGGTAAAAGCAAAATGCTTCACTTAGCTCCTTGGTTATTTGTTTAGAATTTAATGTATCTCAGTAGAATTTTTTTTTTTTGTAAGGGATGGAAACCTCTGACCCTGCCCTTTGGGGAAAGGAGGTGTCCAAGAGTAAAGGGAGGGGTTTTCATCTTCCACCCAATGATGTCACCAGTATTCCACATGAAGCACTAACTTCTAAGCAATGTGAATAGACTGAGCCCTGGAAATGCAATTTGTCCTCTCATCTAGTTCTTAATTTGGTGTCTGAATCAACAGGCTTTGGCCAGAAAGAGAAGGAGGGGAAGTTGTGAAATTCCTTTCCTTGGAAAGCTTTGTTTAATGGACACCTGTTAGTCCTGAATGTCAGACAGAATCCTGTGTTCCCAAGGGTGAACTCTATAACTCTGGGGTTCCTTCTGATGGTCATTTACATCAGTCTACAAAGTATTTCTTCTGCTTCGTTTACTCATGTATTCATTCATGCATTCAATGAGTATTCATTAAATGTGAACTATGTGCCAGGACTGCACTGGACACTGGGGACACTGTCCCTGCCCTATAAGTATACAAGGTAGTAGCAGGAGAAGAGGGCAGAGAGTTAGGTCAGTGCCACTCTTGGGGAAAGCCCAGGGTAGGGGGCACGTGGAGCATCACCTACTGGGTCTAGGGGATGGAGAGACTTTCCCAGAGAGGTAAGTTGGGGAGTCCTAGGAAGGAACTTTGGAGAAAGAAAGAGAAAGGTGCTTAGGGGGAAATGTGAAAGTGTGGCCAAGTGGCGAACTGTGTAAACCCTCTCTCCAGTCCCCGACAGCCTTCAGGGGCGATCTCTTTCCTGAGAATGCATTGTGGGCTGGGAGCTCTGTCAAGGATGTACTGGATGTGCTGAGCATGGCGTGGATGCCCCCAGGCTACCACCTTCACATGACACAGAGGAGGCTGTTTGCAGAACAGCCGCAAGTAGTGACACAAAGAACGGGCATGAATGGGAAACACAGCCCTGTTTCCCTCCCGTGTCCACTCGCTTCTCAGTAGTGATTGGACACCTTCTACATGCACGGGCCTCGAGGCTGGGAATCCACGCAGAAAACACAGCTTCGTCTCACCCTTTTGGACCTTTAGGTCATGATGGGGGTAGGCCAACAATCAACAAACAAGGACATCTATGATCTCTAGGATCTTGATGGAGCAAGATGGCTGTGGAGAAAGACAAAGGAGGATATGAGATAGTGTGGGGATGAGGTGACACACCGACAGCTGACAGCCAAGCAAACCATCGGGGGAGCGGCCACATGGATACCCAAAGTAAGCATGTTCCGGGCACAGGGAACAATAAGTCCAAAAGCTCTGAGGCAGCAGAAGGCCAGGGAGTTGGGAGACAGAAACAGAGCCATGGGATGGAGAGTGGTAGGAGAGAAGGAGAGAAGGAGAGGGAGCTGGGCAGAGTACTGAGGGCTTCAGAGGCTCTGACCTTGGACACATTGAGGAATCAGTGGAGGCTGGGACAGGGGAGTGGCATGATGTAACTATCAGGTCCAGTCTTCAGAGCAGCAAAAGGATGCCTAGCAAAAAAATGAAACAAAACCAAGAGACCAAAAACAGGGTCTGCAGAAACGGATTCAGCAAACATTTATAGAACATCTAGTATATGCAGGACATCTTTGCTGGGCAGTTTGCTTCCTCTTGAAGGAGTGAGCCTGATGGATGGCAGAGGATATATACATGCACGGGAGAGGATGACTCACAGCAGGGCGGTATATCACCCATGTTGAAAGCATTACAGTGTCTCAGAAATGACACACAGCAGGTGAGTTTGGATGGACAGGTAAGAGGAGCACTCACCATGTGTCAGCACTGTTTTAAGCACCTTGTATCTCAAAAGGTCTCTCTCTGCATGGTCTCTCATAAGGGCACTAGAGTGAACTTCCTTAAACGATATCAAGGGCAGTTTAAGAGCAAGTGTGAAGACACAAGGTCGTGTAAGGCCTATGCTTAGAAGTTGTACCGCATTGCTTCCACTGCATTTCATGGTCCAAGGCAAGTCACAGACCCGTCTCAGATTCCCACTCACGAGGAGAGGAGAGGAACAGTAACCGTGTGGGATGGGGAGAATGTTTCAGGCATCTTTGCAAACAACCTACTGCGGAAGATGAGGCTTCAGAACTCTGCCAAGGCCTTTCTGAAACTCAGATCCAACAGGAAGAGCAGAAAGGAGTTACATTCCAGCTCATTTGTCTTTGCCAGTGTGTGGACAGGGTGTAACTTCCCTCCCATAGTTGGTCCTCAGCATCGAGGGTCAGCTGGGTGTTTGCCCAGGAGCCCTGCAGGGACTTTGTGTACTTTTAGAGGAGAGTTGGCATGGCTTTGAGTTGCTGTCCCTCAGAGCGCCCCAAGGCCTGGCATCCCGGGAGAGTGCTTGCCTCCTCTGGCAGGGAGCCCAGGCCTGTTTGCAAACTGTTTGAATGCTTTAGGGTCAGGCTCTCTCATGGACATATTATTTTCTTATCAGGAGTTAGAGTAACCCTCTAAGTTCTCTCATAGAAATGCAGATACTTTCTTACAATTAAAGGGCCATTTGCAAAGCCCGTGGAGTTGGGCCAATCATAACTAACACTGACTCCACTCTGTAGGGCCCATCGAGCACTTTCTCCTATGTTCTTTCGGTTGTTCTCATAGTCACCGATGGAGAATGAGGGTAGGCCTCATTGTCCTAGTTTTTCACATGACAAAGGATATGGGGCTCAGGGACTCGTTGGGTGGTCTAAGCTGGCGGGGGACCTTAGGAGCTGCTCTGGACCCATGGGTGAAACTGTGGGAGACCTGTAAAGCCCTCTCTCCACTTCACACTGGTGCATCAGTCAATCACTTCTATCCCTTGTGCCTGCTCATTTTGTGTGGTTGAATTTATGAGGAGATTATTCCACCCTTTGAATTAGATGCTTTGAGGAGTTCTCTTAGTGTACTGAGGGTTAACCTTTCCAGGGAATGCTGCTCTAATGCCCCCAGATATAGCCCAACCCTGACTACTGTTCTACCCAGTTCTCGCTCCAGGGACCCTGGCCTGGTCCGTCACTCTCTGGAAGATTTCAGTCCTTCCAGAACATACAGGCTGTGAAAGCCAAGCGAACTCTCAAAGCCCAGGTCCATGTCACCTCTGGGAGCAGTGCATATCCCTCCGCTGTGCAGTGATAGAGATTCACTTCAGTGAGTCATTTGTTCTGCATCTAAGAGTTGGCGAGACATCAACCTGTCTGCTTCAGAATCTCAATTGCAGCTGTCCTTATCAATCCAGCGGGGAAACAGAGGCTGAATCATAGCTTGAGTCACTCTCCAACATAGTGCCTCGGGTCATTGTCCTTAGACACACACTGACATTAACTGGGACTAATAAGGACAGAGACTCTCCTAATAATACTTCTGTTTATATGGAAGCCAGGATGTAGTCTTTAAAATGTTGCACAGTCCTTGATCACATTCTGCATTTACTGGAACTCAGAGGCTCCTAACATTTTGACAGGGACCCAGTGATGGCAAGGTAAGGGGTGGCTTCATGTGCAGCTGCCTTTCAGGATTCCACTTCCAGCTCAGGTGGACTCTGCTACTGGGATTTGCCCCCTCACTGTGGAGAAACATGAGGCCGGATCAGGCCAGCATCAGTTGGGTAAACTGGGTAAACTACTTTGAGGAGGAAAATCTCAGAATGAGATTACAAAAACTATAAAGGCTGAATAGCCTCTGGCTGACCCATAAGCGGCTTACAAGTCAAAGTCAAATATCGAGCCGGTCTCGGGTGGCTTAGCCTGTAATCCCGCACCTTTGGGAGGCTGAGGTGAGTGGATTGCCTGAGCCTGCGGGTTCGAGACCCGCCTGGGCAGGCGAGAACGCATCTCTACAATAAATCAAAAAATTAGCCGGGCGTGGTAGCGCGTGCCTGTAATTCCAGCTACTTGGAAGGCTGAGGCGGAAGGATCGCCGGAGCCCAGCAGGTCAAGGCTGCAGTGACCAGGAGCGGCCACTGCACTCCAGTCTGGGCGACAGAGTGAGACTCCAACTCAAAAAAACCCCAAAAAACAAAGTCAAATATCAACCAATCAGAGCTGCCTCATTAGCGTGGCAAGAACCCAAATGCATGATGAGAATCCTAAAACTCACCCTAACTGAAGAGAGGGTCAAACTCCACTGGAAAGAGCCTCAGGCCAATACTTGCAGGTGTTCCCCACTGTTTTCTTATCTATTGTACTCTTTGCAACATATTTTTCCTGTAGTAAGCCTATTTTTCCTAGTTTATAACTGTCTCCTTGGTGAATACTTTTATCTGTGATATAGCACTCACCCCTTCTCTCTCTAGGTGCTTCCTTTGTGAATAGAAGAAGTTTCTGAAGTTTTCTCTGCTAAAGAGGAACTTCAGCTTTCCATAGCTTTCTTTGAGGTTGCTCTCAAGATTCAGATCCCCCAGAGGACTTCAAGGAGAGTTTCAGCACCTGACTCTGGGGAAGAGCTTAGTGGGGTCCATCTAAGGTGAGTGGGTTTACTGCATCCCAATGTGGCAAGAGCACATGCTGAAAATGCTCTGGAATCCTGGGCTTCTTGTTCTTGAAGTCCCACTTCTGGACCTTGCCTGTGTGTCTTGAAACCTCTTTTCCCCAGAGGGGGACAATCTCCTTCTCCTTTCACAAGTCACCTTCTGCCTGTTTCTTCCCCTACTTAGGGCTCTTCTCTGCTGACTGCTCAGTTCTTCTCCATGAGGGTGATTTTGGCCTCCCCCAGGGGGCATTTGGTAAGGTCTGGAGATATGTTCCATAGTAACTATGAGGGTATGCTACTGACATGCTGTTAACAGTCTACATTCTAAGGACAAAACCCACAACAAAGAATTATCTGGTCCAAAATGTCAATAGTGATGAGGTTAAGAAGCCCAGCTGATGATGGTGTCCCTTTTCTAGTAAATAAAGTCCAAGATTCTCAACCTCTGAATCAGTATAGGTTGAGTATCCTTATCTGAAATGCTTGGAACCAGAATTGTTTTAAACTTTGGAATATTGGCATTATATTTACAGGCTGAAAATCCAAAATCTGAGATTCTGCATGACCTTTGAGCATTATGTTGGATTTGGATTTGTAGCTCAAGAAGTTTTGGATTTGGAGCATTTTAGATTTCTCATTTTTGCAATAAGAATGCTTTCATGATACCTTGAAAATGTACCATGCTTATCTTATCTCTTTTGACCTAGGGTCTCCTTCTCCACACCCATACCAGTAATTCCTAGTCAAGCCCAGGAAAAATGACCCATTACTACCATCCAATGCTATTCTTTAGCCATGAAGGCCAGGTGATGCCATCGTCATCATAACCATCACCACCACTTCCACCACCAATAACCTCTGGGTCATCACAAGAATTGCGTATAAGTCAGTCAACGAGTAACCATCAGTCACCAGCCTGTAGCCCAATGCTACTTGAATCCCATTCCTGTCATCAAGTATTTCTTCATTTCAAAATAGGCAGCACTAAAATTGATCCATAGGCTCATCAATAGCATCATCATCATTGTCACCATCCTTGTCATCATCATGGCAAACCAGGCAAAAATTAATCTTTAGGTCCCTGCTGATGCTGATGGTAGAGGGGAAACAGTGCTGCAGAAAACCACCTCATGTCTAGCAGCCCAGGCCACAGGCACTCTGTCCTCTGTCTTGACCTTGAATGTTCACTTCATCCAGTGTAAATGTATTTTTTCTTAAGAGTTATTGGCAGCTGGGTGCAGTGGCTCGTGCCTGTAATCCCAGCTCTTTGGGAAGCAGAGGCGAGAGGATTGCCTGAGCTCAGGAATTCGAGACCAGCCTGAGTAACATGGTGAGACCTCATCTCTACAATAAATCATAAAATTATCTGGGTGTGGTGGTGCAAGCCTGTGATTTCAGCTACTTGAAAGGCTGAGATGGATGGATCACCTGAGCCCAGCAGGTCGAGGCTGTGGTGACCGTGAGCGTGCCACTGCACTCCAGCCTGGGCGACAGAGTGAGACTGACAAAAAAAAAAAAGAATTATTGGCATCTGAACCTCTGATGATCAGGTACTTCTTTCTAAATACACACACACACACACACACACACACACACACACACACACACGGAAGACTTGTAAATAAGCCCAAATATGATATCACAAAACATGCACATCAGACCAGGCAGGTGGGTGGAGAAGCCAGATATAATTCTGCCAGAGCAAAAGTCTCTACTTGATCCCTCTTTTCTCGCCCCCTGCCTCACTGCCTCCTTATGGCTACCGGGGATATATTGGAGTCAAAGTTTGGGCATTCTGGGGCATCCTTTTGCCACCCCCTCACAAGCCTTTTTCATTTTTCAATGTCTACAGGAGTCTGGAAATGGCACTCTGCCTTTTCCTCTGGCCCCCAGAAACTGGGACTCTTGCGTGTTTTCAGTTAGCATCTGAATCTATTAGATGCTCAGAGCCACTTGACTCTACCTAGGGACTGAGATGAAGGATGTGCTGGGAGCTCAGAGGGAGCCTATTCCCTCTATTTGGTGGCCTTCCCAACCAATACAGTGAAGAAAGCAGCCAGAACCTGGAGGGACAACTGAGGTCTCTCTCCTCCCTTCCCATCTTGTCCTTGTGCCACCTCAGGCTACCATCAGCACACTCAGGAATGAGGCATGAAGGACACACGACTTGAATCATAATGAAGGGAAGACACTACAGTTAGTTATTATTGATCATCTCTACATGCACTTTCTATATTTGCAAGCACTTTCAAGACCTACTGAGTAATAAATAAAGTGCCTCTCTGCCAGGTGCAGTGGCTCACACATATAATCCCAGCACTTTGGGAGGCTAAAGCCGGAGAATCAGTTGAGGTGCAGGAGTTTGAGAACAGCCTGAGCAATAGAATGAGACCTCGTCTCTACAAAAAAATTTAAAAAGTAGCCAGGCATGCAGTGCACCAGTAGTCCCAGCTACTCAGAAGACTGAGGCAGCAGGACCGCCTGAGCCCAGGACGTGGAGGCTGTGGTGAGCTGTGATTGTGCCACTGCTCTCCAGACTGAGTAACAGGGTGAGACCATGACTCAAAATACATAAATAAATAAGGGAGGGAGGGATGGAGAAAGGGAAGGAAGGAAAGAAGAAGGAGAAAGAAAAAGAAAGTTTCTCTAGAATGCCTTGCAGCCTCCCACTGCTGCCTCATGAATGCAGTGCTAGTTGTTCACTTCTAGTTACACACACCAAGGAGATGGCATCCACAAAAGAAGTGTAAAATATTTTCACAATCGTGTGTCTACACACAGAACTAGCAAAACCGAAACTATGCTCAGGTAGATTGTAATCGACATCTCCAGTGGATGCCATTGTTGCCTTGCCCAGGTGCCCTTTACCAGGCAGGCGCACTCATCTCCCAGCTCCTTGGAGTGTTGCTTATAGCAGCTGCCCACTTCCTGAAGAATTGCCCTTGGCAGAACTGAAGCCACCTTGCTAGGTGATCCACTCCTTCAGCATCCCTCAACCAATGACTGATTGCCATCAGGAGTGTATTCACAATTGCAGAGATGAGGAATCAATCTAAATGCCCATTAACTAATCAGTGGAAATGAAACTGTTTTATATATACACAATGGAATACTATTTGGTCATCAAAAAGAATGAAATAATGTCTTTTGCAGCAACTTAGATGGAATTGGAGAATATCATTCTCAATGAACTAACTCAGGAACAGAAAACCAAACCCCACATGTTCTCACTTATAAGTGGGAGCTAACTAAGGATCTGCAAAGGCATAGAGAATTGTATAATAGACCTTGAAACTCAGAAGGGGAGAAGGGAAGCATGGAGAGATAAAAAAAATCACCTATCAGGTACAATGTGCACAGGTAGGAGTGATGGGTACACTTAAAGCCCAGACTTCTTTGCCACTATACAATGCAACTATGTAACCAAAATTATTTGTATCCCCTAAAGCTATTGAAATAAAGAAAAAAAAGTCTGGTTTTGAAAGGCATGTATGTGCCCTTGATAGCAATAGCAGTACAACATTTCTCAGGTCTTTTCCATACACCAGGCCATGACAAGGGCAAAATGTGTGATTCTGTTGAAGCAATGCCCACCACCCCTTCAGTCCCACATAGAAATGTAGCAAGTCACCTGAGAAACTACCTTCAATGTCAGTGCTTTTTTCATTTTGCCTCTAGATTTTTACATCTCATAAAATCATATATTTGTGTTTATTGAGATGTAATTTACATGCTATAAAATTTGTCTTTCTAAAGTTTATAATTCAGTGTTTTTTGGTATATTCAGAGTTGTACAACCATCACTACTTTCACATTTTAGAACATTTTAATTACCTCACAAAAACCCTGTACTCATTAGGAATCATACCTTAGTCCCTCCTGGCAACCTCAAATCTACTTTCTATCTTTACAGAATTGCCTATTCTGAGTATTTCCTGTACATGGAACCATACAATATATGGCCTTTTGTGTCTGGCTTCTTTCACTTAGTGTGATGGTTTTAAAGATCACCTATGTTGTAGCACTTGTTAGTACTTCCTTTTTATTGCTGAATAATCATCCATTTTATGGGTATACCACATTTTGTTTGTTCACTCATTAGCTGATGGATATTTGGGTTGTTTCCACTTTTTGCCTATTATAAATAATCTGGTATGAATATTTGCATGCAAGTCTTTGTGTGAGTACATTTTTCCTTTCTCTTGAGTAGACACCAAGGAGTAGAATTGCTGGACTAATATGGCAACTGTATCTTTAATATTGTGAGAAATTGACACATGGGCTGCGTTCTTTTAAGATCCCTTCAGTGATGCATGAGAGTTCCAATTTCTCCACATTCCCACCAACACTGTTATCTTTTTTATTTCGGTGGGTATGAAATGGTATCTCATGGTGATTTTGATTTGCATTTCCTTAAAGACTAATGACATTAATCATTTGCATATCTTCTTTAGAGAAATGTCTACTCAAATCCTTTAATGAAAGGGTAAACTGAGGCAAGGTAGTCCATTGCCACAGGAATAACACAAAAGACTTTCAAAAAGAAAGCAAAAAGTTTTATTCACATTCAAGAGAGAATGGGACCAATGTTAAGAGATAACATGGTCAAGAGGGAGACGTTTATTATCAACTTTCCACAGACAAAAAGAGGCCAATGCTCATAGGCAAGTGTGGTGCAGGGGTTTGGGTGCAGGGTATATTTAAGGTTAAAGCCTTTATGGGGAAATAGGGGGTAGGTAAAAGTTTCCTAGCAGCTGTGTTCTTAAGCTTTGACAACATTAGTAAGGAGCCTTGAGGTTGTTAGAGCAACCCATATTTTGTGACTTCAGGCAAGGGTCTGGTAGGTAGTCATGGAAAGTTGATCACAATAGGTTGTTTGGCAAGCCTGATTTCATATACCTGGCAAGCAAATGCTTGGAAAGCAGTAGCAAAGGGGTTACCAGCAATTATCAATCTTACTCCAACAACCGGTTTTGTGAGCTAATTATTAAAGGGCTACAAACAGGCTGCTGTTTGGAAAGTGACTTAGCTGAACAAACTTGCAACGGCTGCTAAAGTTTCTTCTAACTAAAGTTTATTCCTTTTAACTTTGCATTAAACCACTTTAAAAAGTTAAACTCTTAACTCTTTCACTTTATTTGTTTATTTAAAAATCAGGATTTATTGAGAGGACAGAGAAGCTCCCACAGTGGGAGGGGACCCAAGAGAGTTGCTCAACTTTGCTTATTTTTATTTATTTATTTATTTATTTATTTATTTATTATTGAGTTGGAGTCTCACTCTGTCGCCCAGACTGAAGTGCGGTGGCCGCTCCCGGCCATCACAGCCCCGACCTGCTGGGCTCCGGCGATCCTTCCGCCTCAGCCTTCCAAGTAGCCTGGCTGATTTTTTGATTTATTGTAGAGATGAGGTCTCACTGCCCAGGCGGGTCTCGAACCCGCGGGCTCAGGCAGTCCACTCACCTCAGCCTCCCAAAGGTGCGGGATTACAGGCTGAGCCACGAGCCCGGTTTGCTTATTTTTAAATGAGGCTATATTCTTTTTTTACTGTTGATTTATAAGAGTCTGTTACACATTCTGGACTCCAGTCCCTCATCAGATGTATGACTCACAAATATCTTCTCCCATTGTGTGGGCTATCTTTTCACTGTCTTGATTATATACTTTGGAGCACAAAAGTTTTTGATTTTGATGAAATCCAATTTACCTGGGAATTTTTTAGTTTTTTATTTTGTTGCTTATTCTTTCGGTATCTAAGAAACTATTGCTTAAACCAAGGTCATAAAGATTTTCATAGTTTTATATCTTATATTTAGGACTATAATCCATATTGTTAACTTTTGTGCGTGGTTTGAGATAGGAGTCCAATTCCTTCTTCTGCATGTGAATATCCAGTTGTCCCAGCACCATTTGTTGAAAAAAACTATTCCTTTTCCATTTAATTGTCTAGGTACTTTTGTCCAAATCAATTGGTCATACAAGTAAGGATCTTCTTCTTATAATTTATAAAAAATAATTCTATTAATAAAAAATGTAATTCTATTCTGTTAATAAAAAATGTGATAAAAATGTAATTAATAAAAAATGTAATTCTATTCTGTTAATAAAAAATGTGATAAAAAATGTAATTCTATTAAAAAATGTAATTCTATTCCATTAACTTAGATGTCTAGCCTGTTTCCAGTACCATACAGTCTTGATGACTATAGCTTTGTAGTAAGTTCTGAAACTGGGAAATATGAGTCCTCTCACTTTGTTTTTTAGATTGTTTTAGCTATTCTGAATTCCTTGCATTTTTTTTTTTTTTTGAGTTGTAGTCTCACTCAGTTGCCCAGACTGGAGTGCAGTGGCCGCTCCCGGCCACCGCAGCCTCACCCGCTGGGCTCCAGCGATCCTTCCGCCTCAGCCTTCTGAATAGCCAGAATTACAGGCATGCGCTACCACACCCAGCTGATTTTTTTGATTTATGATTTATTGTAGAGATGAGGTCTCGTTGCCCAGGCGGGTCTCGAACCCGCGAGCTCAGGCAATCCACTCACCTCAGCCTCCCAAAGGCGTGGAATTACAGGCTGAGCCACCGAGCCCAGCATTCCTTGCATTTTTATATGAATTTTAGGATCAGTTTGTCAATTTCTACAATGAATTCAGATGATATTTTGATGGGGATAGTATTAACTATATAGGTCAATCTGAGAAATAATATCATCTTAACAATACTTGTCTTCTGATTCATGAACATGGCATACCTTTCCATTTATTTAGGTCCGTTTCCATATTTGAATAATATTGTTAGGTCACACTCCCAGGAGGTCCTCCAGAATATTAGGTCAGACCTACTGGGGGGTGTGAGTATCTGGTGCGATCCAGTGCCACATTAAAGATGTAAAGAATTGCACAGAAGTTAGATTGGAAAATATAGTTTATTTAGAAGATAATTAGGGAGAGAGGAGAGAGAGAGGAGATCCACCTCTCCAAGGTAGGAGAAGGGGCCAAAGCTTAGGAAACATGACTGCGGCCATAGCTCAAAGAGCACATGGCAACATCAGAGTTTAGTAAAGCAATGGCGAATGGTTTCTCCAGGTTGAATGCTTTTAAGCATTCCCCTTGATGAGGGCAGGTCGTTGAGGTGGTTGGATAGTGGTCTACTCCACACCATCACGGAGGGCACATATGCACAGGTACTGACATCAGGTGATGGATGGCAGGCAGATGGGTAGGTTAGTCATAAGATTGCTGCCATGGTGATGGGGTCTGTCTGTGTCAAGAAGGTCACGAAGGGCTGACTAGGTTAACTTGGGTCTTATGGGTGGAGGCAAATATTTGAAATAGGAAAGCTAATTAGTACAAAACAAGCAGGAGGGGGGTTGTAAAACAATGATCAATAGCTACCTCTGAGAAATCGGTTCTGTCCTTGGCTAGTGATTAGAGGGCAAGTTAAGTGAACTGCTAGAAAAACATGAGATTTAGGCAATGTTAAAATGGCTGCTCACTGAGTATATTAAATCCATGTTATGTCCTTTCAAATATCTTAAAATTTTTAGTGTATAAGTCTTGAGCTTTTTTTTTTTAAATGCCAAATTTTATTGATTAGAATTACACTGGAAAAATCTTTTTAGTTGCTAGTCCTTTATCTTCTTTTTCTCTATTTTTTTAATGACACAATCACGATACATATTTATGGGGTTCAGGGTCATATTTTGATATATGTATACAATATGTAATTAAGCCTTACACTTCTTATGTTAAGTTCATCTTAAGTATTTTATTCTTCTTGATGCTACTGTAAATGATATTGTTTCCTGAATTTTATTAAAGGAATAGACAAGTAAGATCTGTGGAGTAAGACATACTGTCTAGACAGTCCCTAGAAGGTAGCCTTGAGAATGTCAACAGTGGTCAGTAATGGGTAAGAAAAGATTTAGGACTGCGAGACTGGAGTGGGGATGGAGGTGGACAGAGAAGTCAGAGGGTACGATAGGCAGATGCAAAGTAGAAGCGAGTAGGAGAGTAAGCAGTAGATTAGGAAATCCCAGACGAGGTTGAGGACAGCACATTTTTATTACCCTTTTAGCACTGACAGGTGCCTCTCCTGGAACACATCTAAAGAATCCAAGGGACTGCTTCCAGCCGTGTCATCAGTAGCAGGAAAACAAGCAAATAACCATAAATTTAAGCCATTCTTGTTGGCTTTATGCAGCCAGGATAGCTCCAGGCACAGCTGTAAAGTAGGCAAAGACTAGAAGACAGAGAACTAACACTCATTATCTACTATGTGCCAGCATTTTGCATAGCTTAACTTAATCCTCACAATATTCCTATAGCTGCAAATGTGAATCTAAAGCTTATTTTGTATTCAGAAATGATTGATATTCGGGTAGTGGTAGTTGTCACCATACCATAATGCAGCTGCCCATTTTCCCACCCATGAGACAGGCATCCACTGTACTGTAAAGAGCTCGTTTCTCAATTCATTGTTTGAAGACTGAAAAGCATTTAGATATAGAAGAGTATCTTATATTAGTGATTCTTAATCAGGAGTGTGTTAAGGAGCGAACTCGCAGTGAGTCTATTATATTTCTGCACATTTTGTGAGTAGGGGCACTACAGTTTTGTTCTCGACTATATTTCCAACTATCTTTTCCAGGAGATTATAAAGCAAATCACTTTGAAAGACAGACATAGAGTCTCCCTCCAGGGCAGAGAGCAGATTTGTTTGCTGTCTAGGATAACAAAGATAATGTCTCACTCTGGTGTAAAAGTTGGGCAGGTGTGCTTGCAGTCCTTTGAGAAGATCTGGGTTCTTTAGACTTGGGATTCTCCTCTGCTGTGATGAACCCACTAAGTGTTCAGAATCCACCTGGGCCACTCTGCGTCACCCTGTGGTACTTGAAGAACAAGGAGAACCAATTTGAACAGGACGCTTATACTGCTTGTTGTGCTGTGAGGAATAAAGTCCTTTGTCTCTGACCCAGGAATCTACTGTCTTCTGCCAGGATTCATGAAACTGTGTCGGACTAACTCTCATCAAGGTGCTCATCAAGATCATCTGTGGGACTTTGAAAATATATATACCTGCCTGGGCTCCACTCCAGTGATTCAGATTCTGTATGTGTGGAGTAGGGCCCAGGCACCTGGGTTTCTTAAGTTCACTGAATGGTTCTGAGCACACTACCAGTTGAGACCGCTATTTTCATGATGGTCAGGCTCCCAGGCAGGCCTAAGAGACTGGCCAAGCTTTTGACAGGGATCAATTCAAAACTGGAAATATTCAGTAGGGCTCTGGAGACACTGCAGACACTGCATGGTAAGAAGACAGGTGCAGGGCCAGGCGCAGTGGCTCAAGTCTATAATCCCAACACTTTGGGAGGCCAAGGTGAGAGGACTGACTGAGCTCAGGGGTTCAAGACCAGCCTGGGCAACTTGGTGAGACCTCGTCTCTACAATAAATCAAAAAATTAGCCGGGTGTGGTAGCGCATGCCTGTAGTTCCAGCTACTTGGAAGGCTGATGTGGAAGGATAGCTTGAGCCCAGCAGATCAAGGCTGCAGTGGCTGTGAGCGTGCCACTGCACTCTGGTCTGGGCGGCAGAGTGAGGCTCCACAACTCAAAAAAAAAAAAAGCAAAAAAAGGAGGCAGGTGCAGTGGTCCCCGTGGGAAGAGATGGGCCTCCTGATAATCACAGCAATACTTCTCAGGAGATCTGGTTGGATGAGGTTGTAGGGCATGTGCATCCACATCTCAGAGAACAACCTTTCCCAGAGGGCCGTGATATGCAGACCCTGAACATGACCTGTGCACTTTATCCAGGCAGTGAGAGGGCGCCCTCTCCTGGACATGCTTCTGTTAAACATATTTCTCTCATTTAAAACAGTCGCTGAATTATAAAAACATTTCAGTAATTATAACAAAAATCTTATACTTGTGTTACACATCTCTCTCTCTCTCTCTCTCTCTCTCTCTTTCTCACACACACACACCGCGCGCACACACACACACACACACACACACACACACACACACACACCCCTTGTCCTTCTAAAGTTGTGAGGCTTGTCATGTAGGCTTGGGAGGGGCGGGATTGGCAGTAGTGGGAAACTGCCAGGGAGGGGAGGCACACCTCATCAACAAGGGTACCTGCATAATGAACATTTGTATATTTAACTCTGAATTGTACCTTACATCTTCAAAATAAAAAAAATTTTTAAAGAAAACCTTTTATATTCACCAAGCTGTCCCTGATGGCACTACCAGAAGGAGGTGGAGAAAGAGAAAAGTCAGTCTAAAGCTTTCTTGTAGACTGAATTAGATTTCCCACAGGCTGGCACCTCCAGGGATAGGGATGTCGAATGTTATATTTTCTTATGCCAGTGTTGGGGGTGGGACCTCAGTGTTTGTGAATGCTAATAAAACTCTGGCATACCCTTGTTCCCCCTGAATAAAAGAACTGTTTTAAAGCAGGCACTGTCTGGAGAAAAGAGATCAGGTGTTTGGTAAAAGGAGGCAGATCAGACGACCTTTAAGAAAGACTTGTGGCAAGAGTATCTTGAGAATCAGGGATACTGAATTGGAATCCAAAAAGTGGAGGGACTATTTACCATCACAGGGATACTGTCAGATAATGCCAAGAATTTAGTCTTTTACCAGGGACCCGCCAACATGGGCCACGTTCGAACCAAAACTGTGAAGAAGGTGGCCCAGGTCATCATCGAGAAGTACTACATGTGCCTGGGCAACGATTTCCACACAAACAAGCGCGTGGGCGAGGAGATCACCATCATTCCCAGCAAGAAGCTCTGAAACAAGATAGCTGGTTATGTCACGCATCTGATGAAGCAGATCCAGAGGGACCTGGTGAGAGGCATCTCCATCAGGTTGCAGGAGGAGGAGAGAGAAAGGAGGGACAATTACATTCCGGAGGTCTCAGCCCTGGATCAGAAGATCACTGAAGTAGATCCTGACACTAAGAAAATACTGAAGCTTTTGGGCTTTGGCAGTCTGTCCAACTGCAGGTCACTCAGCCTACAGTTGGGACGCACTTCAAAACACCATAAGGAGCTGTTTGAGTCTTTCTGTGATGCCGTGATATTTTCAAGAAACCTGGGACGACAATAACAACAACAAAAAGAATTTAGCACACTGGAAATGCTCCGTATTGGCAGTTATAAGTACCATTATCAATCCGGCTCAGCTGTTTTCCCTTTTCCTCCAGCCCGGGGCAGAAGGTAGGGGATGTGGGCGGTGTGTCAGGGTCTAGCCAGGGAGAGGAGGTTAGAGATGAGGAAATGCCTGGTCTGCTCCTCCTTGGCAGCCCCAGATTCACTCCTGTCCCACAGGTGTGCGTGTAAACACCCCCAGGTGAAGCCCATGGCAGAGCCCATGGCGAACACTCCCCATCCCTCCCCACAGAGTTCTTTTCAGGGTTTTCCAAGGAACAGCTAGAATCCATTTCCCCTCTGAAGCACAGAGAATCTAACTTGAGTCCACTTGTGGCTCAATTTCCCTGGATTTCCACAGAGTGTGATTCCCATCTGTAAGTTGACTACCCCCACCAGCTGAAGGATTTGGAAAACCACCTTCAGAAGCAGTTTTCCATCCCAAGACAGCAGCCGAAGAAGGCGATGCTATCAGAGCCCACGCTGCTTATAGATTCTCTGCCCCTCCCCACAGACCACACCCTAGGCCTCTCAGGCTCAGTGTTGGGAAACAAACTCCCTACAAGCCTCTCAAGCTAGAGCTTAAGTACTCACTGCTGGGATCAAAAAGCAACCAATCAGTTCACCATTAGGCCCCTACCTCCTGCCGATTGGCCCTTAATACTGACAAGTCAGAACAGATAAGTGTGGACCAATCAGCTCACAGTTAGTGCTAGCCAATCGGCTTGGACTTAGGGCTACATAAGCACCAGGTTTCCATTCCCAGACTGGCAACCCCTTAGGGTTCCCTCCCACAGTGGGAACTTTTTTTGGTCCTCTTATAAATCCTGCTTTCTCACTTTCTACTCTCCTTGTCCCTCATTCTTTCTGGGCATGAGACAAGAAGACCCTGAAGAGCTGCGACCTAAAGAGCTGTACAAGATTGTTGGAGCCGAAAAGTCGCGCACCCCAGAGGCCAGCTTGTCAGCCGACAGAACAGGCTGAACCAGGAGAGCTGCTGGAAGAAGGCAAGACTCTGAAGCTGAGTAACCCCAGAAGCTAGGCTTGCCAACCCACAGAACCAGCAACACTCTCTGGGCTTGCCAGTCCATCAGAGCTAACGTTCTGGGGGACTAGGCTTGCCAGCACACCGAACCAGCAATACTTAGGGCTTGGCTTGCCAGCCCATTACAGCCAACACTTCCAGAGCTAGGCTTACCAGCCCCTCAAGATAACCTTTTCTGGGACTTGGCTGGCCTACCCATTGAGTGTCACTCTGAAGCCCAGGCCGACCTGAAAATTCTGTATCAACAGGTTACGCACAGATAAGATAAATTTCCAATAGGTAGGTATTAGGAAGTGTCCAGACATTCTACTGGAGGCCAAGCAGCCTACCCCCTCTCTCGGCAAATCTCCATCAGATGTAAAACAAAGATAGAGCCATAGAAATAATAATAGACCACCTTTTTGGTCAAGGAGTTTGTGGATTGCAAATATCTGGCAAGTCTCTTGCAGGAAAAATCCTTCCAGGCCCAAACTCCTAAGTTAACCTGATCAGCCCTTTGTGACCTACTTGACACAGACAGACCCTACCTGGCACCAGTCATATGACTAACTCACCCATCTGCCTGCTGTCCATCACCTGACATCAGTACCTGCGCTTACCTGCCCCTGCGTGATGACGTGGAGGAGACTACCACCCAATCACCTTAAAGACCTTCCCCCATCAAAGGTAATGGTTAAAAGGACTAAACCTCAAGCAACAAGTGGACATTGCCTTGCTAGACTCTGGTGTGGCCAGGTGCTCTTTGAGTCATAGCTGTCGCCATACTTCCAGGTTTTGGCCCCCTCCCCCATTTGAGGAGGTGAATCTTCTCTTTCTCTCTCTAATTTACTTTTAAATAAACTATATTTTCTAACTTAACTTCTGTGCAATTCTTTGCATCTTTCATGCGGTATCAGGTTGCATCCCAGACACCCACACCCCCAGCTGGCCTGACAACATTCTGGAGGCCCTGCTGGGAAGTATGACCCTAACAGTCTCTATTCACTTAATCTCTATTTGCAAATAAGTAAGTGTTGCTGGCCTGTCCTAGGTCCTAAGGCTCTGCCCTACGTGATGAACGCTTCTTAACTCTGCTCACAGCACTACTATCTTTGTTATTTATTATTATCATTATCATTTGAATCATCAAAAGTTCTGCACTAAGGATTTCATGTATCTGTTTTCCACAACAAGATGGCAAACTTTTGGTATGATTTTTACATTATAAAAAAAAATTATTTTCAGGACTGACCTTAATTCTGGGCACATATCCAATAAACAGTAATACGAATTAAATAAGAAACATTTTTTCAAAACACAGAAGCAACCATGTGGCCTGCTCTGAGCACTAATCACACTCCCTGTGATAGAGCCTTCAGCTGGTGGTGATGGTGTGAATATTCATATCCTCAGGGTGGAGTGGCCAAGCAGAAGTACACATGGAGAGAGCCAAGAAGAAATTCTGGCCCCTTCTTTAAAATAAAAATTGTTTTTGGAGAGCCTCAGAAAAGCACATTCCTTGTTGGTGCTGTTGTTTTTCTGACAAGTTGTAGGACCATAGTGATTTTGAGGCAATAGGCCCTGGTGGAGCCAGAAGGAAAGAGGGGAATCTGAAATTGGGGCTGGAAGATGGTCTACAGCATAGCAGCAAGGCCAAAACTTTCTAATGTGGGATACCATTTGCTTCTCCTTCCTTACTGAGGGAGATAGAACTTCTAATACATTTACAACTGACAAATCCTTTTTTTTTTTTGAGTTGAAGTCTCACTATGTCGCTCAGACTGGAGTGCAGTGGCCGCTCCCGGCCACGGCAGCCTTGCCTGCTGGGCTCTGGTGATCCTTGCGCCTCAGCCTTCCAAGTAACTGGAACTACAGGTGCGCGCTACCATGCCGGCTAATTTTTGATTTATTGTAGAGATGAGGTCTCACCAATTTCCCCAGGCGGGTCTCGAACCCGTGGGCTCAGGCAATCCACTCACCTCAGCCTCCCAAAGGCGCGGGATTACAGGCTGAGCCACTGAGCCCAGCGACAAATCCTTCTTAAATGGCTAAAAACAATAGATATAGTTTAAACTCTCGCCTAATCCCCTAGACAAATATTTGAGAAATTCGAAAAAAGTAATTTAAGCAAATCTGTATCTGAGAAGATCTTCTTTGGTTGCCTTTTGTTCCGTGAAGCCTTGGAGAGAAGAACCCAGAGACAAAGTCCCCCACTCCGACCCCAGCCAGAGAGCTCAATCACTCCTGCCAAGGACAGGTGGGTGTTTAAGGCAAGTGCACAGACAATTCAAGGAGTGGGAAGGATGGATTTACAATGTTTGTCAGAAAATGGGAAGAGATATAAACAAGTTAGCTGAAAACATTTGCTGAGTTAATTAGCCCTGGTGTTGCAGGTGCCATCAAGAAACCAGATCCCAGGGCAGGGTGTTTTTTAGAAGAAATTTAACACAGCAGGCTTGTTACAAGGTTGTTACAAAACCAAGGAAGGGTGGGGCAACCCAGAGATTAACAAATGCAGGAAGTCACTATGGCTCCTAGGGCTGGAGAAACAAAATGAGAGGACTGAGTCACCAGACCCAAAAGGGAGCTGGAACTCTGGAGGAGGCGCTGCATGAGGCGCCAGCTGAGGGGTCCCATGATTGCAACCATGGTGCAAAGCCATGGTGGGGAAAGGGGGGAGGGACTGAAAGCAGAAACAGTGCTGCGTGGTAGACCTGGGCCCCAGGAGGGCATGCAGTCGCCTAGAGAGAAGTAGCCACTGCCTAAGAAAAGGCTGGAAGGGGGTGCTGGTGCATTACTGTTTGCCTGTTCTTTCACCCATGCCTCCCATTGGTTCAACCTGACAGGAAGCACGTGGCACAGGAGTCTGGGGAGTGTCGTCTGTAGGGATCAGCCTCCAGCTGTCCTGAACAGATCAGGGGGCAGGGGAAGGGGGGGAAAGACTCGGGAGAGCAAAGCGGCAGGTGGTCTGCCCATCGGTGCCAGCTACTTCCTTGCCACGAGGGTCTGGGATGCTTTGGGGCACAGCA
Source organism: Cephalopachus bancanus (assembly GCA_027257055.1). Classification (NCBI taxonomy): domain Eukaryota; kingdom Metazoa; phylum Chordata; class Mammalia; order Primates; family Tarsiidae; genus Cephalopachus; species Cephalopachus bancanus. Next base: position 38,302 of record JAPVLO010000196.1, read on the forward strand.
GATGTCCCAGGCTGAGATGAGATGATGGCAATGATGAAAACTGAGGTGTGTGTTGGGCGGGGGTGGGGGGGGCGGGGATGGGTCCGCCTTCAAGTTTCTTTTAACATAAACCAGTATAACTACACAGAATTGATGGGGTAAAAAAATCCCATCTTCCAAGACTCTTAGTCGCCCCCACCACTGAGGGACAGGAGACTCAGATGCGGCAGGGAAAGCAGAGACTTTTAGCTTCATTCCCTGACCCACAATTTCCCTGCCCCTTCTACTTCTGGGCATGAAAATAAGGCCGTACTGCCACTGGGAGAAAGGAAAATCCCAAAAAATGACCTTGCATCACACTATGAATCCACCCGATCTTCAGAGTTTTGTCACCCCAAATTTATAAATATTTCCAAAAGCAGCATTGACCTTACAAAGCTTCTGTTTGACGTTCAGTTCCATTTCATTGACTCCCCCTTCCCTACCCACAAACAACCCGGATCAAGTTTACCTTTCCCCACTTCAAGTACTTTTTCCAAAATCACTAACTGAGCATCTATTCAGGGCCAGAAGTGAATGAGACACAGTCCTGTTCCTTCTTCCATTTCCCTGAAAGAGTAGTGGTCTGTCTTTTCCAGTCCACCCCTGCAGAATCCTTTCTGCAGACGTCATCTCATTGAGACAGATACTACACAAAACAAGGAAAGCGAAGCTGCTGTGCTTGAATTGGGCACAGAAGCCTCAATTCAGTGCACCCTCATCTGAGGACCTTAAGGCACAGTCTGGGAATCCCTGGGCCTTTTCAAAGCAGAGTTTGCAAATTCCTGCTTCACGGGCCATCCAGTAAAAGAACATAAAATCCTTAGCAAATCTGTTGGGAGACAGAGCATGAATTAAGCTTGTCATAAACATTGCTGAATTTTACTAGGTATGTCCTCCGGCTAACAGGAGTGTGTCCCGATGAGGCAACTAATCCCTCCCTCCTCCATGATCCAGACTCCTCCCATTAGGCCCCACCTCCAACACTGGGGATCACGTTTCACATGAGGTTTTGGGGGGACCAAATTCTAAACGCAGGGGGTGTGTAGAGCCTGTTTCTGTTGAGCACCGACTGCTTCTTGTATTTCTGGCTCATCCTAAGCCAGGCCCCACCCAGCAGTCACCAGCATTGCTCAGCATTCCCAGGCACTTGGTCGGCACCCCACGGAGGACTCTAGGGTTTCCTTCCATCTGCATCCCTTACTTGATTTAGGAAGTCTTTTCATGATTAGACTAAAAGTCCAAACCCTCAGCACCGTCCCGGGGCTCACCCGATCTAATTTTGGACACCATATTCGGGGGTTCACACCACCCATAGATAAGCCAACTACTGAATCAATTCCTAGACCTGAGCCAAGCAGTGCGCCCTTCACTATTGCCATCCACACCCCGCGCCGCGGTAACACTGCAGCTATTTCCTCTATAGAGAAAACCCCTGTACTAAATACATGCTCATACTTTCTCTGGAACGCCTCCTCCCACCCTCTCTGGGATATACTAAGCAATGCCTACCTTTTTCTCAATAGCACCAGGCCCAATCTCACCCGGTCCTGCTGGCTATGCTATAGTCCCCGGCCACCTTATGAAGGCACTGCAATTATAGGAAACTACACCACGAGCCGGAGTTCTGATGCTTGCCAGTGGGCCCCGAGCACGGAAATAAGCTTGACCCTACAGTCAATCTCTGGGAAAGGAACTTGCGTGGGCAAGCCCCCTTCGGGGGTCCAGTCCTTATGTGCCCAGACTTTCCCTGTAGTCTCCAATGATTTTCACCTGCTCCCCGAGAACAGATGGTGGATGTGTTCCACTGGCTTAACTCCGTGTTTTCATGGGCACGTACTCACTCAGTCTGAGGGCTTTTGCATTTTGGTACAGTTACTACCCAAAATACTGTACCACACTGAGGAGGACATATTCCAGTTGCTGAAACAAGAAGGGTACCCCCGGGTTAAAAGGGAACCGGTCACTGCAATAACCCTGTCAGTGTTGCTAGGACTAGGCCTTGCCGGGGCAGGGACGGGTATCGCCTCCCTAGCCACTCAATCACATCATTACAGTAGCCTTCGGGCTGCAATAGATTCTGACATAGAAAAAATAGAAACTTCTATTTTACACTTACAGGAATCCCTAACCTCTCTGTCTGAAGTAGTTCTGCAAAACCGTAGAGGCTTAGACCTACTGTTCCTCCAGCAAGGTGGCCTCTGTGCCGCCCTGGGAGAAGAATGTTGTTTCTACATCGAACATTCAGGGATAGTAAAGGAATCCATGGCTGAGGTGCGAGAAGGTTTGGCTAAGTGCAAATTAGAGCGGGAGCAGAGACAGGAATGGTTTGAACGTTGGTTTAACTACTCACCTTGTTTAACCACACTATTGTCTGCTTTAATAGGCCCCATGATCATACTCTTGCTGTTGCTAACCTTCGGTCCACGTATTTTAAATAAGCTAATAACTTTTATAAAAGCTAGAATAAACACTGTGCAACTTATGGTCCTCAGACAACAATACCAACAGGTGCCCCTGGACAACTCGGCATGTTAAAGGAATCCAAGATTAGATTCACTCTACCCTCATGAGAAGGGGGTAATGAGAGAACCATAATAGAGTATACCATAAACTTAGGTTAAGAGCATGCTATAACCCAATAAATATGTAATCGGCTTGTGGACAATAGCACAGCCATTTTAGTTTTCTGCTTTAAAACATAACCTGTAGCTGTTTAAAGTTTCAGTTATGGGAAAAACTGCAAAGCTCCAGTTCAGGCTTCAACCCCTTCTCTTGACCCACTTTCCCCTTAGCAACAACCAATCAGGTGCCAGGGGAAAATCACCTAAAGTTTCCAAATGTCTCTGCAACTTCCCCAGCTAGTGGGCCAAGGTCAACCCGAGTCAAGCTAGCCAATCCTCCACGATTGAGCTGACAACCAGAGGTTACTACCCAATTAAACGGTAACAGGACTGGAAAGTCCCCCCAAACTCCTCCTCCCTTTATGTAAAAGCATAAAAGCCATCTGCTTAAGGAAGTCAGGGCCTCTGGGTGTACTCCGCTGCGTCGGTGGTCGACAGAGGTCCAGGCTCGAGCTCGCAAATAAAGACCCTCTTGAACTTTCATCGGAATTGGCTCTTGGTGGTCTCTCGGATTGAACATTCAGCCACTACAATTGCTACCCTTTCTCTGGCTGCCACAACAAAATACCACGGACTGGGTGGCTTAAAAACAAAATTTCTCACAGTTTTGGAAGCTGGAAGCCCTAGATCAAGGTGCTGGCAAGTTTGGTTTCTCCTGAGGCCTCCCTTCTTGGCTTGCAGATGGCCACTTTCTCACGGTGTCCCAATTTGTACTTTTTCTCTGTGTGTATCCCTGGTGTCTGGTGTGTCTCTTCCTCTTCTTGTAAGGTCACGGGTCTGTTGATTAGGGCCCCACTCTTATGACCTCATTTGACTTTAATTACCTCTTTAAAGGTTCTACCTCCAGTTACAGTCACATTGGGAGTTAGGACTTCAACATATGAGTTTTGGAGGGACACAATTCAGTCCATAACAGAAGAAAAGTGTGAATACTACAGCCATTTAGGAAAGTAGTTTGGCAATATCTATTAAATATGTTAAAATAAAAAAAAAATACTCTTCTACCCAGCAATTTATTCCTAAGAAATGATCTCATAGTGAGAAAACCATCAGTAAGAATGACCATGTGTCCAAGAAGTTTACTAACAGCACTATCATAGTGGCAAACAAGACATGCCCCTTGGTGGGTAAAGGATAAAAAAAAAAAATTCCCAATAGAATGCACATTACCAGAGATTATGTGACTGTTAAAAAGAAGGAATTAGAACTGGACCAATTAACTTGGGGGTTTCAATAAAATGCTATTGCATGAGAAAAGTAAGATGCAGAAAAGTGTGCATCAGGTAATAACAAACAATGATAAATCTTCTATACATCTATGTTGATATATGACTACAAAGGTTGTTAATAAAGATTACCTGGGAAGTATTGGGGAAGGACTGATATGACAGGGTCAAGACAGGCAGGTTACAGAGATGGGAGCCATAAAGGAAAACAGAAATTTGTATAAGGCTGTGTGTCAAGTAAAATTACAATATGTATAATATGATCACATTTTGTCATTTATGTAAAATTGCTAGGAATGTGTATGTTTAAAGATATCTTTTAGGTAAAATGAAATGAAGCAAACTCAGAGAAAACTGAAGATGACTGGGCATTGGGGAGTTAAGAGGCACCAGGCAGGGCAGGAGTTCGATGAATTAGAAAAGGCTCAACTCACAACACAGGATTGAGAATAGTTGACCGAGTCTTTAAGAATTTACTGTCCCAGAAGACTCGCAGTTTTCCTCATGCTGCGGTCTGGTCATGGAAACAAATACCTCTAATTCCCTCTAAGTAGGCCAGAAAACAAGCCACATAAGGATATGCATTACAGGATCAGTGTGAAGGAAATGGCGCAAAGCCAAGGATTTTCACAACAGAAACTTTCATTGTCTGTATGTCCTGTCTGTCCCAGGCAGCCTGACAGTTCGTAAGGCAGGTGTGTAGAATGATGGACTTCATTTTCGAAATGTAAAGATTTTGTGAGTGCCATCATTTTTTATTTTTAAAATCCCAACAGAAATAAAGCAAAGAAGGCTTAAGTAGCTGTCACTCTTGATTTTTCTTTGCCAGTTTCGGGCCCCATTCTCCAGAGTCCTATAGCCAAAGCGTAGCTCAGAATGGAAGCGGCATTCAGGTAGCTGCCAAAAAGTTGCCCGGGTTAACCAGTTAATGGTGTTTATGGGTGACTCAAAGGCGTATGGGCCTCCAACCACCAGCTGGTGAAGGTATTCCCACTGTCAACTTTTAAAAGGCCACCAGAATAACCTATATACAAGCAAAGCCAAGTTTATTCGACTTGTTGCAATAGAAAGCACACCTTCTTCCTGGGTCTTAGTAGTGTCTCAGAAGAGAAAAATAAGGGGGAAATCTTTATAGAGTTTTAGTGCTTAGGGTAAGTGATTTTTTTTTTTTTTTTTCAGTTGGAGTCTCACTCTCTCGCCCAGACTGGAGCACGGTGGCCGCTCCTGGCCACCGCAGCCTCGACCTGCTGGGCTCCGACGATCCTTCCACCTCAGCCTTCCAAGTAGCCCGATCACAGGCATGCGCCACTACGCCCGGCTGATTTTTTGATTTACTGTAGAGATGAGGTCTCGAGGGTAGGTGATTTTAAGGTGAGTCTTACAAGTGGAGAACTGGTTGGGACTGGGCAGGATTTCTGACATAACAACTTTAGGTTTGTGAGCACAGTAAGGACCTCGAAGTTAGTTTTGAAGAGTTAGCTAATAGTCTTTAGAAGTGAACTATTTTAGTTGGTTTGCCATCTTATCTTCCAGAAACAAATACTTCCTGGAACAAGTAACTAAGTCATTTTTGCTTGGTTCCAGCATTGTTTAGCACAGGGACAAGAAACTATGTTTCGTTTTTCGTTCTCACTACTTACTCTTGTTTATCCTGAAATTTCCAGTAACTGGGAACTTACTGAAGATGAAATCTTAAGACAGTCAACTCCAAAGTACTGCCTCAAATCTTTGCCTGTAATGGATTATGTTGTAGTAACTCTGATTTGAAATAAGAATGATATAGGGAATTTAGAAAACTATATCTATAGAAAAAAATAATCTTTGTTTATTTAAGATACCAAACAATGGAAAGGTTAAGTGCATTGATTCTGGAGATAGACTTCTTGGTTTCAAATACTAGTTCTGCCATTTGGTAGCCGTATAACTTTGAGTAAGTCATTTAACAACTCTGTCTTGGCACAAGCATGGCTCACTGCAGCCTCGACCTTCTGGGCTCAAGTGATCCTCCTGCCTCAGCCTCCCGAGTAAATGGGACTACAATCTTGCTATGTTTCTCAAACTGGTCTCAAACTCCTGGCCTCAAGCAATCTTCCTGCCTCGGCCTCCCAAAGTGCTAGGATTACAAGCGAGAGCCACTGTACCCAGCCCTTTTCCCATCTTTAAAGTGGAAATCATGTAAATATCTTCTTCATAGGGAATTTGGGGATTAACTGAGTTCATCCCTGTGTAGCATTTAGAATATTACCAGGCACAGACTAACTGTTCAACAAATGGTACATATTAAGCAATAGCTTAATAACTTGACAGCTAAGTGATCTAAAACTAAAACCAAAGTCCTTAAGCCCACATCTCCATCAGCGCCTCTTTCCCATTTCCAGACTCTCTGGTTATTTGGATGCTTGTCACCACATCATCTTAGTCTCTTTTCTCTCTAGACCTCTACACCACTTTCCCAGGTCAGGATCTTGAGAGTAAAAGCCTTATAGCAAATAAAGGAGAATGATGGGTTTGGAAACAGTCCAGACACCAGGTGGGAAAGCTGAACATGGAGGAAAGACCTTCCGAAGATTAAAACGTTCTTCCTGTTTGGAGTTTTTTGAGCGACCCAAGCAACAACATGATCCCCAAGTTCTTGCTGGGGGCATAAGGTAAGCAAGCTTCGTATATGCTCTTTGCCATACTTTTAGAAGCTGTTTGTTCTCACTACTTACTCTTTGTTCTCACTACTTACTCACTGGACATTTATTTGGTTGTCTTGATTTCAGGTGGGACAGAGACTCAAAGCTAGGATACTGTGGATTGACTTATAAGGTCATGTTTCAAAGACATCTAGTTCACAAGACCAGCATCTGACTATCCACAGCCAAAGGGAAGTGTCCCTCAGAGGAAACTTGCTTCTGTATAAAGACTAAAGCTAGCCCAGAGCCCGGCCTTTTTACAAGTGTTTTTGGTCTACAGAAATTTTATTCCAGTGTAATTGTTCAGCAACCACCAATTTTATACCTGCCCATTGATTTGTTGTCATGCTGCATAAGAGAATTGAGTAAAAAGTGATGAGAAATGTCATATCCAGATGCAGATCAGAGACACAGATGATGTCACATCTGGACACAGATCAGAGACACAGATCACAGGGGATGATGCATCTAGTCTCCAATCCTCTGTCTCCTTGTTTGTACAGTGGGGAAAATAATGCCTAGCTCACAGGGATGGTGTGGGATTAAATGAAATAATATTTCAGGAGAGACAAAGTTTTAATGGAAGCCACTAGCAGACTGAACTTTAAGACTTATTGAACAGAGACAGGTCAGGTACTCATTTTTAAACATACTGGTGCCAAGGGGATGGAATTATCAAGATTGACTTTGGCACCAACCACATGACCTAGAAAGTATCTGCTGCACTCCAGGCAATTGTGCTAGGTGCTGAAATATTATTTCATTTAATCCCATACCAGCCCTGTAAGCTAGGCATTATTTTCCCCCTTTTACAAACAAGGAGACAGAAGATTGGAGAGTTGAATCATCATCATTGTCAAGCATCTACTGTTTTCTGGATGATGTCCTAAGTGCTTTACATGTATCAGCTCAGCTAATCCTCACCATAGCCTTTCCAGGTAGGTTCTATTGTAAGTCCCTTGTAGGAAGAAGCTAAGGGACGCAGATAAATTTTTCAAACTCCCACAGCTAGCAAAGGGAAGAGTCAAGGTCAAGGTTCAAACCTGAGAAGTCTGGCTCCAATATCAGGGCACTTCACCATGTACTACCGAGGTCACCACACACTACCAAGGTCACCTGCACTACTGAGATCACATACACTCCTGAGAGCATGCACACGACGGAGGCCATCACACACTACCAAGGTCACATATACTACCGAATCAGGTGAAAGAGTCAGGCATCAAATGCAAGTTGTCCTGCCTCCAGTATACAGTATCTTCATTGTAAGGCTATTCTGTCCCTCACGCCATACATTAGTACAGTGCGTTGCGGTTATCAACCATACATTTTACATATTAGTTGTTCATATAATTATTAAATTAGCCCTATGAAGTGTAATATTGTTTGCAGAAGAACGAGTGAAGCCTGAGGCATCTAAATAAAGTCACAGTAGGTGACAGAAACAATCTTAAACCCAGGTTATCTGACCCCAAGAACTCCCATTGCCTCACCCAATTTCCATTTTCTAGACTCCCTATCTGGGAAAAATAGAAGATTAATCCTTAATCTTGCACATCGTCAAACACAGGTTATGGGCATTTTCCTTATTTACTGTGGAAATTTTAGGGGTGTGGGAAGGGAAGTTTTTCTACAAGCAAACCATAACCATGGTAGATTTCTGGCTTAAGACTGCTTCATTCCCCATCTTTGCTGATGCTGCATGAACACTGGTCAGTAATTGATAGTGATTAAATAGTTGGTATCGCTAATCAATAGTGATTAAAATCTGGTGTTCCAGGTCGGCCTCAGCCTGTAATCCCAGAAATTTGGAAGGCCGAGGCGAGTGGATTGCTTGAGCCCATGGGTTCGAGACCAGCCCAGGCAACTTGGCAAGACCTCGTCTCTACAATAAATCAAAAATCAGCCAGGCATGGTAGCACATGCCTGTAGTTTCGGCTACTTGGAAAGGTGAGGCAGAAGGATCACCTGAGCTCAGCAGGTCGGTACTGGGGTGGCCATGAGTGTGCCACTGCAGCACTCCAGACTGAGAGACAGAGTAAGACTCCAACTCAAAAAAAAAAAAAAAAAAATCTGGTGTTCCAGGTTGCCAATGTTTCCCCTACACTTCTAACCTAAAATGACACATAGACGTTTACTTTGACATCACTTTCAAATAATTTCAGTTACAAAGAAACAAAGCAGAAAGGACAAATCTAGTAAGCAAATGACAGAGGAATGGCTGCATCAAGGGAAACAGAGTTTTGCATGAGTGGATGGGATCTCACAAATCCACTTGGCAGACACAAGCCAGGTGAAGACACAATTCAAGTGTCATAATTAGTTTTGTTATAAACTGTTCATAATCTTCCTTTTCTTTCTTGATGAAAAGTTTGTAATATTTACATTCTTGCAGCAGTAAATAGAATCCTCGCTTAGGTCTCACTGTTTCTGAGCCACCTATACATATTCTTGGCAGTATTTTCCTGGTTCTGATGGTGATCATCCCTGCTACCATGCCACTCTTGCATCCCTTTAACACCTTTATAACGGTTGGTTCGTTCAAAGATGGGGCTCGATTAAGACACACTCTGACGGCTAAGAAAGACAGATCTTTCTACTGTCTGATGTTTAATTCTTAAGAAGTTAATTTTTGCTTTCCCAACTTACAAAACCAAGGTTAAAGACAAGTGAAGGAAAATCATGTGGGATACTGATGCTTCAATATCATATTCAAGATCAGACGATAGACTAGCTTATTGGGGACCACATATCCAGCTTTTCTTTCCATTGAGCGTGGGAGGTCCCAGCAATATAAAGGCCCAACTGGTCCAATTCCAAAATGTCATTAAGCATACATTTGACAATGTGTATATTAATTAATGAATACACCCAGGGCAACCAAATTACATAGACACAGAATCTCAGGCACAGTGCTTGGCATATACTAGACATTGAATGTAGTTTTGATGAGTAAATGAGTGGCTAATATATGCAACCCCAATGAGATCATAGACCTATGTGGTTCAATCCTAGGACACTGTCGCATTCAAAGAACACAGTTCCATGAACAAAATAATTTTTTTTTTTTGAATTGTTTCACTCTGTCACCCAGACTGGAGTGCAGTGTGTCCGCTCCCGGCCACCGCAGCCTCGACCTGCTGGGCTCCGGGGATCCTTCCGCCTCAGCCTTCCGAGTAGCCGGAATTACAGGCATGCGCTACCATGCCCGGCTGATTTTTTGATTTATTGTAGAGATGAGGTCTCGCCAAGTTGCCCAGGGGGATCTCGAACCCACGGGCTCAGGTATTCCACTCACCTCAGCCTCCCAAAGCGCGGGATTACAGGTTGAGCCACTGATCCCGGTTCAAAATAATTTTAAATAAAATTTTCTTTATTTTCATCTTTAAATTTCCTAGTTCCACATGATGGAAAATAGATTTAATGATTATCCACTCTTACACCACAGAACTCCTGTCAACACCTCATGTCCCCTCTTCTTTTTCTCCTTTTTCTCTTGTGCCCTTACTATCTTAGTTCTTTCATGGTGCTATAACAGAATACCATAAAATGGACAGCTTATAAACAGCAGAAATTAATTTCTCACAGTTCTGGAGGCTGGGAAGTGCACTTTCAAAACACTGGCAGATTTGGTGGCTGGTGAGGGCCCGTTTCCAGCTCCCTCTCATGGTGGAAGGGGCAGGACAGCTCTCCGAGGCTTCTTTTACAAGGTCACTAATTCCATTCATGAGGGCTCTACGCCCCAAAGGCCCTTTCTCCTGATACCATGACCTTGGAGGAGAGGATTTTAGTATATGCATTTTGGAATTTTGGGAACTTGTGCACAGCACCTACTCTTTGGAGTTTTTTGTTCACGAATACCCCTCCCCACTCTGTACAGCCAGCCTTGAAGCTTTTGCTCCTTCTCTCTCTCTCCTTTTGCTCTATGTTCTAGCAAATAGATTGATTTCAAATTCTTCCATTCCTCCTCCTATCTCTCTAGTCCTTCCTTCATTTTCCAGTCTCTGATTTTTTTTTGAGTCAGAGTCTCACTCTGTCATCCAGACTGGAGAGCAGTGGCACGCTTCCGGCCACTGCAGCCTCGACCTGCTGGGCTCTGGCGATCCTTCCGCCTCAGCCTTCCAAGTAGCCAGAACTACAGGCAGGCGTGCTACCACGCCCGGCTAATTTTTTTGATTTATTGTAGAGACGAGGTCTCACCAAGTTGCCCGAGTGGGTCTTGAACCCATTGACTCAGGCAATCCACTCACCTCAGCCTCCCAAAGTGCTGGAATTACAGGCTGAGCCACCAAACTGGCCATCTGATATTTTTTTAAAAGTTATTATTGGGGAAAAGAGTAATAAACTCTCAAGAAGCATCATGTTCTGTATACCCTTTCAGGCTGTTGATATTTACCCTGTTTCTGAAGCTCCAGCGAAGGGATTTTATGTCCTTTCCAGGATAGGATAACCATCACAATAGCGGTCTCAGCACGTATAATCTATATCTCATTTACTGCAGCTTTGCACATTGCCTTCAACATCATTCAGTCCCTTGTATGTACCCAGAATACTTGATGATTATTAACTCACCCCTCAACCTCCTTTTCCTCAGGCTAAACACTCTCAGTTTGCCTAACTTTTTGGTATAAGCTTTAATCACTTTAGCCACCTCTTCCCAACTTTCTCCAGGACCTTGGTTAGAATTTAGATCCCACCAACCCAAAGGGCCTGTGGTTTTTTCATGGCGCTTATGGGACTGTGGGGCCTGTTGCCTGAGTTTAAAAACATGATCCCAGTCGGGCATGGTGGCTCATGCGTGCAATCCCAGCACTTTGGGAGGCCAAGGTAAGCAGGATTTCCTGAGCTCAGAAGTTCAAGACCAGCCTGGGCAACATAACAAGACCTCGTCTCTACAAAAATAAAAAAATTTGCTGGGCATGGTGGTGTGTACCTGTAGTCCCAGCTACTCAGGAGGCTGAGGCAGAAGGATCACTTGGACCCGGAGTTGGAGGCTGCGATGAGCTATGATCATGCCACTGCACTCCAGCCTGGGTGACAAAGTGAGATTCTGATATAATAATAATAATAATAATAACATCCCAATGGGGGGGAAATAGTCTTAAGTATTTCCACTTATAGATTTCTCCTTTTAGTCATCAGTATTTGTTTATTTCGTCAAATTTTGCTTGAAGTGGGATTGCTGAGAGATGGAGAGGAGTGGGGGAACTGACTTAGTTTTTCCTTTGTATTGTTCTTTGTTGTTTAATTTTGTACAACAAAAAGTATTACTTTTTAAAAAATCCCCCCACATGTTTCATCAATACTTAATCTCTTGGACATCCCAATAAGATTTTTGAAAATAACCAGTTCTAATTTCCAAATACTTTATTACGACAGGCTCATGCCTCAGGAAGGAGAATCATAATTACAGAGGTTCTCTTCAACTTCAGATATTTCAATTGACTCTCAGTCTTTCTGTGTTCACAGCTTAGCCTAGAATTCTTACTTCTTTTGGGTGGAAGAACTTGAATTTAAAAGTCAACAACCTAGAAACTTCAAAATTACTGCAGCCGCCTACACTACCTTCCCAAAATAAGTACCCATCAAAACTACAGACTCTATTATTTATTATCCATGCATGTTCCATTATTAATGTTCTTAAATCAAATTTAAGCTTAAAAACAGAAACTCTACAGCTTTGTTGACCAACCCTCCCACTCCCCACCCCCCCACCCTCACCTTCTTGGTATATTAGGGAAAAGAACAGTTGAATTCTGGTTGTTACAAGAGGATATTTGGAGCATCTGACTTTTTGCTGTCAACAAGGGAGTCAACTCTAAAATAAAAATAAAAACAAAAACAAAGAAGTCAACTTGGTGCGTCCATAATAACTCGACTCCCTGTCTATCCCTTCCTACCTTTTATTCTCTAGAAAGCCCTTCTTGGATCCCCTTGTTGGGCTGAATGACTCTTCTCCACATTCCTAACCACCCTTCACAAACCTCTCTTTGAGCACCTTGCAACATTCTGTTGAAATTAAGTCTCATTGTCCCACTGTAACTTAGTGACTTTGAGGACAAGGACCCTCTGGAATTCACTATTGCATGCTTAGTGTCTGACACAAAGCAAGAGAGCTGAAATCCCTGGTGAAGATTGAAGGGTCATGTGTATGTTGGGGGAGAGGCACGAGAATGTGAAGGACACATATCTCATTTGCCTTTTGACAGCCACCACTGACCTTAACTTCAATCCATATTCCAAAATCTCTTCTGAATTGCAGAAAGTCTTAATTGCTATATTCTCTGTAGGCAGGTTCAGATGATACAGGAAACAACTTCAAGTTATCGACGATGTTCTCAACCCCAAGATGGATAGATGGCTTCTGCAAGCAGTGGCCATAGACAGCTAATCCAACCCAAGGCAGTTCTTGTTACTCAGGACTTTTTCACTTTCGAGAAATAGGAACAACATGAGCCAATGTTAGAAAAGGGGAAAGTCTTACAAGGACACCGGAGTATTCCAGAGAACAACCCAGGCTTAGGGAGGTCAGAAACTAGAAAAAAGCATGCTGTAAGGAGCACAGGGCATCTCTTGTCCAGGGATCTCCCCCCACTTCTCTCTTCAAGTAAACTTTGTTCTTTTGTCCCCTACTGCAAACTGGTTTGGGGTTTCTCGACCCTGTGAATAGGAGATGCCTACTGCCAAGAGGCCCGGTTCTGTTCACAGGTCCTCCCATCATTCCTCCCGTCATTCTCATTGACCAAAGTGGTTACAAAATTCAATAATTTTTGCTTTTTGGTATTTGGGTTTTTTTTTTTGTTGCTTGTTTTTTGAGTTGGAGTCTCACTGGAGTGCAGTGGCCGCTCCCGGCCACCGCAGCCTCTACCTGCTGGGCTCCAGCGATCCCTCCGCCTCAGCCTTCCAAGTAGCCAGAACTACAGGCGCACGCTACCATGCCCGGCTAATTTTTTGATTTATTGTAGAGATGAGGCCTCGCCAAGTTGCTCAGGCGGATCTCGAACCCGCGGGCTCAGGCAATCCACTCACCTCAGCCGCCCAAGGCACAGGATTACAGGCTGAGCCACCGAGCCCGGCTGCCTTTTGGTAGAGGCAGGACTAGGGTTTCTCTTACCTGGGATTCTCCTAAGGAAGTTTCTGCTGAAACCTTAAATTTCTGGATCCCCGTGTAAATACAAATCAACCTGTCATTAGAACCCAGAAAAACCTGGCAACCCAATGTTACCATATTTATATAATGTTCTCTTGGAATTTTTAACTAATACAATAAAACATTAAATAGAAATAGAATATGCATATATTATGTATAAATTTAATTTACAACAAGATTCCTCACATAGAGAAGGGAATTGTTATTTAATACATTTGTGAGGAAATTTCTAATTAGCAATTCAGAAAAATCTCTCTAGCCCTTACTTCTCTCTATATATCAAATACCAATTTAATTCCGTATGCATTCAAAAGTTACATACTTAAAAATAAGCCCTCAGAAGGGGGAAAAAAGAATAAAATAGGAATGAATATTTGTCAAACTTGTATATGATGGACGAGACCTTCCTAAGTATAAATTTTCCAGAAAAAAATTTAAAATGAACAGTATAACTGAAATAAAATCATACATTAGTGCCAAAGTAGCATAAGAAACAGCAGAAGGGGAAAATAATTTGCAGCAAATAAGACAGGAGTTAATATCTTTAGTACCTAAATACTTCATACAAATTGGTAAGAAAAATGCTAAAAGCCCTGGCAGAATGGTGAATATAGACATATCAGAAAATAATTTGGGGAATTTTATCCCTTGATTTACTGTTTCTACTTTCTTGAGTCTAAACTGAAGATACAATCCAAAATAGGAACATTGTAGTGACATTTATCATGAAAAATTTAAAGCAAACACAATGTTCAATCATTAATAAATGACTGAGTAGAATACTTAGTAAAGTACTCCCTCAAACACACATTCATTCACCACCTACTATGAGCCAGGCTCTCATAGTAGGCTCCTCTGTGCAAGGAGCTGAAGATATGAAGATGGACAAGACAAAATCTCTGTCTTACAGTGTGAAGGGATATATTATACCCATGGTGGGGGGGCAGGGAGTCAACATGTATTGAAAGACTACTGTGTGCTTGGCATTTTACCTGTATGATTACATTTAATTAAATTGGAGCAGGAAGAGGTCAACAGAAAAACTCACATTATGCAGCTTGTACATCTTGCCAAGTTACTTCTCTCTCCCATCTGAGGACTTAACTCTGACCTTTATCTTTTTTTTACCTTGTAAAATTCCTAATTCCAAGGGGCCTGAGGAATTTTTTTTTTAATTGACCCTATACAATGTTTACTTTCCAATCTGACTCTGACATAACATCACATAACAGAAAGAAAAATCAAAGTATTTTATGACCCTGTAAATCTGTCTCTTGGGGTCTCCAGGCACATTTTTAAGACACTTATTTTCAGGCAACCCCTTGAGTCCCCTCTCATTATGGGAACTTTTCTGTCCTCTCAATAAATCCTGCTTTCTCACTTTCCAAAAAAAAAAAAAAAAAGACACTTATTTTCTCTAAGGTCTGCCACTTATGAGGCTTCATCTACATATCAAGAAACTCGGAATTTTTCTACCCCCTTATCTCAACAGGACATGCCTCTGATTTCAAAATTCCTTAGATAGGGGTCTAACTCTTGACAACTAATTGCCAGTCAGGAAATCTTTGAATCCACCTATTAGCTGCAATCCCCCTGCTTGGAGATGCCCCACCTTCCTGGATCAAACCATTGTAAATCCTACATGTACTGGTTTATGGTTTTCTGTAACTTCTGTCCTCCTAAAATGTATACGACCAAGCTACAATTCAACCTCAGAGGGCACAAGTTCTCGGACCTCCTGGGGATGGGTGTCATGGACTTACGTTCTCTCGCATTTGGCTCTGAATAAACCATCTAACTATTTCTCAGAGTTTGACATCTTTCATCAACACATCCCTGGTCCTCACTCCCAGCCTCTCACATTGCTCCTGGGAATACTGATGAGTGTCAAGTTTTGGCCTGAAGAAGGGGTTTTAGCTTCAGGCTTCCCTTCCAACCAAATTTTCAATTTCCTGAGGTATAGAAGTTCTGGAGTCACTAACTGCTAGGAGTTTCAAAGATTTTTTTTCTACTAGTTTCCAGAGAAATTCCTCTCTCCTCCATCTTGTTCTCCATCTTGCATCTCAAACTCAACAAAGTATTCCTCGAACAAAAGGCCCTCTGTTTAGTGGACTCTCATCTCCTGTAAGTTACTCGGGGTTATATACAGCAAAATAAATTTACACATATTAAAACAAGCAAACAAACAAAAACCTCTACTGATTCCCCAGTACCTAATACAAAATTTACACACTGAAAATGGATTTTCCAGATCCTCCATTATCTTCTTTCTTGTCACTCACTGCTCACCAGAACATCATCTCCATTCCTTCACATTCCATTTAATAAGCCACTTTGGAGCCAATTATTTCACTTTAGAAATGAGGATATAAGGCAATACAATAATAAAATAAAAGTATGCACATTTAACAAAAATAGATAACAACCTAAATGCAAATAATGTGAAGTTAACTGAGTATTAACCAAGGCACAGAGTAATCTTTGTAGCATGTGTGAGTCTGTACATTGTGATGATTATTAAGCACCTAACAAGATTTCTGTACTCATGAATAAGCCTCATTTTAAACTGGTGAAATATGTGCTAATAAAATGACTTCATGACTCCCTAAATCCCCTGCCCAAGAACCTCTTACTACACAGACCACCAGGGGCCACACAAATCACTGCTGACTGCACTTTAAGGGAAAATTGAACAGGAGTTACTAAAAGGGAATATGATTTGAGAAGAGGTCATAGTAGAGTCTAGTGAGGATGTGGAAGATATTCCAGAAGCCAAGAGGCCAATGCTCTGACACATGGCTCCTGGTCACTCTCTGGTGACAGATGTTCCCTTCTTTCGGCAAGCCTCCCCAGGAGGGCGCCAAAGAACAAACTGGAGGAAGGCGCAGACCTGAGGAGGAAAAGGAGGTAGTCAGTGAAGCCCCAACTTGAGAAAAAGATCTGCTGTAAGAAAGAGCAGCCCAGATAACCAGAGACAGACAGGGAGAAGTAGCTAGAAGAGAATTGCCTTGGGCTGAAGACTCAAGGTGGAGGAAGGGTAGGAGAGATATAAAGAGCTTTGGTTCTGGAGTCAGGAGTCTACACAGATCTTTGCAACAGAGCAGGAAGAGACAGCTGTCTACCACAGGTCTCATACTTATAATAAGGCCTTCAGTAAGTGATGTCCTAGATGGCTTTATACAAGCAGCTGGGAACTGAACCTGACCAGGAAGTTGTACGTGGGCTCTGGGGAGGGCTGTGGTCATGCTGAAATCAGCAGCTCCTACAAGGACGTTCTTTCCTTCCAGTTCTCTGCCCATAGCCTTCTCAGTCTGTGCCCCTGGTACAAACATAACCTCTAATCACTCTTGAGCCAGATCTAGCCCCTGGGGACGTTGGGGTCAAGAAATGACACCCGGGTCAAGTCAGAATTTGGTTAACACTCCACTGGGTTTAGAGAAGAGTAGGTGAGTAGAAGATCAAAGGAATTGTCAGGATATCTTCTTGATCACGTATTATATTATGGTAATGGCCTTGGCATCCAAACCAGGTCATCCACGGATGAGAGCACTGGAAACATCCAGAGTAAGTTAAGGTAAGCTTAACTTTCCATGTGGCTAAAGGATGTACGCTGTCCTTTGGGTGAGTTTCTGCCTCAGCCACTTTAAGGGAAAGGCATTGAAGAGTGGCCACTGAATGGGACAATAACTTAGTTGAAATAAACTCGGGCTCTTAAGCCAGATTGCCTGGGTCTAAATCCTAATTTCACCTCTTACTGGTTGTGTAACCTTGCTCCCCGTGCCTCATTTTTCTCAGCTGTAACTGAAGCTAATATTAATACCACTTCCCTGGGGTGCTGTGAGAATTAATTGACATATAACATGGTGTGCAGCTCTTAGGACAGTGCTTAGAGCAGAGGAAGCTTGCAACAAACATGAGCAATTGTGCCCTCTTCTCAAAGCTTTCCTGGGGTCTTTGCTCTGCCCCAAAGGGTTAAAGCTGCATTGATTTAGGGAAATGTGGGTCTAAAACTAGTTAATCCAGAATCTCATTTTGTTGCTAAGCAACCACCTCCGAGTTCTGCAAATGTGCAGCTCGGTGTGCAGTGACTGCCCCTAGCAATCCAACGCTAGTCAGGCTGTCGTTAAGCATTGTTTTATAGGACTTAAAAGCCCATTTCAAATTGTGGAGGAGGAGGGGGCATGCACAGACAGCACAGCCATGAAGCACCAGCAAAACCAGCCCTTTCTGGCTAGAGGAGCTCACCGTGGGTGGAAAATAAAAAATAAGTGATGAGGTGTGCTCCTACCCACCTGCAGCTGTGACAGAAGCCACCTGTATGACTCACCCTAACCTGGGGTCAAAGAGATTGTCACAATCTTCAGAATGGTCTCCTCCATGGATCAAGGGGCATCTTTCCTATGTCTGCATTTGGGACTGGAGTTGCATGGCTTGGGTGCAAACCTGGGATTGTGGTTCCCAGTTGAGAAGGGGCAAGATGGTAAGCACCTACCATGGTCCCCCACTCCTTCCCTCAGGGAAGTCAGGGGTCATCAAATATTCATTCATTCATTCATCTATATCATTAACCATGTATTGAGTATCTACAACATGCCCAAGATTTGCTAAGTGCTGAAGAAAAAACTCAAAGTAAGACAGTTACTCTCTATCTTGTCCTGGTCCTTAGTTAGGAAAAAAAGAAAAAAGAAATGAAATCTACTCCAGCTAGCTTATTAGACAAGGTATTTACTTTTTAAAACATTATTTTGATTTATTATTTTTTGTAGAGACAGGGTCCCACTATGTTGCCCAGGTCTTTAACTTCTGGCCTCAAGCGATCTTTCCACCTCTACCTGCCAAAGTGCTGGGATTACAGGAGTGAGCCACCAAGAAAAGGTATTTACTAAAGGACATTAAGTAGTTCAGGAAATTTCTCCAACAGCCAGAGAGTTGGAGTAGGTAGCTAACCACCCAGGATCATTGTGGAATATAGTTCTGGTTTGCTCCAAAAGGGCCCCTTACTGCCCTCGCAGCTGGGCTTGGGTTCTGCAGCTCACACTACTGTCCCAGGCAGTGACTCTTTTGCCAGGACCTCTGCCCCTGCTGCCTCTAAAAGCTTGCTTCCCTCACAAAATGACTTCCGTGTCATCTTTTTCTTCACTGAGGTCTGGCATGGATGCCTGAGATTGGGTTACGTATCTGAGTCCCGGCTGCAAGGAAGGCTGGGAAATAAATTTCTGACTTTCACTTGTGAGATGGGAAATTCCCTAAACCAAAGAGCACTCCAAAGGTGCTAGGCAGCCACAAAGTTTTTTTTTTTTTTGAGTTGGAGTCTCACTCTGTTGCCCAGACTGGAGTGCAGTGGCCGCTCCCGGCCACCGCAGCCTTGACCTGCTGGGCTCCGGGGATCCTTCCGCCTCAGCCTTCCAAGTAGCTGGAACTACAGGCGCGTGCTACCACGCCCGGCTACTTTTTTTGATTTATTGTAGAGATGAGGTCTCGCCAAGTTGCCCAGGCGGGTCTCAAACCCGCGGGCTCAGGCAGTCCATTCACCTCAGCCTCCCAGGGCGCGGGATTACAGGCTAAGCCACCGAGCCCGGCTCACAAAGCCTTTCAAGTATTCCCTGCATTGTGTCTGTCCTCTTCACCTATGGTCTGCTGGAAGATGCAGTCCAGGGTGACCAATGCTAGGCTGGGGAGTACAGGTGCAAGGGGACTCCAGAAGGATCACCACCCAAATGACAAGGTCGGGGAAAGGTCCCCAGGGTCAGCCATATCTAGGCTGATACTTGAAGGATCAGTGTAAGCTTGTCATGGTGAAGGCTCAGAGAAGGAGTACCTCCGATTACAGGAGTGAAACATGCAAAAAACCAATGTCACAAAGGAGTGCAACACAGTCAGGGAGGGGAGAGACATTCTGTGTGGCTGGAGCAGAGGGTTGGGGCAGAGTAACTGGTGTTTTAACAAGCTCTCTGGTTGATTCCGATATTTGCTAAAGTTTGAAAACCATTGTTTACTTAAAGGAATGTTATTTTGTTTAAAATATTGCTACTTTTTCAAGTGTTCAGCTTTAGGTGTTATTATTTCTAACATTTAAAAAATGAGATTTTTCACCCCACATTCCAGTATTGTAATTTGGGTTTATCACTACTCGATGGTTATATATAACTATGTAAACGCTATTCACAGCTGTATGTGTAGTACACCATAGCTATTCCTCTTTTCCTGCCCAAGTCTTTGTTTTACATTAATATGTAACTGCTATATTTTCCTCAGTTTCTGAGTTTTCTCCATACTTACCACTTATTTGCCCTTAAAATCTTTCCCAGCAGTGTTAACCTCCTCTCGACATTTTCAAGTACTTTAGATATCCCGTCCATTTCAGCTCTTGAAGAAGTCTTGTTTAATGCCGTCAAACTGCTCCAGTCTGGCCTGGGATCCTGTCTGATCCTGAGGTCTCCCCTACCCCAACTCCTGTGCTGGATCACCTGTTTCTGATTCCACTTTTTCCCCACCTTCTCCTTCATTTTGGTAGGGCTTCCCAGATAAGGATGTATTAGTGGTAAATTGAAATCCCATATGCCTGAAAATGGCTTTATTCTGCCCTCATTCTTGATAATTTGGCTGAATATAACACCTGTAGTTGGGAATAATTTTGCTCAGAATGTTGACATTATTGTTTCCTTGTCCTCCATTGTTCCAACATCCTCCACTGGTGTTACTGGGAAATCTGAAGTCATTTTGATTTCCGGTCTTTTTTATGTGACTTCATTTTGTATTTGTATTTTTGTTATTTGCTCTCTCTCTCTCTCTCTCTCTCAGAGATTTTAGGATCTTCTCTTTGCCTCCAGAGTTCTGAAATTCCATAGTGATCTGTCCTGGTTAGATCTATTTTCATCCACAGTTCTGGGCGCTTATGAGCCCTTTGAAAACAAAAATGAAAAGCAATCCCTTACTTGTGTTTTATTGGGACTTAGGGAGAGAGTGGAAGCTAGTGCATGCATTTGTTTTGTGATCTCTAGCTAGAAATCCCCTCTTCTTCTTTTACCCTTGCTTCTTCTGGGCTTTGCTCGTTGGTTTGAAAATCATTCTCTTTTCTTTCTTTTATTTTTCTCATCTCATAAAGATTCTGAAATGGGTCAAGAATCTATTCTGAAAGCCAAAAACTGAATAAAGCGTTTTTCCATGTGTTTTTAATCTTTCCTAAGAAAATGGAAGACTTTGGTTAAATACTCACATACAAAAAAGTAAAGAACTCTTTTGTATATTTCAAACTATTATCTAACCACAATAACATTATCATCCTCAGTCAGGAAGGGCAACAGGAAAGAGAAAGTAATTGAAGCAACAAAAATCATGCTATTGACCCAACAGTAGTTTTTATAGTTTGGGTGTTCTCCTTGTATTTGATCAACTATAAGCCACAGAACCTCACTGCTGCATTTCCTCCATGAAAAGACAGGGCATATCCCTATGTAAAGAAGTAATTTGTTCTGATTTATAATGATGCCCTAGTTGAAAGATCAGGGGATTGCAAATGGAGCATTGTCTTCCTTGGGATGTTTAGAAGTAGGTGGGGTAATTTTTGGTTGTCACCAAAGACTGGGTAGCATTGTAGGCATGTAGTGGGGTTGGGACTGTTAAATGTCCTGCAATGGTTAGAAAATACTGTACAATGAAGAATTGTCCTAACCTGAATGCCAAAGACAGCGTCTATGAGAAACTCTGCATGGGAAGATACTGTCAATGGAAATTATCAATACAATCATGAATCCATAAAGCACTAGAACTTGACTAGTTAAATAATTAACCGGTTCTATGGAGATGTAACAAAATATTAAGAATAGATTTTAACTGAAGTGCTGGAAGGTAATAGATACCAAATTTCAGAAGAGATGCTAAACCATATGCTGAATTTACCAAGGAAGTTTCCAAAAACTATGTACATAACTCTTAAACTCTAACCCACATGGAAGATACTTATGGGATATTAAAGGAAATTTCTGGAGACTTTAAAAATATTTTAAAGAGCCTATGCTATGAATCTGTCTACTCCCATCAAAGGGAAATAAATAGGGAAGGGCTATCTCCTACCCCAAGTCAAAGAGAAAGAAGGTCTTTTTTCTTTTTTTGAGTTGGAGTTTCACTCTATCACTCAGGCTGGAGTGCAGTGTCATGCTCTTGGCCATCCACAGCCTTGACCTGCTTGGCTTAGGCAATCCTTCTGCCTCAGTCTTCCAAGTAGCTGGAACTACAAATGCACACCATCATGCCCAGCTAATTTTTTTGTGATTTATTGTAGAGACAAGGTCTCACCAAGTTGCCCAGGCTGGCCTTGAATTCCTGGGCTCAAGCAAACTTCTTGTTTTGGCCTCCCAAAGTGCTGGGATTACAGGCTGAGCCACTGCACCTGGCTGAGAAAGGTCTTTAAGGAGATTACTTAGGTGGCTTAAAATCTGATAGTGTCTGTTTGGGTAATATGGTATTCTGGTGATTAAGTCATGCCTGAGAAATTCAATGGGTAAGAGGTTCACCAAAGCAGATGGTAGCATCAGAGTACAGAGCTATGGTTTGGGAAGTAACTGCACTCCACAGTTTGTTAAAGCAAAGATGAATGAATGTATCCCCATGGAGCAGATATAGGCTTTGCAAAGAAAGAGAACCAATGTCTTAGATCATATGCAAGAGGGTCTTCTGAAGAGGTTGGAAGTACCATGATTGTTTTGGTCCATAGTAAGTGTAAAAAGCAACCTGCTGAATAGTATATCCCATGTTCATGGATAGGCAAGTGAGACAGCCTTTCCTCTTGGGTGTGTGTGTGTGTGTGTGTGTGTGTGTGTGTGTGTGTTGGGGATGTCAGCCTAAATTACCAACAAAGAGAGGTGCTTTTAAACAAAAGTCTGTTTGAGGGTAACAGGGGATTGCAATTCAGGATATGCAAGTCATGATGGATCATAGGCATGTTTGGAGAGATTGTAGTAGATGGAAACTTTTTAAAAGTCAAAGAGAAGTCCACATACGTTATTTTGAAACAAAAAGTCATTAATCACAGGGGCTGGTTGCAGGAGCTGGTGCTAACTTGTTGGTGGAGACAGCCATTGTTAGGCAAGTTCTTATGAGAGTAGCTTATCTGGAATACTGAAATCTTGTGATATGCATGTTGCAGATATGTACAATGTATAGAGATTCCTTATGGGTTTTTAGAAGATCCTTGTGATTGTTTTTATCTCAGACATATGAGCATGAGATTCCCTCTTTCTTGACTTCTCAGCACCAATTTGGTAGATTTGACATAAGTGACTCCATCTTGGCATCAGGGAATTTCATGGGGGAAAAGGTCACCAAGGAACCAGAAAAACCACCATAAGAGCAAGAAGCAACGGTCAAATCTAGAGAAGGTCAAAACCTGATCACCACCTTAGAACCAGTATGGAAACACTTTCTTACTCCTCTTCTTGTCTCTATCCCTTCTAGTTCCACCCAGGGAGTATCCAAACCCACGTTAAGTAAGGTGGAGAAGGAGGAGGAACATGACTAGGAGAGGAAAAAAAGAAAAAAAATAGCCATTACTCTATTCTTCAACTGCAGAAATTCTGAGCACCACAGATCCAAATTGGGAAGTTCAAAGTTTTGATAATTACATGGGAATGGAACATCTTAATTACTGAATTGAGACTGTATGTTTGTTTTTTTAACTGAAAGTGACTGGGAGAATCCATAGTGTCTATTAGAGTTTTCATTTAGGGACAAGGGTAGCACTAGCCCCACTGATGCATTTAAAGGGACATGGAAAACAAAAATAAAATTGCTTTTTGAATATATCTCATGAATCATGCCTGCTTGAGGTGAGAATTCTTGCCAGCAGCGAACCTGACACTGGCACATAAAGTCATAGGAAATAGCCCATTCTCCTTAGGATAATGAGGAATAGCTTCATCGAGGCTAGTGATGTGAGGATGGAGAGAGCAATGGATGAGAAAGAGTCTGACCTTGACCATGACACAACTCCACCCCATACCACAGTCGTAGGAAACCCACTCAGCATAGTTTCTTCATCTACAACAGGAAGGAGTTGAACTAGACAGCCAGTATGGCACCTTTATCTAAACTTTCACATGAATCTAGGAATGGCAAGGTAGAGAAGGATTGGATGAATAGTTCCTTTCCTGGAGATAATTTAAGATACAATCCTTGAAGGGCCTCCTTGGAAATCCCACTCTTTTTAGGCTATACCTTAAATGTGCCTGACTGAATCATTGTTCAGTAATGAGAAGATGGAACTTTCCAGAGATCACCTGATACTAAAGGGCCTGCCCTTCCCTCCTTGGCGCTCCTCTCCTGGTGAGATCTAAAATGATAATATGAAGTTGTCTCCAGAAGTTTGATTGTGATGGGATGTTAAGGACAGTGAGCCTTTAGAAGTCCAGTGCCCTAGAAGTAGGTACCCCAAAACTTTGTTCTTTTTTTTTTGATTCGGAGTCTCACTCTGTTGCCCAGGCTGGAGTGCAGTGGAATGCTCACAGCCACCACAGCCTTGACCTGCTGGTCTCAGGCAATCCTTCTGCCTCCAAGCAGCTGGAACTACAGGCATGTGCCACCACACACAGCTAATTTTTTGACTTATTGTAGAGATGAGGTCTCACCAAGATGCCAAGGCTGGTCTTGAACCCCTGAGCTCAGGCAATCCTCTCGCCTCAGCCTCCCGAAGTGCTGGGATTACAGGCTTGGGCCTGTAATCTTTCAGTTTTGCCTTTCAGAGGTCTTTGGCAGACGTCCATTAAAATCCCATTCCTCCATCATGCTCAAGGACAGGAGGAAATGGGATCTTAACTTCATTTCTTGCTCTTCACATTCTGTACACTTAGTTTTAGATTTCATCATAATTCTAGTGAGGTATGCAGATTGGAATAATGGGAAAATTCCAGTGCAGCGGTCCCTAACCTTTTTGGCATCAGGACCAGGTTTGTGGAAGACAATCTTTCCATGGAACGGGGGCAGGATGATTCAAGTGCATTACATTTATTGTGCACTTTATTTCTATTATTATTACATTGTAATATATAATTAAATAATTATACAACTCACCATAATGCAGAATCGGTGGGAGCCCTGAGTTTATTTTCCTGCAACTAGACGGTAGTATCTGGGGGTGATGGGAGACAGTGCTAGCATTTATCACCTCAGCTCCACCTCAGATAATCAGGCATTAGATTTTCGTAAGGAGTGTGCAACTTAGATCCCTCGCATGTGCAGTTCACAATAGGGTTTGCGCTCCTATGAGAATCTAATGCCGCTGCTGATCTGACAAGTTGTGGAGCTCAGACCGTAATGTGAGTGATGGGGCGTGGCTGTAAATACAGAGGAAGATTTGCTCATGCGCTGCCACTGACCTCTTGCTGTGCGGCCAGGTTCCTAACAGGCCGTGGACGGGTACTGTTCCGTGGCCTGGGGATTGGGGACCCCCGTCCTAGTGGTATTTATTTACACCAGCCTAAACAAATGACAAAAACAAAACTCCTACTTAAAAAAAAAACCTATATGTGATCTCTCTCCTTGTGAGAGAAGAGTTTAAAGCAGGCACTCCCTAGACCCTATCCAAGATTCTCAAGTCACTTGTCACAAGTCATCTGCAGGCTGGGCTCCACTGCAGATGCTACCAGAGCACACTTTCTTTGGAAGAACATTCACACGCACTAAGGTGTGCCTTGCGGGGTTATTGGGTCAGTGGTTCCGGGTGCAGTCCAAAGGTCAGATGTCTATTTTTGATGTCTGTTAAAGTTCATCCGTGTGGTCACACCTGTCTAAACATTTTAAGTGAACCACATGGTTGACATAGCAAGCAAAGAATTCACTAATTTCCTGACAGAACAAAATGAGGACTAAATCATCCAAAGTAATATGAAGTAAAAGAGAGGAAGGAATCCAGGATTTACTGAATGACATGTCATGTGCTGGGAACATCAACATATATTGTCTCTTTTGAGGCTCACAACATAAGTATAGATGAGTAGGGACTTCATCCAAAATTGTTTACAGGATTATTCACCCTTTTGGTGTTACAGGTGGTGTAATTATTATTATTCTCATTGTACAGATTAGGAGACTGAGGCTTAGAGAGTTAAAAGACTTTTAAACCCACTATAGTAAGTAGAAATGGTCCAATCCTTCCCCACAAAAGTTCTAACTCCAAATACATGTGAATGTGAACTTATTGGGAATAGGGTTCTTGCAGATGTTAATAAATTGAAGATCTGAAAATGAGATCGTCCCGGATTTAGGGAGGGCCCTTATAAAAAAGGGAGATTTGAGACACAGAGACCCATAAAGAAAGCCACGTGAAGATGGAGACAGAGGTTAGAGTGATGTATCTACAAGTCAGGGAACACTAAGTTTTGCCAGCAGTCATGAGAAACGGGAGACACAGAAAGGACTCTCCCTCAGAGACTCCAGAAGGACCAACCCAGCCAGCACCTTGATTTTGGACTTTGATTTTATTCTCTAGAACTGTGAGAGAGTAAATTTCTGTTTTGTTTTTGTTTGTTTTTTGAGTCTTACTCTGTTCCCCAGGCTGGAGTGCAGTGGCGCAATGATGACTCACTGCAGCCTCAAACTCCTGGATTCAAGCAAACCTTCTACCTCAGTCTCCCAAAGTGCTGGGACTACAGACATGCCACAACACCCGGCTAATTTTTTAATGTGTTGTAGAGATGACAAATCCCTCCATATGTTCCCCAGGCTGATCTTGAACTCCTGGGCTCAGGTGATCCTCCCACCTCAACCTTCCAAAGTGATGAGATTACACATGTGAACCACCGAGCCCACTAATTTCTGTTGGTTTAAGTCACTTAATGTGGTCATTTGTTAGGGCAGCCCTTCGGTCACACTCTAGGAGGTGACAGAGCTATCTTTGGCACCCGGGGCTGCCTGTCTGAGCCCTAAGCTCAGTTTGCTCATGTTACTTTCATGGCTATTACTGATAATGAGTTATTGACGAATCTTTGATCTTCTGGGTCTGAACTAAATGGTAAACTAGGCAATAAGCCCCAAAGATGAGAATGAGATGCATCACCTTGTGTGGCTCTTTGAAAAACAGAAAATATTGTTCAGATTCTAGGGTACCCACCTGCTCTCAGGGATCTTATAGACATGCTGAGAAGGTTCTGGTAAATTCCCAATTAATTAGAGCAGGTTTCTCAATACATCATTGGTCTGTGATCCACAGCAAATTTGCACTGGCTGGCCTTTTTTTTTTGCACTGTAAAAATCTCTTACATTATATTAGTTTAACCTTATTTCCCAGAGGCGGGTCAGGGTGGTTGAGAGGAGGTTCAGGCCTATGCAGAAACGGCAATGAGGTCAACAAGGACCATGCCGAGTCATCCCAAGTGCCACCTCTTTGATGCATGGTCTCTCCTTTTCATGCATGTTCACCAGGCAGAAGGTGGATGCTCCAACCCAGATCACATTGACCTCACACAGGTAATCTGGGCCTGTGCTGCTGAGGAAGGGCGCTGGGTATTTGGGCTGCTCCTCCCCTGTTCTCAGGAGAAGCCTCAGGCTTCAAAGTTTCTAATACACCCACCTATCAGGGACTTTGTCACTTAGAAAATCCACTACCTCTTCAGTTGAGGAAACAGAGGCTCAGCCTGTGCCCTCAGGCTTATAGTCTAACTGGAAACAGAATCAGGACCTTTGGTTTCTTTGTTTCTTTTCTTTTCTTTTCTTTTTGAATTGGAGTCTCATTCTGCTGCCCAGACTGGAGTGCTGTGGGACTTTCCCGGCCACCACAGCCTCACCCTGCTGGGCCTTGGCGATCCTTCCACCTCAGCCTTCCAAGTAGCTGGAACTATAGGTGTGTGCTACCACGCCCAGCTAATTGGGCCTTTGGTTTCTATTCCAGAGACTCTGTACCATACATCGGTGATTTCTGGAATATGACCTGCTTGAGAATGATCCGGGAAACATGTTAAAAATAGAGATTTGGGGACTGCCCCCAGAGACTCAGATTTATTAGGTCTAAGGTAGAGCCCAGAATCGGAATTTTTTTTTTTTTCTGAGTCAAGTTCTCAATCTGTCTCCCGGGCTGTAGTGCAATGGCATGATCACACAGCCTCAATTTCCTGGGCTCAGGCAATCCTGCCACTTCAGCCTCCTGAAGAACTTGAACTATAGGCACACACCACCATGCCCGGCTGATTCTTGTATTTTTTGTAGAGTCGAGGTTTTGCTATGTTTCCCAGGCAAGTATGGAACTCCTGGGCTCAAGCAATCTTTCCGTCTTGGTCTCCCAAAGTGCTGGGATTACAGGCACCGCACTGTACCAGGAATCTGAATTTTTGGCAAGAACCATAGGCGAGTCTGACACATGTGACCCACAGTCTAAAGATATCAGTGGCAGGCTGGGCACAGTGGCTCAAGCTTGCAATCCCAGCACTTTGGGAAGCTGAGGTGAGAGAATTGCCTGAGCCCACAAGTTCGAGAGCAACCTGGGCAGTTTAGACCAACCTGGGCAGTTTGATGAGACCTCATCTCTACAATAAGTCAAAAAGTATCCCCGCGTGGTAGTGCATGCCTGTAGTTCTGGATACTTGAAGGCTGAGGCAGAAGGATTGCCAGAGCCCAATAGGTCGATGCTGGAGTGGCTGTGAGCATGCCACTGCACTCCAGCCTGGGTGACAGAATGAGACTCCAACTCAAAAAAGAAAAGATATTAGTGGCAGCTCTCACGCTTCTGTGGTGCTATGATCTTAATGGTTGTGTTCCTGTAGAACATTCTTATGTTGAAATCCTAACCCACAAGGTAATGGTGTCAGGTTGAGGGGCCTTTGGGAAGAGATTAGGGTGAAGGTTTCATGAGTGGGATTAGTGCCCCATAAAAGAGGCCCAAGAGAACTTAGTCAACCCTTCTGGGTGAGGACACAGGAAAGTGCCATCAGTGAACCTGGAAGCCAGTGCTCGGCACACACCAAATCTACCAGCACCTTGTTCTTGGACTTCCTGTCTCCAGAACTGTGAGCAATACATGTCTGTTGTTGATGAGTGACCCGATCTCTGTTATTCCTTTATGGCAGCTCGAGCTGCATTTCAAAAATGTTATCCTTCCCTTTTCTGACAGGTTTGGGTAAGTGCTTCTGAGAGGTAGGGGCTCAGGCTCAGGAGGGTGCATGAATTGAATTGGTAACAGTTATGGTGATAGATGCTATTCCTGGTAACTCTGGATCTTCCAGTGTATGCATTATGATTCTGGAATAAAAGGTGGTTCATTTTGAATCTAGGACCAAGCTGAATGAGCGGGCCTCTTGAAACGGTGTAAATGACACTGTTCCCTGCCAGGAGATCAAAGCACGGAGGTTGAGCTGCCTCATAGACATTTGTCTGTGTCTTATCTCGGGAAACATCCTGGGGATCTCTCAGGAGCTCAGCGACGCTGTCATCGGTGCTGTCTATGGAAACCAGCTTTGGCCGCTGCTGAGGTTGTAGAAAAATCTATCTCCGCTTGTGCTAACAGCAGTAATCATAGCCCAGAGGCTAAAAAGTGCACTCATGAAGTTATTCGCATTCTCTCCATCTGTGACCTTCACGGAGAGCCAAGTAATTCCCAGTTATCAGTTGAACACAGATTACTTCTCCTTAGGTTAAGTTTCCTTCACCTAAAACTTTGTTGTGTTTGCCTCTATGCATCTTGTTCTGTGTGTAAAACACTCGAGGGGATGCATGCTGGAATGTTCTCTCAGAGAGGGCAGTCCTATGTGCTTCCTCCTTCCTAGCATCTGTCAGACTTTACAAATAATGAGACTGTGTTGTGTGACTGTCTCCTCCACGAGACTGCAAGCTTCCTGCAGGTAGGAAGGAACTCAACCTCAGACCTGGCAGAGTGTGACTGAATAAATATGTGGGTGGATGAGGAATTCACTGATGAAGATTTGTGTCACAAAGGGATGGTGGGTGCACGACTGCCTGTTGGATGGCAGTGAACAAGGAGAAAGGTTGAATTCACCCAAGTGCTGACCAGGCTCGGAGAACTTGCTCTCCAGAGCAGATAATGGGAATCTAAAAATCTTGCATGTCCCAGACTACACCCTTTATCTCCCTCCACCCTGGAAAGACCCACTGCTCCTCCTCCTCTTCCTACTCGTCCTCTTCTTCCTCCTTTTCCTTCTCCTCCTCTCTTCCTCTTCTTCCTCCTCCTCCTCTTCTTC
The DNA here is from genome assembly GCA_027257055.1 of Cephalopachus bancanus. Taxonomy (NCBI): domain Eukaryota; kingdom Metazoa; phylum Chordata; class Mammalia; order Primates; family Tarsiidae; genus Cephalopachus; species Cephalopachus bancanus. The sequence continues at coordinate 68,176 of JAPVLO010000196.1, forward strand.
CTCCCGCTCTTTCTCCTCTTCCTCCTACCTCTCTTCCTCCTCTTCCTCCTCCTCTTCTTCCTTGGCCTCTCAGTGACAGGTACAACCATCCCTTCATCATCCCCATCAGAAACCTACACATACACCATCCTTGACACTGGCCTCTCCTGCACACTCCAAATCCAATCCAACCCCCTCCCCAGTGGACTCTGATCTCCTCCCAGGGACTCTCCAAGTGACTCCTTCTCCGCATCTACTGCAGCTCAGGGCAGAGCTCCAGCAGCTTTTACCTGGATTCCTGCATGACCCATTGAATAATCTCCTCATTCTCCACTCCAGCCTCTTTCCCTCACTCACACTATGGAAATATGCCTCCAACTTCAAAGCCACTTAGGGAACTTGTTAAAATGCAGAGCCTGGGCAGGGCGCAGTGGCTCACGCCTGTAGCCCCAGCACTTTGAGAGGCTGAGGTGAGAGGATTGTCTGAGCCCACGGGTTTGAGATCAGCCTGGGCAACTTGGGGAGACCTCATCTCTACAATAAATTTTTAAAAAGTAGCCAGCGTAGTGGTGCATGCCTGTAGTTCCAGCTACTTGGAAGGCTCAAGGCAGAAGGATCACCTGAGCCTGGCTGGAGGAGGCTGTGGTTTCGGTGAGTGTGCCACTGCACTCCAGCCTGGGTGACAGAATAAGATTCCAACTCAAAAAAAAAAAAAAAATTTAGAGCCTGCTTCCATAGGTCCAGGTGGGGTCTAAGATTCTGCATCTCCAACAGGTTCCCAGGTGAAGCCAATGCTGTGGTCCACAGTCCACGTTTTGAACAGTGACCTTATGTCAGCCATTCTCATCCAGTGTATTGTCCTGCATTTCCCTCATGTTCTTTGAAGTGTTTGCAGCTCCTCACATTGCTGGGCTGTTTCAACACCTGTGTTGTTCTCTCTGCCTGGAATGCCCTCTGACAGTTCAGACCCTGAGTTAGCTCATTTCTACTGACTGTGAGGCTTCACCCAGCTGTCACCTCCTCTAGAAACCCTTTCCAGAACCCATCCACTCACCCCCATCCCAAACTCCCAGAATAGGTTAAAAGATACTACAGAAGCACTCCATGGCTTTGTCTCTTACCACCTTGCTATGTGCTGGCCTATTGACTTGCCATCTCTCCACCTAGATCTAAAAGGACAGGGCCTGTGGCAGTGAAAGTTTACAGCTGTTTGCTGGGTGAAGGATGGAGTTACAGAGGGACCCACCATCCTCTCTGGGCAGCTCCTCCCAGTGAATTCTCTGGGATGCTGCTAGGGGAGTCACTTTTATTTACCACATGCTCCCAGCTTCTGCCTCTACTTGGTTTGTTTTCTTTCTTTTCTTTTCCTTTCCTTTCTTCTCTTCTCTTCTCTTTTATTTTGTAGAGACAGGATCTCTTTTGTTGCCCAGGGTGAAGTGCAGTGGCACAATTATAGCTCACCGCAGCCTCAAACTCCTGGGTTCAAGTGATCCTCTTGCCTCAGCCTCCTGAGTACGTGGCACTACAGGCGTGTGCCATCACGCCTCACTAAATTTTTTTGTAGAGGTGAGGTCTTGCTATATTGCCCAGACTGTTCTCAAACTCCTGGGATTAAGTCATTCTCCTGCCTTGACCTCTTAAAGTGCTGAGATTACATACATGAGCCACCACACCCAGTCTAAATTTCTCTGATTTTAAGATGAACAATCTCGTTTTGTCTTCAGCAGAATCCCTAGGGATTGTTGTAGTCACACGTTTCACTGCACTGCAGCTCCTGCCATCCTGCAAACCACCCACTGGGCAGATCTTGAGTGTGGGCCCCTGGCAGCCACTCCTGATATCTGATGCTCCACACCAGCATCCTGCTCTCCCTATAGCTTGCCGAAGTCTTTGCTGGAGACCCACAGGGAGCTAAGGATGGGAGTGTCACCAAGGAGAAAGCTGGCCCCATGGGCCTGGCCCTGAGTCCTCTGAGAACTGGAGACTTTGCAGGGAACTCTTTCCAGGGTGGTCTAGAACCACAGAGACCTGGCTCCTCAGAGTCTGCCTGCTCTCCTGGTATCAAGAATGTTTGCCTAGCATATCTGGGGACTTTATAAAAGTTCCCTGTCCTCTCCTCTTCCCATGTCCCCTCTACTACCACCTCAAGCCACACTGAAATCCCAGAGTACTATAAGGCTTAGCCGGTGTTGACACTATCGTGTTGAGCTCACATTCCATGAGCCAGGACTCTACTGGGATACCAGGAGGCAGATGATGTGAATTCTAGCCCTAGCTCTACCCTTTGCTGCTTGCCTGGCCACATGCAATCACTTTGCTTCTCTAAGACTCTGTTTTTTTCATCTGTACAATAGGTTTAAGCACCTGCTCTGTCAGCCCACAGAGTCGTGGTGAAGGCCACATGAGTCAGCAAATGTGAAAGTCCTTGAGTAGTGGTGGACCCACAAAGCCAAGATAAGTTGATGTGTTAATACCAGTGAAGGCCAGGCCTGAGAAAAGGGAAAAAAGGACATGTTTGTCTTGGCATTTTTTAGTCCCCCACTTCTGGTTGTTTCCGTTCCCGTCCCCATCTAGACCGTGTCATCTCCTTACTCCCAGAAGAAAAGTTGGGCTCATGAGTTGCTTGGCCACATAAATGCACATTCATTTAATATATTATCTCCCTGGAGGCATTTCAATTTAAAAATAGATGAAGACAGAAAACCCCAAAGAAATAATTTCTTTTTGATTTGGGGGTCTCACTCTGTCACCTAGTGCAGTGACACCATCATGGCAACCATAGCCCTGACTTCCTGGGCTCAGGTTATCCTTCTACCTCAGCCTCCTGAGTAGCTGAAACCACAGGTGCCCACCACCATACCCCGCTAATTTTTTGTAGAGATAAGATCACTGTGCTGCCTAGGTTGGTCTTGAACTCCTGGGCTCAATCAGTCCTCCAATCTCAGCCTTCCAAAGAGCTGGGATTACAGACAAGAGCCACCGTGCCCAGCCAGAAGAAAAAAATGTATAATGCAGAAATGCAGGGACAGTGAGACCCATGTGAGTAGGAATCCATCGGGCAGGGGCAGGGAGGACTCTCTTATATCTCCCAGATCATCCCATGGGTCCACTCAACTCCATCCTCAGGGACAATATTTTTGTCTACACCCTTGAGCCTCAGTCTGATGCCAGATCCCCTTTCACATGCTGCCTGAGTCTGGGCAGTTGAGACGTTTGGTGGAACTTGGAAGCACCAGGGAGTGGACTGTGAAGTGATCCTGCCTGTGTGTTCCAAGTGACCTACGTGAGGACTTGGTGAAATGAATTGTTAACAGCACAGTGGCCTTTTCTGGAAAGCTGTCAGCTCACTCCAGGCCTCCAAAGCTGAAAAAGAAGTGACCACCCCTGCGCATGGCAGAGGCAGAGGTGTCTCAGCCCCTCTTTATCCCTGTGTGTGTCTAGCTGGCATTGCCTGAGTCTCTCTTTTCTGACTTTTCTGAAGAGAGCTGCAGCATCCCCCAAGCTGGGATCCCACACAGGCCAGAGTCATTGGGAACTGCCTGCGACTGACCTCTAGGGCCAGCAATACACAATGGCAGTGGTAATATGACTGGACAATCACAGAACCTGGGGGAACAAATGCAGCTGACCTTCCTTGAAAAAGTTGGTTTTCCAAACCCCTCGTCAGGCTTTATTAGATCTTTCAAAGCAAGGAGACAAATGAGTGTGAATTTTCTCCAGCACATGGGATCACCCTGGACTTGAATACCAACCCTGAGGAGTCTGGACCACACAGCCCTGCATCTCCCAAGTTCGGCTACGCCTGGCCTCGGGAGAAGCCTAGCGACGTCTGCCCTCCATCGGTGTGGGCGTTGTAGGCCCCGTCTTCGAGCATCAGTTCCTCAGCAATCCAGTCATCATCTTCTACCCAGAATGCTTTCACTTCCTCCCAGAGGGCATACTCTTCCTCCCAGAGGGACTTCTTATCCTCCCACAGAGCCTTCTCCTCCTCAAGGAGGGCTTTTTCCTCTAGCCACACGGCCTTTTCTTCCTCCCACAGGGCCTTGTCCTCCTGAAGAAGTTCCTGGTTTCTTTCCCGTAAGGCATTATCCTCTTTCCAGAAGGCCTTATCCTTCTTCCAGAAGGTATGGTATTTTTTCCAAAAAGTTTTCTGTAATTCCTGGAAAGATTTTTCCAAGTCCCAGAAGGCTTTTTCCTCTTTCCAGAGGATTTTTTCCTCTTCCCATAGAGGTCTCTCCTCTTCCCATAAACCCAGGATCTGGTCCCGGAAAATATGCATCTTGATTCGGAAACTCCACATCTCTTCCCTGAAGTATTTTATTTCCTCACGGAAGATTTTCATCTCTTCCCGAAAAGCCTTTTCTTCCTGCAGCTTGTGGATTAGTTTCTTCTGGCGAATACTGGGAGAGGATACTGCCAGTGATTGGAAGCATCCAAATGCCATCCATTTTCTCACCTTGAAGGGAAACTTCTTCCTAGTCAGCCAGGATGGTGGCGTGGCCATGATGGAGGATGGGCCCGTTGGCCAAGTTCAGGTCAAACCCTATGGGGGCACCAGAGAGAACATGTCCGTGAATATCACATGTCAGGGGACAGCCCTTGGGTCTATACTATTTGATTTGGGAAAATGTAAAGCCTGCTCTCTTTGTCGCTGTGGTGATGTTTGTGAGGGACAAGCTTTAGTAAAGAAACATGCTGGTGTTCATGGCTTTGGCTGAAGAGGTGGTCATTGAAGCTCAAGGCTGCTAAAAACAAGGACAGTGGCTCCAAATTAGGGGATCAGAGCACACAAGTGTAACATGATGATTTAAGAGGTGTGTCACAAATACAACCACAATCCAAAAAGAACTTACTTTTGTTCAGCCACTCAGGATTAATTTAAGGTTTCGGCATTCTACCTTGGGAACTACTCATATCCTTCTAGTCATGCCCAACACAGGGTGCTTCACCTGGAAATGTCCTCTCTTACAAGCCACCTGGGACACAGAGTGCAAGGCCCACTGGCCTAGGGGAGTTTATTTTAGCAGAAGAGTCTATTTTGAGAAAGAATTTTAAAACAAAAAGGTGAGAGACAATGGCAAATGTTGGTGGGGATGTGGAACAAGGGGACTCACACAATATTGAGGAAGAATTGTGAAGACACCTAATGAACCAGCAGCTCCAGTCCCATTGTAAACCCTGAGGAGACTTGTGAATTGTGAGCTTGGATACATGTCCTAACCTACGCAAGGAGATTTGTTCATAAAAACTCAGCACTGGCAACAATTCAATGACCATCACAATAGAGTGGAATAAAAAGTGGTGGTATAACCACACAATGGTCAGCACAGCTGCCTACAATAGCATGGATGAGTCTTATAAACACAGTGAAGAAAGAGAGAGAGAAAGAAAGAAAGAGAGAGACAGAGAGAAAGAGAGAACGAGGGAGGGAAGGAGGGAGGGAGGAAGGGAGGGAGGAAGGAAGGAAGGAAGGAAGGAAGGAAGGAAGGAAGGAAGGAAGGAAGGAAGGAAGGAGCAGGATCAAGGAGTTTCAAAGAATAAAATTCTAAGCAAGCAATATCAAACTTTATAGTTTGAGAATATGCTTCAATGATAACACAAAAAGACAAGCAAGGAAGTAAGTCCCATGGTCAGGATAGTAGTTACTGGTGTGGAGGCTTAGAGGTGAAGAGGTGGAACTAAGGGTTGTGGTTAGGTGAGTACTTGAGGGGAGCTTCTGCGGTGCTCGCGGGATTCTATGTCTTTGCTTTGGTGTTGATTCCATGCGTGTCATAAACGCGTGCTAAGTTGTGCATGGATATTTTATGTACCCCAGTTAATATAGTATATTTCAGAATAAAATAAAAGCTAAGGAAAGAGAGGGAAGGTTGGGGAGGAAAGGAAGAAAGGAAGGAAGAAAGGGAGAGAGGGAGGGAGGGAAGGAGGGAGTCAAAGAGAGAGGGAGAAAGGGAGACAGAAGAAAGGCCTCAAACATTGCCAGCTAACGAAGATGTCAGAACTATCCACAGAAATTCCAGTAACTACAAATGTGACTCAAGGGATAAGAAAAAGGACTGGATATGGGAAAATGGTCAGAGTGCAGGGGAGACCTTCCTGTAGCCAAATAAAGGGTGCATGACCCTGGTAAGGGCATTTGTTTCCATTTTGTGCTTTCTGGAGGAAGCTGCCAGTGTCTGCCCTCTCAGGGGAACCTCACCAAGCACAACATCGTGGAGCCACGTGAGACCCTAAGGGAGATTTCTGGAACTTCCCCATGTTTTTCTGTTTCTAGCTTGGGAGCAGGGAGAGGAGGAGAAGAAACGACCCACAAATGTGTGCATAAGAAGAGACAATGCCTATGCTGCGGGCACCTGGTAGCCTCCCCATCCACCCAGTCACACAAGCAGACACCTGGAGCACATTCTTGACCTCTTTCTCTTCTTTGAGCTATCCAATCAGATATTCCTCAACCACCAAGTCCTGCTAGTAAATATACTTGACATTTACTGAAACTACACTCCTGCTTCATCTCCTTGACCATGGCCAGCCAGTTCAGGCCACTAAACAGCCTCACTGGTATCTCTGGAACTGATCTTACCTTCCCATCTGCCTCCCTACACTGTAGCCCTAGGGGTGTTTCCAAAAAACACTGTTCCATCATATCACACCTACTTATAAACCTTCGAAGACCCATGACCTAAAGATCAAAACCAAATGCCCGCAAGACTGTGCAACACAACTCCTGCTAGTCTCTCTCTGGGCTCACCCAGCTCCAAATCTAATGTTTAGCAATAACAAACTACATACAGGTCTCAGGATCCTGCCTACCAGTTCCTGCCTCTATGCCGAAGCACATGCCGTGTTCTCAACTGAGATTACCCTTCCTCCTGTGATGGGCTTTAATTCCTGTGCATCTCTTGCCCTCCAGACAAGGGTTCTTCACCATCTCCCTGATATTAACTGTCTCTACATACTCCCATTGTTACTTGTCACACTTGATTGAAATTATGCCCTTCTGCTGTCTCTGTAGCCAATCATGTAATATAAAGCTGTGCATAGAGGAGGAAATTGATTAAAATGTTGGCGGAGGCTGAGTGCTGTGGCTCATGCCTGCAATCCTAACATTTTGAGAGGATTGTTTGAGGCCAGGAGTTCAAGACCAGCCTGGGCAACAGAATAAGATTTGGTCTCTACAAAAGAAAATTATAAAATAAAAAGAAATTAGCTAGATGTGGCGGCGCATGCCTGTAGTCCTACCTACTTGGGAGGCTGAGGAGGGAGAATTGATTGAGCCCATGAGGTCAAGCAGTGATTGCACCAATCACTCCAGCTTGTCATATTATAGTTCTTTATCTGGAATCACGCCATGTTCTCCCTCGCTTCCATACTATTCTGGTACCTCTCCCTGGATAACCTCACCTAATCTCACTTCAGTTCACGTAGTGAATCCTTCAAGACTCAGATAAGGAGTCACTTCCTCCAGGCAGTTTCTCCTGATGTTCTCTTGCTAAGTTCAGATCGAGTATATGCCCCTCCTGTCCCACTAGCAACACCATGTTTCCCATCTCTTATGTCCAGCATCGGGCACAATGTCTGGCTCAAGAAATATCAGCTGAATGAATGGCAGTCTCCTGGGTTAGAATGTTGGGAAAAAATTCATCTCCAAATTATTCTTAAGTTACTACTAAATTATCTTTGAGAAAGAGACAAAATAGGTACCATACCTATATGCGTATTTAGATGTAAAGTACAATCTAAAACTGTAGATGTGTATCTATGTAGATATTGAAACATGAATTAAAGAAACATCCCTAGTCTTCATATTTATTCTTTAAGACCAGGAACTTATTTTTTAAGAAAAGTATTATGTATTACCTTATGCTGAGAATAAATACTATACGGTGTAAAGCCGAGTTACTTACTGCTTATCTGTTTCCTAACTGGGCAAGTTCTGTAGCCCTCAGAGGGCAGGCAGTCATTGTCATAACACATTCCTAGTGATGCGTCCTTGCAAGATCACCCCAACACTGCTTACAGTAATGACCCGCTGTCTTGTCTCAGTCCTGACTCACAGGTTGGAGAGGGCTAAGATAGGGCCTCAAAGGAGAGATTTTAAGGAAAGGAGAGCGTACCTGAAAGGTTCAAAAGAGTTCACCATCTGCCATCTTTGACACCACCAATAGAGTGGCCCTGTTGATGACTCACAAAGGATTGTTACCTCAGAATCTGCCTGGCTTGTTTCCAGGAGTGGGCTTCTGGGAAATCCTGTTTCAGTGGGGGCTTTGTAGGGAATGAATTACTTCTTTTGCAGTTTTTAGAATTCTCTCTTTGTCTTTTGAAAGCTTGACTATAATGTCCTTGGTGTGAATCTCTTTGAGTTTATCTACTTGGAGTTTTTTGGATATGCAGATTTGATGTTTTTTCATCAACTTTGAGGCACTTTGGTTATTATTGTTTCAAATATTTTATTCCCCTTTCTCTCTCTTCTCTTCTCCTAGAACTCATTTATTTATTTTTGAGTTGGAGTCTCACTCGGTCGCCCAGACTGGAGTGCAGTGGCCGCTCCCGGCCACCGCAGCCTCGCCTGCTGGTCTCCAGCGATCCTTCCGCCTCAGCCTTCCAAGTAGCCAGAATTACAGGCATGTGCTACCACGCCCGGCTGATTTTTTGATTTATTGTAGAGATGAGGTCTCGCTGCCCAGGCGGGTCTCAAACCCGCGGGCTCAGGCAATCCACTCACCTCAGCCTCCCAAAGGTGCGGGATTACAGGCTGAGCCACCGAGCCCAGCAGAACTCATTTATTATGTGTATATTAGTAGCTTGATGGTCTTTGTGGCTCTATTCATTTTACTTTATTCCTTTTTCTTTCTGTTGCTCAGGCTGGATCATCTCAATTGACCTGTTTATGAGGCACTGTGCCTCAGTGTCTCATAAATTCTTTCTTCTGTCAGTTCAAACTGCTATTGAAACTTTCTTTGATTTTTCATTTTCAACTCCAGAATTTTTTACATAGTAAAATGTTTAAATGGTCAAGCAAACTAACATATCCATCCTCTCACAGTTACCCTTTATTTTGTGCACGAAGCAAGACCACCCAAAATCTGCTGTCAGCAAAAATCCTGAATAAAATTAACTGGAGTCCTCATGCCGTATATTATTAGATCTCTAGAATTATTTATCCTACATATATGCAACTTTGTATCCTTTGACCTACCTCTCCCTATTTTCTTCCTGCCCCTTCCCCACTCTAGTAACCGTTTTATTCTGCTTCTATGTATTTGACTCTTTTTTTATTCTGCATGTAAGATTATATAATATTTTTCTTGATGTCTAGCTTATTTCTCTTAACATAATGTCTTTCAGGTTCATCCATGTCATGGCATATGGCAGAATGTACTTCCTATGATTGAATAATATTTATATAGGGGTGTGTGTGTGTGTGTGTGTGTATGTGTGTGTGTGTGTATAATATGCATATACATACCACAATTTCTTTATCCATTCATCCATCAATAGACCTATAGTCCATCCAGAATTTATCCAGAAATTTCCACTGTCTCTACAATTTCTATTTTGTTCCTTTTTAAATATATATAATTTTCATCTCTTTATTAACATTCTCTATTTGGTGACACATAGTTATTACATTTTATTTTAATTCTTTAGGATTTTTTTTTTAGTTCTTTTGATGCCAGGTGGTGTGGGATGTAGTTGCTCTGTGGGTTGTTTGATCCTGATAGAGAAAAGAATTCCAGAGTAAGTCGCAGAGAGCGTTTTATTGTACAACTTATTAGAGAGAGAGAAAAAAGAAAAAGATACGTTCAAGAAAGTAGATGGGTGTATTTACGGGAGATGGCACACACTTGCTGTTAATATATGTTATTAAAAATGATAATTAAGTAACCTATTTCTAAGCTAAGCTTTGATCACAAGTTTCAAATCTTATTGCTTTACTCCTAAGTTTGCTTGTGTCCCAGAGAACTTTTGAGATAACAGGAAAAGTTGTTGTTTAAATAATTTTCTTTTAGAGCACTGTGCCTCAGTGTCTCTGGTAACTCCCTACTTTCCTGTTTTTGGTCTTTGTAGCCAGCTGCCCCGTATTCCAAGGGTGGGCCTGGGTTTCAGTCAGTGTGTGGTTATTAAAAAGAGTTATATCCCAATAAGAGGGTGCCCAGATGCCTGGTTTCCTAATATTCTAAGCCTGCCTGAAAGAAATTCACTAAGCTATGCTAGCTGTCCTGCCTCACTTTGACCATATTTATAATAGCTGATTTAAAATCAGTCTAGTAAGCCCAGTGTCTGCTCTTCTTCGGGAACAGTATCTAACCAAGAAGAGAATTACTCAGAGAAATAACAGTTTCTACTGACTGCTTGGTCCCCCTGTGAATGACCCTTTCTTTCCTGCTTCTTTGCAGATCACAAAAGTTTTTTTATTTAAAATTATATAATTTTTTTTTTTTTTTTTGAGTTGGAGTCTCACTCGGTCGCCCAAACTGGAGTGCGGTGGCCACTTCCGGCCACCACGCCTCAACCTGCTGGGCTCCGGCGATCCTTCCGCCTCAGCCTTCCAAGTAGCTGGAATTACAGGCATGCGCTACCATGCCCGGCTGATTTTTTGATTTATTGTAGAGATGAGGTCTCGCTGCCCAGGCGGGTCTTGAACCCGCGGGCTCAGGCAATCCACTCACCTCAGCCTCCCAAAGGCGCGGGATTACAGGCTGAGCCACTGAGCCCGGCAAAATTATATAATTTTAAATAATATAATATAGTAACTCTGGAAATGAGATTCCCACTCCACAGTTTTGTTCATGTTTGTTGTTGTTATTTGTTTGGTGACTTTCCTTCACTAATTCTGTAAAGTCTGTATTTTTTGTCATGTGTGGCCACTAAAGTCTGCTTATCAGCTAACCGATCAGCTAATGATTGAACAGAGATCCTCTTGAACTGATAATCTTCTTGGACTGATATGTCTTCCTCCTTTGCTGGACTCTGAGTGTGTGTGTGTGTGTGTGTGTGTGTGTGTGTGTGTGTGTGTGTGAATGGCTTGCTTTTAATGCTCATGTAGGCAGTTTAACAATTCTGCCTTAGCTTTCACTTTTTTCTTTTGTGGATCCTCAAGTGAGAGATTATATAACCTTCTCAGGTTTTTCTGGGCATGCACACAGTCACATGCACATGACCTTCTAAATTCACAGGACAGTATCAGAACTTTTCAAAGTCTCCATTTTATTCTCTAGTTTCTCCTTCTAAGTTATTAGTCATCTTCTGGTTAGCCCCCACTGGTAATTTCACCTCAGGCAGCTATGATATTAAACTATTACTACTGATTTTGTCTTTTGATAAGTGCCCTGAGGATAGGGATATTTGCACAGAATAAGTTTTAAGTCAGGCAAAATAAAAATAAGCTCCAAACCTATCCTGTCGCTTACTTAGCCATTCTGAAAATCCCCGATCACTGATTTTTTTAAAACCATTTTTCTTTTCTAATATATGTGCTTAAGACTTATCAGTTTCCCTCTGAGTACACTTACCTGACCTCACATGTTTTTGTATGTCGCATTTTATTTATCACTCAATTAAAATATTTTGTGATATCCATTGTCATTTATTCTTTGATCCATTGGCTATTTACAAGTATATTGCCTAATTTTCAAATATATGGGAATTTTCCACTGCCTTTTTGTTATTTCTAGCTCAATTTTGCTATTATCTTCAGAGTATATGGTTTGTATACTCTGATTTCAATCACTTCAATTTGTTAAGACTTGCTTTATGGCCCTGCATATATTCAATTTTGGTAAATGTTCCATGTCCACTGGAAAATATTTGGTATTCTTTAGTTGTTTGATGCAGTATTCTATGTCTATGAATTAATTAGTTTATATTTTTAATTATGTAGTTCAAATCTTCTATATTCTTATAGATTTTTCTTTCTGCTTGTTCTATCAGTTACTGTGAGAGATGTATTCAGAAATCGACTTCTCCTTCTGGTTCAGTCAGTTTTTGCTTTATATACTTTGAGGCTATGTTATTAGTTGCAAGCATGTCTGCAATTATTATATTTTCTTGGCTTATTGATACTTACATCTTTATAAAATGTCCCCTCTTTATCTTCAGTAATATCTCTTTATGTTCTACTTTGATATTAGAATAAGCATGTAGCTTTCTTTGGTGTTTGCATGGTATAGCTTTTCCTTCTTTTTATGACAACAAACCTGTGTCCTTATATTTAAAGTGTGTTTCTTATAACTCTGATATAATTTGTCATTTAATTAGAATATTTTTTGATAGTTATACTTATTATAATTCCCGATCTGTATTAAATTTGATTCTGTTTTCTTACCATTTTTTTTAGTCCTACTTGTTGAATGTTACTTTTCCTTCTTTCTTTCAGATTAATTAAATCATTTTATTATTTCGTGTTCCTCTATTGTTTCATTAGTTATATATTACTTTAGAGACTATCCTAGAGATTACAACTGACATTCTTGAGCTGTTAAAATCTCATATATACTTTTATCTTTACCTTTTCTCTGGTAGTTAGAACCTTAGATTTTAACTCATTTATACCTGTCCTATCTTTCTCATTTTGTTGTCATAAATTTTAAGTCTACATATATTTAAAACTCCAAAAAGGTTTGCTAACTGCTGATTTGTTAATATTCATTTGTAATCACCCATATTTTTACCCTTTTACCCTTTTGAATGCTCTTCAATTCTTTCTGTATCTCTATGCTTCTGCTTGAGATCATTTTCCTTCTATCCAAAAAAATCATCCTCTTTACTATGGATCTTGTGATGAATTCCCTCAGTATTTGTTTGTTGAAGATAATTTTACTTTGCCTTCATTTTTTGGATATCAGTTAACAGATTCTGTTGGTAGAATGGTTTTCTTAGTGTGTTTCCACTGTTGTGTAAACAAATGTTTCTTTCATTTTCCTGTTCTTTACAGTATTGAGAATTTCATAATAATGGAATTTTAAAACATTGATAAGAAACAAATTTTAATCTCTGTAAGCAACTGAGGATGAAATAAACATTTGTCTCTGATGAATTTGTACTATTATAATGTTGACTCTAAGTTTTTAATAGAAAGGAAGAAAATATAATTTGGTATTGCACAACACTGAAATTCAAACAGCAATGCCTTTGTTTTCTTATTCAGACATATTATCCTATATAATCCTACTTGCCTTCATTTTTGAAGCATATGTCTACTAGTTAGAGAATTTTTTTTTTTTTTTAGTTGGAGTCTCACTCTGTCGCCCAGGCTGGAGTGCAGTGGCACGCTCATGGCCACTTCAACCTCGACCTGCTGGGCTTAGGCGATCCTTCTGCCTCAGCCTTCAGGTTAGAGAATTCTAGGCTAGCTGTTATTTTCTTTCAGTTATTCTGGCTTCCATTGTTTCTGTTGAGATTGTGGCATCGATCTAATTGTTGTTTTTTTGAAGGCAGTATGCTTTTTAAAATCTAGCTGCTGTTATGTGTTTGCCTTTGGTCTTTTGTAGCTTTATTTTGATGTGACTTAGACGGGCTTTACTTTGTATTTGTTGTGCTTGGGATCTGAAACATTTCTTGTTTTTGTGTATCTTCATCACAATGTTGGCACTTTCATCTATGTTGGCACTTTCTTGGTCATTTTTCTTGAAATATGTTATCTCGATTTCTTCTCTTTCACTTATGGGATTTCAATACTTGTGTTAAACATTTTCACTTATATTTCTTTTCTTTTTTTTGAGTTGGAGTCTCACTCTGTCGCTCAGACTAGAGTGCTGTAGCTGCTACCGGCCACCGCAGCCTCGACCTGCTGGGCTCCGGCAATCCTTCCACCTCAGCCTTCCAAGTAGTTGGAACTGCAGGCGTGCGCTACCACGCCCGGCTCATTTTTTTATTTATTGTAGAGATGAGGTCTCACCAAGTTGCCCAGGTGGGTCTCAAACCCGCGGGTTCAGGCAATTCACTCACCTCAGCCTCCCAAGGCACGGGATTACAGGCTGAGCCACTGAGCCCGGCTTCACTTATATTTCTTATGTTCTTTTCTATATTTTTCATTCTTTTGTCTCTGTGCTTTGGTCTGTGTTATTTCTACTGTCCTATTCCAGTTTACTATTTTTTCTTCAACTGAGTCTAATCTTCCACTTAATATATTAATTTAATCTTTAATTTTATTTATAAATTTTATTCTAATCTAGGATAGTTATTGTTATTTTATACAGTTTTCAAATTTTTGATACAAAATTTATCCATCTTGATTTTTAATTCCGTGAAAATTGTAGTTATTTTATTTTTATTTATTTATTTTTGAGTTGGAGTCTCATTCTGTCGCCCAGGCTGGAGTGCAGTGGCACACTCATAGCCATTGCAGCCTCGACCTGCTGGGTTCAGGTAATCCTTCCACCTCAGCCTTCCAGGTAGCTGGAACCACAGGCATGCACCACCATGTCTGGCTATTTATTTATTTATTTATTTTCTGTGAGATGAGGTCTTACCAAGTTGCTCAGGCTGGTCTTGAATCTGTGGGCTCAGGCAATCCTCTCACCTTGGCCTTCCAAAGTGCTGGGATTATAAGCGTGAGCCCCCATGCCTGGCCCAAAAATTGTAGTTAATTTAAAGCCTGTCTTATTATTCAAGATATGGATGTTCTATGAATACGTTTCAATTGTCTGTTTTTTCCTCTTGGTTTTCTGTCAAAATTTGTTTTCATATACGTCTTGTTGCTTTGATTGAATGCCAATATTCTGAGGCTCTTCAGGATGTTATCCTCTTCCAGATGTATTTATTTTTAGAAACTGATTGCTTTAATCCCATCAGGAATTGAGATAATTATAAACTGACCTTCACTTCCTGTGAGATATACTTTTTCAGTCAACTCTTACTCCAAACAAAAGTTTGTGATTTTTTTCCAGAACCTCTCATCCTTGATGGGCCCTTAACTGAAATTTTATCCCATAGACTCCCTTTACATTGCTGAAATCTCTGTTCAAACATCTCAGTCTTTCATTCATTGCTTTCCCTTCAGGAATCAACAAATGATTTGAGGGAGAAGAATCTTCAAATGTTAGGCTTACCTCTACTGACTTTATTCTTTGTTCAGGTCTTGGTCTCATGGGTCCTCCTTGCCTGGGTATCTCTGAGATGTCCAGTTCTTCAAGTTGTTCCAATAGGATATGTTATCCAAACAACCTAGTGAACCATTGCCCAGTGGAAAACTTATTTGGAGGTTTATAACCAAAAGAGTGACATATGGAACTTAAGAATTCTGACCTGGAAAAAAAAAGAAGGTTGATCTAGCCAAAGGCTCAAAGTAAAAGTAAGTAAATAAGTTACATCTAGCCTTGATTGATTATTGCCCATGCACCCAGTCACTGTCTTAAGTACTTTTACATATATTAACTCATTTAATATTGACAACAAGTTAATAAATTAGGTAGTATTGTAACAAATACAAGCTCAGCTGCTCATCACTTGTACACCAAAAAAAAAGAAGAGACATAGTAAAAGAAGGTGATTTTATTCCACAAGCTGGCAGATGAGGAAATGGCCAGGCCCATGCCTCAAAGAAACCATTTCAGATTTTTAAGCTGAGTACAAGTGTTTTAAAAGGGAAACCAGATATGGGGAAACATGTGAAAGTAGTACAGGGTGTGTCTTGATGGCTTATTTTGGATTGTGGTCCTGTCAAAGCTCTGGTTAGTGTTATTTCTGCTGCAGTCAGATTATGGATCAACCATCTCCTGAATCCTCCAAGTGGATGGGTCCTGCAGTCAGGTTGTTTTAAGATTAACCCCTGAGTTTTCTAAGATTAGCTCCTGAGTTTTCTTTCTTTCTTTTTTTTTTTTTTTTTTTTTGAGTTGGAGTCTCACTCTGTCGCCCAGACTGGAGTGCAGTGGCTGCTCCCGGCCACCGCAGCCTCGACCTGCTGGGCTCCGGCGATCTTTCCACCTCAACCTTCTGAGTAGCCGGAATTATAGGTGCGCGCTACCACGCCCGGCTAATATTTTGATTTATTGTAGAGATGAGGTCTCGCCTGCCCAGGCGGGTCTCAAACCCATGGGCTCAGGCAATCCACTCACCTCAGCCTCCCAAAGGCACAGGATTACAGGCTGAGCCACCGAGCCCAGCTGCTCCTGAGTTTTCTAAGCAAGCATATGATCAGATAAGCATACATGGTGCAAAGGTCTGGTAGATAAAGGGAGAAAAGACACTTTTAAAACATCTTTCTTTTTAAAATAATTTTAAAGATGTGGGGTACAAATCAGGATTAGGCATACAAGTGGTCATTGTACAGGTAAAGTTTGGGTCTCCCTTTGGTCCCTACTTCACCTGATTTGAGATCAGGTACCCTTATTGGTGTTATGTGCCCCCCCTGCTCTCCCCTAAAATATCTTTCAAGGTTTTAGAACAAGAGAGAGAAATAAAAATACCTTTTTTTTTTTTTTTGAGTTGGAGTCTCACTCTGTCACCCAGACTGGAGTGCAGTGGCTGCTCCCGGCCACCGCAGCCTCGACCTGCTGGGCTCTGGCGATCCTTCCGCCTCAGCCTTCCAGGTAGCCGGAATTAAAGGCATGTGCTACCATGCGCGGCTGATTTTTTGGTTTATTGTAGAGATGAGGTCTCGCTGCCCGGGCGGGTCTCGAACCCGCAGGCTCAGGCAATCCACTCACCTCAGCCTCCCAAAGGCATGGCATTACAGGCTGAGCCACCGAGCCCGGCAAAAAACGTTAAAATACATTTTAAGGCTGAGATACTTGGTTACATTATTATTATTTCCATTTTACATATGAGGAAGGAAGTACATAGAGAATTTCAAAAACTTGCCTAAGCCTACCCAGAAGTAGGGCCCAAATTTGAACCAATACAGTTTCACTCAGAGCTCATACCTCTCTAAAGCAGGTTGCTTTAACAATGTAAACATCAGATAGTCCCAGTCACAACTAGCATTATAACTAGAGTGTCAGAGAAGAATAGATAGCTATAAGAGATATTTTTAAAAAAGACTCGGGCATTCTCTTTCAGGTCCCATCTTGCTCTGGGAGATTTTCTGTCTTATTAATAAATTCTACCTTTTAAAAAAAAAAAGACTCAATCGATGGTTGCATGGCATGAAGATGGAGGAAATCAAGAACTAGTCTCAGGTACCTGGCCTCAATGCCTGGAAAGGGATGATGTATTGATAGAAATTCAAAGTTGAGATGGCATTGATTTAGATGGGTTGGTGAAGCATTCTTTTGTGAAAACTTGGAATCCACAATGATTCACAATTTTAAAAATGTTTGGTAGTTCAGGTAAACCATATAGCCTCTGGAGAAAATAGCAAATAAGAATAGCATTGCTGAATATGAATGGAGTACAAAAAATAAATTGATGCTCAACATCAACGAACTGGGATTACAGACACAAGTCACCATCTTTGCTCTATTTTCTAATGTTTTTCTTTTCTGCATCTGTAATCAGGAGGCTGAGACAGAAGGGTCACTTGAGGCCAGAAGTTTGAGGACAGCCTGGGCAACAAAGCAAGACTTCTTCTCTAAAAGAAAGAAAAAAAAAATTGGCCAGGCATGGTAGCACCTGCCTGTAGTCCCAGCTATTTGGGAGGCTAGAGTGGGAGGATTGCTTGAGTCCAGGAGTTTGAGTGACCACATCACTGTTACCCTGACCTGGGTGACAGAGTGAGACGCTGCTCCTAAAATAAATGAATAAATAAATAGCATATCAAAATGGACTCATGATTTTAAAAAATATACATGGTAGCCCCGTTTATTGAAATGGCCTGGGAGCAACAATATCCCAGTAGCAATGACTGTCTCTTGTGCATAGATCTCAGTCTCTCATTCTATTCTATAGTAAGAGGAGCCAGGTCCTCACTGATAAATGACTGCTTCTAGGCATAGGGTATGGAAAGTATAGAGTGAACCTGGGACATATCTTTCCAGAAAGCAAGAAAATTTTTGTGTCACATGAAAAGAACATAGGAGTCAGTTTGAATGGGTTCCCACTGACAAAATGGTGAGAATTTACCCACCAAAAAGAATATTGTTTGTAGTTGCTTGAAACCCATGGAATCTCTTTTTCATTTTTTTTATTATTTATTTCTTTTTTCTTTTTTTTTTTTTTTTGAGTTGGAGTCTCACTCTGTCGCCCAGACTGGAGTGCAGTGGCCGCTCCCGGCCACCACAGCCTCGACCTGCTGGGCTCCGGCGATCCTTCCGCCTCAGCTTTCTGAGTAGCCAGAATTACAGGTGCGCTACCACGCCCGGCTAATTTTTTGATTTTATTGTAGAGATGAGGTCTCGCCTGCCCAGGCGGGTCTCGAACCCGCGGACTCAGGCAATCCACTCATCTCAGCCTCCCAAAGGCGCGGGATTACAGGCTGAGCCACCGAGCCTGGCTGGAATCTCTTTTTTAAAAAAGTCTGAGTCCACCATGATACTAAAGAGAGAGAGAGAGAAACATTTGTCACTATTTAAGGTGATGATTAAGGCTAAGTCAACGTCTTTGAAAATTAAAGGAAAAGTTAAAGAATGAATAATGTATCCTACCTTTCCCTTGGAAACTGCAGAGCATAAGACCAAACAGCCTCAGCTGATATGTGCAAGCTTTGCAGAAGAACACTGACTGACATATGAAGAGAATAATAGAATCAGAAAGAAACCACCATTTCACATCCCTAATGAAATGACTGGTTTGGCAAGTTGATCCATTGGTTTTGAAAGCACTAGATAAATGGCTGATGGGAAACTAGACATTTATATTGTCTCAAAATACCACCACATAGATTACGTTGTATCTCTAAATGAAATACATCATTGCATGGTGGAGGGATCAGGCTATCAGCTATATCCAGCAGTTAATTTAACACCGTGAAGTGTGGGTCAGCCAGCTGTCACATGCCTCTTGATGTAATGCAACGTGACTGTCTTACAGACATAGGGTTCTCTAGCAGCAGAACCTGCGGGAGGATGTCTTGGGAGTGAAAAAAGCAGGAGAGGTTGAGGGAAATGCTATGTGACACTATGTCCCAGCTGGAGACCAGTGACAGGAGCAAGACCTGTTGCAGAGAGTCCATCCCGCCTTGAGGACCAGGTCATTTCTGGAAGCTTTCCTCTGGGTGTGCCATTCCTCCGTTTCCATGGTGCCTCAGCCATTTGATGTTGGTAAAAGGGTCCCAGGTGAGGTGCTAGGATATAACCTCCATGAAGGCAGGTGTTACTGGCTGAGTTGTTCCTCCCAAAATTTACATGCTGGAGCCCTGTCCCTCAGTACCTCAGAATGTAACTGTATTTGGAGTTAGAGCCTTTAAAGAGGTAATAGAGTTAAAATGAGGTCTTTAAGGTGACCCTTAATCCACTGTAACTGTTGTCCTTATAAGAGGAAGTTAGAACTCAGACATACACTGAACGAAGGCTAGATGAAGATAGGGAAGATGGCCATCTGTGAGCCTTGGAGAGAGGCCTCATAA
The DNA here is from genome assembly GCA_027257055.1 of Cephalopachus bancanus. NCBI lineage: Eukaryota > Metazoa > Chordata > Mammalia > Primates > Tarsiidae > Cephalopachus > Cephalopachus bancanus. The sequence continues at coordinate 87,593 of JAPVLO010000196.1, forward strand.
GAAACCAATCCTGTTGACACTTGATCTCAGTCTTCCAGCCTCCAGAACTGTGAGAATTGTTTAAGTCACCCAGTCTATGGCACTTTGCTAGGGCAATACTAGCAAACCAATACATCAGGGATTTCTGTTTTGTTAAGTTTCATTCCCAGCACTTAGAACAGTGTCTGACTTAGAACATAATCAACAGAGTTATTGAATGAATGAATGAATGTTTTCCTCCTAGAGTTCCAAAAGCAGGAGAAAACATCTCTACCTTCAGGTTTTCTCTCTCTATATCTGTGATTTCTATTCTTTTGCTCCTGCCCACCACACTTTTTATCCCAGAAGAGATTTCATCCTTACCTTCCCCTCCCATTTTCTTCTTCCGGTGAAGGAAGGATTTTCCTCACCTTGCCTATTTCTGGGGACTTTCTCTACGTCACATTTTTCTGTGTGCATTCCTTTGGATCTTTGTTCTTGATGGCTGTGGCAGGTTGGATTTTCCAAATACGACTTTAATATCTCCCATCTATACGCTTTTCTGACACTGTGACCTTGCCAATCCACCATCAAGAGGCAGTCATCCACACCCCTTGAACCAAGGTGACCTTTAGTTGCTTCAACCAATGGCACGCAGGGAAAGTGATGTGATGTGACTGTTGTGTGGCAGGTGCTGGAACCCTTTCACCAGGGATTATTAATATCATGAAAGTCGGCACATGCTACACACACACACACACACACACACACACACACACACACACACACACACAGCTGGATGATAAACACCAGCGAACCACTGTTTCTGAAGCCAGATCATAAAGGGTGAACTGTTTCCTCTGGTTCTCTCTTAGTACTCTTGCTCTTAAACCCTAGCCACCATGCGTGAAGAAGCCCAGAGCACAGGAAGAGGTCACAAGCGGTGTGGCCCACAGCCCCAGCTGAGATTCTAGCCACAGCCACCATCAGTGGCCACCCCAGATGTGAGTGAGGTTACCTTCAGAGGACTGTAAGACCAGCCATTGCCTGTCTGTTTTTATAAGAGAAACCCAAGTTAAAACCTCCCAGCTGGGCCCTGCCAAACCCGAGAACAGAGAGAGATAATAATAATGAATGATCATTGTTGTTTACACCCCTTTGTGCCGGGTAATTCTGCAACAATAGATAATCAGGACAGTGACATTTGCTCTATTCTTTACCATGGCGTCATAAGTTAAGGGGAATGAGTGTATCCACTTAAAATTTTTTTAAAAATTAGTTTTACATGATAAACCTTCATGCTCAGAGTGAGATTCGCTGATTTTTATTCGTTCATTAATTCATTTATTCAAATGTTAGTTGAGTGTTAAGCATCAAACTCTATACTTGGTGTTGATAGTGGAGCTCATCCACAAATGAAGAAAAATGGAAATAAATACAAATATAATGTGGAAAACACCATACTAGAAGTGTGTCCAGTATACACTGGGGCACACAAAGGGCAAGGGGACTGGTTCTCTCTCTCTCTCTTTCCTTTCCTTTCCTTTTCCTCCCTTTCTCTCTCTCCCTCTTTTTCTCCTTCCTTCTCTCTCTTCCTTCCTCCCTCCCTTTTCTTTCTTTCTCCCTCCCTTACTCCCTTTTCTTCCTCCCTCCCTCCCTCGAGGTTTCACTATGTTGACCAGGCTGGTCTCAAACTCCTGGGTTCAAGCAGTCATCCCCACTCAGCCTCCCAAAGTGCTGGAATTGAGATGTGAGCCACTGTGCCCAGTGGAACCAGTTCTTTCATGACTGGAGGTGCATAGAAAGCAGGAGATAGTCAAGGAAGACTTCAGAGAGGACATAGACTGGACCAACTCCTGATACCTGGGTGCTTTTCCAACTGATTAGCGGGAAGGATTTCCCAGATAAAGGGCCAGCCATGAGAAGGGAGTGGGCACTACAGGGATCAGATCCTGAAGCCCTGGTTTCCCTTGACCCGACCCTTCAATGCAAGACAGTTGCTGAAGGATCCATGAGTGGGCAGTGGCATGCTGAGCCATGCTGAGAAATATCAGGCTGGAAAGATAGGTTAAATTCAACTTGTAAAGACTTTTGACTTTATCCTGAGAGAAAAATTCCTGGTAAAATGAGAATTAAAATATTATCTTAAATTTATTACAAATTAGCAAACGACATCATGCTTGATGATAAAACATTCAGGGCTTGCTTTGTATCCATCATTGCACATTGATTTAGCTGTGCCTACTGCGTGCCTGTTAGTATCTGGTATCTATCCTGTTTGGTGTCTCCATACTGACTGGTCAAGGTCCTTGTCTAGTTTTCACTTTTTTTTCTTTTTTTTTTTTGAGTTGGAGTCTCACCCTGTCGCCCACGCTGAAGTGCAGTAGCACGCTTACAGCCACCACAGCCTTGACCTGCTGGGCTTAGGGGATCCTTTCATCTCAGCCTTCCAAGTAGCTGGAACTCAAGGCGTGTGCCACCACACCCAGCTAATATTTTGATATATTGTAGAGATGAGGTCTCACCAAGTTGCCCAGGCTGGTCTCGAACCCATTAGCTCAGGCAATCCTCTCACCTCAGCCTCCCAAAGTGCTGGGATTATAGGCATGAGCCTCCATACCCGGCCGTTTTCAAATATTTTAAAAATTCATCCCTGAATACATTATTAAAATCAAGAACAAGGCCAGGTGTGGCGGTTCACACCTGTAATCACAGCACTTTGAGAGGCTGAGGTGGGAGGATAGCTTCAGCCCAGGAATTTGAGACCAGCTTAGGCAACACAGTGAGATCCTGTCTCTACAAAAAAAATTAAAAATTAGCTGGGCGTGGTGGTGTGCACCTGTAGTCCCAGCTACTCAGGAGGCTGAGGCAGAAGGATCACCTGAACCCAAGAGGTCAAAACTGCAGTAAGCTGTGATTTTGCCACTGCATTTTAGCCTGGGTGACAGAGTGAGACTATGACTCAAAAAAAAAAAAAAAAATTCAAGAACAAGACAAAGTGACTAGCATTCATCATCTTATAGATAATAGCCAAATATCAACGGTATCAGAAGAAAGGGGGAAAAAAGCAAAATAATAAAAATAGCCAATATATTAGACAAGGAAATAAGACAAGCGGTACAAATATTAAAAAGAAAGAAATAATTATTGCTAATAGATGATTTAGCTCTCTACCTAAAAAAAGTGGAGAGAGAATAAACTTAAAATTTTAGAATTGGTAATAAGAGTAGAATGCCAATTCTCCCCAAATTTATCTATAAACTTAATACAATCTCAAACAAAATTACCAAAAAGTTTTCCCCCTAGGGAAACTTGACTAGATCATTTTTTAATCTATCTATCTATCTAATCTGTTTATATAATTTTTTTTTTTTTTTTTTTTTAGTTGGAGTCTCACTGTCACTCAGGCCTTGGCACACTCACATTGACTGCAGTCTCGGCCTACTGGGCTCAGGCAATCCTTCCATCTCAGCCTTCCAAGTAGCTGGAATCACATGCATATACCGCCACACCCAGCTAATTTTTTTCATTTATTGTAGAGATGAGATCTCGCCAAGTTGCCCAAGCTGGTCTTGAACCTGTAGGCTCAGGCGATCCTCTTTCCTCTGCCTCCCAAAGTTTTGGGATTACAGACATGAGCCACCACGCCCGGCCAGATCATCCTTTAAAAAAAATAATCTGGAAAAATAAATCTGTGAGAACAATTAGGAAGAGCCTGACGCTGTGTCATGGCTTTAGGACTCAGCTGAGAGCCTAAGCAATGGAGAAAGACAACTTTTCTTTTCTTTTTTTTTTTTTTTTTGTGTTGGAGTCTCACTCTGTGGCCCAGACTGGAGTGCAGTGGCCGCTCCCAGCCACCGCAGCCTCGACCTGCTGGGCTCTGGCAATCCTTCCGCCTCAGCCTTCCAAGTAGCTGGAACTACAGGCGTGCGCTACCACGCCTGGCTAATTTTTGATTTATTATAGAGATGAGGTCTCACCAAGTTGCCCAGGCGGGTCTCGAACCCGTGGGCTCAGGCAATCCACTCACCTCAGTCTCCCAAAGGCACGGGATTACAGACTGAGCCACCGAGCCTGGCACAACTTTTCTTAAGGGCTCCCAGTAGGTGGCTCTGTGCATTTTTCCAACCCTGATCCTCCTCCCTGGGGTCTTAGAGCCTCTTGGACTCAGTAGTCCAGGGTAGGTTCCTGAAGATAAGCACTATTCCTTTCCTCAAGCCCACTCCAAGGTACCACCTTAGACCTAGTAAAAGGGTTGAGGCTGGAAACCTGACAGTGGGACTGCTGACATTGGGGCTGAAGGAGACTCTAGAATTTTCCCAGAGCATCTTGGACAACTGCCTGGTTCCACAGGGCCTTTAGAATGTGAGGTTGACTCCTGTAACCCCCTCCCAGGAGTTTGCTTATAAAACTATGGCAAAACACACATAACACAAAACTTGCTATCTTAACCATTTGTACAGTTCAGTAGTCTTAAGTATATTCACATTGTTGTGCATCCGATCTTTTATTTATCTTGTAAAACTGAAACTCTAAACTCACTAAACAACCACTACCCATTCTCCCATCCCTCCAGCCCCTGGCGACCACCATTCGAATTCTACTTTCCATAGACTATTCTATGTACCTCATATAAGCGGAATCACATAGTGTTTGCCTTTTTGTGACTGGCATAATGTCCTTGGCATTTGTAGCATGGGTCAGGGGGTTGACTGCCACTCAGTTTTCTTGTTCTGGACTATGAACTACTTCAGGACTAGACAATCCTGTTTGTCTTTTCCAAAGTGATCTTTGGGACTATTGTAATGCTGAGAAAGGGCAGAAGAAGAATGAAAGCTTCTATGGCAACACTTTTAGACTCAGGTGGAAGTGAAGTGAGGAACTCTGAAGAGTTTCTTCCAAATTAGGATGCCGTCAGAATTAGCAGAGGGTAAATCTAGAAAAAGTGGCACAAGAAGAAGGCCGATATCATAATGGAAAACCCTCCAAAGCAAGCATGGGAAGAAAGAACGGGCACACAGAACCAATTTATTTGGGAATAACACACAAGAAAAGGCAAAAATGAAGACTACCTTTTGTACAATCATGGTGAAGAGAATGGGAATGCACACTCGTATACAGGGGAGTTGATGTCCATTGGCTTTCTGATTGCTCTTGAGGGGCTACATGATTTGGTCTTTGGTCAATTTTATCTATTTTTGTTTTTATTTCGGTAGTTTTAGAGAGTGCAAATAGTTTTTGCCTACATGGTTGTATTGTATAGTGGTGGAGATGTCTGGGCTTTAAGTGTACTCACCACCCCCACCTGTGCACATTGCACATGATAGGTAATTTTCCGTCTCTCCACTCCTTCCCCCTGTCCCTTCTGAGTCTCCAGTGTCCACAATATCACCCTCTATGTATTTGCAGATCCTCAGTTTAGCTCCCACTTATAAGTGAAAACATGCACTGTTTGTTATTTTTGTTCCTGAGTTAGTTCCCTTAGGATGATGTTCTCCAATTCCATCCAAGTTGCTGCCAAAGACATTATTTCATTCTTATTGATGGCCGAATTCCATTGTGTGTGTGTGTGTGTGTGTGTGTGTGTGTGTATCACATTTTCATTATCCACTGGTCAGCTGATGGGCATTTAGGTTGATTCCACATCTTTGCAGCAGTGAATTGTGCTGTGATGAACATGTGAGCACAGGTGTCTTTTTTATATATAACCTCTGGTTTTGGTCAACTTTAGTACCGCCCTTCATTTCTATGGCTTCCGTCAAGAAGTGAGGCATGCCCTCATTAACTCAGGCTCCTTTGTCATGAAACGCAGGCATACACTCACTAACTCATTGCTCTTCTGAATTAAAATTCCTTAGGGGATACACTGGATTTTATGAAATAATCTTTTTATTCACAGTGTCTGGCTTGGAGCAAGCAGTATTTGTTCAATGAATGAATGAACTCTCTCTTACCGCAGGTTCGCTCAACGACATGCATTTAAAAATGTATACTCTGAATTCAGTTCTCACTCAATTCTCCTATCATTTCCCCTAGTGTGTCCTTTATTCATACAGTAACAGTGTGGTGGCCCAGAGTGTCTGTATCATATTGCCTGGGTTTAAACTCATTACATACTTGGTAACTATGTGACTTTGATCTCTCTGTACCTCACACTACCCATCTGTGAAATGGGGCTATTGATAGCACCTACCATGCTTTAGGCAGCATTTCCAAGGGGAGTTTTCCATTCACCATCCCTGGGGATAGCAACTGCTTCCACTGTCACCTGCTCTTCTACGGGTTACCCACCATCACCATATCTTGTTTGATTTTCCTGCTCCTCCACGGCTTTCATAACCTAATTCCCACATCAAATCCCCTCTGTTTTCTTAAGTGATGCAGCTATTTTAGTAGCACTATCGTTTAGCTTTGGAGTTTCATAATCACTTTGCAAAGACTCCTACTTATTAAAAAAAAGTCTTGTTTGGGAGAAAAATATTCTTTGACATGTTGTTGCACCTGCGGGGCTGTTTGGAAAAGCCACTGAGAGATCAGCCAGTATTTCCCCCACCTTGCTGAATTCCCAGGAAGACCATCCTCACATCTAAAATTTTGTTTTTACCCCTGGACTAAAACATGCTCCAAAAGGATTACTGTTTTTCTCTCGGTCAGCTCCAGGCCAGGCTGTTGGTCACTGTGTATCCCACCATTATAGCAGGAAATCCTTAAGACTCTACTTTCTGCTTACAGTCACTTCTCTTCAACCTGCTCAGCATGAAATGTGGCCAAACAGTCATGTATCACTTATCAACATTTGAGAAAGGTGTCACTAGATGGTTTTGTGAACATCACAGAGTGGACTTACACAAACCTATCTTAAACCTTTATTTTTAATTAATTAATTTAATTATTTTTTGAGTCAGAGTCTCACTCTGTCACCCAGGCTACAGAGCAGTGGCAGTTGCCCGGGTGGGTCTCGAACCCGCAGACTCAGGCAATCCCTTCACCTCAGCCCCCCAAAGTGCTGGGATTACAGGTTGAGCCACTGAGCCTGGCCAACTTCTGTGTTTTAATAAGTAGAGGAGTGCACTGTAAAATAATAACACGTTTACTATAGGAATTACACAAACCAGTAAAATAGTCATGGTCATTTATCATTATCAAATATTATAAACTGTACATAATAGATTTTTATGTGACCAGCAGTGCAGTAAGATTATTTACACCAGCATCACCACAAACATGTGAGTAATGCGTTGTGCTGTGACATCATGACAGTTACAACATCACTAGGTGACAGGAGTTTTTCAGCTCAGTTATAATATGTGACCACCGTCGTGGACGTGGTCCCTCCTTCACCGAAACACTGTTATGTGATATGTGACTGCACCTTCTAGCATCCTTTTTTCCAACAGGTCCCCTCCCTCCTGCTCCTCTGCCCCACCCAGTTGTGTGGTGTTATGTGGGGAGCATGGATTCAGGGCCCAGAGAGTGGCAGGGTGTCATAAGCAGCACAAGGTTAGAGAGAACTGGGTCCACACACGCTTGTGTCTTTCCACAATGTCAGATTTTATTGATGCTATCTTAACCATAAAAACCACAAGCTACATGGAGTTCTCAAGAAGATAATTCCCCTTAGTACTGCCCGTTCACTCAGTAGTCAGAGATATGGGCAAACAGGCCCAAGCTACTCTTCAAGTCAGTCAATAGTGCAAACCATACATAATAGTAACTTCATCGACATATACATGTTATAGCTTAAACATCCCACAACAAAGTAACATTTAACATTAAGAGAAAAAGGTTAGGAGAAAGGGTTCATGAGGCAGTCCGGGACAAATTCAGATGGCAGAAGAAATTTTCCTGGGCTAGCACATCTTGCAAGGGAGAGTCTTTGGATGTGAATAGAGCCTTCGGCAGCCAAGGTCAGGTGCTTGTCACGATTGATAGCAAGACACTCCTGATAAGATGGCTGTTTCGAGCTGGTGAAGCTCTGTTCTTTTTACGACCACAAAGTCCTTTGGTGAGGACTGACGGTGGAAAGGCATATGCTCGGTTATGGCCTTATCTGGTTGGATACGGTCTTTACTGATGAGGCACAACATCCAGTCTCTCTTGGCATGTCTTTTAAAATGTAACATGAGCCGGGCTCGGTGGCTCAGCCTGTAATCCCGCGCCTTTGGGAGGCTGAGGTGAGTGGATTGCCTGAGCCCGCGGGTTCGAGACCCGCCTGGGCAATGAGACCTCATCTCTACAATAAATCAAAAAATCAGCCGGGCGTGGTAGCGCATGCCTGTAATTCCGGCTACTCGGAAGGCTGAGGCGGAAGGATCGCCGGAACACAGCAGGTCGAGGCTGCGGTGGCCGGGAGCGGCCACTGCACTCCAGTCTGGGTGACAGAGTGAGACTCCAACTCAAAAAAAAAAAGTAACATGGAGTTTTTTCTAAGATGGAGTCACTTATGTCAAGGGTGCTCTATATACAAAGGCAGCACTGAAGAGAAGTAAGAGAGGGGCCTAGCATACAAGATTTAAGGAAGTACTAGTGCAGAGCTAGCCTTAAAAGACAGCAGCTCCTTTTGTGACCAGCCTGGGCAAACATAGTGAGACCCATTGCTACAAAAAAAACCCCCAAATTACCAGGGTGTGGTGGCACACACCCATAGTCCCAGCTACTTGGGAAGGATTGCTTGAGCCCAGGAGGTTGAGGCTGTGGTGAGCCATGATTGTGCCACTGCATTCCAGTCAGGGTGACAGAGTGAGACCCTGACCAAAAATAAAAAAAATAAAAATAAAAGAAAGAAAAAAATATGTAATAGGTTTCTGTCTTGCCTCACCCTGGTCCTATACCTGTAGACTGGCCTTTTTCCACCAAAACAACAACAAAAAACTTAGAATGTCAGGATTGGAGGATGCCTTTAATGTCATATGATACCACTGTTTTTCAAAGTGTGGACCATGGAGCACCCACAGGAGACATAGCAGAGTCAAAAATGAAGATTCCTGGACCTATTTCAGCCTGACCGGGTTCTTATGCCCACTGCACAGAAAAACCAATACACTCACAGCAGTCATTGTCATAGAGAAAGGGTTTAACAAGGCCTCTGGGCAGGAGGAGAGATAATTCCCAAATCTGCCTCCCTGAGAATCTTAGGCTAGGGTTTTTTCAGGAATAATTTGGTGGGCAGGGAATGGGCACTGCTGATTGGTTGGGAAGGAAGTCATGGGGAGTGTTGAAACTGTTTTCATGTGCAGAGCCAGGATCTGGAAGGAGGTCCCAGGACTGGCGGAGTCATCTTCTTGGTATGTATCACAGGTCTTGTTAGGGTCTCAGGTCCACCAGAGGGCAAAGTCTCGAAAACATCACAAATACCATTCTTAGGTTTTATAACCTGTAGAGGCTGTCTATAGCGCAAGTCCTATAACCATTGGCTGCTGGCTCCTGGGCAGTAAGCCACTGTAGAGGTAGTTTAGGAGGAAGGGATGCTGGAGAGAGATTCCCTGGAGATCAGAGCTGCTGAGTCCTTCAAAGATCCAACTCCAGGATGCCCTCAAGGAGATTTGTGTGACCTTAGGCTCACTGTTTAAGGGAAAATATGTTTATCAGCCTCAGGGGCGGCTTCCCCCTCTCCAGGGGTCAGGACATGAAGATAATCAATTGTTCTCTCTGTGTGACTGTGTAAACAATCATGCCAGGGCGCGAGCAGGCTTAGAAACAACAGACCTGTTCATTTCTAACCACAGCTGCAGCTTATGCAGGGCTCCGATCTTCTACAGCTTTTACCCCGTGGCCCTATATTAATTTTAGATGGGTTGTTTCAGGCCCACGTCCAAACCTACAGGTTCAGAATCTTCAGGAGGTAGGACAGAAATCTGCATTTCAATAAAGAGTCTCTGGCACTTCTTAAAAACCAACGTTGAGAGCTTCTGCTACTTGGGACTTATTCACAATAGGTAACAGCCTCACAAAACAGTCGGTTTTCGGATCTAAGATGGCAACTATTACAAGACTTTTTAAATGGGGCACAATTCTGCCTTCCTGTAACTTCACTCTGTCTTAGATCTGGCATGTGGAATGACCCAGAATCAGTTGAATCTCTTTTCTGCCTGGCAGTTCTAAAAAGTACATAAGGGAACTCTCATGGCTTTTTGTATTTGTTTTTGAGTTGGGGTCTTACTCTGTCACCCAGGCTGGAGTGCAGTGGCACGATCACAGCTCACAGAGGCCTTGACCTCCTGGGCTTAGGCAATCCCCCCACCTCAGACTCCCGAGTAGCTGGGACTACAGGTGTGTGCCATCACACTTAGCTAAAGTTTTGGTTTTGGTTTTTTTTTTTTTGTAGAGACAAGGTCTCACTACGTTGCCTAGGCTAGTCTCGAACTCCTAGTTTCAAGCAATCCTCCTGCCTCGACCTCCCGAAGTGCTGGGATTAGAGGCATGAACCACTGCGCCTGGCCCACCTCTCATGTTCTAAGCCCACTTCAAGTACCTTCACCCTCTCTCCTGAGCGGTCCCTGTTCAGTGCACTCTTCCTTGTGTGCCACCAGCATGCAGGGAGCACAAGAGGGGAGAAGAGGCTCACACCGCCAACAAAACTAAGGCACTGGAGGGAAATGTCTACAGCAGGAAATCCTAACTCCAGAGGATGGCCATCTTTCAACAGCTGCCGGGGGTTGCTCTGCTGCCCCCTTGAGGCCCTGGGGAATACTCTAGAAGTATGAAAGCCAGCAGTGGGGGTGCTTTCCCCGCACGTGGGAGTGGGAAATGCAGATAATCCGCCTCTTAGAGGAAAAGCCACGAGTTGCTGTTGTGCTGCGGCCGAGGAAGGGAGGAAGCCAGCGTGCGATGGGAAGGGGGTACGCTGCAAGGGAAGAGGAGCCCCCCAGGGTCAGTCCTAGACGCTGGCCCCCAGTGTGGCAGAGTGCCGCCCCAGTCCTGGATCCAGCTCTTTCCTCAGCTCAGGTGAGTCAGGACAACCCTGGGCAGCCTCTGATGTTGGAGGGACGCTCCTTCCAGAGGGCTTCTCGGAATCACTCCCAGGGAGATGACAGTGTGCTGATTTACGCTTCCCAGAAAGAAAATGACTGCATTGAGGAAGTACTTTTCTGTATTGTGTGGAGGGAAGGAAAACAGTCTTCACTGAGTCTAAATGGTTTCTTTCCAGGAGAGAATAAACGTAAATGAATAACGAACGGCAGGGCTAACAAGTTCTGGAGACTGTTGGGAACATTTTACTGACAACAGGGTAGTGAGTGGGGATCTCAGACATCACCTCCACTTCTTTCCTGCTGGGTCTCTGAGCAGGTGGCTTTGACTCAGTCATTCTAGAGTGAGGTCGAGTGGGGTCGAGAAAGTGCATTTTTCATTTCCTGGGGTCAAGGAAGGAAGCAATCCTAGGGACGTGGCAGAGTCGCTCTGGGACACAGCAGGTATGCAGGAACCTCTCCAAAATTTATGCATGAGGGCAGAGTTAGGAGAGGAGACAGCACAGGATACAGAGACCAATGGACAAGAAAGGACTGTGTCTGAGAGCCCAGACTTCTTCGCCATTATACACCACATCCAGGTAACCAAAAGCTATGTGTACCCTCTAGAGCTATTGAAATAAAGAGAGAACTGTGTCTTGAGCACCCAAAATGTCTGCTGGAAATATTCAACCGCACTAGTTAACCCCTGTCTTTGAAGGAACAGGCATGGATGGTAAATTTCTAACATCTCATGTTATTTCAAAACCAGTGATTTGGGGTCCCATGTACATCTAATTTAGAAATAAACAGTTTAGTTGAACAAATCAATCATGAATAAACACAATCACCAAGTCAAAGATGTTGTAGCTTCTGGTTGGAGCTTTGGGGGTAAAAATGAATGATGCTAAATACTGACCCAGTGCTAAATGTTAAACACGTAGACATCTATGTATAGGTTTACTACTGATTTATGACACAAATCAGAGGTTTAAAATAAAGTAGTAGTTTGTAAATTTGAACACTAAAACTGTGCAGATGTTAAAAGTGTTTCTTAGACCTAGTCCTATGGACATTTGGACTAGATCATTCATTGTTGTGGGGAGCTGTCCTATTCCTTGCAGGATATTTAGGGTGTCTTTACAATCCACAGCCCCTGCCCCCATGACTATTAACAATGTTTCTGGATATTATTGTCAGATGTCCCTTAGGAGGCAAACTGTTCCTGACTGAGAGGCACTCAGACATACCGTTTGGATTGAAAACTGAACATGTGTTGAGCATATCCTTGGGCAATTATTATTGCTTAATTCCCTTCTTGCCTTGTATTATCACGCAGCTTCTGGGAGAGGAAGCAACGGGATAGTTTTACTACCCTTCTTGGTGCAGAGGCAAGTGTGAGATACATGATTCTATCACAGCATGTGCAAGGATGGACTTCTGAGACACTGTTTGTTCAAACTGGAAAGAAGGCTCTGCCAGCCTGCTACCCCAGTATCTTTCTGTGTCGGATTTCTACCCAGCAAGAAAACTTTCTACCAAACAAGAAAATAAATGTGCCTTTTCTTAGTACTTAGAAGGTTTAGGAGTTGACTAAAATCTGTGTCATTAATGCTCATGTATTCACACCAATGAACACCTCCTGAATTAGAGGGACCCTCTCTCTCAGAAGAGCTGCCATTTGGAAGGGCTGGAGGAGTGTGCGATTGGGTTTTGTGAATTTTTCAAGTTCCCACCATGATAGTGAATAAGACTTTCATAGAATATTTAAATCTGCAAATTCACACAGTGAATTCTGTGAATAAAAAAGCAGAACCACTGCTACTTTCTCAAAGTGCAGCTCTCTTTGTGGACTTGCTTTGAATTGAAATAAATTCGTATCATAGGTCATAAAAACGAATTCACAAAGGGGAGTGTACAACTGGAAACAAGCCTAGAAAGAATGTGCAATATCACTGGTAATCAAAATGTAAATTTAAAAAATGGATTTCCTCTTTTGCCTATGAAAATAATAGAAATGCTTTAGTCTTTCTAATACCCAGTGCTGGCCAGGGTGTGGTGAAAGTGGCACTCTCATGTTGCTGGTGGCACTGGAAATGAATACAGTTCCTTTGGAAGGAAATTTTCTTCTCAAAAGCTAAAAAAATTGCTTGTGCTTTTAAATGATTGATTCCAAGAGAGCTATGTAATGCATGGAAAAAAGCAATTTTAGCCGGGCTCGGTGGCTCAGCCTGTAATCCTGTGCCTTGAGAGGCTGAAGTGAATGGATTGCCTGAGCCCGTGGGTTCGAGACCCACCTGGGCAACTTGGCGAGACCTCATCTCTACAATAAATCAAAAAATTAGCCGGGTGTGGTAGCACGTGCCTGTAGTTCCAGCTACTTGGAAGGCTGAGGCGGAAGGATCGCCGGAGCCCAGCAGGTCGAGGCTGCGGTGGCTGGGAGCAGCCACTGCACTGCAGTCTGGGTGACAGAGTGAGACTCCGACTCAAAAAAAAAAAAAAAAAAAGGAAAAAAGCAATTTTAATGGAGAGGGATGTCTCCTAAGATTCATTATAATAGTAAAAAGTAAATATTCAACAACAGGTTATTGTTAAGTGTGGTTTGATATAACCCTGCTCTGTAGAATATGACTCAGCAGTGAAAAATGATAGTTGTAAAGACCATATAGTAACAGAAGGAATCCTTACGTCAAAATATAAAGTGTTCATTTAACATTCTTGGTGGTTGCAACCATCTAGAATGTGTGTGCGTGTGGTATGCATGTGTACATAGGTACACACATATACATGTGGAGAAAAGTTCTGAAATACTAGCTGGAAGTTCTGCACTTATTTATAATGACAAATTATTTATTTTCTCTATGATCTAATTTTTCTGCTAATTTACTTTCGTAATTTTTTTTTTTTTTGAGTTGGAGTCTCACTCTGTCGCCCAGACTGGAGTGCAGTGGCCGCTCCCGGCCACTGCAGCCTTGACCTGCTGGGCTCCGGCGATCCTTCCACCTCAGCCTTCCGAGTGGCCGGAATTACAGGCATGCGCTATCACGCCCGGCTGATTTTTTGATTTATTGTAGAGATGAGGTCTCGCTGCCCAGGCGGGTCTCGAACCCGCGGGCTCAGGCAATCCACTCACCTCAGCCTCCCAAAGGCGCGGGATTACAGGCTGAGCCACCAAGCCCGGCTTACTTTCGTAATTTTAAAGAAACGTTCCAAAAGTATAAAATACTTCCCATCCCATCACATCATCTCTCTCCTTTTCGTTTCTGGTCCCAGGTAGATCCTTTCTCCTTACCTCTGCCCCTACATGGTTTTTTAAAAATTTTTATCTCCAGGTTTGAAAAACCATTAAACTACTTTTCCTTTTAAACAATACTTCTTGAATTTTAAGAGGTTTTAAATAAGAAGTTTTAATTTTAAAGGTAAAACCAGCTCATGGAGAAAAAGTAAGGTAACAGTAGGGTATAAAGTACAGTTGAAAATACTTTGCCCAGCTGCCTCCAATACTGTCCTCCATACCCCACCCCTGGCCACATGTCCCTGTACCTCTCTCCAGAGGGAACAATGATGAACAGAGGCTTCCTGAGCATCTTTTCCTATGCATTTATGTAGATCTGCAGGCATCATTACATGAACGAGATCGCATCAGATCCATCACCCTGCCTATGCTAATCGGCAGAGGTTGTGCCAAATTGCCCTCCAAACAAGTGGTGTCCATGTATAGTCTCATGACAGAGTATCTTGAGCCTTTATCCTTCCTCCTCACTGACATCCTACACTGTTCAATGTTTGCCAGGCAGATGGGTGAAAAATAACCCCTTACAGTTGTTTTCATTAACATTTTATTCTTTAAAAACAAAGCTGAACACAATATGCAAAGTTTGCCGGCCAGCATTTGGGACTCTACCTCGGAATCCTGTCTGTGTTTTCTGACTGAGTGCCAAAGTTGAGTTCTACTGTTATAGCTACCTGCCTCATGGGGAATGTTCTTTAAGGTGTGACAGATCAACGGCACATCATCCTTGTTTTTAGCTCTCATCCATCTTGCCAGACTATGAAAATAATGGGCTTGAAGGAACAATTGCCTCACTTATAAAATGGATCGAATACCTGTGCCTTATATTGGTCTGTTCCGTTGGTGCTATCTTATTGGGTCTGATATTATTATCAATAAAGATGTCTCTCTTTAAAAATTTGATGTTTCTACCTTATTTGCCATAAGTCTAATGAGATCAGTCATTTGGGGATATTTAAATTTTTAAAAATTGATTTGCCGTCCTACACTACTTTTTGTTGTGGAACATTATTCTTCAAGATTCACAGAAAAGCATCTGCCTCTTACCCCAGTTAATGGCCTAAGGTACAAGTGCATTGTTATAACATGACACAGACACATATACATGGTTTCCACAAAGTGGCTGTGGATTTCAAGCCTGGAATGTCTTGGTTATAGGCATGATAGAAGTCATTAAACATGTTTTGAAGGAAATTTTCAAATCGGTGACAACTCCAGCCTGCAAAGTTAAACTGTTCACTCTTACTTCTTCTCCCTATGTTATATCCCTTCTGTGATGTAGGAGAAAAGTGTTGTGACCTGTGACTAGATGTGATGTCCACACCCACCCCTGAGAAGAAGCTTCCACTAGCTTCTAAGTGGTGTTGACATGCTGTATCCATGGTACAGCAGGCCTGTGTTTCTGACAGTCCTGCATCCTAAAACTCCACAGTGGCTGTCAGAGGGAGCAGGATGGAGCACACCTGGGGCTGAGACTCAGGAAGAGAGACGTATAGGGCCTGGGGTCGTTTCCTGCAATATTGCCAGGGACAGAGCACGGCCACATATCCCTGGACACCCCAGCAGACACGGAGCTGAAAGGCCTCCCCAGAAGGAGAGGAGCGAGTGCTTTGTTGTGTGACATGAGGCTCACCTCCTTTTTTACCTAAGAAGGGTGAGGGAAGGAACTGACCTTCCAGGCTATCGGGAGCCCTGATGGGCCATAAACCCTCCTGCTCCTTTAAAAAAACTGGGCTTGTCCTTTGGTACAGGAGGGATGCTTTTCCAGATGGGGTTTTAAGTGGCTTAGCTTATGTGGCACCCCTGTGATAACTGACCTCATTAAGTGTGGAATCCTCAATAAATACATGATTCATACACCATTTGTCCATGAGTCAGGGCCTACTTTGGGTTTAACAAAAGGGCATGCACCTGGCAAACCCTATGAGGCCAGAGAACCGGTGTAATTTCACCTCAGTCTGTGGAAACCTGAGGAAAAGGATGGCAGGAGGCTGTTGTTTACCTAGAGTTGCAATTTTCCTGATTTTCTGTGTGTCAGGACACCACAGCCGCCATTTTTGTAAGGACATTGTAGAAAATATTGAAGCCTGGTAAAAGGACATTTGAATAATAGTTCCCCGGATTATTCATTAAATATACTGAAGACCGACTATATGCCAGGGAAACAATGACTCACACGCATCCCACAGTTGCTTCCAGGAGATGAGAAGATGGGAAAGGCTGCATCGGGAGGCAGAGACAGCAGAAGGGCACCTGGGAATCGTCAAGCACTGCATTTTGTAGAGGGTTAAAGGGATCAGGAAACTCTATAGGCTTTGTGTCCTGTTATCACAATCAAAGCTATCCAAGTCAATTGTGGTGGAGAGGAAATAGATAACATATGCTTGGCAGATCTTCAGACAGCTGAGTTCCAATCTAGCTGTATGATCTTGAGCGGGTTTTTAACTAACCTGACTCTCGGTTTCCTGATCTTTGAAATGGGAACAATAATCCTTACCTGATTAAGTAAGATCAGGCATGCACAGAACTGACCAAGAAGTCACTAATGATCCCCTTGCATGGTCTTGGACTCATTTGGGAAGCTGGTCTTTCTAGGTCTCTTCCTCTTGATTCTTGTTCTGGGGTGAGGTGGAGAGACTGTGGGCTTTGAAGCCACATAGACCAGGTTTCAGGTAGAGTCACAGAGGCTCCATTTCAAATCTCAGTTCTACCTCATACTAGTCGGTGATTTTGAGCAAATGAATTGATCTGAGTCTCAGTTTTCTCTGTAAAATGGGGTCACACCTGCCTCTGAGGAAACTAGGGGATCAAAGGAGGTAACATGTGGGAGACCCTGGCAAGGTACTGGTGATGTGTCTCTGGGTGCCACTGCCTCCTCATTCAGTAAAGGTCCTGCAGACACCAAAGCCAGGGGTCGACCTTGACATGCCTAGGATTACCATAATGGGGACTAAAGACTCCATCATGGTAATTCCAGGACATGTCATGGTTGGTTCCTGGCTTTGGTGTCTGCAGGGCCTTTACTGAATGAGGAGGCGAACTAAAGACCCCATAGGTCGGGCTCAGTGGCTCAGCCTGTAATCCCAGCACTTTGGGAGGCCGAGGCAAGTGGATTGCTTCAGCCGGCAGGTTCGAGACCAGTCTGGGCAACTTGGTGAGAACTCGTCTCTAAAAAATAAAAAATTATTCAGGCATGGTGGTGCACACCTGTAGTTCCAGCTACTTGGAAGGCTGAGGTGGAAGGATCACAGGAGCCCAGCAGGTTGACACTGGGGTGGCCATGAGTGTGCCACTGCCCTTCAGCCTGGGCAACGGAGTGAGACTCTAACTCAGAAAAAAAAAACACCCCCTAGCACATTTTAATCCCAGGAGCCTAGAGCTCTAGCTAACCCACCCTGCCTGTGAGTTAGCAGAGTATAAGCTGAAAGAGAAGCCACCAGAGGAAGAGCTGTCAGCCAGAGTGACCTCCTGCCCAGAGGCCCATGCCGACATTGACAGAGGAGTAATTCGCAGTAAGCCACAGCTCTGGTCAGAGAGAGCTCTCCTGTATTCATTCCCACCTCAGTCCCTGTACCACCAGTGCTCCCTGTCACTGCCTGTCCCCCTGAGTTAAGGTCTAGTTCATCCAGGAGGGCCTGCAGGCAGTGCTGCTAAGATGCAACCTGGCTAGCAACCCTCTGCAGGACTAGGAAGGAGGACTTTGTAAAAGCATGCTTTCAGATGGAGCCGTGGCTATTCAGGACAGGTTCCTGCAGAGACTTTGTATATGAAGGAAGGATGTCTGCCCCAGATCCTGTTTGAACTAGCCAACCCCCAGGCAGGCCTCACTCCCAAACAACGAAATGGTAGAAAGTGGTGAAACTGCCCATACCCACCCTCAGGGGCAAAGGAAGAACAGGACCGCCCCCCTCTCCTAAAGTCTTTCCAGAGTTACTTTGTTCCACTAGGCAGAAAAGCTTGCTGTCCTGATGGGTATATTTTTGTTGTGGATTTAAAATATGTGACTGCTTCTTCCAAGGAAGGGAAGCCTTTTCTCACAGTGTCAACCAATGTGTTCAGACCACAGCAAGTTCACAGAGAAGCTGGGATGACCATCTAGATCTCTCGGGTCTTGGTCCAGGCTGCTCTGGTCAAATATGGCAGTATGGTTCCCCTTCCACCTCGGACCCTTGGAGGGTGTAGCAGCTAGAGGTGTGTCAGAAAGTGAGAAGGGATCCCACTCTATACCGGGAATAAGGTGTGGATCAAGTTTGGGCTCTGCCAGTTGCCAGCTTTGGCTTTAGGGTTAATCTTAAACTCTCTGAGTCTCCAAGGCTCCATCTGTAAAACATAGTCAATAATACTTTCCAGGTAGAATTGTTGTGGGATTAAATGTGAGATGATGTATATAAAGAGCTAACGCAAATCCTGGAGTGTAGCTATTGCTCAATAGGTGACAGCTAACATCATCTGAACCTCTCTAGGCTTAGTACCTCTTCTGTGGAATAAGGGGTATTTCTCTTAGCCCCACTAACCACTAACAAGGCCAAGCAGTGCTGACACTGGCACCCCAACTCCCAGGCTGGCTAAGGCTACCCTGCAGGCCACAGTTGACATGCACAGAGATGGATATTGGTGCTGGGTAAATCCTTCTATCAGCCTTTCTAATGAATTATTTTTGATCCTCAGAACTTTGTCGGCAAGCAAAAACAATGCCAGGCGGTCTGGAAAAGGCATGTCATCGGTGCATTTCTAAAATTGCCAGCAATGGTGAGTCACAGCTCTGAGAAATGCCCTTGTTTTGCAGGATTTGGGGCAGATGATGAGTTAAAGCCAGAGAAGATCACATGGATGGTCTGTGCTTGGCCCAGGGTGTGGAGCTGGGGAAGATGGTGTCCTGCCTCTGTTGACTGCCTTCTTCTTCTACTCCTTACTTACGAAACTTTAGCTTTCCATAGTTCACCATCTGTGTTTACAATATAATATGTGTTTGATAAATGTTTGCATGAATGGAGTCACTGATACAACCAATGTATAATGGCAGCCAGGCTGGGCAACATAGCAGGGAGATGGGACACTTTGGATTTGGGGCAGATTTTCTTCATCCCCATCCTTGCCAAATTGGCCTTTTCCCTCAAGACCTGCTGGGGTCCTTTGTGTCCGTAGTGGCTGGACTGCATTACAGAAGGCCCAGAAGATCGTGCATTTGGAATGTCCCAAAAGAAGATACCAAGCCCTGGGTAGTCTCTGGGGTGAAAGCTGTTACCTCATGGTAAAATGGGTGGTCTAACTTTCATAGAGGAAATATGAATATAGAGAACATTGGGGGAAGCCTTAAGTAACTAGTCTTACGCCAATACTTTCAGGAAACAGCAGTCAACAGATAGAAACACTTAAGGAAGCAGAACAATGGCTGCCTGGTACTTTCTTGTACTTACCACCTACTATCATCCACTACCCACCGTCCACCTCTTATCCCAAGACATCTCCTTCCCCACTACACACCAGTACCTCCAGTAGTACCTGGTGCAGAGTAGGAGCTCAGTAAACATGCACTAAGACTAAGAGGGTGAATGAATGAAGCCACCAGCTCCCAGAGATGACCAACCTCTGTTAGCTTCCATGCCTAGTGCCCATCTTATTCTTCTGTGGCACAGCCCTGACATTTTACCCTCAGGGACAGCTCTGAGGGTCACCCCACTTCACCCCTGGCACATACCTACTGCTCTGGGGGCCAGAGTGGGGCAGTGGTGCTGGAGCCTCTGCATGGAGGCTCTGGCATCCCGGCAGTATGGAAATACACAAGTCTCAGGAAAAGGAGACACCATTGCTATATTGTTGCTCTATATCCTTCTGAAATTAACATCCCCATATACACACACATCCTTCCTGTTCATGCAACAAAGACCCTGACTGTAATACCAGGTTGGCAAGAGAGGAGGTGTTACTTAGGGTTTTCCAAAAAAAGTGATGTTTCCTGTATGCAAAGCAAATCCACAGGTCTAGGACATTAAAGCCCACATGCTCTTGAAGATGACATAAAAATATTGGTCAGCCCTGCTCTCTCTCTCTCTCTCTCTCTCTCTCTCTCTCTGTTTTCCTTGATTCCTGAGGTTTCTGCCCTTGTTTTGTTAACAACTCTATCTCCAGGTGGGACAATGACAAGGCCTCCTGACTATTCTTACTGCCTCTTGCCTTTCCCCCCTCAGCATGTCCTCTGGGGAGGTCCCTTGCTGCACAGTGACTCCCCATTCCTGCAGAACAAAATGGAAGCTTCAGATTTTTTAGAAGACATTTTGTGATCTGGCCTGTTTACCTCTTGTATCACTTCTTTCGCTTCTCATCCTGGAAAATCCAATTGGATAAAAACAGTTCAGGTTCCCTAAAAACACCAGGTTCTTTTTGTCCCCTGGGCTTTCAAAAATGTCATTCTTTGCCCAGACTTCTTCCTCCCATCTACACCCTTGGATGAATGTTGGATCAGGCAAGAAGCATCAGTAGATGCTAAATCTAAAAGGAAACTTTAATGACAAGCAGGACATTTGCATCGTCTAAAAGCCTAACCACAGACTCTTTGTTGACTGCAAGGAAGAAAAAAATAGTAATTACACAGTAGAGAAATTGTATCAAATTTTGACTGGGGTTTAAATCACATCACCAATTAGGGGCAGAAGGCCATCACCTATGCAATAATCTGGCCAAGACACAACCTTAATCTAAACACAAAGGAACATCTGACAGACACAAGGTGAGAAATGTTCTGTAAAAAAGAGTAGAGAGGACTGTATTCTTCAGAAATATCAACATCCTAGAAAACAGAAAAGCTGTGAAATGTTCTAGATTTAAGGGTTCTGTCTTAGCTCATTTCATGCTGCTATAACAGAATACCAGAGTGGGTAATTTATAATGGACAGAGGTATATTTGCTCACTGTTCTGGAAGCTGGGAATTCTAAGATGGAGGGGCCAGCATCTGGTAAGGGCCTCCCATCATGGGCTGCATCATCCCATGATGGGAGGCATCATGTGAATAAGAGAAAGGTGGGAGGAGGGTGCTGAACTCCCTCTTATAATGAATCCACTCCTGCAATAACAACATTAATCCATTCACTCTGCTCTCATGGCCTAATCACCTCTCATTAGGTTCCGCCTCCCAACACCCGGCATTGGGAATCAAGTTTCCAATACATGAACTTTGGGGGATGCATTCAAATCATAGCAGGGATAACAGAATACAGTACCTCACCCTAGGTTGGATCCAGAGATTTTATTAGGCCATCAACATTGGAATATAAATGCTAGATTACAATATTGTATCAATGTAAATTTAAGAAGCTGCAACTGTACTAACTATATAAAAGAATAGCTCTAAAAACTTAAAACAAAACAAAAAGCAAACTTAAAACAAAAAGCATGCAGGCAAAAACCTGACTGGCAGCTGCTGAATGTTTGCTCTGTTACTCTCTATACACTTATGGATGTTGGAGATCTTTCACAATGAACATTCTTTCTAGAATATAGACTGGGAAAAACTGGCTTTCCTGACCCGATCCCAAACTTGACAAAATAGCACACGAGATGCATATGTATATACCACAGTGGCTTCCTTTTAGCGACTTTTGAATTTTCTTCTGCATAATTTTCTACATTTTCTATAAAGCTACATACTTATATAATTAGAATAAAGTTATGCTTTAAGAACAATTTCAGATATCCCCTTAGCCCATGATTCGTGGCTATGAACATGTGAATGAGCTAAGTGCAGGGGGCCTCAGAGCAGTGTCCTGTCTGTCTGGGCATCTGTTGAGAGAGCCGGGTGGTCTCTGTGCCCTCAGATCCCAGCGAACCACCTGGAGGCACCTTCTGGAGCTCTCCTGGGCCACTGTGCGGCCTGACCTTCAGACTCTCCATCTGGTCCACTCTCTTAGACCTCCCTCTGCTGCAGGATATTTGCTTCCTATGACCAGCCACTTCTCCCAAGGATCACTTTCATGACTGGGCAGCAATGAAATTGTGATGAATGCAGGTGCAGTGTGTGCAGCGGCCTCCAGCCCTCACAGGATAACTCAATTAAATGGACGAGCACGGCAAACCCAGGTCATTGCACCTGTCAGGGAGTCCTGAGACATCCTCTTTAACTCCATGTGGAGACAGCAGCAGAGAAGGGCCCAGTAAAGCCCAGACTCCGGAGAAGACAGGAAGAGGCCTTCCACCTCAGCCTGGATGGGAGAATCATGACCCTAGCCATGACCTTAAGTGGTATTTGCAGCCCCACCAGTCATGAGAGAGGCTCACGCAACTCAAGGTACTAAATAGAAAGCACTGGTTTTTATTCTACAATTCCAACAATGAGAACTAGCATATGATTTTATTTTATTTATTTTTATTATGAGTTGGGGTCTCATTCTGTCACCTAGGCTGGAGTGTGATGACACAGTCATGGCTCACCACAGCCTCGACCTCCTGGGCTCAGGTGATCTTCTCACCTCAGCCTCCTGAGTAGCTGGGACTACAGGTGCGTGCCACCACACCTGGCTAATATTTTGATTTTGTAGAGACAAGGTCTCATGATGTTGCCTAGGCTGGTATCAAACTCCTCAGCTCAGGCAATCTTCCTGCCTCATCCTACCAGAGTGCTGGGATTACAGGTATGAGTCACCATGCCCAGTAATTTTATTTTATACTTAATGTACATTTTTTTTTGAGTTGGAGTCTCAGTCTGTTGCCCAGGCTGGAGTGCAGTAGCATGCTCATGGCCACCCCAGCATCGACCTGCTGGGCTCAGGCGATCCTTCCACCTCAGCCTTCCAAGTAGCTGCAACTACCGGCACGCGATACCATGCCTGGTTAATTTTTTAATTTATTGTAGAGATGAGGTCTCGTCAAGTTGCCCAGGCTGGTCTTGAACCCATGAACTCGGGCAATCCTCTAGCCTTAGACCAAAGTGCTGGGATTACAACTTGAGCCACCACACGTGGCCTTTAATGTACTTTTAGAGCTTTAACATTTTTACTCCTCTAAATAAAATTAATTTGACTTCCAGTTCCCACTTGCCAGAGTAGCATGAAAATCAGTCCTAGACCTTGCAGGTCACACATGAATTGAGGCACGGGAGTTGAGGAGAGGTGGTCACATTTACCTCTTTTGGGGGCCTAGGGCTGAGAATATTCCTGCTTTGTGGCAAGACCACTCTGAGCCTCTACAGGCCCTTTGTGCAACTTTTTAAAAGGTGTCACCCTGGCGGTGGTGGCCTCCAAGACACACAGTTTAGGAGCAAATGGTGCTTTGGTGGGAGGAAAATGGGGCCCTTCTTCCGAGTGAGAGGATTTCCAACCTTCACTCATACCCTTATCCTCACACAGGACCCCCCTTCTCTGAACAAACCGCATAGCAGCACACTCTGTCCTTGCTATTGGGCTGGCACCAATGCCACACTTGGAATGTCAGGGTCTTTTCAGGCCTTGGGGGGCTGGTGTCCACTCCCTCTGGTGTTCCTCGTAGCAATTCCCTTTGACTTTGCAAGGAAGGGGTCATCCCCCACAGGTTCCATGAAAGGACTCCATACCCAGCAGCCCCCCTCCGTTGCTCCCTCCCCAAGGGCGACTTCCCTGCATCTCTTTTCCTTGGGACAGTCCCACAGAACTGCTCTCAGTGGGCTCCAAGAAGCACATGGCTGCCATTTCTTTTCAGGGGTCAGGGAAAGAGACGGTAATGCCAGTATTTGGGGAAGGGCCTGGTGTTTTTTACTAACTCATCCTGCTGCAAGAAGAACTGAAAATCCTGAACCTTTAGAAAGTCAAGAAAGCTGGCGACGGAGGTGGTTTTAGAAACTCCTAGAGCTCTGGAATCCCAGATTTCAGGCATGTTCACCTAGCACTTTAAATGCAGTGAATTCTGAACCAAATGCATCCTTCCCCCAAGTCCCTCTCCTTCCCATCGCTCACATTTCTGTCAATGCCACCACCATTCTCATCATCTGAGCACAACACTGAGTCATTGTTGACTCCTCTTTTCCCTCTATTTCCACTCCTGATGGGTGCTCAAGGCCCTGGCCCGAGCCTCACATCTATGCTCTAGGCTAAATTACTGATCAGCCTCCTCGCTGGTCTCTCTGCCCCCAATGCCACCCCTCTTGGCCCTTTTCCCAAAGTGTCAAGTTTGGTTATGTCACTTTCCGACTCCAAATCCTGCAGCTGTTTATCTTCCTAATAAAATCCAAACACCCTGATGAACAGAAACGTGCTGTCTTCTCAACCTCTAGTTCCAGTCTTACCTCTCATTTCTCTACATGGATGACCTACACTCAGCTCCACTTGATAATTCACTGCTCTCCAAAATCGCTCAGAGGGTCTCTTCCTCGAATCTTTCATTTCCTCTAGCTGTGTCCCCTTGGCTATACAGCCATCTCCCCACAACTCAGCCCCTCAAAATCCGACACACCCATCAACAGTCTTCACTTCCTCCATTGGAACAGGCCTTCCTCGATTTCTTGGGACTCTTTTCTTCTCCCGGTTTCTTAACTACTCTGGGCACTTCCGCAGGTCCCTTCTACATACTGATTTGTACCGTCCCTTGGGTACACATCACATCACCCTTATGAGGTCGTGAAGTCCCTGTCGCTGCAGCTCCTCCGGCTCATTTTGCCTCTCCCCAAACCTTGTTGAATGCAAGAATGAGTAGATGATTATTTATAAAGAAGTTCATCCCTGTTCAAAGTGGATTAGGTGCTAAAAAAAAATACTGCCTCATGCAAATTGCTGTTGACCATGACCCCTGGGGATTAGTGGGTGGCTCTGGCAGAGGGCGATGCAGGGTGCTGGGTGCAGGGCTGAAGAGGAGGGACGAGTGGAAATATGAAGCAGAGACAGAGTACTGAATGCACCAGGAGAGGGCAGAAGTGGCCTGGGTCACTGAGGCTTGGGCACCACTACAGCTGCAGGGTGAGGAGAGGGCCACTGGGAAAGAGGGGTTGAGCTTGAGTTTACCCTCATGCACTCCGTGCCAATAGCCTTGTGGGCATTTGGTAGCTCAGGGGAAGCCCCGTAGGGTGGTGTTGCGGGGAGAAGTCCTGAGCCCTGCTCTCAGTTTCTGCACTAAACGATCTAAGCAAAAGATCCGGGTTACACTTGCTGTGCATTGAAAAGAGGTTCTGAGCCGGGCTCAGTGGCTCAGCCTGTAATCCCACGCCTTTGGGAGGCTGAGGTGAGGGGAATTGCCTGAGCCCGTGGGTTCTAGACCCGCCTGGGCAGGTGAGACCTCATTTCTACAATAAAATCAAAAAATTAGCCGGGCGTGGTAGCGCACGCCTGTAGTTCTGGCTACTTGGAAGGCTGAGGCGGAAGGATCGCTGGAGCCCAGCGGGTCGAGGCTGCGGTGGCCGGGAGCGGCCACTGCACTCCAGTCTGGGCGACAGAGTGAGACTCCAACTCAAAAAAAAAGAAAAAGAAAAGAGGTTCTGGAGATCCTTGAGCATAGACTAACCCCAAAAGCCACCCACTTTTTCTACCAAGATTACCCATTCTTAAAATGCTTTGGATACTTCTGGCTACCTATTTTGACCAATGGCTGGATGCTCGTATGTCTTTACCACCTACTAATGAGCCTCTACTCCAACAGTCACGGGTGGCAGCAACCGGTCATGGTGGGGGCAACCCATTGTTCAATCCACTTCAAGATTAGTAAAACTCCCAAGTCGGTAACTCAGAAGTGCCCTACCCAGCGTTCTGTCCTTTTGTAGGCCTCCATAAGCCAGGAATCAGCTTATCCGAGCTCTTGCCATAAAGAATGACTTGACTCTGACATTTTAATTCTCATATCCCACTCTTGCTCTAATTCTGAATTATTAAGATGTCCCTCAGTTGGTTTAGTTCTTTCCTTGAGCTCTTTTAAACTGACTTTATTGATAGAAACT
Source organism: Cephalopachus bancanus (assembly GCA_027257055.1). Lineage (NCBI taxonomy): Eukaryota > Metazoa > Chordata > Mammalia > Primates > Tarsiidae > Cephalopachus > Cephalopachus bancanus. The sequence goes on from JAPVLO010000196.1 coordinate 113,677, forward strand.
CTCTTGTTTATCAGAAGCCAAGATGTGGTGCCCTGAGTCATGTTGGAATCGGTGCTTAATACACTTGAAGACAGAGCAGGATGATCTAATAGTGGTCACTGCTGCCAAGCCACTGCCGTGGCAATAGCAACATCACCAGGAAATTTAGCCTCAGTTTCAGAGAGCTTTAAAGACTAAGGACTGGATCACCAGATGCCCCTAGGGTTGGGAGTATCGGGGGGAGAGGTGGGGCTTCTTGACCCCTGACTGTAGCTTGGGTGTCCTTGTTGGGACCACGTGGTAAAGAAGCCCTTGTGCTGGTGACAGCCAATGACTTCATTCCCTGAGGATCCTACGGCCCAGCCAGCCTCCGTGCCTCAGGCTTCCCCAGCAAACAGGCTCTAGAAGACTGAAGATTCTCCAGCCTGGCGTATAGAAAGGTAGCTGCCTCACAAGCACCTGGAAGTTGCTTTAAAATGCCGATTCCCAGGCCCTGTTTGTGTTGCTTCTGCCTTGTTAGGTCCGAAGTGGTCACCGAGACCCAAACATTCGGGCTCTGAGGTTAAGAGAACAAGAGTAAGCCTTGTGGGTCCTCAACAGTGGTCCAAGAGAGGCCAAATCTAATGGAACTGGGACTCAGCCGGAGGAGGAACCAGGGTGTGAGACTAGGTCCACATGGGGAGTTAGGGTGTAGAAGGGTCCCATCTCAGCTCGTCTAAAGCCCACGGGAACCGCAGCATATCCCTCATCTGTTGTTTTCTCAGGTCTCCATGTGATTCCAAGGTGGGGGCTGAGATACAAGAGAAGCCAGAGTCTCCTGTCATGAAGAAAGAATCATAACAATAATGACAAAGGCTAGCATTTGTTGAGTGTCTATTATGTGGCAGGCCCTGTGTTGAGTGCCCTGCATGGATTGTGACATTTGATCATTTTAACATGTCTGCTAAGAAAGTCCTGTCATTATGCTTGACATGAGGACCTTGAGACCTCAGGGATCAAGAGTCCTGTAGTTCATGCCACAGGTAAGTGAGGAGCTGGGTGGCATGTAGACCCAGGTGGTCAGTGTTCATGTCCTCCCCTGGGCATTAGGAATGTCCTGGCCCTGCTCCGAGGTAGTGTAGGGGAGACAAAATCTTACCTCTACTCTCCTAGGGCTTTTCAGTTGGCCTGAGAATGAAACAGACATGAGACAGATTAACAGGAGAAAAGCACACACATGTATTTAGTACAAGCATTAACATGACACAGGAGCCTTCATAAGGAATGAAAAACCAAAGAAGTGAAAATACATAAATGCTTTTCGATCAACAAGAGAGAAGCAACTGTGGAAAAGTAACCAAACTATGTGGGGAGCTAAAGAAGATAAGAATGCTTTGACAAGATCCATTTGTACAGAATTTTCTGGGTCTCAATGTCCCGTCTTTGATGCTAAGAATGTTACTTTCCTTCTGGTATATGGAGGGAATTTTCCATGTGGGGGTTTTATCTCCTGCTTTCAGGAAGTAAAAAGGGAGGGCCAGGGTGTTCTTCTCTCACCTGCTATTTTTTAAGTACTTTAAGTTCAAAATAATCCTTGTGCCAAAGTGGCATCGTTTGGGATGGCATATTCTGCCACCCTTCAGTAGGAAGCTTGGGTGGCAGATACTTCCCTCAGGGGGTTTCTCTGTGTCCCTGTGCCACTGAGCACCTGAATTACACATGTGACTAGGTGACACCATCTGCCCCAAGCTTGTGGCCCAGTGAAGGACCTTCCAGGATGGCAATCACTTTTTGTCATCCTTGCAAAAAGTTCCAAAGTCAGAAATAGAGAATGACATTCATTGGCCCTTTGATTTTTAAAAATTAAAACAGATGTGGTTAGATTAACTGAAATTCTTTCTCTAATTGGCCACACCTGTCAGCCACACCGAATCACTCATACCCAATTGGCCCTGGATCAAAACAAAAAAGTAGAGTACCTTGTTCAAAAAGCAGGAAGAAAGCACTGTTCACAGTGCTTTTTCCTTCCTTCTGCAGTCTTTAAACCCGTCTCCGTGTTTTTCTTTGAGATTTAATGTTATTGTAAGTAGACGGAAATTAAGATTTTTAATTAGCATAAATTTTACCATTCATTCTAATATTGTATAATGCCAGTTTTAAATTCAATTATAAGATTATTTAACTGGTATGTGGAGTCATGTAAATACAATTTGTGTTTTATAGCTTTTATAAGTATTTTGATTTTTAAAAAAAATCTTTTAAAGACAGAATCTCATTCTGTCACCCAGGCTGGATTTCAGTGGTGCAATCATGGCTCACTGTAACCTAGAATTCCTGGGCTCAAGTGATCCTCTTGCCTCCGTCTTCCAAGTAGCTGGGACTAAGGCACACACCATCATGCCCGATTACATTTTTACTTTATTTTTGTAGAGATGAAGTCTCTCTGTGTTGCCCAGGCTGGTCTCAAACTCCTGGTCTCAGGTGATCCTCCTACCTTGGCCTCCCAGAGTACTGGGATTACAGGCACGAACCACTATACTTGGCCTGTATTTTATTTTCACAGGAACAGTGGAAACACTGCACAAAACTAAATTGTCTTCATTTCACTCCTTGATATGGGCACATTCTACCAGCATTCTCCATCTACTGCTTACTGATGTGTGAGGAAGATCTGTAAAGGAAAAGGAGCTATGGATTGCTCTTTCCTTTCCTTCTGTTTCACCAAATGCAGGAAACAGGAGTAAGAAAGGAGCTGATGGGGTTCCTCTGATGGGGTTCAACTGAAGCAAGTTCTAGTTCAAGTGGAATGTTGCCTATCAGGGTTGTCAGTGCCCCTGCTTACGCAGTTGAAGACACAGCATGCTTACCTTATGTTAACTTTAAAAAAATTTACACATTTGGAAAGGAGAGAATACTTTATTTCTTCTAAGGGGTAACAGCCTGCAAGGTGGCCATCCACAGGCTGGAAAGCATGCCTCCCACTGAGACCACAGACAGCACTTGAAAGGAGGAGGGGCTGGAGTGGGAGCTTTATGCTAATCAGGTTGGCCAAACATACATATTCAACAGGTTATAGAAGGAGCTATAAATATTCATGAAGGTGGTCCTGACCTATGCCTATTGAACAAATATGCATATAACACAAGACCCACATTCACTTTGGGGTGGAGACTTAACATTTAAATGCATTACAATTAGGCCTTATATGTTAAAAGGTCTTTTCTGGACACAAAAGCATAGACGTACACCATCTCTGTAAACTGGCCAGAACCAGTCTGTGGGCGGTGGTCTTCTTATCAGCAGAAAGTTAATGAAATCAGTCACTTGTTCAATCAAAGCTATAGTTATGGTTAGTGGAACAGGGGTTCAGTTAGTCAGTGTCTGTGAGCTAGATGAGATGTAATTGTTTTGATACTGCTTATCTCAAGGCCAGTGCTTGTTTAACTATTAGTGAGAGGGGGGAAAAAAAAGACCTTGTGGCAATTAAAACAGTTTAATCTTTAAGTGTAGGGTATATGACTTAATGGTTTAATCCAACAGTTTAATCTTTAAGTGTAGGGTATATGACTTAACTCTTGTCTGACATGGTCTTAGGTCCTGTTTATAATTTGGTATCTTATTACCACAAAGAGTCATTCTGTCAGTCTTGTGATCTCTATTTTTAACATCAATGCTGGTCAGCTGTCATGTCTAAATCACAAAATGGGGTGGGTATAACAAGGTGTGTCTGGCCTCCCATCCCATCACGGCTGGGAACTCAGTTTTAATGTTTTTCTGAGGACTGTTCAGTCCATGGTGGGCTTAGGACTTTATTTTCAGTTGACACTTGTATTCGCTGTGAATCTCACCGAGTTCCCACACATCTGGACCCATCAGAACCCCCAGATCCGTATGCGAATGTGGTGGTGAGGAGAGCAGACAGAGCAGTGCATGTGTCCCTTTTGCACATGAGCATGCTTCCTTGTCCCACTGGACCTCACTCACAAATGCAAGTTCAAAGATAAAATCATTTAAAAGTTCAAGATGGCATCAAAAGAGCATCCAACCACATGCTGGTCCCCCCAAGCCCAGGGTTGTGAGGCTGACACTGGCTCTGGTGACAGCACTATAGCTAAATTAGATGTGGGGACTTTGAGGGGAGGGTGGAAGTGGTAAGACATTGCTCTATATACCTGCTCCATCAACATTTCTTGGAGGTGAAGGTCCAGGTTGGCATGGAAGGCAACTTATAGGGCCTTGTGATGGGCGGGGCATAGCTGGCATTGGGTGGTGTGGGCGTGAGGCTCCCAACCACAGTCACTTGCAGTCTTGAGTCTTTTCTTCTCCAGAGATGACAGAGTCACAAAGAATTCTGAGATCTTTGGCAATTCAAAACTACAATGGACCTTGCAGACTAAACCAGTTACAGTGAGCTCAGTCCAAGGGATAGAAAATCCAACTCAAGCTGGCTTATATAATAAAGGAGATTTATTGGTTCCTACAGATGAAGAGTCCAGAAGTAGTTTAGTTTCAGTGCGGTAAGATCCCATGGAGGACAAATGTCACTGAGGACCTAGTTTATTTTTGCCTCTCCTCTTGCCTTCTGGAGTGTCATACTCATTCTCAGGCTGGCTTCATGATGGCAAGAAGGCCAAACACCCCCAGGGTTACGTGCTTCTTCACCACCGACCAGGGAGGGAGAAACCTTGTTTCTGGAAGTTCTCTCAGAAGTATGAGAAAGCTTCTTCCTTACTCTCTCTCAGTAAATCTCCCAATATGGGTCACGAGCCCACCCACCACCTAATAACCAGAGAGTCGGGCTTTGCTGGGTAATTTAGGGCTAAGCCTTAGACCCTTTTCCAAGCCCAGGGTAGAGTCAGTTTCTGGCAGAGTGCTCTGGCATTCTGCATTAGAGAGTAGGAAGATGGGGGTAACAAGACAAAAATTGGGGTGATGACCTAAGAGGAAGGGGTAGACGCTGAGGAGGCTACCACCATGCCCACCTCAGAGATCCTATTTCTGCTCTCAGGGTGGCAACAGACCCAACAGAAAACAGATGTTTTATGCTGTCTAGACGTTGAAAGTGGGAACTGGGGGGGGAGGGGCAGGCCTACCCAAGAGGCATTCAAATTCACAATTTTTTTTTTTTAGTCAAGGTCTCATTGTGTCACCCAAGCTACAGTGTAGTGGCACAATCATGACTCGCTTTAGCCTTGACCTCCAATTAATAATTTGTAAAAAATGCTGGTCAAGCAAATCCTATATTTGCAGGCTATTTGACAGATGAGAAAACCAAGAACCAAAGAGGGAAAGTAATTGCCTAATCATAACAGTTGCCATCCACTGAGGCAACTGTACAACCGCTAACACATTTTACGGAACAGAAAAATGAGGCTTCAGGACATCAGCTAATTTGCCCAAAGCCACATAGCCAATGAGTGACAGGCCAGAACTGGCCCCAGGCCTGTCTAGTCTCCCTTTCCCAATGCCTAAAGTTGAATCAGTGACATGAACGGGAAGAAAAACCCCAAGCCAGTTGACAACTCTTGTGCCCCGTGTGTCAGTAAGATGTTTTAGGAGACCACCTACGATCATATGGTGTAGAATATGTCTCCAAATAAAGGGAAAGGGAAAAAGATTTCATAAAGCAAATTCTTTAAGTGTTAAAGTGAGTTGTTGGTGGATTTTATCTAGGGAAGGGAAGAACCATCTGCCCTGGGTACAGATGCCCAGGAAGCACAGGGTTGATCTTGCCTGGCTCAGAGGATGCCAGCAGCTCCTGGCATCCTGGCATGGGCAGAGCAGCAGTTTATAAACTCCTTTTCTGTAAGCTGTCAGACTTGGAGAGGTCATGCAGGAAATCTGGTCCTTAGCATTGGCAGTGTGATCATGAGGGTGTTCCGCTCTATGAGAAATGCAAGTCTTGGCTTGCACCCATCATGTGGGAGCCTCAGGCCAACAGCGGCCTTCTTCATCATCTGCTGACTTGTCACTGGGGAGAAGGTCAGGGTTCACAGGATGCATCAGTGCACTGCAGTGAGGAGGACATGGAAGGGTCTGTGTGTTTCTAATCCAGCACCTGTTTCTTCTTCTTACAGCCTGCTTTGTCTTCGCACTCTTCGCCTTCCTGGCCCTGCCACTGTCCATGGCCTTCACAGGTGAGCTGGCTGCTGAGCTGCTGAACGTCACAGGTCCATGGGATGTCATCCTTAAACGTAAAACATGTGTTTAAGAAGAACTGGCCAGACTGATGCTTCCCAAGCACCTATTTGCCATCTCAGAATGATTTGGCAAATGTTTTAAAAGTACAGATTCCCGGGCTCCACTCTGGGAGATATTGATGCAGTATGTCTGGGGTGGGTTCAGACATCTGCTTTTTTTTTTTTTTTTAGTTGGAGTCTCACTCTGTCACCCAGGATGGAGTGCAGTGGCATTCTCACCGCCACCCCAGCATCGACCTGCTGGGCTCAGGCAATCCTTCTGCCTCAGCCTTCCAAGTAGCTGGAACTATAGGCGTGTGCTACAACGCCTGGCTAATTTTTTGACTTATTGTAGCGATGAGGTCTCACCAAGTTGCCCGGGCTATTCTCAAACCCATGGACTCAAGCAATCCTCTCACCTTGGCCTCCCAAAGAGCTGGGATTACAGGTTTGAGCCACCGTGCCCAGCCCAGACACCTGCTTTTAAAAATCTGCCCTGGCCTGGCACTGTGGCTCACGCCTGTAATCCCAGCACTTTGGGAGGCGGTGGCAGGAGGATTGCTTGAGCCCAAGAGTTCAAGACCAGCCTGGGCAACAAAGTGAGACCTTGTCTCTATCAAAGGACAAAAAAAATTAACTGAGCATGATGGTGCACACCTGTAGTCCCAGCTACTGGGAAGGCTAAGGCAGAAGGATCACCTGAGCCCAGGAGGTTGAGGCTGCAGTGAACCGTGATTGTGACACTACACTCCAGCCTGGGTGACAGAATGAGACCCCAACTAAAATTAAAAAATAAAAATGTTAATTACAAAAATAAAAGATAAAATCAGTCCCCTACCCCACGTTTGTGAGCCACTGGGCAAGAGGTTTCCCAGGGTCCTTGGTAGGCTGGTGTGCTGATGTCACAGGATAGATGCAAAGAACTGTACAGGGAGTAGGTTAGAAAAGTTTATTTAGAAGATAAGTTAGAAAAAAAAAGGTTGATCCACCTCCTCAAGGGGGCCGAGCAGTGAAGAAGCATTTGGCACTGAATGTTTGAAGCTGGGTGCTTATAAAACTTTCTAGAAAAGGCCAGGAACAGGAGCATTTCTGTGAAAAGTAACCTTGTGTGTGTGGAGGGGGCTGTCATGCCGATTAGCTGTTCTGGATGGCAGTAGCCACATAGCTGGTTACGTAGGCAGGGAGAGTAGTAGCCCAAGGTCTGTAAAACAAAGTTCCAAGACACAAATGTTAAGTTTCAAACCTCCTTGGATTTAGGGAACAAAAAGGCGTTTAGCTGGGAGTGTATTGTCCATAGAAAATTGTTAGGAGGGCTGTAGTCATCATAATGGTTCGTTTCTTTTATCTCGGTGTCCAAATGGTCTGTCATACAAGACAGCTAGAAACTCATCCTTGGAGCGAGATGTCAATGATAAAATCCTAGTGTCTGTTATTGGGGGGAGGTTACAGTTTTACTAGTTTCCTCATTGGCGTCTTTAAACAGTAGAGTTCATTAAACTTAAATTCAGAGCAACAGAGTTAGCAGAGCTGATTACACAATAAATATTATTTACTAAAGTATACCACTAATTGGTAGTTATAACAAAAAAATATAAGACAATGCCCAGCTGCCTTCCCGCAATGGCCAAGGTAACCCCATTTTTTTTTTTTTTGGTCCTTTCCTAGTTCCTGATATTCCTACATGGAAGTCTGTTGTGAGCAATGTGAAAAATGCATCTTGTGCAAGAGGGACATATGGGCATGCTATACATTTTATTTTGGTGAATGATTGAATAGATACTTCCACAAGTCACATATATTAAACAACCTTATAATCCAGAAGTGTGACGTATATGGAGGTAGGCAGGAGGGCTGGAGCAGGAAGCTCCTTGAGGAGCCAAAAACCATTGACATGTGATGATGAAATTAATCTCAGGCTCCTGAATATCGCTCATGGGAGCCCCTGAGCCCTGTGTGCAGAGTCTGGCTGTCCTATCTACCTAGAGGCCTGGCAAGCCTGGTGTTCACAGCATATTGGAGCAGAAATTAAAAGCAAATAGAAGTTGTTGCAAAACAATAAAAGCCCAGTATCCAAACTGCTTAATGGGTAGGGGTTTTCTTATGGGGTAATGAAAATGTTTTGGAACTAGGTGGAGGTAGTAGTTGTACAACACTGTGAATACACTAAATGCCACTGAATTGTTCACTTTTTTTTTTTTTTTGAGTTGGAGTCTCACTCTGTCGCCCAGACTGGAGTGCAGTGGCCGCTTCTGGCCACCGCAGCCTCGACCTGCTGGGCTCAGGTGATCCTTCCCCTCAGCCTTCCAGGTAGCCGGAATTACAGGCATGTGCTACCACGCCCGGCTGATTTTTTGATTTATTGTAGAGATGAGGTCTCGCTGCCCAGGCGGGTCTCGAACCCATGGGCTCAAGCAATCCACTCACCTCAGCCTCCCAAAGGCATGGGATTACAGGCTGAGCCACCGAGCCCAGCTACTTTTTTTTTTTTTTTTGAGTTGGAGTCTCACTCTGTCGCCCAGGCTGGAGTGTAGTGGCACACTCACGGCCACCCCAGCAGCAACCTGCTGGGTTCCAGCGATCCTTCTGCCTCAGCCTTCCAAGTAGCTGGAACTACAGGCATGCACTACCACGTCAAGCAAAATATATATATATATTTTTAAGGCATGGTCTCACTTTGTCACCCAGGCTGGAGTACAGGGGTGCGAACTTGGCTCACTGCAGCCTTGACCATCTGGGCTCAAGTGATCCTCCTGTCTCAGCCTCCCAAATAGCTGGGACTACAGGCACATGCCACCACACCTGGCTAATTTAATTTTTTTGTAGAGATGAGCTCTCACTAGGTCCAGGATGGTCTTAAACTCCTAGGCTCAAGCAATCCTCCCATCTCAGTCTCCCAAAGTGCTGGGATCACAGGCATGAACCACCATGCCCAAAGAATTGTTCACTTTAAAATGGTTAATTTTAGCCGGGCTCGGTGGCTCAGCCTGTAATCCTGCGCCTTTGGGAGGCTGAGGTGAGTGGATTGCCTGAGCCCGTGGGTTCATGACCCGGCTGGGCAGCGAGACCTCATCTCTACAATAAATCAAAAAATCAGCCAGGCGTGGTAGCACATGCCTGTAATTCCGGCTACTCGGAAGGCTGAGGCGGAAGGATCGCCAGAGCCCAGCATGTGGAGGCTACGGTGGCCGGGAGCGGCCACTGCACTCCAGTCTGGGTGACAGAGTGAGACTCCAACTCAAAAAAAAAAAAAGGTTAATTTTATGTTTTGTGAGCAGTACCCTTAGATCTGTAAGACGTGGAAGTTAACAGCCTGACCGGAAATAAAGGAATAATATTAAAGTTTAAAGTTTGCAGAGAACTAAAATAGCCAAGTAGTCTGGGGTTGTTTAGTGTAAGAACAAACAATTCAGCCACTTCAGCAGGCTGTTGTTATCACAGTGCTGTTCAAAAATTAACAGTGGCTGGGCTCAGTGTCTCAGCCTGTAATCCCAGCACTTTGGGAGGCTGAAGCGAGTGTATTGCCTGAACCCATGGGTTCGAAACCAGCCCAGGCAACTTAGCAAGACCTCATCTCTACAATAAATCAAAAATTAGCCAGGCATGGTAAGGCACCTGTAGTTCTGGCTACTTGGAAGGCTGAGGCGGAAGGATCAGCAGGTTCGTGCTTGGATGGCTGTTAAGTGTGCCGCTCCAGCCTGGGCAATGGAGTGGAACTCCAAAAAAAAAAAAAAAAAAATAACATTAGTTAAGTGGTTCTGCTCTTCCAAGAAGCATTTATAAGATGCTGGGTATACTCTGCTTAGGAAGTAGAGTGTTCTATACAGAACTTAGAGAGTAAGAGGAACTTTGCCTTTGGAGCCTGGTTAGTTATCTGGCAAACGCACTTAACTGGAGTGATTCATTCACCAGCAAGCCTGCATAAATGACACAAGGTCCCCCAAGACCAATTTCCATGGATATTGGGTTAAAAAGCACTGCATTCACTGAATAAGGGGGTAATTGGGGAGTTATTCCTTATAGAGCAATATTGGTTATAGGATTCGCATTGAGAGTGATGAAAATGTTTTGGAAATGAATCGTGGCAGTGGTTGTATAATGAATGTAATTAACGCCACTGAGTTGTTCACTTAAAATGGTTACAATAGCAATTTTTTGCTCAGATTTTTTTCATAATCATAAATGTAAAAAAAATTCACGACATCTGGTAGTTGTCATCAGCGGCATTGGGAAAGAGTTCTGCAGCCAAAGGGAATAATTGTATACTGGAGAGCAAGCAGAAAGCAAATCTGGAGTTAAGGCAGGTCCTGAGCAATGCGTAAAGAACTCAGGGGGAAGGATGGCTTTTATTAAATTTATTAGGATCGTTTTAAGCCATCTGTGCACTGATCGACTCTCCTGTCAACAGCAGCTGTTTTTGTTCATTAAGAATGAGCAGATATAGAAGTCATTACTCAAACTTCATTTCACAACTGGGTTTTGACTTGAAATCAGTTCGTAGCCAACAAATTTGGCATCAAGTACTTAAAGGTCTTTGTGTGAAAAGGTTGCATTGAGACTTGAAAATTATTTCCATTTGATCATGGATTTGGCTAAACATCCAAGTTAACCAAAAAGCACCACCACAGATTGATAATTGGATCAATGTGTATATTTGACTTGACTCTGTTTTGGACCCTGAATTCATGGTTTTCTGTACGCCTAGAAGTTTTTGTGAATTTCATTGGAATATGGTGTAGTCATGGAGAAATGGTTTATTTCCTCTACTTAAGTATCAAGACATTTAAGGGAAATAAAATGTCAAATCAAAGCTAAAAGTCCAAATATCACTTAAACAGGAGACTTTGGCTCTAAGGTAAGAATTCCCTTTCTTGGACTCTGTTGACAAATATATTTGTCAGGGTAGCTTACCTGTGCTGCGATCATACATTAACCCTGGAATCTCAGCAGCTTGACATGATGCAGGCTTATTTCTTGCTTATGCAAATTCCATCATGGATCAAGGGTCTCCAGGGCTCTCCAGGGCCCAGTGTCTCCTCCCAGTGATGTGATGACTTAACTCCAAGCTGTTTCAATCTTGAGAATTAACCACTACAACACATGGTTTCTAGGTGGTCAAAGCAGAGGAAAAAAAGGAAGGATCTTATATCAGGTTTTTAAAATTTATTTATTTTATTTTTAAATTTTTTTAATCAATATTTTTTATTTATTTATTTATTTTTTGAGTTGGAGTCTCACTCTGTCACCCAGGCTGGAGTGCAGTGGCTGCTCCCGGCCACCACAGCCTCGACCTGCTGGGCTCAGACAATCCTTCCGCCTCAGCCTTCCAAGTAGCTGGAACTAAAGGCATACGCCATCACACCCAGCTAATTTTTCTTAATTTATTGTAGAGACAAGATCTCGCCAAGTTGCCCAGACTAATCTCGAACCCGTGGGCTCAGGCAAGCCTTTCACCTCAGCCTCCCAAAGTGTTGGGATTATAGGCATGAGCCACCACGCCTGGCCCCTGTCCTTTCTTAATGGTAATTTTTCTCTTCAAAGCAATGCTTTCTCTACTTTTATTAGGTCTTTGCCTTCTAGGGTATATTATTATATTTTGAAATACAGGTTCTTGCTTTGTCACCCAGGTTGGAATGCCATGACCATGGCTCACTGCAGCCTCAAACTCCTGGGCTCAAGCGATCCTCCCACCTCGGCCTCCCAGGCAACTAGGACTACAAGCATGTGCCACTATGCCAAGCTGATTTTTTATGCTTTTGTAGAGGTGTTGCTATACTGCCCAGGGTGGTCTTGAATGCCTGGGCTCAAGCAATCCTCTCACCTTGGCCTCCCAAAGTGCTGGGATCACAGGCGCAAGCTACTGCGCCTGGTCAGTCCTATTATTAACCAATGATAGGATGTATCTATTTAAAATTTTTTAAAAAAGAAATGCCAATTTCCCTCAGTGACCAATCTGGCTCAAATGACCAGGCTCTGGATGGATCCCAAACTCACATCTTTGCTGTGCAGAGACACTGACTACTAGCATGTGTTCTCCTTGTAGAGATGCAGGGCTGTGTGACTAGTTCTGACCAATGGGCTGTGAGACACTTTGGGGCCAGAGCATTTAAAAACTGATATAAGGCTGGGCGCGGTGGCTCACGCCTATAATCCAGCACTTAGGGAGGCTGAAGTGAGAGGACTGCCTGAGCCCACGGGTTCAAGACCAGCCTGGGCAACTTGGCAAGACCTCATCTCTACAATAAATTAAGAAAAATCAGCCGGGTGTGATGGCATATACCTTTAGTTCCAGTTACTTGGAAGGCTGAGGCGAAAGGACGGTCTGAGCCCAGCAGGTTGAGACTGCAAGCCTGCCACTGCACTCCAGCCTGGACGACAGAGTGAGACTCTGACTCAAAAAAAAAAAATAAATAAAGGTAGGCTGGTTTGGCAGTGTTCTTTATCTCAGTACACATGTGTTTCCAAGCGTGTGGTCTGGTAAGTGAAATGGTCAATGGTAACATAAGGCAACTATGACTAGCATAGCAGAGGGCTCGCTGCACAGAGGGAGGAGTTCTTTGCTGGCTCCTCCCTGCCAGCTGGCCTCTGAAAGCAGAGCACAGAGAGTCTCATTTCAGGGGGCAGTGCAGGGGGAGGGCAATGAGCCTTATTTCACGTAGCGGATGCATTTTGGAAATACAGCCCATTAATTGAACCTTATTTTAAGCATATCGAGGAAACTGTACTTTTTTTTTTGAGTTGGGGTCTCACTCTGTCACCCAGGCTAGAGTGCAGTGAGTGGTGCAATCATGGCTCATGTAACCTTGACCTCCTGGGCTCAGGTGATCCTCCCGTCTTAGCCTGAGTAGCTGGGACTATAGGTGTGCATCATCATGCCTGGCTAATTTTTTGATTTTTTTGTAGAGACAAGGTCTTGCTATGTTGCCTAAGCTGGTCTTAAACTCCTGGGCTCAAGCAATCCTCTCGCCTCGGCCTCCCAAAGTGCTGAGATTACAGGAATGAGTCACTGTGTCTGGCTGGAAACTGTATTTAAAGGGATCCTTTGCATCCTGAATCCTTGGAAATATGAACTATCTTCTGAATTTTTTTTAATTTTATATTTTTTGAGATGGGGGTCTCACTATGTCCCATAGGCTGGTCTCGAACTCCTGGGCTTAAGTGATCCTCTCACCTTGGCCTCCCAGAGTGCTGGGATTACAGACTTGAGCCACCGCACCTGGCCAAAAACATGAACTGTCATACATTGGCTTTTCATAAAAGCAGAATGCAACCCATAGCCAATTAGTACCAGGCAACAGGTGCAGCACACTGGGTCCCTTCTCTGTCTGGTGGTACATTTGTCACAATTCTGCTGTGAGAGTGGGTTCTGCTACATCAACCCACTGAGCATCCTGGGGGTTAGGGGGCTGGTGAGGCTGAGCAAATCCTACAGGCGTATGGTTTGTGTGATTCACATTTAGCTTTTGTAGGTGTTTCAATCATTTTCATAACTGGTTTTGTGCTCTTAAATGCACATCTCTTGATCTCTCCTGTTCACCCTATGTAGGAATGAAGTATTTGGAGGACTGTCCCATACAGCCCCTCATTCCTTTATATTTGCTTGTGGGCGGGATCGTCGGCACCTTAAAGGTAAAGGATGTGTATCTGTTGTTTGTTGTCCTTGTAGAAATTTAACTTCCAGGCACCATGGAATGTATCTGTTAATTGTTTGCTACTCACAGGGAAACCAGAACAACTTCCCCCAAGCACGATTGCTGAAGCGATGGGGCTCACTTCAGAGACATGGATTTTTCCAGATGAGGGGCATTCACCCAGGGCTGCTCCCTTCCTACTGTCAAGTTCAATGCACTAAGCTGTGCCTTTGGTCTAGCAAGAGCTGATGCAGAGAAGTCACTGACTATCATTTATACCATTGAATTTAGCCAATGAAATAAAGGCCTTCTTCTGTGCTTCTTTAAAATAACAACAACAACAACAAAAACTTCCTGTTAAGGGCAGGAAAATTTGCATTTGGTTAAAATACATTTGATTCAGCGTTTGTATTTCTGCTTTTAACAATGCCTCTTAGTTCTCAGTTGACTAACATAGAATTAGTTGGCTGCAGTTATCAACCAGCCACTAAACTCTGATGTCTGGGGGTAGGAGTGCCTCTCTGACTCTCAAGCCTGTGTGGCTGATTTGCTCATTGGTTGTGTAAATGAACATGACATCTGTTTAAACAGGAAAAGCAACTGAAGGCGAAATATCAGGATCATACACAACCTGCAGTTAAGTTTCCAAAATCCCTGGCCCACAGAAATGTTACACCTATTAAAAGAACCTTAGATCACCCTTATCAATGACCCTTCCCAAGCATCCAAGCCCACTTCACAACTTCCTATATATACCAAAGCTAGAAAACATAAGCATCCATTTTTCCAAAATGGTTTCATAAAAACAAAGCAATATGGGCCGAGCACGGTGGCTTATGGCTATAATCCCACCATTTTGGGAGGCTTAGGCAGGAGAATTGCTTGAGCCCAGGACTTCAAGACTGGGCAACATAGCAAAACCTTGTGTTAAAAAAAAAAAAAAAGCTGGGCATGGTTACATGTGCCTATAGTCTCAGCTACTCAGGAGTATCACCTGAGCCCAGGAGGTGGCGGCTGTAGTGAGCTGTGATCATGCCACTGCCCTCCAACCTGGGCAACAGAGTGAGAAGCTGTCTCAAAGAAAAAAAACAAACAAAGCAATAACACAAGAGAAAACAAAATCAAGAGTGCCATATACAAGCTTTCACTTTGACCCATTGTTGAATTTTTTTGTGGGGGTTCTGGGGTCCTTTAGAAGATGCTGACCCTGACATTGGTCATGCTTCTGATCTATGATATCAAAGGATGGCTGGTGTGGTGCCTCATGCCTATAATTCTAGGACTTTGGGAGGCAGAGATGAGAGGATTGCCTGAGTGCAGGGGTTTGAGAACATCCTGGGCAACTTGGTGAGACCTTGTCTCTACAATAAATAAAAAAATTAGCTGGCCGAGGTGGCTCATGCTAGTAGTCTCAGCTACTTGGGAGGCTGAGATGGAAGGATCACCTGAGCCCAGGAGGTCGAGGCCATGGTGAGCCATGATGCACCATTGCACTCTAGCCTGGGCAACAGATTGAGACCTCAACTCAAAAAAAAAAGGCATCAAAGGAATGTCTTAAAAATCGCCATTCCTATATGCAATCTGTAGCCACAAGCTCAATTCTATCTTGGGAAATGTCTGATTTGGGGCAAACCTGGGGAGGCTTCTGTGTGTAAGATTATCTCACTGTTAAGTGCCCTGTCATTAGACAATGACGACAGTCTAATGGAAAATGTTCTGGAATGTACATATACACATGCTCGTCCCCATAACAACATCTCATGGGATCCCTCTAGGACTCTGTTTAACTCCAAGGAAACCTAAAGGCTATTGGCTCAACAGGGCTGCATCTCCCTTGTGGCCTCTGTGGCATTAGGGGAAGGCTCGGATGGTTTGAGTGCTATACAGCTGCTCAAAACAAGGGCAGAGTTTCCAGCAGTAATTACCTCAGCCCCACCCTCTCTCACCTGACACCTTATCATCAGGCTGCTCAGCAGAGCTTTCCTTCAGGGATGTTTCTGACTTCCGAGTCTGTGCCTCTTAATAACAGCAAACTTTTCCTTTATGAAAGTCAGCCCAGACCCAGAGGTAATTTATTTTAATGAACAAACTAGGGCCCTAATAAATAGCATTGATTTTTTTCCCCCCTGGCAATCTAAAACTGTTTGAAGGCAAATTAAATTTCTGTGCCCATCATGGTGAGGTGAGTCCATAATCATTAGAGCGGCAGCAGACAGGTGAGAGTCCCCAGAGGCAGAAGTTCACTTGTGGCGATGATGCATTGTATTTAACCTCAGAACCTAGCTATGGAGTTCCTGCATCCTTTGTGAAATGCACTAAATAGCATCACAGTATTGCATTTTATGAAGAGAAACTGGAAGGGAAGTGAGTTGACATTTCCCAGAGTTACCAAAAAGAACCGAAGGTCATGACCCATTAAAAGATCATAAAATGAATTTAGTAGGTTGTGATTAGCTTTTTCATTTTTTCATTTTATTTATTTTTTAGAGACAGGGTCTTGCTATGTTGCCCAGGCTGGTCTCAAACTCCTGGTCTCAAGTGATCCTCCTGCCTCAGGCTCCCAAAGTGCTGGGATTACAGGTGTGAACCACCGCCCCCAGTCATGCAGCTTTTTAAAAGATTTTTAAAAAGAAAGAAAAGAAAATTAGAGTGCCTCATAAATTGTGTGTGATACTTACATATGTGTTTGGGTTAGTTGACCATATAATTTGTCATCCTAACCCGGATGCTTTTGAAACGACAAGGGGCTCTAACAATCACCATGCCAGGAAGACAGCATGGACCAGGATTTCTCTGAGCCCAGGAGGACATGCAGTCACTCGATTTTTGAATCTTGGTGTAAAATGTATTTGTGACTGAGGGCCGTGTTTAAACAAAGTTTCCACAACTCTGGTTTAGTGACCATGATCTACCCAACCCTCCCCCTCACCTTCATGTGCCCCTTCCTGGTGGGGACTGCTACCCCTAGGGAGTGTGCAATTTGGCAGGTGCGGGGTGGGCTGAGGGCTCTGCCCCCCTGTGGAACTCATTCAGTGGGCACTGGCATCAGGATGCATTCTGGGAATACAAGGAGCAGAAGTGCAAATCTGGCTAACTTAGGTACATGGCAAGAAGCGCTCACGACTTCACAGGCTGCAGCCAGGAGGAAAGCCAGGCGGCAGGGCTTACTCTCCATAGCCTCTTGGGACTCGTTCCTCTCTCCTGGCATCATGGTCCCCAAGAACCAGGCCCGGGGGGCAGCCAGATCTGTGAACACGTGGTAGGCAGGGGAATTCCCCTAAGGAACGTGTGGAGGACAGAGTGATGGGGCTGATGCTGACCAACCAGAGACCCGCTGCTAGGAGAGGTGCTTAATAGACATGTTCTGACACCGCCCCCCATGGACCCTGAGCACTGCATTTTCACCCAGAATCCTACCTGGGATAAGTCCAAAGCTGAAGTCACTTCCCACATCAGGTTGCTGCATCTCTGGGCTCCCCCTGTGTTTCTGCTTCTTTCAAGCTCAGACTCTCCCCACCACCAATGTGCCATCATCAAAGGATTCTTTCTAACATTCTGCCCTCCAGGATTAGGGATGCCGTGAGGTTGGCCCTAGGAAGGATGAGCAGCCTGGGAGGCTGGAAGAGAGGCAGATACACAGGCTGGGTCTTCAAAAGAAGTCACAGATCATGGTGCTGGCCAAGAAAAGACAGGGACGGCTAAGGGATTCCTTAGCAAAGACGCTTGAGTTCTTTCATGGTGGCCACGTCACAGGGAAACGTGTTCCCCTGTGACCAAGAGGTCTGAGCCAGCTGGAGCTGGGTGGGAATGTGGTGCTTTGTGTAACCAAATGGGAGCAGAATGACAAAGGCGTGTCAGGCTGGAGTCAGGCTGGAGTCAGGGACTGTCTACCAGGGACCCAGGTGGTCTTTGTCCCCCAAGAGTGGCCCTCAAAGGACAAGGGTCTGTGCTTTTGACCTGAAAGACAGGAGAGCAGGAGGGACAACATTCTTACTCCATGGGCCCACTCAGGTGAGCTGGATGCCTGAGGTGGGAAGTGGTGGAACCATCCAGAGAAAGCAGGGTGGGTGGGGGTGGGGTGGGGAGGAGAGGGCCCACAGTTCCCAGATTCCACCAGGCTTGTGAAGTGGTCTGGAAGTAGGAAAAAGTCTGCTGAGGGATCCTCGCAAGACGGAGGGGTCTATTTCGAGGTCTTCCAGCATCCGGACCAGGTGTCGTTTTCACATTGCTACGTGTGAGTGCAAGTACGCTAGCACAATACAAGGGAGAGCTGTCCCAGCCTCCATACAGAGATGCGTTACCTCAACTAGCCCCTTTTCCAAACCAGCTCACACCATATAAAAGGAAACATGCCACCGAGGAAGCTGAGTATGAATTTATGGCTTCCTTCTTGCCAGTTCTAAGTCTAAGATCTTCAAAATTAAATCTCACTCCTGGTGGCATTTCTAACTCCAGCGAGTGAGCTTTTCATAACACCTCTGTGTGTGTGTGTGTCTGTCTGTCTGTCTCTCTCTCTCTCTCTCCTCCCCCCTCCGTCCCTCTCCCTTGCGCCCCTTGCTCCCCCACCCTAGGTGTCTCTTCTGCTGTATGACTCCACCAGGATGAGGCAGCTTCTGTCCAAGGCGGTGGTGATCGATGAGGACGACAATGATGAATACCCCTGGAGACAGAACGCACACAAATACTACATCCACCTCATCCTCAGCCTCTTCCTCTTCCTCTGGTTCATCCTGGGAAATTACTGGGTCTTTTCTGTGTGCCTGCCTGCTTTTATCCCCCCATTCCAACAGCCCCAGAATTACTGTGACAAAACCCTGTACGTCTTTGCTGTCGGGGTACTGGCGCTCAGTCACACCGTGCTGGTCTTGCTCATCCTGTGCAGTGGTTGTGTCTATGTGTGTTCCAGGTGGAGACTTGCTGCCAATGAAAACTGATGGCCACGCCCTCCAGCATGTGGTTGTAGACACACACACACACACACACACCACACACACACACACACACACACACACACACAGGTTCAGAAGGGTATGAAGGTCATAAAACCGTCCCTGCAGGCATTTAAGAAACCACCAAAATGCACTGAATGTGACAGCATGCTAAAGAAACTTTTGTTTGCCTAGATACAGGGAAAGCGCTTTTGCTCTTTTCAGAGTGAGAATTTTGTACTCATAAGAGTTTTCAAGTTTTCATGGTGGTTCAGCACTTTGGGAGGCTGAGGTGAGGGAATTGCTTGAGCCCAGGAGTTTGAGACCAGCCTAGGCAACACAGCAAGACCTCATCTCTACCAAAAAAAAAAAATAGCTGGGCGTGGTAGCATACACCTATAGTCCCAGCACTTTGGGAGGCTGAGGTTGGGGGATTGCTTTAGCACAGGTTGGGGATTGCTTTAGCTGCTTGAGACCAGCCTGGGCAACATAGCAAGACCTTGACTCTACAAAACAAAACAAAACAAAAAAAATTAACCGGGCATGATGGCATGCACCTGTAGTCCCAACTACTTAGGTGGCTGAGGCAGAAGGATCAACTGAGCCCAGGAGGTCGAGGTTGCAGTGAGCCGTGAATATGCCACTGTACTCCAGCCTGGGCAGCAGAGTGAGACCCTGACTCAAAAAATTTTTTTCAAAGGGTTATAAATATTTTCTGAAGGGGTGAGGTGAGAGGCAAAGAATGGGAGACCATTCCAGTGCCATAAGATCAAGGTTTGTGGCTGTGACTGCTACTGCTGCGATCACTCAGCCTCGGGCACCACGAAGTTCCAGAAAGTGCACAGACTTTCAAACCAGACATATCTTAGTTCCACTTGCTACGATGGTTTTTGTTATTGAAAGGAGAAAGATGCTCTTTGAGTGACTCTAGTTGCCTCTTGGGAAAGTGAAGGGCATCTCTCCCAGCCCTTCACTGGGATGGGTTGGATCCTGTAGGTGGGGACCCCCCAAGGACGGCTATAAAATCTGCTGCGGTCAAGGAAGTAGCCTCCACCTAGGGAACAGGTTTGGCCTGCGGCCTGGCATTGCAGAGCATGGCACTCCCCATAGCGTCCAGACTCTTTGCGTGGCCTTGAGTCTGTTTCTTCCCCCGGTCATCTGTGTCCATCTCTGTGATCTGCGGCTGGCTGGGTGTATAAACCAGTCTGGTATGTCTCCCACCAGGTTGCATGAGTGGAGGTGCCATCAGTGTAGGTGTTCTTCTGGTTTCTAAGCTTAAATATCACACAGTAGCTCCTCTCCTGAGTGACAGGTTAGGCTTTGGAAGCCTTTTGTAAATCAAGATGTCTGGAAGTCCAGCATGGCACCAAACAGCGACCTTCCCGCTTGCTGCTGTTGTTCAGAACGGAACTGGGTCAGTATGTCAGCACCTGTGGGGGAGCTTCTTTCTGAGGGAAGTCCCCAGGCTTTAGGATGAAGACGCTGTCATGAGTGTTTCTAGGGGCAGTGCCAGGGGAAGCATGACCTTTGCTTAGTTGTGCTTTTATCTCGGTCACACACACAGCCTCTTGGTATATTTACAGGGAGCTGAGCTGTGTTGGTTTTTGTTTTATGTTTTGTTTTGTCTTGTTTTGTTGGTGTCTTATAATCAAACCAACCCCTGAGTAGCCATCAATGTGAGGCACCTCCTTTTATCAGAAGTGTCAGCTCAAGCCAAGAGGCTCCCTGCGCTGAGTCAGTGGAGACTTCCCATTTGAGTTTAGAAGCACTCCCCCAGACATCTGTCCCCTGGGGTCATGTCTGGGCCCGTTTTCCTGCCAGGTGAGAAGGTTTTTGGTGCGCCCTCTTCTGGTCAAAGAGGAACTGCCCCCCTTTCTGCCCCTGACCCTCTGGGTGGTTTGTCACTTGGGCTGGGAGAGAAGACCCAGCAGGTGTGCAGACTCTGCCTCATCTGTGATGCCCAGTTCCAGCCTCACTGTGCCCCACATTGCCTCTCCTTGGTGGGGCCAGGGAGAGTCTGTGGGCTCAGACACCAGGGTGGGCAGGTGTCCCGCCCTCCTTTCCCCAATAGAGGACTAGTCAGCCACTCCCAATCGCTCAGCCAATGCTAGGACACAAAGGAGCAAAGCCGTAAAGCCAACAGAACCCATTTCTAAGCCCAGCCCAGGCCACCCATTGATTAACGCTTCCTTTAACGCCCCTGATAGTAGTAACTCCTAAGCAGGGGACTTAAAAAGAATGTTTTGGCTCCAGCCTATATAGACAAGAAAAAGCTGGAAAAGCTCTCATGTGGGAGGATGGCCTGGTGCCCCTTTAGACCCCTCACCCCGCAGCCCCTGTCGATGCACTCTCGCCTAGGAGAGCAAACAGCTTTGTTCTCTCCTGCCCACTCCAGCTTCCAGCTAACAGTCGGCTGTTAGGAATGACTCTGAGGCTGCCTCCAGACTCAGCAAGAAAGAGTGCTGAGATGGCTCTGTGCCTTTAAGTAATTCCCCCATGGGTACCATTTCCCTCAGCTGGGGGTGAATGTGGCAGCCCTGGTTATCATTGCTGGCACGGCCTGAGGTGGCCATTCTGTACTGATGTGAAATGGGCAGGTAGACCCACAGAATAAAAGTGCCCACCCAAGGCTGACCCAAGAGATGGTCATCCCTCCTGGGTGGGAACATGGCAAGGCAGTGGTGTTCCAGGAGAAATGGACATGGGAACACTGGAAAGTTCTGGATGCTATGAAAACTCAAAGGAACCAACTCATATGGTGGGGAGGGATAATCAGTTTTTCCCTGTGGAAAGAAAGATAAACTATATGTTGAAATTGTTTAATTTTATTTGTTACATTGGGCATCGTTTTAAAAACCATTCTTGGCCGGGCTCTGTGGCTCAGCCTGCAATCCCAGCACTTTGGGAAGCTGAGGTAAGTGGATTGCCTGAGCCCGTGGGTTCGAGACCAGCTCTGGCAACTTGGTGAGACCTTGTCTCTGCGATAAATGAAAAATTAGCTGGGCGGGGTAGAGTGCACCTGTAGTTTCAGCTACTTGGAAGCCTGAGGCAGAAGGATTGCCAGAGCCCAGTAGGTCGATGCTGGGTGGGGTGACCATGAACATGCCACTGTACTCCAGCCTGGGCAATGGACGGAGTGAGACTCCAACTCAAAAAACAAAAAAAAAAACCATTATTTGCCTGAATCTATAGAAATGACAGTTGGAAGCAATAAAAGTGAAACCATTTCATTGGAGTCAGTCGCACTAGTGGTTCTCAAACTTCACTGAACCATCAGAAATACACGTGTTTGTTTCAAATGCAAGCTGGGTGTGGTGTCTCATGCCTGTACTTTGGGAGGCTGAGGTGGGAGGACTGCTTGAGCCCAGAAGTTCTAGACCATCCTGGGCAAGACCTCATCTCTATAAAAAATTTTCAAGAAGATCAGCCAGGGCTGGGCTTGGTGGCTCAGCCTGTAATCCCAGCACTTTGGATTGCCTGAGCCCACGGGTTCGAGACCAGCCCAGGCAACTTGGCAAGACCTCGTCTCTACAATAAAAATTAAAAATGAGCCAGGTGTGGTAACCACTGCACTTTAGCCTGGGTGACAGAGTGAAACTCCAACTCAAAAAAAAAAAAAAAAAATTAGCCCGGTGTGGTGGTGCACACTTGTAGTCCAAACTACTCAGGAGGCTGAGGTGGAAGGATAGCCTGAAGTCAGGAGGTCGAGGCTGCAGTGAGACGTGATCATGCCATGGCACTCCAGCCTGGGTGACAGAGTGAGACCCCGACTCAAAACCAAACAAATCACAAACAAATGCAGAGGCAAAGCCCCCGGAGGTTCTGATTCTGATTTGTGGGCCCCCCCCGGCTCTGAGTCAGAGGGCCAGAGAACCACATCAGGCACTCAGGCCACCAAAGAATGAGGTGCTGACTGACCAACATCAGGTCCATCTTGGTTATCACCGTAAGGTGATCATATGACAAATGACAATATGATGTCATCTCCAGGACTTCACGTGATTTTCATCTATTGTAGAATGAGAAGAAACGAGCGAGCCAATAGCTTTCATTTTTGACTGCATGTTGTACTTCCTTTCTTGGTGGGCATTCTTCACTGTTGAAGAAGTAAACTCTGTACAATTTGTTCTCCTGTGTCTTCCTTAAATACCCTGGGGAAAGAGAATCCCCCGGTCTGGGGATGCTTGCCTGTCCTTTCTACCAGGGGCGTGCCGGGGGGCAAGACAATGGAACCACCAGGACTTGTTCTAAGCAAGCTTTGCTTTTATAATTCATGATCCTCAAGTGGCTTGATAAGTCTATAGTAGACAATGAATTAATAGAAAATCCGTACCGATTCCAGTGCTAATTTCTTTTTATGAATATATACCTAACAAGAAAACAAATCTTTCTTTTTGGGCATGGTGGCTCATGCCTGTAATCCCAGCACCTTGGGAGACTGAGATGGGAGGATCTCTTGAGACTGGAGTTCGAGACCAGCCTGGGCAGCATAGCCAGACCCCATCTCTTTAAAAAACAAAAAAACCCTCTCTTTTCTAGAAATCAAATTTCAGAAGTTCCCTTTTCAGGTTAGCCTAGCATTATAGCAGCCTAGTTCTGGAGATATCCTGGCAGACAGGCATGAAATAGGAGGGGGGGGGTGTTTCTCAACACAACTGTTGTTTTTTCTAAAACACTTCCTTTGTTACACCAGTCAGCTTTTAAAGTTTAAAACTTACTGCATTGTACAGAAGTAAAGCTCTGCTTCATAGGCAAAGGAAGGGCAACTAGGACTTTCTGCTGGTGTTAAGGGTTTGCACATGCAGCATGTTCCTGAAAAGCCTCATGGCTCAAAATGTCACTCCGTTCTGATTACCTCCTAGTCACCCCATCGGTGAGGGAGGGGTCCCCTGCCCTAAATAATATGAAATGGCCAAACACACAATCTCCCATCACTGGACAGTGAGACTGACAGTGATATGGTCCGTGGAACACAGCTGCTCTCTCGCTCGCCAATGAAACCTGAGAGGCAGGGATCTGGGAGGAAAAAAATTTATTTCTGAAATCGGAGATCAGGGAGACAAGCCGGTATAGACACCAAGGCCAGCTCAGCTCCTCAGTCTTTACAGTCTGTATTTATAAGCATAAGCATTGAGGTTTGCTATTGATTAACATCAAACTGGCAATCTGTAAAATTTCAGTTTCAATTACATTTCATCAATTATAACATTCATCGTCTACATATTTTTGGTACCTATTACCGGGAGTCTGTAATTTAGTTTATCAGTAACTCTAAGTAAAAGTGCTAGTGTAACTTACTACAAAGTGGAACATATACTATCGATCAATGGGTACAATAAAAATGTACTGTTTACCGTTACATGATTAATATATTTCTAACTTCAACTACTGATCATAGGGATGAATAACAACTGATTTCACTATGTGACTAATACCATGGGATCTGTGACTCATTCTGTTGCAGGGAGGATTAAGACAATCTTACTGAAAGGACATAACATGGATTTAATATACCCAGTGAGCAGCCATTTTAACATTGCCTAAATCTCATGTTTTTCTAGTGGTTCACATAACTTACCCTCTAATCACTAGCCAAGGACAGAATCAGTTTCTCAGAGGTAGCTGTAGATAATTGTTTTGCAACCCTCCCCCCCAGCTTGTTTTGTGCTAATTAGCTTTTCTATTTCGAGTATTTGCCTCCACCCATAAGACCCAAGCTAACTCAATTAGCCCTTTGTGATCTTCATGACACAAACAGACCCCACCACCATGGCAGCAGTAATGTGACTAACCCACATATCTCTCTGCTGTCCATCACCTGACATCAGTACCTCTGCATACCTGTCCACCCAATCACCTTAACGATCTTCCCCCCTCAAAGGGAAGGATTAAAAAGATTCAAAGGCTGGGCACAGTGGCAAATGCCTATAATCCCAGAACTTTGGGAGGCTGAGGTGAGAGGATTGCCTGAGCCCATGGGTTTGAGACCAGCCTAGGCAACTTGGCGAGACCTCATCTCTACAATAAATTTTAAAGATTAGCCGGATGTGGCGATGTTCCAGCTACTTGGAAGGCTTGGGCGGAAGGATCTCCTGATCCCAGCAGGTTGAAGCTGTGGTGGCCGTGAGCATGGCCCTGCGCTCCAGCCTGGGCAACAGAGTGAGACTCCAACTCAAAAACAACAACAGCAACAACAAGATTCAACCTGGAGCAGCCATTTGCCATAGCTTTGCTAAACTCTGGCGTGTTCGCATGGCTCTCTGAGCTACTGCTGCCATGTTTCTTAGCTTTGGCCCCCTCCCCTACCCTGGCAAAGTGAATATCTCCTCTCTCTTCTCTCCCTTTAATTTACTTTTTAAATAAACTATATTTTCCAATCTAATTTCTGTGCAATTCTTTGCATCTTTCATGTGGCACCAAATCACACACCAATCACCCCCTGGTGGGCCTGACCTAACATTCTGGAGGCCCTGCTGGGATTGTGACCTAACACGGATTTTAAGAAATGCAGGTATGTGCCAGGCAGTAACTCTATAATAATACAATATTATTAGTTAAGGAGGGTTACTGTAAGAGGGTCTCTATCAACTGCAGCTTAGTCACACAGACTCATGGCCAGGAGAAGAGGACACAGCAGGCCATGCAGGGCCGTGTGAGGGCTGCACTGAGAAACAGAGTGAACCAGCAGGAGCCTTGGGGGGGTCATGCTTTGTAGTAACAAGAAGGCAACTGTAACACAGTAACCCAAAACCTGAGAGGACTTGCGCATAATATTCTTTATTCCAAAGAAATCACCCAGAGATCCGGTAGGGAAAGACATCTGCTGATTAGCACTTATGGGAGGCACCGATGGGGGCCGGTCGGTGAAGAATACACACCTCAGGGCAGTATAGCAAGCAGTTTTATAACCAAAGCAAGCCAGTTAATCATTCAAATTCGATATGGTGTTTATAATTATCAGTGACAACTACATTGTTTTCAGTTTTGCTTGGGCACCTGCATCCCATGACTCATTATTGGAAATATGCATACTCTTCAGAGATCAGACCTGGCCAGAGGCCACTCACTAAGGGAGGAGGCAGGAAGAAGCCAGGTATAGGGGCCTTGTCTATGTCCAAACAGTCCCGAATAGTGAGGTAACCTCAGCTTCCCATGGGACAGTAGGACTGGCTTGTTTGAGTAATTTCATGGCCTGGCAGGGAGGTGAACCCTGTTAGGTTGGTGACTGAGTGAGGTAACGGATAGGGGAATAGCCAGGTTGCGGCCTTGCCCTCTGGGACAGAGGCGTAGCTGATGAGGGTAGGGGAACTCACAGAGAATCTCACAGTTAGGCTCTTGGGTCCCTGTGAGCCTCAAAGATGTCAAGACAGCCCAAGAAATTTTAGGCCTTACGATTCTCCCTCCTAGAGCAATCCCTGCCTTCACCTGGCCCTTTTCCCCGGGGTTATTTAGTCCTGGCTTTGAGTTTTTTCGAATTCAATGCAGAAAGGGAGGTATAATCACTAATAAGATATATAATGTCCATGAGTTAAAAAAAAAAAATAGAAAAAACTTCTCTACAGTCATAAACAGCCAGACTGGAACACTCGCTGCCTCCTTCCTGCGAGGCTTCCCTGGGGCTCTGCACTGTGGCATTTTCTCTTCTCCAGCCTCCTAGTGTTTTCCCTCCACTGCAGAACTCTTGCAGCCCGAATGGATCCTTCCAAGCTGTTTTTTGTTTTTGTTTTCATCTTCCTCCTTTGAGTATTTCCACTGCTAAAATGTCCTGTGGCCTGTACTTTTCCACAGTTAAAAAAATAAGAAAGAAAAACCATTTCATAAATCAGTTTACAGTTTATACATGTTTATAAGAAAGACAGTTTGGGTTCAATTCCCAAGTGACCAGGGAACGGGGATGTAGCCGGGCTTCCCTTTGGATCCCGCTTGTCAACCAAGTGCCCCCTACTCTCCAGCTGCAGGTGTTGGAGCTAATGGCTCACACCTGTAGCCTTTCCTGGGGGCTGCGAAGGTTGACTGGAGCGCTCTGACAAGAGGTGCCCGAGAGTTACCACTCCCCTCCTGTCCCTCCCCACCTCTTCCCTCCCCTCAATAACCACAGCTGAGGTCTGAGTGGGGGAAGAAGAAAAAGCCCCCAACTCCCTTGTTTCTGGGCAGATCAGCCTTGTGTTATTTATGCTCCGGGGCTCCCCAGGAATCAGGTGGTAGCTAGACCTCCTCAAAAGCCACATCCTTTCTCAGTCTCTTCCCTTTTCCTGTCCTTCCCTCAACCTCATTCTTGTTTCTCTTAAGACCACATTCTCAACACATCACTTTCCCCGAAGCCCCATCTCAGACCCTGCTTCCAGGAAACCTGGCCCAAGCAGGGTTATGCCCCGCTACCCCGCCACAGCTGGAGACATGAGATGGATTTACTAGTATATTTCCTTTTATCACCCTTTTAATATTTCCTAAAATATCTATGTTAAAACTTTATTTTCAATTAATTAATTATTTTGAGTCAGGGTCTCACTCTGTTGCCCAGGCTGGAGTGCAGTGGCAACCATCCCGGGTCACCACAGCCTTGACATCCTGGGCTCAGGCGATCCTTCTGCCTCAGCCCTTCAAAGTAGCTGGGGCTACAGGCTGCACCCCTATTCCTGGTTAATTTTTTTTTTTTTTGTAGAGACGAAGTCTCACTTTGTTGCTCAGGCTGGCCTTGAACTTCTGGGCTCAAGCAATCCTCCTACCTCAGCCTCCTTAAGTACTGGGCTTATAGGCATAAGCCACTGTGCCTGGCCAAATCTTTATTTTTATTATAAAAGTGATACATGCTATGGCTAGAATTACAAGTCATGTCAAAGAGTAAAAGTAAAATACAAAGATTTCAGGCCTTACCCCAACTCCTAGTCCCTGTCACCAAAACAGTACCCATTTTTTTTTTAGTAACCTTCCAGGACATGCTTATGTATATTTAAGCATAACGATGTGTCCTTTTTACATAAATGATGTTAATATTCATCTTACTCTGCAACCTGCTTTTTTCTGCTTCCTGGATCATGATGCCTTTCCGTGATCAGTGCAGAGATCTGCCTCAAGCGTGACCTGCGTATTCATGAGAATCATTGAAAGAGGTACATTCTTTGTAACTGGCCTGGTCCATCGCTTCAGTAAGTCAAAATGGGAAAATCAGTAATGTAAAATGTTGTTTTGCCACATGAACCACTGAGAACTCAGTGTGAGAAAATTCTTGTCATCCCTCCTTCCCTGTACCTAAGTGAGCCCCTGACTGAATTAGAACTCCTGAGGAAGTTAGTTGCCCAGCCTTTCAGACTAAGGCATGGGACTCACCTGAGGGGGACTCATGTGTCCGAAACAATGGACTAAGCACCTGGGAGGAGAGGCGTGGACTAGGCTCTGTATTATTCTTTATAGTCCCGAGGAATGTGAAAATCAACACAATCACATGAGGCTGGGCACAGTGGCTCATGCCCGTAACCCCAGCAATTTAGGAGACTAAGGCAGGAGGCTTGCTTGAGGCCAGGAGTTCAAGACTAGCATGCACAACATGGCAAGACTGGTCTCTATTTTAAAAAATAAGTTTAAAAATAATAAAATTTAAAAAATCACATCCACAAAAGCATTAAAAAAATTCCCCAAACAAAAACAAGCCAACCACACACTAAGGCTCAAACTATCTTTTCAATATCACGTGGGTGTGTGAGTGTGTCTGTCTGCCTAAGATATTGTAGGTGACAAAAAACAAGGTGGAGGCAACACCCAAATATCACAGAAATTATGGAATGTATTTTTATACCAAAAAATAACAATGTACCACAATTAGGTACCATCTCATCAAAATGAAAAAAGAAGAACAACCCCAGAAAACGTGGGAGATGAGAGTTCTTGGGCGATGTTGGTGCAAATGTAAAATGGTGCAGCTGCTTCAGTAAACAGTATGAAGTCTCCTGAAAAAGTTAGAAATAGAATTGCCATAGAATCCAACAATTCCACTTCTGGGTATATGTACAAAAGGATTGAATGCAGGGTCTTGAAGAGATATTTGCACGCCTTTGCTTATAATAGTATCATTCACAAGAGCCAAGAGAATGAAGCAATCCAAGTGTCCATCGATGGATGAATGGATAAACAAAATGTTGTGTATACATGTGATGGAATATTACTCAGCCCTAGAAAGGAAGGAAATTCTGCAATGTGCTACAACAGCAGTCTCCAACCTTTTTGGCATCAAGGACAGGTTTCCTGGAAGATAATTTTTACACAAACATGGGTTGGGGGGAATCACCAGGAATTAAATTCTCATAGGGAGTGCACAACCTAGATTCCTCGCGTGTGCCGTTCACAGTAGGGTTCGGGCGCCTGTGAGGATCTAACGTTGCTGCTGATTTGATAGGAGACAGAGCTTCACTTTTGCATTGCTCACCTTCTGCTGTGTGGCCCAGTTCCTAACAGGTCATGGACCGGTATTGGTCCATGGCTTGGTAGTTGGGACCCTGTGCTACAGTCTGGGGGACATTATGCTAACTGAACTAAGACACAAAAAAGATCAATGCTGTAAGATTCCGCTTACATGAGGTACTGAGAGTAGTCAAATTTTTGGAGACAGAAAGAAGAATGGTGGTTGTCAGGGGTTGGGGAACAGGGGAATGGAGAATTAGTGTTTAATGGGTGCAGAGTTCAGTTTGGTAAGATGAAAAGGCTCTGGAGATGGATGGTGGTGATGGTTGCACAGCCATGTAAACGTACTTAGTACTGAACTGCACACTTAAAAATGGTAAATTTTGCCGGGCTCAGTGGCTCAGCCTGTAATCCCGTGCCTTTGGGAGGCTGAGGTGAGTGGACTGCCTGAGCCTGTGGGTTCGAGACCCGCCTGGGCAACTTGGTGAGAACTCATCTCTACAATAAATCAAAATGAGTTGGGTGTGGTAGTGCGCGCCTGTATTTCCAGCTACTCGGAAGGCTGAGGCAGAAGGATCGCTGGAGCCCAGCAGGTCAAGGCTGCGGTGGCCGGGAGTGGCCACTGCACTCCAGTCTGGGTGACAGAGTGAGACTCCAACTCAAAAAAAAAAAAAAAAAAGGTAAATTTTATATTGTGTGTATTTTACCACAATTAAAAATAAAAATAGGCCAGGCACAGAGGCTCACGCCTATAATTCCAGCGCTTTGGGAGGCTGAGGTGGCAGGATTGCTTGAGCCCAGGAGTTCGATACCAGCTTGGGCAACAAAGTGAGACATCATCTCTACAAAAAAATAGAAAAATTAGCAAGGTATGGTGGCATGTAACTGTAGTCCCTGTCATTCTGGAGGCTGAGATGTAAGGAGGTGGAGGCTGTGGTGAGCTGTGATTGTGCCACTGTACTCCAGCCTGGGCAAGAGTGAGACCCCGACTCAAAATAAATAAAAATAAAATTAAAAAGAGAGAAAAGGGGAAAAAAAAAGGCAAAAATATTAAAATTTCAAAAAGTAAAAATGTGTTCCTCAGTCCTCCCATGCCTCCACAGAATAATGGAATCACCTAATATTAAACAGTTGGAAAGCACAGGATCATCTGGTCATTCCATGCATATGCAGAGACACACGCTCCCAGGCTCAGAACCCAATCTGAAAACGCAGTCTTAGTGACTAGAGGTCTCAGTGCCCACCTTCAGCCTCTGAGGGCCTCTGGCTTGAGAGACTGGGGTAGGAGGAATGCTGGGAGAGAAAACGGTGGGAATTACAAGCGACCCAGTCACTTATGGCAACAAATCAACCAACCAAAAAAGGGGAGATGTTGGTGGAAGTTTCCATCCCCAAAGAAGTTGCTAAAAGAAGAAACTGAGGAGATGCCACCATGGGACATATCCCCTATCCTTACATAAAAGGGGTCAAGCATGTGGCATCTAGACCCAGACTATCAGGTTAGAATCCCGGATAAGCCCCTGTTCAGGCATGTGATCTTGGACATGGCACTGACGTTCTTTGTGCCTCAGTTTTCCTCATATGTAAGGAGATTAGAATAACACTTGGCACATAGTATGTGGAGTATATCTGTTAAATAAGGGAAAATGTCCTTTGTTTCACCCTCACTACTATGCAGCAAGGACTGTACAGTTATGATCCCCTGTAGAGGGGAAACAGGCTCAGAGACCCGAAGTGTCTTCGGAAGAGGCGTCAGACCAGAACGTGGGTCTTGTGATGCTCCATCCCGGTTCTTGCTGTGGCACCACCCTGTGCCTGCATCGCGCTCCCTGCCCGCATGGGTGGCCCCTCTCCAGAGGCATGCAATGGGCACCAGGCAGTCCAGGGAGCGTGGGTGTGAGTGACAACGGCACGGGGCAGCCCTTCACTTTCATGCTACTCCGGCCCCTGGGCACCACCAGAGAAAACCGACTGCTTTTGCTCTCTAAACAGAACCTGCTGGCTATAAAACCACAGCCCTAGAAACAGATTGCATAAACATTTAAGATCAACATGAGTCCTGTTTGTGGAAAATCGGGTTCTCCATCAATTCGGTTACACATGTTCTCCGTCAACACAGACCTACCCGGGCCTCACTACTGCCCCAGTTTTAGGCCATCTCCCCACCATGTGTCTAGTCCTTGGATGGGGAAAAGAAGGGGGAGTCTTTGCAGTTTTTTACCCGAATAAGTGATTTGTGCGCAAGGTACAACATTCAAGGGTACAAAAGGTTATTCAGTCTCTCCCTCCTTGGCTCCCCACTGCCAAGTTCTGGCCAGAGGCTCACACTGTGATTAGCTTCTTGGGAAAGGAAGGAAACCCTTAAATCAAATTGATTTGTTCTTTAGCAAGTTGGTTTAGAGGGGCAACAGACAGCCCTGGGGCGAGTCAGTCTGTAAAAGATGATGGTCATCATGGGCTACAGGGGGCAATAGGAAAGGCTTTTCTACATCATGACTGTGCCAGACTGAGCGGGTGAGGGTGGGTTGTGTCTACCACATATATCTTCCCTGGGCTGCTTCCCTCCTCTGCTAGTGTGAACGCCAGAAAGCAGTTGCCTTGGGTTTCTTATGAGCCTCTTGTGACTAAGGCTGGGAACCTGTGGTCCCCCCACCCTTCTTGCCATGAGGAAGAGCCTCGTTCCTAATCCATGCACAGGCAGGGTCAGCACCTGTGTGTGATCTACACTGAGAAACAAGGATCAGCATTCAGAGACCTTCTTCCCCATCCCGCCTCATCCTTTCTTCCTTTTCTTTTCCTTTCCCTTTGCTGTCATTCCTACCCCCACCCCCAACTGCACACTAAACATGTACGGTGAATGGTGCCTGGCTTCCTATGGGTTTATGATTTATGATTATTCATCTTATTAACTAAGTGGCTTTGCCAGGTAAAATATTAAGGTCCCATTGCTATTATGACCTTGTCTTCCATGATCTCATTGGCAGCTGGTGTTGCCATGACAACTTGGCTAGAGAAACTGGTACTGAGCGTCATTGGAAGGCGATATGAATACTGGGATGTGTGTGTGTGTGTGTGTGTGTGTGTGTGTGTGTGTGTGTGTGTGTAAGAGGATGCAGCCTTCCCATCATGCATATCCGTTATGCAGGAATCCGTGGATTTCCACACCTTCTGCTTCTCCTTCCAATTTGGTCAAAATTAGCCTCAGGGATCTGAAGCAATTGGAAGGAAGCTTTGGAAGATGATTTCTTTGTTTGGCTTTTTGAATGGTAAATTGGAATCAGGGACACATAAGAAATATTTAGTGGCTTTCTACCCATGGGAAATGAAGCCATCATACCCACTTGGATGTGGCTCTGAAAAGCACTTTGGGCCTGACTTATTTAACATCCTTATGTAATTCTATTAGAGTTATAGAAGGCTGGAGCTGGAGGGGTGCCTGGATGTCATCTATTCTGGCCCCTTTTTTGTTAAGATGAGGAAACTTAAGTCCCGAGAGGCTAACTGACTTGCCCCCATTCTGTATGATACAGTGGGGGAAGGTATGGGCTCTAGAATCAAACCACCTGGCCTCAAATCCGGGCTCTGCTGGATTTACCGTGACCTCAGCCACGTTCCTTAGCCAGGTCTCAGTTAGCTCATTTGTAAAATGGGGGTAATAGCAAGAGTAACCTCGTGGGTCATCATGAGGATTAAGTGCTATAATCCATCATGCTTGGTATATGCTAGGCCTTCGGTACATTTCATCACTGCCATTCCAGGTCATACAGGGAATTAGTGGCGGAAAATGGACTAGAATCTGGCTCAGTTGACTCCTGCCTAAACCGGGGCTTTCCCTCATTCACTCCACGCTTCCCTTTGTTTCTTTTTGTGTTATTTGTTATCCAAGAAAGAGAGAAAGCTCATTTTGAGAAGGAGGTTGGCTTTTCTTAAGACCTTCTATCGAAGTGTGCATAATGTGTACATGACCTTCCTCAGGAAGGCTTATTGAGTTGAGGTTAAACATTAGACCTGGGATCCCTAACCCCTGGGCCGCAGACCAGTACTGGTCCCTGGCCTGTTAGGAACCGGGTTGCACAGAACCGCAGGTGAGTGGAACCCTGCCTTCAGCTAGATCAGCAGCGGCATTCGATTCTCATAGAAGCATGAACCCTCTTGAGAAACTCACAAGTGAGGGATTGAGGTTGTGTGCTCCTTATGAGAATGTCATGCCAGATGATTCCCCCCTAACACAACTGTGAAAAAACTGTCTTCCACAAAACTGGTCCCTGATGCTGAAAAGGTTCAGAACCGCTGCATTAGACACTTAATGCACTCATGGAACTTTTATTAAAATGCACACTGCATGGCTTTAAGTGTGGGAGAGAAAGGAAGGACAGAAAATTTAAGGAGGGGAATGAACACTTCTGATCACTTGGTATGAAACTTAGTTCTTTATAGTGAATACTTTTAATCATCACAACCACCCCACGAGATGAGCATATTAATTCCCACTCTACAAATAAAGAAACGAAGACGGAGTGGTGATGCAGCATGCCAGGGTTGACACAGCTAGTTGAGAGAGCTGGGTTTCCATCCACTCTTTCACTTCAAAGGGCCGCTGACATCCTCCATAGACACTGTGGTTCAAAATAATTTCTCACCCCCTCTCTGTGAGCCAAAAGCACATTTCCTGAGGTGGTCAGAGAGATTCAGAGCAGACTGACACCTTTTCCATCGCTGACACAAGCAGAGTGTACAAAGAACAGCGCGTAATCCTGGAGATCTAAAATATCCTCCCAGCCAAACCGGACAGGCATTGAAAGTCACACCAGGCTGGGTGGTTTTGCAAAATGCCACTTATTTAAACTTCCTTTCATCACTCTGTCAGGAATAAGAGCAAGGCAGTAGAACCTCAGAGTCCTGTTTAGAGGACGGAGCTTTTCTGGGGAAATTTCAAAAGTTATTCTGAATTAAAAACACACTTGCTGGGGGGTGGGGGTGGGTAGGGAGCCTGTGTCCTAGGAAAGGAGGCCATTAAAGCTGCTGGCCTCTGAACACCTTAAGGACACTCTTATGTAAGAGTGGCTCAGTCTCTGGGTCAGCTGAGTAAGCCAGTACAGAATTTAACCGAGAGATGGAGTGAGGGCAGCAGCAAGACCTATCAACATGGCACAGGGGTGGAATTAGATGTGGCCAGGGTTGTGTGAGACCTGGAATGCGGCGGGATGACCAGTCTGAGTTCTGGGTTCACACAGCAACCTTACTCTTTTCTACTCACACTGCATGTTTACTTGGGCTTGGGTGGGGGGAAGATGATGAAGATGGGGAGGTCAAGGAGCTCTCCCTGGCACTGCACGAAGTTGCAGAACTAGTGACAAAAGTCCGGGCTTCAGAGCCAGCAGTACCCACGGGGTGGGAGACCCAGCCCTGCCACCTGTGTCACTGTGCGCACGTTACCAACCTGACTGCACCTGCAGGAGAGGGGATGTCCTGGGGCATTGCGCAACTAATGGATGTAGGAAAGTGGAGAATGCTGGTTATTGCAGAAACCCTTATGATAAAACCCATTCGATGGAGAAGGCTTTTCACGAACATAAGCCTCATCGTTCTACCCCACAGGATCTTGTAGGTAACCAAACTCTAGGAAACGCGCTGCGGGGCCATCTTGGCATCCCGGCCATACCCGGCATGAGCCAGCAGGCAGGAATTCCCCAGACGCGTCCTGACGCCGAGCTTCAACCCCGAGGCGACCCTGCGGCCCCCAAGCACGGCCCACGGCAGGGCTGGCCTCCCACTCCCTACCCTCTGAGACCCCGCGGCCTTCCTCATGGAAAAAAAGCCCCGGAAGCCGCATCTCTTACATAACCGGGATGATGTAACGGCGGGCGGCTCCTGGGGGCGGGACGGGGACAAAGGCCGAGCCGGGGAGGGGCCCCGGGAGCGCGGCGCCGACCGGCGTGTGGCGCGCGCCCCAGCCTGTCGCTGTGCCGCGGCGCCGCGTGGTTCGCCAAGGGGCTGCGCGAGTACACCAAGTAAGGCGGCGCGGAGACGCGGGCGGGGGCGGGGCCCGTGCGCTGTCACGTGGCCCCCCTCCGCTCGGGCGAGCCCGGCTGGCTGGGACGCGCCCGCCGCTCCTTCGCCGCCTCGCGGGACGGACGAGCTGAGCACTGAGCCACAGTGGCGCCCGCGGTCTTGCAGCCCGTGGATGGGCGTGGCGACGATCGCCGGAGTCCAGCCCCTCGGCGCTCTCGGGCGGGGCTGACGTCGGAGGGGAGGGGCCCTTCCGCGCCGTGGCCCCGCCTCACTGACGTCAGGCGGCCCGAGGGCCTTTTTGCCTCGTGGGCGGCAGCGATGCTCCCCACGGATGTGCTCAGATGCTCAGAGACGTGTCTTGGCAGGACTGCTTGCGGCGCTAGGGCTAGTTCTACGTCGCCTGCCAAGACACCTCTTAGTACGTCTTGGGTGTGTTTTCTGTCTTTGAGAAGATACAACATGTGGACTCTGGCTCTCGCTCCAGCTGGAGACGTCTGAGCCTGGTTGCAGGGCCAGCGTGGGTTGTGCACCCAGTGGGCGCGCTTGGGGACTGGTGCGTGGTGGTTTCGCCTCCTCGTAATCAGCTCAGTGTGTCCTCGTCGGCCCTCCACCTCCTTGTGGTTTTAAGGGGTGACATTCTGGCGGAGGAGAGATGGAGGTTTTAATCCTAGGATTAATTCGGCTAACCAGTGGTTTTCAACCCTGTCTGCACATCAGAATCACTGGGGGAGAATGAAGAATACCGGTTTTCCGGCCCCATCCCTTGAGATTCTGATTTAGTGGTTCTGCGCTGGAGCCTAGACTGGCATTTTGCCAAAATCCCCCAGGCGATTCTCATCTGAGAGACTTCTCCCGGCACTAGGGTTTTATCAGTTCCTAAGGCAGCCTATGAGAGTTTCCATCATACCAGGACTCTAGGCAGAACTAGAAGAGGCTGGAGTTGCTGCTCCCTTCTCTTCACCCCACATCTTTTCTGGAAAAAGTTCAGATTTGCCTTAGGGCTCCCTACTGCAGAAAATGGTGGGAAGTATTGCTGTCAGCCCTGCTTCCAGGGGACCCCTCAGCCCTGCTCCATTGGATTTAGTCAAATACAGTGGCAGCCTCTTTCTTTCTAAGGGTGCCTTCTGGCAGTGGCCACTAATTGCTGGATCTTTCCACATTACACAGCATGAAAGCTTGAGTCAGCTTCCAGCCCCAGGGCCAGCCCTAGGGGAAACAGACTTATAAAAATCTCTCCCCAGGCTCTGGCCTTGGTTTCCCTACCTTGAGGGAAGGCAGAAGTTAGGCAAAGAAGTCCAGGCCACAGCACTATGGGGGGAGGGGTGACTGCAAACTTAGGTTTCCCTGCTGTTGTGAATTTAGTGAATGGGAGGGAAAGACAAGGACTTTATTTTGAATTCAGTGTGAGAGCCATAGTTGGCCTTTACAGTGTTTCTCTTGGCACACTAGGATTTTTATAAAGCCTCCCTATATTGGGTCCCTGGGCAGTAGGATCTAGGCAGTTTCCTAAACTTAACCTGAACCTAATAATTTTCTGGGGGCATTTTTAGACAGGCAAGTGTGGATGGGACCTAAACAAATTCCAAATTTGGACAAATTGGGGTGTGGAAGGTATTTCTAACAGGTTCCCAGGTAATACTGAGGCAGTTCGTCTGTGGACCACCCTTTGGCTCCTAGGCCGGGTGTTGAAGAATGGACACCTCCTTTCGCCTTATCACCCACCATCCGGTGACCTTAGGTAAGTCATTTCTGTCTCTCTGCATTTGGAAACGAGAGAGACTGGTATCTAGAATTTGTGAAGATCACATGCATCCTCAGTAAAAGGCAAGAGGATATGCAAAAGCCAAGTCTTGTCATGAACAACAGATTTAACTAGGATAGAATTCCTGTGTGGAAGGCAAAACTCCCAGGCAGAGGACAGAGGGGGAGGGCACATCCTACAGGCCAGGCCTGGCACTACCCGCTTGGCAGCGCTCCTGGCATGGAATCTGAGGAAGAGGTTTAATCCACGGGAGCCACCCTCAGCAAACATTCCTCTCTAATACCCTAGAGGCTAACATCTCCTCTGGCTGGATGTCACAGAGAAAAGCCTCTCAGCTTCCTGCCCCTGCAGGAGGGGAGCTTCCTGGGCTAGTTTCCCACATATTCCCCGTCGCCTGCTTTTTTTCTGGCTTGGTTGCTGTTTGGGAAGCTCTCACCATTCCCCACCATGCCTTCTACTGGCTAGACCCCTGTTCATTGACTTTGGCCCTTGCCTCTTTCCAAGAAAACCCTTGCCACTACCAGAAAAACCTTTCACAGCAATTCCATGGCTCATAGGGGAGAACAACATTCCAGTTTCATCTTTGTAGTTTAAAAGGCTCTCAACGTCCCTGCTGATTTGAAGGTTTAGGGATCACAGGAGCTCAATTTTGAACATGGAAGGTATTGTCATTATTAATAGTAACAATAATAGCAACTGCTTTTTATTGCACTCCTAATATGTTCCAGTGGGACCCTTTTCATTGTCTCCTTTCTGCAGAGGAGGAGACAGGAGCACAGAAGGGTTAAGTCAACATACAAGATTGCACAGTAGCCGGGCTCAGTGGCTCAGCCTGTAATCCCGCGCCTTTGGGAGACTGAGGTGAGTGGATTGCCTGAGCCCGCGGGTTCGAGACCCGCCTGGGCAGCAAGACCTCATCTCTACAATAAAAATCAAAAAATCAGCCGGGCATGGTAGCACATGCCTGTAATCCCGGCTACCTGGAAGGCTGAGACGGAAGGATCGCTGGAGCCCAGCAGGTCGAGGCTGCGGTGGCCGGGAGCGTCCACTGCACTCCAGTCTGGGCGACAGAGTGAGACTCCAACTCAAAAAAAAAAAAAAAAAAAAAAAAAAAAAAAGATTGCACAGCTGTTAAGAGGCTGAACTGCAACTTAAACTCAGGATCTTCAATCCAAGCCCTTGTATATTTTCTTTGGTTTCAAGTCAACCTGCAGGAAGGCTTTGGAATAAGAAGTCTTGCTTGCCCTGTGAACTGGGCTACTCACAGCAGAAGCAGTGGGTAGGGTGTTCTCTGAGCTGCTCTGAATGTTCCAGTGAGCTACAGATGGTGACAGGAACATTCTTCTTGTTCTCTTAAGAACGTCTGACTTGACTGACAAGTGGCAATATGGGAATGACTTCCAAACCAAACTCAAACTCATAAAGATCCTTTGGCCTCTCCCTGAGTGTCCAGGTGTGTAACTGGTAGTTGTGCTGTACTAGGGCATGGGCAAGACGCCAGCATTGGCCGTCTGCCTGTGAACAGGGCATGTGGGAGAGCTCCAGGTTAGAGTCCCATTCTGCACTGCAGGGGAGAAATCTCTCAGCTCTGAGACCCCAGCCTATGTGTAGAGAGTGTCTGCCCGAGGGATATCTCCTGTCAATTTCACCATTCTACTGCCACTGCCTTTCGCCAGTTGCATACCAGGAAGTACTAAGAAAATAAAGGTAGAAAAGGTATCTCAAAAGGAAGGAGAGAAATAGTTAAGGAACTCAGGGTTGCAATATGATGCCTTTGTGCGCATGAGAAAAAGCATCTCTTCTGCAATATGCCTTGCTATCATCTGCCAGAAAATTGTTGCCATGCAGATACAAATCTCCCACCACTATGATCTGAATGGCGCCCCCTAGAGTTGTGCGCCACACACCCTGCAGCCCTGAGTCTTGGCTTCCTCTGATGGGGTGCAGAGCTCAAATAACTCTGCATTCCTCCTCCTTCATTCCCTCCTTTCATATCTCACCCCTCTTTTCCCTGTAGATAAGGATATCTGTTGTTCAATGCGGTAAGCATGATGCGAATGGTCTCGTAAGCTCCCTCCACCCCCAAAATGGGAAGAAAGCAATTCGTTGGTCAAGGGATTTTTTTTCCCCCATTTCCCAGTGTCAGAGACAGACAGAGAAAGATAGTTTGGATGCCAAAATGTTGGAATCTCCACATATTTTTCCAGAGTTCTGGAAGATAATGATCCAGGAAGTGTACGCCCTGAGATGGTGGTGTTGGTGAGACCAGGGAGGGAAGGAGGAAGGGCGAGGGAGAAGGGGGCTGGTGATGTTGGAAGAGGCTGAGAGCTCCATAATACCCACTCTAGAATTAGGCTGTATCTCTTCAGGGGTCTGTGTTCCCAGCTCCTCACAGCTGTTCTTTCTGTAGGTCTGCTGTTTCTAGGAGTGGCTATGAATCTGCATCTAAGGACTTTGTCTCTGATGACTTGGAGGTCCAAGTTCCTGGAAGAATCTTCTTGGTCACCAGAGGAAACAGCAGCATTGGAAAAGTGACTACCCTTGAAATAGCCAAGCGAGGTGAGCAGCTGCTGATCTGTGTATCCACTGAGCCCCATGGTACCCTGCATCACAAGCAGGTCACACAGTCCTGGACCGTGAGCCCAGGGTTGTGAACACAGCTGCCAGCTTCCTGAGCTGTGTTTTGAGCTTGGAGTCAGAGGTGGATAGAGCAAGTGACTGGAATCCTCTCCTCAACACTTAATTAATTCACAGGAGAGCTCAGGTCCTGCCCTCATGTTTACAGTGTTTTCTGGTTAAGAGCAGTGAGAGAGTCGAGTGAGTCCTGGTCAGCAGAATCACTAGTAGAACTAAACAACAACATAAAATGGACACCTGGTTTCTAGTTCATGTCTGCTCAATGCACATCTCTTGGGGCATGGGGCGGGAGACCCTTGGGTCCACTGAAATTTGGATGTGGACCATACTTAAAAACCAATAATTACGAAGCTCATCTGGAAAAACAAAACAAAAGAACCAATAAGGCTGGGACCACACCTGCAATACTAGCACTTTGGGAGGCTGAGGTGGAAAGATTACTTGAGCCCAGGAGTTCAAGACCAGCCTGAGCAACATCTCTACAAAAAAATAAAACAAATTGGCGGGGTTTGGTGGCTCACAGCCATAGTTCCAGCTACTTAGGAGGCTGAGGTAGGGGATCGCCTGAACCAGGAGCTTGAGGCTGCAGTGAGCTATGATTGGACCACTGTACTCCCACACTCCAGGCTGGGCAACAGAGACACCGCAGTCTCTTGTGGCACCAAAATAACTGGAGAGGGAGTGCTTTGAACTACCTTCCTCCTTGCTGGCCTCCAGCCTCCGGGGTTAAAGCAGGGGGAGGTTAGAGCAGCTTCCCTTCCCTTGCCCTAACTCTAAAGAGGCTCTCCAGGTGCCTCATACATTATTCAGTCAGTATGATTTGTCTGGCAAATGCCAGATTCTCCTGCATGAGCTCAACTGCCTCGAGTCACCAAAAGGCCCTGTGGTGGCTGGAAAAGTTTGCCATGTCTCTCCAGGCAGAGCCTCTTTTCCAGGAAAAATGGATGTTCCAGCAGAAGTCAGGAAAATTGGCTAGAAATTGATCACTTTTCGAGATGCTAAAGGTGTTTCTCTTTCTCTAAAACCAAGTTAGACATTTTCCAGGGGAATATTATATCATTTGGAGCTTTATTTAATTATCTGCCAAGTCAGGGAGAGGATTAAGTGCATCTTAGCAACTGGGGAGCACTCTGAGAAGCGGCGAGAAGGGGGCTGGTTCCGTGATTAGCCTGTGGCCTCCATGAAACAGACCCCATTTAATAAAGTGGGTGATTTTCAGTGAAGAAAGCAGACTCCATAATGATTACTTCTTAACTGCCAAAGCCAAGGCATCCCACTTGATTGATGCTATATGGCATTTGCTGGAATAATATGAAAGCTATTTATGGATTCAATGATCAATAAATAATTACATCATTTAAAATTTTATATGTATATATATTTTGTAGAGATGGGCTCTCGCTATGTTGCCCATCCTAGTCGTGGACTCCTGGCCTCAAGTGAGCCTCCCACCTTGGCCTCCCAAAATGCTGGGATTACAGGTGCAAGCCACAGCACACGGCTTCAGTAAATATTTATTGAGCCCCTACTACATACTAGGCCAGTGGTTCTCTATTTTCACTACACATGAGGTCACCCAGAAAGGTTGTAAAACATACCAGGCCTGGACCCACGTTCTAGATTTTTAAAAGCTCTCCTGATGAGTCTAAAGTGCAGCCCGGGTTGAGCCCACTGTCCGTCAGCCCAGATAGGCAAGAGAGAAGGTTCCAGCATCTCCCCCTACTACCCTCACTACTACCGTGGGGACCATCCTTCTAGGTTTCACAGAAAGAGTCCCTATTTTGGGTATTCTTTTTGCGAGCCCCTATGTCTGAATTTTTCATTTGGAGAAGCTGGTTTCTGTAGCGCTAGCTGTAACTCACAGATGGTTTCGTTGAATTCCACCAGGTGGCATCATTCACCTGGTTTGTTGCAATCAGAAACAAGCGGAGGGAGCCAAAGGTGAGCTCATCAGGGAGAGCGGGAACCAGGTGAGCTGTTCTTCGCTGCTGGAGTTTCTTGCTTCTGTGGTCAGCCATGAAGAGGCTGGACGTCCTTCAGGTTGGCGATGGCTTGTGTTTGTGTCAAGCGGGCCTCGGCGGGCGGAAAACTGGAGTCTGATTTTGAACGGCTGGGCTTGACCCGGGAGGAGGAGTGGGGCACTGAGGTTTGACCGCAGGGACATTGCCGCAGGGACATTACACTGGAAGATGGCACTGCCAGGTTTCCCATCCCAGAGGGAGCTTGCATCAGGAAGACATCTCGGGCGCCCCCAGGCCATGCATGGACCCAATGGCCTTCTGTTAAAGAGGATTGAACACCCGACAGCACTTGGATCTTGATGAGAGCTACTTTCTAGAGCTACTATCTCACGTGATGTGGTCTTCCTCTTCTGAGGGAGTTGGAACCAGAATTGGCTGCATAATTTGCAGGGCTCGGGACAAAAAGAAAATGCAGAGACCCTTGTCTAAAAGTTATTAAGAATTTCAAGATGGTGAAGGCAGAGCACTAAACCAAGCTTCAATGCCCTCCACATGCGGGGCTTGTGCACCTGGACAACTTGTACTCCTGTGCTGCATTCCTCGTACAGCCGTGAGGCTGGTCCTGGATGGTAAAGCCCAACCTCTGCTGCCAAGTACAAAGCAGGGACCCCTCTAAGGATGCTCAGTTACCACAGCTACTCACTGTTACTAAAGAACATCCTCATTCCCTTCCTACCTCTCTCCTCTTGGAGACCCCATAACTGGAGGCCC
Organism: Cephalopachus bancanus; assembly: GCA_027257055.1. Classification (NCBI taxonomy): domain Eukaryota; kingdom Metazoa; phylum Chordata; class Mammalia; order Primates; family Tarsiidae; genus Cephalopachus; species Cephalopachus bancanus. Next base: position 155,908 of record JAPVLO010000196.1, read on the forward strand.
AAGGGAGGGGAACCGGGGAGGAGCAGTACCCGTGCCCCAGACATGGGCTGTGACCGGAAAGCAAAATGCCCCAATCTAGAATGGGCTATTTTGCATCAGCTTTGAAATAAGATTTTTAAAGCACGTGGCTGTTCGTCCGCCTTCTCAGGAATCCCGTCTTCCACAGTCAGAGCCTCTCCGAGGCTTAGTGCTGGTGGCACACCGTGAGGGTCTCTAAATCTTCCTCTAATATCTGCGAGTGCCATCGCGATCCACGGGCTGCAGTTCTTGAGATTGAAAGCTGGCTGTCTGCCTGCTGATAACTTTCAGTGGTGCTGCTAAAGGATGCCACGGGAATACTAATCTCAGGCTGCGGGCAGGAGGCCCGTCTGGATCCCAGCCTGCTGTGCTGCGGGCCTCATGTTTTCTAAAGCGCATTTACATGAGAAGAGATGAGAATGTGGTTCTGTTGGTCGTATGGAGCTATCCTGGTATCCAATTCCACCATCTTTAGGAGGGGTATAAAACTAACAAGCGAGCATACACGCTCCTGGGGTAAGGAGATAATGAACCCCACCTACTGTCCCCCTCACCCCAGTACACATTCATGAGGTGGGATTTGAGCTCACAGGACATTCGTTCATTCTTCGTGCGTGTGTGTGTATGTGTGTGTGTGTGTGTGTGTGTGTTTTGAGTTCGGTCTCCCTCTGTCACCCAGGCTGGATGGAGTGCAGTGGCATAATCATGGCTCACCGCAGCCTTGACCTCTCAAGCTCAGATGATCCTTCTGCCTCAGCCTCCCAAGTAGCTGGGACTACATTATGGGTGCCACTATGCCCGGCTAATTTTTTTGATTTTTTTGTAGAGATGGGGTCTTACTATGTTGCCTAGGCTGGTCTCAAACTCCTGGGCAGTCCTCTCACCTTAGTTTCCCAAAGTGTTGGGATTACAGGCATGAGCAATTATGCCCAGCCTCCTCTCTTGAGCTTATAGAGGCCTCAGCACACCGAGTGGAGCATCCACGGCTGAGGGTCCCTGTCTGCTCACACTGGTGCCTGTGGTTTCCCTGACTCCGTGTTTCCCTGCTGATGAAGAGGCCACCGCTTCATCCAGTCTACCATGGCTAGGCAGCTCACACACACAGCATGCATGCAGAAAGGGGCTGGGTTGTGACTTGAGTCCTGGTCTTGCACTCTCCCGCCTGTGAACTTGGGCAGTGTTCTTAGCTTCCCTGAACCTGTTTCCTCATGGAAAAACAGAGGTGATATTGCTTTATTCATTTTTAAAATATGTATCTGAGTGTGAGTGCTTCCAGAAGCAGAAGGCGTGTGTGGTAGGGCCGTGAGTGACCAGTGCTGGCTGCCTGGGTAAGTGGACATTTTTAATCATGTATATGTCAGGCAGCATGCTGGGAGCTGGAGACCCAGATGATTGAGACAAGCCCCTTAGACACTTTCTCTGAAGCGTGTGTGCCTGTCCGGGGTCTGCTCTGCATCACAGTGGGGGTGGACAGGGGAGTGGATAGTATGGCCCCTGAGGAGTGTGTTTCTCCAACTCCTGGGTTTGGCCAATGGCAAGTATTAGAGAAAAATTGGTAGGTGAGAGGAAGGGGGAAACCAGGACATAGGTTTCCCTGGCAATGGCTGACTCTCCTCTCTGGTTCTTCCTTCCGGTTCCTGGGCTCAGGTCATGCTTCATTCTTCCTTTGTTCTTTAAGCTTGGGGTTGGCAGTAGCTTCCTGCTGTTACTAATCTCTGGGTTACTTCACTAATCTTGATGGAGTTCTCACCTTCTTTCATCATCTGGCAAACCAATCCCTGTATTCAGTACCCTCTGTTGAACGAGGTTTCTGGTAGACCCTGACTGAAATAACTTGACGAGGTCTATGATGTAAGAAGCTCAGGTTGTCATAAGAGCATATCGCAGCCGGGCTCAGTGGCTCAGCCTGTAATCCCAGCACTTTGGGAGGTCGAGGTGAGTGGATTGCCTGAGCCTGCAGGTTTGAGACCAGCCCAGGCAACTTGCTGAGACCTTGACTCTACAATAAATCAAAAATTAGCTGGGCACGGTAGCACACGCCTATAGTTCTGGCTACTTGACAGGCTAAGGCAGAAAGATCACCAGAGCCCAGCAGATCTACACTGGGGTGGCCATGAGTGCCTCTGTGATAGCTCTCTCTAAAGCACTCCAGCCTGGGCATAGAGTGAGATTCCAACTAAAAAAAAAAAATAATAGAAGTAGCTATTATTATCATTATGAGTGATACTATCATTATTATTTATATGAATACTATTACTACTTCCAAGCTTCTGTTCTCTGATTCAAGTCCCTAGTTCCCTGAATTTGTGCTTAGTCCCTGCTCAGTGGGAGGAGGAAGTCTATAAGCTTCCAGAAGCAGAAGAGATGTGTAGTAGAGCCACAAAGGCATTAGAGTAGCCAGTGCTGGCTGCCCAGGCAGGTGGTCATCAAAGAGCGGAGATTCCTTGGGCAGGAGGATCTGGGCGAGGTATGCAGTGGGCCAGCCAAGTCAGGGGCGTCTGGGCAAGCTGTGTACCAGGTGACCCTGAAGGTCTCATGGGAGTCTGAGCTGCCTGTGCTCACTGGCTTGGTAAGATCAGGAGCATGGTGTGGAAAGGTACGTACCATGCTGAGGTGGTCTTTCTAGATTGCTAGTGCATGGCCCAAGCTTGGGACAAGGAATGCTTGTTATTTTAGAGCAAAATCCTTGCTCAACAGGGTACAGTGCTTCCAAGGGGCCTGGGGGAGAAACAGGGTAGGCCCTCTTTGAGCTTCTGGTTGTAACTTACCCCCACCTTGCTGCCTGGATGAGGGGAACCGGACTTCTGTTGGGCAGTTACCTCCATAGGCAACTTTTTTTTTTCTCTTAAAGCCAGGATCTAACTCTTTCACCCAGGTGTAGTCACACAATCACAGCTTACCACAGGCTTGACCTCCTGACTCAGTCTCCCAAGTGACTGGGACTACAGGTGTGCACCATGACACTCGACTACTTTTTTGATTTTGTTGTAGAGATGAGGTGTCACTATGTTGCCCAGGGTAGTCTCCAACTCCTGGGGTCAAGCAGTCCTTCCCCCTCTGCCTCCCAAAGTGCTGGGATTATAGATGTGAGCCACCATGCCCTACATGGCAATATATTTTTAATAAGCTTTTTATTTTAGAATAGTTTTAGGTGTACAGAGAAGTTGTGAAGAAAGTACAGAGTTTCTGTTTGGCCCCAGCCAGTTTTCCTTTTGCTAACGTCCAACATTCGTGTGCTTCACTTATCATAACTCATATACCAGTATTGGGACAGCATCATTAACTCAATTTTATACTTTATTCCAACATCCTCAGTTTTTTTTTTCCCCCTAATGTCCTATTTCTGTCCCCAGATCTCATTCAGGATCCCACATTACGTTTAGTTGTCATGTCTCCTTAAGACTCTTCTTAGCCATGACAATTTCTCTGATGTCCAGTTTTTGGTAATCTTGACAGTATTGAAGAGTACTGGTTGGGTATTTTGTAGAATGCCCCTCAGCTGGGATTTGCCTCATGTCTTTCTCATGATGACACTGGAGTTATAGATTTTTTTTTGTTGTTGTTGTTTTTTGAGTTGGAGTCTCACTCTGTCGCCCAGACTGGAGTGCAGTGGCTGCTCCCGGCCACCGCAGCCTCGACCTGCTAGGCTCCGGTGATCCTTCCGCCTCAGCCTTCCAAGCAGCCGAATTACAGGCATGCACTACCACGCCCGGCTGATTTTTTGATTTATTGTAGAGATGAGGTCTCGCTGCCCAGGCGGGTCACGAACCCGCAGGCTCAGGCAATCCACTCACCTCAGCCTCCCAAAGGCGCGGGATTACAGGCTGAGCCACCGAGCCCAGCTGAGTTATAAGTTTTAGAGAGGCACAGGCGACTGGGTAGCCTTTTCATTCCTGCCACCCTCCTGATGTGGCTGGAAGTGCCATGAAGCTGCCTTATGGCTTGTAGGGGCTGGCCCCACCATCACCACATACCCAAACAGTGCTCACTCACCAGCTCTCCCAGGCTAGTGTGAATTTCCGGCTTCTTGAGAATGATTAGTTTAGTTTTCTAGGTCCTCATGTTTTTATTAAATACTACTGCATCCCTTCAGTGATTTCTTCATGGGCTGTTCACTGTTTGCCCATTCTATGAACTGCTCTGACATGGGGAGATTAGTTCCCATGATGTCACCATGACTTCTGGGTTATATAGCTGCTAAATGGTGGCTTGCTGCAGAAAGGATCCCAGTTGAGTTTTGATCAATCTCAATAGCCACACTTGTATCCCAGGGCTAAAGAGTGTGTATAGGCTGGATGCAGTGGCTCACACTTGTAATCCCAGCCTTTGGGAGGTTGAGGCAGGAGAATCGTTTGAGTCCAGAAGTAGAGAACTAGCCTGGACAACATAGCAAGACCTTGTCTTTACAAATAAATAAATAAATTAGTCAGATGTGGCAGTGTGTGTCTGTAGTTCCAACTACTCAGGAGGCTGAGATGGGAGGATTGCCTGAGCCCAGGCGGTTGAAGCTGTGTGAGCCGTGATTAGGCCCTTGCACTCCAGCCCGGTTGACAGAATGAGACCCCAACTCAAGAAAGAAAAAAAATGGAGGCAGAGTCCAGTGGGGTCTAGTGGCTCCTGGGCAAGCCTTTTCATTGTATGGGTCTGCAGGCTGGGAATCTTACACATGTATACCTGTAGCTGGTTCCTTCTTCTGGCCATAGCAGACTGCTGACCTGTCCTTCTGGGTGCTCTGTAGCCTCCTATTTTGTCCCAGAGGGAGGCAAATGATTTCCTTCATCTTTCTTTTCTTTTTCTTTTTCTTTTTTTGAGTTGAAGTCTCACTCTCACCCAGGCTGAAGTGCAGTGCAGACTCACGGTGACCCTAGTGTTGACCTGCTGGGCTCCAGCGATCCTTCCATCCCAGCCTTTCAAGTAGCTGAAACTATAGGTGCATGCTACCATGCCTGGCTAATTTTTGATTTACTGTAGAGACAAGGTCTCGCCAAGTTGCCCGGGCTGGTCTCGCACCCGCGGGCTCGGGCAATCCACTTGCCTCGGTCTCCCAAAGTGCTAGGATTACAGGCTGAGCCACCAAGCCCAGCCTCCTTCGTCTTTTCATGATGCTTCATTTCACAGCTGAGTTGTCTAAGACAGGGATTCTCTCTTTCCTGCTGCTACTTCCTTTTCACTCTGAGACATCTTGGATGACTCCAGAAAGCTCAAGGAGCTTGTGGAATGTTTAAAGCAGAATTGGCTTTAGATCACCTGAATTTGGTTGTTTTTTTTAACCTGAATTTTGTATACATGTTACACAACCCTGTTGGGTCGGAGGGAGTCTTAGGATGATGAGGAGAAGGTGTCTAGGATAAAAGGATTAGATGTCTAGACTCAGCTTGCAGTCACTGGGACAGGCTCACAGCAGACTCAGGTCTGAGTCAGCAGCCTTGTCTGCTCTGGCTGGCTGAAGGCCTTCACACGCATTTTTAAAGAGCCTGGTCCTGTACAGCCGGTACTTTTACTATCCTTTGAAGGCATAAGGATATTCAGTTGTGCCAGGCTCAGGCTGAATATGGTATTCAAGCTGACTGCAGACTTTCTGAGTTAGGAAAATGTAGAGTTGCTTCTGTTTTCTCATTCTCTAAGCCTGTGTCCCACAGTGAGTGAGAAAATTTTATATATATACTTTTTTTTTTTGAGTTGAAGTCTCATTCCATTGCCCAGGCCGGAATGCATGCAGTGGCACACGCACTGCCACCCCAATGTTGACCTGCTGGGCTCTAGTGATCCTTCTGCCTCAACCCTCCAAGTAGCCGGAACTACAGGCATGCACTACCACACCCAGCTAATTTTTGATTTATTGTAGAGATGAGGTCTTGCCAAGTTGCCCGGGCTGGTCTCGAACCTATGGACTCAGCCAATCCACCCACCTCAGCCTCCCAAACTGCTGAGATTACAGGCTGAGCCACTCACTGAGCCCAGCCAAGAGCAAAATGTTGACCAAAAAACTAAATTTTGGCAGCAGGAAACTGTGACATAACCCTGCAAAGGTATGTTATGTTGCCATGAAAAGGAATAGGGTAGATTTATATATAATAAAATCATTTCCAAGACCTATTGTAAGTCATACAACTCAATGGTAGAGAAATTAAATGGCCACCACCCCCAGCTCCCCTGCCACGGGGAAGGCACCAGGTCACTGCATTCAGAGGGTCCCAGAAGAGGGAGAGGCACTGCCTCCACTTCAGCAACTGCACCCACATGCAGAGCATCAGGTGTGTGGTGGTGGGTGACAGGGCTGTGGGCAAGACATGCCTGCTTATCTGCTGTACAACCAACGCTTTTCCCAAGGTGTACATTCCCACGGTGTTCGACAATTATCGCGCCCAGAGCGCAGTTGATGGGCGCCCAGTGAACCTGGACCTGTGCGACACTGCGGGCCAGGAGGAGTATGATCGCCTCCGCACACTCTCCCACCCTCAGACCAATGTCTTTGTCATCTGTTTCTTCATTGCCAGTTCGCCCTCCTAAGAGAACGTGCGGCACAAACCACTGCCCCCACGTGCCCATCCTCCTGGTGGCCACCAAGAAGAACCCGAGAGCCCAGCCTGACACCCTATGACGCCTCAAGGAGCAGGGCCAGGCGCCCATCACACCGCAGCAGGGCCAGGCACTGGCCAGGCAGATCCGTGCTGTGCGCTACCTCGAATGCTCAGCCCTGCAGCAGGATGGTGTCAAGGAAGTGTTTGCTGAGGCTGTCTGGGCTGTGCTCAACCCCACGCCCTTCAAGCGTGGGTGGTCCTGCATCCTCTTGTGACCCTGGCACTCAGCTGGGAGGCTGCCCCTGGCCTTCCCCTACCAGTTGTGCCTTGGCGCCTTGTCTACCCCAGCTGTGCCCTAAGGACTAATTCTGGCACCCCTTTCCAAGGGGCTCCCTGAATGCCTTTTTCTCCGAGTACCTTTTTCTTCATAAAGAGGCCTGCAGAGAAAGGGGCTTTGGGCCCTGCTCCACTTTGCTTGGGAATACCAGATATTCTCATGGGCTCACCCAAGCTAAGGATGGATCCTTCACTAAGAGACCAATCCAGTACTCCCTCCCTATTCTGTGCTACTGACCAGTTCATCCAGCTTTCCACAGTTGCTGCCTACTGTGGTGCCTCTGCTCTGGTTAGAGGCTCTCAGCCGTCTCTAACCTCTGCCCCTGCTGCTCTTGGAATTGCACCCCTAAGATGCTCTCTCCTTTCCTCCAGAGTGAGACTCCAACTCAAAAAAGAAAAAGAAAACTACCCTATGATCCAGCAATCCCACTTCTGGGTATTTATCCAAAAGAACTGAAATTGGGACCCTAAAGAGGTATTAGCACTCCCATTAGCAGCATCATTCACAATAGCCAAGATGCAGAAACAATCTCAATGTCTATCAACAGATGCATGATTAAAGAAAATGTAACATATATATATATATATATAACACATATATATGTATATATAGACTAGAATATTACTCAGTCTTTAAAAAGAAGGAAATCCTGCCATTTGCAACAAGATGAGTGAACCTGGAGATTATTATGCTAAGAGAAATGGGTCAGGCACAGAAAGACAAATATTGTATGAGGAATCTGGTCAAATTTATAAGATCAAAGAGTGGAATGGTGGTCGCAGGTAGATGGTGAGTTACTAATCACCAATAAAACTTCCGTTTGACAAGATGAAGAATAATCTCTATGCCAGCTATATGTACATGTATATGTATTGGTACAACATTGCACTTATAGTCAGCATAATGTACCATACACTGAAAATTTTGTTGAGGATAGATCTCATGTTAAATTTTCTCATCACAAAAAAATAAAAAAAATTTTAAGTGTTCTTACTACAATAAAGTAACAAGTAGAAGAGGAGACCCCCCCCCAAAACAGGAATTTGTTTATAAAAAGTTGTGTATTTATTCTTACATGTTTAAACTTCAGTCATCTCTGAAGTGCTCTCCATTTGATGCAATATACCTATTGAGACACTTTTCCGGTCGCTCAAAACAGTTTTTGAACTCATTGATTTTGATGTCTTTTAGTACTTCTGGCATTTTTTGTTTCACCTCTTCCACATTGGCAAAACATTTCCCTTTGAGAGCTTTTTTCATCTGGAGGAACAAAAAAAAAATTTTTGCGAGAGGGGGATGTCGGGTGAATGGGAGGGTGTGGCACAGGGGTCATGTCATTTTTGGCCAAAAACTGCTGAACACTCAGTGTGGTGTGGGCAGGTACACTTGTAAATCATCCTTCATGAAATGAGCAAATGTGTTGAAAGAATCTCCACCAAAAAAAAATTCACTGAAGCCAAACATAACCTCTCACAACAACATCAGCTGGTACTCTGGTGCTGATGGGTTCCTAGGACACTTACTTAGCAGGAGACGTCTGTACTACAAAGGGCCCGTCTTCCAAAAGACAATCCTGTTTTTTGGGGTCCCCTCTCGTATATTATTAAGTGAAAAAGAAAAGTGTAGAACAATGAATATTCTGGTCCTATTTGTGTGGAAAAATGGATATATATATATATGTACATATATATGCATATATATATATACACATATATATCTTAAAATATATATATAGATATATTGTGTATATAGGTATACATGTATTACATATATATATACACACACATACCTGTATATATGTATATGGCATATATGCTTAAAATATTCCTGGATGATTCACAGGACATTGTGAACAGTGGTTTATTTCTGAGGAGTGGGACTGTTTTTCATTTTATATCATTCCAAAGTATTTGATTTTTAAAATTCGTGTACATGTATTTTTCAATTTAAGAAAATGCTAGCCAGGCTCAGTGGTTCAGCCTGTAATCCCATGCTTTGGGAGGCCAAGGCGAGTGAATTGCCTGAGCCTGCGGGTTTGAGACCCGCCTGGGCAACTTGGCGAGACCTCATCTCTATAATAAATCAAGAAAATTAGCCGGGCGTGGTAGCGCACGCCTGTAGTTCCAGCTACTTGGGAGGTTGAGGTGGAAGGATCGCCGGAGCCCAGCAGGTCGAGGCTGTGGTGGCCGGGGGCAGCCACTGCACTCCAGTCTGGGTGACTGAGTGAGACTCCAACTCAAAAAAAAAAAAAAAGAAAAAGAAAAAGCTAGTTTTTATTTTTTTTAAAAAGTGTTATAACATCTTTTACTTTCTGGTTTAGAACATCTTTCTACAAATTGTGGACTTGTCTGATTCCAAGAAAATCTGGAAATTTGTTGACAATTTCAAGCAAGAACATAAACTCAATGTTCTGGTGAGCTTTATAAACATAAGTAGAGGATAAAACACTCATGTTTGTACATTCTCCCTCTGTATGGATGTGGGCGGATATGTGTGTCTTTGTGTCTTTATGTAAGAGTCTTAGTAAGAATCTTTTCCGGTTGGGCCTGTTTGTGTAATCATATTTACTCATTGGATTCAAAAGGAGACCCATTATTGGTAATGTTTATGGGGAAAGGAAGGCCCATCCACAGGGCAGGTATTGTGGGAGGATGAATGTGTTTTATTTTTTACAAAGTGATGATTTGTGTGTCAATATTCCTGAATTCTGTAGATTTGGGCATTGGTGTATTGAAATTAGAGGCACAGGGAAAGATAAAAAGCTTAGTCCAAGGAATACCTGCTGCAGGCCGGGTGCAGCGGCTCGCACCTGTAATCCCAGCCTTCTGGGAGGCTGAAGCAAGAGGATCACTTGAGCCTAGGAGTTCAAGACCAGCCTAGGCAACACAGCAAGACCTTGTCTCTACAAAAAATAAAAAATTAGCTGAGCATGTAGTAGCTGCCTGGGAGGCTAAGGTGCAATTGTTGCCTGAGCCCAGGAGGTTGAGGCTGTGGTGAGCTGTGATCATACCACTGTACCCCAGCCTAGGCAACAGAATGAGACCCTGATTCAAAAAAACCAAAAACAAACAACAGCAACAAACCTGCTGCAGACAAGTGACTCTTTTAGTAACATCATCAGCCTGAAACTCCACGGAGACCCTCAAAGGATTTGAGTGGAAAGGTATCCGATTGGCTCTTCCCAGGTAGTCTGCTATGAAGAAGTTGCTTTTCTGTCCATAGTTCAAAGTTGCTTTTCTGTCCACATAGTTTCTGATGTGCTGTACCCAGGGGTCCCCAAGCCTTGGGCCGCAGACCAGTACCAGTCTATGGCCTGTTAGGAACCGGGTGGCACAGCGGGAGGTGAGCGGAGCTCTGCCTCCTGCAGATCAGCGGCAGCATTAGATTCTCATAGGAGCGCAAACCCTATTGTGAACTGCACACGCGAGGGATCTGGGTTGTGCGCTCCTTATGAGAATCGAGTGGAGTGCCCAGTGCTATCCTCCCTCGCCACCCCTGCCCTCCGTTTGTGGAAAAATTGTCTTCCACAAAACCAGTCCTTGATGCCAAAAAGGTTGGGGAATGCTGCTCTACAATGTCACTTGGGCCAGAGCCTGGAATTGTGCTGTCCAGTGTGGCTATGAGGCATTTGAAACTGAGAGGTGCAATAAGTGTCAAAATTCGTAGATGTCAAAGACTTAGAAAAAATAGGTATGCTATCTCATTAATATCTTTATATTGATTATATGTTGAAATGTCACTATCTTTTATATATTTTTTCTAAATAAAATGTTCAAATGAATTTTACTTGTTGTAACAATTTTCTTGTTACTTTTTTGTTTTTTGAGTCAGGGTCCTACTCTGTTGCTCAGGCAGTGTGGCACAATCATGGATCACTGAAGCCTCGACCTCCTGGGCTCAAATGATACTCCCGCTTCAGCCTCCTGAGTAGCTGGAAATACAGGTGTGCACCACCATGCCTGGCTATTTTTTTTTTCTTATTTTTTGTGGAGATGATGTCTTGCCATGTTGCCTAGGCTGGTCTCAAATGCCTGGGCTAAGCAATCCTCCTGCCTTGGCCTCCCAAAGTGCTGGGATTACAGGAGTGAGCTACCGCACCCAGCCTGTTTCTTTAACCTTTTTAATGTGGCTACTACTTAAAATTAGGTATTTCTGTTGGTCTAGATGAATTTCCAGAGCACTCTCTTGTGAATTAGGTTGCCTGGCCAAGCCCTCTCACTTGGAGGTCTTTGCACAGTTCTATGGCTGGGTCCTCTGTACAAGAGGTGTTTTCCTTTGAGGAATCTGGAGTGAAGTGTCAGTGAATAGAATTGCTGTCACTTGAATGCTGGGAAAGACCTGGGCGTGGGGTGGAGGAGGACTGGGCTTTGGAAAAGTGCCTCTGACCTTGTTTTTCTCTATTTTGAAATGGGAACTGTAATTTCAAGATCAATAATGCAGGTTGTATGGTCAATAAAAGAGAGCTCACAGAAGATGGACTTGAAAAAAATTTTGCTACCAATACTTTGGGTAAGTACAAGCAGTTTTCTAATTTGCTTTTAGCAAAATAAACATAGATGTAGATGATCCATAGACGGATTAAAAAAAAACATTGATCAACTTTTTGGGTTCTTGGTTTTTGTCCTGATTGCATTTGCTTTAGGTTTATTCTTAATTGTATTTATTTTGCTTCATAAAATACTTTCTCTTTTTATGTTTCTTTTTTTCTTTTGCTTTGTTTAGTGTGTTTGGTTTTTGGTTTTTTTTTTGGAATCAGGGTCTTTGTCATCCTGGCTGCAGCGCAGTGGCACGATCACGGCCCACCACAGCCTCATTTTCCTGGGTTCAGCCTCTCAAGTAGCTGGGACTAGAGGCATGTGCTGCCATACCTGGCTAATTGTTTTATTTTATGTAGCGACAAGGTCTCACTATGTTGCCTAGGCTGTTCTTGAACTCCTGGGCTCAAGTGATCCTGTCATCTTGGCCTCCCAAAGTGCTGGGATTCTATGCTTGAGTCACCACACCTAGCCTTCATGTTTCCTATAATATATGTTAGTGCCAGAAAGACTTAGTATTGTGAAAATGCTTCTTCCTAGGAAACTCAAGCCTCTTTATAGACATTATTTTGAAGAAGAGAGTGAGTTCAGCTCAAGTGATGAGTATAGATATAAAAACGCAGCCAAGGAAACTCCCAGCAGGGCCGAGAAAGGTACAACTATTTGACAATAAAACGGGCCGAGGAGGGCATCAGTTAGAGCAGGGATCCTCCAACCCCAGGCAGCAGACCAATACCGGTCTTGGCCTGTTAGGAATTGGGCCGCACAGCAGGAGGTGAGCGGCTGGTGAGTGGAGCTCCGGCTCTTGTCAGATCAGCGGCGACATTAGACTCTCATAGGAGCACGAACCCTATTGTGAACTGCACATGTGAGGGATCTAGGCTACATGTTCCTTATGAGAATCGAATGCCTGGTGATCACTTCCCTGACTGTGGAAAAATTGTCTTCCATGTAACCAGTCCCTGATGCCAAAAAGGTTAGGGACCACGAGCTAGAGCACAGGACACTTGGGCTCTGGTTCCCACTCTGTGATAACAGGTTGAAATTGCTTTCTATCAGGCCAGTGGCTCTCAAAGTGGGACTCCCAGACCTGCAGCATCAGCAGTACCTGGGAACTTGGTGGACACACACATTCTCGGGCCCCACCCACAGGTCTGCTGAATCTGACACTCTGGGAGGGGTCTCAGAACCAAATCCATTTGAACAGGCTTTCCAGATGATTCTGGTGCACACTGAAGTTGGAAAGCCAATGTCCCAGACTTTAAGCCTCTTGGATTTTCTCCTTCTTGAATCAGGGAACTAGAGTAGATGATCTTGCCGCCTTTCAGCTTGGAGATGCAATGGATCGAAGACTCTCCCCAGTACCTATTCCTTGTAGTAAGGGAAGATTTGGGTGAGGTGTTTTAATTACGTATGGTCTTAAGTCACAAGATGGATGGCAGTGGTCCGGGTGGCTGTTGGAGTCGTTGAGGGTATCCATTAAATAGCAACTCTGTTCCTACCCAAGAACAGAACAAATTGAAGAGTAAGACGATAGAATAACAAGTGAAAGCCAAAACAGTACTGTTGACACTGACAAGGCTGGTTGAAGGGCATGGCTCAGTTTCTTCATATCAGACCCAAGAATTAGAAAGACTCACCTACCTGGTCACCTAGGACTCACCTCTTCTTCCTCCCGAGGAAGAGAAGAAAGAGAGGAGCAGAGTTGAGCATGCCCAGTTCATGGTCTCCAAATTTACTTTTTTTTGAGAAATGATCTCACTCTCTCCCGTAGGCTGGAGTATGGTGGCACAGTCATAGCAGTCTTGAACATCTAGGCTCAAGTGATCCTTCTGCCTCAGCCTCTCAAGTAGCTAGGACTATAGGTGTGATGCCATGCCCAGCTGATTTTTAAAAAAATTTTGTGTAGAGACAGGGTCTTGCTATGTTGCCCAGACTGGTTTCAAACTCCTGGCCTCAAGTGATCCTCCTGCCTCAGCCTCCCAAAGTGATGACAGGCATGAACCACCCCACCCAGCCTAAATGTACTGTTGAAAAGTGCTCCGCCTCTCTCTCTGATGGAGGAAGGAGGGTCCAAGGGAGAAAGGACTCATCCTAATCATACTCTCTCCATGAGGAAGGAAAGGCTGGGAGTGGGAAAAAGCTTTCTCTCTCATGGTAAGGCTGCGTTTTAAAAAATACATACCTAAAAGCTTGCTATGAAATGGCATGGAATCAGTTTACAAACTATTTCCATTGCTGATTCTGTTCCAAATGCAGTATCATTGCTGAAATGACCAAAAATGCCACAATGTGTGGTCATGCCACGGTGTGGCTTATTGCTCTGTGGGCCGGTAGAGACACCGACAGTGCCATGGCCGCCCCCAGGTGTGCTCAGCAGGGCTGGGTACACAATTTGCAGAGCCCAGCACCAAATGCAAATGCAAGGCTCCACATTCAAAAATGCTGAAGGATTTCAACACAGCGACAGCAGAGTATTAAACCAGCTGCAGGACCCTGGCACACACAGGGTTCTGTGAGACGGCATGGGATGCAGCCGGCTCCGTCACTTACCGGCCCGCCATCCAGCAAAATCCTGCTGAGTCTGTACTTTGCATCGGGCACAAGTGAGTGTTGTGTAGACACTGGTTTTATCTCACCTTGTGTGTGGGGGGTTATTCCTGCCTATACATTACAGATGAGGAAACTGATTTGCAGATGAGGTTCTGTAACTCACCCAAGGTCAAGTGGAGGAGCTAGAATTTGAACCTAAGTCTTTTTTTCTTTTCTAGTGGTAGTATCCCTCTAGTGGTAGCCTCTCCCAGGCTGGAGTGCAGTGGCACGATCACAGCTCACTGCAGCCTCAACCTCCTGGGCTCAGGTGATCCTTCCACCTCAGCTTCCCGAGTAGCTGGGACTGCAGGCGTGCACCATAACACCTGGTTAATTTTTTAATTTATTATAGAGATAAGGTCTTGCCATGTTTCTCAGGCTGGGCTCGAACTCCTGGACTCAGGCAATCCTCCTGCCTTGGCCTCTCATTGTTGGGATTACCGACAAGAGCCACTGCGCCCAGCCTGAACCTAATCTTGACTGCCACCGCAGCCCACGTCCATCACCAGGGCACAATCCCACCCACCCCAGCATTTCCTCCCTCACCCGTTACTGTGTGATGAAGTAAGGACTTAGGAGTGTTGGGGGAGGGGTGACCAGCTATGCAAGGGGAGGCTTGGCCAGGGCTGGGGGCATTTCTTAGAGAAGCCCAAAGGTTTGGGGGACAATATGAAGGAAGGTTGGCTGTAATCCCACACCCATAATCCCAGCACTTTGGAAAGCTGAGGCAGGAGGATTGCCTGAGCTCGGGAGATCAAGATCAGCCTAGGCAACACACACAAATTTTAAAAATTAGCTGGGAGTGGTGGGGTGCCCCTTTAGTCCCAGCTATTCTGGAGGCTGAGATGGAAGGATCACCTGAGCCCAGAAGGTTGAGGCTGCAGTGAGACATGATCAGGCCAATTCACTTCAGTCTGGATGACAGAGTAAAACCCTGACTCAAAAAAAAAAAAAAAGGCGGGTAATCTGGGAACCTTGGCATTGCTTGAGAACAGGGACAGGCAGGATAGACTTTGGAGAGACTGCCCCTTTGATTATGCCTGGCTATGTGGTCTCTTTGGATGGGTCCAGCCTGCTTTTAAGGATCTTGCTATCTCTTCATTTTCATTTCCTGTTTGTGTCAGGAACACTTTATTGATCGCTCCAGCCTCTCTGAGAAGCGTAATACTTCTCGGGCTTTGATATTCAACCTCTTTCCAGTGAGAGACGTAGTGCAATACACAGAGGAACGCCGGCCATGGAGGGACAGTTCAGCATGTCTCTGCTGGAGAGATGAGGAGATATGGAGGATGAGGTGCCACTGGCCTTCAGCAGGACCGGGGCCAAGCCGAGAGCCCAGACCTCTGTCTGAGGTCTGGGAACTTGCTGGCTGCCTTCCTAATATGAAACATGTTTTTCTGGCCTGATTATGTAACATGGAGAAGGCTGTTTTCTACTTTCTAAGATTCAGTTGGGCCTCCAGAAACATTTGCAATTCCCAGCCAAACATCAGGAGGTTCCTGGTGTTCTGAGGATAGTGCAAACACCAGTGTTCCCAAAATGTATCACCAGATCCCAAGGGTTTGGAAGCCGGCAGATTAGTTGGTTGCAAATTACCTTCACAGCCCTTGCCTATACAGGCTTTTTGTTGAGAAATCATAGTATGTGAATTAGACAAAGTTTGGAAAGATTCTCAACCTTTTGTAGGGCTAGGTGAGGCATGGAAGGATTTCTTTCCTTCCTTCCTTCTTTCCTTTCTTCCTTTCTCTTTCTTTCTCTCTCTCTCTCTTTCCCTCCCTCCCTCCCTCCCTTCCTCCCTCCCTTCCTTCCCCTTTCTTTTTTCCTTTCTATCTCTTTTTTCCCTCCCTCCCTCCCTCTTCCTTCTTTCCTTCCTTTTTGTTTTGAGTTGGAGTCTCTGTGGCCTGGCTAGAGTGCGGTGGAACAATAACGGCTCATCACAGCCTCGACCTCCTGTACTCAGGCGATCCTTCCGCTTCAGCCTCCTGAGTAGCTGGGACTACAGGTGTATGCACCATGCCCAGCAAATTTTTTGATTTATTGTAGAGACGAGGTCTCACTATGTTGCTAAGGCTGGTCTTGAACTCCTGGGCTCAGGCAATCCTCTGGTCTTGGCCTCCCAAAGTGCTTGGATTACAGGTGTGAGCCACACCCAGTGTGGAAGGATTTTCATATTTTATCCTATTGTGAGACAAATACTTATCTGCTCTGGGTCAATGGAGTGAACCCTGGAGGTAAAGAGCTCACACAAGACAGCTTCTGCTTGGTGGCTGTCTGCGTCCCTGTGTTTTAGGGCTTCTCGGTCATACACGTTTTGCCTGTTCGCATTTAAGTGGCATTAAGAATCCATGGGGAGTGAAGACAGATGAGAGGGGAAGCAGACTGAGCTAAGTGTCCTCCTGGCAGCCTGCCACAGCTCAGCGTTAGCAGATTAAAACTCTCACCCACACCTTAGCCTCTCTCGCCACAGGATACAAGGAGAGGACACTGGTACTATCTCTGCCAGGACAGCTGCATCACCAGTGAATTGACTGTGATAAACAGACAGTGGTGCCTTAGCTCGTTGGCAGAAGGTGGCGTGGTCCACTTTAGGTCATTTCAGAAGGATGTACATCAGAATACAGGAAATGTTGTCACTTGACATTCTGTTACACGGTGCTCTCTCTTCACTGGTACATGCCTGAGCACCAGGATAGCTGCTGGTCAAGTTGGAGAGCCCAGGTCCAGACACACCTTCCTAACAATAGCCAGGGGTCATACTAAATGCTTTTCTTGGATTCTCTCATTCAATCCTCATAGCAGTTTTACAAATTTTACAGATGAAACTGAGGGTTAAAGGTAATCTGAAACCAAGGTCCGTGAATCACTTCCTAAACAAGGGAGAACAAAATGATAGTTGGGACATTTTTAGTACAGGTTTGTACCCATCAGCTATTGCTAAGTAACAGACAACTCCAAAAATCTCAGGGGCATACCATAATAAGCATGTATTTTTTGGCTCAGTCTTCTGCAGGTTTGGTGGGTAGGCTAATCTTAGCTGGGCTCAGCCGGGTGTCTCCAAGCAGCAGGTGGGGTCTGGTGTATGTTTCAATGTCTTGCATCTTCCTTGGGTCATTTAGGCTGGCCACGGTGTATTCATGGCAATGGCAGAATCCCAAGTATGCAACAGTCCCAAGTATGCAACAGTTCCACATCCCTGCTTGCTTCATATCTGCTAACATCATTGGCTAAAGCAAGTCACAGGACCCCAGATCAGGCATTTGGGAACTATGCTTCTCCCATGGAGGTGGTGAGGAGGAAGTGATTATTATCAGACAATATCTACCACATGAGTTTTTTTTTTTTTTTTTTACGATCTATTCTAATCCCAAAGTGCTGGGATTGCAGGCATGAGCCTCTGTGCCTGGGTTTTTCATTGTTGTTGTTGTTTGTTTACATTTTAATTTTTTGGGAATGGATCACCTGAATTTGATAACTATTAACCAAAAAAAATTTTTGGAGGGGTCAGGGTCCCAGGCTCTGTCATCCAGGCTAGAGTGCAGTGGCGTGATCATGACTCACTGTAGCCTCCAGTTTCTGGACCCAAGCAATCCTTCTGCTTCAGCCTCCTGGGACTACAGTTACCATACCAGACTACTTATGAAATTTATATAGAGACGAGGTCTCACTATGTTGCCCAAGCTGGTCTTGAACTCCTGGACTCAAGCAATCCTCCCACCTCAGCCTCCCAAAGTGCTGGGATTACAGATGCGAGCCACTGCACCCAGCCTATTAGCCCAAATATTTAATGAACAAAAGTACTTGATTCGTTCCATAAACATTCATAAAGCACCTACTATATGCCAGACACTGTGGCCAGTGATGAGGATTGAAAATTGCAAGGACTCTTGGTCTAGTGGGGGAAATTAGACACGTGAACAGCTTCAGAAACCATATGGTGAGTTCTCTTTTTGTCCATGAAGGGAACTGGGGTACAAAGCCCTCAGAGAAAAACAAAACAGCACGTCCAAGGTCGAATACTCTCTGACATATGTGTGTTTAGTGCCAGGCATTTTTACATACAGGAAAATTCCGTGTGTGTGTGTGTGTGTGTGTGTGTGTATACAATTCTGAGTTTTGACAGACTCATAGAGTTGTGGAACTCTGTGTATTAGACTGTGGTGCATTTCTTGTTTTGTTTCGTTTGAGTCGGCGTCTTACTCTGTCACCCAGGCTGTGGCAGTGGCATAATCACGGCTCACTGCAGCCTCCACTTCCTGGGCTCAAGTGATTCTCCTGCCTTAGCCTCCTGAGTAACTGGGACCACAGTCATGCACAACCACACCCAGCTAATTTTTTTATTTTTGTAGAGAGGAGTTCTCACTATATTACCCACTTGTCCATGACCCTTGCCGTGAGCTTTGCCATGCCCCCACTTTGCTCCTGAGACCTCCCTCCAGCTCACAAACCTTCAGGGTTCCCGAGAAGCACTGATGCTGGGAGGGCATGAGCACTGTAGACAGGGCAGCTAATGTTTTAACATCCAGGTTCCCCAACCTGGAATCGAAGTCCTCGGTTGGCAGCTCCCTCCAGGCCAAACACATCCCCCTAAGTGGATGCTCCAGCAGTGCTACCTTGCTTTTGGATCATGCCTCTGTCTCTGTCTGGAGTGCTCCCTCTCCCCAGCCTGGCCGGGTGCTCCTCCGCTGGGCTCCCTCTGTAGACACTGACTGTTCGTGGAGTGGTTTCTTAGAACAGGGGGACAGACCCTGCCTGACTCTCAGAAGAAGCTCAGTGGTGCTGGCTGACTGAGCTCCTCTCTGAGTGACTGCAAATTCCCTAAACCTCCCCATGCCTTACTTTTTCATTCCGTAAAATGGGGATTACGATACTTTCTTAGGCCAGAAGTGAGGATTAAAGAGGGAGTTGTAAATTACTTACCCAAGAGAAATAGCTTGTATTCACACAAAAATATGCACACAAATGTTTATAATCACTATAAACTAGAGACAGCCCGGAAGTCCTTCCCGGTGGGTAAACTGCTGTACATCCTTGCAACGGTATGCTATTCAGCAATAAAAAGGAACAAGCTATCCATGTATGGAACAGTGTGGGTGAATCCTAAAAGCATTGGCCGAAGTCAAGCCAGACTCAAAAGGGTGCAAACTGTATGAAAGGGAAAACCTACAGGGACCGAGATGGCCGCCGGGGGTTGGGGGTGGGAGGAGGGTGTGACTGCCAAGGTACTGTGAGTGACTGTGAGGGAATGTCTGGGTGATGGAGTGCTCTGAATCACGCCACAAATTGGCAAGGTGTGGTGGCTCATGCCTGAAATCCCAGCACTTTGGGAGGCCGAGGCGGGAGGATTGCTTGAGCCCAGGAGTTCGACACCAGTCTGGGCAATATAACGAGACATCCTCTCCCAGCTACTCAGGAGGCTGAGGCAGGAGAATCACTTGAGCCCAGGAAGTGGAGGCTGCAGTGAGCCGTGATCGTGCCACTGCACTTCCAGCCTGGGTGACAGAATGAGACGCTGACTCGAACAAAACAAAACAAAAAATGTACCACAATCTAATACACAGAGTTCCAAACTCCATGAATCTGTCAAAACTCAGAATTGTGTACACACACACCTACCCACACATGGAATTTTCCTGTATGTAAAGATATATATGGGAAAAAGAGGTGTTGTCACTTCAGCATGACGCCTGGTGTGTAGTGAGCTCATTTTGCCGTAAGAAGCAGATGGCTCATTGTAATCATTTCCTGGTGTCCTCCCTCAATAATCAGGGAGTTCCTGTTGGGGGACTGTGTTCTCTTCAGCTTGGTGTGGGGACAGATTTCAGACCACAGGGAGGCTGGTAGGTTCCGGAGCTCCTCAAACCACAAGTGGGAGCCCCCTCCCTGAAAGGACCTTTGAGCCCTGGGCGAGGCTCTGGGTCTCTAACTGCACTCCTAAGCGTCCTCCCAAGAGAATGAACAAGCTCAGAGTCAGAGATCCTTTGCCACTGGCTTCTGGTTGTCTGCCAGCCACAGAGACTGCTTTTGATGACACCCGGCAGGCTTTAGCGTTGAGTTCCCGGTCTACGTTGTGCATTCCTCCTGCGCACCCCTCCTTTTCCCAGGCAGGTCTGAGTGGCCACAGCTCCAAGGTGGTGCTGAGCCCTCTCTGGGCTCTGTGGTGACTGTACTTCCACATCTCCTGGCCAAGGGGCACTAAGGAACATTGGCTCCAAATTCCAGTTGCCCTGTGGCCCAGGACCTTAGATCATGATCTGGTTGGGACTTGGTGTTTTTAAAGGGGTGTTGCTAATGGCCACTCATTCAGCAAATTTAAAAAATCAAATCCCGGAGGAGTCTCTTTGTTTATGTATGTATGCATGCATGTATTTATTTTGAGTCGAGTTCTCACTCTGACACCCAGGCTGGAGTGCAGTGGTGTGATCATGGCTCACCGCAGCCTTGATCTCCTGGGCTCAGGTGATTCTTCTGCCTCAGCCTTCCGAGTAGCTGGAACTACAGGCACAGCCACCACACCTGGCTAATTTTTTTGATTTTTTTTGTAGAGATGAGGTCTCGCCAAGTTGCCCTGACTGGTCTCGAACTCCTGAGCTCAAGCGATCCTTCCACCTCAGCCTCTCAAATTGCTGGGGTTACAGGCGTGTGCCACCACGCCCGACCATCTTTGTTCTTTAGTGAGCTGTGGCCCAAATGCCCACACGCAGGTTCTCCCTACAGCCAAGCAGGCTCTTTCATACACCCCCACTTTACTGCTGATGTGACAGCAGGGGGTGAAATTCAGTCACCTGCACCGTCCTGAGGCACAAACTTGGCATGCCTGGGAGCCACCAATAGCACTCCATAGTCAGATTCTGCTTTCTACAAATCTCTCTGTGTGTGTGTGTGTGTGTGTGTGTGTGTGTGTGTGTGTGTGTGTGTGTGGTCTCTCCTCCTCACCTAGGCTGGAGTGCAGTGACACAGTTGTAGCTCACTGCAGCCATCTCCTGGGTTCAAGCGGTCCTTCCACTTCGGCCTCCTGAGTAGCTGGGACTATAGATGTGTGTCACCACGTGACCCTCCCGGGCATCCTCTAGCCCACCCTATTTGGTTTTCTCCCCAGCCATTGGCAACTGTCTCGCTGAGGTCACCTATGACCCTGATGTTGCCTCTGTTCTCATCTGATCTCCCTCGGCAGCACTGGACGCGGGCGTCCACGCTCCCCTGGCACACTCACCCAGTCGCCTGGGCTTCCACCCTTGGGGGTCCACATCTCCCCAGCCCCCTCAGCCAGCTGCGGCTTCTCTGCATGGCCTATAAGTGCTGGGGCTCCTCCCAGCCCAATCTTGGGTCCTCTCTCATCTCTCCTCTGGCCACACTCTGTCAGGATCTCAGCCCTGCCCATGGCCCCAGCGGCCTCCTTTCAGCCCTGGTCTCTCTTCAGAGCTCCAAGCCCAGATCTCAAATAGCTCAGACTCAGCATGTCCAAAATTGAACCCTTAATCCCTCGCCGATCTGCTCCTCTAATCAGCCCCACCCCAGTGCTGGCATCTCATCCACTCACCGGCTCATCCCTGACACCTCCCCTTACCTCCCATGTCCAAGCAATGAACATACCTCTGGGTCACCTCAGTGACTTGTCTCCAATCTGTCCCCTTCGCTTCAACTCTGCTGCTGCTCTTCCCAAGCCATCATGGTCACCGTGATGTCGTGTAATAATACAAGGGCTCTCTGTGGCCTCTTGTGCCTGTCTCCCTACCAGATGCTTTCTCCATGAAGTGGACCGAGTGATGCTTAATCCTTAAGCACCGATCTGTTTCGTTTTGCTTAAAGTCACATGACTGCATATGAGCAGGTGTCATTGGTATTGGCCTTCAAGGCTCCAGCCTTACCTGGCCATATCTCTGCTTTGCTCATTCAGCTGCGGCCTCCCTGGTGGCCTGCTCCAGTCTCAGAGCCTTTGCACAGGCTGTGCTCCATGCCTGCAACACACTCCTTCCCATTCCCAGCCCTCTGCCGGTGTATTCCCGCTTCTCTTCTAAGTCTTAGCTGAAACATCTCTTTGTGGCTCATGCAGATCCTGACACAACCCCTGCCCCACCCCCATGTGCTCACAGCAGTCCAGCATGTCCCTGGATCATGAGTGTAGGTTAGTCACGTAATAACATGTGTAATGCTGGGCTGTGCTTGGTAAGCACTGAGGGGTCACGGAGCCCTCACTCTGTATCCAGAGTACTAAGGGCTTAGCATTTAGCAGGCCCTTGATAAACACTCGGTGAGTGAATAGAACTGGACAAGGGGGCATGACTTGAGGCTGGGAGGAGGGAGGAGACCTGACTCACCCACATGGCCCTCTCGCCCCAAACCAAGAATACCCCATGAGAAGCCAGTGTCTTGAAAGTCTCCTAATAGCTTTTTCTCTGTTCCTCTGCCCTGCTGGCTTCCCAGGTAATGTGATCTTAGAAATCCTCTTTATATAGTGGGTAGGTCAGTGTGTGAGCCTCCTGGGATCACTATGGGATGTTTCCGTTACTGTACAAAAGCAGCATCGATTAGTATTCACCAGGGCAGCTGTCTGCTCCTTTAAATCTATACCAGGAGCTTCCCAGGGGTAGGACAGGGATTTTTCTCAGGCAGATAGTACAATTGGTAGGAGTACATAACCCTTGGCAGTAACAGAAATGGTTTTAACTCAAGGTGGCTTTGAAGGTTTCTTAATAAAAACGCCAATCAGTTTTCCTACACTAGATTTAAAAATTGCAATGTATTTTTCTCATAAAAAAATAATTACCTTTAATGCTATTAAAATCTATCGTACCCAGGATATTGTATAATTTCAGGAGCACTAGGAATTTAATATCTGGAGGATGGGGACACAGTTTAAACAATTCTTTAAGAACACTCAGCCTCTCTCCTTCACCATTACCCGGGCTTGACACAGTTTTCCATCCCTTCTTAATTAGTTTATAGAGAGAGATTTGCTTCAAGTCATGTACCCATGTTATAAAAGTCCTTGTTGCCATATTTAGAAGACTATGTCCAACATAAATTCCACTCCCAAATCTCTTTCTCCTAATGAACCTCCATCGACATAATGAGTTCCTTGGAAGGAAGGCATTGTGTAAATTAAAAATACTAATGAGTCATAATGATAATGAATTATTTCCCCTATTACTGGGGGCAGGACTAGCCTTAGGCAAGTTTTCCAGTAGCTGGTTTCCTTCCCTACACTCAGGCCTGTCCTCTTCCAGGATTCCATACTCGAAAATTTCTCTCTTCTTTTTTTCTCTCATCAAAGCCCTGAATTACCCAAATGACCCTGATATTAGCAGGAAGTCTTAAGAAGAAAGGAAGTTCCAGAACTGGCTCACACTAAGATATGAATGACTAAAAGTACCCATTAACCATTTCTAGTAATGCCTGGCTGGTATCTTTCCAGAGGCCTTCTTCTTCTTTTTTTTTGTTGAGTTGGAGTCTCACTCTGTCGCCCAGACTGGAGTGCAGTGGCCGCTCCCGGCCACCACAGCCTCGACCTGCTGGGCTCCAGCCATCCTTCCGCCTCAGCCTTCCGAGTAGCCGGAATTACCGGCATGCGCTACCACGCCCGGCTGATTTTTTGATTTATTGTAGAGATGAGGTCTTGCCTGCCCAGGCGGGTCTCGAACCCGCAGACTCAGGCAATCCACTCACCTCAGCCTCTCAAAGGCGCGGGATTACAGGCTGAGCCACTGAGACCAGCTCTTTTTTTTTTTTTGAGTCAGAGTCCCACTCCGTCGCCCAGACTGGAGGGCAGTGGCACGCTTCCGGCCACTGCAACCTCGACCCACTGGGCTCTGGCGATCCTTCCGCCTCAGCCTTCCAAATAGCTGGAACTACAGGTGCGTGCTACCACACCCGGCTAATTTTTGATTTATTGTAGAGACGAGGTCTCGCCAAGTTGCCTAGGTGGGTCTCGAACCCACGGGCTCAGGCAGTCCACTCGCCTCGGCCTCCCAAAGTGTTGGGATTACAGACTGAGCCACCGAGCCCGGCCTTCTTCTTCTTTTTTTTTTTTAGTGGCGGGGATCTCACTCTGTCTCCAGGTTGGTGTGCAGTGGTATGATCATGGCTCGCTGCAGCCTCAACCTCCTGGGCTCAGACAATCCTTCTGCCTCAACCTTCTGAGTAGCTGGGACTACAGGTGTGCACCATCATAGCTGGCTAATTAAAAAAATTTTTTTTTGGTAGAGACGAGGTTTTGCTGTGTTGCCCAGGCTGGTCTCGAACTCCTGAGCTCAAGCAATTTCCCACCTTGGCTGGGGTTACAGGTGTGAACCACCACGCCCTGCCCGAGGCATTCTTCTTTTAAAAGGCAGTTGATTATCCCAGGAGAACTAGTAGACTTTCTAGTGTAGACTTTCTTAGGCATTGTGTGGTTACAAGTAACAAGAACCCACTCAGGCAGACTAAACAAAAATAATTTATCAATGGCTGCAAGAGCGGCCCTCCCAGAACTCAGTGGCAGAGGAACAGCTGGGCTTTGGGAGAGACAGGGACAGGACAGGAGAGCAGTCAGCAACTGGGTGAACATTTGCTTCTCTGGGACCGTTGTACACAGACTCACATAACAACTGCTTCTCTCTCTCCCCTTCTCTGGAGGCAGCTGCTCTGCTTTTCCATGGATATGGGTCAAATATGGCTGCCACTGAGTCAACCTGCCCTCTCATTTTCACACCCTTGGAGGTAGGGTTCAACTGGCACAGCTTGAATCAGGTGTCATCCCGGCTCAGTCCATCTGTCTGTGAAGTCAAGGCCACATGGGGCAAACAGTGCCTGACCCAGGACAAAGACTCAGTTACGTGTTTGTTGCAACAAACAGGATGCCTATGTGGCCAACCCCCAAGGGGAGAGGACAGGGCATGTCTCTAAGAGATGTCCACTACACCAGGCACTTTTTGGCTTAATTTGGTGGGCATCCAGGGTGTTGAAGGCCACCAGGGGCAGGAGAGAACACTGGCGTAATGTGCTGATGACATGTCCCTGGGTGGCTGTGTGTGATCTGGGCAAGGAGCAACAGGCACCATGTTTACTGAGGGAGAGAACAGTGACTTGCAACAGTGGGTACATGCCTTCTCCCTTGGCATCGGCTGGGATGCAGTGTGGTTTAGGAACTCAAGGGAGATTTGCCATCTGTGTTCTACTTTCTGAGAGTTTTGGATAAGTCAGTGAACCTCTCTGGAATTCTCTAATTCTAATTCTTTTAAGAAAAAATTATATAATATATATATTATATTTACACACACACACTTATCTTATTTATACATTGTATCTTATTTTAACAGAGTATTGTTGTGTTTCCCTTTGCTGACCTGAAAGAAAGGGCCTCAGAAGGCCTGCTGAGAGGCTGGAGGATTATAAATTGCTTGTAGCTAGAAGGAGAGCAACTTTATCTTCTCTTCAGGGAGGAGGGATGCCTGCTGGGAGTGAAGGGTTTTGCGTGTTCTGGTGGCCCAGGAGGCTAGAAGCAAACAGAAACACATGTCCTGGCTCTGCTCTCTGTGGGAGGCGGGTGGGCATGGGCTCCTTCTCTGGCCTTGGAAAAGGGGAGATTTTCTAAAGATCTGAAAGGCCTGTTGCTAGAAGTTCTCTGGGAGTTTTTTAAAAGCACCTACCACCAGGCTGTTCATGGGAGGAGCGAGTATTTGGCAGGGATTGGGCCCAGCTAATCCTCCTGCAGGTGACTCTGTTAATGTCTAAATAGATATAGGTGCTTCCCACAGAGGCGGAAGCAGAAAACAAAAGACCTGAGCACCTCCCGGGTAGAGAGGAGAATGCCGGGGGCTTATCCCAACTCTCACTTTCCTGAGAGGAGATGGGGGGTGCCCTGGGCAGGCAGGGGGCGAGACCAGTCCACCGGTTGTCCTTTCCTTAGTCACAGGCATCGTTCATGACAATTCGTCAGGGTGGGCTGATAGGGCAGATCACTTTTGGCAGAAGTCTTTTCTACCTCTCGCAAATTAAATCACAGAGAAAGCTACCAGCTGTGAATACAAAGAAAGTGTCCAAGACCACTGGATGGAGGTTAATGGCTGTCAGTGACCCAGGGTTCAGGAGACTTTACAAATCCACAAATGTGAACAAGGCAGGCCCCTCCAAGTAAATTGGGTGGTGAACAACTGAGAATGCTGTCTGGGATGAAAGTCACAACTCGGAATTGCACATGATAATATAGCAACAGAATGACAAAAACCAGCCAGCCCAGAGAACTTCTCAGTTCTCACAGGACATACACACATTTTTATTTCACCACAAAACCCTCTGAGGTGGGCTGGCAAGCTATTATCTCCCTTTCACAGGTAATGACACGAAGGTTGAAAATGCTTGGCCATAGTCACACCACTGGTAGGTGCCAGAGCCCGTCTTCACCTCCAACATCCTCTTTGTGGTGCCAGGGTGCTCCTGAGAGCTAGGCGCTGGGTACTGAGAGCTGGTCACGCAGAAACTGCAAGGTGTAGCCCAGAAAAGAGCCCATGGCCTGCCACTTTAAACCCCTTACTTAGGCTGGGCATGGTGGCTCATGCTTGTAATCCCAGCATTTTAGATGGTGGAAGGGTTACCTAAGCCCTGGAGTTTGAGACCAGCCTGGCCAACATAGCGAGACCTCGTCTCTACAGCTGGGCATGGTGGTGCACCCTGTAGTACCAGCTATTTAGGAGGCTGAGGCAGAAGAATTGCCTGAGCTTGGGAGGTCAAGCTGTGGTGAGCTGTGATCACTCCACTGCACTCCAGCCTGGGTGACAGAGTAAGACCCTAACTCAAAAAAAAAATAAAATAAAATAAGCAACCCCCTTACTGGATTCCTGCTTTACTCTGGGGCAAGGGGCTTTAATGCCCCCCACCTTTTTTAAAACACAAGGCAATATATGTTTATTGTTTTAAAAAAATAGATACATATAAGAACATAGATGAACATAGACATAATTCCACCATTCAGAGATGAGCATTAACATGCTATTACATCAAAGTGTCATCCTTAAAGATGTGTTCATCTTTTTTGTTTTTTTTTTGAGTTAGACTCTCACTCTGTTGCCCAGGCTGGAGTGCAGTGGCATACTCAGGGCCACCCCAGTGTCGACCTGCTGGACTGGGCGATCCTTCTTCGTCAGCCTTCCAAGTAGCTGGAACTACAGGTGCGTGCTACCACACCCAGCTAATTTTTAAAAATTTATTGTAGAGACAAGGTCTCACCAAGTTGCCCAGGCTAATCTCAGACCCACAGGTTCAGGTAATCCACTTGCCTGGGTCTCCCAAAGTGCTAGGATTACAGGCTGGGCCACCAAGCCTGGCCACGTGTTCACCTTAATACAACTTTCCTCACAAAAGTGGAACTGGGTTGTTCCCACTGTTTTGTAACCTCTCATTCCATATATATTGTGGCTGCCTCTCTGAATCAAATACACTTCAGCAATACTTTTCTCATTCCGTTAAAAATGTTATATGTGGCCGGACTCAGTGGCGCAGCCTGTAATCCCAGCGCTTTGGGAGACTGAGGTGAATGGATTGCCTGAGCCCACAGGTTCGAGACCTGTCTGGGCAACTTGACGAGACCTCATCTCTACAATAAATCAAAAATTAGCTGGGCGTGGTAGCGCGCCCCTGTAGTTCCAGCTACTTGGAAGGCTGAGACGGAAGGATAGCCAGAGCCCGGCAGGTCGAGGCCGCAGTGACTGGGAACGGCCACTGCACTCCAGTCTGGGTGACAGAGTGAGACTCCAACTCAAAAAAAAAAAAAAAAAAGTTATATGTATATTTCCCGATTAAAGAAATAGCCATTACATTATACACTCATTGTAAAAATATTCAAACAGCAGAGAAATGTATAGCCAAGGAGGCAAAGGTGTTTACTTAATCTCACCCTTGAGATATAAGCAGTACTGCTAAATTTCAGTCATATTTTGCTATGCGCAGACTAGATATATATTATATATATGTCCATATTTTTTCTGCCACAAAGGAACTCACATGCCATTTCGCAGTTTGCTTTTTCCCTTCTTGAACTCCCATAGTGTGGACATGTTTTCCTCTCAGTGCACAAGGTTCTAAGGCATCTTTCTTTCAGTTCTGGGAGGGAACAGTTTGGATTGGGGCATCCCCTGAAGGCGGAAGGCTATCCTGCAGGTGGCCGCTTGCCCTCCTGCAGAGGGTGGGTGCAGGTGGCCAGCCACTCTGGGTTCCGGAGGGGGGGCTCCTGCGGGACCCCTGCCCTCACAGGATGCTCTGTGCCTCTTCAGGCGTGCACATTCACACGACTGGCCTGATCCCTGTGCTGGAGAAAGAACACGACCCCAGAGTGGTGAGTTGGCCTTTTGGGGTGTTTGGAGAGAATGGACTTTGCTCCTGATGGGAAGGCAGGAGGCCTAAGTTTGCCATGGCCGTCCTGTCCACATCCTCAGGGAAAATGTTCTATCGCGGGGGGCAAAAGGGAGGGAACGTGCCAAGAGCCCTGTTGAAGAGCCCTCACTGAGGCTGTCATGTGGGCACTGGCCAAGCCTGGACATGGAGGCCTCCGAAGGGCAGCTGTGTGGGACATTCAGGTCTTCCCGGGGACCGTCCTGCTCGGCTGAGAAGGGGCAGGCTAATGGAACCTGTTCTCTCCTAAAGGGCTTCAGTGACATAAACTGGGGAAATAAGGAAGAGGGCAGTTTACATAGGCTGGCTTCTCTCCGCTGTAATGGGCAGAATAATGATACTCCCATGCTCCCCTGCCAAAGAGATCCCATGTCCTAAGCCCAGAACCTGTGAATATGCCACCTTTCCACGGCAAAAGAGAGTTGGCAGATGTAAGTCAGTTAAGGATCGTGGGATGAGGAGTGTATCTTGGGTCATCCAGATGGGCCCAATGTGACCACAAGGGTCCTTGTGAGAGGGAGGTAAGAGGGCCAGAGTCAGAGGAGAATTGACAGTGGAAGAGGGGCCGGAGTGATGTGGTCACAAGGCAAGGAGACTGACAGCCTCTAGAAACTGGAGAAGGTGAGGACAGAGTCTTCTCTCAAACCTGTAGAGGGGAAACAGCTCCGCTGACTCAAGGATTTCAGCCCTGTAACCTCGGCCTTAGTCTTCTGACCTCCAAGACTGTAAGAGATACACCTGTGTTGTTTTAAGCCACTAAGTTTGTGGTCATATGTCACAGCAGCATGAAGAAAACTTATCACACTGCTCCACAGGTAGAGAAGAATGGGAGGGCGTCACAGAGGTTTGTTTGTTACTCAGATAACGGTGTCCTCAGGAGGAATGTTGGTTCAGAAACTGAACACTGATGACCTCCAGTCAGAGAGAACAGCATTTGATGTAACCATGGTCTATGCACAAAACAAGGTGAGCGAGGGGGCTTTCCAAGACTGCATCTTACCAATGCGCCGTGTGGGCTTTTTTCCAAGGAAGACTTCCATTGGGATGCACGTTCCTTAGACCTTGGGAGCTCACAGTACCACCTGAAAATGTTCCCTGATCAAGACGGCACTCCCTTCTCCACCAGGAGCTGAGCACATCTCTGCTCAGATCCGGGTAGGCCTTCAGCACAATCCTGGGAGGAGCCACAAATGCTGCTACTTCTCTTCTCAGTGTTTCTCCACATGGGAAATAGTGAAAGCTGGGCACCCCCCAAACAGCAGCCCAGCAGGGAGGTTCCATTGCCTTGCACAGTTCAGAGGGAATGAGCATGGTGGGTGCCCTTTTCCAGGCAGGCCCCGCTCGCTGGCTTGATGGATGCCTCACATGCTGCTCTGGGTTCCCTGGGCTCACCGTGAAGGGTATGCGTGTTCCATTCTGAAGATTGGAAAGGGCAAGAGTCCAGATCCCATGCCTGTTCTCAACAGAAAGTAGAGTTATACTGGTCGAGCATCCCTAATTCTAACATCTGAAGTGCTCTAAAATTCGAAATGTTTTGAGTGCTGTCACAATGCCACAAGCGAAAAATGCCACACCTTTGCTTCCTAATGGTTTGCTATACACTAACTTTGTTGGGTGCAGTGGCTCATGCCTATTGTCCCAGCTCTCTGGTCTGGATGGTTGAGGTGAGAGGATTGCTTGAGCCCAGAAGTTCTAGACCAGCCTGGGCAACATAGCGAAACCTTATCTCTTCAAAAATAAAAAAAAATTATCTGCATGGTGGTGAACACCTGTAGTCCCGGCTATTCAGGAGGCTAAGACAGAAGGATCACCTGAGCCCAGGAGGTTGAGGATGCAGGGAGCCATGATTGTGCCACTGCACTCCAGTCTGGATGACAGACTGAGACCTCAACTTAAAAAAAAGAAAGAATATACACTAATGTTTCATGCACAAATCATTCAAAATACAAAAGGGACTCCCCCCCAAAAAAAAACCCCAAAATTATCTTTTGGAGGGCAGGGCCCCATAGTACACTTGGAATTTGTTCCTCCAGATCAAACGATCAACCAAGGTTTTTATCTGGAAGTTTTGAGAAGATCATGTCACGATTTGCAAAAGAAACATCCTGGGTTGTGGCACACAGGTGACTGGTTCTTCTACTCTGACAACGCACCTGCCCACACTGTGCTGAGTGTTCAGCAGTTTTTGACCCCAAACGGCGTGACTCCGTGCTCCACCTTCCCTATTCACCCCATCTTGTCCTGAGTGTCTTTTTTTGTTTCCTGGATTAAAAAAACCCTCAAAGGGAATCATTTTTCTGATGTGGGAGAGGTGAAACAACAACAACAAAAAATCAGCAGAAGCACTAAAAGGCATCAAAATTGTTAAGTTTGAGAATGGTTTTGAGCAGCAGAAAAAGCACCTTGATAGGTGTTTTGCATCAAATGGAGAGTATTTTGAAGGTGACTGAAGTTTAAATATGTAAGAATAAATACATAGTTTTTAATAAGTAAATTCCAGTTTTCTGGCTCCCCTTCGTATTATATAAAATGGCCTCCAGGTTGTGTGTATAAGGTGCATATGAAACATAAATGAATTTTGTGTTTAGACTTGGGTCCCATCCCCAAGATATCTCATCATGTGAATGCAGATATTCCAAAATCTGAACACCCTTGACATCTGAAACTCTTCTGAGCATTCCAGATAAAGGACGCTCAACCTGTACTGCTATATCTCAACTTATTGCAGCTATATTTAAAAACTGGATATATATAACTTCCACATCCACAGTTCCTGCCCTTAAACTCACCCGGTTGAGCGCCCGCATTGTCTGAAAAGCTGCCAGTGACATCAGCTTTGCCTATGGGTGCTGGGGAGTCTTCCAAGGGGAGCCCTGGCTGGGACACTCCCTTCCTCCACCTCTGCTACCTGTGTGCTCTGAGTGTGCCCCAAGTTTGCTCTCTGACCCCAAATCCTAGTCCATTACTTCTCTGTAACTTCACAGTTTTCCCAGAGGACACAGGCATTACCAACCACTCATCATGAATGAGGCCCCAGTTAGAGGTTTTTGCAAAGCTGATCCATCGCCCTGGGATTGGGCCACAGCCTGAATGCAGCTGAGGTTTGATTTAAGGGTTGGGGAGTATCTCATGCTTTTTATTGTTTGTTTATAATTGAGGTGTTCTTGAAAAGTCTCCAGCATGTTAAGGCAGGAGCGAATTCCCACGTCAGCTGAAGCCCACTCAATGCCAGCTGTGCTGGAGGCCTGGGGTGTAACAGCGAAATGGGGCAGAAACCACCCCTGCCCTCCCCAAGCAGCAAAGAGTGAAGTCACCCAGGTGACTCGTGGAGAAGGAAGGTCTGGGTGCCGGGGGGATTCAATCCCATCGGGAGTGGGAAGTCCCCCGGCTGTTCCTTCTCTCTCATGGGTCCTGCTGGGTTTGCTCTTGCTTGTTCGTGCCTCTTGTGGAAGGGGCAGGACCTGGCACGGTGGCCCACCAGACCTGCTGGTGAAGACCCATCCTGGAGGAAGCTGAGACTCCACAGGCTGGGCAGGGGTCACCAGCACCTTGGCTTTGCACCTAAGGAAACTTCTGTCTTCCGTCCCCCCCCCACTCCTGTCCAGAGGCAGCAGGTGGTTCTGGTGGAGCAGTGGGCCCGGGTGCACCCCGCCATCCATTTCTCTTTGATGCATCCCGGCTGGACTGACACCCCAGGTATGTGTAGCCTTTAATTGCCTAGCTGCTGATGTTTCATCTAAAAATATCTGAGCAGCTGCAGGATTGACTCTCCCCAGGAGTGACCTAAAACCAGCGTAATGAGGACTGAGGGGTCGCTTCATTTCCATTTAACTGAGGGCATGTTGGCACTGGAGAAGGAGAAACCTTGTGCTCAGAGGCAGAACTTTTGTTACCAGCTTGCCTTGTGTAGAGCCAGAGGAGGGGACGCCAAGGGTGGGGGTGGGTGCAGCTGGGGTGCCCCATGGGTGCCCATGACCTACTAACTACGGTGTTTTCTGGTAGACAGGTTATTTCTGCATCAGAGAGGAATGAGCAGGGCATGAGACAGGTCAACGGGGGAGGGTTGGGGACCTGGGGACAGCCTCAGGTCACCTCACCACTCCCCAGGGTTCTAGAAATAATGAGTAGTGAGTGCACAAAGTAAATGATAACCACAAGGAGGCAGCATGAATGGTCTGGAACTCTGTTGAGTAGCAGTGAAGGAGGGCAGAGTTCTCGTTCTCTTCCGGATCGGCCTCCACTGACTCTGACCTCGGCAGCTCACCTGGGCTCTCAGCACCTCTACCTCCTCCCAAACAAGGGAAGTGAAACCAGTAGCAGCCACGGTCAACACCCCAGGATCCCCCTGAGGTGCCCACAGCTAGTCTCCGTGCTGTCTGTGTCCTAGCTCATGTGTCCTGACAGCCCCTGCGAGGTGGGCACCACTGTCTACTATCATGCCCATTTACAGAGGGGGATACTGAGGCACAGAGAGGCTAAGACCGATCAGCTGGTCCTGGTCACAGAGTTTTGGGAAGAGGGCGGTCACACACACAGCTGGCACAGCCTTTCTGGAAGCCATGATTAATCAAAAGCCTTACCGTTTGTGTAAACATCCTTGGACTTCATCTCAAGGAATAAAGATAGGGGAAACAGGGTTGCTCATCACAGTGCCGGTGCTGGGAAATTAAGTTAATACATTATGGAGCACCTGTACAGAAGAGATCTGTTCAGCGCTGAAAACTGCTGTCGATAAATGCCTACAGAAGAAAGAAAACGGTCTGCACTCTGTTGTTACATGAACATATCAAGCTCCAAAACAGCACATGCCTTATGATCTTATTTTTGTTACAACCACATCCCTATTGAAAGGGGTGCATGTTGGTGCCTTGTGGCATCCCACGGAGACCAGCTGGGAGACTTGGCAGAAATTAGACAGGATCTGAGAACCCCGTCATAAATGCAAAAGGAACATTATCAGCCAGTGCACCAGGGGAGACTCAGGCTGGGAGTGCTCGGAGTGTGGCTTCTTCTCACTTCCCAGGGGCTTGCTTCTGCCTGTCCCAGGTGAGTGCTGGCAGGCTGTGGGGAGCCCCCAGCCTCATGTACTGTCAAGTAGCCCACTCTGATTGCACAACTCAGATGTGTACAAAGTCTGCCTAGCAAGCCCACTGCCTGGATCTGTCACCTGGAGTAAGGTGCAGTTTGCCATCTGTTGTTCACAGGTGACATAGTAGCTCTCAGGTGCAGACGACCTGTCTGTGGCCAGAGAGGCCTGGGAGGGCTGGTCACATAGACAGTTGTCATCTCCAGGTAGCACAGCACAAGGTTTCCCATTCCTTCTTTTTGTTTATCAGTTTATCCTTTTCCCACAATAAACAAATATTGCTTCTATAAAAGAAAAAATATGACCCCTTCTGTGTCTGAAATTCTATGATCTCAGTAAAGCTCTTAATTATTGTTTTCTCTGGTCTCTTCTCTTTCCTTGGCTTCACGCAAGAATTATTTTGCTTCCCAATGTGCTCACTTTCAAGACATGGCGTTCCCTGAGGTCTGTGGGAAAACAAGGGTGTAGCCTGCAGCCAGAGAGTATCTGGGTGGGCCTGGCCCAGGGGCAGGCAGGTACCATGGGCTTAGCAGTGGGCCACCTGTGGCACAAGGCCAGGCTGGGGAGGCAACACCAGACCAAGAACACAGCCCTATATTCCTGGGGTGCAGGGTACAGAGGGAAGAAGAGGAAGAGCTTGGCAGAGGAAGTGAAAAAATCCTTTCTCCTCTTACCATGCTCTTCCCTGAAAAGAAGAAAATACCAAAACAATTCGAATAACTACCAGCCAGGATCCCCGAGAAGTCAGGGTCATTTGAGAGGTGTGTTAGCCCAGGAGGCAGAGCCTGAGGTTTGACCTCTCTCGGGCCTCAGTGTGGGCCCCGCATCTCATTAGAACCTGTTTCTTAGGATGGATGGGGGGGCTCTGCGGGTGACTCTGCTCTCAGGGGTGGGCTGGTCTGGGTGCTGACGCCCGAAGCCTGGGGACACGGGGACCCAATGCACTCTCAGGTGTCGGCAGACAGCTCTTTCCCCAGGTGACACCTCAGGGGCTTTTAAACAAGGTTCTTTGGAATTGGTTATAAGAAGCTTGAATAAGTGTTATCTGCAAGTAGAGAAAGAGCTGTTTATGGTCCTGTTTCATTTTTGGATCCTCTTTTTTATATTGAAGCCCATTCCTTTGCTGAGAATGCTGTCCTAACCCACTGGCCCCTCCTTCCCCCAGGTGTGAGGCAGGTGACCCTGTCCGCTGCTGCCGCCGTGCGGCCCAGTGGCCGCTTTTCAAGGTGATTTCCTCCCTGGCTTTGAAGGCAGCTGACACAGAGTGGGAGCAGCAACTGGGTCTTCAAGGCACACCCTGGGCCTTCGAGGCACACCATGAAACCGGGGTGAGATTGTCTCCGGTTCCGAGGGCTCCTTGGCCAGAGGATCCCTTGGCCTGCTGAAGATAGTGGCAGGAAGTCCTTCACCCTTGATTTTGCCCCCACCTTTTCCATGTATTTTTCTGAACTTGGTGGGTCCTTGAAGACTTGTGATAACCTGTCCTCAAGGTCCTATGGAGGGCGAGGTAGAGGACACTCTTGCCTGGGGGATGGAAGACTATCCTGGCCCAGGGGAGGGGAGCTGTCTAATGCTGCAATGCAAAAGGGAACCGTGACCCTGCTCCTGTCTTTGTAAGCCGCAATCCAGTCAGGCGTGTTCCCCATTCCGGTAGCTCCTGAGGGGGCAAGTTTGGAAGGGGGCGGGCATGGTGTGGATGTCGTCAGGGAGCCCACTTGGCCTTGGCGGAAGCTAGGCTCTTCTGGCTCTCTTCCCTGTTCTTGAAGAAAGTCACCCTTGCTTGAGCTACCATGGAGTGCTGGAGGTCCCTGGGGCAGCTGGGAGGACGGTCTTGCTCCCTCCCACTGACTGCCCACACATGGGCCCCCACCTGGCTCTGGCTACCACCTGCCAGTTCCCAAACTCCCTCCCGGCTAGCACCCAATGCCTGAAGAACGTCTGAGAATCTGTTGCAAACTTGGCCCCGACTTCTCTTCCTGTCAGGGCTCCCTTCTGGCGCACTTCATGAATATTGACCCGGGTGCCCAACTGTGTGGGACCCCTAGGGTGGGGATGGTGTGTAACCTGCTGTTTCCCCTACAGGTGTCAGTTCAGTGACTGGGGCCTGAATAGCACAGGACGGACAGACAACTATCCACATGGTGGCGGTTCACACATCTTTTTTGTTTCCCTCTCACTTGTAGATTGGAAACCAGTGTCTACACACCTGCCTCTTGCTAGAACATCCTCCTCGCCGGAGGAAGAGGAGAGGCTCATTGAAGTCCTTGAACAGTTGGCCCAGAGATTTAAATAGGCCGAGCCAGCCTCAACACGGTTTTGCCTTAGAACACAGAATTGCCTTAGAAAATACCAGAAAGCAGACTTATATGAAAGATAAAGAAAATAAAAAGGCATCCCTGGCCACAGCCCACATGCTATGTTTGGAGTCTGTGGTGCCCGGTGGCTCACCTTGTCTCCTGCGCCTCTCCTTGAGGTCTAGACAGCTGGTGGAGTGGCCTGGAAACTTCCCCACCCCACCCCAACTGGACAGAACCATGGGGGGAACACCAAAGCAGGGTGCTCTGTGTTTGTGGGCACACGTCACAACAATGATAAGAACACAACTGCAGGAAGACTTTCACAGAGATTTATTTCCAAACATGGGGGCAACTCCGCACCGAGAACTGTACGTCGGTAATGGCTACACATACATTTTGGTTAGAGAGACACACAGTGGGAAGGTGAGCAGGATAAACACATTCACAACGTTCAGCAGCATTTGCATGGAGGCCCGGATGCAGACAGGTCGGTGTCACGGGAAATTCTTGCTCATAACCACCCAACACATTCAGGAAGTCAGTGTCAAGGCTGGTTGGTCTGGTTGGTGGAGTCCAGTGGCAGGGAGCTGGCAAATGCCAGAGGGACTCAGCAACACCATGCTGGAAGGATCCGGCCCCAACGTGAGGCTTGCTGTATTCTCAGCCCAACCCCTTGGAAAATATCCTCATTTCGAAAAGAGAAAGAAACAGAAATCCAAAGGGAACATGCCTGTTGTATCCAGGTCCAGACATGGGCTGCAGCTTGGCGGCCGTGCAGAACGCAAGATCCGTGTCCCTGGTTATGAGTGGAGTGGTAGGCAGGCACTAATGGGGGCCAGCATCTTCCCTGGGGTCCAGTTAGGAACAGTTTTTGTACTTTTCATATAAAGATTTTCTTTTGTGAAATGATAGTACCTCAAAAAACAAAGTCATTTAAAAAACAAGGCAAATGGCATAGGACACAGAGAAGAGTACAGTGGTTAACGGTGACACTAGTGTTTTGGTCCACACTTCCCATTGACGTAGGCTACTGATAGAAGGCTGCCATCCATTTCAATGATAAAAAGTGTATATAAGTGAAATATGTCTTTCAAACCATTTTCCTTTTTTGTGAATTATGGCTCACCCTGTCATGCATCCCAGAGAACCAAAGAAAAAAGAAAACGAACCATAAACATCAAGGCCAGATCTAAATCTAAGCTTTGAACCAACCTGCAATTCCCCGACCCTTCCTCTCCCAAGAAAGTCAGCTACTCTTCTTGATGCATAAAGGTGGACATTTTGAGGTATCTGTTTTTAATGAGATGGTACCGTGATTAATTTCCACTACCACCATCTTTTTCTAAAACCAAGGCTCTAGATGGAAAAATCCAGAAGGCAACTCATTGATATGACCTAAGTCAAGAAAGGCATGGCAATATGGTCTCATTTATCCAGTGACCTCAGCCAAGGGTGGGCTGGTCACTGGTGATGGTTTAGGCAAGTTCAATAATAAATAACCAAGATTCATGGAATCATAGAATCACAGGATGGGAAGGGACCTTAAGAACAATGATCAAATTCATCCCTCACTCATGCTTTCATCTCCTGTCAACATCTCTGACAAAGGGCTCTCTACTGTCTGTTATAAAGTTCCCTGAGATGGGAAATACCAGGAAGGGATCCCATTCCAATTTAGGACAGATCTAATTTTAAGACACTGCTTTCACGTGTTTTGGTGGAAAGGATAATGTGTAAAGGCAAAAACACAAACCTCAGCCCCTGAGGGTTGGCATGTGGTACTTGGTTCTACAGCCAGGCTAAAGCTTCATCACAAACACAGATGTCTCAGAATACAGTTACAGACACAGGGTACCTGGGTCCCAAAGAAAAAGGCACATACTGTAATAGCAAGATGCAGGAGCTGCTGAGCCCCCAGGGTGCTCCTGCCTCGACAGGGCCGGGTCTCTCAGGCAGTGGCTGCCTGCGCCCTTTGCCTGCAACTGAATTGAATAAACTCTCTTGCACCTGTCAAGTGCTGCTGTGATG
The DNA here is from genome assembly GCA_027257055.1 of Cephalopachus bancanus. Taxonomy (NCBI): domain Eukaryota; kingdom Metazoa; phylum Chordata; class Mammalia; order Primates; family Tarsiidae; genus Cephalopachus; species Cephalopachus bancanus. The sequence continues at coordinate 193,683 of JAPVLO010000196.1, forward strand.
AGACTCACCACAGTGAGTGCAAGTGACCTATTACTTGTGGGCACAGGTGGAGGGTTGCATGGTCACCTGCGCCTGCAACCAATGCTTGGCGCTCCAATGCAATGCCACGCTCAGCTGGAGCAACTCCCTCCTGCCAGGGGCCCAGGCCTGTCCTTTCCCAAAACAGGGCAGCTGAGCCTGGCCCACCTACGGCATTAGTCTGGGTCCTTCTGGGCCACCGGCCATGCACATAATGGTCTCCAGTTCCTCCTCGCGGCCTCTGGTAGAGGCTTTACAGCCAGGAAGACTGAAAATTAGTTCCCATGGATCATTTTCATATGACAATCTAATAATTTCCAAGGAAAGAGGAACTGTGACTTGCACTGGCCACAGGAGGAGCCTCTGAGTGAGCTGTGTGCTGGCTGCTTTGGAGGCCACAGGGCACCAGCATCTAATGGTGACTGGAGCTTGGGCTCCAGGACTGTAACCGAGCCATTTGCTGTTCTCAGGCAGCTCTGGCCACTGTGGTCCCTGGACACACCGTGCTGACTCCAGCTCTGAGGCCTCTGTTTATGCCGTTTCTGCAGCCTGGAAAGTCATCTCCTCTCCCCGCCCCCCACATGCCTCCTCCTTTCACACTCAGCTCAGAAAATCTGTCCTCTGTGAAGCCCCTCCTGCCCAGTGAGGAGTGCTCGGGCAGCTCCTGGAGCACGACCCCAAGCACGCCTGCTGGTACCTTAATCACAGTCGTGATTTTACCCACTTAACTCACTGTGTAGCCTCTGCCCAGCTGGGGAAAGGACCTCAGAGACCTTGTACCCCCAATGCCAAGTTTAAAGCTTGGTGTATGGTGGGCACTCAACACACAGTTTGCTGACCTGCAGTTCTATAGAACTCAGGGTTCAAAATGGAATTAATTTCTGTGTTTTCCAATTAAGTTAATAAATATCTACTTTCAGGCAAGGAAACATTTAACTTATTTAGTTGGGGTCTCACTGTGTTGTCGAGGCTGGAGTGCAGTGGTATAATCACGACTCACTGCAGCCTCAACCTCCTGGGCTCAGAAGATCCTTCTACCTCAGCCTCCTGAATAGCTGGGAGTAGGTGTGCACCACCACACCTGGCCAACTTTTTGATTTTTTTGTAGAGGCAAAGTCTTGCTATGTTGCCCGGGCTGGTCTCAAACTCCTGGGCTCAAGCAATCCTCCTGCCTTGGCCTCCCCAAGTGCGGGGATTACAGGTATGAGACATTGTACCAGCCTGACATTATTTTAAAGGAGGGAAAAATGAGAATATTTTGGCAAAATGCTTTCTGTCACTTTAAAATATAAGTATTAGTGAACAAAAGTACTTATGTACAATTAAACTACCATAAAAAGGCATAACCAAAGGAACCTCAATGAGATGAATATTTATGTCCAGAAACTGTGACCTACTGTTTAGAGCTATCCTTTGCTTAAAAAACAAAACTTGGGCCTTAACAATTGATTGTTAAGCAAAAATAAATTATACTTAAAAAAGTGAACCTCAGAAGATGAAAAGGTGATAGTTTCTAAAAAGGGCGAATGCCGTAGGCCTGAGCTGCATGGCTGCCTTCACACGACAGGGCGAGGAACACAGTCAATGCCCCTGGAGTTCCACTTCAACTTGGCCAATGGGGTGGTCTGTGGGGATGTGCAGGAAGGAGTTTAAGTGGATGAAGAACTGCAGTAACTGCCACTTCGTACATACCCACCCCCACAGAACCATAGGGTTGGGGGGCCAAAAAGAAGCATCGATGCGCTTATGGTAAGAGGAACAAGCCTGGTCTTGGGAGCAACCTGTCTCCAAGTGCTGAAAGCTGTTCCTCCCACTCATGCTGTAACTAGGTAGTGTTCAAAAGCAACTGCTCCTTGAACACTCTTTCAGATACTCTTGTTTATACCTCAGCCATAGCTAACTGCTTGGCATGACTACAGTATTCTGCTTGGAACACTCTACACCTCTGAAGACCCCTTCTAGTTTTGTGATTCTATGATTCCTTGAATAATTCAAATAATCCAATGAGAAATACATTATGGTTGACTGACCTCATATAAAATGACACACAATTCCAAGTAGTTCATCTCAAAACTATTTTTGCTACTGTGGAGACACACCCAGGCAGCTGAAGGCTTCAGTGATGTCATTCCTTTGGAGGAAGCTAGAGCACGTTCTCAACGAGTAGAGAACAACTCTGTTTATATGTGCAGTTTTGCCACTTTTCCAACACAGTCGTGTGAGGCATTATTTGCCAGAGCTGCTGTATGTTTAAGTAATACAGCAAAAATATATGTAAAGTGCAAATCCGACAGGGTAAGCCAAAAACTAGGAGAGTTCACCTGGACAGGGGAAAAGCCAAGTGCTGTGCCAGCTTCCATTCTGAAGGCACGGGCCTCCAAGTCCACAAAATGCTTGGAAGACACCCAACACCAGCACATATTCCTTTATGAGCTACAAAATGGCGGAACACTTAAAGCAAAACTCAAGAATTCATAGTATTACAAACACACACAGTTGGTTTTGCTCAGCTCTTTTCACCAAATTCAAGCATCCACACAGATGAGCAGAGAATAAAGGGCAGAGCAATGGACACCTGACATGCCTGTGGTTTATGATCATGATTCTCATCACCAGTGAGTTGTCAGGTGGTTTCAACCTTTAGTGGCTCTGTGGGCTGAGCTACAGTAATGCTGCAGGGAGAGGGCAAGAGTGGAGCAGGGTCACAGGCCAGAGTGACCTCAGGATTCATATGTGGTCTGACGGGGACAGTCAGATTCCCAGATGAGGTCTGAACTCCTTTGGACCCAACTGGGAATCCATGCAAGGCTTGCTGGTGCCTGGGCCTTTGCCGCTGATACTGTTTCGCTCTCCGTAGATAGGCCAAGCCCTGATGCTCAGGAAGGGGAGGAGAGTGATTCATCACTATTGCCCATTTCCCACACACGGATCTCCACTGTGTACAACTGAGTACACAGTGTTCTAGTAATAAACTATAAAATACATATTTGACTATTTTGAATTTAATTCCCTTTGGAAAGCTCTCTTATGGAGCAGCAATGCAGAAAAGACTCAAAGTGGTTATAGTAGTGCAAACTGATGGTAAGCAAGGGTGTTGTGGACATGGGTGGCTGAGCAACAAGTAGCAAGGGCTCCCGTGTGCGAGTGTACGTGCATGTGTGTGCATGCGTGCATGTGTGTATCCATCCTCAGAGCTCTGGTCACATGGGCTGATCTGGCTGCTGTCTCAGGTGATGGCTGCCATGTTCTATGACTGCGATGGACACACACAGTGGCCCTGCTTCCCAATGCTGGGGCGACAGAACCATCTCCAGGAAACCCATCCCTAGGAAGTGTGAAAGGTGGCATCTAAGGATGGTTTGTAGTACTTCCCTCAGTTAGAAAAGTAATGAATTATCATGGGGGGGAAAACGGCATTCCGGGAAAAGAGGAAAAATAATAGGGCAGATTTCAACTTCACTCCAATGCTACTGCCAAAACCTTGTCAAATCAGAAGTGAACAAGATAAGGGGTAGGGCTTGGACCGGGAAGGCAAGCGCTTGACTTATTAATTTGCAAGACTCCGTTTAACCTGGTGACCTTGGAGAGACTGGTGAGCCCCTAACGTTCCCAACAGGTGAGGCTGAGGCTGGGTAGGCACCTGGCACATGCTGGCCATTTGTTAATTTTCATGCTACCCTCACAAGTGAAAGGAAGATTTTAAAAAAGGGTTTCAATATCCTGAGTTAAGTCACTATGCACAAGAATATTTCATTTTATCAAGCTTGACTGGATTCCCTTAGAAATAAGAATTGTTCAAGTTCATTTTCTAAAATCCTTCTTTATATTCCCGATGGGAATGCAGCATGAGCTATAGGTACCTTTCTGTCTCAGATCACATACCATTTTAGCATGAAAATGTGCAAAGTGTTCTGATGAAATATATGAAGATAAAAACGTGTAAATATCTAGTTTCTAAGGGGACAGAAAATGCAGAGGGTGGGGTAGAACAGGATTACAATCTTGCAGTAATGAACATGTTCAAGTTAAGTGATGATGTCACACAGAAAAACACATCTTGAAGACATTTACTTTTGAAGCATGGAGGGTTTTATGTGTGTTGTTTTTCATGCTACAAGTGAGGGAGAGCTGTGTCAAAAAATGAAAACAGAAAAGGCTGGGGGCTCCAACTGAATTCTAAATGATACAGGCACTGATCGTTGAAGCTCTGAGTTAAAATAATCTACTTCTGTAATGACGATGGTTAGAAACAGCTTTCTCACCACGTTTTGTTTTTTTAAATGTGGGAGAGACAAAGAAAACTGAAGCAGAAACACAAGGTCACTTCTACTCAGCCAAGAACATGAATGAGCCAGACATTACCAACAGATCATTCTTCAGGTGGTTCGAGAAGTCAGCTGGTGAATCCACACACATGGTTTTCCAAATCTCCCCACTGAAGAGGACACGAAAGCAGAAACCCTGGGAATAACTGGCATAAATACGTGCACTCTGGGAAAAGCAGAGACGGTACAGGGAGAGGCAGAGAGATGATAATGGCTATGTGACATGTGCTGAAGTGAAAAGACATGAAGGTTACTTTATAATGACCAAGACACCCTGAACAGATAATTCCCTTTTTTCTCCAACACACAAAAGGACAAGTAAAATGGAGTGTAGAACAACAGAAAAATTAAACACCCCACACAGATTTTTCGGTATACTCAAAACAATGCAGCACAGCCAGACTGCATAAACCATTTGTTAGAAAAACAGTCTTCTTTGATATTGTGTGCACAGGGGAGAAGAGCCCCCTTGCCAGTGTTCGCTCACTAGGTTGCCACTGTACACACAGGCCATCTGCATACCCATCCGGGGCCTTTCGCCGCTCGCTTCTCACACACCTGCTTCACCTCGCCAGTAATGATGTGGATAGAACAACCATTTCTTCAGTAAATGCTGTCTTTCTGATTCACGAGAGTCATCAAGACACCACAGGGGTCATGTCCCACAACTGTCAGAGGAAAAAGAAGATATCAAGAAGTAAATTGTGTTGAGGACAGTCCTTAGAACTGAATCCTTCAAGTGAATGTTTTTCATCTAACAAGCAATTATATGCTATTTTAACATGCCTCCTGAATCTATAAAATATTTTTTCAGAAAAAGTTCAATATAAAACTCAAAAACAACAATGGCTGCTTGAAATTATGATACAGCTGATGGATCCAGCTAAGGCATATTAAATCCATTTAAGGGGGAAGGGAACTAAAATTAACTGGTCTCCAAGCACACACTGTGCCCTTTCTATTTAATCTTCAGGACTATTCTACAAGATGCCTCGTTTTCAAAAATAAAGGAACTGGGCTCCCAGAGTTTAGTTAAAACTCGCTCGAAGTCCAAAGGCCCAGTAGCTTCCAAAGTGCTGTCATTTTAACCACCTCATCCTATATCTGGTTCCAAGAACAGGTCTGGAATGGATCAAGGAGACAGCTCAGTGAGTGAGCCAGGCAATCCTGTTTCTCAGGGAATGACTCAGGGGTGATCCCTTCTGCCTTGGGCCTCTGCTGTGGCACAGAATCTGCATAGTCTACCACAGTCCTTGGAGAGGCCCTAGTGGAGGCTCTTGGAGTAACCTATCTCACTGGGAAAAGATCTTGTTTTTTACCTGTTGGCGTCTCCAAGTCCTGCCTTTCATTTCAATGCTCAGCTCAAGCCTACCCCTGTCATGAAGTCTCTCTAATAGCACCATCTCCTGGTGCTGAACTCTGAAGATAATTCTCGTCTGTATGACTCTTTTGACGCTGCACATATGACCTATTATTATTTTAAAGAGCATGGCCTAGGTAGGCTCTCCATTCCTTACAGGCTGGAGCCATCTCTTATTTCTCTGTGCAGAGGCAGCACCCGGCATGAAGCTGTGCATGCAGGAGGTTGCAAAAATGCTCACCTCCAAGAGAATCTTTTGAGCAGTGCTTCACATGTCCTTGGTACTCCCTTAAATTTACATAAGACTAAAGACGGAAAGCTTCTTAATACGACGGTGTTGTACCTTGATAACCTTGTCAGTTCCAGAAGTCAGTAACCATCCTCTGGTTGCATCAAAATGCACATGTACAATGTTGTGTTTACTGTCATGGAAGGTAGCCGTGGGCGCCCGTCTGGAAGAAGCAAAGACATTTTCCGAGAGTGAAAGGTGGTAACATAGGAATGAAAGAGATCTAGGACAAGATCTAGCTCTAAATAGTGGCTAGAACTGCTTTACTATGTTTCTCAGATCTGCCTGTATTCCCTGGCGACCTGTTATGATTTAAAAAAAAAAAAAAGTAAAGGATTTTTTATAGTCTCCAAAATGGGAAAGAGGAAATCTCCCAAAGTCCTTCTGGAGAGTGTGCTGCTCTGGTAGTCTGAAACAATCTCCTCACATGCTCTTGAGAAATTGTTTAAATGGTTTAATTGTTTAAAAACCACCGTGTTTTTGCTAAGTTTGAGTTCAAAAAGACTTGCCAGTAAAATAGCCTACCTTTGCCTATTTAATAATAATAAAAAACAGTGTGCTTGTTAAAATGCTTGACACTATAGTCATTCTAACTGAAGGGCCCTCCATAGTAATTTCTTTTCCTTTTTCCACTGTGACTGAAGACTCAGTTCTTCTATATATTTTAAAGCTTTAACAAGCAAAATAAATTATAGGCAAACATTATTTGTTTTGTATTTTTAAATCAAGCAACCTATCTACATATCTATATATGTATGTATGTATCTCTCTATGAATCTACGTATCTATTTATCTATATGCATGCATGTATGTATGTATGTATCATCTATCTATCTGTTTTAGTAAGAAGACTTGTTAACTGCCTAGGTGCTCTAGAGGCAATGCAGATACTCCAGGGAGAAGAGGAAGAAGAAACAGAAGGTGGGGAAGGGACTGGGATTTGGTAAAGGAGATGGCTACCATCTCATCAAGCTTCGAGGGGTCTCCCCGCTGTAGTGAGCTCTCTGATGACAGTTTTCTTCTTCCCTTTTACTATAGCTAAATCTGTAGGATAGATCTTCATATACTAAAAAGAGTCACTCAAAATTTTTGGAATTAAAGATTTAGGCTTAGTTTGCAAGTCCCTTAGACTCTCTGGGTGTGTGTCTTTGTAACATGAAGAATTAAACTAGAAAATCTCTAAGGTCTCTTTCAGCTCTCTAATTCAGTGAGAACTCTAATTGATTTCACCATGTATGATGAATGGAAAACAATCAATGAACACAAATGCTTACTTTTGCGCGGGTACCTTTATATTTGACATGGATAAATACGAATACTTAAAAATGATAATACTGTAGCACATGGTGATTGGGAAGACGAGATACCTAGAAGATCCTCTTGTAACTCACAGGGAAACTCGTCATGGAGCATTTTGCTTACGTCTGGGGGCAGCTTTCAATTAGCCAACATGAAAGAGACAACAGAGATTTGTCCCACCCTCCAAAGTACACTGAAGGTGCATACCTTAAGAAACCAGATTCCTGGGCAGGTCTGACAAGCACCAGCTGAGTTGCTGGGTGACTGGGAATGCCTGACTATGGGGTAAAGCAGCTTAGCTCTTCCTAGAAAATGAAACCTTCTGGAGCCTGTGGGCAGATGTGACTCCTGTAGATACCAGCTTGAGCTGGAGAGTGAACCCTGGGCCCCTCTACTGTTAGGGGGTTCTCTAGCAGATGAGCCGACAGAAGGATGTGGCTCTAAGAGAATTTATATGCACACACCCCTGGGGTTGGGAAGAGCACAGAAACGGACTTCAGGAACTTATTTTCTCTTCTCTTCTCACACAAGATAACACAGATCTGTTGGTGGCAAAGTAGGACTTGTACCCCTTGCCATGGTCTATATTTTAACCCAGTGGGAACCATAGCAACATGAGTCACTGCTGGAATGCCGAGCACACCCTAAGATGAGATTCTCTCCTTAGCCAAAGCAGTCTGCAGGCCACTGGAACTTACTCTTCATCTGTGATGGCCTCGTGGCAGCTGTCACAGACCCTCACTTCAAACTCGAAGCCCATGAGGGGGATGGAGGAGCGCTTGGAGCTGCACTTGCCGCAAACTGCCTTCCCGCACTTGCGGCAATGGTGCTGGAGGGAGAAAAGACAGACATGGCAATGGCGCCCACGCCTCAGCCCTCCTGGAAGGCACAGGCATGATCAGCTGCATGCAGGTGAGGATGAGAATGAGAACACCCCAGAAAACTAAAGGAACACGCCAGGCATGTTTTCTTTTAGGGCTCTGTTTATTCAGGGTAAGGACTGTTGGGGAACACTCTTGACTGGGTCACCTCCCCACTTTCCCTCTCTCCCCGCTCTCAGTCCTTTCCAAGTTCATTATCATCACTATGAACTTCAGAGGAAATGCCCTGTAGTCAGGGGATCTTAAACCTGACCTGATCCACTGACTTTGGCCATGGTCAACCTAGGTGACATACCACTTGATTTCCTCTGGAAAGACCAAATCAAACCATGAAATCAGACTGAAAATGCTGTATTATAAGTAGATGTTAATAACTAAAACAAAGTTAGAAGGAGGAAAGTAAACTAATTAAGGATAAATAAATGCCACTTATACAATTTCATGGTTTGGTACCAATATGAGCTAAATATTGTGAGCCTCCAATTTTAAGGCCCACTTCAATAGAAGCCACAAGAACTCTAAAATCACATTCCTTTACCTAGAACAAATCACTACAGAAACTGCATCTAGTAGGAATAAGCTACAGTGGATGAAGAGAGTCAATGTGCAGTCAAAAGGTGACTTCAGGAATCTAATTCACCCCCTGCCCCCAACACCACAAGTCCCACCCAGGGCCACTATTTCTTCTAAGTCACATGTCCAAGTTATTTCTACACAATTACATTTTGATGAGGCATCCATACCACCCACCTGTCTTAGGCCAATTTTCTTAGTGTCCCACATTTGCTTGAAGTTCCAGAAGAAAGGCTGATCACACTTTTGGCAGGAGTCACTGTCCAGCCATTCAGGGGTCTTGTCAAATAAAGCACACAACAGGTCACAGTGAGAAGTGGTGACAACAGCATAATCATTGACCCTGATGAAACTTAGGGAACCAGGATGTATTTATAAGAAACAGGGCTTTGATTTCTCAGTCAGCCATTCAAAAAATATTTACTGAATGCCTATTATTTGTCAGACCCCGGGGATGAGATGTAGTGGTAAATAAAATGAATCTCTACTATCATGGAGCTTGTAATTTACCAGGGAGGATCACATATGAAAAAATATACATATTTTAGAGACAGGGTCTCCTTCTGTTGCTCAGGCTGGAGTGCAGTAGCAAGATCACAGCTCACTGCAGCCTCAAACTCCTTAGGCTCAAGCAATCCTCCTGCCTCAGCTTCCTGAGTAGCTAAGGTTACAGGTATGCACCACCATGCCCAGCTAACTTTTTTTTTTTTTTGTAGAGACAGGGTCTCGCTATGTTGCCCAGGCACAAGATAACACAGATCTTGTACTTCGGTAATCCTCCTGTCTCAGCCTCCCGAAATGTACTGGGATTACAGGCATGAGCTACCATGCCCAGCTGAAAATATGATTAATAATTATTTAAATAAGTCTAAGTGTGTACAGGCCTGAGAAAGGGAAGCACAGAGTGCTATGGCAGAGGCCTCACAGAAGGCTCTGACCCAGGCTGGGGCTCTCTGCCAAATGATACAACTGAGACCGGGAATGGATGGGAGGAGACAGCTGTGGGAATGAGGGATGAGGCTGCAGGGACAGGTCTTGACAGCCAGGTTGAGGGCTTAGCACTTCATCTTCTATTCTGATTGTATGCAATTTCATTTGCTCTGATCATGGACAAGGATATCGAACTGCACACTGCACACACAGCCACTTGGATGTGATAACATGACCAGACCAAAGCTGATACTTAGGGATGCTACCTGTCTATTGTCCACTCAGAGCAGGGCCCCGTGGGGTTAGAGTCTCTGCTCCTTGCCTTGTGAGTCATATACTATCTGGCTTAGGTCATGATTTCCTGACCCCATCGTGAATATTCCACATCTTGTCATACAGGTTTGAAAAGTGAGTTCAACGTAAAACTATCGTTTAGCAAATGTTTATGCATTTGCTCCCAGAGTTCCACATTCAAGTTTGTAAAAACCATCATTTGGTAAATAATTAATCTTTTCATAAAGCATGAAACCCAGATAAATTTTAAAAAATGCATCCAACCCCAGGGTTTTCCAAAGCTGAATTCCAGGGAACATCTGACTCACAGAGCACTTACTATAAAAGAGGCCTGAAATCAAACAAGTTTGAGAAATGTGGTAAACAATAGCCCACCCCCTCAGAGATACAGTGGCCTGCAGCACAGCAAAGGCCCTGGAAGCCCTTTTTGTATTGATATAATCCTTCTCTGAGAAATAACTACTATGGAAAAGATTTTGGGACGTAGTCTCTTCTACTTTCAGGTAGAAATAAACCTAAAAAAGAATAACCAGTAAAAAGGTAATATCTTAAGAGCTCTATTCTTGGTCTATTTATTTTTTTTAAAAAAACAAAGACATAACCCTTGATCTACTTTGTAATTTTCATGTCCTCTCCAGTTTGAAGGCAGATCTAATAAAATAATACAAAGTTTTTAGCTATAGGACATTTTACCCCTAAAAGACTTATCTATGCTGTTACTATTTTTTAAATTTTATTTTAGAGACTGGGTCTTGTTATGCTGCCCAGGCTGGAGTGCGGTGGCTAGTCAAAAACACAATCATAGAGCACTGCAGTCTCGAATTCCTGGGCTCACGTGATCCTCCCATCTCAGCCACCCAAGTAGCTGGGACTACAGGCATTCACCACTGGGCCCAGTTTATGCTGTTATTTTTCAGAACATTTATGATAAGGAAGATTTAGCAAAAAAAGAATCAAAAACTCATTTATTACACAAATAAATCTAGTGATGCTTACAGAGTATAACATCATTAAATTGGGTTAATCAAGAATTTCTAGTGACTTAAAAAATGAATTAGCAACCCACTTCACATAGTAAAAATCATATTAATATATTCATTAAAGAATGGAGGGGCTGTATTAATGTTTGTTTATGAAACAATTTCTCAACTACCAGCTTATGCCATTAAAATTATGTAGTAAAAATAAATATTACAAATATGAAAAATGTCCAATATATAATAAAACAAAACAAAACTCTTAGGTCATTAAATAGTATGAACAACACAAAGTTAACAGAGACTAGGAGATTACATTTATAAAGTTTATAACTAACAAAGAAATCTTGCAAATATCAACAATATACAAGGAATCCCTACAAATCAATCAGGAAATGATAAGACAGTTGAGAAATTGGCAGAACATATAAAGATATGAACATGGAACTCATAGGCAGGGAAGCCTGAATGACTGAAATATATGAAGAGAGGCTTACATTTGCTGTTAAGCAGAGAATGCAAATAAAAATGAGAGACTATTTTATCCCTGTCTCCAAAAGGACAAAACCCGAAAGGGAGTAACAATAACTGTTGGAGAGGATGTGGGTGTCTGAGAACTCTCTGTCTACAATTGGAAGTATAAAAGGGTATAGTCTATTAGTTGTTATTTAGCAAAATCAGGAATATACTTTCAACTGATTCCACTTGGGTTTACAGCCCTGAAAAAGTCTCAACAGCTCTATGAGGGGATATGTACAACAAGGTCATCTGGGTGCTGTGTGTGATACCAGGGAGTTTGTGGCAACCTATATGTCCTTTGCTTTTGCTTTACAAAGAATATGTATTATATACACAAGGGGGACCCAAAAGGGCCCAAAATTTACTTATAAAAAATTGTACATTTATTCTTATGTGTTTAAACTTCAGTCACCTTCAAAGTAGTCTCTCTCTGATGCAATACACTATTGAGACACTTTCTCTCCTGCTCAAAACAGTTTTTGAACTTGTCAGTTATGATGCCTTTTAGTGCTTCTGCTGTTTTGTATTTCACTTCTTCCACATCAACAAAATGTTTCCCTTTGAGGGCTTTTATCATCCAAAAAAAAGGTGCCAGGGCAAAATGGAGTGAATAGGGAGGGTGGGGCATGGGGTCATGCCATTTTTGGTCAAAAATTGCTGAACACACAGTGCAGTGTTGAGCACTGCTGCACGTTGTTCGTGTAAATTGCCCATCAAGAAATGGGCAAATACATTGAAAGAATCTGCAAAAAAAAAAATCACTGAAGCTGGATGCAGCCTCTCACAACGCTAGCTGCTACACTGATGCCAATGGGTTCCTAGAACACTTACCTAGAGGGGGAAAAGCCTGTACTACAAGGGGTCCGCCCTCCAAGAGATAATTCTGGGTTTTTATGGGCCCCCCCGTCATAATATGTACTTCTTAAAAAAGATAAAAATTATTTAAAGGTGGATTTTTTAAACTGTATAGACACCTGTTTAACCTACAGGATGTCACCCGATTTGTGTGCAGCACTCAAGGTCTTCCATCACCTGTCCTCGTCTTTCAGCCATCTGTCAGGTCCGACTGTTTCTAAACTGCTCACGGCACTGACACACCACATGCGACCTCTCTCGTTCACCTTGTCCTTACTCTAGGTGTTTCTTGGCCTGCAAAACCCATGATGCTCCTGGTCAGAGTATGCCCAGACCCACTGATCTTTCAGTACCATGTCCTCCCAGAAACGCTTCACCGAGAACATTGGCCAATGATGATAACATCCTTTCTGAAATACCCAGCACTGATGTTCTATCCTACATCCACTGTAATTTTACCATTTATGCCATTTAGCAGCATTCTGAAGTTCTGTCTATATGCCTTTTCTTCCAGGAAGTCTGTGAGTACTTCAGGTTAGGGTTGGCTTCATCGTATGCCTCAGACTTCCCAGGGTAAACAACACACAGTGCTTATCATAACCAGGAAGGAGCTTCACAGACACTGAGATTTTTTTAAATCTCAGAAAATTTGTAAAATATAATACTTGCAAAAAATGAACGAAACCATCTCCACCGCTTATTTAGAGATTTGATTCAGTAAACAAGATTTAAAATCAGTAAACAAATATTGGGCATTCATATATCTGCATCTTAAGAGGCATTATTTAAGTAAGGTAAAATGGCCCAAAGAACTGCCCAGCAACCACCTGGTTTCGTCTCTGGACACCACATTGCTACCCTCCCATAAAGGGTGGAGTCTATTTGTACTGAGACAAAAGAATCTAGACATTTTCCCTTACTCTGGTTTGGTCAGTTAGGCTTTAAAAGAAGCCAGGGTAGACCAGGCATGACTGTCCCTAACCAAGAGCAAGTTACCATGCAGAAGTCAACCCAGGACAACATGACCAGTCCACGGGAGCCTGGTGAGCATAACCAGCACTCATTGTAACAATCCCTGGCCTTGATACTAATGGCGCCAAGTATTTCAAAAGTAATATTCTACAATTTCCACTTCCTAACTATAACGATCATTTTAATTACTAGTAGATCTCCCTGGATTTATGATCTGAGCAAATAAAGCTTTAATCTTCTTAAGCATTTAACCACTGGTATTTGCAAGGCATCGCGTTGTGGATAACAGCAATGACACTCTTGACATGAGATTGGGGTGAGGGCCTGGGAAGCAGGTAGGAGATTGCTTTGTCTTTTTGAAGTGTTGCTTTTCTGTCTAATTCTTGCATACTGCAAGAAATAAATCAGAAGAATGTGCACTGTCAAAGGGAAAGTCTACCCAGAATAATTCTAGGGTAATGAGAAAACGGTTAACTTCAAAGTACTTGTCAAAGAAGATAGTAAACGTTATTAGTTGTTAAAATGCTCAAAGATTAAAAAGAAAACTCATTAAAAAAGAATGTTGGGATAAAATTTAAATATGTGCTTAAAAATACAAAGTATATACTTAGATCTGGGGTACTATTTGAAATATGACTCATATAGAAACAGAAAAAAATTTCTAATATTTCTATTAATGCCAAACTAAGGATTCTTCATCTTATCCACTATTTACTTCAAAAACAGAGCATGTGAGTTTTTAGTTTTGTGAGGTATTTTATACCAAAGGGCTAATTGCCAGAGAATAGATGGTTTCTTTTTCTCACCTGTACTTAAAGACTAAACAGCTTAGTCTCATTCAAAATTCTTACGAAATCTCCATCACATTAATGTTACATGCTAATTTGTGAGATTAAAATAAATAGAAACATCTTTTACGCTATAATTTTTAATTCTCTGATATGACATGTCTTATTTCATGGTTTAATCATAAAAGAAGAAAGAAATAAGCAGGAGGCGAGGTGTAGCCAGCATTGCCGGGCCCAACCCAGCCTGCTGTGACACCTACCTCCTGCCGTTCCACGTCCATGTTCCAGACAACAATCCCACCATCACCACCACAGGAGATGAGCTGCCGCGTGTGCTGTGCATAGGAGAGGGCCTGGACTCTGTCACTGTCAAAGAAACCAAGGGTTAGTAACAGGTCAGAAAAAAAAAAGGAAAGATCTACCAGTAAAAACCTCGGCAAAGTCAGCCAATGTGCACGCTTACTCCTGAGCCCAGATGCAGATTTCAAAAACCTGATGGAATTTCCAACATGCTGCTGGTTAGGAGAATATCCAAGATTTAGAGTAAGTCTAAATGCTCCTTTAATATGCTCAGGCGTCAGGTTGAGGTAGTCTTTGTCAGTTATCAACACTCAAGGACAAATTTGATTGTTGAGCATGTTGTAACAGCTTACTGGGCCCCTCCTTCCTTAATTAAAATCTGTAGCACATGTTCATTTTATATTTGCTCAAGTTACAATTTTACCTTTTAAAAAATTATCCTAAAAGTTGCAGAGATCATCTATTGAGATGCTCAACGAATTTACCCAACAGGGCCAGGCGGACTGTGTGACCTGAGGTGTGTGCCTCATGGGTGGCCTGAGCTCAGCCATGCCTTTCCTTGGCTCCCCGTAGAGAATCCAGAGCAGCACCAGATTCGAATTTCACTCACTCTCCATTACTCTAGTTTTTAATTCCTTCTTTCCTGATTCTGTGTTTGATTTTTCTCTCTAGTTTGTGAATGCCTGACAAGTTATTCCTTCTTGGTGACAAAAATTATAGAGAATTTAGTTTATGGTCTGACAATGAGGTGATTGCAAACAATGGATTATAGGGTTCTATTCTCTGTTGGGTGAGAGAGAACAGAATATCTAGTTTCTTGGCCATTTTTCTTTATATGTTTGTCCATTTTGAGTGCAAATAAATTCAGAAATTTGTCTTCTGTGAGGGAACAGGTCTTTGATATCTAGATTGGTGTCTTTTTGTTTCTGTATTTACTCTTGACCAGTGGCTGAAGTTGTAAAACTATAGCTATGAAGGTCTGTATGTCTATGTGTCTACAATCCAGAAAAGCCTTTAACTCTTGTTGTGTATAGAATACTTTCCTATTTCCAGAGGGTATCAATAAATTAGATTATGGCACCTTTTAAATAAAAACAAAACAAAACAAAACTTGTTTTGGTCAGCTTATAGAGATAAACAAGTGCTTATATAAATTGAATCCTCCTAAAATTCACAGAAAATAAGGAACTCAAACTTCTAATATTTTAAATGTGCTAGACTTAAAAATACTAATTCTTTTTATGAAAACTGCTAGCCAACTCAGAAATATTTTAAGAATCTAAGTTCATAAAATTAAGTTTCATTTGGCAAATGAGTATGTATTATAGATTTTAAAAAAGTTACATCTTTCTCTGATCAGTACTGAATATAAGTGTATATTTTATTTTACTTGGGTTTATTTCTCCTAAATTTATTCAGGATAACTGTTCAAATAAGTTCATATTACCCCTACATAATGTTTAACATTACTGGAAGCCGGGCTCGGTGGCTCAGCCTGTAATCCCACGCCTTTGGGAGGCTGAGGTGAGTGGATTGCCTGAGCCTGTGGGTTTGAGACCCGCCTGGGCAGCGAGACCTCATCTCTACAATAAATCAAAAAATCAGCCGGGCGTGGTAGCATGCGCCTGTAATTCCAGCTACTTGGAAGGCTGAGGCAGAAGGATCGCCGGAGCCCAGCAGGTCGAGGCTGCAGTGGCCAGGAGCGGCCACTGCACTCCAGTCTGGGCGACAGAGTGAGACTCCAACTCAAAAAAAAAAAAAATTACTGAAAATATAACGTTCAACTAGATTGCATAATTATTCTGACAAACTTTTTATGTGAACAGTAATAATGTTTTATAGTATATCCACTTAATTTCCAAGACCCTTAGGTAACTTAAAATGCCATAATGTTAACTTGAGTTAATTGATAATCTTTGGATATCTAGATAATTTCTAATTATGTTAGTATATGGTGATTGTGATTACAAAGTATAATATTATGTTTATGTATGTTTGCTTCTTATTTTTATATGCTGTAGTGAGGTTATGACTTTGGGTTGTGTCAATGAATTCGTTCATTTTTTTGCCACATTAAGGGGATATAAAATGATTATGTTACAGTGAAACTTTCAGTTACATGTGTTCTTGAGCTTTCCTCGTCTGCTAAAATGCTTGGATGTCACAGTTCTCAGTTGTCCATATCCTCCCTTTTCCCAATTTTCTCTATCAAGCATAAGTTAGTTACTTTCATTAATTACTATAATTAAAGTAGTTTAGACTACCAGGTACGAAAATGAAAAAGAACTACAACTGTATATGTATTTTGGCTTTGAAAGAAAAAGAGAGTAGTTTCATCTCAAAACAGTGGTTCTTAAACTTTTGGTCTCAGAATCCCTTTTACATTCTTTAACCTTATGTGAGGACTCTAAAGAGCTCTGCTTTAAATAGTGTCGCTATTAATTCTCTGTGGAATTAAAATTCAGAAATTTTGAAAGTATTTGAAAATACTGGTGATGAATCCATTCCATTTCAACACAGACCACATAGAAAACAAAAAATGATACTGTTTAACATTTTGCAAGTCTTCTAATGTCTGGTTTAATAGAAGAGCCGGAGGTTCATCTCTTTCTGCATTTATCATGATATCACTCATCAGGTAACCTCTGAAAAACTCCACTTATACTTTTGAGAGAATAAAGACGAAAAAAGCAATCCTAAAGTGTCCATTTATTCCGGAATATGAAAGAGAAAAATGAAGGACAAAACTTGGAAAGTAAATTTTATTTGCTTTGGCTTAGAACACTTGAGTCGGAAGAAAAGCAATAAAATGCATTACAGTTTTGGCCAAGTTCCCTCAGTTTTGATGGCTTGCTTCCTTGGTTTACTGATGAATGCCTTTGACTACAACGTGAGAGGATATTCTTTACCTTCTGTGGAATGTGCCTTGCTAGCAGAGGTTCTATGTCTCACCAGAATTATTTTCAGTGCTTTATGTTGACTTGATTAATGTCCTTGATTATTTAAGGAAAAACAAAAAACAAAGGGTCCTCACTTGAGAAAAGAACTCAATTCTGTGATATTGTCTATGTTTATTTTTAAGTGTTTTAAATGTTTTACTGCTTTGATTATATAAATAACCAGGTATTGTTTTTTGAGTAATCAAGCTAAAACTCTTCTGACACCTTTTTGGGCTTTCCTTTTCTAAACTGAACTCACTTTTTTGAAAAATAAAATAAAATAAAATAAAATTTGGGAGATATATTTTACGCCAAAAACTCCCTTTTGAGATTTCCCAGAGAGGTCTTGGAAAACCATAAATGTTTGTTCCTTCGCCTTATAAAAAGAGAGAAGTTATAAATAACTGCATTTGTTTAATGTGTTACTATTTTGAGAGTTGCATGGGAACCGTGAGATCAGAAGAGAGGCTTAGCCTTCCAAGGTTAAGTCAACATAAGTAAAATGTTATTAGTATACAAATTTTAGTAATTATGTTTTATTTGAAAACTGTGGAGATTTGCTAGAGTCCTCAGTTCAGAGTCTTGTCAGTTCACAGTTTTTAATTGTCGATTAAAACTCTTAGGAAATAGTTACATAGGGCACCCCAGCAGAGAATTTCATTCTCCCCCATTTTGACATGATTGGTCATAGTAACAAAGCAACCATTAAAAGTCATTACATCTCTATAATTTATAGACAATTTTTATATTACTCTGATCCTTGTCTGAAGGCTCTGCTACTCACAGAGTTTGTGACTTTAATAGAGGAAAGCCTCAGAGTTTCATGGAAAAGGACTGCATGAGCTAGGTATTTTAAAATATTGATATTCTACAGAACAGATTCTACAGCACAGGCTACTGAGCTGACATTCCTTAAATAATTATTAAGCTTTGCCAGTGGATTGAGTCAGGATTTCCTTGGATTTCTGGATACTTTTTAGTTTGGATGCAGATGGCTTCATGAATGTGAACTGCTAAACTGAGAACCATCAGAATAAGAATTAATTACAGTTAGTTCATGGAAATGAATGAAGAGGGAAAGTTTGCTGTAGTTATTTGTCTGGACTACTGCTAATGCTGTTTTAATGTTCTATTTTCTGGATATAGGAGGATGCCTTTTCTCTTACTTTTTAAACCATCTCTAACCTACAATTTAGTAAACTCTGCTTTTATAGGCTAAATAAAAACATTTAAAAATGATACCCAATTCTCACTGATTGCCCAGAATTTAAAAACTGTTATGAAGACTTCTTAATTTTCCTGGCAATATAGTTATTTGCACTGATTCAATGAGACTCTATTCACAAGATATAACTGGGCAAATCAATTGTACAACCCAGTTCTGGATTGTCATATTTGTGAATGATGTTCATAGAATCACATATGACTAGCCATTTGAAGAACTCATGGAGCCAAGGTCTACAAAGCCCTCTTAGGCCTGGTACCTGGTTTGCAAGGTCCTGGCCTTACACGTGGTAAGAAAGGTACCAGGCTAGGCACCTAGCAAATGTTGAAACCAATGAGGAATCCAACCATGATAAGTCCTCTAGGTGAAATATGGTAAAGAGTTTCTTGGGCTTAGTTTCCTAGTCTTGGAAGAGCAAATAACAGAGGCTTTGAAGACTCCAATCCAAGATTTCTGATAAAAACTTCCAGGCAGAAGTTGATTTTCTGGGCTTAACAGTTGCTGAATACTGTGTGGCTCCAGAAATGCAAAGTAAAACCAAGAAGGCCCACATGGTTAACTAATACTCTTTACTGCACCAATGTAAATAATTAGGCAAACCCTTCTGAGATCAGCCCTTTTTTATGACTGAGGATAATAATTGAGATTATGATGATCATAGGAGGCGAGATATAAACTGTGAGAGACTTGAAATGGGTAAAAAGAGATTGGTATTTTCAGTGGAACATCAGGTGTTATCTAGCACACCCTTCTGGGTTATCTGATTCTGTAGGGGTCTATACCCTTCAGTATTTTTACCTAAGCTAATTTACAACTCTATAAGTCATTGAAAACTGATATTGTTGCAAACAAATCATGTTCAATTAAGATGCAACTAATCCCTATGCCCCAACCCATCCATAGGAGAAGCCAGCTGTGCATCGGTTTACAAATGCATTCTCGAATTCTCCACTACTTATGAGGTGTCTACCCGAGATTTTTCTTTGGACTGGTTGTAACATCTTACTGGCTCCCTTATTAATTAATGACTAATATAAAATCTGTGACATGTATTCACGTTTAAAAAGTCAGTTGTTTTCCCCGTTATCTCTCCTGGTTATTTCACACTTTTTCAACTATGGACTACCACCCCAACACTCAAGGGCAGGAGGGAAAATCTATTTAGTCGCACAGACTCGTAACTCTGTGATTTGAACTACATTTCATTTGTTGAGGCATCTTGATACACATCAGTGCTCTTGTAAAACCAAAATAAGCTACATAAGAAACTGCTTTGCCATTCATATCTGGCAGCAACATTCGGCAACAAATACATAATTTATGGGACTCCAGTGCTGTTAATATTCCCACACAGGAGAGAGGAGCACAATGATGAATGCTGGATTCCAAGCTTGATAATAAAGCTGCCCAGGGACTTCTTGATTTAAGGATTCAAAGTATAATCATCATGCAGTTAAAAGCTCGGTGAGGGAACCTCACCAGGTTTATAGATTAACGGTTATAAACAATTAAAAGATACCTTCTTACGTTCCCATTATCTGACATCACTGTAGCAGTTATACTAGAAGGCATTTCAAAACTGGTTATTATTTTGTGGACGAGTGCTTCAGGTACTGCCCTGCAAATGCTTTCATAAGCGCACAAAAGCCCCACTTCTCACAACTACCAGGACCTGCCGTCTATGAATACTACATTGGGTGGGATGCCTTCATTTCCTTTCTCACTAGTTCTAGGGGCAATATATGCCTGTCAGGTCCAGCTATGTAATTTGAGGGAATGTGTGCAAAATGAAAATACAAAGCCTCTTGTTAAAAATGTATCAAGAATTACAAGATGGCAACAGAAGAACATTATAACAAGCACAGAGTGCTTCTAAGAATAGGCCCTTTATGACTGCACAGACACGCCCATGGAGTGGGTCCTATGTCTGATGCTTGAGGGAGAGGGCAGAGAAGCCTTTATTCTCTTTAGAGAAACAGATTCTCAGACATAAACTAACATCTGCCCAAAGGTTAGGCAGATGGCCCTCCTCCATGCCCCAAGAGGAGGACGAGACTTAAATGTAGAACATCGTTCATTTCTTTGTAGACATTTAGTGGACATTTAGTTAGTTATTCATCTGCTACCAGAGATCTCACTCTCCTATATTCGTAAGTCTTCCAAACTTCCAAGGACCAGAGCAGGTTCATGAGCAAACTACACAAATGAGGGCTCCTGGATAAGGATATCCCAAGCCAAAGGGACCCCAAAAGGATCTGCTTCCTCAAAGACCCTTGGGCACCTGCCACTCTGAACCTGAACTCAGGGACTCGTATCTGAGGACACTGGCTTGACCACCAGTGACATCCTGCCGGCTAGGGTGAAAGTTCAGATTAGACACTGCCCCAATGTCCATTTGCATCTACTGAACCCACTGTATTTTAGTTCATGCTATTCTGTTTTGGGTAATCTCCTAATCCTGAAAACTATGAGAATCTCTTCATCTCCTAACATTCCAACCAAGAGAGGCTACCCCCACTTCCCAGTGAAATTGGCAAACTGTCCAGTTTTTTTGTTGATTTGTTTTTTAAATCCATTTTCATGTTTCTAGAACAGTTCTGTAAGGGCAGGACTGTTTCTTTCTCACTTTTGTGTCCTAAGTACCTAATACCAAGTATGGCGTTTAGCTGGAGCTCAGGGAACACTTGTTGAATGAATTACGAATATGTACAGTATTTCCATATGAAATGCTATGGAGAGAAACAATATCATATCCAAAAGTGTAATTTTTTTTGAAGAATAATTTTAACATTTGCCATTGACTCGGCCTTTAACCTGGGGCTGATTATTTTACATGCATTATGTCATTTATATTTTTTGATAACCATGTGAAGGTTTTTCTTTCTCATTTGATCCTTATTTTAGAGATGAGAGAGGTACAGTGCCTCGCCTGAGGCTACAGGCCGTGAGCAGACAGGCCAGCTCAAATGCAGTTTGACCCAACTTGCAGGCCTGCATGCTAATGATCACACTAGATAGCCTTTCTCTCTCTGACAAGATCCTACCCTCTATGAAAACTCTGACATCTAATACTTCGATCTATTATGTGGTTAGCCAAATAGTTTGAAATCCTAACAGTTTCCAAACACTATAGTGGGAAACACTCCTAAATCTCACAGATTCACAAGGAGAGAAAACTCTCACATACTGATCCGTGCCCTCCCTATATAAGGGAGGGAAAGTACAAATCCCCTCAATGTATATTTATTTACCAAAAGTCTACTTCCTAGCCGGGCTCGGTGGCTCAGCCTGTAATCCCGCGCCTTTGGGAGGCTGAGGTGAGTGGATTGCCTGAGCCCGCGGGTTCGAGACCCGCCTGGGCAGCGAGACCTCATCTCTACAATAAATAAAAAAATCAGCTGGGCGTGGCAGCACATGCCTGTAATTCCGGCTACTCGGAAGGCTGAGGCGGAAGGATCGCCGGAGCCCAGCAGGTCGAGGCTGCGGTGGCCGGGAGAGGCCACTGCACTCCAGTCTGGGCAACAGAGTGAGACTCCAACTCAAAAAAAAAAAAAAGTCTGCTTCTTTACCAAAAGACTTTGAAGATGCTTACCACAAAGTCTTGCCCATGGGAAGAATAATAAGAGAGAAATCAAGGGCTGGGATTTTGGAAAGAGAAAACAAATACATAGAACATGAGTGTCAAGGGTCATGACTGTGATCAAGTCTCACACTACCTGCTGAACCCAGTCTTGGTGGAGGTTCCAACACAAAGAATAGTTCTGATCAGTGCCTTAAATCAAGCTGTATTAAATTGCCACCAAGTCTTAGAAGCCTAAGAAAACACAACTAGAAAGAAAAGTTATGGTCATGAAGTTGGTCAAGAAATAATAGATATTATGTAAGAATAAAGATGAGCTAAAAAAGCCAAGTACCATGATTAGATATGACAAGGTGTGCATTGCACAGTAAATGTCCAGGCTTATGAGACTTGAAGGCATAACTGGTCCCTGACACTGGAGCCTTTTCTTGTCTGTCCCTCCCACAGAGCTAGCACGGCACATAATCACACTCCATTTGCTTCAGGGAATAAATACCAAAATGCTTCAAATGCAGGTAATACGGTATCGAAGTGTACTTTCTTAGTTGTTTTCTCTTGGACTTGGGAACATTTTCACTGTCATCAATCACTTTCTTTAGTGCAAAAGCTCTCTCTGCTTGATGAGATCTTTACACACCAAATCAAGCTTGTTATGAGAATGCCCTATTTTCTGTTGTGGAAGGATGGTAAGAAGCTGCAGAACCCAGAACAGAAGACGTGTGGCACTGTCCCTTAACACAAAGGTTGGACATCTGCATGCCAAGGAAAGGCAGTCTCTCCACGGGGAGACCTCTCTGTTCCCCAAGTTCCCAAGCTCACCCCACTATGTTCCATTTGAACTGGAACACTGACCTCCATTAGTCACCCTGGGGTGGGGAGGAAAATCCAGGAATTGTAGGAGAGAAAGGGGCAGCTTGGGTCCTAAGCAGAAAAGAAACAAAACATCACCTGGCATGATGGGGACCAGGTATCATCCGTGCTCACTTTAGTATCCCCAGAGTTGGTAGAGAGCTGGAGTTCAGAAGGGACTGGGTAGCTCTCTGCCAAGACTTGACTAAGGTTTGGCAACTAAGTTAACAGCTGGGGTCTCTGTGGACAGGACCTCAATATTCTCTTCCAAAACAATGATATCTGATCTATTTTATAGGATAAACTGTAAGAGTAAACTGAGTCTGTATGTTTTGAAAGCTCTTTGACACATTATTAGGTGCTATTCAAATGTAAGAATCACTGAATGCCAATCCCGTGGCCCATTTTTAGGGTGAAGGAATGGTTGTTGTAAAAGGGGTCCTATTCCTTTTCCTTTCCCACCTGGCACTCCCTGCCCCTTCATTCCTTATCATTCTACTATGTACAGCACTCTGGTGGCTTCTCTCTCCCACCCTAGTGTTCAGACCCATTCTAACAGTAACACCGATCAATGCTGAGGAAGTCGACACCTAGTCTGTGATGCCAGAGCAACCCCTCTCAGGGTAAGGCCTGCTGACAAGGAGACCTCGTCAAGCTCATGTTATGTATTACTAAGCTTAAATTAAATAAAGCACCAGGCAAAGGCCTTCTTCCCTTCTGCCTGTATAAAGCCAGTTCTGCCTGATGGCTCCTGACCTCAGACACCTGCCAGCCCACCTGTGTAAGTTTTCCTAAGGGCACAAAGGTATCATATCAGTATGGACTCCAAGTAAGGTCTCTTCTTGTCTCTCTTTCTCTTTATTTCTCTTTCTTTCTCTCTCTCTCTCCCCACGCCCCCGACAGCCTGGAGGGCATGTCACAATGCAGATTTCCAAGTTCCAGACCAGCAACCCAAAAATCTTAGAAGGTAGGACCCAAGAATCCTTTCACAAATTCCTCAGCTATTTTTGTGCCCAGCAAAGTTTAAGAACGGCTCCAAGGAATCACAAGGTTTCTCTGCTCTTCCTGTCAGCCTCCTAAAACCCATTCCTCAAGGAAGAAGAGCTTGATATGAAGTACTCAATAAATATTAGGCCAAGTACAAAGTGTACTGTGTAAAACTATTATCTCTCCTCTTTTCCTCAAGCTGCCAGGAAGCTTGAAGTCACATTTGAACTTAATTATAGAAATTTTGTAGGCCTTTACAGCTTGTATTTTTAAGCCTTTTTTCCCTTCACTCTCAAATTTTCATTCTTATTTATTTTCAGTTCTAATTTTCACCTTATTTTATGGCTTTTGTAAGCACTCTCAAATCCTCTGTGGAATAAAATGGGGCTTATATACATAAGTGCACTTTCATATAGACGCAAATCCAACTGACCACTATTTGTGTTCCTGCCATGTTTCTTCCCAAGATCAGATCCTGCAGTAGATACTGGGCTGCACTCCTTTGTTCTAGCCATCAGCTGGGAATCTATCCTCACAGTTCTTTATGAAAGCACCAGCAGCCTTACTTGTGTCCTTGGAGTTCGATGGCTGTTCCTTTTCTCCCACCGATGTCCCACATGATGACAGAGTGATCTGAACTTCCTGAGAACAGCACCCGCTGGACTGGGTCCCAACAGAGAGCAGTCACCCCACCTGAGAGGACAGACACAGCAGACATCAGCCACAAGGTAAGGATATTCCTCACCAAAGATATGTGAATGCCAAAGAGCTAGGACCTCGGGCAGTTCCTGGCATGCAAAATGCTTTTGTTGAAAGAACAAAAAAATAAGTCCCCAAAGAGAAAAAAATTGGCTCCAAGGATAAACATTCCATTCTTTAAGCACTTTCCTCCCAAATTTAATACACCATAAAATCAATTACAATAAAAACCAAAAGAAAATTAGAGAGACAATTAATTGACCTTCTAAAATAGACACAATTCTAAGAAGAATAGAAAATATTACACTGTTTGGAAATATTAACCATATTTTCTTAACCACTGCCTACCTCCCACCCTGACAATAACAGATTAGATGGAAATGGAGTTTAAAGATGCTCAGTTAAGATTTTTTATTCTTGCATATCAGATATACTTAGATCACACACTACAACATCAGAATTTAAAATTATGTTTTCTCTTTGTGGAATTTTAATTTACAGATTTCAGGCAAATCACTTATATTCCTTTTTTTTTTTTTTTTTGAGTTGGAGTCTCCCTCTGTTACCCAGACTGGAGTGCAGTGGCCGCTCCCAGTCACCGCAGCCTCGACCTGCTGGGTTCTGGCGATCCTTCCGCCTCCGCCTTCCGAGTAGCTGGAACTACAGGTGCGTGCTACCACGCCCTGCTGATTTTTTGATTTATTGTAGAGGTGAGGTCTCGCCAAGTTGCCCTGGCGGGCCTCGAACCCGCGGGCTCAGGCAATCCACTCACCTCAGCCTCCCAAAGTGCTAGGATTACAGGCTGAGCCACCGAGCCCGGCTATCACTTATATTCTTAAGAGTCAGTTTCCTCGAGTGTAAAATGGGATGATAGTAAGACCATGGCCACGTAACTATTACTACTACGGATAATTAATCAACCTAGCCACTGTCTACTTCATAAGATTGGGGTGAGAATTAGATTAGATCAATTACATAGGACCACTCCACCACTCTGTCAACAGTAGTGTGCAGCATAGATGTTGATTATTAGTATGACTCTAGTGGCTATAAACTGTTATGACAGATTTCCTATGGCAGTCCACTTATAAAATAAAACCTTATGAACTGAGGAAAATAATAGTTTTTTTCCTAATAAGATAAGCATAAAGCCTACAAATAATTAAGAATGCCAGAAAAATTATTATATTATCGAAAAATAACACATTATAAAAAGAACACAAAATAGCTTCTCATTTGTTGGAATCTGTCATTTTTCTTATTTGGATTATCAATTTGTTCTAATGAAGTGCTATCCTTTAAAAACTTAGAGAAGTTTCTCACATATAATTGTTTCAGAATTTTGTTTTTCTTTTTTTCATAACTCTGCTTGGTTAAGATTTTTTTTACAAGGTCAAAAGGGGGGGAACCCTCCCAAACCCCCACTATTCTGGATTATATTTTCTAGCTTCTTCCTATACCTGCACACCATTCTGCTGGTTTATACTTCTGTCCATGTAAGAATAAACATCACTTCACCCGGTACATATGGGTTTGCCCATCCTCTGTGGCTCCCAGCCTCATCCCTAGCACCGTCAACCCCATAACAGGAACAAGAAGAGTGCAGGTGTAGACAGGTTCCAGCATGGTCTGCTGAGTGAATGAAGGAGCAGATGAATGAACATAAGAATCTTTTTTCTCTCCACTTTACCTTTCTCTCCACTTTACACAAGTGTTTGCTTAAATACCACTTCCTTAGAGACCCCTTCCTTCACCACACTCATCATTTTGCTCTGCTTTCTTTTTTAATTGATAGATGATCTGCTGTCCTAGCAGAATATAAGCTCTAGAAGGGCCAGAGCTGTGGTGTGTTTACCACAGTTGCCAGTACCTAGAATTCTGCCTGGCTTACCTACAGTAAGCACTCAACAAGCACAGGCAAATGAGCAAATGACTAAATGAAGAATATGAATGAATGCCCATGGCCTTGTTCTTAGCAGATTAAACGGGTACATGACATGTCTTTCCTGGCTGACTAATGTTGCTAATGTGATGCCTTTATCTATTCTACAACTTGTACCTTTAGGTCAGGGAATACTCAACTCAGGAGAATCTCTGAGATGGTCTTGGCTGACTGGTTAAGCCACGACAACTAGGGGGCTAGATTAGAGAAAGGTGACAAATGTATGATATCTCCTATGTAATATATAAAATGAGTAACTCAGGCTCTTTAAGGCATCATGTCAAATTTAATAATGGTGGGCACTGATAAAAAGAAAGATTAGAAAAGCTTAATAGACTCAATTAAAAAGACTTAATTGGAGGGGTTGCTCATCCTGTCAGAATCCACATGGAAACACTGAAATAGGGCTTACCATGTACCAGGTGATAGACACCTTCAGTCGCCCCCCACAAATCTACACAGACACATCTGTGAAAACTGCACTATGAGGAGCAGATCCTCTGGCCTTCTTCGTTGGTGACTACAGGATGAGGATGGTTTATGGTGATGGAAATAAAAGTTTAGGTATAATATAAGGCAGAGGCTCTGGAGCCAGTCTCTAGGCTCAAATCCCAGTTCTACCTCCATTAGGTATACAGTGCTGGGCAAGTTATTCAAAGTCCTTGTGCCTCAGAAGTCTCATCTGTAAAACAAGGATGATAAGAGTAACTGACCCATATTTTTGTGGTGATTAAATAGGTTAGTATAGATAGGTAAGTACACCCTAGCACATGGAAAGCACTCAATAAATGTCAGTATGATTACAGTACAGGAGAGCTATATAGTGATCTATATAATCACTGTGACAGTGTCCTTTGTTGAGTCAGTATTGGGGTGAATTATGGTTGTAGAAACAAGACCAATCTCTAGCTTTGCCTGGCTGTAAGGGCTGGGAAGGAGAATTCCAGGGACAGAGAGTTGGGAAGACAAAATAGATAACCTAGTTAAAGCAAGTCAGGGTACATTCATCAGATCTTCCCAGGGCTCAGAGGAGAAAAGATGGAAGGAAAAGCTGTAAGACACCAAAAAGGATAGGATGTGGTGGGGCAGACACCTCTCGGGTCCCAGGCCAGTCCTATGGAAGTGTCTGAACAATGAGGTCTATTGAAAATTGATTTTGAACGCTACCATTTATTTCAAATCAGCTCAACAAGCAAGTACTGAGCATCTTCTATGTAGTGGGCACTGTGCAAGGCTCTGTGCATGTAACTGAATAAGACTCAGCCCCTATACCACCCCGAGTGCACGATGATGATAATTACTTTTGAGAACAAGAAGAGCATGCACACTGTATTTGGTGGAGCCATTCTCTCATGGGACATGTGGCTATTCCATCTGCCAAGGGTGCCTGTCCTATGTTTTATCGCCCAAGTAACTTTTCTCCCTCTTCAAGGTGCAGTTCGGATGCCCTCTTCTCCAGGAAGCCTTCCCAACACCCTTAATCTAGGTGAGTTCTAGTCTCTGTATACATCTCCATCGTTTCATTGACTCCACTATACTGAACTTTGTTGGATTACAGGACTGTTCCCACAGTCCTGTAATCTTTATATCTGAGCATAGTTCCTAGTGCCTGTTATATAGGAGGTGCTCAATAAATGCTTACCCACTGACCTGCTGAATTGGGAGGCAAGAGGAGTGGGAGGACAGTAATCAAGAGGCATCCTGGAGAGTCTCTGGGTAGGGGCCAGTGGGAAGGCCATGTAGGAAGACATGGAAGAGCACGAGACACAGAGGGAAGAGGTACTGACAGCAACATGTCTCTCCTGGGGGAATTTTTCCTGCATCTCTCCACAGACAGGGCTTCCTGTGAATTGCAGTCCTGTCCCCTCAGCATTTCTGGCAGCAGGGAGAGCCAATTACCTTCAGTGAGCTGCATTCCAAGCAGTGCAGACATGCACCTCACCCCCAACCCACATTGGGGCAGAGCCAACAGTTTCAGCACTTGTGGTTTCCAGTGTTTATATTTTAAATGACAAAAATCCTTTCTTCCATTTCATCTGACTTGGTTTCAGGTTAACCTATCTTTCTGCTCCCCTTCAAAGCTTCATTTTATGCTTCTGCCTTCATTTGACCTCCATAATATGACCTACAGGATAATTTTTAAATTAAAATGGTTTAATTCTTAAAAATAAAGTTTTCTAGTTATTCTTTAATGGTTATAGCAATTCTGTTTAGGCTGATGAAAAAGTTCTGGAAACAGATGGTAATGGTGGTGGCATAACACGGTGAATGTACTTAATGTCACTGACTTTTATACTTTAAATGGATAAAATGGTACATTTTATGTTATGTACTGTATATTTCATCAGAATAAAAAATTGCCAATATATTTTTAAAATAAAAGTTTTTATACTTATAAGGTCTATATTACTATATAGGTTCATGAAGTAATTGTTAACGGTTGGCTAATGTCCCATCACATGTATCTTATTTCACCCATTGTTAGATTTTTCTCAACTTTTAAGTATTATAAATTTTGCTTAGATGAATATTTTTATACATAAAACTTAGTTCACATTTCTGATTTGTTAGAAGAGAATTCCAAGTGTGAAACTAAATTAAAGAGTAGAAATATTTTAGTAAATTTAGTACATATCAGTAAAATACTTAGTGAACTCATTTTGGGGGGACTTGTACCACACAGTAAAGCCAGGGTTGGAAACCGCTGGGTCTATCTTGCCCGAGTGTGATCTGTAGCTCAGTGAGAGTATCCTCAAGGGAAGAAGGGACAGGCTGACACGTGGCTAGAGGAGAGATTGCCTGTGTCTTCAGATCATGGAGCCCCTGAATAAACTACCTCATCCTCTGGTTACTGCATTTTGCTCTGGGTTGAAGTGACAAGGTTTTTGTAAAGCTCAAGGTGCTCCGTCTATAGGCTATATCTTCCTGAGATCTACAAATGTTTATCTGCTGTGTCCCTGCCACCACTCCAGGGACATGTCCACACATGTTCAGTTCAAATGCCATTATACTTGCCCCCAGATCTGCTCTCTCTGCAGTTTTCCAGGTTTCGGGAAATGGCATCTCCAGTCACCACATGCTCCAGACAGAAGCCTGGGAGTCACTGCTAGTCAGTCACCCAAGTATGGCTGAGGCTGACCCTGATCTCCAAACAGATCTGGAATGCCCCTCCTCTTGTCTCCACAAACACTGTTGCCTGAAGTCCAAGCAAGTGCTGGCTTTCACCTTTTGTAGGGATGCCGGCAATGGCCTCTTAAATGGCTGCTCCACATCCATTCCTGTCACATTCAGTCTCCCACCAACTGCTGCCACAGTAACTTGTTTAAAATGCAAACAGAACAAGGCCTGGAGTTCCTAACACTGCTTGTAAGGGCATTTGCCTTTGTGCAGTCGCTCATGCTTTCCCACTCTGGGCTTCAAAGCTGCTGTCCCCGGAGCCTGGAATGTTCCCACCACTTGGGTAACTCCTCTTTTTCCTAAAGGTGCTATTTAAATGCCACGTCCTGGGGAAGCCTCTCTTTAATTCTCTGCAAGAGGACGGGCTCTCTTGTTATTGGTCTCCAAAGTAACTTCCGCATGCCTCAGGGCTTCACAGCACCTGCTACCCTCACGGGTCTGATGAATTACCTGTGATTACTAGTCTAATGCATGTACTCATGCTGGACTGGAAGGTGCTTGGGGTCTTCACCTATCTATTCTAGCACCATCATACGGAGAGAACGCTGATGACTATCAAGGACAATCAGCACCTACTGACTTGCATTTTATATAAACTGAGTCTGTGTGAAAGTCTCCACTGTGAGCAAAAACTAAAGTTCTCAAAAATATGAATTCGCATTTTTGCAATGAACTGTGCCTTTTATGGGTTTATTTTTGTTATAGTTACTCTGTTCCTTTCAGTAATTTTCTTAACAGCTAGTGAACAAACCTGTATTTAATTTTTCACTAATTAGCACGCTTTGGCAGATTTAAGTTCAAGTCCTCCTGTCTCAAATATGTTCATGCTAATCAAAAAAATTCTTAGAAATAAAAGGAAAGGCCAGATGCAGTGGCTCCTGCTTGTAATCCCAGCACTTTGCGGGGGCAAAGTGAGAGAATCACTTGAGTCCAGGAATTCAAGACCAATCTAGACAACATAGCAAGACCTCATCTCTACAAAAATTAGGCTGTATGGTGATGTGTGGCTGTAGTCCTGGTTACTTGAGAGGCTGACACAGGAGCATCACTTGAGCCAGGAGTCTCAGGCTGCAGTGAACTGCTATCGTGTCACTGCACTCCAGCCTGAGCAAGAGAGTGAGACTCTGACTCAAATCGAGTCAGGTAGAGAGAGAGAGAGAAAGAAAAAGATTTTATTGACATTATTAATCTCCAATAGTAAAATGTGATTTCCCTCTTTTATTCAAATTGTTTTTTTCTTTTTGGTAGAAATACATTCTAATTTCTACAGAAATAGCAAAGAACTATGATACTGGTATTTAACTCTAGAAAGAAAACCAGCAGAGGGAGCTTAAGAACATAGAACTAGTTTCCTAAATCCCTAAGGGTTAGAAAGAGTTATGTTTTGGCCTCTAGGCATGCCTATGAGGCCAATTCCCTCATCAGTCCACATTTTTGTAGGACCTTTAGTACCACAGGTGAGCAACAGGAGAAAGGCCCCAAAGTTGGGCACATACCGGAGACATGCCTGTTCTGAGTTTAGATCTGGAGTGATGAGCCCTCAAGGCGTCACTCTTTAACAGATCTAGATTTCCCATAATGTTTTGTTTGTACCTTACAAACAGCCCTTTCCCAGAATTGAGACTGACTGAGTTTGGGACCTCCCAGGGCCCAGCATGAACCTGCCACACTGGAAAAGCTCAACAGTGTCGGAACTACCAAGGACTCACTTGGACATCCTCACTACAGTTTAAAATGAAAGAGGTGTGCTGTAGCCAGATGAGTGACAGCAGACACTACTCTCCAGGAATACAAGTTAACATCTTACCTGCTATCTTTTCCTTCCTCTTGGTCAATGACCTTTCTGGGCCATGCCCTATTTTCCTCAAATATATTGCTTGATTAAAATGAAAGGAAAATGCTTTAAACTCTTTGAGAAAGGCAAGACACAATGCTGAGATAATGTTTTATATTAGAACAAGCCTGCAGGCTGGGCACAGTGGCTCACGCCTGTAATCCCAGCACTTTGGGAGGCTGTGGCAGGAGAACTGCTTGAGCCCAGTTCAAGATTAGCCTGGGGAACATAGCAAGACCTCGTCTCTACAAAAAAATAAAAAAATTCACCAGGTGTGGTGGCACCTGTAGTCCCAGCTACTCAGGAAGCTGAGGTGGGAGGCTCACCTGAACCTAGGAGGTCAAGGCAGCAGTGAGTCGTGATCATGCCACTGCACTTCAGCCTGGGTGACGGAGTGAGACCCCGACTTAACCGCTCTCCTGACCTGGAGGTAACAAAACAAAACTCAAAGGCCTCCTGTGAGCCACCCATGGAGAACGTCTGATGACTGAAGCCATCTGGGAACTCGCTGCCCCATCTTCTGCCTGCTGAGCGCACCTCTGGAATTCTGCCTTGAGTCTATCCACTCACTTTCCTATTGCCACTGTCCCGTTTCAAGGGATACTTCCCTACTAGCTTTCCACTTATACTCTCTACTGCCAGAACAATCTTTTAAAACCTGACCAGGTTAACTTCTTTGTTTCTAACTCTTTCACAACTTCCCACAGACATCAGGATGATGCCTGGGATGAGCCTGGATGATCTGCAGACTTGCTTTCATCTGGCTGCCCCTTCACCCCCACCTCTCATCTCCATCCCTTATTCCCAGTGTTCCCACCAAAAGAGTGACCAGTGGTTCCCAGGAGAGCCATGCCCTTGCACATCTCCATGCCTGGAGCCATGCTGGGTTTCTCTGCCTGGACTGTTCTTCTCGCTTGTTTTCCATAAACTTGACACTTAATTATTTCCAACCGTCTCAGGTTGAGCAACATCTCCCCTGAGTAGGACCTCCCTGATCACCACCCTGACTACCCCCGAGTCAGCTGCCCATTCTGTGTTCTTCGACATGCTCCCGCTCCACCCTGCCCCTGCCACCAGGCAGTATAATTACAGGTTAACTCTTGTCTTTCTCACTGGGTTGTGAGGAATTTAAGGACAAGGACTGTGCCTTTTGTTTCTGTGACCGGGAGTAGTGGCTGAGATCAACAAGGGAGAGCCCAGGGCTCAGAAAGGATCCAGGTCAGAACTAGGGGACACCACAGATCACAATGGGGTCCAGAAAGAGCCATCAGAGACACAGGACTACTGGGAGGGACTGTGTCACAGAAGTCACAGGAAGGCAGGTACAGCAAGAAGGAATGGCTGCGATGTAAAATGCTGCTGAAAGGTTAGGTAGGACAAGTTTTAAAACGTGCCCCAGAGCCGGGCTCGGTGGCTCAGCCTGTAATCCCGCGCCTTTGGGAGGCTGAGGTGAGTGGATTGCCTGAGCCCGCGGGTTCGAGACCCGCCTGGGCAGCGAGACCTCATCTCTACAATAAATCAAAAAATCAGCCGGGCATGGTAGTGCATGCCTGTAATTCTGGCTACTTGGAAGGCTGAGGCGGAAGGATCGCCGGAGCCCAGCAGGTCGAGGCTGCGGTGGCCGGAAGCGGCCACTGCACTCCAGTCTGGGCGACAGAGTGAGACTCCAACTCAAAAAAAAAAAAAAAAAAAAGTGCCCCAGTAGGCCACTGGTCACCCGAGGAGAGCAGTTTAAGTGGCGTAATAAAGACAAACCAGACTGGAGGAAGTGGAAAGCAAACGGGAAGTGAAGACTTTGAAGCTGCTGGGAAATTATATTCTTCTAAGAAATATTGCTGTTTGCTACCACTTGGATGAAACTTGAGGATATTTTGCTGAGTGAAATAAGCCAGTCACAAAATACAAAATACTGTGATTCCACTCCTATGAGTCACCTAGAGTAGTTAATGATCTACTGCCAGGGAAAGTAGAATGATCACTGCCAGGGATTGGGGAGGAGGCATGGATGGGGAGTTACTAAGAGGACACAGTTTTGGTTTCACAAGATAAAAAAATGTTCTGTGATGGATGCTGATGATGATTGCCCAACAATGTGAATGTACTTTAGGCAGCTGAACAGAACATTTCAAAGTGGTTTAAATGGTAAATTTTATGTTATGCATATTTTACCACAACTTAAAAAAAAATGAAGCATGGCCGTTAAGAGAATGGTAATTGCTACAACAGGACACAGGATTGAGAGGGTGTTGATTTGTTTTTCTAACAGAGAGGAAAGAAACTTAAGCATGTTGATAAGTTAAGAAGAGTGAGTTAGTCAAGAGGGAGTCCAGGGGAATCAGTTTTGGTGTGGAGACCCTGAGAAGAATGAGCCTGGGGCAAAGGAAGGAGGGCCCCTGCTGAGAAGAGGGAAGGGAAAGGAAAGGCCTATATGCCAGGGTGGAGGGCAGAAAGAGTGGGCAAGAAAGATGTTTCTTAAAAAGCCTCTGAAAGGTTTTTCAAGGAGGAGGGAGGGAATGAGATGGGAAAGGAGCTGGGGAGGGAGGTAAAAGTCTGCAAAAGCTGTTTATGGGCCCGGGAGGAGTGTCCTGAGGACACTTAGAGGGATTATGAGGCAGCTCCATAAGTTTGAATGGGAAACCATGACCTTGCAATGGTGATGAGGTCTAAGCCTCAGACAATGTGACCCACTATAGGCCCAGCTGACTACTCAAGGAGAAAAGGTGGACAGTTAGTCTGAATCAGACAGGCTTGCCAAGCAGGCAGAACATTCGCGTTCACGGAGAATGCTGGGACACATGGCAGAAGTGATGCACGCTGGGAAGGTGCTATGGGACTGAGGTGCTGGAAAAATGGAGGGATCATGGACTGGAATCCTCAACCAAAGGGAAGGACAAATATAGTGAAGTAAGGGTGGAGGGAACTGGAAAATGAGCCAACTAAATTCAGCAGTGAAACACAAGTTTCATATTTTTGAGGTGGGCACGGGTTGAAAAACTACCTATGGGGTACCATAGTCAAAATGGGGGTAACTGGTTCAACAGAGTCCTAAATCTCACCATCACCAATATGCCCATGTAACAAACCCACATATGTATCCCCTGAAATAAAAATTTTTTAAAAAAATTAAGAAAAGATTTCTGAAGTGGGAGGGAAAATCTGGGCCCGGGCTTGGCCAGGGGT
Source organism: Cephalopachus bancanus (assembly GCA_027257055.1). Lineage (NCBI taxonomy): Eukaryota > Metazoa > Chordata > Mammalia > Primates > Tarsiidae > Cephalopachus > Cephalopachus bancanus. The sequence continues at coordinate 228,475 of JAPVLO010000196.1, forward strand.
AGGTGGCTAGAAAAGGAATTCAATCACAGACTGGGGTCTCATCCACAGGGATGCTTCTATGAGTTCTTCCTCCCAAAGGCATGAATTAGGATGGTCTTTGATGATTCTTCTCCCTTGTATTCTATTTTTTCTACTGTATGTTTCTTATTCCAGCATTCCATTTTTCCCCTTCAGGAAATGCTTTATGATCTAGGTATTTTCCAATTTTACATCCTCTGCTATTTTTCTTACACGGCATCCACATTCAGTATTATCCCAGTCAACACTAAATTACGGGTTGGTGGTCTGCAGAAAACACAAAAGCCCATCCAGAATCGGCAGTGACTCATTTTCCAGGGTCAACATTTTCTAAAATCAACACGTTAAAAATACTAGTAAAAAATTAGCCATCATCATTTATTCAAGTCTTTCAAAAGTGAAGTGTAAATATTTTCTATTACCTTGCTTAAATGACCCTGAGTAGGCCAGTAACATAAAGGGGATCTTGGGTTTTAAACTGAAAAGGACCCAAAATGAAGTAAGGCTGAAGAGAAACTGCCCCCACCCTTTTCTAAGATGGAGTCTTGTTATGTTGCCCAGGATGGTCTCAAACTCCTGGACTCAAGGGATCTTCCTGCCTCAGCCTCCCAAGCAGCTGGGATTAAAAGGGCATGCTGTGCCTGATGAACTTGTCCCTTTTGATACGGCCAAGCTACCCATGATGAACATATTTTTTTCATTTGTTTTTGAAGTGAGTCTCTTTCTTGCACCATATTCTCACTCCAAGACTGAGGCAGCTGTCCTTTTGGCCTTCTGGAGTTTGAGCAGTTATCACATAGTCTTAAAAAATGTCCCATTCATGTATGCCAACACAAGTTTTCTCTAGTGCAATATGATAAAGAACCAAATCACCAATATTTTTAAAGGAGATTTAGTTCCTCTTCTGTTTGGATTATGCAGGAAAATTTTTGACAATATATCTTACTAAACCGTTCTGAAATCAGTAAAGCACATCATGTCTTTATCTTTACACAACCATGAATTGTACTTGGTCACTTTTAAAACATATCATCTGAACATCAGGATGTGCTGCGGGTAATATCTTGCTGTGAGATCAGCATGTGATGACTTTGCTTTTGATCCTACCTGTGTGTCCTCTGAATGTTGTGACCAGGGTACAGTTTTCTTGTTCCAGTTTGAGGATTGTTACTTGGCCTGAGTGGTCACCAATGAACACATGCCGGGTTTCAACATCGAATCTATCATGTAAGCATTAAGGATTATTTCTCAAAATTGAAGGGGGGTTGTTTACAATTTTTTTTTTTAAGGATATAACTGTAATAAGAAACATGCAAATCCCATTTGAGGAAAACTTGAAGACAGTGCTGAAAGACACAAAAGTGGACTTAAACCAGATGAAGGACATACAGTATTACTGGACAGGAAGACTTAAGACTTAAAGATGTCAATTCTCACTACATTAATTTATAGATTTAATATACTCCCAGTAAAAAAAAAAAATCAACCCATGTTGTCTTCTAGAGCTGGATTATGTTCATTCTAAAGGTTATATGGAAAAATAAGTATGCAAAAAGAGCCAAGAATACTCTGGAAATAAGAATAATATAGTATGTGATAGGCAAAGTTAGTTCTACCAGATATTAAAACATGTTATACAATTATCATGGTACCGTGGGAAGGGGATAGGCAGTGGTGGGAAATTGCCAGGGGAAGGAGGAGGGATACACCTCATCAATAAGGGTAACTGCTCTCAAACCAGGTGAAGTGGGGACCAAAGTAAGGCCCAAATTTACCTACACAACGACCACTTGTATACTTAACCCTGAATTGTACCCCACAATTTTAAAATTTAAAAAATGCTATAAAGTTTCTTTAATTAAAAGTGTAGTACTGGTACATAAACAGACTAATGCAAAGTCTAGAAATAGATCCAAAAGCACAAGAAAAATTTAGTATATGTCTGATAAAGGAAGATTTTCCAATAAGTAAGAAAAAGATCAATTTTTTTTTTTTTTTTTGAGTTGGAGTCTCACTCTGTCGCCCAGACTGGAGTGCAGTGGCCGCTCCCGGCCACCGCAGCCTTGACCTGCTGGGCTCTGGCGATCCTTCCGCCTCAGCCTTCCAAGTAGCTGGAATTACAGGCATGCGTTACCACGCCCGGCTGATTTTTTTTTAATTTTACTGTAGAGATGAGGTCTCGCTGCCCAGGTGGGTCTCGAACCCGCAGGCTCAGGCAATCCACTCATCTCAGCCTCCCAAAGGCGCGGGATTACAGGCTGAGCCACCAAGCCCGGCTAAAATATTAATTTTTAAAACAGGATGTTGGCACAAACTGGATAGCTACTTGGGAAAAAAAAAGGAGTGGAATCTCACGTTGTATACTAAGATAAATTACAAATGGTTCTAAATGTAGAAAATGAAAACATAAGTTCTAAATAGGAAAGCTTCTTGGTAACCTTGGAGTGGAAAAACTATGACTCAAAAACAAGTATTATAAGCAAAGACAAAGTGGCAAAAAAAATTTGCAAATTACATCACAAGAGTCCAAATTCCTAATATAAAAAGAACAATGAAAAAGATCTCAAACTTAATAGAAAAATGGGCAAAATCTGAAAGGACGGTTCAAGAAGAAATGAAAATGGTGGCTGGGTGTGGTAGCTCATGCTTGTAATCCCAACACTTTGAGGGCCAGGAGTTCAAGGCTAGCCGGGGCAACATGCTGAGACCTTGTCTCTACAATAAATCAAAAAATTATCTGGGCATGGTAGCATATGCCTGTAGTCTCAGATACTTGGAAGACTGAGGTGGAAGGATCGCCTGAGACCAGCAGATCAAGGCTGTGGTGGCCATGAGCAACACTACACTCCAGCCTGGGCAACAGAGAAAGACTTCAACTCAAAAAAAAAAGAAAGAAAGAAAAAAAAAATAGTCATTCAAAAAACGAGTTACCATAACAGGTCTGACTGTGATCCTTTGAAAGGCTGCTTGCAAAGTTGGCATAGTGTCTGGGAACTTGGATTTTGGGAGGGTTCCCACAATTAACTGATAAGAGTGGCTCACTGTGCCTTAACTATACAAACAATATAGATGCTAAATACCTGTTTTCCTTCCTTCTGGGAGTCTGGAATTTTGGCACATGCCAGGTATTGGTTGCCTACATGACCAGCCTTTGGTAAAAACCCAGGCAAGGAGCCTCTAATGAGCTTCTCTGGTCGACAACACCTAACAACCCAGAGATACACTGGCAAAAATACAAAATAACACATGCCCAAGGCTATTACTCCATGTTATTTTAATAGCTAAAGTTTGAAAATAACGCAAAAGTCCACCAATAGGGGACTTACTGAATTAACTATGCTACAACCACACAGGAGAATCCTATGCAGCTAAGGGGGTAGGAGGGGGAAGATATCCCACACACAGACAGAGTAATTTCCAGGATATAGTATTAAGTGAGAAAGGGAAAAAAGCTAAGGCGTATGAGAGTTTATAAGCTATGCTACCTTTGTGTAAGAAAGGGAGAGAAAGAGAAATATAAAAGTGTATATGAGTGCACATATTCCTATTTAGAAAAGGAAGCACTGGGGACAGGTGCAGTGGCTCATACCTGTAATCCCAGCACTTTGGGAGGCCAAGGAAGGAAGACTCCTTGAGCCCAGGAGTTTGAGACCAGCCTAGGCAACATAGTAAGACCTCATCTCTACAAAACATAAAAAAGAAAATTAGCCAGGCATAGTGGCAAACACCTGTAGTCCCAGCTACTTGGAAGCCTGAGGTGGAAGAATCTCCTGAGCTCAGGAGGTCAAGGCTGCGGTGAGCCATGATCGTGGCACTGTACTCCAGCCCAGGTGACAGAGACCATGAATCAAAAAGAAAAGAAAAGAGGAAAAGAATGCACAGAAAGGGTTAAGTTCTAACAAAAACTGCTGACCACAAAGCAAGGGGTCAGTGACAGCAATGAGACCTCTCTAGAGGCTGAGGCATAAGGATCGCCTGAGTCCAGGATGTGGAGGCTGCAGTGAGCCATGATCATGCCACTGTATTGCAGCTTGGGTGACAGAGTGAGATCCCAATTCAAAAAAAGAAAAGAAATACTAGAAGGGTTAAGATATAACAAAAATGGCTGCCCACGGAGGAGGGAGAAACAAAATGCGGGGACAGTCGCACGAGTCAGACATCTCTTGTTCCTGTTTTGGAATCTTGTGATAATTGTACATATCAGAAAAATACATAAAATTAAAAGAAAAAAATCCCCCAAGCTGAAAACAAATGAATGAACCTAATTATCAAGTTGGTGACATAACCACATAGTTAGCATTATTTCAAGTGACTTTAAAATAACACATTCAATGCACATTCATGGTAGAATATACTCTAAGGACAAAGAGAGCTGCAAAGAAATATAAAATCTCACTCAATAGTCTTACTGTTATTATTACATAGCTCTTAATATTTTGAAACCGATTAAGTATTACAGGGTAAAGCAAATAAGGAATCATGTCAATATTTTAGGAACTGTGGTTTTCAGCTCAAGATAAAAGAACCAGATACAAAAAAGTAAAAAAGTAAAAACCCAGTAATGTTAAATTTGAATTAGAAAAATTATATGAACTTTGTTCATATAATTTGTTTTCTTTTAAAAAATACACACACATTTAAATACATTTCCCAGTTAACTCTGAATATTATTCCTCACTAAAAGAATGGCTGATACCAGGACTGAGACATCAAAAGTTCAAGATGAACTGAAGATGTTGTACCAGGGCTAGTGGGCTTATCTCATAGAGACATAGTGGTGAGGGATGAACAGGCAGAACACAGAGGTTATCAAGGCAGTGAAACTCTTCAATATGATGCTACAATGGTGAGTACACTATACATCATACAAGCAAATGACACCATGAAGAAGTAAGGAGAGTGGATTCGGTAGCTTCAAGTATTAGAAAAAAAAGGTGAGCACTGCCCTAGGAAAAAAAAAATGGGGTACCGCTCTAGACAAGAATGATGTAAAAGGTGTGACACCACCTGCAGCCACCTTCTCTAGATCCAATTTCAAACAAGTTCACTGCAGGAAGTAATTTTCAAACAGTTAGGGAAATCTGAAAATAGATTGAATATTCAACAATATCAAGGAGTGATTATTAAATTTTAGGTGTAACAATAACTTTGTGATTATTGAAAAAATGATCCAGATATTTTCAATGAAGTGTGTAAGGATGAAATGACAATAAGGTCTGAAAATTGCTTTAAAATACTCCAGCAGAAAGAGAGAGAATGCAAAAAGAGATGAAAGAATCAACAGTGGATGTGAGTGTTGATGAGTATGTGAATGTCCATTGTACTATTTTTCCCAATTTGGAGTGTGTTTTGAAAATTTTCACAATAAACCATTAACAAAAAGTACAGAAGACTGTGACATAACAAAAAAGTGTTACTCTTTTAACAGTTATCAGACATATGTTAAGATAACATTAAAATATGTAAGAAAAAAGATCACCTTAAATGATTTGTGTTCTTGAATTATAAGAACACATGTAAAAAAAGACCCAATTTGATACCCAATAGTCTTTAAAATCATAAGTAAATAACAGTATTCTCTTTAAAAATACAAATTCAGCAAGTTATTTAGAATAGGGTTGAAATAAAATTATATTACAACCTCAAGCCAGAATGACTGGCATTAAGAGCATGATGGGAAGAAACAGATAATCGTAATAGCTTTTCAGAACTTTTTAACCTGCATGGGAAATAAATCTAAATTATATTAGGTGGGAAAATATTCCACTATATAGGGTGACATTTTAGAAATACTTCCAACATGAATAAAGTCCTAAAATGAAGAGTACTTCAGTTGTTTTTGTGAAAACAGGAAACATATGATCAAAGCACCAACAAGTAAGACACTAACAGGTGAGGCTGGTGATAGTCCTCACAAATTTAAAGACTGGAAAGTGAAATGAGGAAGGAAAACATTTCTAGTTCCCACCATCTACCTGCCAAAGACCTTTGGGAAATACCTCCGTTTTGCTGTATCTAGTTGTGCAGAGGACTTGCTGAAAAATCCTTATACCCAAGATCTAATCCTGTTCTTCCAGGTAATAACAGTTGTGTGACCTTGAGCAAGTGACTAACCTTTCTTTAGCTTCCCTGGGCCTGGGTTTCTACACTGTGAAAACTCAAAATTAGGTCTTTTGTTTTTGCTTCCCATGATCATTTTGACAGTGAACAAAGTAATGTGTGGAAGCACTCTGTAAACTATTAGGGTCTGCAAATCCAAGATATTTTCTTCTTTTTTGTTTCTTTTCTTTATTATTGTTGTTTTTTTTGTTACTATCACAACATCTGAAGCTTCATATATTTAACCAAAACAACCAAAAAATTTGAAGTTATTCATAAATTGATAGTTCAATTTGTGAAACAGTCAGTCTCTTTGGGTTCCTTTATTTTTCTATTTGAATTTTGATTATTTTCATTGCATATTTACTTCTCCACCAAGAGGCCTAAAAGAAGGGGGGGGCGGGAAGCATGGACTCAATCTGTTACTTGTTGGCTTGGCTGAGTGACTGAGGTGGAGATGGGAAATGAGTTCCTCTGTGCAGGGCTCCTATCTATACCATTTGCTGTTTACTATGATGAATGGGGTAATGATATTATTTACAGCATTTTACGTGGTTTCCTCAGATCTTCCTCCTCCCTGTAAGTGTGGAGGGTGGCAGACACAGGGGAAAGGTTCCCACAAGGAAATGTGTTTAAAAGTTAAATTTAAATGTGAACCCTAATACTGTATGGCTTGCCTAGTAACAATCTGTCCACCGGCCAGCTCCCAGAAAAAATCTCCAGCCCTGGAGAAGTCACATGCTTCTTGGCTGAGACCCTCTGGCAAAAGCACAGTGCTGTCATGCCATCAGTGTTTAGCAATGGAAAAATACTCAAGAGCAAGGGTTGGCACTGTGGCTCCAAACTGGAGCTAGCAAAGCAGAGCAGGTGGGGGTCAGAGAATCTTCTGGAAGGCCCCTCTGTAGTACGCAGCTCCCTTCTACCTTAACGTGAGGTTGGCTGGATGGAACTAAAGCCCGGAAGCTTAACACACACAGACTTCTGATACCCAGCCACAGGACTTTCTGCCTGGTAAACCACACAGTGTGGCCAAAGTAAAGCCACAAAATGAGGATGGCTTTCAGAGATGCCTGAAATAACCTTACATCAGAAACTAACACTGTCAGGGCAAGTTTAACTCTGTGCATTTGTTTTTTGTTCTTCATTTTCAGATAGGTTAACAAGTTAGTTTCTTGAGGGTAAAATCTGTCATTTTCCTCCCATACTCCTTGGCTTGGCTAGTTACACAGAAGCCAGCATAAGAACAAATTATACTGATGTCATTAGTCCTGTCTCACAGAAGCACTGCAGTATAATGAAAAACTAACAAAAAAAGGAGTCCAAGGCAGAAGACCTGTGTTCTGGCAGGGATTTTCCCAACTAGCTGAGTGGCCTCCAGTAAGACACAGAACCCTTTCTGGTCTTCAGCCGGCTTACCTTAAGATGAGGGTGCTATAGACTGAATTTTTTTTTTTTTTTTTGAGTCAGGGTTTCTCCTGGCTGGAGTGTTGTGGTACAATCGACTCACAATAGCTTTAACCTCCTTGGCTCAGGCAATCCTCCCGCCTCAACCTCCTGAGTAGCTGGGACTACAGGTGCATACACCACCAGTTCTGGCTAATTTTTAAAATTTTTTGTAGAGATGGGGTCTTGCTTTGTTGCCCAGGCTGCTCTTGAATTCCTGGCTGAAGCAATGCCCCCACCTTGGTCTCCCAAAGTGCTGGAATTACAGGCATGAGCCACTGTGTTCAGTCTAAACTAAATTAAAATAACAGAAAAATGAATTGACAAATAAAAAGTATATATATTCAAGGTGTATGACATGATAATTTGATATACATATATACTGCATGATTACCAAGATCAAATTAAGACCTCCATACCACCCATAATTAGTGTGTGTGCAGAGAGACTGGATGATTTTGTCCAACCCAAATTCTTATGTAGAAACCTAATCCCTAGTGAGATGGTATCAGGAGATGGGCCCTTTGGGAGATGACTAGGTCATGAGGGCAGAACCTCTCATTAGTGTCCTTATAAAAGGAGCCCCAGAGAGCACCACTGCCCCTCCCACCACGCGAGGACACAGTAAGAAAATGGTTGTCTATGAAGTAGAAAAGTAAGACTTCACCAGACATGGAATCTGCTGGCCCCTTGATTTTAGAATTCCCAGTCACCAGAATTGTGAGAAATAAATTCCTGTTGTTTGTAAGACACCTAGATTATGGTTGTTATAACAGCCCAAATGGACTAAGACAGAAGGGTTGTACTGTGTGATCTCTAAGTGCTCTTCCAACACTAATACTGTAAGAAGTCATTAATGTGTTGGCAAGAGAGTTCATGTATTTCAATTCAAGCTCTATGCTCATCTGAACTGGCTTTCAGAAAGTAAAGCTTGGGGTTTCTTTTATTAACAGGAAGAACTACCCTCTCAAAGATGAGCTGCTTTTACTTTCTATTTCTTAGCATCCTTGCCTCTGGTCTTCTAAGGTAACTTGCCACTTTTATAACCTTCCACAATGGTCATTCTGTTTCTTCATGCTGTGGTCCAGGAACAAAAGGAAGCGTGATATTAGCCCATAAACACACAAAATTATACTGACTGTCACACAGATGCAAAGAAACAGCAACATACATTGTCAGATTGCTGAGAATCACTGAATAGGTATTTTATAAATAAGGAGATGACATTAGAAAGCACGCCTTACTGTTTCTTCCTGCTTTTGCTGACAAGTGATCTGTCTCCACCTACTTCCTCATTTGCCAGAAGGTAGGGAGACTATGCATTTTAAACTGAGAATCCCAAGGTCCTTGACTCCCTACAATGGTAGCATCCTCCCCTAGCCAACACTGGTCTTGCTGGAGCCCAGTCAGTCAGATGTGAGGGTTATCCAACAGAAACAGGAATTCACCCTGAACACACAAAGACCCTGGCACTTTGGGTCAGATCATTCTACACACCCTGGAAAAGTCTCATGTCTAGAACAAAGCTTGTAGCATTACCAGCTGACCCACTCTAGTCCTGGCATGATCCTCTGAAAAACTATTTTTTTTTTTTTTTTTTTTGAGTTGGAGTCTCACTCTGTCGCCCAGACTGGAGTGCAGTGGCCGCTTCCGGCCACCGCAGCCTCAACCTGCTGGGCTCTGGCGATCCTTCTGCCTCAGCCTTCCAAGTAGCCGGAATTACAGGCATGCGCTACCACGCCCGGTTGATTTTTTTATTTATTGTAGAGATGAGGTCTTGCTGCCCAGGCGGGTCTCGAACCCGCGGGCTCAGGCAATCCACTCACCTCAGCCTCCCAAAGGCGCGGGATTACAGGCTGAGCCACTGAGCCCAGCTCGAAAAACTATTTTTAAAGTAAATTGGAGTTCTGTGGTTCTTCTCCCTGGCACTGATAGGAATGTCCATAATCTTAATATCTATGTGTATGTAAATTACTTCTGTATGAAAGTTAAATATTACATTTTGGTGATGGTTTCATCTTCAGGTATAATAAATCTTTCAGATAGCTGAGATTCACAAATTGGGGCTGTGTCCTGCTAGATGTCAGACCCTGGGTCACAGTGGACCCGCAACTGGCTCAGTAGAGTCTAATGCTTCAGGTGAAGTTACGTTACTTGACTCCACTCACATGGGGATTCTAAATAACTTGTGTCTTAGGAAAGACTACACAGAAAGCATCATAAGCACACAGGCTACCTTAGCAAAAAGCAAAACAAAAAACTTTCATGTTGCAAAATTTCATGAATCAAAGAGGTCAACAACTAAGTTCCCACCAAGAGATTTTGTCCAGTAAAGGATACTGCAGGCCCGAGGCCACGGCACTGGTGCGATAACCGCCCAGGCGCTGCCCACTCTCAGAGCAGTGCCAGGCAAATTGCTTGTCCTGTCCTGTGCTCAGCACCCACTCCAGCTCCAAGACAAACAGGATCATCGTCACTCTGCTCTGATGTGCTGAAAATCAAGAGACAAGAAAACAACCTATAAAGCATCCCAAGGAAGCTGGAAAAGCATAGTCCATGGAAATCATGATTCTTCTCCCCACCCCAGAATAAACTGAACAGTATAACCATTTTAAGGACAGAGTAGAACTGTGGCTCTTGTTGAGGGGTGTAAGCCCTTGTAGACAGGCACGTCCAAGTTTTCTAAATAATTTTTTTTAATTGATCATCTCTTCACAATGCTCCCCACTAACTCATTTGTGCCAACCCAAAGATTACTGCCATAGACAGCTCCGGTTGCCAAAGGGCCTGGGTCTCTTCCCTCAGACATGCTAGGGCTGCAGGACTACACAGCACCGGATCCAGTGTGACCATAAAACACACTGGCAACCCATTCTGTTTTTAATCATTGTGATGACCTTACAAAATGGGTGATTTACTGATTTTACAACAAATCCAACCTTAGCAAGATGGCCCTTTTAGGCTGGCTAACATACAATGCAGTCAGAACCAGAGTGCATACCCATAAAAGTCATTCATAAAACGCCAGGTGTTTTAAGAGCTGGTGGCCTCTACAATACATACCTGCCTTTCAGAGGACCAGCCACTATCAAGATCAAAATATAGGCTTTAACTAAAAGATGTGACTTTTCAGAGAAACTCCTGAAGATCTTTTCACATCTGTGCCACCAAATGTCCACTTCAAGTTCCACCAGTGGTGGAATAAAACTCTCAAATGAGTCCAAGCAGACTCAAGTCTATTTCAGGCAGAAAGTGGCCCTTAGCACCTCTCCCCTTTTTCCTGAAGGGGCTTTTGGTTTTTTATCTGTCACCTTCTAAGTCCAAGGGGATGACAGTAGACCTAGAAGATAAGGGGCTTTAGCTTTCTGAGTGGCTTTCACTGCCAGAGGAGACAGAGGCTATGAATGTTAAGTGGCTTGCTCAAAGCTACAAAAATCAATGAGCACAAAGCTAGAATCAAAACCCTCGTCTCTCTGACGTCATACTTGTTTCTCTCTTTCAGTGTCAGGTTGCCTATGACTACTAAGGGGGGATTCTAAGCACATACTCTTTCTATGGTGACAGAATTCTTTTATTCAGAAAGAGGCATTTCAAAAATACATACTTATCACTAAGCTTTAGAAACTCACATAAGAAAATATGGCCTTGATGTCTGGCTATACTTCCTGAACATTCAAGCGCTATGCTCATCTGAACTGGCTTTTAGAAAGTAAAGCTTAGAGTTTCTTTCATTAACAGGAAGTACTACCCTCTCAAAGATGAGCTGCTTTTACTTTCTACTTCTTAGCATTCTTGCCTCTGGTCTTCTAGGTAACTTGCCACAAGGATCTCGCTTTGATCCTTGATTGTAGGGAAAGGTAGCTATGTTCTTACTGGTAAGTATGATATTAACTGAAGGTTTTTTTGTAGATTTCTAAAAACCAAGTTTAAAAAGCTCACCTCTATTCCTAGTTTGCTGAGTATTTTGTCCTGAGTTACGATTTTAATAAGTGTTTTTTCCACCGTAACTGATGCGATGACACAATTTTTCTCCTTTAAACTGTTGATGTGATGGAGTACATTGATTTTCTAATGTTAATCCAGCTGGACTAGATCCCATTTGGTCACGATGCATCATTATTTGTATACATTGTTGGATATGATTTGCTAGTTAGTTTTTTGGTTTTGAAAGGATTTTTGCATTTATTTTCATGAGAGATACTGGTATGTAGTTTTCCTATCTTGCTTGTAATACTTTGGTTTTGGTAGCACTGATTGATTTTTTGAAGATTTTATTGAAATGCACATAACACATATTCACCACATTAACCATTTCAGAGTGTACAATTCATTGGTTTGTATATTCACTGTGTTGCGCAATCATCACTATTATCCATTTCCAGAACATTTCCATCATCCCAAAATGAAGCTCCATATCCCTAGTACCCCTTTCCCCATCCTTGGGAAACCACTAATCTTTTTTTTTTTTTTTATCTCTGAGGATTCTCTTATTCCTGACATTTCATAGAAATGTAATCATACAGTATATGCCTTTGTGTGTGACTTCTTTTAACCTAAGTTTTCAAGGTTCACCCATACTGTAGCATGTACCAGTACTTTATTACTTTACAGTGGCCAAATAATTCATTGCACATCTATGCCACACTCTGTTTATTCACTTATCTCCTGATGAACACTGAGGCTAATTCCATTTTTTGGCTATTGTGAAAAATGTTGCTATGAATATTTGTGTATGAATTTTTATGTGAATACTGGCCTGTTCTATATAACTATGTCTTGGTCAACAACAGACTGCATATAGGATGATGGGCCCATAAGATTACAACAGAGCTAAAAAGGCACAGCTGTCATGATGCTGCACAATGCTTTACTCATGTGTTTGTGGTGATGCTGATGAAAACAAATCAATTGTGCTGACAGTCATATAAAAGTACAGCAGTTATGTACAGCATATAAGACAATAATAAATGACTATGTTACTATAATAAATAACTTATTTACTATACTATACTTTCTATCATTTAGAGTGTACTCCTTCTACTTATTATTTATTTTTAAAGTTAACTGTAAAACAGCCTCAGGCAGGTCCTTCAGGAGGTATTCCAGGAGGCCCTGTTATCATAGGAGATGACAGCTCCATGCATGTTATTGTTCCTGAAAACCTTTCAGTGGGAAAAGATGTGGAGGTGAAAGACAGTGATATTGATGATCCTGACCCTGTGTAGGCCCAGGCTCATGTGTATTTGTGTCTTAATTTTTTTTTTTTTTTTTTGAGTTGGAGTCTCACCCTTTCACCCACGCTGGAGTGCAGTGGCATACTCATGGCCACCACAGCATTGACCTGCCAGGTTCCAGTGATCCTTCCACCTCAGCCTTCCAAGTAGCCGGAACTACAAACGCACGTTACCACGCCCAGCTAATTTTTGATTTATTGTAGAGACGAGATCTTGTCAAGTTGCCTGGGTTGGTCTTGAACCCGCGGGCTTAGGCAATTCACTTGCCTCTGCCTCTCAAAGTGCTGGGATTACAGGCTGAGCCACCGAGCCTGGCCAGTGTCTTAATTTTTAACAAAAAAGTTTAAAAAATTTAAAAGCAGAACAAACTTATAGAATAGGGTTATAAAGAAAGAATATTTTTGTACAATTGTACAATGCATTTGTTTCAAGCTAAGTGTTATTACAAAAGAGTCAAATAGTTTTATAAAGTCAGAAAGTTACAGTAAGCTAAGGCTTCTTTATTCTTGAAGAAAATATTTTTATAAATTTAGTATAGTCAGTGAACAGTGTTTATGAAGTCTACAGTAGTGTATAGTAATGTCCTAGGTCTTCATATTCAGATCCCCTCTCACCCAGAGCAACTTCCATTCCTGCAAGTTCCATTCATGGTAAGTGCCCTAAACAGGTGTACTATTTTTTATATTTTATATTGTATTTTTATTGTACCCTTTCTATGTTTAGATATGTTTAGTGTAACACATACTTTCCATTGTGTTACAATTGCCTACAGCATTCAGTACAGTAACATGCTGTGAAGGTTTTTAGCTTAGGAGCAATGGGCTATACCACATAACCTAGATGTGTCCTAGGCTATACCATCTAGGTTTGTGTAAATGCAGCCTATGATGCTTACACAACAATGAAACCGCCTAAGGATGAACTTCTCAGAACGTATTCCCCATCATTAAGTGACACAGGAATATGCATTCAATTCTCTTGGGTATATAACTCGGAGTAGAAATGCTGTGTCACAAGGTAATTTATACATAACTTTCTGAAGAAGTGACGAACTCTTTTTCAAAGTGGCAGTGCCACTGCACATTCCCATTGTTAGTGTAGAGGGTTCCAATTTCTCCATGTTCTTGTCAACATTGTTTTCTTTTTTTTTTTTTTTTTGAGTTGGAGTCTCACTCAGTCACCCAGACTGGAGTGCAGTGGCCACTCCCCTGGCGATCCTTCCGCCTCAGCCTTCCAAGTAGCTGGAATTACAGGCATGCGCTACCATGCCCGGTTGATTTTTTGATTTATTGTAGAGATGAGGTCTCGCTGCCCAGGCGGGTCTCGAACCCACGGGCTCAAACAATCCACTCACCTCAGCCTCCCAAAGGCGTGGGATTACAGGCTGAGCCACCGAGCCCGGCCTACATTATTTTCTTTCTTTTTTTTTTTTTTTTGAGAAGAATTAATATTTCTTGAACCACTGAGCGGTGTTTTGGTTACTTCACTAAGCAATTTGCATATGTGAACTTTCAAGAATTTTTTTATTGTGGTGAAATACATATAACATAAAATTTACCACTTTAGCCATTTTAAAGTATATAGTTCTCTGGCATTAGGCATATTCACACTGTCATGTAACTATCACCACCATCCAATCTCTAGAACTTCCTCATCTTCCCAAACTGGTGCTTTGTATCTGTTATACACTAACTCCATTTCCGCTTTTCCTGACAACCACCATTTACTTTCTGTCTCTATGAATCTGACTACAATAAGTACCTCATATAAGAGGAATCCTTCAGTATTTGTCCTTTTGTGACTTGCTTATTTCACTTAGCATATGTCTTCAAGTCTCATTTGCATTGTAGCATGTGTGGAAATTTCCTTTTTAAAAAAATTCTTTATTTTAAAGATGTGGGGTACAATATAGAATTAAGTATACAAATATTCATTATGAAAGCATCCTTATTGATGAGGTGTGCCTTCCCCTCCCCTGGCAGTTACCCACTACTGCCAAACCCTTTCTTATAGTATCATCATCATCGTTCAAGGTCTGCTTATGAGTAAGAACATATGGTACTCTGCTCTTTGTTTCTGTGACAGATCACTGAGTATGATAGACTCAAAATTCATCCAAGTTGCTGTGAAGTCCTTATGTTTGTCCTTCTTTATGGCTGCATAATATTCCACTGCATATATGTACCACATTATATGTGGTAGCATGGTTGGTTCCATGTTTTTGCTATAGTGCTGCAATAAACATGCATGTGCAGGTATCTTTTTTGTAGAATGATTTGAGTTCCTCAGGGTATATTCCCAATAGGGGATTGCTGGGTCTTATAGAAGGCCAATTTCTAGTTCTTTCAGAAACCACCATGCTGTTTTCCAAAGAGGCTGCATTAGTTTGCATTTCCATTAGCAGTGTAGAAGCCTTCCTTTTTCTCTGCATCCTTATCAGTATCTGTTGTTTGTTTTATTAACAACGGCCATTCTTACTGGTGGTATCTCAGTAAGGTGAGTATCTCAATGTGGTTTTGATTTGCATTTCTTTGTTAATTAGTGAAGCTGAGCACTTTTTCATGTGTCTGTTGGTTGCCCATAACTCTTCTTTTGAGAAGTGTCTATTCATGTCTTTTGCCCACTTTTTAATGGGGATGTGTGTGTTTTTTTCCTATTGGCACATTTAAGTTCCCTGCAGATCCTGGATGTTAGATCTTTGTCAGATATACACAGTTGGCAAATATTTTTTTCCAGAGAATTTCCTTCCTTTTGGAGGCTGAATAATATTTCATTGTATGTATATATCATACTTGTTTATCCATTCATCTGTTTATGAAAATTTAAGTTGGTTCTACCTTTTGGCTATTGGAAATAATGCTACTATGAACATGTGTGTACAGATACCTGTTTGGGCCTCTGCTTTCTTTTATTTTGGGTAAATACCATTGATTAATTTTTATAACCTAAAAATTACTGGAATAAATCTCACTTGATCATGATGTATTATTGTTTTTATATATTGCTAGATTTGATTTGCTGAAATCTTGTTTAGATTTGTTGCATATACTTTCATGGGGAATAGTTGACTATAATTTTCTTTTCTTTTTTTTTATTGGCTTAGTTTTAGTATCAGGTAATGCTGATTTCATAGAATGGTATAGGAAGTCTTTCACTTATTCGATTTCTGAAAGAGGTCGTGTGAAGCTGGTATTGTTTCTTCCTTAAATGTTTCATATAATTCACCAGCGAAGTCATATCTAGGCACGAAGCTTTCTTTGTAGGAAGATTTTATTTCACTTTGTTATCAAATTTATTAGCATAAGGTTGTTCATATAGTGGGAAACTGCCAGGGGAGATTGGGTGGGATTGGCAGTTGAGGGACACTGCCAGGGGAGGGAGGGGCACACCTCATCAACAAGGGTACCTGCATAATGAACATTTGTATAATGAACCTGCATAATGAACATTTGCATACCTAACCCCACATCTTAAAAGAAAAGTTCATAATATTCCTTATTATGCTTTAAATATACCTATACTCTGAATGTCATTTCACTCACCCTTGCATTTTCTCTTTTAACTACTGATAGGTCTGGCTAGAAGTGTAAGGATCTCAAAACACCAGCTTTTGATTTCACTGATTTTTCTCTACTTTCTGTCTCATGAACTTTCACTGATGTTTCCTTTCTTCTGGTTAGCCTAGCTTTCGTTTCTGAGTCTTTTCTTTTTTAAGGTCTATTTCTTCCTAAAGGTTTCACTGGGTTTTCCTTCATATATGAGAAGGACCCAAAAAACCACCAGAATCTATTTATAAAAAATTATGTATTCTTGTGTGTTTAAACTTAGTCACCTTCAAAGTACTCTCCATTTGATGCAATATACCTATCGATATGCTTTTTCCACCACTGGAAACAGTTTCTGAACTTGTTGATTTTGATGCCTTTTAGGGCTTCTGCTGTTTTTTGTTTCACCTCGGCAAAACGTTTCCCTTTGAGGACTTTTTCATCCAGGAAACAAAAAAAAGTTGCTGATGGCAAGATAGGGGGAATAGGGAGGGTGAAGCACGGGGATCATGCTGTTTTTGATAAAAAAAAACTACTGAACACTCAGCACAGTGTGGGCATGTGCGTTGTCATGGTGGAAGAATCAGTCACCTGTTTGCCACAACTCAGGACATTTCTTCCACCAATCATGATGCAACCTTCTCAAAACTTCAGATAAAAACTTTGGTTGACTATGTGATCCAGAAGTACTAATTGCAAGTGTACTATAAGGGGGCTACCCTCCAAAAGATACTGTTTTGTTTTGTTTTGTTTGGGGGGGGTCTCCCCTCATATTACAAAGCTATGTTATTAAGTGCATAAACACTTAGGATCATTAAGGTGTTCTGATGGACTGGCCCTTTATCATTATGAAGAAATCTTCTTTATCCTTGGTAATATTCTTTGCTCTGAAGTCTACTTTGATTTTTATTTTTTTATTTTTTTTGAGTTGGAGTCTCACTCTGTCGCCCAGACTGGAGTGCAGTGGCTGCTCCCAGCCACCGCAGCCTCGACCTGCTGGGCTCCGGCGATCCTTCTGCCTCAGTATTCTGAGTAGCCGGAATTACAGGCATGCGCTACCACGCCCGGCTGATTTTTTGATTTACTGTAGAGATGAGGTCTCACCAATTCCCCAGGCGAGTCTCGAACCCGCAGGCTCAGGCAATCCACTCACCTCAGCCTCCCAAAGGCGCGGGATTACAGGCTGAGCCACCGAGCCCGGCTTACCTTGATATTAATGAAGTCAGGCCAGCTTTCTTTTGACTAGTGCTCTCATAGTACATCTTCTTCCAACTTTTTACTTTTAATATATTTGTGTCTTTATACTTAAAGTATGCTTCTTGTAGACAGTTTATACTTGGATCTCAACTTTTAAATCTGACAGTCTCTGCCTATTAATTGGCATTATTGACACTGTCAGGTTTAAATCTATCATCTTGCTGTTTGTTTTGTATTTTTTTATCTGTTCTTTTTCTCTTTCTTACTATGCTTTTTTTATTGTTGGGAATTACTTTATAATTTTACTTTATCTCCTTGGTTGACATAGCTATAACTTTATTTATTTTAGTGGTTGTTTTAGGCTTATTAGTATGTATCTTTAATTTACCAGACTTCCTTCATGTGATACTAAACCATTCCATGCATCATGTAATAAATTGACAATAGTATACTTCCATTTCTCCTTACATCCTGGCCTTTGTGCTACTGTTGTCACACATTTAAGTTTACAGAGGTTAAGAGCTCCAAGCTACCTTGTCATTATTTTTAAATAGCCAGTTGTCTTTTAAAGAGACTCAGATAAGAAAAAATCCTTATACTTACCATCTTTAATGCTCTGCCTTCTTTTGAGTAGATTCATAGCTTACTTTGGCATTACTTTCTTTCTTCCTTAAGTATTTAAGATTTCTTTTAGTGCAGGTCTATGAATGATGTATTCTTTTTGTGTGTCATAAAACATGTTTATTTTACTTTCCTTTTTGAAAAATATTTTCCCCTGTCATAGATTTTATGTTGGCAGTTTTTTTCTTCTAGTACTTTCAGATGTAGTTCCATGGACATCAAATCCATCTACCATTTCACTAACTGTGTCTAATCTACTTAATCTACCTACTGGTTTTTTATTTCAGTGTCTATATTTTTCATATCTAAAAGTTCTATTTGGTTCTTTAAAATATCTACCTATTTTCTTTTTATTTTCTCTGGTTTCTACACTTTCTTTGGTTCCTTTAATCATTTAAAATATGTTCCAGTCTCTTCCACATTGTTGATCATTAAAGATTCTTGGTATTCTGATCCTCCTGCTAGTGATATCTGCTAATATTTACTCATGGAGGATTGATTCTTTGTTACTCTTGCAATGTTTAAAAAAATATATTAATCAGTCTTAATCAGTACTTGTTTTTACTGTGGAGCCTTTATATAATTTGTCTCATTGAAGGGAGCTTTCATATTTATTTCTAGCAGATACCCTGGAAGTATTGCTGATCAAGGACCAACTTTATATTAATTTCTTAACATGGAGTTTCCAGTACAACATAACTGATGAAAATTCTCAATCCAACTCAAGTTTACAGTTGCAGTTTTGATGTATCATGAGAGACTTTCCCCCTCTATTCAGAGTTGCAGTCAGGAATAGACTTCCCTGTAGTCTTCTGCGCCAATGAATGGAGGGCTTTGCTCCTCTCCTTTTTTTAAAAGGGCATAGTCCTTTATGGGCTTTAGCTTTATATGAAAATCTCAGTTCTAATTTTCCATCTCACCCAGACTCTAGGCTTTATTTCTTGTCTCCACGTGCATGTTCATATATAAGCATCTAGTTATTATGGGCTCTATTATCTCCCCAAGACAGCTGCAATGTCAAATCATATGTATATCACTCTGAGTTTTAGTTCTCTCTCTGCTCCTGGCACATGAGAATTTTCCTTCTGTTTTTCCTCTGAGCTTAGTATTGCATTAAAAGGAAAGACGAAAACTGCGAAAGTGTCATTTTTTTCTCACTACCTCTAGGTATTTACAGAGAAAGGGTTTCCATGGTAGTTGTTATCAACTTTTTATAGCCCCTTGTAGACAAAATGAAAATATATGAACTATACTAAGAGACCCAAAGAATAATGGCATATGAAGAGTGGCTTCTAGTGGTATATTCTTCAAATGTATACCAGTGAGGCTAATCATTATTTTTAACAAAGACATGAGATGTGATAATACTTCATGCTTATACATTTAAGAAAAGCACAAGGCTAAGCAGGAATTAATTCATTTAATGACAGCTGAGATGTCAAGATATCTTGATAAGGTGAGGTGATGGACTAAATAAAGTGAGATAATAATGAACAGAATGTGAATTCTAGCATTTAGGCTGAAAACAAAAATAAAAAAGAAGAAACAGCTTCAAAGGTATAGGAGATATAACCTAAAAACAACTCAAGTGAGAATTGTTAAAGAGTTTGAGTTGACTGCTCCACATGAGTCCACAGTGTAAAGCAGCTGCCAGAAAGGTCACCCTTTGTCCAGAAGAGGAAGGAAATGAGGTTTTGTACTTATCCGGTTTCATATATGTATTAGTTATCTGTTACTGTGTAATAAATAATCCCAAAATTTAGTGGTTAAACACAGTAAATATTTATTATCTCAGAGTTTCTGTGGATCAGAAACCTTGATGCAACTTAGGAATCAAGGTATGAGATGGAGCTATGGTCTTATCTGAAAGCTTGACAGAGGAAGGATCTGCTTCCAAGTTCTCTCATATAGCTACTGGCTGGATTCTGTCCCTCACAGACTATAAACTGAGGATGTCAGTTCCTTATTGGCTGTTAACAAGGCCTCCCTCAGTTCCTCAGCACATGGGTTTTTCCACAGGACAGCTCACAATATGGCAGCTGGTTTTCAACAGAGCAAGAGAGTAAGAGTGGATAATCAAGATGGAAGCCCCAGTCTCTCTATAAGCTAATCTCTGCCAGGTGCTGTGGTTTAAGCCTATAATCCCAGCACTTTAGGAAGTAGAGGTGAAAGGACTGCCTGAGCCCATGGGTTCGAGACCAGCTTGGGCAACATGGTGAGACCTCGTCTCTACAGTAAATTAAAAAAAAAACTATTCAGGCTTGATGGCTCACGCCTATAGTTCCAGCTACTTGGATGGCTGAAGCAGAAAGATCACCTGAGCCCAGGAGGTGGAGCTGGGGTGGCTGTGAGGGTGCCACTGCACTCCAGCCTGGGCAACAGAGTGAGATTCCAACTTAAAAAAAAAACTGGCCGGGCTTGGTGGCTCAGCCTGTAATCCCACACCTTTGGGAGGCTGAGGTGAGTGGATTGCCTGAGTCCGCGGGTTCAAGACCCACCTGGGCAGGCGAGACCTCATCTCTACAATACATCAAAAAATTAGCCAGGCATGGTAGCGCGCGCCTGTAGTTCCAGTTACTTGGAAAGCTGAGGCGGAAGGATCGCCGGAGCCCAGCAGGTCGAGGCTGTGGTGGCCGGGAATGGCCACTGCACTCCAGTCTGGGTAACAGTGAGACTCCAACTCAAAAAAAAAAAACAAAAAAAAACCCCAAACACCCTAATCTCAGAAGTGATATTCATCAATTGCCATATTCTAGATCCAGCCAAAACTCATGGAAGGAACATAAATATCAGGAGTATCAGGAGGCAATGCTCTTAAAGGAAACCTACCACAATGTATCATATTTTTAATTGATCCTAAAGGTACAATATGATATCTCAAATATGAGACCAAGACAAATCAAAATTTTTTAGAGTAATGCATTTAAAATTTGATACATAATAATTGTACATTTTTATGAAGGACATGTAAAAAAGTTTTTTTAAAGAACAAAGACTCAAGTCATGTAAAATAGAAATTTTAGAGATGGAAAATGTTTAGGCTAGAAAAGAGAAATGAATAAAGAAGACTGGAAGAGACAGAAGAAAAGGGGTGAAAACTTTTTTTTTAAAGAATGAAAAATAGAGTTTATTTATAAAGTAAATGAGAAAGAGAGAGAGAGAGAGAGAGAGATTGATTAACCTCCCCAAGGTAGGGGAGGGAGAATGGAAACTTTCATGGTTGTTTTCAAGTAATTCAAAGGCTATCATGTGCAAGAGAGATTGTGCTCAATTTTGCAGCTTTAGCATGTTAAAGACAAACAGGGAAACATTCTAGCACTTATCACACATTTAATGGCTTGTGTCTGTATCCTCCACACAGTTCTTACTCATTATTAGAATTCTCAGTTCTAGAACACAGTAGGTACTCAGTAAATATTTGATGAATGATATGTGATATGAAAGAATAATACTATAGGAAAATGAATTTTAGCTCTAAATCTTAAAATAAAAACTGAAGGCTCAAAGTTTTCTAAAATCGGAATGGATGCTATGTATGGTATTAAAGGAGAGGCTGGATGATTACACATTATATAGGATGAATGCAGTCAGTGGAACTGGATGAAATGACCTCTAAATAGCAAAAGGTCCATTCTAATATTGTGATTTCGTGACACTGGTGATCTGCATGAAGAAATCTCTTCCAAAAATTGCTCCTGATCTATACTATGAAGATGGCCTGCCAATGTTGCAAACTTGATAAAACCATAATTCTTCCCTTTGGACAATATGAATACACAGCATTTTAAAGCATTTAACCAAATACAAAATGAGTCCCTTATAAGGCAGCTATTACACTGGCCCCACTTTACAAGCGTGCTGCTGTGTTTCGAGGCAGTGTGGTACAGCAGGAAGACAAAGGCTATGGGTTTGGGAATCACGCTGATCTGGTCTGGCTCTGCACCTGACCAGCCACAGAACCACATGCAAGTCACCCAACCTCTTTGGGCCTCAGTTTCTTAATACAAAAGCTGGGGTAACATTCACCTCAGAGGGTTGTGCTCTATTTTGTTCCCTTGACTACTGTAAAGTAGGTACTCTCTTGTAGCAGTGAAAACCATCAAGAAATATTTTAGTCTCTCACCCCTTACCATGATAGTTTTTCACAGGAGTCATCTTGTTATAATCTTCTGACAATATAAACTCCTACAAAATAAAAGAAAAACATTAAGCAATAAGAAATTCTTTAAGTGAGTAACAACTATGTTTTGGTAAAACTAGACTGTATAAAGAAATTATCATCACAATTACATCTAGCATTAATATTTTTCCCATCAACTCAGCATTTTATACTTGTTTAAATGTAACAATAATAACTATAATCCAATTCAATTATCTTTTTTTTTTTTAGTTGGAGTCTCACTCCGACGCTCAGACTGGAGTGTAGTTGCACGCTCCCGGCCACCGCAGCCTCGACCTGGTGGGTTCTGGCAATCCTTCCGCCTCAGCCTTCCAAATAGCTCGAACTACAGGCGTGAGCTACCACGCCTGGCTAATTTTTTTGATTTTATTGTAGAGATGAGTTCTCATCAAGTTGCCCAGGCAGGTCTTGAACCTGCGGGCTCAGGCAATCCACTCACCTCAGCCTCCCAAAGTGCTGGTATTACAGGCTGAAACACCGAGTCTGGCTCAATTATCATAATTTTTGCCTTATAATTCTTGACTTGTTTTGTGTGTGCATGAGAAGAAAACCAGATCAAGTTCAGAATCTTAATACTGGTCAACTTTGATAAACCCAATTCAAAATACTTTTCTCTCAAGGGTGTCACAACTGAAAATTTGCAAGGCTCTGACCAGTAGGCAAATGAATGGCAAGTCTCTACTAAAGAAATAAATTAGACATTTTAAAGATTCTGCTTCTAACATCAGTAATTGCTTCCCCTTACCACAAGTTTCTCAAGGCTGCATCTTACCCCTTTATCCCCAGGACACCTGGCATAGTATTTGGCACAGTAAGTAATCAATCAATATTGGTCACAAAGATATGGGGAAGACATCTCCCAATCTAATGAGATTAGTCTGGATGTCAAACTTACTGAAAAAAAAATCAGTTTCTGTACAGTATGTCATGTGTGGGGACACATAAAAGGTGACTGTGTATGGTTTCACCTAAATATCTATGTCTTCTGTGGCCCATCTGTAGAAGCCAGTTGAGTGTTAATAAGACCCAACCAGGTTTTGAGTCCTTTAGCTTCTTTCAAATGCCAAAATATCCATATATTCTTAAAGAGTACACTGTCAAACATAAGGAAAGCTGCAAGGTATAATAAATGGATGTCTTCATTTTAAAAACAGAACAATGAATCTTTTCGAAACCTTCAGAAACATCCAGAATTTTTCTTTTATGACTTAAATAAAGGGGAGTGAGAGGACAGACACTCCTTGCTAGCTATCTGGGTGCTTCCTAAGTTCATATAGTTTGTACAATTTTTTAGAAGAAAGTAATCATTTCATTGTTTCTATGATAAATATCACAAAGGTAAAGGAGGTGATATGAAAGAATATACAAGGCAACGAAGTCCCTTTGGTTATTCCCTTTTCCATACCAGCCCCCTTTAAGAAGCTTATCTACAAATGGATTTTCTTCACCATGATTTTCTCAGTAATAACATTATTCACTTGTCACTTTAAAAATTCATATCATTATTCCTTCAAGGGATGGCAGTATTAATTTCTCATTTCTGAAGAGTTAAGACTCACAAATGAACAGAACGGAGCAGACTAATTTTTAGAGAAGTAAAGTAGTTTGCCCATAAGGAGCTTACTGTGTGAGTAGGAAAATCTCACACTTGCCTAAGCAACACGTCGCTTTCAACCTTTAATCCCAGGCAAGAGGATCTTACCTCGAAGCCTCACACTTTAGAGGACCCCAAATATTGTTAACACACACTAAACAAATTTATTAAAGGCAACTGTTATTTGGAAAAGTGTATACTAAGTTCATATAGTTCATGTTAATTCCTTTTTAACAAGGCAAGGTATAAAAAAAATAATTTGATAGAGGCTTCCCTTTAGGAGCACACACACACACACACACATATGTAATTACCAGTTCATTGCATGGATAAATCTAATTTTTTGTTCATTTGTTTTTTCTGTAATAGTGAAATCATATAATCATGAAGAAAAAAATTTTTCATGAAGAAAAATTATGTCAGTTTTCATTATTGTTTTTTGATCACAGAAGTAATATACTATTCTAAGAAATGTAAGACAAACATTGTGCTACCATTTCTCAGAGATAGGTATTATATGAAGTATTACTGTAGTAATATACAATAAAACAAAATGTTAAAAATACCTGGCAAAGCCGGGCTCGGTAGCTCAGCCTGTAATCCCAGCACTTTGGGAGGCTGAGGTGAGTGGACTGCCTGAGCCCGCAGGTTTGAGACCCGCCTGGGCAACTTGGCGAGACCTCATCTCTACAATAAATCAAAAAATTAGCTGGGCGTGGTAGCGTGCACCTGTAGTTCCAGCTACTTGGAAGGCTGAGGCAGAAGGATCGCTGGAGCCCAGCAGGTCGAGGCTGCGGTGGCCGGGAGCGGCCACTGCACTCCAGTCTGGGCGACAGAGTGAGACTCCAACTCAAAAAAAAAAAAAAAAAAAAAAAAACTTGGTAATATTTTTTTATTTTGACAAATCATGTACATCGTTCCATAGTATAAACTTATCAACTTCATTCTTTTTGATGACTGTAAAGAATGTACTATAATGTTCTTTTATGTATTTTATATTTCTATTTCTCCTTATTAAAAATATTACATTAAATGTACTGTACCTTTATCTATCTTTAGCAGTATTTCATAAAATAAAAAGCTCTAGAAGTAAAATTGTTGGATCAGAGGATATGCCCATATAAAATTTGATAGGTATGGCCAAACTGAGTTTTTAAATGATTTTGTCTATTAACATTCACAAACAATATAATATTAAAGTTTGGTTGCAGCTCAAATTGTTTTCTTAGGATTGACCAATCAAGGATCAAAAGAAACTAAACCAAAGATGTACATATTTTAAATTATTTTAGATAAAAATGATTTCTATCCCTTCTCCTTTTATTCTTTCTTTCCACTCAACCGTTCACCTATCTAGTACCTCACTGTTTTTCATGCTCAAAGTAATGCATCAAACAATACAGGATGTATAAGAAAAAAACTAGTAACTGTCTTCACTTTTAATCTCACTTTTTTGAGGCAACCAGTGTTAACAGTTTGGTGTATCCTTTCACATCTTTTTTTTTTTAAACCATTATACAACACACATATATTAACACACACACACATATATAGGGTCCTTTTGTTTTGTTGTACATAAGATCACACTACAGATATTACTCTATAAATTGCTGTTTTCACTTAAAATATATCAGAGTTATTTTTCCAGGAAGCACATGGTTCTAAATAATTTTCCATAAAAAATACTCCATAAGATGGATATGCCAAACTTTACTCAAGTACTTACCCTTTTAAAAGGATATTCTACTTGTCCATCATATTTTACTATTACAACAATACTGCAGGAAAGATCTTTGCATTTATATACATATGAACTAAAGCATATGTGGGAGATTCCTGGACCAAAGACTATACACTGAAAGCTTTAAGAAACATTACCAGATCACTTTCCAGGAAGTAGATCACTTTCCAGGAAGTATGCAGCCATACACATCCCAACCACCCCAACCTTCATAGGACAGCATATTTTTCTACCTCTCCTCAGCACCGAATGCTATTCATCTTTTCAATTTTTGCCAAACTGCTATACAAAAAAATGGTATCTCGGGGTTTCTGTGCATTTTCCATGTTTATGAGCTGGAGAACTTCTTATGTCTATTTGCCATTTTCATTTTCTGTTCAAATCCTGCTGTAGCCTGGTTCCCTAAAAACCAGCCTGAGGCAAAACCTAAGTCCAATGCTCTATTTGAAGGCTCCATATCAGCAATGTAAGTGAGGGAAAAGCAAAATGAAGCAGAGAATAACACCAAGCTTGCTGAATTTCATGAAGAATCCCAGCTGGTTCCTTGGCATTCAGGAAGTCTCTGGACAGGCAGGCCAGAAACACCAAGTTTTAGAGAAGCCACAGAGGGAGGAACAGAGAGGGAATTTAATCTGCCAGTTCTCTCCCATCTCCCTTTGAATTTTAATCACCACTCCATGGGAATTTAGTTTCCCCCTCCTTCTGGAAAATTACACTATCTAGCCCCATTAAGCAGCCATTGCAGAAGTCAGATCTTTGGCCTTGTTGCACTGTAAAGTAGCCGAGATACCAGAAACTCTGGGTTTTGCCTCACAGTGGAACAAGGTGCCAAGGCAGCCCAGCAAACAAGTAAAATCAAGAAAATCTGAGGCAGTGCATATGATGTGGCCGAGGCATGTTCTTTGCCCTCTTTTTGTCTATTGGAGTTGTAATTTTCCTACTAAGTTGTAGAAATTAATTATTAGGAAGGGTGACCCTTTGTTTTATATGTGCATTGATAATATCTTCTCTCCTGATATTCTGCCTTTGAATTTTTTTCTTTTTCTTTTTCTTTTTCTAGAGACAGGGTCTTGCATTGTTGCCCAAGCTGGTCTTGAACTCCTGGCCTCAAGCACTCCTCCTGCCTCAGCCTCCCAAAGTGCTGGGCTTCAGGTGTGAGTCACCGCGCCCCAGCAGAATGTTATTTATTTAATCTTTTGAAGTACTAATTTTTTTTATTTTTTAACAAACTAACAACCATGGCATTAGGAGTTGAAACTGTTCTATATCATTTAAGTTTTAATTTGGGAAGGAATATCATTAATAATATTTCAAGTGTAATACACTCTCAGGTCTCAAAATACAAATTTTCTCTACTAGTTTGAATGAAACTCTTTTCTCATTTCAATTCCTATTGAGTTATGGCTCATACATATTAAAAATAGTCCTTGGTTTTGGTATACACATATATCTAAATTTTAGTCTGTTATCATAGTGCTATTATATGGTATTTTTTTGGTCATTGACTTTGCAAACAACCTTGACCAAGTTTAGGTAATCACCTCTATTTTAGTGTTATCTAGAGTTTTTATTAAGAGTATCTGCTGAATTTAATTAAATGTGTTTTTGGTATCTACTATACAAACAGTTTTTTGGGGGCCTTCAAGGTATAAAGGTAATTGATTATTTTTTAAAAATACCTAACACTGATCCATTCTTGAATCCCTAAAAGAATACAAACATGTCATGGTGGATTTTTTCTTGAATGAACATTGAGTTTTTGGTTTAAAGAGAGCAAAGCACAGTGGTTAAGAGCTAAGAAATGGAGTCAAATCATCTGATTTAAATCCCAGATAAAACTTGTTATATATCTTGAAAAATCTGCTCAAGATCTCTGTGCTTCACTTTTCTCCTCTGCTAATATTTTCCTAAGATTATTGTGAGAATTGAGTTAATATTTTTTAAGCATTTAAAGAAGTGCTGTTACATAGTAAGTACTCTATGAAAGTTAAGTTGAAAAAAAAATGCTTCCTTTTTAAAAATGACTAAGGAGTTTTCCTTTTTTAAAAAAAGATCTTTGAGCCAGGCTCGGTGGCTCAGCCTGTAATCCCGCGCCTTGGGAGGCTGAGGTGAGTGAACTGCCTGAGCCTGTGGGTTTGAGACCCGCTTGGGTAACTCGGTGAGACTTCATCTCTGCAACAAATCAAAATATTAGCCGGGTGTGGTAGCGCGAGCCTGTAGTTCCAGGTACTTGGAAGGCTGAGGCGGAAGGATCGCCGGAGCCCAGCAGGTCGAGGCTGCGGTGGCCGGGAGCAGGCACTGCACTCCAGTCTGGGCGACTGAGTGAGACTCTAACTCAAAAAAAAAAGAAAAAAAAAAGATTTTTGAGATATATTGCACATCTCTACTTGAAGATTAGAAAGAATTCAACTTTTCAACCTTTCCCCTTTGTATACATACAAACATAAACAATCGGAGCAGTAGCACTGTTTGCAGTTCTCCTTTTTCACTTACCACTATAGCATGTTATTAAATATTATTTGAAAACATAAGTTTTAATAGCTACATAATATCCCACTGGAAGGTTATGTAGTATTTTATCTAATTAGTCCCTGACTGTTTCATTTTTAAGCCACTAATACTTTATTATTATAAAAACAATGAGATTATCCTTATAAATAATCTTTATCTATTTTATAGTTATTTTCTTTGGTTTTCTAGAAATGAAATCGTTGATGTAAAGGCACAAATGTCTCTAAAGTTCTGGATCAATATTGTCAATATTTTTTCTATGTCTTTTCCACTGGTGTTCTAGAATGCCTATTTTAATCAATTCTAGCCAACATATATATTCTAAAATTACTACTACTTAGATAAAAATAGAACTTTAAAATGTTGACTAGCCTTAGTCCTTCCTTTTTCATGACTTTTCTGCTATCTACAGGACTTGAGTGTTTTTCTTATTTATTTATATATGCTTGTCACAGATTGAGTTTATTTTCCTTTCTTTCATATTTTAAGCAATTGTTTGTTGTTTTTTGAAAAATTGTACTTAAGTAGCTTTTTTAAAATGCTGAGTTCTGAATTTTAAATTTAAGCATAATGATACTGTCCTCTGTGACTTCCATTGTCTTAAGTACAACATTCTTGTTTGTAGATTGCTTATAAATGTCCACTCAATTCACTTTTCTTTTCTTTTTTTTCTTCTGTTTTTCTTTTTTATGGCTTTACCCTATACATTCAAATCTGCTTCAAGCTCCTGGAATTTATTTTGGTATAAGACATGAGGATTCAAACTGATCTTCTTAAAAGCAAACTGCTTCATTACTCTTGATTTAAAAATTGTTCCCATCTATAAATGACTCATGGTATCACTTTTGTCATATTTTATATTCTTGCATATAACCGAGTCTGTTAAGGGTTTATCTAACTCTGCTCCATTGAATGCTACTCTATTCCTCTGCCAGAACCAAAATAGCTAAAAAAATAAAATTAAAAAATAAATAAAATTAATTACTGCAGATATAAATTATGTGTTCACATAGAGGTTATGTTTTCACTTCTTAAAAAAATATAGCTACATGAATTAGAAGAATCAACATTGTTAAGATGTCCATTCTACCTAAGGAAATCTACAGATTTAACGCAATACCCATCAAATTACCAGCAACATTTCTTCTCAGACCTAGAAACAACAATACAGGAATTCATATGAAAACATAAATGACCATGAATAGCCAAAACAATCCTCAGCAAAAAAAAAAAAAAGCAGGAGGCATCACAGTCCCAGACTTTAAACTTTATTATAAAGCTGCAATAATCAAAACAGTCTGGTATTGGTACAAGAACAGGGATATAGACCAATGGAATAGAATTGAGATTCTAGAAGCAAAACCTCAATTTCTCAACCAACTCATCTTTGACAAAGCCTCCACCACCAACCACTGGGGAGAGGAGAACCTATTCAGTAAATGGTGCTGGGAAAACTGACTGACCACATGCAGAAGATTGAAACAGGACCCCTACCTATCCTCATACACAAAAGTCGACTCTAAATGGATCAGCGACCTAAACATAAAACCTCAAACTATAAGAACCTTAGAAAATGCAGGAGACACCCTTATGGAAATTGGAACTGGCAACCAATTTCTGATTAAAACCCCAAGTGCCCATGCCATAAGAGATACGACAGACAAGCGGGACCTTATCAAACTGACAAGCTTCTGCAAAGCCAAAGAAACCATCAAGAGAGCAGGGAGACAGCCCATAGACTGGGAAAAAAATAAAAAACTCTATGTCTGACAAAGGCCTAACATCTAGGATCTACAAGGAACTCAAATGTGCTGAAAAGAAAAAAACAAACAGCCCCATTACAAAGTGGGCAAAAGATATGAATAGACACTTCTCAAAAGAAGACATATGAGCAGCTAACAGATACAGGAGAAAATGTTCAGCTTCACTAATCATCAAGGAGATGCAAATTAAAACTATACTGAGATACCATCTAACTCCAGTCAGAATGGCCATCATCAACAACTCAAAAAATAGCAGATGCTGGAGAGGATGTGGTGAAAAGGGAACACTTCTGCACTGTTGGTGCGAGTGTAAACTAGGACAGCCTCTGTGGAAAACAGTGTGGCGATTCCTAAAAGTTCTAAAAATCGACCTTCCATATGCCCCTCAATCCCCCTACTGGGAATATACCCAGAGGAACTCAAATCACTCTATAAAAAAGATATCTGTACACGTATATTTATCGCAGCATTGTTCACAATAGCAAGAACATGGAACCAACCGTGCTGCCCATAAAAAGAGGACTGGATTAAAAAATGTGGCACATATACACAATGGAATATTACGTAGCCATAAAGAAGAACAAAATCATACTTCGCAGCAACCTGGATGGACTTAGAGTCTATAATACTGAGTGATCTTTCACAGAAACAAAGAACTGAGTATCACATGTTCTCACTTTTAAGTGGGCCACAAAGAACTGAGTATCACATGTTCTCACTTATAAGTGGGGCTTGAACAACTATCGTAATACCATAAGAAAAGGAATGAGATTAGCGGGAAACTGCGGGGGTATGGGTGGGGTGGGGAGGTGGAACTGACAGTAGTGGGAAACTGCCTGGGAAGAGGGGACACACCTCATCAACAATGGTACCTGCACATTGAATATTTGTATACCTAACCCTGAATTGTATCCCACAATTTTAAAATAAAAAAATTTTTTAAAAATGTAGCTAGATGAACATTATAATAATCTTCATATAATAAAAAAGAAAAATCGCATTAACAATTTTTATTAGAATTGCATTAGACCTCTTTAAATTCAGGAAGACCTAACATTTAAAGTTCTTGTTTAATGCATATTAATAAATTTTTATAATTTTCAACTTAATTTCACATATTTATCTTCTGAAATTATTTCTAGATTTATGATTTCTAGATTTAGACATTAACTTCTGTGAATGGGATCATTTTCCTATTACTTGGTAAATTCTGAGTTAAAAAAAAAGACAGATTTGCAGGTGCTAACTTTGGACTAAAATGGAAAAATCGTGATATCCTGGTTCCTGGGAGGCTCACAATCAACCCACTTAAAAATCTTGATTTGTGACAGTTGAGTGTGGTCAGTAATCCTAGATAGGATACTTGGCCACACAGGACATTTAACACACTCGTAACTCCAAAGGCAGAATGAAATGTTATTCTATTCCAAAGATTTAGGAGGGAGAGAAAAAGCTTTCTTTAAAGTTTCAAATCAAGTTGAGGAAAGAGAAGAAAAGAAGAAAAGCAAAATGTCAAGACTGTTTAGGCCTCGATGTTATTGAGGTTTTTAAAAAAATTTTTAAGTTGAATTCTCACTCTTGTCACCCAGGCTGGAGTGCATTGGCAGGCTCGTGGCCACTGCAGCCTCAACCTGCTGGGCTTAGGCGATCCTTCCACCTCAGTCTTCCAAGTAGCTGGAACTACAGATGCACACCTCCACAACAGTCTAGTTTTTGGTGATTTATTGTAGAGACAAGGTCTCACCAAGTTGCCCAGGCTGGTTGCGAACCCCCAGACTCAGGCAATCCTCTTGCCTTGGCTTCCCAAAGTGCTGGGATTACAGGATGAGTCCCCATGCCCAGCCTAAATTTCTTTTTTTAATTTTAGAGTTATGGAGTACAAGTGAAGATTTACTATATAAGCAAGTTGCATGCAGGTGAAGTTTGGGCTTCTAGCTCGCTCTCTCTGCCCCAGTAGTGGGCAGAGAGAAACACTTCCCCCTTCCTCCTGTCCCCCTTCCTCCTCTCCTGCTTCCTCCCCTAGCATCTGCTGATCCCATCCTTGTATATGTGACCAGTGTTCAAGGCCCGCTTATGAGTGAGAACAGGAAGTATTCATTTATTTGTTTCTGTGACTGTTCACTTAGTTATGATGGTCTCCAGTTGCATCCATGCGAAGGCCGTGAGTTTGTTCTTCTTCATTAAGCCGCAGTGCTATTAGTAGTCAGTGTTTTGGGCTGGAGTGAAGAAAGAATAAAAATGGAGAAAGCTATTAAGTTTCTTTGTATACTTGTCAATGCCCTTTCTACTGTTCTTTGTCTCTTTGAATACTTACGAAAACCAAGCCTTGCAGAATCAATCAATCAGATGGTAATATTACTTTATTTGGGTCACACTGTATTTGAAAAAAAGTTTCTAACATGCCCTGTCATTAAAGAATGTGCAAAAAGGTCTATGCCTGTGTATACACATGTCATTCACGACCCTCTTGTGGCATGTTTCACAAGAACAGTCATTATTTTTTATTGACTCATAAAAATACATATGTCAGTAGATACCATGTTTCTTATTCGGTAACATAGGTCACCTTATCTGAGTCAAGTTGTTATTCAGCTTTTTGTCAGTCTGACTAAGAAGCCAAGAAGCAGCACTTTGTGTTTCTCCTCTGATGAAAGGTATGGTTTTGTTTTCTGGTCATCCTTAGGCTCCTGTACATCACAAGTTTTCAGTGATGTCCTGGATCCTTCTGTGAAAGGTAAGAAGTAACTGAAAGAAAGACTAGGTTCCACGTTGCTGTGGCTTCTGGTTCCATCCACGGAACTGGGAGTGGCGGGGGTACAGTAAGGCCTAGGTGCAGTGCTGTATGAATGTGTCCCTCCCAAAATTTGTGTGTTGAAATTTAATGGCTAATGGGATAGTATTAAGTGGCACAGACTTTGAGAAGTAATTAAATGGGATTAGGGGACTTACAAAAGAGGTTCAAGGGAGCACTCACCCCTTTTGCTCCTTCCATCCCTTCTGCTATGTGAGGACACAGTGTTAGTCCCCACCAGAAGATACAGCCTTGAAGGTGCCATTTTGGAAGCAGATTGACCGGGCCATCACCAGCACCAAACATGCCAGTGCCCTAACCTGAGAATTCCCAGCTTCTGGAACTATGAGAGAGAAATTTCTGCTGTTTATAAATTACTATTAGTCTCAATTATCTAGGTATAGCCGCAGAAATAAACTAAGACATGGAAGAAAGCA
This sequence comes from Cephalopachus bancanus, assembly GCA_027257055.1. Taxonomy (NCBI): domain Eukaryota; kingdom Metazoa; phylum Chordata; class Mammalia; order Primates; family Tarsiidae; genus Cephalopachus; species Cephalopachus bancanus. The sequence goes on from JAPVLO010000196.1 coordinate 261,649, forward strand.
AAGCATCTGTACCCCCAAACAAAGAGATCTTGTGTGATTCTAGGTTTTACTCAGCTCTCTTGGTTGCAAGAACTCAAGCCACTAGAGGAGAGTGGATTTACTGTGAAGAGAAAGAGAAACAGGAAAGGCACTGGCCAATAAAGCCTCTGTCTCTACCAGGCCTAGGACTTCTGTCCTGGTACCTCTGCCTTTTTCTGTAAATGCAATAATCTATTATCCTTTCTCAGCCAACTGGTCTCTTCAGACAAGTCAGCTTCTGTTCTCTCATAACTGGAGCTTGCATGTGGCCATGACAGAGCACAGAGGATTTTCAGGGCAGTAAGACTACTTCGTATGATGCTGTAATGGTAGATACAAGTCATTACACATTTGCCCAAACCCAAAGGATGTACAACACCAGGAGTGTAACCTATGGACTGTGGGTAACAATGATGTGTCAGTGCAGGTTCATCAGCTGCAACAAATGTACCACTCTGGTGGGGAATGCTGATAGGCAGGGAAGTAAGTGTGTCTGGGGGCAAGAGGTATGGGGGAATTTCTGTACCGTCTCAATTTTGCTGTGAAACTAAAACTCCTCTGAAAAAAAAAAAATCAGACAGACAAATAAAACTTCAAATCCCCTAAGAATGGCATGAAAGAAGACCCTCTCAGATTCTTATACCTCTTACTCATGGCTGTCTCCACACCTTCACAATCCGTGGTCTAGAACATAAACTCCCTTAGTTCTATTTGTTTAAATCAACAGTTCTCAAAACTTTTGGTCTCAGGCTCCCTTTATTCTTAAAAATTACTGAGGACTCTGAAGAGCTTTGACTTATATGGGTTGTACTAATGGACAACAGAAAAGTTTAAAATATTAAATTTATTAAATAAAAAAACAAATTACACAATAGGAAATCATCTGCCAATATAAATAATCTGAAAAATAACTATTTTTCCACAAAACAAAAATTTAGTGGAAAGAGTGGCACTGTTTGCCACTGTAGCAAATTTCATTAATGTCCAGCTTCACAGAAGAGAGATCCTCATTCTGCTTCTGCATACGATCCTAAAAATTTGTTAGAAAATAAGAGTGCAGGCCGGGTTCGGTGGCTCAGCCTGTAATCCCAGCACTTTGGGAGGCCGAGGTGAGTGGACTGCCTGAGCCCGCGGGGTTCGAGACCCGCCTGGGGAACTTGGCGAGACCTCATCTCTATAATAAATCAAAAATTAGCTGGGCGTGGTAGTGTGTGCCTGTAGTTCCAGCTACTTGGAAGGCTCAGGTGGAAGGATCGCCAGAGCCCAGCAGGTCGAGGCTGCAGTGGACAGGAGCGGCCACTGCACTCCAGTCTGGGTAACAGAGTGAGACTCCAACTCAAAAAAAAAAGAAAAGAAAATGAGAGTGCAAAAGGCAAGTAACATCTTCTACTAGGAAAATAGCCTTCACCACAGTTTGAAAACCACTGGTTTCAGTGACTGACCTGACATTAGGCTTAGCTTGCTCTTCATTTCAGATTCTGCCAGTTTGCCTACAGAGTTCAAAGAACTGTTCTTGTTTGTTTATAATTATGAAAAGAAGCTTCGCTTGCTACCAAAGCTATCAAACAATGGGACATTCTCTCAGCTGGGAACTGAGAGGGTAGGTGCCTTTCTCTCCTCCTGTCAGATGCTTAGTGACCCTAATCTTTTCTGACCACATGTACTTTAAGAAGTGGGAGGATGGAATGCCTTCATTGCAACCCCTCACAGGTTACAAACTGTGTGAAAGCCCATGTCACATGTCTTTTTTTTTTTTTGAGTTGCAGTCTCACTCCATCGCCCAGGCCGCAGTACAGTGTGGCACCCTCACAGCCACCCCAGTGTCGACCTGCTAGGTTCAGGTGATCCTTCTACCTCAGTCTTCCAAGTTGCCAGAATTATAGGCACGCATTACCATGCCCAGCTAATTTTTTTGATTTATCGTAGAGATGAGGTCTGGCCAAGTTGCCTAGGCTATTCTCAAACCCAAGGACTCCCTCTGGCAATCCCCTCCCCTCGGACTCCCAAAGTGCTGGGATTACAGGCTTAAGCCACCATGCCCTGCCCCCATGTCACATTTCTAAGAAGACTGGCACATGCCACACAACATGGTAGCATCTGAAACAAGAGGACAAAAGATAACTGGAGCTTGTGCCACAACAGCAGTTGCTTGCCTCTCCAGATTCAAAACATCACCTACAGAGAGACAAATTTGGGTTTACAAGTTATTCTATACATTCTTGTTCAAATTCAGGTTTACACACACATTATACAAAGCCAATTTCAAGATGCAAATTCTGAAGTCATTACATTCTTCAGAGAATCCAGATGGCAATACTTTAAAACAAACACAGAAGAAAGATAAGCACAAAGCACCACACACCACTGACGCCTACATCATGATTCCTGGTATTCAAATCTGACACCTGAAAGCAGGACCCAATGGTATGCTGTGGACACTGATCAGTCAGAACAGATGCTGGCTGCAGACAGCAGCAACCGATGAGTACTGGCTCAACATGAGCCTGGCTTGGGAGTTACTTTTGCCAGTTACCCTTCTCCCCACTCAGTTTCTCTTGCACATTTAGTCATCAGATCCTTCCCATCCTTCTGGAACCCATACCCCATTAAACAACTTGCTTGTCAACGGCAGGTTTGGTCAGAAAAGATTAGGGTGCATTTCCAACGGAACCACATTTATCCTTGACAGTGACCTGTACATGCTCACTTTCTAGCCCTTGATCTATTCTCTTCCTTTCCCAAATCTCCCTCACTTTTCAAATGTATTCTTTTAGGCAAGGTTGAAAATCTGCTTTGATATAATCACCCTAGGCAGAATGGATCTTTCCTCTCTGAATTTTAAGAGATGCTATAGCTCTTTTATGCTGATGGCAACCTGCATTAAATTGGAGCTTATCTATGATCAGATCATTTTATCTTTCCTTGTAGATTTTAAGTCAAAAGAAATGAAGTTTTAGTACATGCCTCTCTCATGTCTAGCATTTTTTCTAATATACAATATGAGAGGTGCCAATATTTGTACATTTTTAAATTCCTTGTTTTTTAAAAAAATCAAGTCATGATTTTAATTGTACTACTATTATACTATTATTATACACACTCCTGTCTCAGGGACTTGGCACTGACTGCTGTCTTAAACACTCTTCCCCAGATATCAGCTTCACTTACTCCTCCAATCCCCAAGTTTTCTGCTCAAATGATACCTTCTCAATAAAGCCTAACCTGTCCTCTTTTTAAAATTTCAATCCATTTCTTCTACCCCATCATAACATTCCCAATTCCCCCTATTCTGTTCTATTTTTCCAAATAGCACCTATCACATCTATGACCTACCAACATATATAAATTATTGTGTTTCTTGTCTGTGTAGAGTTTACTACGTGCAACATAACAAAAGGCAGAGCATTTTGGTGGGGGAGGGCACATTTTGTTCATCCATATATCTCAAACACCTAGAAAACTGCCTGGCACATGGTAGGTGCTCAATATATATTTGTTTAGAAAATTTAATGAAAGAACAAAAGTGTGTGTGTGTGTGTGTGTGTGTGTGTGTGTGTGTGTGATAGTTCTCTCTCTTTATTTTTGAAATATATGGAAATAGAAATATATAATACACTGTACAAACATGAAACATAGCTTTATTCAGTGGATACAGTAAATAAATGTGACATTTCAGAGATGCAGTAAATAAGTGTGACATTAAATTGTTATTTAGATAAACCATCAGAGAAAGACTAAACAACTTGCTTGTCAACGGCAGGCTTGGGCCAGGTGCAATGTCTTATGCCTGTAAGCCCAGCACTTTGGGAGGCAGAGGCTGGAAGATTGCTTGAGACTGGGAGCTTGAGATTACTGTGAGTTACTGACTACACCACTGCACTCCAGCCTGGGAAACACAGCAAGACCATGTCTCTAAAAACAAAACAAACAAATAGCAGATTTGGAAGTAGAAACCAGATTTCCCAGTTGGGGGTTCAATGCCACCCTCAGTAGGTTTGAATAAAAATAAGTGCAGTATCAAATATTCAAATAATAAAAGAAAAAAGAAAGAGAGTCTACTTTCTATTACTTTTCCTAACAATGCCAAAAAATACAACAGTATATACTTTTGACTCAAATCTCGGGACTAACCAATTTGATTTTTTTTTTTTAGATTAGAAAATGTAGTTTATTTAGAAATAAACCAGAGAGAGAGAGAAAGAGGAGATTCACCTCCCCAAGGTGGGAGGGGGCAGAGTTTAAGAAAACTTGGCCACTAACCAATTTTTCACTTCTTGAGTCAACAGAAAACACAATAATGTGTTGCTTTTTCAAGCTGTTTATAACCATGGTCTCCATGCTAAAATGTTATAATTATTTCTTTTTCTGGATTTAAATTCACAAATTTTCAGTCCTGAACATTTCTCAAACAAATAAATATACATTCAGTAAGTAATGAGCAAAAAAAGAAAACCGACATTACATGTAAAATCCAGACTTAGCCAAAACACTGAGTGCTTTAAAAATTATTTTAAAACTTTAGGTGGTAAATAGTTGTATAAAAAAATATTCTTTAATTTCAGATAAAATTATTAACCTTATCAAAACTAAACTAAAGTCCATTTATTGCTAAAATGAATGGAATTTCTGTCATAAAAACAATAATTACCGTTTACTGAGGGCTTATTGAGTGCCAAGGTCTTTGTATAAAGACCTTTGTATAAAGATTGTTGTCACGTAATCCTCACAACAATCCCAGGAGGCATAGATTATCCATTGCCAATCAATGAGTAAATCGAGAGGTGTGCGAAGTTAATCAACTAGTCTATGATTATCTAGTTAAAAGATGAAAAGCAGACTGGGTGTGGTGGCTCACACCTGCAAACCCCACACTTTGGGAGTCAGAGGCGAGAGGACTGCCTGAGCCCAGGGGTTCGAGACCAGCCTGGGCAACATGGTGATACCTCATCTCTATAATAAATCAAAAAATTGGCAAGGTATGGTGGCATGTGCCTGCAGTTCCAGCTACTTGGAAGGCTGAGTTGGAAGGACTGCCCAAGTCTAGCAGGTTGAGGCTGCAATAGCTGTAATCATGCCACTGCACTCCAGTCTGGGCAACAGAGTGAGACTTCAACTCAAAAAAAAAAAAAAAAAAAAAGGATGGTAGAGCAGAAATGCAGATGCAGACATCTATGGAAACAAAGTTCATACCTCAACCACCACAACATCCACCCCCGCTATACAAAGGCAAAGGATGTTACCAATAATTTCTCCCATGAACTCTGAGTAAAATTGACCTGATAAAGAGAGGGAAGAGAATAGAACAACTGCTTTCTCCCAATTTGAGACTTGGTAGGAAACAAGGGCTTCTATAAGGACAACTAGACTGTAAGAATGAAGGTGAAAGAAGAACTTCTGGATGGAAATACACATGAAACTGGTTTGGTTTTTATTCATTAAAAAGTTATTATTGGCCGGGCTCGGTGGCTCAGCCCGTAATCCCAGCACTTTGGGAGGCCGAGGTGAGTAGATTGCCTGAGCTTGCAGGTTTGAGACCATCCTGGGCAACTTGGCGAGAACTCATCTCTACAATAAATAAAAATAAAAATAAATTAGCCAGGTGTGGTAGTATACACGTGTATTTCTAGCTACTTGAAAGGCTGAGGCGGAAGGATCACCAGAGCCCAGCAGGTCGAAGCTGGAGTGCCCATGAATGTGCCATGGCATTCCAGCCTAGGCAAGAATGAGTCTTCAACTAAAAAAAATATATATATATTATTGATGTTCTACTTTGTGAAAGCCTCTCAACTGTGTATTGGAAATGCCAATGCATACAATGTTTTCTGCCTCCAACTTACTCAGGCTAATGGAGGTAAAGAAAACAAGGAAATTAACACTAACTAAATATAGTGTTATTTACCAGACACTTTTAGGGACTACAGTTGGCCCTTGAATACAATTTAGGTTTGAACTGCCTTGGTATGTACTCAGAGTTTCTTCTAAACCGGGCTCGGTGGCTCAGCCTGTAATCCCGCGCCTTTGGGAGGCTGAGGTGAGTGGATTGCCTGAGCCCGCAGGTTCGAGATCCGCCTGGGCAGCGGGACCTCATCTCTACAATAAATCAAAAAATCAGCCGGGCGTGGTAGCGCATGCCTGTAATTCCGGCTACTTGGAAGGCTGAGGCGGAAGGATCGCTGGAGCCCAGCAGGTCGAGGCTGCAGTGGCCGGGAGCAGCCACTGCACTTCAGTCTGGGCGACAGACTGAGACTTCAACTCAAAAAAAAAAAAAAAATTTTCTTCTACCTCTGCCACCCCTGACACAGCAATATCAACCCTCCTCTTCTTCCTCATCCTCAACCTACTCAACATGAAGATAATGAAGACCTTTATGATGATCCACTTCCACTTAACGAATAGTACCTCTATTTTCTTTGATTTTCTTAATAACATTTTTTCTCTAGCTTACTTTATTGTAAGAATACAATGTATAACACAAATAACACACAAAACATATGTTACTCAACTGTTTACATTAGCCGTTTGCCTTCCAGTCAAAAGTAGGCTATTAATAGTTAAGTTTTGAAGGAGTCAAAAGTTATACATTGATTTTCAACTGTGTGGGGGATTGGCATGCCTAACCTCAGTCTTGTTCAACGTTCAACTATATATATGTTATGTTATGTTATCTTATTTAAAACACAATTACATAAGTGAAATATACATGTAAACTAAAGATACATGAATACTAAAGTAGAAAATCCTTACAAAGAGCCCTTTAACCCTGCCCTGAAGTAGGCCAGGCTCCTTCTGAGAATTAGAATTTTGTTTTAGTTAGGGTCTTATTCTACTGTCCAGACTGGAGTGCAATGGCATGACCATGGCTCGCCATAGCCTCGACCTCCTGGGCTCAAGCAATCTTTCCACCTCAGCATGCCAAATAGCTGGGACTATAAGCACACACCTCTACATCCAGCTAATTATGTTATTTTTTTGTAGAGGTGAGGTCTTGCTATGTTGTCTAAGTTGGTCTCGAACTCCTGGGCTCAAGAAATCCTCCTGCCTCAGCTTCCCAAAATGCTGAAGTTTACAGGTGTGAGACACCACGCTGGGCCATAGAATAATTCTTAAAGGTAGGAAAAAGAGATCACTGGGAGGAGCAGGAGGTCAGTGAGAGATAACACCTATTTTGGGTAAGGGAACTCCATATACATGGGCACTGACATGTGAGCAACAGGCTTGATATCTGGTGGAGGAGTTGTGACAGATGAGGCTGATAAAGTGAGCAGGAATTAAGGGCTCTGAACTTTATCCTTTTGAAAGGGGCTGAGTCTATACGCTGCGGAGTGTGTACAGAACTTTGGACATCTGAAGGCAGAGCAGCTGGAGGCACCTAGAAACAACAGGCAGTAGGACCAATGTGGGGTTTATCACAGCAAGCCTGGCAAAAGCTACAAGAAACAGAATTTGTAAAAGTACTAGTGGGAACCAACCAAAAGGCACAGAGTTTGGAGACAGATCTGAGGCAAGTTAGAAGGTCACCAACACTGGTTATGGTGAGGTCTAATGGAAAATGTAGATCATATTTCTGGTTGGGGCCACTCAGTTATGCCATATAGTGAAGAAATTGAGGAGAAAGAACATATTTGGGGGGAAGAAAATTATTTATATTTAAAATATGCTAAATCGGAATGTGATCTCAAGATCAGGAGAACAGAATGGGCCACCATCTTGAGAATTGTAGGTATAGAATAATTAAGCCATAGGGGTAGATCACCCAGAAAGTGTATCCAGCAGGAGGGCAGAACCTTGGGAGGCTCACACTCTACCGAGAAGGAAGCACGTGGAAGAAAATCTGGAGAAAACTCAGTGTTTACTACACTTAAAAAACCACACCAAATATTTAGCCATGATACCACTCGGTCCACTGAAGGTACCTTCTGGCTCCCTTCTCTTCCTACCCATAACAGAAAAGCTCTAGGCTGAAGAACCTGCCCAACGTCTTGACTTCTCTCCAATCCAGGAAACTAGTTGGACCTCTGTGACTGCTGAGAAGGAGAAAGGGGTGCTGTACTCTATGCCAACATGTTTTGCAGTCTTTTTGCAACTACATAATTTGCTCCAGGGAGCTTAAGGTCTAATACTGAGGGTTTTCATCCTATTCTTATTGAGTATGCATTTATAAAAATGTGAAACATTCACTGGAAATTGAGAGAAGAGTTATTCCCCCATCTGTAATGAGGTGACGCTGGAGACAGGTGGGGTGTGGAGCCTGCATTCAAGGCGTCATATGAGGAGTAACTACACAGGGAGGGGCATGCACCTTAGAAAGAGAAGCTACTCAAGTTACCACCACCCTGGGTCACTGTAGCATTCAACTGCTGTCAATCAAAGACACACAAGCTCAGCATTGAACCCCAGAGACCAGGACATAAGTCACTACCATTCCCCTCTCAGTTAACATAAGCATCTAGCCAGCAAGAGGGTGGTCTTTTTCCAAGACTGCCTCAGATCACAGAGTAGGTGGAGTAACATCAGTTAACAGCAGTTCGGCAACCACAGGATTTTAAGAGTAACTGCTTCCTTCACACATTTTAGCTCTAGTGAGTTCTCAAGTTTTACAGCAAAAGAATAAATGTTAGATGGCTCTCTGGAGGACATGTTTCAGGACTCTGCTGTTGTCAAAGTACCCTTGAGAGGAATGCCTTGTAAGGTGATTAACATGAAAATGCCATGTGCCAGTCCATCTGGGCTCTGAACCTTGCAGTATAAATGACATGAGAACCATGGTCTAGCTCTAGTTTGTACAAACGACTAACTCAAAGTAAAAATCAGCAAAATATTTGTGTATACAGAGAAATTACAAATGTCTGAATGGAAGTGGTTAAGAATAGATTTGATACCAACAAGACTGATTCTCACTGCTGAGGAATACAACTGTAGGACCACAGACGGTTCTCTGGACGTTGGCCTATAACATCCAGATTCCTAAAGCAATAGAAAGCAATATAATCCTTGACAGCTTATAATCTTCCACACTTGCACACTCTCAGTCTACTAATAAGAGAGTCACTTATAATTAGAAGTTTGCTACATCTTCTCCAATCACCCATTCAGAGCATCTTCAGTGATCTGAACATCTCTCCAAGCCCTAGCCTCTTCTTAAGGAGGATAAACACTAAAATGGGAACAACTTGGAAAAGAAACTCTTCTGCAGAAAAAAAAAGTGTTTGATATTCTGTGTTTTGCAAATCACCAGTGAATTACTGCGATGAGGCAGAAAAGACTGAAGACAGGATGAGATATAAGCTGAATTATCCTAAGGAATATGCTAACACTAAGACATTTGCTCCCCTTCAAACTGGTCTACTAAATCCTCATGCCATAGAGTCTAACTAAGCCTTCCCAGTTATTGCAAATGGAGGATGCTGCTTATGTTGATGACAATGAGATTGACAGGAATATTTATGAAGCATTTGGTATGTACAAACACTGTTCTAAGATGATTGTCAGATAATCCTGACAACAACCTTATGAAATGGATACAAGTAATATCCCATTTTACAGATAAAGAAACAGAGACACACAGAGGAGAGAAACTCACTCAGTGTGACACAACTTGAGGGTGTAGAGCTGTGACTTGACTCTGGCAGTCTGTGCTCCTAACTTCCATATATTATCAACTCAATAAACTATATTCATACATTTCCTCACTCGTTAAATCAGTCTGTAAATATTTACAGGGCACTTAAAATTTATGGGCATTGTACTGGGTGCCAGGGATGTAACAGAGTCAAGTAAACAAAGTCCCTGCCTTGAGGAGCTTATCTGAATATATGCAGTAATCAAATAATTACACCAATGACTACTCCAGGGAAAGAGAGATTATCGATGTACAAGATTCTTTTTTTTTTTTTTTTGAGTAGGAGTCTCACTCTGTCACCCAGACTGGAGTACAGTAGCCGCTTCTGGCCACTACAGCCTCGACCTGCTGGGCTCTGGCAATCCTTCCGCCTCAGCCTTCCAAGTAGCTGGAACTACGGGCGTGCGCTACCACGACCGGCTAATTTTGAGATTTATTGTAGAGATGAGGTCTCACCAAGTTGCCCAGGCGGGTCTCGAACCCGCGGGCTCAGGCAATCCACTCATCTCAGCCTCCCAAAGGCGCGGGATTACAGGCCGAGTCACCGAGCCTGGCGGGATTCTTAAGACAAAGGGAAAGCAACCTGGAACATAATATACTCATTAATTCCCAGTCATTGTTTTCCCGAATCATCGATGTGCTGGGCTGATGTGTAAGATAACACCTGGAGATAGTTTATAAATTATTTCAATTTTTTCCACCATTCAAACTCACTGCTGGATATCTTTAGCACCTAATTTAAAATACAGAACAAACTGGGTGCTCCAATGGGTATTCATGCTACAAAATCAGCCTAAAAGTCAGATCAAGAAAGTCTTCAAAAATTCAGATTTGCAATAGAGGTGCCATAAATTAATCTAATGTCAAAGAATGCTCTTGACATCTGCATTCACTAATGCTTGACCAAGTTTTGAGATAATAGGCAGGTACTGAGCAAAAGATAACAGAGCGATAACAGAGCTACGTGGACAAAGACTTTTATAAATGGGGGAGAAGATTTGTCTTGAAAGGTCTGTGATCCACACAAATTTGAAGGCAAAGGCATAATAACTCCCACAATAACCTAAGCATTTTCTTTTATGTAACCACTTTCAGTGTTTTGTTATATTAATAAATAGTAAGCAATTGACATGTAAGTACCGGGACTATTTCCCTGCTACGCATAGCTCCAATGCCTATAGTATTAAAATATGCATATATTTTGATATATTATATATGTAATGTATATATTTAAGTTCATTGTAACTTATAAACACAAGCTGAGAAGAAAATGGCTGCCTAAAACTCTGTAAAATAAACTTCTCACATTAGAAAGTCCAGGGACTCAAAAATGATGAAATGACTCAGAAATGGTGGTGCTATACAGATGAAACTATGGCATAATGACAGGATCATAAGCTAGTATAAACAACAGCATGGTAAAAGGAAAAGGCCTTGCAGATTCCAGGCCCACAATTCTCTGAATTTAGGACTTGTTGAAATTTTCTTCAAATTCACCCGCTATTGCTCTCATGATTAGGATATTATTCATAAATGGTATCACACTAGAAATCCTGGAAACACAAAAAGGCCAGGCTCAGTGGCTCAGCCTAAATCCCAGCACTTTGGGAGGCCAAAGCGAGTGAACTGCCTGAGCCCATGGGTTTGAGGCCAGCCCGGGCACCTTGGCGAGACCTCGTCTCTGCAATAAATCAAAAATTAGCCGAGCATGGTAGTGCACACTTTTAGTTCTGGCTACTTGGAAGGCTGAAGCAGAAGGATCTCCAGAGCCCAGTGGATCGACACTGGGGTGGCCGTGAATGTGCCTCTGCACTCCAGCCTGGGTGACGGAGTGAGACTCCAGCTCAAAAAAAAAAAAAAAAAAAAAAATTCCAGAAACAGCATTAATTCTTCTAAAAGTATAAAACCTGGAATTCATCATGATGATTGTCAAGTGGTAGTCGGCTATAGAAATGTTTCTAAGCTGATCAAGGTGAAGATTCTCAAGACTTTCTCTCCAGCAGGAGTGGACTGACCATATACTCAACTTGCTCAGGTACAGTTGAAGTGCTTTATTCAGAGGCTACTTGTCATCATGTGGAACTTGCGTTCAGTCCCTGCAGGCTCATTATAATCCACAGTAATAAACAACTCACCCAAAACACATTGCTAGATTAAATGCTCAACTCTCACCCCACCCCTCCACTTTTTAACAATGGCTAGATGCATAGACTAACACAAACTCATTCCTAATTCATGAGTCTTAGTAGTATGAAGACATGGGCCTAGTAGAATAAGAAGAAATTTGCCCAGGGCTCAGGAAGTCCTGGCTCTGCCACTACCATCTTGACATGAGACCTACCTAACATGCCACCTAATCTAGAGAATGGCATTAGATGCAGAAATATTAAGGTCCCATTCAATTGCAATATTTTATCTCCTGCAAGAGGATTTTGAATCTTTAAAAAATAACTTTGGATACCTCTTCCTGAAGATATTGTACTTTTACAAAACCGTTTTCAAATCAACTGTTATAATACTGTTAGGTAAATACTGTAGATACAAATTACCAGGTATACTGAATATCCTCTCAAAATTCAAGTCCACCTAGAACCTTAAAATGGGATTCTACTTAGGAAATAGGGTCTTTGAAGATGTAGCTAGTCAAGATCAAGACACTGGATTAGGAGGAGACCTAAATTCAGTGACTGGTGACTTTATAAGAAGACTTTGTAGAGCCAGGTGCAGTGGCTCATGCCTGTAATCCCAGCTACTTGGAAGGCTGCGGTGGGAGGACTGTTTGAGCCCAGGAATGTGAGATCAGCCTGCGCAACATAGTGAGACCTTGTCTCAAAAAAAAATTTTTAAACTTAACTGGGCATGGTGGTGTGCGCCTGTGTCCTTATTTGGGAGATAGAGGTTTAGGTGGGAGGATCACTTTAGCCTAGGAGTTAAAGGTTGCAGTGAGCTATGAACACACCACTGCACTGCCCCCAGGACAACAGAGCAAGACCCTGTCTCTAAAAAAAAAGGAGGTTATGTGAAGACATAGAGATGCAGAAAGAAAGGCAATATGAACATGCAGGCAGGTATTGGAGTGACACACATACAAACTTAGGTATTTTTTTTGAGCTGAGAGCAACTACCAGCAGTTAGGAAAAAAGAAGGAAGTATTCTTCTCTGCAGCCTTCAGAGGCACACGGCCCTGCTGACATCTTAATTTCAGGCTTCTAGCCTCCAGAATTGTGAGAGAATGAACTCCGTGGTTTTAAGCTACCCCATTTGTGGTACTTTGTTGCAGCAGCTCCAGGAAACTAATATATCAAGCATTGATATGCTGCAACTGGTAATGACTTGTCTTGCTCTCATGGAAATATATGAGGATGACTATAAATACTATAATATCTTGGGCCTTGGTAATATAATAAAGCATACTTACAGTACAAGACCCTGGATTCAGGTGATAGAGACAGCTTGGATGATTCCTGAATTTCCTTCTAAAGGATCTTAAATATTATATTTTCAAAGAGGTAATTTATAAACCTTTTTATCTGAAAAAGTAATATCCTTTCTTACAGAAACTACATCTCTCTCCCTTGAAGCTTCTGGAATGGGGACACATTCTGCTTCCCTGTCACAGCAAGAACTCTGTGCCCCAGTATTTTCTGTGACCTATGTTATAGATTTCCTGAGATTCTGCCAAGACATACACCATGGTAAATCCTATCATGTGGCAAAATTTCAGAACATGTCCTCCAAGGAATGCCACTGGAGAAACAAATGAAAACAGGGTGGCATTCTTTAAAAGGTAATAATTTAAATAGCAAACTATGAATCTCTAAATAATGATAACTGATATAAGAAGGCAGATTCCTTCAATAATCCCAAAACTTCATCAGATTTCTAGTATTAGGTAAAAAAGAGGCAATAAGACTTATTAATAGCATATTTTAGGGTTCCCCAAACTGTCAGAAACACATTCTACTTAGGCTTCTTATGTGCTTGCTTGGTGTATCTCTATGTTTTCTGTGTATGAATTTCTAGTATAAAACTGTGAAATTCTTCTATATGCTCAAACTAGTCATTTAAACACAGGGTCTGTTCATATTGTGTCAACTGTTGAAAGCATATTAACCCTGTTAGCCTAGTACCCAATTTTATTTTCAGTATCCTGGTGAGTTGAAATGCCTTCTTTCCTTCATTCAACTGACATTTTACAAAGCATCTTCAGTGATCCTCCATACAAATTCTGTTAGGACACAAAACTGAAGCACACATGATTGTCTGTTTTCAGGCAGTTCAAAGTCTAGAAAGAAGACAGACCAGTAAATGAAGGAAAATATCTAGGCTTCAAGACACACATAGTTCCATGTCAGCCGAGCTGCATCCTAGCTAGTAAGTCAGAGAGGTATGTAAATTTTCCAGGTCTTAGTTTCCCTAACTGAGACATGTAAAATAATACCACCTATATCACAGGATTATTGTGAAGCTGGAATGAAGTGTTGTATGTACAAGAGAGTACCTGTTATATAGTAGTTGTTCAATTGATGTTTAGTTCTCATTCCTTTTTCGTTCCTTTGGATAATCCATGTGATCTAATATTAATATACAGTAATGAGTATAATAATCACAAGAACTACTAAAATATTTTACACAAAAATCCTCATTCTCAATGCTAACTGTTATATAAATCAATCCTTTCCTCCCATCCCAATCAAACTTCCTTTAACACATGTATGAGATTAATCTTCAGATGACAGAGACTTTGTCATTTGGAAGCCTTGTTCAAATGATCTTCAGTGACTATACATTTATCTTGGCAAGATAGTAATAAAAAAATTTGGCTCCCTAACAGTTTTGATGAAGAATAAAATATGCATTTATAAAGATATATACGTCTCTATCCTATAGCCACTATTCAGCAGGTTTGATGAAAATTCATTTCATGAAAATTCTCTATTTCTGTGTTGACATTTCCTCACCAGTCAATTAACTAACCCTTTTATTTTTTACTTATTTTTTTATTTTTTTGAGTTGGAGTCTCACTCCGTAGCCCAGACTAGAGTGCAGTGGCCACTCCCGGCCACTGCAGCCTCAACCTGCTGGGCTTCGGCGATCCTTCTGCCTCAGCCTTCCAAGTAGCTGGAACTACAGGCGTGCGCTAGCTACCATGCCCGGCTAATTCTTTGATTTATTGTAGAGATGAGGTCTCGCCAAGATGCCCAGGTAGGTCTCGAACTCACAGGCTCAGGCAATCCACTTACTCCCAAGGCGCAGGATTACAGGCTGAGCCACCGAGCCCAGCAACTAACCCTTTTAAATATGGTAGGAAGTCTTGGAGTGGGATGGGGAGAATCTTCTTTGTTAGAGAACCAGTTCCTTTTCACAACAATAACCATTCAACCTGAGTCAAGGCTTCCACAGTATCCCATCAATCCTCTTTCCAAATTGGTTGGCTTCTCTCCAAACATTTCTTGCCCTTTGTTTACCTTCATGGGTTCTTCCCTCATGCCATCAATTTTGTCTGCCACACTTTACCTTTCTATCTTTAGTTAATCAAATCCTGGCCCATCCTCTAAATCCAACTCACATCAAGTCTCCACGGAGTTATCCCAGACCACTGTCTCCCACTCTCCTCTGACCTCACCTTCTTGCCAACATCACATCAGTGTAGCATTACTTCCGATATTATTTACTATGTGTTACTTATTTCAAAACTTCATTTTTTAGAAAAATGAAAAATGTCTCCCCAAACTGTATGAGACCAGTAGCCATGCTATGTCAGAACTGAGCATAATCTTTTGTACACAGTTAATATTCAAATATTTGTTAGTTGGCTAGAGTACATGAGATATACAATTGGAAGTTCAAAGAATACCAGATAGCAAGAATAGCAGTTAGCGCAATCTGACTAACTTCTCTGAATATTAAAACAGAAGACATTTCTGAAAACCCAAGACAAACTAAACTATTGGCATAACTTTTTTTATCCTACAGAAGGTAATTCCATTTTGCAAAACATTTTAAATGGTAATAAAATTGTACAAAAAAATCTCAGATTTTAAGCAAGTGCTTATTATTGCCAGCTATATTAAATAATAATAGTGTTTGTACTTTAATCAATAAACTTATTTAACTAAATTCTTTACTGAGTTCCTAATTTGCACAAGGAACTACATACACAAAGATCTGTTAGGAGAAGAGATGAAGAAAAGACTAGCCAAGGCCTCAACAACCAATACTTTAATAGAAGAGACAGATTTGAAAACATTTTACAAAACAAAAGCCTAAAAAGCAATACAATATAACTAATCTATTGAGTACGGTGTGTGATTAATTTCAATTGGTAGGGCTCAGGAACCACCTGACAAAAGTAAAGAATATGAAGATACCATTTGACGAAGCCCGGAACAATAATGAGGACTTTGCAGCCCAAGATGGCAGAAGAAGATTCTGGGTTCTACAGTCATTCAAAAAGAGCAAAAGGCATAGGTAGGAAAATATACTTTCACCCCATCTTCAGCTTCTTTTAGTAGGTGATCTCACCTGCAAACTCATGGGAGAAAAGGAAAGTCATTCCTCTCCTGCACCTCAAAATTAATGACACTACTATCTCTCTCCCCACTTCTATCTCAAGTCCCCCCATTCTTTCCCACAGCTGAGTTTCCAAATCATTCTAGACCCTCTTGCTGCCTATCTCCTATCACATCTTGCTTTAGTGCTTACTTTGGTGCTGAAATTTTTGAAAGAATGGTCTTTATTTGCTATTCCTGCTTCATCTCTAATTCACTACTCAGTTACATTAACTGTCTCATATCTTATTACACCATATTCTTTTTATTCAGTAAAATGCAGTGAAGGAAGAATGCTACTTTCTGACTTCATCCTTTGGTTTTAAAATAAGTTAACCAGTATATCTTTCTAAAATTTATTTGCTATATTCAAGAAACAGGAACTGCGTACTCTCTGACCAGTATTTCTCATGTCTAAAAAGTAAATTATTACACAGCCCAGACTAAGTATTTTCAGTAAGAACCTGTTATTGCAGTGATCAACGAGAATCCTGAGTCTTAAACATGCTGTGCCCTCCGTGCATCTGTCCTTAACTTAGACTCTTTAAGATTCTTCAGATGAGAATAGGAAGCGTGTGCAATTTATCTTCCTCAACAACATAAAGGAGGTACTGTTAAGGAAATTATTTCATACAAGCCAAGGCCCTTAATCTTTTTCAGAAGATTGAAGGAAGATAAGGTTGAATATCTCGACACTGCACTGACGTACTTAAAGAAGAGACAGAACTCTGGTCCCTGATTGATGCTCTGCTTCTCTGGCAGTTTCATTTACTAAAGGAATAATGGCTAAGATGGCCTCTCCTCTTACATACAATAAACAACTCGAGTTCTCCATAACTTACTTTACTCACCTTTCTTGCCTTCAATGCCAAATTTATCAGCTCCCATTAACCACCCACACTGATTCAAAGTGCAGGAAACCACTCATATGTTATATAAACCTACATCTTCGAGTTATGCACACTGTCCTATGAACTGTTGGGCAATATGGGGATCTCAGCTCATCTTTGCAGATTTCCTTTGTAAGAACACTTCAGGAGTTCATTGAATAATCCAATGATCTCCCTTTATCTTTAAAAAATTAATTTATCTCACATAACCCTCCCTTTTAAAATGGCTCTCCTCAAAGTAGATAAAAGTCAGTATCATACACATCTCTTCTGTCCACCTAAGGAACAGTTTACAGATCTATAAAATGCACTGGATATTAGAGAACTCCCAAAATAGGCTGATTTATATTTAACAATACAGTTAAAATTCCAGGCAAGGTGCAGTGGCTCACACCTATAGTCCCAGAACTTAGGGAGGAGAGGAGGGAGATGCTTGAGCTCAGGAATTCGTGACCAGCCTAGGCAATGTAGTGAGACCTCATCTCTACAAAAAAAAAAAATTGAAAATTAAATTAGCTGGGTGTAGTGGCACCTGCCTGTAGTCCCAGCTATTCAGGAGGCTGAAAAGGAAGGATCACCTGAGCCCAGAAGACTGAGGCTGCAGTGAGCCATGACCATGCCACTGCACTCCAGCCAGGGTGAGAGAGTGAGACTCCAACACACACACACAACCAATATTGTCCGCATTCCCATAAAGGTCACCAAACAAATGTCTTGCCTAAGGATCAAATAGAAAACTTTAGCCCACTACCATTTGTAGGGGCTGGGGCAAGATTGCAAATGTAGGTCCACACTCCATGTTTAGATATTTAAAAGTTACAAGTCAAGATAAGCTATTAAATAAAATATGGTCTTATCCTCCAATCTTGACAAATACACCTTCAAGTAGCTTGAGGTACAGGTTCAAATTTAGAATTCTTAGACTCCATGAAATTCCAAACCACAATGTGGTAACACAGGAAGGCAAGCCCATCCCTTGATCGTTCTGTTCTTTCAAGCTCTGTCAACACCTTGAGGAGCTTTGCACTTGGGGGTGGACATCCTATACCTACCTCTGTTTACCCCTTCGCCACCCCTCAGGCCTAAGGGCACAATCCCTGGTTTTATCCTCCTAAAGCCAGATCCAGAGAGAAGGTTCATGCAGACACTGGAAGCAGGCTCTCAGCTGTATGGGGGCAAGAGGTTCCAGGGTCCTGGTAAGCAGAGAATGGAGTGGGCAAGAGTGAAGGCTTGGGCTGGTCACATCTCCTTGCCCCTGAGACCCTTCACTCTGTAAGTGTGAGCAGTAGGGCCTTCCAGTTCACAGGTCCCAAAGTAAGGACCATATTGCCCAGGACGGACTACAAGCAATACTGAGTAACTTACCAAATGGAGCACTGATCACCTCAGTCTTGTTACTAGTTAATATACTATACGAGTTGAAACTAAATACTAAGGAGATTAAGTAAGTAGATAAAACCCAAAATTCAATCTCTAATCACTTCAGCTTCTTCAAGATCTATAATCAAAGAATCTACCCTACAAACTAAATAGATTCTGTCTTTTCTTTACAAATTCATACCCATTTACAGAGTGCTATTCAGATGCTAAGGAGAGCTGAGAAGACAACAAACAGAAGGAAAAGGGGAAGGAGAACTCAGAGTAGCAAAGACCAGAGCAGACATGCAAACATAAGAGAAGGCATTTTCGTCCTGTTCTGTTGCTTATGTGGTGAGCCTTAAGACACCAAGATGAACCACCTGATCAACGCCACTAGTATTACAACTCATTCTCACTGATGCAGACTCATGCAGTGTACTTGTTGGCCTCCTAATGCCCCTATCCCAGCCACTGTGTACAGGGTAGGTCAAGCTGAACCTTGTCAGCATTTAAGTGGGCACTGATGATAGCTATCCCTACATAGAATGTCTTACCTCACCATAATCTGCTACACTGTAATTTCCACTTATTTAGCAAGAAAATGATTCCGTCAATTTGAAAAAAACTAAGAAATAATTCTCATTGCAATACATATACATACTCCACAGGAAGGGAAGTATTTCAACTGGAAATCTTATTTATGTGTACTTACTGAGATTGTACCATTGTCTAGACCTATGGACAGTCTTCTTGTTTCCGGGTTAAAAGACATGCATGAACATGGAGCTGAAAGAAATGAACATGTTGATGAAATTAACAAAACGATGATTCTCATCGATTCAGGAGTGCCTAACTGCTAAAAGCGTGGGGCTATATTTTCCCCACTGAAAAACATTTCATTTAACTCCCACTCACTAAAAACAGTAATTTTACAACCACCCACTAGTTTTTCAGTTGTCCGTTAAATGAATATAACAAGATATTCTCAAACTGGGCAAGTTCCAAGGGGCTTGCTTGGTCTTGGCTTGTTCTATCAGTATGGAGTCTAACTTTGCTTGACAAGATGAATAATTTGTGCTGTGTAACGTTTTTGTTACCACTCTCTTTGTACCACTCCAATTCCATCTTAAACAGGGATACCCTATCCTTTCTCAACTAGGGAAATGAAAGAGCTTATGATTTCTCCACCCTCCCCACCCACCATACATACACATACACACACAGTACAGAATCTATTTTCTTATTCAGAACTGATTTGTGGCATGTGAACTAACAGGAGTTTTTTGCTCTTGGCATTCAGGGCTATGACAGAGGCTGCTTATTGAAAACAACTGAAGATTTGCCTCCATTTAAAAAGAACCAATTCATAGGGACAGACATTGCAGGAAAGACGCCAGGTGAATCAGTCACCCAGTCTTGAACTGGGACTCCCTGTTCCACAAGTCTGACTGCTCGAGTACAACTGAGCCTAAGTAAATTAAGTATGCTCAGAAGCCACATGCACTCCCCAAATGCTTAATCAACAGTCAGCTCCCAGGCCTCTGTCTTCTTCACGGATGCTTGCTCCTAAGAATGGGGGTCTTCTGACAATTCACCCCATACTGAAACAGCTGTTCTACAGAGTCCAGCACAATTTTTAAATGTCTCCTCCCATATTCACAATAGCCCTATCAATCAGGAACTAATTAATCATCATAATCAGAATCAGCATCAAATATTTTTATTCCTACTTTTCACAGTTATGATTAGATGTCTTACCTAAAGTCACACAGGGAACAGTTGGAGACAGTACAAAAACATAATTCAGGCACACAGTCCCATTTTCAAACAACCAACTGAGATTAACATTAAACTAAAAAAGCACTTCAAGTTCCACTGACAGTCACTTCATAAACATATCACCTAGCAATTTTTTCATTCTCTATAAAAGGACCCTGAACAAAACAACAACAGAGATCTTCCAAACTGCCTAAGTATTTACTTTTTTCTAACTTTCAGTTATGACATGTTCAGAAAATAAAAACACACAAAAAAGAATCCTCCCCCCCCAAACTTTCACCAGTACAACAGACTATCTTCTATTTAGTCATAAAATAAAACCAGATTTCCAGAAGTACACTGCTGGAAAAAAGCAATCAGCCAATGATATGTAATGCATTGCCCTAAGAAAATCAGTTTTATTTGCACTTGGCCTATAAACTATGTTGGCATAATTTCTACACAAACACCAAGATGCCAGATCTCATAATCCCAAAACATGTGTGCAAAACTAAAATGTAATGATTTCATTAAAAATTATAATGTTAGTCGAAAAAGTTCAAAACAAAAAGTACATTATGATTACAACTATGTAAAGGCCATACATACATAAAAGTACAGTATATATGGAAAAACGAAACATAGCTCTTTGTTCGAGTGATGAGATCGTTAACCTTATTTTGCTGTTTCTGTCAAAATGAATGATAAATATCTAATGACTTCTGAAGATGTAAGTATGAGCATATGAAGCAAAACCCAATGGCAGTCCCATGGGGCCACAGATTAGCCCGCTTGACCATCTGAAAATATTTTCTATGTGATTTCCTCCCAAGTTCATATCTGGTTATGCTATACTTAGAAAACTCATTGATCTATGAGTGAGATTAATACTTTTTTATAACACTGATTAGACTACCCTTAAATCAACACTGCTATTTCTTTATTCCTTGTTTTTCCCCCTATTTACTATATTTCTTATTCTTTCAACAAAAGTTTAGAATGCTTACTATGTTCCAGGCATGTGCTACAATGATATATAAGGTATTTTTGCTGCCATCAAGAAATTTATAGATTGCAAAACCAACTGCATATAGAAACTGTAAGACAATTTCATTTCTTTGGTTCAAATCACTTTATGTATATCAAAAAACACCACCAGAATTCAAAAGCAAAATACTTTTCTTATAAAGGAGCATAAAAAAGAAATTTTAACAGACACCCTGCTGTTCTAGAACCCATATGCCTGGACCTAACATGTTCTCGACAGGGACATGCCAGAGGTAGATAGCATTAGCTCCCAGGTACCCCCTAAGGCATGATCACTTCTTCAAAGAGGCATTTTGGGAAAACATCAGGCAAACCTAAACCTGTATGTGTCAGGGAGGTGAGCCTTATGATACTCCTCAAACCATTTCCCAACTATGATACTCTCATAGGAAAAGGCCTTGAGGTGGTGACCCCATAGTCCCTGGCATGGAAACAGTGAAAAACGAAAAGAACAGTGAAAAGAACAGTGATGCTCAGATTTGTTGTTATGGTAAATGTCTTTCCTTTTGGGAAAGGAGTAAATAGCTTCACACAGAGATCCTTCATACCTCAGTTCTCCAGAAATTAACCAAAAAATTACTCCAAAAGACTGTGCTGTGCCATATAATATGCCATACAAAATGGGCTCCTAGCCATATAAGACAAATATCCAAGAGGAAAACTGTCTGTGGAAGGAGGAGACGCAGGTTAGGTAATTATAGAATATATAATTATATTATATAAAGGTAATTACAGACAAATGGTAAAGGGGAAAGAAAGAATAAGAGGGGAAACAAACAAATTATGATTTAAACACAATATTTGTAGCTTAGTTGCAAAATATAGCTAAAAATATCTGTGATGTTTCACAAATATGTATTCTGCGTTAAACACTGTAAAATTAATAATTCATAGGCAATAAAGAAATAATTGGTCTCTATGATGTCTGAATGTGCAAATTAGAGATGAACTGGCTAGAGAGTGTTCTAGTCCTCCACGTTAAAATTGCTTTCTCCAAAGAGTGGGTGAAGTGCCTGACCAGGGCCATAAAATTATAATATGAGCTCCCTTCCACTGACTTCCTTTATCAAAACACACTCCTGAACTCTAGATGAAACAAACACAACATGAGGCAAAATGTGCAGATATATTTGTTACCCCCACTTTTAACTGTTTCCCCATGAGAATAATAACCACACAGAGTAAGAGTTGTAGAGTGACCCCTACTTGCCAAGACTTCTCACATATATCATGATATATGTAGATGGTCTGAGACTACTGCTATACTAACCCAATAACTGAAACTCAAGGCCTTGCTACTGGTGTTGTAGATGGTATAGTCAGTCTAGCTTCCTATATTTTTTCCAATGTTTTAATTAAAATATAGGGGGAAAAATGATTACAGTTTCTCAATAGTACAGGACTCATTTTCCATGTTATCTGAATTAAGATTTTCCATTTCCTTTTTCTGTCTCAAACTAATAAAAGTCAAAAGAAACATACTGCAAAATTTTTAGAAAGCAATGAGAGATACAAATAAGATAGAAAAGAAATTCATGCAGGCCTATGGATATTGGTACTTCAGATTCTTTTTTGTTAGTGTTGGGACTTTAAATCCTGATGGTCTGTCAAAGTCTCACCTTAATGTTAGGAAAATTAGGCACTTTCATAACACTGGATGTTTGGGAAAATAAAGTCTTTTTAATTTAATGCAGGTATTCACTTTAAAGTACAGGGAAAACTCAAATAAAGAGAAGCTCCATTATGGGTGATTACATTAATGACCGCAAAATTTTTTTTTTTCTTTTTTTTTTTTTTTGGAGTCAGAGTCTCACTCTGTTGCCCAGACTGGAGTGCAGTGGCCACTTCCGGCCACCGCAGCCTCGACCTGCTGGGTTCCGGCAATCCTTCCGCCTCAGCCTTCCAAGTAGCTGGAACTACAGGCAAGCGCGCTACCACGCCCGGCTAATTTTTGACTTTTATTGTAGAGATGAGGTCTCGCCAAGCTGCCCAGGCGGGTCTCGAACCCGCAGGCTCAGGCAATCCACTCACCTCAGCCTCCCAAAGCGTGGAATTACAGGATGAGCCACCGAACCCAGCTGACCACATAATTTAAAGGGAGAAAGCTCAAGAAATGTGAGTCCTAGACAAAGGGAACTCAAGGGACCAACATCAACTTCCACCGAATCAATAATAAATGGGTTAGAGAGAAAATGGTTATTTGCATCTTTAATAATCCTATCCCATAATTGGTATTTTTAAAACATTGTCCTTGCTTATTTAAAAAAATGTAGTTGGACGGGGCGGTGGCTCATGCCTGTAATCCCAGCACTTTGGAAGGCTGAGGCAAGAAGACTGCCTGAGCCACAGGTTCGAGACCAGCCTGGGCAACATGGCAAGATCTCACTTCTACAATAAATCAAAAATTTAGTCGGGCATGGTGGTGGGTGTCTATAGTTCCAGCTACTTGGAAGGCTGAGGTGGAAGGATCACCTGAGACCAGCAGGTCGAGACTGAGGTGGCCATGAGCATGCCACCGCACACCATCCTGGGTGACAGAGTGAGACTCTAACTCAAAAATAAAATAAAATAAAAATGTAGTTGAAAGGAGATAGACAGTCTCAAAATTTTTCTTTTTGGGGAAAGTTTTCTCATTTCTCTTACTTACACTGATAATTCTTTTGTTTTATAAACTAATTTGTTTTCCGTCCTTTGCTGACTGGTTGAATTTTGCTCAAAAAACACAAGTTTCATAGAAGATTAAGCTGTGGATTTCAATCACACTGCTTTACAATGCTAAAGGCATTCTTTGGCAGGAGACTCTAATCTTCCTCATGAGAAATTTGGCTGTAACTTTAAAACTAAATAAACAATGGTACTTCTACGAATAAAACTTCAGGTATTAAAACACCCCGGTGAAGTTAAATGTCAGAATCTCACAATCAGAGGGTCTTCAATAGAGACTCCAATGAGCAACACACCCCTATAAAAAAATTATTTATTTTATTTTTTCCCCCCTCCCCGTCCCCTAAAACAATGATTTAATTCACCAACACTATTTCACTCAGACCTGTTTGACGTGGTATAATATATATATATATTTTTTTAGTTGGAGTCTCGCTCTGTCGCCCAGACTGGAGTGCAGTGGCCGCTCCCGGCCACCGCAGCCTCGACCTGCTGGGCTCCGGCGATCTTTCCGCCTCAGCCTTCCGAGTACCGGAACTACAGGTGCGCGCTACCACACCCAGTTGATTTTTTGATATATTGTAGAGATGAGGTCTCACCAAGTTTCCCAGGCGGGTCTCGAACTCGCGGGCTAAGGCAATCCACTCACCTAGCCTCCCAAAGGCGCGGGATTACAGGCTGAGTCACCAAGCCTGGCTGCTATAATATTTATTAGATTTGCAGTACTTTACTCAAGTTTTATTTCATTGTGCATAACCATATTTAAAACTTTAATTATCTAGTACTGAAATTATTTTTTATTTAAATCAAACATTTTATGTACTCTACTGACATTAACCATGTTGTTTTCCTTAATCTGGTCTGAGTAATAGCAGAAAAGTGAATTAGAAGTGATTGCTTTCTCTCCCCGACAAGTTTTAAGTTACAGTAGTGATCTAACTACAGTAAATTTTAAAATGCCCTGTCAGATGAAACTCAAACAAAAGTATGCTAAATAAATGCTTTACTTACTCAGATTACTCAATACTTGGTGTATTTAGTTTGGATAACCTATGCTTTCCCTTATTTCCATTAAAAATCAAAAGTTCCTTGGGTACCTTTGCTTCTTAGTAAATACGGAATTAAAATATCCTATTACATTGTGGTTTTAGCCTGAGCCCGAGGGTTCGAGACCCACCTGGGCAACTTGGCGAGACCTCATCTCTAGCGCGCGCCTGTAGTTCCAGTTACTTGGAAGGCTGAGACGGAAGGATCGCCGGAGCGATCGCCCAGCAGGTTGGGGCTGCGATGGCCGGGAGCGGCCACTGCACTCCAGTGTGGGAGACAGAATGAGACTCCAACTCAAAAACAAACAAACATTGTGGTTTTAAAAAATGCAAGTAGTAAAAACAATAAGTTGTTTTTATGCATAGTTCCATAATATAACCTATACCAAAAAACAAACCAGCAAACGGAACAATACATTTCACAACCAAGAATCCAAAAGTTATTTGAAATAAGGTACAAATTACAACAACAGAATGTTCATTTCCCAATTATACACATTTCTCCCAGTCTTCCAAAAAAAAAACTTGCAATTGAATTAAAGATGTTTAAAAGTCACCAAAACAATCAGCTCCTTATAAAAAGTAAACTGCCAAATTCATAATCCCAAATATCTTTTTACCACTCATCCATCCACATGAACTTTTCTTTAAAACTCCAATAAACCCAAAAGAGGCAAGTCAGAGAAGCACACAAACCACCTTCTCTCTTAAATTATTAAAAGTGTTCCTCACCAATGGGAAAACTAACATCTGTAGTTTACATACAAAATAACTCCAGTTAAAAGTATATTAACTTAATTTTCCAAATCCCTTAATTTCAAGTTATCTATTACAGTCCCAACACATGGGAAGAGGAAACCAATCTAGCCACAACCTCACAATTTAATCATTCTTTCCTAATAACTCTGGGTTAATACAAGCAACAAGTACATATTGCATACTATAGCATAGTATACAATATTGATAGGCTAAGCATCAAGAACATGAAAGTATTTAACAAATAGTTATTTGATATATCCAATAACCAAAATAGTTTCACAATTTTGAGAACAACAACAACAATAAACAGTTTATCTGTTAGGCTTTAAAGCTGAGAAAATGTAAAAAAGGACTTGCTCAAAGTGACTCAGCAAATTGGTAGCAAAAATGAAAACCAAATTCCAGTTTCCCACCCAGGCATTGCATTGGGTCTAACCTACAAGCTATTTTGAATACTCCAAACTGAAACAATACATTTTTAGGGGGTGAATTTAATGTTAACAGTAAACTATGTTCAAACATCATTTTTCTTAACTAGGATAATTTATTTAATATATTCTCTATCTCATATTACAAAGAATTTGAAATGGCTTAAAAAAGCAGATACAATAATACCAAATAATAAAAATAAACAAAAAA
This sequence comes from Cephalopachus bancanus, assembly GCA_027257055.1. NCBI lineage: Eukaryota > Metazoa > Chordata > Mammalia > Primates > Tarsiidae > Cephalopachus > Cephalopachus bancanus. The sequence goes on from JAPVLO010000196.1 coordinate 287,999, forward strand.
TCTAGACTTAGGAAGAAAATATATGTAAGAATGAAAAAATTAAAATAAAGATCCATTAGGAAAATTAGTGTTAGGTTTCACATTATCCATAAGGACTGAGTACCCAGTCCTTAGAGTTATTGCTTCCAACCTTTGCCTTACGACACACACAGAAAATTATATTTGTACAGCCAGGAAATAGAGTAAACAGAAAAGACAAACTGCCCCCTCCACCTCCATGCTCAGCTAAGGGGATCAGTTCTCAAGGGTCTGCTAATGTATTTGGCCTACACACCAGTAGACTGTGGCACACAGGCAAGGAAGTTTCTGTCTTCAAGAAAGCAAAAGGTTCCCGCCCTCATGTCTGAAAAATATTCGCCTTTTGTGCTTCTTCATAAAAGGAGAGCTACATGTTATATAGACTATTATTTCAAAAACAGCCATAAAGCATTTCATATAATGTACACATCAGTATATGCTGAGGGCACAATAAATGTGGGTATTTCTGCAGAGGGCTAACACAAAGTGAGAATTTAGATGAATAATTTACAATCACATCCAAATTCTCTACAGAATTTAGGTGAATAATCAGACTGAAGATCCTTCATGTTGTCCACCAAAAATAGTCTTTCTCTCAACCACGCATTGAATAAAAACTGGAAAGTAGAGAGTTTGAAATGATGTGTTTTAGTGAAGACTTGAGTTCCTATACTTGAAATGTTTGCTGAGCAGATGGTGAGGTGGCCGTGCATGTGTGGAAGCTGAGGGGCCCAACTGCAACTGCAGGCAGGGTGAATGTCATCCAGCCTGGTGTGCCTACTTATTTGTAACCACCTTTGGAAAAATGTCTTATTTGGCTTTGGGGACAAATTCTTAAACACTTAAGAGCCAAAGTAAACGCCACCTACCTACCCTGGCAACAACAGAATCCACAGAGGCTTTCTAATTCTCCAACACTCATGGCCCTCTCAAGAGGGTAGTATGTCTTTTCGATTTACTCTATTTTCTGGCTGTACAAACAGAATTTGCTGTGTGTGTCGTAAGGCAAAGGTTGGAAGCAATAGCTCTAAGGACTGGGTACTCAGTCCTTATTGATAAGCTGCCTGTCCACAACATCTTTGATAGCCACAGTGATTGATCTGTCCTACATACCCAGGGGAGAAGTTGTCAAGGCCAGCCATGACACTCAATCCTCTGACAGAGTAAGAAAAATCCCCAACACCTGCCACCTTACCTCCTGCATGAGCTTCCTCCCTACCTTTCTCCGTTATCTGGCCCCATGAATGGCAAAACCTGGCTAAGAAAGCAAATCTGAAATAACTCAACCATGAAAATAGGAATGTTTGTGCTTTTTCTGTGTAGCATGATACAAATGTGGTGGTTAAAATGGTATGTCTTAGAAACCTGGAACAAAGAATCACATTTATGGCTGCAAGTGAAACTTCAACTCTATACCCTGCAGAAGGTCCCGCTTCGGTTTACAAGCTCAGGCAGGGTCTCAGAAGGGTAAGTTGTAAGTTGATATTGTCACAGGCAATTAACAGCTACTGTGTGAGATACACCAAGAGGATACTCTTTGTTGAAGAATGTTTGAAAGAAAGGCTATGATTTCTCATTCATTCATAAACATCAGCTAGCTTATAGTTAAACTACAAAACAAGTTAGCAGTCACATCCAAATTCACTACAGAAAGAATTTAAGATGGACTTTCCTCAGAGAGACTTTGTGACTATGTCCCAATTATGCCTACTTCCTATTTCATGACGCTCACCACACATCATGGTTGGTACTCATTTAATGTCTGCCTTCCTCACCAGACTGTAAGCACCATGAAGACAGGGACGGTCTGCCATAGTTAACCACTGTATTCTTAGTACATTGCACAGTGATGGATGCAGAAGAAACAAATGACATTTGTTGAATGAACTATCCAAGAAAATGGGATAAAATATTACTCTCTGCTTTCCTTCTTTACATGCCCTCACCATTCCCAGACTACGTTCAGCTCAGCACCATAGTGGCACCAACAGGGCATGGTTCAGTCCACTCTCATTAAAGATCACAGAGATCCAGGAAAAACTGAATACACAGGAATCAGGAGGTATACAATCAGGGCTGGGCTTAGTCAAATATTTGCAGTTACAAGTAACAGAAAACAACCTGGGTAAGCAGAAACGGGCATATTCAATAAGGAAGGGGGTAGCTCTTGAACCCAAAGGCAGAACACAGTCAGGCTTCTCCTGCGATTAGGAGGACGAGGAAAACTTTGAGCATCACTTGCTCAGGATTTCTCTCCCTCAAATCCCTCGGGAGCCAGATGGTATTCCCTAGCTGGCTCATCCTACCTTTTCTGCAGATCAGCTTTCACTTTTTCTCCATGCACACAAACACCTCACAGCTCTTAGGTTCAAGCAACCTGCCCAGGCTGAGACTAGCATTTCCCATTCCACATTCTGAATTCCTGGGAAAATCAGATTAGCCCAGGGACAAACAGCCTTAACCAGGCAAGTCTGGTTTCTCTTGGCTCCCTCCTATGGGGGAGGAGGAGTTTCTCAGAAAACACAGGGTATCAAGACACCCCAGAGCATGGCTTGTCTATGTTCGTGCTATGTCTGCTTTCATCTTTCTCTTGTCTGCCACTCTCTCAAGCTCACTGAGCCCCATCACACTAAGCCTTTCAGGGTGGTTCTCTATCACCAACTTAGCCTTCACTATTTAGTCTTTCTCATCCAATGCCTTCTGTTCCCTTTCTTTCATTAAACTTTAAATTATTTTCAAAGCTACAATACATCTACTCTCCTGCCCAGAACATGACAAATTCTATATTTAAAAGGTATTTTAATAGACAAAATGAACAATTAAGCCAGATTTTAAATGCACAGATTATTCTCTTTTTGTTTTCTTCTGCATTTGGAATACTACTTACTATATCTATAAACACAAAATATGGCTACATCTTTCTATGGCCTTGTGGAATTCATTTTATAGCCTCTGGATATATTATGTATTTTTACTTATTTTTGTAACCAATCTCACATAACTGTTATTTAAGGATAATACTAAGTAACCTCTTAACAAAACACCTTTTTTAATTTTTAATTTTTAAAAGATGTGGGGTACAATTCAGGATTAGGTATACTAGTGGTTATTATACAGGTTTTCAATAGAAAGAATTGCAAAACAACCCCTTGGAAACTCAATTCTATTTCAGGTTCTTTAACTGATTGAAATGTAGCTTATTTCCTTATACAATAAAATTCTGCCTCTCTCAGGTTAAATGAAACTTAAATTCTTGCTCAGAGGTCAACTACTATGTCACTTGAATGCATAACATTCCTAGTAACCTAAAAACCAGTTTCTGACCAGTTGTGATGAACACACATTTTCTTCTTTTATTTCTACACAGTAGTGAAACCATCCAATAGTGAAAGACTACAGAAATCATCTTGACCACATGCACCTTGCTCATCTGTAAATCCTTGGCATCCAGATTGGTGGCCTATATACAGTAGGTGCACGGTTGGTGCTTGAATGACTAGCATGTGTACTTACATCTCTATATTTATAAATCAACACTATATATGAATAAAGTTTTACATGCATTCATATAAACATGTACACAGATCATCAACATGTTGGGTATAATATCACAAGACAATCTTCTCACTTTAATGTGCATTCAAGTTATCCAGGGATTTCATTAAAATGCAGATTCCGATTCAGGAGTTCTGGGGTGGAACCCAACAGTGCATTTCTAATAAGTTCTTGGTAATGCTGATGCTGCGGTCCACAGACCACACTTTGAATAGCGAAGTAATCCCTTGTTAACTTCCTTTAGTAGAACACCACAGGCAAAGTATACAAATAATTAGAAGGTCCTCTTTCTCCAAGTTTATGTTCAGTCATAAGGAAAATGGATAATAAATGTTCTCAGGGAAAACTCTTCCTTATTATTAAACTGACTTTTTTTTTTTTTTTTTTTTTGAGTCTCACTCTGTCGCCTGGGCTGGAGTGCAGTGGCATACTCATAGTCACTCCAGTGTCGACCTTCTGCCTCATCCTTCCAAATAGCCGGAACTACAGGTGTACACTACCATGCCCAGCTAATTTTTTATTTATTGTAGAGACAAGGTCTCGCCAAATTGCCCGAGCTGGTCTCGAACCCATGGGCTCAGGCAATCCATTTGCCTCGGTCTCCCATAGTGCTGGGATTACAGGATGAGCCGAGTCCAGCCAACTCTTTCAATAAGAATTTATTGAGCACCTATGCCAGTTATAGTAGCTATAGCAACCTTTAGTCATCTAGCATTTCTAGAACTAATAGATGATGAAAACACAACTAAAGGCTTCTCTGTATTCTCAGTCATATTGAAAACAACAGAACATTAGAGAATGACACAAAAATGTATGTTTATGTGTATATGAGGAAGGTGTGGGTAAGCAACTGCATAGGATTCTGAGCCTTCAAGAGGTTCCTATTAAAGCTTATCTCAAGAAGATTTCTCGCTTGCCATCCCCAAATCCCCATCATTTTTCCCAGGTCTGTCTCTTCTGTCTACACAGTCATAAGAGTTTTAGGTCTCTGAGGCCACCTTCAATTTGCTGGATTACAGCCCATCTCCATCTCTTCCAGTTAGACACTGTGTCAAGTTTAATGAAGAAGCAAGATCACAGAAAAGACTTGGTATATATATATCACTTACAAATCAGGGGGGAAATAACAGATAATCCCTTCTCTTTCCATTTGTCTAAACCCACACCACTGCCATGGCTTAAAAAGAAAGTTCACCTAGGGCCCATAACATATAACGGTGTCTTCTGGAAGTAAAACAGATAAAGGAAGGACATAGTATTCATAATCATAAGAAGTTTCTGCCTTGCAAAAAGGAGTGAATACTTGGTTCAGCTTCATGGTTACTATCTATTTACTATAAAATTCTAAAGACATGCAAAGCCTCAAAGATAATTTGAAAATCATAATATCCTTAATAATTCATTTGTTCATAAACAGGCAAAAACTGTTGCTTGAGTTATTACAGTATTCTTTTGCCAGAGGCCTAAGCTTAACCACATCTACAATTTAGTATGAATTTATTTTGGCATGGACTTCTGAAATTGGGATGGTGATATCAAGAGATGAGGAGCACGTTGCAGTAAGCCAGAGGGTATATCAGCCCTAACAACAAAACTGGGAGATTTTTCTAGGGTGTCAATTTTAACTAAGTTCTAAAGGGAAGGGAGGAAAGGAAATGTTTAATACAACTGATAATGAATTTAAATAATTATTTTACACTAAACTAAACATGGGCTAGGATGCCCAAACATCACTAATTTTAAGATAAAATACTTCACTAAAAAGAAATTTCCTATTTTGGGGGGTCATTTCTTCTCCACCTGTGGAAGAACTGCCAGTGCAACAATCTAAGAATCACTCATATCTTTTCTTTGAAAAGTGTATTTGGAAGATTCATTATTCACCAGTGCAAGGACATATTTCAAAGATAAAATCTTGGGAAATGAGATCAACTTCTAATTAGAATGTTTCAATCCTAAGCAAATCCTTTTGAGAACTGAACGCTCAATGCTGAACATCTTGAATTTGAATAAATGATAAAACAATAACTCAAGGACAAATTTACTTCACAAATGTAATCACTGGACAAAATTTTGGATTGTCTAAGGATATACTTTACAAAATAGTTAAACAAAATGTTAGAAAAGAGAGGAAGACTGCTGTTATCAGAGCCTATGTGCTATAGTCCTTCTTCCATTAATCTTATTCAGAAACTATGAATATAGAGTCAATTTCAGAACAATTTTCATACTTTATATAGTGAAAGCCTTAGAAAATCTAAAATGATTTAATATTGTACTTTTCATTATAATAAGAATCCCAACCTCAGTCTTACCAACTTAAGAAGAAAATACAGAGAAGGCAATCTGGGAAGGAAGGGGAGTTAGCGTGAATTTCTGGTTTTTTAAGACAGAGAGATCCAGATACTTACAAGGCATGGCATGATATATGCTTGGCCAATACTGTCCGCTGTCCCTCTTTAACCAAACACGAACTGTCCTATAACAGAAGAAAATGTGTGCATGAAATCACATTATTTTTAGCCATGAGAAAACGTTGACACACAGAAAACAAACTTCTTAATATTTTATATATGTATTATCTTAACGAGACATAATATATGTATACATATATATGCCTACCCATATTTATACATATATATGCACACCACAAATATCTCTCTAAAGAGCCTATATTCCTTCTATTTAAGGCTTCTGTAAACTTGGAATCACATATGAACGTAAACTTGGAATTACGTATGCATAGCCACAAGTTACGATGAAGTGATATGTAATGACACCACTACAGACACATACAAAACTGAGTTTTTTTGGTCAACTATCCAAATTTGTGAGATGAACAAATACAATGGTAAATAACTTGTAAAAAATAACTCTATATAGTACTCACATATACACCAGCATTCACTCTTAAGTTCTTTTTATAATACATGCTAATCCAACATTGTAATATTGATTATTACCTTAATAGGAAGCAATACAGGAATGACATCACAGAAGATGATACAGTAGAATTCTCCAAGCATCAGTCCCTCCACTAAATCAACTACTGAGTTGGCAAGAAGTGTCAGTCCCAGCCCCATGGCAGACAGCCATGGCAACTGTTGTTCATGTTTCTAGAGAGGCCTGCTTGTACCAGGGTGGGAACATTGTTCTCCACAATTTGTAGGAGGGGTGTGTTTTGATTTGCCTGGCTGGAGCAAAGGCTGGCTACTGTTTCAAACCCCCTAGGGCTGAGGGCTTCCAAAGCAATGTCTTTCAAAAGGAATTAAAGAGACAGAAGCTTTCTTTTTCCCTTATTGGATCCAGGTATTTAAAGAAATCACTGGTAGACCTCAGAAATAACAGAACAGAGATTTCAGTGATCCCAGACAACAAGGAATACAGTCTTTGCAAAAATAGTTTGATAAAGTCACTAAACAAAGGATAACTACAGCATTCAACAAGAACAGCAATCCCTGGAGATGGAGGAGAATATTATATCCTGAATTGTTTTATTACAATATTCAAAATGTTTAGCTCAACATAAAATGAAAAGTATACAAACAGGAAAATATGACCCATTCACAGAAAAAAGAGAAAGAAACTGACCTAAACTATTTATGAAGAAGCTCAAACACTGGACAAAGACTTTAACTGTCTTAGACAAAGAACTAAAGGAAATCAGGATAATGTATGAAGAAATGGGAAATATCAATAAAAACACAAATTATAGAAAGGAATCAAACAGAAATTCTAGAGCTAAAAAGTACTATAGCAGAAGTGAAAAATTCAATAGCGAGATACAACAGCAGGTTTGAGCAGTCAGAAAAAAGAATCAGCAAACTTGAGTATAGGGCAATTGAAATTATCCAGTCTAAGAAAAAGGAAAAAAAAAAAAATGAACAAAGCCTAAGAGACATATGGAACATCATAAAGTACACCAACATACGCAATACAAGATTCCTATAGCTAAGAGAGATATTTGGCTTCAGAATGAAGGCAAAATTAAGACATTTCCACGTAAACAAAAGCTAATAAAATGCATCACTAGTAGATCTTTCTTACAAGAAGTATTAAAAAGAATTGTTCCAGCTGAAACAAAAGGACACTAGATGGTAACTTGAAGCCATACAAAAAATAATGATTACTGGGTAAGTGTCACTAGATAGGTAAATATAAAAGCTAGTGTTACTGTACATTTGGTTTATAATTCCTTTTTTGTTTCTTAAATGAATTAAAAGGTGCAGAAAACAAGAATTTTGAGTCTATGTTAATGGGCACACAATGTATAAAGGTGTCATTTGTGACAATAACAAAAAACACAGGGGCAGAGTTAATGCACACTACTGAAACTAAGTTGGTATCAATTCAAACTACAATGTATGCATTTGAAATGCATACAGAAGAGAAAATACAGGTATACAGAAGGGAAAATTTAGGAAACAAAAATAGTACATGAGGGGGAAAAAATCAAACATAAAAGAAGGCAACAGAAGGAATTGAGGAACAAAAAAAGATTTAAGACATATAAAAAAATAAATAGACTATAATTCCAGCAATTTGGGAGGTCAAGGTGTAGGGATTGCCTGAGCCCACAGGTTCAAGAACGGCCTAGGCAACTTGGTGAGACCTCATCTCTACAATAAATGAAAAATTAGCCGGGCATGGTAGCGTGTGCCTGTAGATCTGGCTACTTGGAATACTGAGGTGAAAGGATCACCTGAGTCCAGCAGGTTGATGTTGGGGTGACCATGAGCGTGCCACTGCACTCCAGCCTGGGCAACAGAGTGAGACTCCAACTCAAATAAATAGATAGATAGATAGCAAAATGGCAAAAGTCTTTCCTTATCAATAGTCACTTTAAACATAAATAAATTAAACTCACAAGTTAAAAGTCAGAGATTGGCAGAATGGATTTTTTAAAAACACAATCCCACTTTACACTACTTAAATGTGACTCACTTTAAACTCAAAGACACAAATACACTGAAAAAGAAATAACAAAAAAGGAAAATACTATTTGGTATTCCATTCAAACAGCAACCGAAAGAGAGCTGGATAGCAGTATATAGTATATATAGCTGAATAGCTATACTAATAACAGATAAAATAGATTTTAAGTCAAAAATTGCTACAAAAGACAAAGAAGGACATTATGTATTGACAAAAGGGCCAATTAATCAAGAAAATATAACCACTGCAAATATATGTGCAAAGAACAGAGCCCCAAAATATATAAACCAAGCATTGAAAAAATTAAAGGGAGAAATAGACAACCCTACAGTAACAGCTGGAGATTTTAAGACACCACTTTCAATAAGGGATAGAACATTTAGACAGAAGATCAATAAGGAAATAGAAGACTTAAACAACACTATAAAGCCACTAGATCTAACAAATATATACAGAACACTACATCCAATAACAGCAGACTATACATTCTTCTGAAGTACACATGGAATATTCTCCAGAATAGATCAGTGGTTACGCTATAAAACAATTTTCAACACATTTTAAGACTAAAATCAAACCAAGTATCTTCTCCAACCACAATGGAATGAAGCTAAAATCAATAACAAGGAAAACTGGGGGTAAAATCTTCAAAATGTAGACATTAAATAGCATATTCTTAAACCACAAAGTGTCAAAGAAGAAATCACTAGGAAAGTTAGGAAATACTTTAAGCCCAGGCTCGGTGGCTCAGCCTGTAATCCCACCCCTTTGGGAGGCTGAGGGGAGTGGATTGCCCGACCCCGTGGGTTCGAGACCCGCCTGGGCAGGTGAGACCTCATCCCTACAATAAAATCAAAAAATTAACCGGGCGTGGTAGCGCACGCCTGTAATTCCAGCTACTCGGAAGGCTGAGGCGGAAGGATCACCGGAGCCCCAGAGGATCGAGGCTGCGGTGGCTGGGAGCGGCCAATGCACTCCAGTCTGGGTGACAGAGTAAGACTCCAACTCAAAAAAAAAAAAAGGAAATACTTTAAGATGAATGAAAATGAAAGCACAACATACCAAAACTTATAAGAAACAATAACAACTATGCTCAGAGAGAAATGTGTAATTATAAATGCCTACATTAAAAAAGATCACGAATCAACAAACTAATTTTATGCCTTAAAGAACTAGAAAAAGAAGAACAAATTAAACTCTAAGCCAGAATAAACAAAAATTAGAGCAGAAAAAAACAAAATAGAGGATAGAAAAATAATAGAAGCCGAGCTCGGTGGCTCAGCCTGTAATCCCATGCCTTGGGAGGGTGAGGTGAGTGGATTGCCTGAGCCCGCGGGTTTGAGACCCGCCTGGGCAACTTGGCGAGACCTCATCTCTACAATAAAATAAAAAAAAAAAATTAGCTGGGCGTGGTAGTGCGTGCCTGTAGTTCCAGCTACTTGGAAGGCTGAGGCGGAAGGATCGCCTGAGTCCAGCAGGATGAGGCTGCGGTGGCCAGGAGCGGCCACTGCACTCCAGTCCGGGCCACAGAGTGAGACTCCAACTCAAAAAAATAAATAAATTAATAATAATAATAATAATAATAGAGAATCAATTAAACCAAAAGTTAGTTATTTGAAAAGATCAACAAAAGTAACAAACATTTAGCTAAATAGAAATTTAAGGGATTATAATAGAATACTTATATGCCAGCCAATTAGATAATCTAGAACATACAGTCCATCAAAAGTGACAACCAGATGGCTTCACTGAGATCAATCAAACACTTCAAAAGGAGAATTAACAACAATCCTATTCAAACTTTCAAAAAACAGAAAAGGAAGAAACACTTCATATCATATTCTATGAAAGCTAGACAAAAATGCCACAAGAAAACTATAGAGTTAAATATTTATGAATATTAATGAAAACTTCTCAAAAAAACACCAGAAAACTAGATTCAACAACACATTAAAAAGAGTATACACCATGACCAAGTGGGATTTATCCCAGGAATGTGAGGATAGTTCAATACAAGAAAATCAATCAATGACATAAAGCACATTAACAGAATAAACACACACACACACACACCACACACTATCATCTCAACAGATACAAAAAATGCATTTGACAAAATACAACAAGCTTTCATGAAAAAAGCCCTCAACGTACTAGGAATAGAAGGAAACTTCCTTAACCTAATAAAGGACATTCATGAGAAATTCACAGTTAACATCATACTCAATAAAAAGTGAAAACTTTCCTAAAATCAGAAATAAGGATGCCCACTTTCATCACTGCTATTCTACATTATTAGAAGTCTTAGCCAGAGCACTTAGGTAAATAAAACAAATAAAAGGCATCCAAATTGAAAAGGAAGACATAAAACTATTTCTATTTGTACATGGCATGATTCTATATATAGAAAATACTAGAGAATCCACACAAGAAAAAACTACTAAAGCTAATAAATAAATTAAGCAAAGAGCAGCGAACAAAAACCAGATGTTTCTAATAGTAACACTCATTTCTAAAGAAATTACTGCCTCCAAAACATTTTACAAATATACTGTAATCTTTACAATACCCTATTAAATACAGCTCTCTTCACTAAATATACTGCCTTCCTTATACCTACTTATATTAAAGGTAACTGATAACTTTTACATCTAAAAACAGAAGTAAAGTATATAAAAATATCTATTCTCTTAACTCCAGTTGCAGTTTTATTGATTTTTTTTAAGAATTTAAAAATATTTACTTATATTTAAATTTTATTATGGTACAAACATACATAAAATGTATCACCTTAACCACTTTTAACAGTATAGTACAATAATGTTAACTATATGCACAGTGTTGTACAACAGGTCTCTAGAACTTTTTACATTGCAAAACTGAAGCTCTATATCCATGGAACAACTCCATTCCCCACTCTCAACACGTAGCAAGCACCATTTTATTTTCTGTAATTTAAAGTTAGACAATTTAGATACCCATGTTAGGAAGAATCATACACCATTTGTCTTTTTGTGACTGGTTTATTTCACTTGAGGTATAATAATACCTCAAGGTTCATGTATGTTGTAGTGTGTGACAAGATTTTCTTTTATTTACAGAGTGAATAAAATTTCACTTTATTTATAGACCACATTTTCTTTATCTATTTATCCACCAATAGACATTTGATTTGTTTCTACATATTGTCCACTGTGAACAATGCTGTAATAAACATGAGTGTACAAATATACTTTAGAGATTGTTTTCAACTCCTTTAGATATACACTCAGAAGTAGGCTTGTCCAATAGCAGTTTTTAAAAAAAGGTACTGGATCCTCGAGATCAAAAGTACAATTTGGATGGTTAGGAATTTCCTAAATAAATGTAACTTTCACCACACAAAGCATTAGAAGTTTTAAATTTTCTGAAAATTGTATTTTTAATGCAACACTAAAAGCTTGTAATAGTAAGTGAAAACATTTTTCCTTGAATAAAATTTCCAGACAATAACAACTATGATTAAGAGTCATATTAAGACAGTAGAGGTCAGTGTTTTGGGGAAGCAAAAAGCCTGAATGCTGAAATGCCATTCACCCACACACAAAGCCCTGAGGTTGCAGGAACAGGACAGGGCCAAAGCCATCCTGGTTTTTCTCCTCCAAGCTCCCTGCACTACACAGAAACAGATACTGGAAGAGCTGGAAGAGCAGCATTGCTCATCTCAAAAACAAGATGAGGAACCCTACAATAGGCCTCGAGCAGCAGCTGGGCTGTTTTGAAAACAGCATAATCTTATTCTACGTTGGACACAGCTGCTCAGATATCCACAGGTAAAAATTATTTGTAAATATGAGCCCTTATTCTTTAATCCTAAGAGGAAAAAAATGTTCCTATTTTAAAGGTTAAAACAACTGTTAGATATGTTGTGGCATTTATAAACACTTAACTGTGATCAGTACCGGTCTGCTCCTTGACTGGGCTGTAAATGCAACCAGAGAAGGAACCACATTTTACCATACTTGACATCTGCTCAAAGCCAAGCACTATGCCAACCTCAAAACTGGAGTTCACTGTTTATAGCAAAAGAATCAAGTCAAAAATCCATCCCCATAGCCACAGCCAGCACCATCCATCTGTCCAGTTTCAAGAAGTCCTCGGATTGCATCTGGATAGAGGTCTGGTACAGAAAGGCTTCAGGAAGCTGGGCTCATACCAAGAAGTCTGCACACTGTGCTGGGTAAGATGATGGGAAGGAGCGATAAATACTTAATTGCACAGCTCCAGCCCCGGAGAGTACCCTAAAGAATTAGGGAAGAACAAGGCATTCCCACCTTCCTTCCCATCTCACCCCAACTCCCTCCAAAAGACCAAATGCAGTGCCTGCCTTAGCTACAACCTTAACTAGGACAGGTGCGACCTCCTGAGGGACGGCCCTCAGCCCACTAGCCAGTATGATCACACAGAGGCGTCCTGACACAAACATTTGACCAAGCAGGGAGTCACACTGCTCCTTTTTAGAGATCCTACATTTTTTAGTTTGTGATTGACTTTCTTGTTTTATTTTATTTATTTATTTTTTGAGTTGGAGTCTCACTCCTTCGCCCAGACTGGAGGGCAGTGGCCGCTCCCGGCCACTGCAGCCTTGACCTGCTGGGCTCCAACAATCCTTCCGCCTCAGTCTTCCAAGTAGCTGGAACTACAGGCAAGTGCCACCATGCCAGGCTAATTTTTGATTTATTGTAGAGATGAGGTCTCACCAAGTTGCCCAGGCGGGTCTCAAACCCGCGGGCTCAGGCAATCCACTCTCCTCGGCCTCCCAAAGCACTGGGATTATAGGCTGAGCCACCGAGCCCGGCCTCTAGATTTTTTATAATGCCTAATACAATATAAATGCCATGTAATTAGTTACACTGTATTGTTTAGGAAATAATGATGGGGGGAAAAGTCTGTTCATGTTCAGATGGATACAACCACAACCATCTTTTATCACCCCATCAAATTATTTTCCATGGAGGTTGGTTGGATCCAAGGATGTGGAAGCCACAGATATGAAGGGCCAAAGGTATATGGTCAAGCACTACACCAGGTCCATTCTCCGCTATCCTAGCCTGGAAAAATATACCCCTTGTTCTACAATCTAGCAATCTTTAGGAGTCTGCTAAATAGAGATAATGACCAACAGGGACTGGAACAACTTGGATTTTCCAAGACTATCAAAATTTAGAAGTTAGGAATTCTCCCCCACTGTCCCACAAGCACACTTAATACATTTATTGATTAACTGATTCATTAATTCAGTTGACAAACATGTATTAAACATCTACTAGGTACTAGTATGTGAAACTCACTGAAACCACAAAGACAAACAGTGCTACCTCTGTTGTCAGGAAACTCACAATCTACTGGAGGAGACCAGTCACAGACATTCCAACACAGCAAGGTAAGAGCTAAGGTCATAGGAGCATCTAAGTGTGACTGATGAGCCCAGGCTGAGGCGGTGTCAGACAAAGCTTCTCAGAGATGAGGGTGTCTGCAGTGCAGGATGAACAGGCGTTTGGCAGCAGCAAGTGGACAGGAAGAGGGAGCATGCTCCTGGTAGAGGAGCAGGGAGGTGAGAGTGAGAAACAAGCTGGGACAAAGGAGCAGGCAGAAGGTCACTGAGGGCTGCAGATAAGGAGCTGGCACAAAGCCACACTTGTTTTTGTTTGTTGGGGGAAGCCTGGAAAAGGTCTGGCTACCCTGAAGTAACTAGTTTAGAAAAGGTGGGCAGTAAACCAGACAAAAAGAGAGACGAGGACAGTCTTGAGAGTATTCAGAAAGCACAAGCGTCAGGGCTGGGGGCTGCCTGGATGTGGGGTGCCACGTGAATGGTGGTGCCATTCAGCAATATGTGTTTTTTATGGAGTTCATCTTGAACAGGCTGAGTGTGGGGACAATCCAGTTAGGGCTTTTGCAGGGTGGTCAACCTGGATTTCCAAATTAAGATTTGGAAGTCACTAGCATATAAGTAATAGCTATCAGAGAATAAGAAGAAAACAGGACCAACAACAAAGACAAACCCCTAAACAACACCAGTATTAAGAGATATAGAAAAGAAAAACATCTGCAGAGACTTTAGAGTGGGCCAGCCAAGAGGTGGAAGAAAATCTTTCTTTACTTCCCAGATACAGAGTGTGTCCTGAATTTTGGTCCAGAAAATAAGGTCATCATACTCATACCTAAGAACTGAACCAAATTCACAGTGGAAACATGCCTACGATTAAATACTATCTATATAGGTCACTTTTCTGAGAGAAAAGAGAAGGTTGGGGGTGGCAACAAACAGTTACCACAGGTTGCTAAGCTACTGAATAAAATAAGACGGGGCGTCCACCCATGTTGAAATCCAGGCTTTTTAAAGTGTGCCCTAGAATGATGCAACCTTCATTAGTTACCATAGCAATGAGTTTCATTTCCCAGGGGACAATTGTTATTTTTGCCACCACTGAAGTAACTTGGGGTAGGGGGTAGGGGGAGTGAATCCCACTGTGTTTTGAAGACCCTGAATTTCCAAGGAATATTTTTCTACTAGATCACACACTGCAGCCAGCAGCAATACAAACAGAAGGAAGGCAGCCTCTGGCGATTTGCAAAGTAATAGAAAAACTTTGAGCAACAGGAAGTTGTCAATGTCTTTTGGTAGTTTTGGTAGTTTTTACAGCCATTTGTTGGGGGGAGTGGAATGCTTCTGATGCAGAGAATGTTGCAGAGATTCTTGGAAAACACAGGAACATAGTTAGAAAATAACTGAAAGATTTTTTAAAAAAGCTTCTTCCTTTATGATTATTAGATTTCTCTGATTATTTGTAATAAGAACACCCTGAGAGATTCCCAGCAAATGTATTCTGACCACATATAGTAAATAAACTAATACCCAGTCTTCTACAATGCACCATGTATCTCTTTGTATCCAGGGTTTCTCCATGATAGACAGAAGCTACTGTGTGGAAACTGCGAGTGAACTAAAGCAGTAGAGATTGCAACCACAGGGGCTCAAGCTGGGTGCTGTCCAGCCTCAGTTCCCTCTGCCAAGCAGTGCAGCCCCTCACATTAGGGACCCTGCTGCAATGGACCTAAACAACTTTGCTGAATCACAGACACCTGGATTTTTTCTCCCAGCTGTAGCAACCCAGCAATCAACAGCTAGAGAAGAGGTGTGGCTGTTTTGTATTTCAGCACCTTGGGCCTTCAGTGGCCTTCCTGCTTTCAAAACATTCAGTCTTCAGTCATTCACAGTCATGTGTCTCAGCGAAGTGTGCTTGTCACAGCCGTCTCCACTCGGCACTAGAACCAGCTGGGTCATTTCTCTTAATCCAAAGGCGCAAAATCCTTCACAATTTAGGATTTTAAAAACCATAGTCAAGTGACAATATTTTCAGTGTTTTTAAACATCTATAAAATGAAGATTCAACATAAGATCAAATGGCTCAATACACCAGGTGAGAAATTACAAACACAACATATCTGGAAATTACTGTCTTTATCAGTCAGTAGTAAGAGCACTGAGAGAAGAAATTGAATGAAGCCCCCAAGGCCTTACTTCTGAAGTTTTTCTGTATCTGCAAATAGTGTCCTTGCATTGTATACTTGCTTCTGTATGTTTTGTTTTCTTGGTAATTCAATTTTTAGTGGCTAATGCTTAAGCACAGCTTCCTGTGGGTGCATAGTTGTGGGTTTAACACTTCCCAGACTCCCTCTGTCTCTCACCAGTGCCATATGCATATCCACTTTCCCTTATAAGCATTACTCCCCTCTGAAACCTTCAGGACTCCCCAGGCAAAACTAAGCACCAGGATCACACTGTACCTTGCACAGGCCTACGTTAGGACATGCCACATTAGTCATCAATGCTCGTTAGCAAGTCCTTCCCATGACACAATGAATTCTTTGAGGACTTAAAAAAAATTTTATCTTTGAATATTTTTATCTTTGATTTTTAAATGCTCACAATATTTTTAATTTTGTTCACACAGTACTTAGCATAGATGAGCTGCTTTTTCAAAAGGTCATATAAATACAGAAAAGAAAGAAGAAAGAACAGGATGTAAAGTGAAGAGAAAAGTGAACACTGTCCACACACTGGTGAGGAGGAACCTCTAAGGAAGCACTAGGATCAACAATGTGCCAGAGATATGAGAGGCTGGACAAGGTCCTGACTATTGCCATCAGAAAGGTCATCTAGTCCTCAGCCAGAGTCCCTCACAGGCAAGAGCAATGTTGAGTATAAGCCTTGAAACGTCAGCCTGAACAATTCAACAATATGAGAGTTTTCATCAATATCAATTGGTAGGAGATATCATTAGAGGAATAATACAGATTTAAATGTTGTATATTAAAATATTGTGTATCCTGCTCCATACACAGCAGGAGGGCATGGTCTGTGTCATCCTACTCACCGCCATATCCCTAGTGCCTGTTACAGTGGCAGGCATGTGAAAATGCTCAGTAGGAACTTAATGAAATAGTAAACTGAAAGAGCAATGATTCAGAGGATGCCTCTGGCTGCTACTGTTCTGAATCTATAGATGGATTAACTGCTCTCTTCCAGGGTAGTCATCTTAAAAACACAGCAGAGCTGGGGAATGGGGAATAGGGAGCCTGTTTAATGGACACAGAGTTTCTGTTTGGGATAAGGAAAAAATTCTACAAATGGATAGTGGTGATGGTTGCACAACACTGTGAATGTGCTTAATGCCACTGAATTGTACACTTAGAATCATTAAATGATAAGTGTTATGTTATATATATCATCATAATATACAATAAATAAAAAGAAACACAGCAGAACGACTATTTATCCAAAACTGTAGTCTTCATAGAGTTGCCAAAGACGCAGCAATTAAAGTCAGCTGCCCGCAGACTGGCCTTGAAACAAGTCTTTAAGGGGCATTCTGGTTGAGAATGTCATTATTAAAATAAAATCTCAATGGACAAATAAAGCAGATTAGATACAAGTGAAGAGATAATTTATAAATTAGAAAATAAATAACCAGGCACAGTGGTGCCTGTCTGTAATTCCAGCACTTTGGGAGGCTGAGGTGGGAGGACTGCTTAAGTTCAGGAGTTTGAAACTATCCTGGACTCAACAGCAAACAGCAAGACTTTGCATCCACAAAAAAGTTTTTTTAAAAGTTAGCTGGGCCGGGCTCGGTGGCTCAGCCTGTAATCCCGCGCTTTTGGGAGGCTGAGGTGAGTGGATTGCCTGAGGCCGCGGGTTCGAGACCCGCCTGGGCAGCGAGACCTCATCTCTACAATAAATCAAAAAATCAGCCGGGCGTGGTAGCGCATGCCTGTAATTCCAGCTACTTGGAAGGCTGAGGCGGAAGGATCGCCGGCGCCCAGCAGGTCGAGGCTGCGGTGGCCGGGAGCGGCCACTGCACTCCAGTCTGGGTGACAGAGTGAGACTCCAACTCAAAAAAAAAAAAAGTTAGCTGGGCATAATGGCGCAAGTCTGTAGTCCCTGCTACTCAGGAGGCTGAGGCAGAAGTAACACCTGAGCCCGGAAGATCAAAGCTGCCATGAGCTGTGATCGTACCACTGCACTCTGGGCTGGGTGACAGAGTGAGACCCCAACTCAAAAAAAATAAATAAAAATAAATGAAAAGCAACCTAGAACAGGGGTCCCCTCAGGCCATGGACTGGTAGCCGTCCGTGGCCTGTTAGCAACCAGGCCACATAGCAAGCAGGAGGTGAGCGGCAGGTGAGCGATGCTCCTATCAGATCAGTGTGGCATTAGATTCTCATAGGAGTGAGACTCCTATTGTGAACTGTGCATGCGAGGGATCTAGGTTGTGCACTTTTTCGGAAAATCTAATGCCTGGTGATCTGAGGTGGAGCTCTGGTGGTGATTAGCAGTGAAGTTTAACTGCACATCCCCTCATTCATGGTAAAATTGTCTTCCACTAACATAGTCCCTGATATTAGAACACAATATTCACAGAGACAAAGATAACGAAAATATTAAGGGTTGACCATGAAGGATAGAGTGAAAAAGATAAGAATGAAAAGGTCTAAAATATATATAACTGGAAAGAATAATAAGAGAATGGGGAAAGACTAACAGTTGAGAGATAATGGCTCATACTCTTACAGAAATTTTGAAAAATGCCAATCCTAAAATGAAGATAATCAATGACACGAAATTAGCTCAGATCAGATCAAAAGTTATTTCCTTTCCCAGACGAAATGATCAGACTATGATGATAACTGTAACTCAGCTACACTCCTATTTTCCTGATAACTTGGAACATCAGAGAAAGAAAATATTCTCTAGGGATGCATGTGGACTTCATCAAAGAAAAGGAATTTAATCGTGCATTAATAGATAATAGCCACTTTTCTTTGCTATGTTCTCATAAGAAACATGGCAAACACACTTTTCAATAACACGTCTTATATCCCAGTGCTGACTAGAAATGCTCCACAAATAAGATGGACCCAAGTTGGGCAGAATATAGTTTTGGAAAATATCTTCCACGAATGAAACTAACGGAGCAAGGCAGAAAACACGTGGTCCAATGATTTTACCTGTCCCACCTCTATCTTTATCTTTCACAAATCACTCCACAGTGATTTATACCCAAGCAAAGCAAAGCTATAATCATCCCCAGTTGATGTGTGAAAGCTCTAACTAGGACTCTAGAGGAATTAAACAATTTGATAAAAGTTATATAGCAACATAGTAGGGAAAGTCACATCAAATACAGCGTGTGAACCTTGATTGGTTACTGCTTTGAATAAATCAACCACTAGAAGACGATTAAATTAGGAAAATTTGAACACATCATATTATATTAAGAAATTATTATTAATTTAGTTCTGTGTGAAAATGGCATGGGGCATGCAGAACAAGTTATCCTTTATAAATATATACTGTCGTATTGTCCTTTACAGATATATACTGTAATATTAACAGGTGAAATGATATAGTAATCTAAAATTTGTTTAAAGTCAAATCCCAGCATTGCTACCCAACAAAGGATGAGGGGGAGGTATGTGAAACAAGATTGTCAAAGGTTAATAATTGAAGCTGGATAATGGGTAGATTGCTATTTTTGTGTGTTGATATATTTTAAATTGTTTACAATAAGTTGTTTTAAAAAATCTTGACCTCTTGATTCATATCAACAACTGTATGTAAATATATACGCTGGCCTCTTCTGGGAACACAAAGAAATTATGAATAGAAAAATAGTGGTGAATATTAATTCAAGCAGTATTAAACACTGGTCATTCACCAATCTGAATTGTTTCTAATATCATTTGTTAGCATTAATAAATAGTTAGCAGATAAACACCCTTTATTTTTACATAACAAACAAATTCTGGGTCTCTAAAATGAATGAACACCCTTGAATAAGTTATGCTTTTTAAAGCTGGAATAGTTGAAGTCAATCATCTAGGGTATATTCCCAAATGTTTTTTTAAAAATTGGTACACAGTATCAGAATAATCCTGCTAGAAATTTTTTTAAAGCCTCACATCAAATATTCTCAATATACACACAAATTTTGGTAGCATATGTCAATGATAAAGGAAACAATAGCATATGTACTTTAAAGTTCTCAGTGGATAAAAATGTCTACTTCTGCAGTGCATAAATGTATTTCACTAAAAGATTAAATTCTCCTTACTACTGAAAAACACTAATTGGCATAAAATAATTCAGACTCCATATGAAATAACCTACATTATTTCAAACATCCATCTACTTTTTTTTAATGAAAAAAAGACAAGTACTGAGTTTCTAGATGGAATCATAAAAACCCTTATAATCCAGTCTATTTTACAAAGTAAGACCATTTCTCACAAATTTTAAATGCATCTGACATGCTGTATAGGAATACAAAGGAGGTATAAAACAGAAAAATCAAAAAGACAATGATACTACATCTTTACTCTGCCAAGTCAAATAAACTGTACAACAGCAGCTACTGCCCTCTCCAATGCTGCTTGGTAACACTGCTGATTTTGAATGAATGGTTGAAAAAAACCTCTTTATCTTGAAAAACCACAGTATACTGATATCCCCTCCTCCTATAACCAACCTTTCTTCCGGTGGGGTTTTTGAGATACATAACATATACTTATGAATGGAAATAAACCCCATAAATCAAAATCACATAACCTTTTTTAACCACATTGAGAGTTTCCCATAAGCTTCCACAGAATTGTCATCAATGTTCCCTGATATATCAAAATATGGAGATGGACGTACAATAGCAGAATTCTTTATGTTGGTTGGAGAAAAGTCTATTTCTGGAGACAATTCATTATATCTTGACCTCCCTTAAATCTACGCCATGCCAACAAAAAAATTTACATGCATGTAAACTCACTAAATGTAATAGAGAAGCCATAGAAATAGAACCTTCTGTTTAACAGACAATCCTTATTTTTATTTTTATGGAAAAAGTGGAGTAAAAACAATCGCTGTAACTAAATTATCTTCAAGAATTCGTCAAACTGCAAAAAGATTCTGAAATGTTTAAGAATTTTGAGCTAAGGCTGAAGAGCCCACACAGTCCCTCTGCCAAAGGCCATTCTGCAATGCAAGCATGACATGTAAATCACGGCTCACCATAATATGCGTCAGGATCAAGTTTAGTCCTGCAAAAGTAAGAGTTCAGAAAGCTTAGCAGCGCCCAATATTTTTACTAGCCAGCATTCTCCCAAGGAGTTATATATGTAATAAAATGAATGAAATCAGCATTTTCTGACTCACACTGCGTAGTTTTTCATGAATGAGTACTTATGTATGAAAATGGATTAACTCTCTGATCTCATTTTAATGAGTTTCTCTTTGTCTTTGAGGGACTACACTGCACAGAAGCTCAATCACTCTATAGTTATTTAAATCAATCCATTTAAGAGTTTTAAGAAATGTACTGACTTGCACTTATTTGGGCATACTAAATTCACCAGAATTTAAAATCAGAGAATAATTTAACTAATATGAAGTTACCTCTTCTACCCAGTAGGTTGCTTAAGCCCTGTCAATTCTTCCTCCTTAATAAAACTAAAATCTGCTCTCTCTGCTATTTATACTTCCTTAGTTAACACTCTCATTAATACCCTGGACAGCCTCCTAGCTGGTTTCTTCACTCCTACTTCATCCTTCTCTGACCTCTTCACCCAGTCACTGAAAAATCATCTTTCTAAAACTCAAACATAATTATGTCTCAACCTTCAAAGATCTGGGGATCAAGTCCAACTCCATGGCCTAGCAGGCCCTCCAGCATCTGACCTCTGTCTGCTTCTCTGGTCCTGCCCACCACACCCTATCCCAGTAGCCCAAGGCTGGCCCTATGCCCTCTACTAAACCACTCTTAGTTCTCTAACCCAGTAGCTGCCAAAATTTGGGATTTCATAGGACAGGAAAAAACAAAAACAACTAAAAGGATGGTGAGTTAAGCACAGGGTTGCCAACTTTTTATTTGCCAAGAAAAATGATTTCAAACAAAAATAACACCTACATTTTATAAGCATTTCCATTTTACAGAAAGTTAAGAAAAAAAACTTACAATTTTAAAACTTCAATAAATTTTAGAAATAAAAAGCTCATTGCATTCCTTTTTTTTTTTTTTTGTAATTTCACTGCACACTGGTAAGAACGTTTGCATAAACTTGTTCAGTAAAACCACTGTCCTGATTCACCATAATTTACTTTCCCTGCCCATGCTGGCCTTCTGCTGAAGCATCTGTTCCTCTCCCACCCCCGAAGTCACCTGTACAACTAGTACATCCTTCAATATTCATCTTATAGGGGAGGGAAGACCTTTTCAAAATTTAATGTGCATAATAATCAGGGGATCATGTTAAGATATAGAGACTAGTCACAAGTATTTTGTGACTTTCTAGAAGTTTTTTTTTTTTTTGAGTTGGAGTCTCACTCTGTCACCCAGACTGGAGTGCAGTGGCCGCTCCCAGCCACCGCAGCCTTGCCTGCTGGGCTCCGGCGATCCTTCCGCCTCAGCCTTCTGAGTAGCTGGAATTACAGGCATGCGCTACCAAGTCCGGCTGATTTTTTGATTTATTGTAGAGATGAGGTCTCGCTGCCCAGGCGGGTCTCGAACCCGCGGGCTCAAGCAATCCACTCACCTCAGCCTCCCAAAGGCGTGGGATTACAGGCTGAGCCACCGAGCCCGGCTTACTTCCTAGAAGTTTTATGGCTTTATGTTCATTGTGATGTTTTATGTTCATTTTTGTATGGGGTCTGAGGGATGGACCAAAGGTCATTTTTTCACATGTGGATATCCAATCGTTCCAGTACCATCTGCTGAAAAGACTATTCTTTCTCCACTGAGTTGCCTTTACACTTTTGTCAAAAACCAATTGACCACATATATGTGGGTCTCTTTCTGGACTCATTCTGTTCCACTGGCCTATGTGCCTAGGCCAAGCTATCTCACATGTATATAGATGGCTCCCAATCCAAAGACAAAGAATATTCTGTCAAATTGGAGAGAACTGGAATATCCCAGACCTCCTGGATGTTTGCCTGGGTTTTCTTTTCCTTGCTGTATTGTATCCTTTGTCTTTATTAAAGCCTTGGGTACATATACTTTGTGAAGTCTTGTGAGTACTTTCAATTAACTTACCCTGGGTAATTGCTGCAGTGATTTTGCTTTTCATGATTAAAAAGACCTTTCTTACCACAAGGCCAAAGGACTGGCTGCTTTCCATTCTGTCTAAATGGGTCAAGGTCAGTTTCTTCTTTGCCCTTTCTGCTAAGATTAGCACCTCCCAAGTTATACTGATCATGGCCTAAAGGTGTATTCTGATAATAACCAGTTAGTCATGACCAAGATAACTAAGATAGTTGTGAAATGGGAAAATTTTTAACCTAAAACATGTTTACAAATCAGTGGGTGTGCCAGTGTGTGAATTCCACGTGTGCAAATATGAGTGTGGGTTACAAAGGTAGCTGAAGCTGACTCACTGACTTAAAAATGAATAAAATCCAACAAAAGCCAAAATCTTTGAAGAAATACCATCAACTGCATAACAGGGTATTGTTGGGCTTCCTGATATATACAAAAGAAGACAAAGTTTGCATCCAGCATATTATAAAAAAAGATGATGACACTTCTGGTAAGAGAGTCATGCCAGATTAAAGTATACGTAGGCACTTCCGTAGTCTGAAAGGGAGTTATACTTTGGCACTGCTCAGATATGAGGACACCAGAAGAGAAATGGGAAGTGATGGCATGATTAGAGTAAAGCTACTACCTCACCTTCTATTAGATGAAAAAACTAAATAATAATCGTAGAAGGAATAGTAACAACATAATGAGCATTTATTATTTTAAGTCACATTATGCTTTACTTGCTTTATAACATTTACTCCTCACTAAAGTTCAGGGAGGGAGGCAGATCCTGTTTTCACTTCTAACCCTTTTAGAAGTGCGGGGCCAGGCACGCTTGTGGTCCCAGCACTGTGGGAGACAGAAGTGAGAGGATTGCCTGAAACCAGGGGTTTGAGATCAGCCTGGGCAGCTTGGTAAGACTTGTCTCTACAATAAATCAAAAAATTAGCCGGGCATGGTGGTGCACATGTAGTTCCAGCTACTTGGAAGGCTGAGGCAAAAGGATCACTTGAGCTCAGCAGATCGAGGCTGTGGTAGCTATAAGCGTGCCACTGCACTCCAGCCTGGTGACAGAGTGAGACTCCAACTCAAAAAAAAACCCAAAAAAACAAACGCTAAACTGCTTGCGGTGGCCAAGCCAGGGAGAGGAACAGCCAGGAGTCACTCCTAAGCAGTCTGACTCTAAAGCCTAAGCCTCACCATGCTCAGAGAGAGGAATAAATCAGACCTGGAGAACAAATGGTGAAATGGAGGAAGTCTGGGGAAAAGTTTTCCCTGTTTAGAAAACAGAAGACAGAAAGTCAAGGAAAATGACTTAGAGGCATTCGGAGCACCTTACACAGTGCATTAGTTAGATCTGGATTTGATCACTTCTCATTTATGCCTCGAGGTACAGAGACAAAAAACATGCTGCTCGGTGCATGTCTCTGAATTACACAAAGCTGCTGTTCTTCACAGGCTCGCATGGAAAATGATAATCACTTCATAATTTCTCTCTCAGCTCTTGCCATTTGAAAGGCTTAGGGCTTCCTCATGGGGGAACTCTATACTACCCCCTTTCCTCTCCTCTAACTTGGATCTTTGGATAAAATCCACTTACCTCAATTGTAACACCCAATTGCTTTGATCAGTACATAAATGTTTTCAGCAAAAAGTCCTCCTTGCTCTACTAATTTCTCGGTTCTGAATACATGAGGGGAAAAAAACAACCCCAGCCTTTTCCAATCTTAAAGTGCTAACAGGTTATTGTAAATCTAAAAAAGCTTTGTTGATTCTTACCTACACTAATGATATATTTTAAAATCTTTGTTTATTAGAAAGCTAAAGTACTACATTTCCCTCATTTTGATACGCATATCTTAAGTACTTACCATGAACCAGGTCTAGTAGTAGGAACACAAAAAGGGTAAAAATGGGGTCCTGATCCACAGAACCCACAGCATCAGACTTTCATCTACTATTTCTAAAAGCACACCTCCAGGGTTTTGCAAGATTACATGACAAGCTCTTGGTGATGTTAACACCTTGTAATAGTCTCTGCTTGGAAATAAGGTAGAAAGATCATGAAGGAGAAAGAGAATCTTTAGCTTTTTTATTTCCAGTACTGGAAGCTGGACTCAAAAATGAAAAAGCCTGTGGCACATATCAAAATTATATGAATTGCATATAAAATATTAAAATGTGTAGATTAAAATGTACTACTAATAACTAATATTTATTTATTTATGGAGTCAAGCTCAGTTTTAATGACTTTAAGAGAATTATTTGGATTAATCTTTACAACGGTCCCTTAAATTGGCACTATCACCAAGTCCATTTTAGACATGATGACCTGAGGCAGAGAGGTTTCAAGTAATCTCTGAGAAATTAATTTAAGGAGCCAGAAATCAAACCCAGGCAGCCTGACTCTAAATCCTATGCTCTTAACAACTATTCTCTCCTACCACTAAAGACTAAAATAATGTGGTACTGTACCAGATTAAACAGAATGACCAATTGAACAGAACGAAAAGTCCAGAAACAGATCAAAGTACATATATAATTAGCATACTAAAAAGTTACCACAAATAATGGGGGAACAAATAGATTATACAACAAAAGGTGCTGCCCTATTTATTAATTCATTTGGTTCCAAAAATATCAGGTGGTTTTAAATAATTAACATGAATGTCTAGAACTAAGATGATGCATATGATTGCCTACCCTCATCAATTCTTGTTAACATGTTCAACTAATACCACACAAAATATTCACCACCGACTGGCCATTTTCCATGAGTCCCATCCACAAACCTGACCCCTTGAGAAGAGTCAGTGGGGAATGGTTTAGCAAAGAGCACAGTGAGCAAAGAGCACAGTGAGCAGAAAGTCCAATTATCAGAGTTATTGGAATATCCACAATAAAACTGCTGCATTCATCAATTATTGTGGGCCAGACACCCAACTAGATGCCTTAAGTCATTAACAAATTTCAATATTATTATACACATACACACACGTAAAATGGTGCTCAGAAGTTGAACAAGATGACCATTGTTATAGAGCTAATGAATAGCAAAACCAGGATTGGAACACAATGGCAATCAGACACATCACTCCACTCTTCATCACTCCACTACATACACAGGGTCAAGTTCACTAGGGAACCCCTCTCCAAGCCTACTGACAGCTCTTGGATTGGAGTTAGAGGTTGGAGAACTAGTGCTGGAGAACCAGCCGTGCTAGAGCTTCTGCCTGGACGCGGAGACCTGGCAGCTATTCCGGGGAAGGGAAACTACCCCAGTAGCCCTGGAGCTGCCAAGGCAGACACAAAAGAGAGACTATTCCTGAACAAAGGCAAAGTCTGCCCTGCAGCTGTCTCCCGCTGCCTACAACTCTAACCCTACCACACGCAAATATCAGAACTCCAAGTTGCTGATATAAAGATCACAATAAATCTAATTTTTCCCTACTTTTGCCTGGAATGAAAAGAACTGAACAATGAATGGCCTATACAACCTCTGACAAAGCATATTTTGGTTACCAATATTGAACAAACTAGACCTCACTTGACAAATGAGTAAGCAGAGAAGCCAGCAAACTAGAGAGGGAGAAAGACTCAATATTTTAGAAGAAGTGGAAAAACTTGAATAATTAGGGTAACTGTAAGAAACAAGACAAGTTTGTAAATTTTAAAATTTGTATTCTCAGTAAGATTCAAAAGGGCACTGCATCATTGATACAAAAGTTATTATGAAGAAAGATAAAAAAGGAGCAACAGGAAATAGTATGAATGTAAAAAGCAAAACTGGTGGCCTAAGGAACAGAGACAGTGAAATGCAGAATGGCTACTGCAGAAAACCTAACTCATGCCTGCTCAAGAAAACCTCCCAGAACTCACAGGAAAATCATGAGAAATGAGAAAGTATGAGTAAACAGGATAGCACTTGAATGATAGACCCAAAATATCAAATATGTGTAAGAGGAATTTCAGGAAGAAAGAAGAAATAATAGTCAAGCAAAGGAAAATTAGTAAATAATGGGAAAAATATAGCTTAAAATGAGTTTTTTTAGACTGAAATTATTCACCTGGAGCTTGGCAGAAATGATCATAAAAGATTATGCATGCATACCAGAATTTTTGAATGTCAGAAAGAAAAACAGTCTGATAGACATCTCTGGACTACCACCACGATTAAACAAATAAAAAGGAATATGAATGAGATGAACATTGGTGTCTCATCTACTTTACTAAGTGTTAAGAGACAACAGAGCAATATTTATAGGACTCTGAAGGAATTCCGAAAGTAGAGAAATTATCAATATCATAATTATCATTATGATAAAGCAGAATAAATATATTAATAATACATAGGACTCAGAAATATACCTTCCACCTATCTTGTGTGGAAAACTATTCTTAAGGAAGGAGGATATATAATCAATGAAAAAAACAGAATAAAGAACTCAAGAAAGTAGAAGATATATAGAAATATAAAAGAAATAGCAATGAGCAATAAAGCTAATAAAGTCAGAGTGATCTAAATAATGCATGCTTAACAGTGTTGAGATCACAGTGCAAATATTCAGAAAGGATGCTTAAAAGAGCATAATGTTAAAAAAGTATAAACAAATATTTCTCATTGTTTCAACAAAATTCAGAAGATGAGGGGTAGGAAGAAAATGTGCTGAAGTGCTCACAAGGTTTAGGGGAACTCCACAGACACGAAATCAATGATGAACAAATTAGTTCACATTTTAAATGTGTCCACAAGAAGAACAAAAATTGGACATATAACTCCCACATCACAAATTGTTTTCCTAATTGTAAAAAGAGAAAAAGTTGATAAAACTCAGAAAAAGATCAACAATAAGAAAGCATAGTAATTTGATAACCTAGCTTAAGAAACCAAGGATAAGACCAAACATTCAGTCAACACTAATGGGTATAAATACCCCTACAAAAGAAGAAACCTCATAAACTGGGTGAAAGAGCAAAATACCAGCCATCTATCTGGGTTATTAAACGAAGCAATGCATACAGAAGTGCTATGCATAAGAGTTATTCAAAAAGTGTATATAAAGAAAGAAATAACATTGCCAATACTATGGTGAACCAAACATTTTTATGAAAAAAAGGGGGAAGGGGAATCCTACCAATCTAAAACACCACACACAAACACACAACCACTAAAATGAAAATTGTTTTAAAGTCTTATAATAAGCTGGAAAGAAAATGAAATAAAACCTCAGAAATCAAAAACAAGAAAGTGTATAATCTTTGACCAAGAAACCTCCACTTATAGAAATTAATTCTACATTCACATGCTGTAAAAGTAAGAAATTATACAGGGGAATTAAATAATACACTCTAGATGGCTTTCTAAGATGCTTTGGGCTACAAACAAAAGAATATTCAACTTAAGTAGTTTAAACAAAAAAGGTCTGACTTAAACAAAAGCACAAAAAAACAAGTAATTCCAAGTTGATTTAGTCACTCAATGTCTATAATGGCTGAGACTCCAAATCTTCACCCTATCACTGCAATATGCTGGGGACATCATGTAAAGCAAATACAAGGCTTGTAAGGATTATAAGAATACATATGTATGTACATGATGACTTTTACTAAGATCAAAGAAAAAGGGATTCAAGGAAACATGTTAATAGTGGTTGCTCCAACAGGTAGTAGAATCATGGGTGCTTTCTTACCTTCTGCTTCATATACTGTTTTTGCACCTTCCATATTTTTCATAAGAATGTAATAAGTGTGCCGGGCTCGGTGGCGCAGCCTGTAATCCTGCGCCTTTGGGAGGCTGAGGTGAGTGGATTGCCTGAGCCCGTGGGTGCGAGACCCGCCTGGGCAGCGAGACTTCATCTCTACAATAAATCAAAAAATCAGCCAGGTGTGGTAGCGCATGTCTGTAATTCCGGTTACTTGGAAGGCTGAGGCAGAAGGATCGCCGGAGCCCAGCAGGTGGAGGCTGCGGTGGCCGGGAGCGGCCACTGCACTCCGTCTGGGCGACAGAGTGAGACTCCAACTCAAAAAAAAAAAGAATGTAATAAGTGTATAAACCAAAAAAGGTGTGTGTGTGTGTGTGTGTGTGTGTGTGTGTGTGTGTGTGTGTGTGTGTGTTTGTATATCAGAAGTTATAGAGAAGCATTATTGAAGAAAAAGAAAGGAGTCAATTACCCCTTGGCAAAATGACAAAGGTACTTTCTCCTTTCTTTCCAATTAGAATTTTTTCAAGCTGATTTGTTTGTATATGAGATCGTTTAATTCTCCGCCACACACACAGTAGTTTTGTATAAAAAGGAAGCTCATGATGTTAATGACAACCCTCTCTGAAGACCCTCTCTGTAGAGTGTAACACTTGTGCAGAACAGTTCAGAGTATTTCACACACCTTTATTTCACTTATTACTGACTATAGCCCTTATAATTAAATAGCGAAGATAAAAATAGGCAAATAGACCATTTTGCAGCAAGGAACATTGAAAATGTAATCATTAAAAGCCTCTCCCAAAGTCATATTAAACTAGGAAACTTAAGACTGATCCAAATAATATTTTCTTTTCATGCATCAGACTTCATAAAGATAATATTAAAACTAATCCATGGTTATACTACATCAGTTTCCAAAGAGCTCAAATTCTTTTAGCTATCTAATTAATACCAGTTACCAGCTGCGCTCCTAAGTCTACTGTTATCAAAATGAATGTCTAGAGACCAAAGCAGACTAGGAGAAACCCACACTATTCACTTGGTGTGCTTCAATAACTTCCTTCTGTCAACTTTCCTCACTTTAAGAGAACAGCTCGAAAGACTTCCCACATAGAAAGTATCATTTATCTACTAGTTTCACAGACTTTTTTTTTTTTTAAGAGTTGGAGTCTCACCCTGTCACCCAGACTGGAGTGCAGTGGCCGCTCCCGGCCATCGCAGCCTCCACCTGCTGGGCTCCGGCGATCCTTCCGCCTCAGTCTTCCAAGTAGCTGGAACTACAGGCGCGCGACCACGCCCGGCTAATTTTAGATTTAGTGTATAGATGAGGTCTCGCCAAGTTGCCCAGGAGGATTTCGAATCCGCGGGCTCAGGCAATCCACTCACCTCAGCTTCCCAAAGCGCAGGATTACAGGCTGAGCCACCAAGCCTGGCTACAGGCATCTTTCAAGACTGTCTTCTCCACAGCTTAAAACTAAAATTTAGGCCAGGCATGGTAGCTTATACTTGTAATCCTAGCACTTTGGGAGGCCAAGTGGGGGAGGATCACTTGAGCTCAAGAGTTGAAGACAATTGTGGGCATCATAGCAAGACTTCATCTCTACAAAAAAAGTCAAAAAATTAGCCAGGTGCAGCAGCGTATACCAGTAGTCCTGGCTACTCACAAGGCTAAGGAAGGAGGCTTGCCTGAGCCCAGGATGTTGAGGCTATAGGGAGCCATGATTGTACCACTGCACTCCAGGCTGAGTGAAAGAGTGAAACCCTGACTCAAAAAGAAAAGAAAAAAAACAAAATTTTGAGTCAATTTTAACTTCAAAGTTGAAGGGGACCTGCGAAATAATCTACTTAAACTCCTGTGTCATACAGAAGGAAACTGCCAATGCCCAGTTTAAACCCACCAAAATGGATCACAGTTAGAAAGCAATGTTTCAAGAAGCATACAAAGATATCTTCAGAAGAGGCCAAAACCCCACAAGAATTTATTCTGCTACTCAATTGTAAAGTTATGATCATATTTTTAAAATGCTGGTCAATCGGTTTCTAAGGACTTTTTCAGATATTCCAAATCTGCCAGTGCCAGTGAGAAAATTTCATTCAGTTCAACATGACGTGCAGAGTAAAGCATCTAACTGGCATCTGTGATGCATCAAGGGTCCTTATGAGGTCATCCTGTCTCTTCTCCTCCCACAAAGAATGGAAATTAATCTTTGTCCTTTTTAGACAACTACAGTTGTCTTCAGTAATGTGATTTGAGGCACTGAAGAGAGGAATTTGCAAACAAAGAACACACTAAAATAAAAACTACTGTTAAGTTTGTTTCATTTTGTTTGGGGCCCTGCCACATTAATCACATCACATATTAAATGCAGTATACTTCATATACAAAACTTAATGAACTATAAACATCTAAGATATTAATCAGTCATCAAAATTAATGGATTGAGCCCCACTGGTGAAGGAGTAAGGAGCTGTTTACTGAGCTTTGTACCATGTATGTTTCCTGTATTTTTGTGTATGCTGCCTGATGTGATCCTTAGAACACCTCTAGGAAGCAGATATTCAAAGTCCTCTTTTACAGAGAGGAAACAGAGGGTTGGGAGGTTAAGTCACTTAGGCCTCACAAATAACAGGAAGAGATGCTGGAACTTGAACCAGACTGGTCATAGCTACTGCTCATAGAAATTCCGTCACAAGTGCTTATGGAGACTAGAAAGAGATGCAGGTCTTATGGTTCCAAAGGTAAACTTGGGTCTCAGAGTATGAGATTTCAAGTGAAATTTAAAATATTCTTTCCCCTTCAGCATCTGTCCCCTCTCAGATCCTTGCTATGAGGCCACTGGTGTGGCAGCAGGCCACACTTGGCTGCCTGGGTACTCTGGGCCACACAATTATGACTGAAGGGGTCATGAAAAATTATTAACTAGACTTACTGTCTATCAACAACGTATGACAATATGAAAGAAATCAAGCAGGAGTAACTCACTGGAGTGCTAAGTATTAAATGCTGCATCAGGTGAAAATTCCCTCCGTTGCTATCAGTTTCCTTTTTGAAGGCCTGCCTGTGTCTCCCCCTGCCCTGTCAGCATTCTGCCCTCGGTCAGGGCTGGCAACACTCTCAACTGGCTCATCTTGGCTGAATTCCATATGATTTTAGTTGGCCTCAGTAATATTTTTGCTTAGCTGTAAAGTTCAGAGATACTTATTCTATAAATGACTGCCATTTTTGCATTAAACTTCTAACACCCTCCCAAAGTAAGGAATATTTTCAATTGACTCATATTAAGAATGAGTACCAAATTTTAGTGGTGGTAGCCTTGGGGATGGAGTGGAACAATTTTGCTTTGTATATTACAAATACTTATTTGTTCCTTTAAAGGATGTATTACTTTTAAAGTAAACAGATAAACCATTTTTATTACTAACCGGGGCTAAAGGATGGTTACATTCATTCCAGCTTTAAAACAGAGCAAGCTGCTGCTGCAAAGCAAAAGAAACTGTCAAAACAGCAGGAAGACAGCCTACAGAATGGGAAAAAATATTTGCCAACTGTATATCTGACAAAGGCCTAACATGTAAACAGTATATCTGACAAAGGCCTAACATCTAGGATCTAAAGGAACTCAAATGTGATAAAAGAAAAAAACCAAACAGGCCCATTAAAAAGTGGGCAAAAGACATGAATAAACACTTCTCAAAAGAAGATATATGGGCAGCCAACAGACACATGATAAAGTGCTCAGCCTCACTTATCAGCAGAGAAATGCACATTGAGATATCACCTAACCCCAGTAGGAATAGCCATCATTAATAAAACAAACAACAACAGATGCTGGCAAGGATGTGGAGAAAAAGGAACCGCTGGTAGGAACGCAAACTAGTATAACCTCTTTGGAAGACAGTGTGGCGATTTCTGAAAGAACTAGAAACTGATCTTCCATATGACCCAGCAATAATGCCCCTATTGGGAATATACCCAGCGGAATTCAAATCATTCTATAAAAAGGATACCTGCACATGTATGTTTGTTGCAGCAATATTCACATTAGCAAAAACATGGAACCAACCATACAACCCATCAAAGCTGGACTGGATAAAAAAAATGTGGTACATATATACAATGGAATATTATGCAGCCATAAAGAAGGACAAAAATATGGACTTTGAAGCATATTGGTTGAATTTAGAGTCGATCATAGTCAGTGATCCATCACAGAAACAGAACAGCGTACCATATGTTCTCACTCATTAGCGAACCTTGAACAATTATCATAATACTATAAGAAAGGGATTGGTGGTAGTAGGAAACTGCGGGGGGCGGGGGAGGTGGGATTAGCAGTCGAGGGAAACTGCTAGGGGAGGGAGGGGCATACCTCATCAACAAGGGTACCTGCATAATCAACGTTTGTATACCTAACTCTGAGTCGTATCCCACATCTTTAAAATAAAGTAAAAATAAATAACAAAAATAAAACAGAGCAAGCTAAAATTTGAGAATATGACTTTTACACCCCCAAACATTTACACACACAGATGCTGCACACATGCTCTCATAAGCAAAGGAATCCATCACATAGATACTAGGAACTGAATGGTTTACGTGCCGTCCAGTCAGATGCACTTGACTAGAAGCACCAGGGCAAGTTTGAAGGATGAAGGGACATCTACTCGGACCTCACCACCACTTACCATCCCTGCCATAATCTCATCCTGCTCACAGCCATCTTCACCTCTCCTACTGCAATGGCCTCCTAACTGGCCTCCAGTTTCTAGCCTCACCCACCCTGCACCTAGTCAACTCTCACACAAGGGTCAGTGGATACTATTAAAACAAGTTAAATCTCCATCCTGTTCTGCTCAAAACTCTGCAGTGCTTCTCTAGTTTACTAGAATAAAAGCCTAAAATCTTCACAGCAACTGACATCACCCTTCATCTTGTGACATCCCCTGATCTCTTTTCTCCTTCTCTTGCCTCCTCTCTCTCTTCCCAACTATGCAGGCCTTCCTATTGAACCTTTGCACCGCCTGTTCCCTCATGCCCAGACAGATCTTTGCTCAAATACTGCCTCTCAGTGAGAACTACCCTGACCACTCATGTTTATAGAGTAGAAACTTCACCCTTTCCCCTGCCAGTACCTACATTCCCAGCCCTTTAACCTGCTCTGTGTTTTTATTCACAGTGCTTATTACCTTCTAACACATTCTTTCCTTATCTGTTATGATTATTCCTATTTATTTCTCCCCACAAGAATATAAGTGCCACAGTGGCAGGGCATTTTTGTTTTGTTTGCTAATATTACTCCCTGCCTAGAATAGCACCTGGTGCATAGTTAGGGACTCAAATAATAGTTGTTGAACACATGCTGAACCAAAGTAAAATGAGCCGAGTGCAAGTAGCCTGGGGGATACATCACATCAAGAAATCAACACACAACAAACAGAAGAGGAAAAAGCACATCCGGAGTCACAAAAGTACAAAAGCAATGGCTTACAACACAGTTCTTGGGGACAGAACTACAAATAACCAGGTAAGGCCCGAGACAAAGAGTTTGAGTGTATCGAATTACATCTGAACTTCTGCTTTCAGCAAATTCTGATTCTATTAGAATCTAGCGGTAATCTGTCCATAATCGCCCCAAGACAAGTGTGTGCCTGGAGAAGCCTCTGATTAAATGAATCTATTTCACTACATACTGGTTTCTCCCAACCTGATCCTTTGTCTGATCTTTCATCCTTTATCACATTATCTCAAAATAGGGTTCACTCACTTCAAAGACAGTGCCTAAAAGGAATGTTAGGCAACAGTGGGAACAAAGTCTAATTATCTCTTTTTAGTCTGCCTCTTTATTTTAAAAGCTTAGTGTGGTGAGGGGCCAGGGATGGTGTGGAGATACTGAAGGAATTACTTCTAGAGAGTAAGAAAGATCCCTCCCTTTAAAAAAAAGAACTGCCAATAATAACTGCTTGTGTGGAAAGACAGGAATGACCACAATATTGGGAGGACAGGAACCCAAAATTTCTAGAGAAAAAGCTGGAAATAAGGTAGCTTCCCAATGTTTCAGGATGTGCATTCTGACATGTGGTACGGAAGAGATGAGTGGTCTTCACTGATGAATAACGAGAATAACAAGGTCTGAAAGATCAAACCACAAACAGCTGTTTAGAGGCTATTTGTAAAATACACACACACAAACATATCAACATCTACAACCAAAAAAAATCACAAGTGGTTGTGGAAAAATGGGGGCCTTGTGGAGGAACAGGAGTCCCAATTAGGACAGCATCAATTGGGTAGACTGGGTAAACTATTTTGAGGAAGGAAATCTCAGAATAAGACTACAAGAATTGTAAAAGCTGAATAGCCAGCTGCAAAATATTTGCTTATGGTTCCAGGACAAAGAGCAGTCAAATGTTGCTGCTAAAGAAACAAAACCCCACAGTCCACAAGACCAGCCGCTTTACAAGCTTCTGGATGGCCCAGAAGTGGCTTACAATCAAGGTAAAAAATTAACCAATCAGAACTACCGCATTTGTATGGCAGGAACCCAAATGCATGATGTGAATCCTAACACTCACCCTAACCATAGAGAGGGTGGAACTCCCCTGGGAAGAACCTCAGGCCCCTACCTTTTTTCAGCAGTCAACAGACCTTCACTGTTGTCCTGTCTGTTGTGCTTTCCAATGTATCTTCCCTTTAATAAATCCACTTTACTCACTTCCTAAATGCCTTGGTGACCACTACTCACCCCGCCTCCCCCATTGTAACTCCTACTTGAGGCCAGGAAGAGTGTGCCTCAGCCTGTGCAGTGTAGTGAGTCCTCATCTCTACAAGAAGTAAAATAGATTAGCCCTGTGATGGTGTGTGCCTGTAGTCCTAGTTACTTGGAAGGCTGAAGACAGAGGTAACTTTTTAAAACTTTGTTTCCCCATTCTAAGAGTGTACAGCAAACCCTATCTTCACATTTATTTTATTTATTTTTGAGTCAGTGTTTCACTCTGTTCCCCAGGCTGGAGTTCAATGGCACAATCATGGCTACTGGCAGCCTCAATCTCAGGCGAACTTTCCACCTCAGCCTTCCAAGTAGCTGGAACTACAGGTGCGTGCCAACATGCCTGGCCTCTATGTTCACTTTAAAAAGTATCTCAGTTTGAACTATAAATAATTTGTGATCATCCTTCTCTTTCCCTACTCTACCATAACTGTTTACTTACCTGCCTCCCTGACTAAATTGTGACTCTTTGAGATCAGGTACTGTGTATCCTCTGTTTTTATACTCCCAATCCAGCATAGTACTGAGTATATTTTTAATAAATGAATGAACGTTATCCTAAAAATCTCTCCTGGTTCATTTTCATTGTACAGAGGCAGTCTGCCCTCCACCAGGTCCAGTTGTATCTGAGATGGATAAAGCAACTATAGAAAGAGTCAATCAACTATCTACAAAATGCTGTGAATGTGTGATGCTGCCCAAGTAAAGAACAGTCACTCACCCACCAGAGAGCCACCACAGGAGACGGTGGCTACAAGGAAATGTGCGTGGGATTAGAAATATCTGAACAGATTTACAAGCCTGAAATAAAGCACAATAATAAAAACAGTGAGAAACTACCGAAAGGAGAAGGGACTCAAAACATAGAGGAATGTCAAGTACTCTGCTTAAACATTCTTTTAAAATTCAAATATATTCAGGATGCAAATATTGCAAAGCTTGGCATGGTCAGCAAATGGCCTCCTAGAGTGTTAATCCTGTGCCTTTGTGAAAAAGAAACTAATAAGGACTTCCAATTCCAGTGCAATTATTTAAGCCTAAAATGTAATGTTTAAAATGACGCCAAACAACCTATCTTCCCCCACTTCCTCTTCTCTGTCACACAGACCCCCATCTTTCTACATCAAGCTAAATTGAGCAAAAACATGAAACAAAATTATGAAAAGGATAGAAATGTGGTTTTCAATTGATTTAAAAACAGGAAATCCCACTTCAATAAGAGGAAACAAGAACTGCTTCATCATAATATTTAAGTTCCTTTTGTAAAATCTCCATCCAAGTTTTAGAGTCACTAGTAGTTGTGACTATTACAGAAGTAGTCCTTTTATTTTTCTTCTCATATCAGGGTTTCAGTCTCAGTCTCTCACCCAGGCTGGAGTGCAGTGGCACAATCACAGCTCACTGCAGTCTCCAACTCCTGGACTAAAGCAATCCTCCGCCTCCTGAGTAGCTGGTACTACAGGTACGTGCCATCACACCTGGCTAATTTTTTGTAAAAACAAGGTATTGTTATGTTGCCCAGGCTGGTCTTGAACTCCTGAGCTCAAGCAATCCACCCACCTCAGCCTCCCAAAGTACTGGGACTACAGGCGTGAGCTACTGTGCTTGGCCCAGAACTAATCTACTCTTAACTTTATTTTTTCTGATGGTGCTGCCATTGGTGCCTGAAAGATCCCAAAAGGACCAATTTGGCCAGCCACCACACTGCATCCTTTAAGACTTTCAGAGAGCTGAGGCAGCGGCCACTTTATTACTTGAAACTCTGTTTAAGATATGAAGTCTATAAAAATCTTTAATTAAAAATAGTCTTAACTGCTTCAAGGTCTGCTTTCCCAGGTAGGTAATCAACGCCCCTTTAATTCTTCTAGATTTAATGAAGAGAGTATTTTTGAAAGTTATTGATATACTTGAGTTGAACACAGCCACCCCCAATCTATCAAAGGGATCTATTTGCCTAGGCAAGTCTTCCGTTACAGCAGAAATGCAGGAAGAGGAAAAAGAAGAGGGGAGAAGAAGCTTTACCTCAAGTCTTATCCAGAGAAAATGTATTTTTCTAAATCCCTTTAACTTCAATAAACATATTAGAGCCAGAAGGACTTGATCACAGAGTTATATATTTTATTTGTATGGGAAGTTCTAAACTGTTCCAATCTGACAGGATGAGGAAAGAACCTGGCCCACAGGAAAATGAAAAATGAGAACAGCCAGAGGAAAGAGGAAGAGGATGAATGTGGCCAACCTCCCATCTTGGGAGGTGAGCTCAGAAGGTGAGAGAAATACTGGGTGGGAGGGCTTCTGCCACGCTTTCCAGTTAGGATTCTGGGGAAAGCCTGCCTGGCAGGCCACACCACGCCATCCCCAGGTCAGTCATATCAAAGAAAACTCAGTGCTACAAAGTCAAATAGAACAATAGCTGGAGTGTTTCCTTCCTCCACAGCTTGGACTTTTGTTAACACACACCCAGAAAACCATGTCTGGACAGGGGCAGAAGAGAGTGAGCAGATGCAGATGGGGTGGGATGGGTTGAGAGCCCACAGTGGTAAGGAGGAAGATGACACCACTACAAAGGCCGCAGGGGACCACAGGCCAAGAAGGATGTGGCAGTTTGCCAAAAGAGTCAAAAGGAAGTAGAGCCTGCCAGGAACACCACCCAACATGATCGAGGAGAAACAGGCAAGGACCAATCAGGCCCTTCCACAGAGGACATCAGGGAGGGTTGTCATCCTCAGCCATTTCTGGTCCAGGCAACAGGCCAGGGCAGCTGTCCCATGGACAGCCAAAAGGAATCCAGAGGTCACTAGGTGGGCCTATGGATTCCATCTACCCAGACAGTCTCCCTATCCACCCACTGCCCACCCAGATGCCATCTTAGCAAGGAAACAGCTTTTATATCTAAAAGTCATTTAAATTGTTGCATTACACTAATTTTAACTGGACTAAATCATAATTTAAGCACTTCTTCTCCCCCATATTTCTGTAATAGAAAGGAGCTTATAAGGAAGATCAGCTCAGATTACTAGAAAATAAGTTCTATTCAGTTAAGTTTGGCCCAAAGCCGCCTCAGCACATATTTTAAGTTTGGTCTAAAAGTTTCTCCATACAAAGTGAGCTATAACCTAACCTGATGTGTAAACAGGGTGTAACCTACTCTTGTAACAAGTAGTGAAGTCCCAACCAACCATAGGCAGTCAACTGTTTGTTTTTTGGGGTTTTTTTTTTTTTGAGTTGGAGTCTCTGTAGCCCAGGCTGGAGTGCAGTAGCACACTCATGGCCAGCGCAGCCTCAAACTGTTAGACTCAGGGGATCCTTCCATCTCAGCCTTCCAAGTAGCTGGAACTACAGGCATGCGTCACCATGCCTGGCTAATTTTTTTATTTATTGTAGAGATGAGGTCTTGCCAAGTTGCCCAGGCTGGTCTCAAACTCAGGCAACCCTCTCACCTCAGACTCCTAAAGTGCTGGGATTATAGGCATGAGCCACCACGCCCGGCCTGGCAGCCAACTGTTAAAAGCAGGTTCAAATAAGGCAAATGCCCAGCTGTAACCAATCCAACTGTTTCTGTTCCTCACTTCAGTTTTATGTCTTACTTTTCTTTTCCATTCGTAAATGTTATCCGACCATGTAGCAGCTCCAGAGTCACTCTGAACCTATTTTGGCTCTAAGGGCTGTCTAGTCACTCTTTGCTCAATTAAACTCTGTTAAATTTGTCTTAAGTTTTTCTTTTAACAGGACTCATTCTCTCTGCCTGCGTGTTCTATCAGTAACTTATTTCTTCTGACCCTTATTTAATTGCCCACTATATGAGGCAGATTGAGAAAATAGTCCCCAGTGGTATCTGAAAGACCTCACTTCTATTATCTAAATGTGGATGAGGGTGGGGGAGAATCTCTACTAAATACCTTCTGGAGTTCTTCTTTGTTTACCTATTTTTGGAGGCAGAGGAAGTAGATATTTGAAGAATAAAAGAAAATACATAGCTATGACAGAAAGTCAAAGAAAGAAAGTTGAGGCACTGTATCATGGCAGCCCCAAATCGGACAGGGCACTATTCCAAAGAAATCCCCCAAAGGAAATGTTGGTAAAGACATGGGTTTATTACTACTTACAGGAGGGAACTTATGACTGCTGGTGGGTACAAGATTGGTACAAAGCTCTCCGCACCCCAGTAGATGTGGGGAGAGATTATATCCCTCAGTATGGGAAAGGGAGCAAGACACAAACAATAGCGCTGCATGCAAAGAAGCAGAAACAAAGCACTGACTCTCTGTAACTGTCTTGAGTTAGCAGATTGCTATCTTTAAGGGCATTTTGACTAGGCACAAACAGTCTTGGCCAGGAGCCATTCTTCCAACAGAGAAACAGTCATCAGCAGGGAAGGGGGAGTGGGGCATATGTCCAGCATTTACCCCACAAGCACAATTTGCTTCTTCCTACTTTGAGCCCTGCAGCTCACCATTACAGTAATAGCATTTTTAGAGGAGCAAAGGGCAAGGAGAGCTTTGTTCACTTCCTCAGCCTTACCAAAGGTGTATGAGCTCCCACAGTCTTGTGACTGCTCCTTGATGAAAGGTAAGTGACACTACCCATTGCTTCTTCAACACACCCTGCTCCACTATGCACAATGGCGACAGGCAGGGAGGAGGACTCTAAACCTTGATTGTGTTCCGTTGGCAAGTCTCCCATCTTCTGGGACTGAGATGTTCTGTGTTCAGGGAAATTCCAGCAGCATTCTGACAGAATATGGGTTAATTAACTACAGGCTGTGATGCTGTATAACAATGAGAGTTTGCAGTGGTGTGATGAGTGACAGGAACAGGTGGGTTTACTTTATACATGATAGACAAGCTTCAATACTCTATCAATTAGGAAGCCCTTCTAATGTTCACTGATTGATCAATTTCAAGATCCATTAATTATTTCTAAATCATAAAGTTCTCCAGACTAGGGACCAGGTGGTATATCTGACTCTATGACCACTCAGTTATCCATTTATTCACCTACTTACACAGACATTCATTTAATGAACTGTATTAATAACACTGTGCCACACCACTGCAGATACACAGTAGAACAAGATACAATTTCTGCCCTCAAGAAGCTCAGAGACAGACCAGTAAAGCACCAAACTGTCAGTTCTCTGTTTACTATCAATATTAATGCTACTAGTATGAGGAATCTACTGGTCTAAAAGCAAACTTCTAATGAGATAACGGGTATAACATAGTGTTGGCACACAGTGCTCCAAAAGAAAATGCTAATTCTCTTTCCTGTCCTCTCTTAAGGAAGTAGGTTTTGTTTTGTCTTTTGTGGGTTTGTTTTGTTTTTTTTTTAATTGGAGTTTCATTCTGTCTCCAGGCTGGAGTGCAGGGCATGATCACAGCTCACCTCAGCCTTGATCTCCTGGGTGCAAGACTTCCACTTCAGCCTCCTGAGTAACTATGACTATAGGCATGTGCCACCAAACCCAGCTAATTTGTTTTTCTTTTTTTTTGTAGAGACAAGGTCTTGCTATGTTGCCCAGGCTGGTCTCAAACTCCTAGACTCAAGCAATGCTCTTGCCTCGGCCACCCAAAGTGGTGGGATTGCAGGTGTGAGCCACAGCACCTGGCCTGGAAGTGTTGATACTAATACTCTTAAGGAAGTGCTACCAAAATGAAACATTAAACCCAAGGGGTCTGAGAATAATGACACAAAATTCTGTTGAATTCACAGAATGCTTGTTGCTTATATAAACAAGCATCTTAAATTTTGGCATTCGGTGTATATCTACATCAAAAAAGGTGTGACGGCTCTCTTAATAAGATTTTGATATTTACAGCCAGAAAAAGGCTGCTGAGTACTGGCAGGTGAAATTTATCAGTAAATAAAAACACGAGGACAGCTTCATCTTTTATAAACAAGTTTATTTAAGAACGGCAAAGACAGCTTTTTCTAGTCAATGGCTAGAAAAGTAAGACAAAGTCAATGAATCAAACATGTTAGCACGGAGAATGTAAGGCCACAAAGTTAGCCTGAAGCTCAAATAAATTAGGCTGTAGATACATTATTTAAAATTTCTTGAGATTCAAGTCACCATTTTTTAAAATTGGCAGGAGGAATTTTCTACCTCCTCCCAGATTCTAGAAGAATATCTGTCTATCTTACAGATGTTCCACTCTGAGAAATGTAAGAACCTGAAACATTTCCTCATTTACAGGAAAACAGAAAGGAACTTATTATGGTTAAGAGCTGAGTCCCTGGGGACAGTTTAAGGATAAAAAGACTGAAAAGACTATGGGGAAAGGAAGAAAAGATCAGAGAGGGAGGAAAAACTTCATGATGCCCAGATGAGAACATCTTTGTACTGAATGATGGACATCACTATAAGTAAAGAACTCTACACTTGGACTTCATGTGTATAGAAACCTTCTAAAAAGATTTCCTTTATTGTAATGCAACGTACCTTCCCTTACAAGCATAGCTAAGGAGTTACTGCTGTCACATACATCTGATAGTTAACATATATAGGAATTTATTATTAAATAGATTAAGTACAAGTTTTGTTAGTGTTAACACTAAGAGTTTTGAAAATGCACACTAAAAGTTCTACAGAAACTTCCTTTATAATGAGCACTTTCTTCATAGACAGACTTGGAGTAAACATGTTGTGGGATGAGGGGATTTTCAAAAAATTTAAGAAAAGTTTTCACAAAATCTCACTTATATGCAAATATTTTTATCTTTCACAGTTTTATCACAATGACATGAATGAAACAAATACTTGTTGATTGAATAAATATGTAAACCATTTCTTCTGTATGTCTTAAGAAATTTCTCTAGCTTAGTGTAAGTTAATATAGCCATAAAAATAAACACTTAGAACTACATGTCAGGCACTGTTCAGAAAGCTTTTTAATGATAACTCATCTCACAGTATCCCTTTGAAGTGTTCCCAAATATCATAAGTATCCTCCTTCTGAGCACATGGGAGGATGGCACTGCCCAGCTTCTCAAATGTAGGCACAACTATGGGACTTGCTATGCCTGATGAAGCAGGAAGTACAAGTGATGTGTGTCTCTTCTGGGAAGTACAGGATCTGCCAGTTCCTTCTCCTGTCATGGTGAGTGGTAAAGCACAAGTGGGTGGAGTCTCAGCATCCGCTCTGTTAGCAAACTCTCAAGAGTCCTGGACCAAGAATGAGCAATAAATCTCTGTGGTGTAAGCCCCTGAGATTTGGAACTGTTACTGCAATTCAACCTAACCTATTCTGACTGATACAAAGGAGTTCTAGGTGACTAAAAACAAAGGAAGACAGCATTTCTTTTCCAATATTCTATAATTTAGATTATTTTTCCAGACTGTTTCCTCTCTGTCATTTCATCTGGTCCCCAGCTCTCTCAGA
The DNA here is from genome assembly GCA_027257055.1 of Cephalopachus bancanus. Taxonomy (NCBI): domain Eukaryota; kingdom Metazoa; phylum Chordata; class Mammalia; order Primates; family Tarsiidae; genus Cephalopachus; species Cephalopachus bancanus. The sequence continues at coordinate 330,967 of JAPVLO010000196.1, forward strand.
AAATAAGTCATAAAAATTACTATTTGCATTTTGAGAATCACAAATGTATATATACTTTTATTTTTTAAAAATCCTGCTTCAAAAAGTCATTACTGTTTAAAAAACAGGTAATTCTTCCGTGCAAAAGACACACACACATATATAGACAGAATAATTCACCCTTGCAAAAACTCAAATAGCTAAGTATAAATAGTAAAAAGTAACCAAACCTCGTACCCCAAATATTTTATATACATACATAATTTTTTAAGAGAGAGCAATATCATAGAAACAGTAGACATATTTCTTTGCAACTTGCCTATTTAATAGTTCGTAGATAGCTTTCCAGTTGATAACTTTATTGTATGGTTATAACAATTAATTTAACCACTTCCCCACTGACAGACATTTTAACTTGTTCCACATTGTTATTTAATTGCAGTGCTATAATAAACACCTTGTAAATCATGCTAATATTTCCTAAGAATGATTTATCCCAAGAAATAAAATTGATCCCAAGAAGTGGGCCTGTTCAAACAGTCTTTGTTCAAAAATCATAGAGTATGACTATTTCATATCAACAGGTACTGCCAATCTGCTCTCCAAAATGATGGCATACACAGTACTATCAAGAACACATAGCATCAATAAGGGTACCTGTATGATGGCCACATGTGTATCTAACCCTCATTTGTACCCCATATTTTAAAAATAAAATTAAATTAGAAATTTAAAAAAAAGACTACATGAACATACCTTTTCCCCTTAGATCCTTACAAAACTGGATATTATCAATTTATTATTCTTATTTTTTTGAGTCAGAGTCTCACTCTGTCATCCAGACTGGAGTGTAGTAGCATGATCCCAGCTCACCACACAGCCTTGAACTCCTGGGCTAAAGGAATTCTCCCTCCTCAGCCTCCTACAATTTTTAAAAAATATTTACCAAGCTGGAAATCAAAACATGACATTTTAGTGTGTCTTTTAATTTGCACTGATTTAATTATTTGTTTCCAACTTTTCTTTACTATCTGTATATTTTCTTTGGAGAACTGTCTACTTGTCCATGTTTTGGGGGTTTTGTTAGCTTTTCTATTATTATTTGCAGAGGTCTTTTATTTATTATGAATATTAAGGCTTAAATCTATGTTGTCAATGTTGTCTCCAAGTCTTTATTTATGAATGCTGACTTTCAACACACATATTTTTATTACTATGATTGAATTTGTCAGGATTTCTCATGATAATAAGTGGGTTTCAAGATATAGTCATTCAAATTAATTACAAGTGTAGTAGGTCAATTGAGAGAACACATCCACAAAGAATACAATTAACCCTTTTTCATCTCCTTAAATCCACCCTGAGTTTACATTATTCTTTTATAAAAAATGTGGATGTGACCTATCTCTCAGAGTTCTAAGGCACTCAAAAACAACAGGCACAGCATCCTGTGTGTAGCAGCTTTCCAATAAATGTTCATTTGTTTTATTCCTCCTGAGTATTAGCTTAGAGACAAGAGACACCTAATTCTTTTCAAAATATTTTCCAACAGAATTCCAATTGTGTTCAGGGTGACAACATGCCCAGCCAAAACAACTATGTTTCCCAGCCTCACGGTTAGTTAGGGGAGCCAATGCGACACAGTTCTGGTTCATGAGATGAAAGCGGAAGTCCCTGAACTGAGCTTCCAGGAAGCTCTTTGAAAGAGAACAAGCACAGCTGGCATGTGCCTTCTGCCATCTGCCCTTCTCCTCTTTCCTGCCTGGAAAGCAGATGCAGTGCTGACTGGAAAGCAGCCATTGTGAAACTTCAAAGTGACAAGATCACCAAGGATGGCTGACTGGAAAGGCAGAAGCAGCTTGGGCCTTCCATGGCTTCTCAGAGCCACGGACCAAACCTAGAATGCCCACCTCTGGACTTCTTGCTGCAAAAGGAAAACAAGCTCTCCCTTGTTTGAGACATTACAAATGAACCAGGTTTTCTGTTCAATGCAGCAGAATGTAGTACCTGAATTTATACGTCAGGGCACATGAACATCCTTATGCCAATTTTTAAACAACCTTCCCATTTTCATAGCTTGAGATAATCTCTTGAAGAAAAGTGTTGGTTTGAAGGGTAAGTTCTCCATTTACAGATATATTTAATTTTATACAGAGAAATCAAATCATTAAGCACTTCAAAAAGAAAATTCAAGAGCACCCTTAAGGAGAAGTCAGTCATTGGCAACATATGGTGTCACCTGTGCTAATCGTGGTGTTAAATTACCCTTATCTGGACATCACATGGCTCATTTTCCTGTGACATAAAATTTTAAGGACATATGATTTTCTAATAAAAAAAAAATCACACCTGAGGAGGGATTCTTAACAGTTACACAAGATTGAATTTTGATTTTTGTCATTAATCAATTCCCAAGAATTTGGGCTCACTTGTCATTTTAGATGAAATTAAGAATTAAGAAAATACTCCATAAGGCACCCAATGAAGGTCCCACCACTGTCCAAGATCATCATCTTGAAAGTATTTCACTAGATTGGCAGGAGATGGACAAGCTGAGGGAACTATTAAACTACTTTGCTCCCAGGGAGAACGGTCTCAAAACGTAGTCCTGTTTTAGTCCTCACTTCAGCTTAGCCAACCCTTGGGAAAAGGAGCAAGAGGACTGAAGAGGAGTGCGGATTCTGCCCTCACAGAGCTCCTCCCCAACATGGCAGTCACTTCCTCTTGGGATGAAGGAGGCGATGACAGTCACAGCTGTAAGCTCCAGGACACCGGGGACTATCTTAGTCATCTTTTGCAGCAGCTTCATTATTTTTTAGACACAGGGCCTCACTATGTTGTCTAGGCTACAGTATAGTGGCTATTCACAGGTACAAGCATAGCTCACTGCAGCCTGGAACTCCCAGGCTCAAGTGGTCCACCCACTTCAGCCTCCCAGGTAGCTGGGACTGCAGGTGTGGGCCACCACACCAGCTGCAGCTTCTTCATGATCAGCCACCACTGCCTCCACCAAGAATAACTTTTTCAAAAATATCTAACTCTCTCCCCGTCAAAGTGACTTTCGCATGACACTAGATTTTTTTTTTTTTTTTTTTGAGTTGGAGTCTCATTCTGTCACCCAGACTGGAGTGCAGTGGCCGCTCCCGGCCACCACAGCCTCCACCTGCTGGGCTCCGGCGATCCTTCCACCTCAGCCTTCCAAGTAGCTGGAACTACAGGCCCGTGCTACCACGCCCGGCTAATTTTTTGATTTATTGTAGAGATGAGGTCTCGCCTGCCCAGGCGGGTCTCGAACCTGCGGGCTCAGGCAATTCACTCACCTCAGCCTCCCAAAGGCGGGGGATTACAGGCTGAGCCACCGAGCCCGGCTTACACTAGATATTTTTTAATTGAATTTTTTATCCACAATAAACTCCCTTACTCAGATTGAATACTGTCCTGATTTGCCTCTGTAGTAAGAGGGAATGTGTTACATGCCACTGACCACAATCTCTTTACCCTTTACCTCAAAGAAGGAAGGAAGGTGGTGAGAAGAACAGGGTGGAATAAAAAGAAGAAAGTCAACCAGAGATGGCAGTGCACAGAACACTATGTATATGATCAACCAAAAACTTTCCATATTAACAAAGTTCTATATACTGCCAAAGCCAGACATAAAAACCCCTTTTCCCATCCAGTTCAATAGGTTGATCAGTTATTATTTTACTTCTTTCTTTAACAAATGGACTATGTCACTTTGCAGAATTTAATACACTTTTTGAAATATTTATCTACAAGTATAGGCAGTATTTAACAAAAATCTTGAAATGTATAGCTACAGCCAGGCTCGGTGGCTCAGCCTGTAATCCCGCACCTTTGGGAGGCTGAGGTGAGTGGATTGCCCGACCCCGCGGGTTCGAGACCCGCCTGGGCAGGCGAGACCTCATCTCTACAATAATATAAAAAAATTACCCGGGCGTGGTAGCGCGTGCCTGTAATTCCGGCTACTCAGAAGGCTGAGGCAGAAGGATCGCTGGAGCCAAGCAGGTCAAGGCTGCGGTGGCTGGGAGCGGCCACTGCACTCCAGTCTGGGTGACAGAATGAGACTCCAACTCAAAAAAAAAAAAGAAAGAAATGTATAGCTACAAAACAGTAAAAAAAAATTATAGTCATTGTGAAAGAACTTCTCTTCAAGGTGTTATTAAAGTTCTAATTAAAGTTCTAATTAAAGTTCTAATTGATGTCAGCCAAGGTAAGATAAGTAGTTAACAAGGTATCAGTAAGAATTCCAAAGCAATATCTGTCATAGGTCATCAACCAACAGATAATTCTAAAATTGACTTCAAACACAAATACCTAAACTTGGTAATCCAGTTCCAAGCAGATAGGCAGGGCTGCTCAGAGAACAGCTACACAAGAGAACAGGAAAGCCACTGGACTAAAAATCAGTAATGTGTTTTAAATTCTCCTGGCTTCAACAGTGAATTCATCATGTAATGATGATCATTCTGCTTAAAGCTCATTAGTCTCGGTTGCCTTGTCTGTAAAATGGCAATAATGATACCAGTATCAGTTAGGATGCCCTCAAGCGGAATAAGGAAAATGGATTCTCTGGTAACCAAAAGTAAAGTAGTAGGGCAGCTCAAGGGCTGGTTAAGTTGGCAGCTGGTTCTCTCCATCTTTCTCTTCTGCTATATTCAGCATGTCAACTTATTTTCAGGCTGCCTCTCCTTGTATTCCAAAGACTGTAGTTCCAGGTGGTCACATCCAGTCATGACAATAGGCAGCAGAAAAACAGGAGCCAAAGCAAGGCCATTCCTTTTATCTTTTCAAAAAGAAAGGAAACTTTCCCTCCCAAATGTATCTCCATCCTTATTGGTCATATTCCTCGGCCCCATATCAATTCCTTGCAAAAGGAAAGAACTTACATAACAGACTTGGACTAATCGGGATTTAACCCCAAGTCACTTGGGGTAGGGGTGAACACACTGAACAAAATGGGGTTCAGCCAGCAAGAAAAAAATGAAGTAGACAACGGGGCAGATAATTAATAATGTTAGGAGCCCCTTACATCACAGCACGGTAGTGAGGATCAAATGATAAAGCATGAAAAACTGCAAATGTTTTATAGATGCAAGAGATTAATATCCATTTAAGGAAACGTAATTGAGGCAAAATCTCAACAATGAAAAAGATTCACTGAAAATAAAGGATGTTCTTTTTAAAAAATCACAAAATAGCAAACTATAATGACCACAAAATTAACCATAATGATAAATGTGAGGTTTTGACCTATTATGAATATACACAGTCTTCAAAAATATGCAGATTGACCAAATAAAGGGCCAATAGTGGGGTTTGCAGCCAATGTACACTTCCAGTCTACATTCAATAAATCTTTTTGAGCACTTACTATGTACTAGGTAGTATTTGAAACACTGGAGATACATTGGTGAACAGAGCAAAATCCCTGTCTGCTGGTACCTACGCTGTACACTTAACTGCCTAACTACTTTTGAAGACAATCATTTTTAACCACCAACATACATTGAACTCAAGCTAGCAGAACACATATCATTTCAAAGTAACTACAATTACTTTAGTTTTAGTTTTATTTCTCCTACTTCCCTCTATCATCCAAAAATAAAACCATGAATCTAGGAAAAAAAATTAACAGGTGCGCCGGGCTCGGTGACTCAGCCTGTAATCCCGTGCCTTTGGGAGGCTGAGGTGAGTGGATTGCCTGAGCCCGTGGGTTCGAGACTCGCCTGGGCAGCGAGACCTCATCTCTACAATAAATCAAAAAAATCAACCGGGCGTGGTAGCGCATGCCTATAATTCCAGCTACTTGGAAGGCTGAGGTGGAAGGATCACCGGAGCCCAGCAGGCGAGGCTGCGGTGGCCGGGAGCGACCACTGCACTCCAGTCCAGGAGACCGAGTGAGACTCCAACTCCAAAAAAAAAAAAAATATTAACAGGTGCTCACTCACAGAACAAATAATTCCTCTTTGTTGTCTTCCCCACCCCCAATTTGGGATGAATGCCAAAAAGTTGAACCACATTTTAGTTATCATTTCTGAAAATGAGACTAAGGACAGAAGTAAAAAGATGTCAATATCTATATCAAAACAATCAAATACATACAAAATACAGATAGCAAGAGAATCAATCATAACAGCAAACCATACTGGATGTTTCCATGGTTTTCATCCATCAATAGTAAATTTGATATTATACTTTTACTGGGAATAAAACATTACATTCATACCAATCCTTAGTAAGCAGGATAATATTTTTGAATGTAAAGAAGGCTTAGTTGCCCAACTCTTCACAGCTGCAAAAATGAAGTTAAATGATACCAAAGAGTGACTCAAATTAAAAATGGGAATGAAATTTATGTACTTAAGCAAGTAATTTTCACCTGAGTTCTAGTTAAAAGAAATGTCTCTAGTAATTTCATACAATAAATAACAATTATGTATATTTATTGGGAGAAAAAAACCTAAATTTCCTAATCACAGGAGTGTTCATTTGTTTCAGTGAATTTAAAGATTCACTTTACCTAAATCCTTCAGAGATATTCACTCAAGGTCACACCAACTCTTCTCTTTGTATTCAAAACCACACCTGATTTCCTGTACCTGTTGTTAAGTAGAGGACAGTAAGAAAGCCTTACTCTGTGTCGGCAAAGTTCCTCCTGTTCCCACTAGTGTGTACAATACCAAGTGAAGCCCAAATGACCAATTCTTAGTATTCTTCCCTTCAGTTTTCAATTTTTAATTTTTTGTACTTCCCAAATCCCCGAAACTTTACATTCATAAAAAAAAAAAAAGCCAAGTCAATTTATGGGAAAAACAGCAACAATGATAGAACTCTGCGGTCCAACTCAAAGAGCATTCCTGGCTCTGAGATGTTTGAGATCAGGGCTGTGATCTCTTCATCTATGCAGACCCAGCTCCACATATTCACCACCTCATCCCAGAATTTAGTCAAGCCTTTCATGGAGGAGGAACTCACCTCTGTGCCATTAGCACCATCCTATGGACTTGGATAAAAGTCAGAAAAAAAAAAGACAAGAATCATATGTGCCCAGGATGCAGTTTCATCTTGAACTGATCAGCGCTGATCAGAAAGGACTTCTCTGGGGGAGTTTACAAAACAGAATAGACTAAGAATTAGACCTTCATTCAAGGCTGCTGTAAATCAAATCTCCTAGGAACTTCCCTTAGAATCAATCAATTTAGCTTTTAAAGATGAAGACTGGGTTGCTTAATGCATCACATAATGGATGCATATATTTGACATCTCAGTACACTGACATGGTCTCTCTCACTGAATTTTCAAGGTAACAAGCAGATGGCTGTCAAACACAATTTTTTTCTTTTAACCACTTCTATGATATTCTTTCTAATTTAATTTCCTGTGTTCTTAAATATAAGCCAACCTTTTTTTATGCTTTAAATATAGATGTCCCAGGAGCTACATCCTTGCACAGAGGGTTGTTGATTCCAACACTAAATGCCCCAAACCTTCACTTTGCTTTTAGTCCTTACATACATTTTCTATATTTTTTCCAAGATTTACCATAAATTCTTGATTATATTATTATGAATACCCTAATCAGCCTTTTCATAGTTTTAGTCTTTTAAGGGTTAAGAAGCCAGATGACCAAACTTGTTAGATTTCTATCGAAAGTAAACAGCAGGAAATAAAAGAATAGTACTTCCCTCTTGGGGGCTGTGATCAGTAGAGGGCACACAAGGTTCCAGTAACGTCCAATTTCTTGACTTGGATGCTGATTACATGAGTATTTTCAATAATGCACTTAACTACAGATCTACATTTTGTGTGCTTTTCTGTATATTTTGCAATTTTTTAAAAAGTTAAAGTAATATATATTATAGGCAAACAATTGAATAGGAAGATACACCTCCCTCACAACTCACTTCAGAGCATGTGCGCGCACACACACACAGAGCAACGTTCAACCAATTTCATTGCTTGCATTATAACTGGAGATGATAGTTAATTATATTTGTAGAAGAGAGTTCATTTAAGCATTGTTTGTAATACAGAAAAAGGAAGAACAGGAAAAAAAAAAAAACTACAAACAATTCAAATGGTCCCTAATAAAGAAATGGTCAAATACATTATGGTATTGAATGAGTTAGACCAATTAACTCTGACATGGATATATATCCAAGAATATATTTAATTAAAAAGCAAGCTGCAAGACAAAATATGCATATCTGATATCATCTTATTTGTACAAAATTGGAAAGAATGAATATGACCATTTCTGAAGAAAGGAATGCATATGAAAACACAAAGAGTGACTTTCCACCCTTTGATTCCATTTGAATTCCTAACCAATAACTATGTATTCCTCTAAGAGTAAAAAACCAAATAAACAATTAATTTCCATTTGCTGCTAAAACAAACTACTATAAACTTGGTGGTTTAACATGACAAACGTATTCTCTTACTGCTCTAAAGGCTGGAAATTCAAAATGAGTGTTAAGGGGTTAAAATAAAGGTGTCAACAGAGCTAGTTCCTTTGGAGGCCTTGAGGAGAATCTGTTCCTCATCTTTTCCAGCATTCCTTGGCTTGTAGCCACATCACTCTAATCTCAGCTTTCATCTACACGTTGTCTCGTCCTCTCTGATGCTAATCCTTCTGCCTCTGTCTTTAAAAATACCCTTGTGATTACTTCCCATCTCAAGATCCTTAACTTAATTGTATCTACAAAATTTATTTTACCATGTCAGGTAATATAATCACAGGATCTGGGGACTAGGATGTAGGCATGTTAAGGGGCCATTATTCAGCCTATCACAATAAGTATATGTCAAACTGTTGGTATGAGAGGTGGGGTTAGGAGAGTGGGGAAGCACTTTCACTCTTATATTTGTGTATTATTTTAGTTTCTTACGTTGAATTTTTTTTTTTCTTAAAAGCCCAGCAAGCAGGGCTCGGTGGCTCAGCCTATAATCCCAAGCCTTGGGAGGCTGAGGTGAGTGGACTGCCTGAGCCTGTGGGTTCGAGACCCGCCTGGGCAATTTGGTGAGACCTCATCTCTACAATAAATCAAAAAAATTAGCTGGGTGTGGTAGCGCGCACCTGTAAGTTCCAGCCACTTGGAAGGCTCAGGCGGAAGGATCGCCGGGGCCTAGCAGGTCGAGGCTGCGGTGGCCGGGAGCGGCCACTGCACTTCAGTCTGGGCGACAGAATGAGACTCCAACTCAGGAAAAAAAAACCAACAAACATATACATATCTTATCACCTCTAAGATGCCATTGATTATAAGATACATTATTTTACGTATGGCTCAGAAAGAAAAAAAGCCCAAACACTAAACTATGATAGTCCTTATATCATGGTAGATCATTTGTAAAAATACCCTCAGAAATCTCCCATCCCAAGTTGCACACCCCTTGGCAATGTTACTCTTAACAAGAGTTAAGAGTTCTTAACTAATTCTTCACGCCTTGACTCTGGACTTGGCCTTGTAACTGCCTTGGCTGATAGGACATCAGCAAACATGATCCAAGCAGAGGCTGGAGAAGTGTTGGCGCACTGGGGCTGGCCTCTTGCTGCTGCCTTTCTACCATGTGAATTTGTCCAGGTAGGTCAGTTAGAAGAAAGAGATTGCATGGCCACCTCGGCCGCTTCAGCAACAGGCAATTCACCGAATCTTGTGCAAACAATGATTGTTGCTTTAAAATACTAATCCTGATTTCAGAGATAAAAAGGTGAAAAAAATGTGGATCTTAGAATCAATGAAATAAGCTATGTTAATATGTCAGTATATAAGTAAGTATCTAAAGGGCATCTCTAGAAGGAAAGCACATAAATATTAGGGAACAGAGTTGTTATGCCACCTTTTGGCTGCTAAGGGTTATTTTTGCTAATTTTCTGGGTTTTCAGTTACATTTCATATAGTTTTAAGTCATTGAGATATTGCTGGCACTGAAGGTATACTGCTGCTGCTACAGAATCTTAGAGCAAGATAATTATCTTGTCCATTCAATGAGAAAGAAACTAACAATCTCTAGAATTAAATGGCAAAAAAACTATTACTCTGTTATTCAGGTAGGTATTGTGAATCACAAATCAAAAGTGGCAACACTGGCAAGTATCTCTTCATTATACTGTATAGAATATAGCACAATATCAAAAAAGGAAAATGAAGTGACATGTGCATACTAGTACTTAATATATTTGTAATTTTTTAACCACTATGACTCTAAGTATGAAAAAGAAGCTATATTTACCTCTTACTACAACACTGGATTTGTAGCTATCTTGTGACCTTTCTGTTCACACTTCACTGACATAAAAGACGTATTGTTAACAAATGGTTAAATGCTAGCTTCATTGTGAAAGGTAAATTTTCTACACTGTTGCTTTAAAATCCAGTTTCTGAATTATTATAATAGCTACCATTTATAGCATCTATTTTGTCTCCCAAGTATCTAGTTATAAAAACATTTATCCTGGGTATATCACTGAAGGTAAATAAGCAATGGAAACAACAGACTCACCGCTAGGTAATTTCTTCTCCAAATTATTATGCTACAATAATTCTTGGATTATTAATTTAATGCACAGTTTCTGAATGTTTACAACACGTGTGATACTGTACTCAGGACTAGGGACCCAAAATCCCCACCAAAAAAACAAATCTCAAGTTTTGAATCAGAGATCCAACTTAATTAATGCATCTTTCTAATGTCTAAAAACCCCACCACATGCCAGGAGGTTTAATATAAATCTGTCCTTTTATCCTCACGAGCACCAAGATACATTTTAAAAATGAGGGGCTCTCTCTGAAAGAAGTCACACAGCTAGTAAGTGGAGGAGCTGGGACAGACCCCAGGTAGGTCTACCTGGGCTTTCTTCATCACCCAGCACTGCCTTTTGACATCTCTGCATTGTACTTTTTGATTTACAGTCAGAGGGGACTAATTGCAATTTATGTCAGAATAAAAGAGAAGAACAGGTTGGGCGCAGTGTCTCATGCATATATTCCCAGTACTTTGGGAGGCCGAGGTGAGAGGATTGCCTGAGTCCACAGGTTCAAGACCAGCCTGGGCAACTTGGCAAGACCTCATCTCTACAACAAATAAAAAAAATTAGCTGGGTGTGGAGGTGCATGTCAGTGGTTACAGGTACTTGAAAGGCTGAGGTGGAAGGATCGCCTTAACCCAGCAGGTCGAGGCTGCGCGACAGAGTGAGACTCCAACACACACAGAAAAAAGAGAAGAACAATCTGATAGAGTAACAATAAAAAAAGAATAATCCTAGAAGCAATTCATCATGATAAAATGCTAAGAAAGTCCTCTTCCCTGTTCCCTGTAAGGCACGCGACTCCCCAAATGAGAACACTCACAACAGTTCCTACATATGGCTTTTTTGTTTGTTGTTTTTTTGTTTTTTGAGTCAGAGTCACACTCTGTTGCTCAGACTGGATTGAGGAAGCTCACAGTCACCGCAGCCCTGACCTGTTGGGCTTAGGCGATCCTTCTGTCTCAGCCTTCCAGGTAGGTGGAACTATAGGTGCAGGCCACCATGCCCAGCTAAGTTTTTGATTTATTGTCGAGACAAGGTCTTGCCAAGTTGCCCATGCTGGTCTCAAACTCCTGGGCTCAGGCAATCCTCTCGCCTCTGCCTCCAGCTCCCAAAGTGCTGGGATTACATGCTCCTGAATCTTAATATGCTCTCTCAGATGCAAAAAACACTCCTAGAATTCTCCTTAATTTTCCAGTGTGGACTTATCATCCATGAACTCAACAACTCTAAACTTTACTTAAATGTATTTCTGTATAAGACTCTGGGTAGGCCAGGCACTGTGGCTCACACCTGTAATCCCAGTACTTTGGGAGGCCGAGGTGGAAAGACTACCTGAGCCCAGTAATTCAAGACCAGCCTGGGCAACATAGTGACACCTTAGTCTACACAAAAAATTTAAAAATTAGCCAGATGTGGTAGCACATGCCTATAGTCCCAGTTACTCAAGAGGCTGATGCAAGAGGATCCCTTGAGCCCAGGAACTGAAGGCTGCAGTGAGCCATGATCATGGTACTTCACTGAGACCCTAACTCAAAAAAATGTTATGAGCATCCCCAGAAAGGTACTTCCCACTCTTTTATAGCAACCCAAGGTAACTAGCCAGGGATTCTACCAGCCAGAAGCACACAGCCAGGGATTCCTGCTGTTCCAGGGTCCTCCAGGCATTACTACTTTACCACATCTGTAACCCAAACCACCCCCATCCCCCAATCTCCAAACCTCCCTCCCCTCCCCCCAACCTCATTCTCCCCAACTTCCACCCCCTTGTAGCGGCAAGGGAATGTCTGTTACAGAGTTCTAAACTAAAAATAACAGAAAACACACAATGGTTGGGCTCTTCAAATTCTCCCAGCAGTTCAATATCTGGTGTCAAAAGAGAAGAGCAAAGGAATGATTTCTGGTGGTTCTTAAAGGTTGTCAAGAATTGGCAAGCATCTGGTATTTCCATTTGCCATGTTAACTGATGACCTTTAGGGTGTCTACAGGCAAAGCACTTTATATTAATCATAACAGTCCCAGACTTATATTCATGAACTCAAGAAACTATAAGTCCCAGATACAATAATTTAGATCACAGCAAATGGAATATGTTCCAAGCAGCAATGGCAGTCCTACAATACAAGCAGAAGAGGCAGAGTTGGGGCTTGGAGGGAAAGTGGTATAATCATTTTTTCTGGGTACAAAATTCAAATAGAACCTATTTGGAGACAAAGCTACTCCCAAGCTTAAAGCCAGCATTGGTCCAAAGAGTACAGAAGACTTCCCCTAGCCCAACGCCTCATGGAAGAGATCACACTAGTCATTTATCTCCCCAATATTCAAATCTGCTCAATTATCAATGTGCACAGCTAAAAAACTACAATTGCTTAGAATGAATGAATGAATAAATAAATGTCTCTATCACCCTTTGCAGCTAAGTAGTCTTGTGACATATTTATGAGCAGATGCGAAGCTGAAGGTCAGGGACAACCGTAAGAATAAAAACCACATGCCATAGACGGCAGAGCAGAAAAAGGTAAAGAGGACTTACCTCTGGATGTTTTGCTTTGTGAGAAAAATAAATCTGCCCAGTCATGCGTCACTTTAACAACAGAAATACAATCTGAGAAACATGTTAGGTGATTCTGTTGTTGTGCCAACATCATAGAGTGTACCTACACAAACCAACAAGGTATACAACCCACTACACACCTGTACAGCATGTGACTGTCCTGAATACTGCAAGCAGTTGTAACACAATGATATTTGTGTAGCTAAACATAGAAAAAGCAATGCATCGCACTACGATCTTATGATGGCTACATCACTAGGTGATAGGAATTTTCAGCTCCATTATAACATGACAGGGCCACCATCACATATGTGGTCAATCATTGACTGAAATGTTGTTATGACATATGACTGTACTTGGTTAGGCCAGCAGATAACGACTCTACTCAGCCCACAAGGGCTTTCTCATTTAAAGACCCTGTTTTCCAACAATAAACGTACAGACGGCCCTTCCTCATAACTCAGTCATATCTATTATTGTGTACCAATACTCAGAGGAGTAAAAAATGGAGTTGCAAGAGAATAAAAGGAATATCTTAGAGGGCCTGCCCTCCTCTTAACTGCACTATCATTTGTAGATTGGTTGGCTGACTTGCTAGTTTTTCCTCTGAAAAACAAAAGTTCAGCCTTTTGTGATGAGTACGTCCTACGCCTTGCTCCTCAGAGCCACATGGAGAAGTGGCATAGTATCATGCAGTGGAGTGGAAGGTCCAATGAACCAGGATGCACTTCCCCACTCTGCCTTTTCCTGGCTGCATTCATTTCCTCATCCTTGAAATGACAGTAAACTAGTAGCTTCATGAAATCATCTTGAGGACTAAATAAGAAAAGGCACACAAACAGCTTAACCCAGTGTCTGGCACACAGCACATACCCAGAAAAAGTAAGCTGTTATTAATTACTATTACTTTCAGCCTCCTTCCGTATGTGTCCATCCGTTATGTGTTGGCAGTCTAGTTTCATGTTATTTTTTGGATTTCAGTTTGTTAAATATATCATGAAATGCAGTTTAATAAGTTCATCATCAGGGGAAATAATATTTTATTGAGCCATGTGTTTTGATTTGGAGTTTGGGAAAATATTGTTACCGTGTGGGGTCTACTCACAAGTGCTGAAATGTGTCACATAACAACGGCTTTTGCTCATCATACATTCACAGTGAAATATCTGCCCATTCCCTGCCTTATATTCACTATGGAAAACAACAGTCCACATATCCAATCGGCAAATGAAGCAATGAGGAGAAAATAGCTATCAACTGGTTAAGTGCCAGTTGAGCAGATTTCAAGGAAAACAGAGCAAAGAAAGTCAGGAGAAAAGGAGAGAAGGTATTCATTATTCTGCTGTTACTAGAGCAGTGACCACCAACATAGCAAGCTACAAGGCCATGGCCTCATCTCATGCCCACAAGACCCAGCAATGGGCACCTGCTGGACTGTTGACCTCTCATCCTTTTTCCAAGGCTTGCCCCTTACTCCTCTCCCTATCCACAGGCTACATCAGGCATTGTGGTTTTCCTGCAGTATTCCTGCAACATGACCCCACCTCTGGCCACAGTTCCAGAGTAGACAGCTGACCCTGGCTGGACCACTAAGTCCCTTCCCAAGAAATTCTGGAACTAGGGCTGGGAGCCCAACATCAACCTTCCCCTGCTTATCTAGACTGTAATATCAAATTTGGGAACAGCTGGCAGACGTCTTCTGCCATGTGGACTAAGAAAAAAACAGAGGAAGCCAGTACACTCAAGAGAGAAGAATGAAGCCGACACAGAGAAACTGAAGAGCAGAAGGGAAATGGGGGATTCTTGGATCTGCATGGGCTCTGGGCTTTAGCTCTGTTCCTAGGGCCTAAATGCATCCCTGACCTTAGATACTGCAAGATACTTGAGTCTCCTGACAAGACAAGTCAGAGATGGTTTCTGTATCCAAAAAACCCAACTATGAGACTCCATCAACATAGATAAATAGATATATAAAGATAGATAGGATGTGCACATAATAATAATATAAATTATTAGCCAGTCACACCTGTAATGCCAGCACTTTGGGAGACCGAGCAAGAGGACTGCTTGAATCCAGGAGTTTAAGACCAGACTAGGCAACATAATGAAACCTCACCTCTACAAAAAAATCAAAAAAATAAGCGGGCATAGTGGCACATGCCTGTAGTCCCAGCTACCTGGGAGGCTAAGGCAGAATGATAGCCTGAGCTCAGGAGCTCATCACTGTGGTGAGCCATGATCATGCCACTGCACCCCAGCCTGGGCAACAGAGTGAGACCAAAAAAACAAACAAAAAACAAACAAACAAAATATATATATACACATATATATGTATACACACACACATCTAAATATATATATTAGAAGACAATTGGTTTATAGAGAGACTCCCTCACTGTGACACAACACAAACCTATGCTGCTCCAATTTTACCCACTATGTTCTCAGCCCTGAGCTAGAGGCCTTGAGAGACACAATGGTAAGGACAACAGGGCAGAAGACAAATAATTTCAGTGTAAGGTAGTGATTTAATAAATACCTGAAGAGTATGCTGATGGAATGCAGCTATCAGGAGGAGAGAAGGGGGGGAGGGGAAGGAGAGGGAGGGGAAGGGAAAGGAGGGAGGGGAAGGGGAAGGAGGAAGGAAAGAGAAGGTTGTCGTGGTCACATGCTGCAATCCCCACAGCAGTTCATTTGGGGTTTTTCAATAGTCCAATGACATCTTTAATTTTTACCCATATGACAAAAGTTGAATAACATTTCAGAGAATTATGCAACCTGAAAAACCCTGTTCAAATTGTCACTTTATTGCAAGTTGGTAGAATTAATTACAAATTAAAACTGCAACTTAGTCATCTTTAGTAAGGCAGCAGGTTTTAATAAAAGCAAGCTGCTTATTCAAAAGTGATCACAGAACAACTCAAATGCAAAGTAAGAAGGATGAGAAACACCTGACTGGCCAACAGGTTTAGTTCTTTCCCTAGATGAGACTCAAACTTTTCATTTTTCGGAAGGTAAACTATAACTTCAGTAGACAGCAATACAGAAAGATTTGGTCATATAGTAGAGTTTCTATTTAGCCAATCAGTTGTTTCAAGCTGTCTCAACTGGGAAAGATACATTTACCAAACTGGTTGCTCTCCCCAGCAGCTTTAGATCTGCAAGGCAGCTGGCGATTGTGCAGAGATGCTATGCGCCATGTGCTTCCCCATCCAGCTTATCACGTGCTCTTGTTCCTTTTGAGGCATCATGTTCTGCACAGAGATATGACAGTCCAGGAGATTCTTTACTTCCTTGTATACTCTATGCCATAGCACTGTTATTCCTCTGGACATCAAAAAAGTAAGGGTGCTTCTGAAAAGTGCCTGCTGTGATGTCCCCAAATCAATGGCATCCTGGATTTGTTTGATGGAAGCCTGCTTCACCGATTCTAAGTGGGCAAAGTTTTGCTCATTGAGTTTTACCAGCAAATTCTCCAACAGAGGCACCCTATTTTTTTATTCTAAAGATGTGGGGTATAATTCAGGATTAGGTATACAAGTGGACATCATACAGGTAAAGTTTGAGCCCCCCTTTGGTCCCCCACTTTGCCTGGTTTGATATCAAATACCCTTATTGATGTTGTGTCCCTATTTTTTTTTTGAGTTGGAGTTTCACTCTGTGTCCCTGTTTTTTAATGACACAGACAAGTAACCCTACTACTGATATGGTAGAGGAGGTCTCGGGGTGATCATATAATTACTTTGGATAGAGAATACAAGGTAAGCCCAGTTCCGAGCAAATAGGGTCCTATTACTCTGGTTTTAGGATAAAGAAATGAAGAATTCCTCAGGGATCAGCCAAGGCGAACTTCTCCACTCATGTTCAGGAAGTGGCAGGAGAGGACCAAGAGTGGCTGCCCTGTGTGAAAAATCCTTGTTGCCTGCAATGCCCCTGGGCCTAGGAGGCCTGCATTCATAGAAGGGGCCACTGTGGCAGTGACACAAAGTACCATCTGGGACAGCATGGTCAGTCAACGTCCAGGCAGCAGTCTTGGTGTTCCGTGACCCCGACTGGACTCCCCAGAGCAGTTTTGTGAGTGAAAAGTTTACTAATGCTAAAGCAAAACCCTATCAGTTTTCTTTTCACATCTTAAAACCCAGAAGTGGGAGGGAAGCTTAACTGTTCTCAGCATAGCCATCTGAATTTTACACCATGTAAAACGAAAATGTAAAAAAATGAAATTATTTTAAAACTGTAACTGCTAGCATCTAATTACATATAACCACATAAATATAAACTCACTTTTCCACACATACAAACATGGACTTATACAGGCAAAAAAAGTAACATGCAGATCAACTTTGTAAGTTTTGGAAAAGCAGAAATAAGCAGTACTGAAAATACTGACTACAGCAGCCTTCCCCAAGACAAACTTGGTATTTGAGCAATGTGAAAACAGTTCGTTGTTTCAAAAGGCTTCAAGTTCAAGTTCAGTCCTTCAGTCTCAAGAATGAAATTTCTCAGTAATTATTTAGGTTAGGAGTAAGGACATCAAAAGGTCTAGTCCAAAATGTAAAAACTTCAGCTACAGCCACAGATACTTAGAAAAGTGTCTTAAAGGCCGGGCTCGGTGGCTCAGCTTGTAATCCCAGCACTTTGGGAGGCCAAGGCGAGTGGACTGCCTGAACCCGTGGGTTCAAGACCCGCTCGGGCAACTTGGCGAGACTTGTCTCTACAATAAATAAAAAAATTAGCCAGGCATGGTAGCACACGCCTGTAGTTCTGGCTACTTGGAAGGCTGAGGCGGAAGGATCGTCGGAGACTAGCAGGTCGAGACTGCGGTGGCCAGTGGCGAAGGAGTGAGAATCCAACTCAAAAAAAAAAAAAGAAAGAAAAAAAAAAGAAGAAAAGTGTCTTCAAGGCCACTGGAAAGTACTGAGAACACAGTAATTTCAAGAAATCAACCTTTAGTTCACTCATCAATGAAGCAAAAATTTGGTATATACTTGTGTACTATGTAGTTCTTCTGGATTCAGTATTGACACTAATCTATATTTCTATTTTAAATATATATATATTAAATATCTAGAGAAGAAAAAATAGGGCTCAGAACTATACAAAAGTCAACAAAAAGTTCAACAGCCCAGTCTTTGTACATCCTAGATGACTTAAAATTGCCATACCTTAATGGAACCACAGCAACCAAAAAGGCTTACTTGCTTAGAGGTGTGCTGGTGTCATAAAAAATAAAGTGATCTCTTTTTTTTTGAATCAGAGTCTCACTATTGCCCAGGTTGGAGTGCTAGCGTGTAGTGACACGCTCATGGCCACCTCAGCCTCAACCTGCTAGGCTCAGGCGATCCTTCTGCCTCAGACTTCCAAGTAGCTGGAAATACAGATGTGTGCTACCATGCCCGGCTAATTTTTTTTATTTATTGTAGAGATGAGGTCTTGCCACGTTGCCCAGGCTGGTGTCGAACCCTGGGCTGAGGCAATATTCTCAGTCACTTACAGGCTTGAGTGACCGCACCTGGCCATGAAGTCAATTTTTACTGAGCACCATCAAGGCTCCGAATACTGCAGGTGCTACAAGACCATCTCATGTAAATCTCCCAATAGTCCTATGAGGAATTATTATTCCCATTTTGCAGATGCAGAAACTGAGACTTTGAAACCCTAAGGTTTTGGAAACAGCCAGTATCTGTAGTCAAATGATTCCTTTCCCATTAACTCACTGACCTGGCCAAAGAGCTTAGGACTAGCACTGCAGACACATAATGGCAAACAGTCAGGAAAAACTCATTAGCTACACTCATTAAAAGTGTAGAATGACATAAAAGAAATTGTTAAGAAGTACCAACAGATTTCAAATTAAGAAATGGACAAGCCGGGCTCAGTGGCTCAGCCTGTAATCCCGCCCCTTTGGGAGGCTGAGGTGAGTGGATTGCCTGAGCCCACAGGTTCGAGACCCGCCTGGGAAGCAAGACCTCATCTCTACAATAAATCAAAAAATCAGCCAGGCGTGGTAGCACGCGCCTGTAATTCCAGCTACTCGGAAGGCTGAGGCAGAAGGATTGCCGGAGTCCAGCAGGTCGAGGCTGCAGCGGCCGGGAGCGGCCGCTGCACTCCAGTCTGGGCGACAGAGTGAGACTCAACTCAAAAATAAATAAATAAATAAAAATTAAAAAAAGAGAAAAGAAATGGACAAAGGACAGAAAGAGACAATTCACAAAAGGAAAAATAACTAGTAAAAAAGCAAATAGAAAATCATTCACAAGTCAACCAAAAAATAAAAATTAGACATCAATGAAGTGCTACCATTTATCAAGCATATTACAAAGAAGAACTTTAAAATAATAATAACCACGGCTAGTCATGTTTGGCAAAACTAATACTTTCATATGTCATGTGTCACTAAATATTTTAAAGTGGCACAAACCTTTTAGAAAGCAATATGACAATTTTCTTACAATCTTTCCTAAAGAAATAATATTAAAAATTCGGGGCTAGAGGGACACCTATTTGTAACAACATTTATCATAACATTTATAAAAATGAAAATTGAAAATAATGTAAATAGTCAACAATAAAGGACAAATTACAATACATCCACTAGATTACTAGTACCTTTTTTTTTTTTTTTTGAGTCAGCGTCTCACTCTGTCACCCAGGCTGGAGTCCAATGGCACCATCACGGTTCACCACAGCCTCAACCTCCTGGGCTCAGGAGATCCTCCTGCATCAGCATTCTAGCTGCAATTATAGGCATGCACCACCACACCCAGCTAGTTTTTTTTATTTTTTTGTAGAGACAAAGTCTTGCTATGTTGCCTAGGCTGGTCTTGAACTACTGGGCTTAAGCAATCCTTCCGCCTTGGTCTCCCAAAGCGCTGTGATTACAGGTCTGCACCTTTGTGCCCAGCCTAGATTACCGGTACCTTGAGAGCAGGATATGCCTGGCTCATGATGGGAGACCCAGAGCCAAGTATATATAGTACAAGCATTAAATAAATAACAGAGAATAATGAAGGAAAGGACAAATATACAATCGCTAAAAATGATGGTTAAAGAGTAGGTAGCTGCTGGCACAATTTTAAGTGGGAGTAAGAATATGAAAGTGTATGATTACAATCACGTTTCTAAAAACTGCATTAGAAAAACCACTGGAAGGAAGTATATAAATACTATATAATAGTCATTGTACTAAGAGGTTTATTGAGCAGTTATTCTTTATTGCGGTTATATTGTCTTTACTTAAAGTAAACATATTCCAGAGGGATTATTATTATGATTACTTAAAATTTAAGTTGATCCTTAGAAACTAGAGAAAAGATTAAAAATTTCATAAGTAAGCTGGGTGAGACCTCATCTCTACAATAAATCAAAAAATTAGCTGGACGTGGTAGCGCGCGCCTATAGTTCCAGCTACTTGGAAGGCTGAGGCGGAAGGATCGCCGGAGCCCAGCAGGTCGAGGCTCCAGTCTGGGCGACAGTGAGACTCCAACTCAAAAAAAAAAAATTTCATAAGTAATGGAAAGTGAATAAAATCTCCAAACAGCTCCACATTATAGGTAAATCTATCCAGCTAAAAAAGAAAAGCACAGTCATAGAGAGTTTAGTAATTGACATTCATAATTTAGATGAGATGTATCACTTCTGAGTCCTAACTCAGTAATAAATGAACATATATCACAGGAAGCCAAAATATAGCCACTCAAACATCTGTTCAATTTGCTGCATTCCATTTTTTCTGAACTCTCTCTGACTCTTGAGCTGAAAAGCTTTAGAATAGTTATCTCCTGATAACTAATGGAGGCTTCCAGTCAGACTGGGTCAATTCTATAATCACAATGGGAATTTCAGAAAGGCAGGACAGGACGGGGTGGAGTAGTCTGGTGGAGTGTAGGTCATCAAGCTGAACTGCATTTTCACCTCTAGAAAACCAAACTACATAGAGAAAAAGAGGTTACAAAACTTCAACAATTCCTCTTAAGCACGACTGTTTCAAAACTGTTGTTCACAAGCTTTTATTTATTTATTTATTTATTCATTTTTATTTTTACTTTTTTTTTGAGTTGGAGTCTCACTCTGTCGCCCAGGCTGGAGTCCAGTGGCACGCTTACCGCCACCCAAGCGTCGACCTGCTGGGCTCCAGCGATCCTTCCACCTCAGCCTTCCAAGTAGCCGGAACTACAGGCACGCACTACCATGCCTGGCTAATTTTTGATTTATTGTAGAGACAAGGTCTCGGCAGGTTGCCTGGGCTGGTCTCGAATCCACGGGCTCAGGCAATCCACTCACCTCAGCCTACCAAAGTGCTAGGATTATAGGCTGAGCCACTGAGCCCTGCCTGTTCATGAAATTAATAGAAAGGGTCACAACCAAGATTTTATAAGGGCTATGATAGCACAGAAACAGTAATGTACATGTCACATTAAAAGGATATCATTCCAGGCAGGCTCGGTGGCTCAGACTGTAATCCCATGCTTTTGGGAGGCTGAGATGAGTGGATTGCCTGAGCCCGCAGGTTCAAGACCCGCCTGGGCAACTTGGCGAGACCTCATCTCTACAGTAAATGAAAAAATCAGCCGGGCATGGTAGCGCGCGCCTGTAGTTCCAGCTACTTGGAAGGCTGAGGCAGAAGGATCGCCGGAGCCCAGCAGGTCGAGGCTGCGGTGGCCGGGAGCGGCCACTGCACTCCAGTCTGGGTGACAGGGTGAGACTCCAACTCAAGGGAAAAAAAAAAAAAAGGGGATATCATTCCATTAAATTTTTGTTTCTACTATATGTGTGTACATGTGAGAGTATGTAAGCCTTGGGTAGCAATGCTAAATATATTTTTTACTATGATTTGTGGTCAAAAGTTTCCAAAGCATTATTCTAGGCAACCCAGGCCCTGACGTGGATACCAGCGAACACCCCAGAGCTAAACCGTTCAGTATTTGAAACTAAAGAATTCATTCAGAAGCAGGAATGTAGTGAATCCAGTTCAACTGGGTAGTAGGCACCAATACAAGACAAATATTTCATCCAGGAATAAATAACCACTACCACTCAAAGGCTCCGGAAAGCATCATTTTACAGTTGTACCATGAAGTGCCGACAATTTCACACAAGCAGGGCTGCTTTTTCCCCCATGTGCACTTTCCTCCACTTGAGATTCTAGGATGATGTGGCTGCAAAGACTTAATGTTTATATAGGTACTGTGTGGGCATATCACAGTACCAGAGTCATAGCCAGGAAATCCAATCCCCTCCTTTGACAGATAGAGAAACTGAGGTTGAGTGATGAAATTCCCTAGAAAGTGCCAAGGTCAATGCAGAGTAGAGCTGAGATCTGACTCCCAGTCACAGTTCTCATCCAAGAATTCTTAAATTAAAGGCACACAAGAGCACAAAACACCCCACCAAGAGACAAGTGACTTTTTTTTCTTTGTTGGTCATATCGGTTAGTTTCTTACACTTCTGAGTTTTTATTAATGACTAAATGAAGCATTTGGATGAAGACGTCCTCTGCTCTTAAAAAAAAAAAAAGAAAATTAGTAAGACTGCTTGCTAGCCGGGCTCGGTGACTCAGCCTGTAATCCCACGCCTTTGGGAGGCTGAGGTGAGTGGATTGCCTGAGCCCGTGGGTTCGAGACCCGCCTGGACAGGCGAGACCTCATCTCTACAATAAATCAAAAAATTAGCCGGGCGTGGGAGCGCGTGCCTGTAGTTCCTGATACTTGGAAGGCTGAGGCGGAAGGATCACCAGAGCCCAGCAGGGCGAGGCTGTAGTGGCCAGGAGCGGCCACTGCACTCCAGTCTGGGCGACAGAGTGAGACTCCAACTCAGCTACTGGGAAGGCTGAGGCGGAAGGATCGCCGAAGCCCAGCAGGTCGAGGCTGCGGCCGGGTGCACTCCAGTCTGGGCAACAGAGTGAGACTCCAACTCAAAAAAAAAAAAAAAAGACTGCCTGCTGAAGCGGCACAGGGGAAGCTACTTTCTTCTGTGTTAGGGATTTCTAGGTTGACTGTAGCACTCTCCTTGGGAGACCTATTCATGTTGCCTCCTTCTGAATTCTTTCTATTCTGATACTGAAAAGCTTGGCCTGATGGCTATTTCCTTTCTCAGGTAAGTATATACTTTATATAATTTAGTTTAGTGTTACAGATAAACGGACCACTACTTGCCACAGTCTTAAATCACAATTTACTTAGCGATTTCTAAACATCACAGAAAGTTTAGATTTCCCCCAAACTGTTATTTTTAATAACATCAAGATGATTCATAACAACAACAGGAAAAAAAAAAACGTGTTTCAAAGCCAAATGCAAAGTGAAAACAGACAGCCAGGAAGACGCTGTTTTTTAAGTTTGGAAAAGATCATTGCTCTAAAGTTTCTTCCGGCTATTTACATCCCATTATTTTTACTTATTTTTCTTTTCCAAAGTAGGTTTAGTAACACTTGAAGTATAAGACAGCTGATCAGAATTTCGTGACCTGAAAATCACTCATTTTAGAAATGTCAGAATTGTCACTCTAACATTGTCCAGTGTCGCAATCCCCAAGTGACTGTACACCGATTAAGACTTGTGAGGCCCTGGGCAGAATCTGCTTTAACAACGTAAAAGTAGGAAATTCAGAAATGCCAGGAGTTTCAGGCATAAAACTAAGGCTCACCATCCCCATAGTGATCCCTCCTTTAAAAGTCAGTCTGTTTCTGACCTTTAGAGACAGAGACACAGCCTGTTTCCAGACAGATTTGCTGGCATGAAGACTGCCAGCAAATGCTTTAAATTCAGAGTAAAGGTCCAATTTTCAACAACATCACAGGACAAATCCCTTTTTGGTACCTCAAAACAAGTAATTATTACCACCAAGTGATGACTCTCAAATGCACAGTTGAAAGTTTTATTAGTTTTATACCATTATATAGAGATTTCACATACTCAAAAATTAATTTAGACAGGTTCTAAGTTTGCTGACTTCAGAGATCTCACTCCATCACTCTAAGAAGTTCTCAACTTTCAGGTGGGATTGGCAGTTGAGGGAAACTGACAGGGGAGGGAGGGGCATACCTCATCAACAAGGGTACCTGCATAATCAACGTCTGTATACCTAACTCTGAACTGTACCCCACATCCTTATAATAAAATTTAAAAAAAGAAGTCCTCAACTTTCAGAACTGTTTGCACTGTAAAACTTTCATCTGTTTTTTTTTTGTTTTTTGTTTTTTTTTGAGTTGGAGTCTCACTCTGTCGCCCAGACTGGAGTGCAGTGGCCGCTCCCGGCCACCGCAGCCTCGACCTGCTGGGCTCCGGCGATCCTTCCGCCTCAGCCTTCTGAGTAGCTGGAATTACAGGCACGCGCTACCACGCCCGGCTGATTTTTTGATTTATTGTAGAGATGAGGTCTCGCTGCCCAGGCGGGTCTCGAACCTGCGGGCTCAGGCAATCCACTCACCTCAGCCTCCCAAAGGCGCGGGATTACAGGCTGAGCCACCGAGCCCGGCTTCATCTGAATTTTTTTAAGATGTAGTTTTGTTTTTGTTTTGAGATGCATCTAGCTGTCATCGATGCAGTGGATCAATCAGAGCTCACTGCAGCCTCTAACTCCTGAGCTCAAGAGATTCTCCCGCCTCAACCTCCTGAGTAGTTGGAACTACAGACGTGCACCAAGATGCCCAGCTAATTTTTTATGCATTTATTGTAGAGATGAGAATCTCACTATGTTGCCCACACTGGTCTTGAACTCTCAAATTCCATTCAAACACTCCTCCTGCCTTGGTTTACTAAAGTGCTAGGATTACAGGAAGGGGCCACCATGCCCAGACTGTATTTGTTTAAATTTATGTAAATGTTATAAAATACATGGTACATAAAACTCTATCCAGAGCTCAACTGAACTGAGACAAGGTCTAATTATTAGTGAAACTAATTGTTGAAGCAGAGAACTGACAATGCAATTTCACAATGAAAACAACAAAAGGTAAATGCACTATGAGAATTTATAAGATGAAATGAAATTTTAATATACTTTTTCAAGAAACAGTCAAGTATTTATGGCCATTTAGAATTACATAATTCAAGCCAGGCACGGTGGCTCATGCCTGTAATTTCAGCACTCCGGGAGCCAGAGGCTAGAGGACTGCCTGAGCCCAGGGGTTCAAGACCAGCCTGGTCAACTTGGCAAGGTCTCATCTCTACAATAAATAAAAAATTTAGCCAGGCATGGTGGTGCGTGCCTGTAGTTCCAGTTACTTGGAAGGCTGAGACAGAAGGATCGCCTGAATCCAGCAGGTCGAGGCTGCAATGGCCGCAAGCTTGCCACTGCACTCCAGCTTGGGCAACAGAGTGAGACTGCAACTCAAAAAAATAAATAAATAAATAGATTTACATAATTTAGAGTTGGGGGGAAGCCCCTCTAGATTTAAAAAATCCCAATCCCTCTTTTGTCCCAGACCATTCCCACTCCCACTCCAGGTGGTATTGTTACCTTGGCCTAAAGCTGGCAGCTAAATTTCTCTGGGGCTTCAATGACCTTTGCTCAGGGAAAATTACAACACCTGAGGCCCATTCCAATTCAAATAGGTGATCACCAGCGATTGCTTAATTCATTTAAGGAACATATATTGCATATCTTCTTTGTGCTGGGCTTTGGATATAAGATTTCCTGATAAAATATCTGACCCCACTCTTACCAATCAATTGCAAGGGCTCTCCCTCAGGGCTTACCGGGAAGACAGCTAACTGTGCTCCATAAATGGGTCCTGAATAAAATCAGAATGTAAGAAAGCAGCTCCCCAATCCTCTCTCTAGCACCTTCCTTCCTTCCCTACAGCTCTCTCCCATAGCCTCCTCCCTACATCCCACCACCACACACAAGCCTTTTTATCCAGAAAGAGGCCTGAATTCTTCCACCCAAAGGGTTCAGTAATTTTTGCTGTCCTAATTACTCCCCCCGGAGATACCAATTTCCTGATTCGTCAAAATGTGTGGAAACTTGGAGCTGAATTTTGAACTCAGGCCGACGGCTCCAGAGTCTATCCTTAACAGAGACATTCCAGCGCTTCCCAGTGGACGGAGGTTTTCTCTCACCCTCTACCTAGAATGCCCTTTCCTCTTTGGAAAAGAGATTGTTAGTCTTCTTCTCTAACCACCTAAGCAGAAGAGATTCGCTGGCAACACCAGAGGACAATGTTAGTACCTGCTGACTCCAGAACAGAATGATTTCTGGAGTGAATCATATTCACTGGGCCTAGTGAAAGACCTTACTAGAAACGAATATGTGCAAATATATAATTATGAATATGTATATGCAGACAAGTAAAACTTGAAGAGGCTGCCACTAAACAAAGGAGCCCTGCTAAGCTGCAGACTAAACATAAGTATTCAGCTAAATTGAGCAGAGATGTCTGTAGAGGCTCTTAAGCAAGGAATGCTAAAATGGTATTCAGTCAGAAAGGCCAGTCCAAACAGAAGCTGGGAAAAGAGGAACAAAAAGTTTGCTGTGTCCTTTGGTGACAGAACCAAAGTAAAGACAGACTCAAAACAACGCCGGTGAGTTCCTGGAACAGGCTTTATATTATGGCAGCAGCAGAAATCTTTACTTACAAATCATACTCTTTTTATATTTCTTATATTTCCTCCTTTGATTGCAAGTGAAGGTCTAGTTTCTCTTAACTGTGCTAAAGTAAACTTGAAGGCAAGAGTTTTCTTCCATTCTTGGATTTGAAGACTTGAATATTATCAGCTCACTATGAGACCAGTTTGAGGGTAAAAACGATAATACAAGAGAAAGAATCCGCCAAAGGAAGGTAAATTTTAGGGGCCAATAAGGATTGTGGAATTCAGTCATTCTTCCCCATGTGACAATTCTCTTTTCAATACTAAATCTTGAAAGTAATAGTTCTGTTTCATTAAACAAAATTCTCCTAAGATCTCGCCCCAATAAATTGTGAGCATCTGAAAAGGACTGTATTATTTTCATCACTAACATGTATACACGTGACTGTAAGAGCTCAAATGTTTGTTGATGGAATGAATGAAGCAATGCACGAACTTACAGCGTTCTGAGGCACTCTAAAGGCCACCCAGTCCAATACTTTTCCAAATGTATATTTGTACACATAAGGCTTTCATAGGTCATCATCTAATTCATTCAACAAATATCAACTAAATATCTACAATAGTTAAGATGTTGTTTATAGGAACAGTCACTGATACAACAAGTGTTTACTGAGGGCCTACTGTGTGCCAGGCACTATGTCAGGCCCTAAAAGCAATACAATGAGTAAGACACATAAACCTTCAAAGGAAACTCACAGATGAGAAGATAAAATGGACATGAAGTATATACTGCTTATAACAGAAAATGTGGACCGGGCAATGTGATATACACCTGCAATCCCAGCACTATGGGAGGCAAAGAGGGAGGCTTGCTTGAGCCCAGAAGTTCAAGACCAGCCTGGGCAGCATAGCAAGACCTGTCTCTAATTTAAAAAATCAAAAAATTAGCCAGGCATGATGGCATGTGCCTATAGTCCCAGCTACTCAGGAGGAGGATTACTTGAGTTCAGGAGTTGGAGGCTGCAGTAAGCCATGATAGTGCCATTGCACTCCAACCTGGGCAACAGAGTGAGACTCTAATTCAAAAAATAAAAAACAGCAAATGTGAAGTGCTTTCCAAGGTACAGATTAAGGCAATAAATCTTTCCAAGGTACAGATTAAGGCAATAAAGTATTTTTTGCATTTGTATTAAGGCAATAAAGGAGTTATTAGGTCAAAAAAAGAAACCAGGGCTTCCTAAGAACCATCATTCAGGTACGGGACATTATTTGTGGCTTAACTTTACAGTTCAGAAATAACGATTATTAGTTTCTAGCGGAAAACAGTTCATAGTAATGGCTTTGTAGGCCATGATTAAAATCAATATTCCATTTTCATATCTTTAGCATTATATCAAGTGACATCAATACTGGATTGTAGAAAGCAAGAATACAGATCAATTATCTTAATAAAAGCTCTAACTGAAACTGAGCTCTGAATAACAAAGTTATTTCCACAGTTAATGTATGATCCAAAGAACACAGACTTGTCAACCTGAGTAATAATAAAATATATATAAAGAGTAATCCTAGACTTATGTGTGGGTCTTATTTATTTAACAGTAACTGTAATATGATTTATATCTTTCCATTGTAAACTAGGAAAGTGAAAATTAGGCTAAAATATAGCTAAACATTTCTTTTGTCCTATAATCAAATAAAATTTACTCTTCAGTTTCTTTCATATACACTACTTCAGCTTCTCCAAATACTTTGAAATATACTCCAGTAAAGCTGTTTCCTTCGAAGTAAATGCAGTGGAAATGTAGGTTTAACTACTTTTCTCCTTCTCTTAACCGATTCAATGAACTTACCAATTTTCTACAGCAGTTAGGAATTGGTCAGTTCCATCGCCAGTAGTTACAAACTGGGAAAGTGACATCTACCAATATATTCCTTCAATAATAATTTTTGGACTATATTCCATCAAAAAAATTATGTGCAAAGAAGTTCGAGGTCCATAAGCAGTCTTTTTAAATCGAATTTTCCTTCTATAGAAAAATTAAACTCTTGCATAAGACTTCTCTGTGAATTTCAAAAGGCTCCTACATTCATGTGTCCCACATCAGCCATGAATTTCTTCTGTTCATTGCAGACTGCTTGTCATTGGTATATGTTTACACTGTTTTCCATTGGATCTGCATAGGAAGTGAATCAGGCGCCATTTGTATCCAGCATGATATAGACAAGAACGTGTCATTAGTTACTCATTCCAGTTATATTAGGAAGAACCAGAGATATGGACAGACCTGTCAAGCAAAATTTTAGGGACCACACTAAATGCCAGGTGCTGAAATGACTATATAAACAGTAATGAATACTTTGTTGCTTTACCTCTGCAATTTTCGGAGTCACCAAGGAAGAATATTCTCTATCTCTGTATTATTTGAACTTCTATTAAGAAAACCTAATTACTGTAAAAGCCCTTTGTCATATACCTGTACAGTGTTACATTTTTTAGAATAGCTTATACATATTATCAAAGTGACCGTTCCAGACAAATGACCACAACTACTATAGTTAAGCAACATTCCTCTAGAAATTAGCTTCATCGGCCTATTTCTGCACACTGAAGTTAAAGCGAAACATGAAAACAAGGGAAAAT
Source organism: Cephalopachus bancanus (assembly GCA_027257055.1). Lineage (NCBI taxonomy): Eukaryota > Metazoa > Chordata > Mammalia > Primates > Tarsiidae > Cephalopachus > Cephalopachus bancanus. The sequence continues at coordinate 360,225 of JAPVLO010000196.1, forward strand.
ATTGAAGGCAGACCAACTAGCTCCACTTCTGCAAATTATACAAAATTAAGCAAAAAGGAAGCAAGCACAGGGTAGGAACTCAAGAGCTATTTGCAGCAGTGATCCGTTTCAAGTTCTAGGCGCTTCCCCTTGAGCTCGAAGAGATAAGAAAAGGAGGAGAAAGGAGAGAAGGTACCTCACACAAGCCTGAAGTTACACTTCACAACTTGGAATATTCCTTGAATTCTGTGTAAGATGTCTAGGAGAGGTTGGATTCGGTAAGAATGTCTGGGAGTAGGGAGTGGCATTTGCATTCTCAGTTTGGAACCCTAAGAACTGTACCAGGGAGTACCCACAAACGCTTAGTTGTCTTGCAGAGGCGGCTCGGAGCATCCTCCCCAGGCTCACACCTACAGGGCCGGTCGGCTCCTCCCTCTCTCCCTCCAGTGTCCAGGGCTGGACCAAGGTCTGGTTCGGGCGCGCAGTTAGCCCAAGCGCCACCGGGCTCCCGCAGGCGCCACCCAGCCCCGGGCGAGGCCGGAGCGCACTCTGCGTCCCGGCTCCGCTTCCCGGAGCCAAGCAGCGGCAGCAGCGCGCGACGGGACACTGGCACCGCCAGGATGCGCATTATAATTCAACTTGAGGGAGCGCGTCTACACTCGCGCCGACGTGGAGACACAGCCCCTGGCGCGGGCGCGGGCTCCGTCGGCCCGTCCCGCCCCTCCTCGCGACCGAGGGGCAGCAGTCCGTACCTGTCCTCCGAGACGCTGATGACGCCCTCCTCCTTGGGCACGATCACGGCCATATTCACCACCTCCTGGGACCCCTCGACCCGCTGCAGCAGGATCGGCTTGCGGGTCAGAGGCTTGGGTTGGATCTCCGCCGCCATCGGAGGAGGGGGCGCGCCGGGGGCGCCGCCGCGAACCGCGCCGCAGGGCCGGCCTGAGGAGACTGCTCGGGCACGGACACGGGCTGAGACAGAGACTCTGGCTGGCCGGAGCGGGACGCCGGGAACCAGCGCTCATAGCCCGGCCGCCTCTCTCGGGAACGACTCCGCGCTCCCAGCTTCGGGCACCAGAACCGCCACGACCGGGACTGCAACCCGGCGCCACTACCAGAGGAGGGGGCGGAGAGCCTGGGGGCGGGGCCTGTGTGGGCGGGGCCTGCCGCAGGGGGTGGCCGCTGGTGGGCGCGAGGGCGGGTCCACTTCCGGGAGGGTGGTGGACAGGAGGCGGGCACTAATGGCCCAATGCGCGTGCGTCTGCCGGGCAGCCCATTTCTCGCCTCCTCCCTTCCGCAACTCCCCGAGTCCTGCAGCACCGATAGGACGCATGCGCCTTCCGCTTCCCGCGGTCTTCTAGCCTCTCTGCCTTCCACGCCCAAAGTAGACCCTCCCTCTTTAGTCTTCCGTGAACGCGCGTGTACGCACTCCTGGGAACGCGCTTGCCAGAAGCCCCGCCCCCTCCAAATTCTCCGAAGAGGGGGCGGGTGGGGCGGAGAAAAGAGCGCTTCCGCCAGACCGGAAAGAGAGAAGGCCGGCAGGAAGGAAAGAAGCCCCCACTAGTTGGGTCGTGACTAGGCATGCGCGCGGACTACCTGGATTAGCTGTCTTAACAATGAAGCGCGGCAGGGAAGCCGCTTTGTGCCCCAGCATGCACCAGGCCCAGGCCAGTGGCACTCATGGCCTCCTGGGAGTTGTAGTTTCCTGGAGACTCCGCCTCCGTTGTCCTGGGATGACCTATCGCCCAATTCTCAGCCCTGCGGGCCGGGAGATCAACGGCCTCCCGTGCCATCGGCCAAGTCAGGACCTAGACTGGCCTCGCAGGCCAGTAACTGAGGGGCAGCCCCCGACTGTGGATGTCCCCACTCCCTGGGTCAGGCTGCTGCCTGGAATAGTGGCTCATCAAGGATGGGGAAAGAAGAGAATCTCTCATGGAGGCATCTTTGAGGGAGCTCAGATATCATCTGTAGAATCAATATCATCGTTTTCTTAGATGGCTAAGCTACTAGCCCAGGGTTACTTTAGTGCCAAGTTAGTACTCAACAACTCTCCCTTTCATCCTATAAAATTTGAACGCAGACTCTGCCTGCTCCTGACTTCTTTCCATTCCCCAGCAATCCAGCCTTTTAGCTTACTCCGGAGACAATAGACAGTTATTGTGATTATTGAATGAATGACAGGTGCCTGGCACAAGGCCTGCATTTGGGATTGGTGGTTATGCGATAACCCCCATGAGCTCTCCCAGAGTTAAGCTAGCTGAGGAATAGTCGTGGTCTATGTGGTGTGATTGAGTTGCAGGGCTCTGGAAGTCAGAGAAATAATATGACAGAGTTAGGCAAAAGGGAGACAGGCCTTGAGTAAACGCATTTCTAAGGCAGGTTTTTGGCAGCTAAGTCTGTATGGTGCAAAGAACCTGTCTCAAAGCACACAAGGCAACTCTTGATCACCTCCCATTTTTGTAAAACTCTGTAAGGACCTTGAAATGAGAATTCTGGTATTTTCCAGCTATGGGACCTACAGCAGGCATTCCACTTCTCTGAGTATCAGGTTCCCCATCTATTAAATGGGGCATAACACTAACCTTGGGTGATTGTTGTGAAACTGACAAATATGACGTATTTTAAGTGTCTTCAGGTGATAAGTATTCTAAGTACTGGTGGCAATTGCAGTTATGAGCCAGATACCTTCCTTTAAAATTATGAAGAAGGTGGCACTGTCTGTCCCCTCCCCAGGCTTTATAGGAATTAGAACCTGGGTAGGTCACCACAACCCTGAATCTGCCCTCAATTCCAAAGAGCCAGAATATTTTGTCATCCATTCAAGAAACATTTAATAACTACTCAGTGGCAGGCAGTGAGAACACACATTTGAACACAGACCTCTCAATTCTCAAGAATCTCACTGATCCCTGAGGACCAGGTCATAGCAGGGTAGTGGTAATAGCAAGAGTTGTGATGGGGGACACACGGGGTTGAGGTCACAGATAAGTACCTAACTTGACCTGTGGTAGAGTGCATTCTGCAGAAAAAGCTGCCCAGAGAAGGTATGGTCTTGACTGAGTCTTGAAGGGTGAGCAGGAATAATTTAGTTACATGAGTTTGATGAGTGCTGGGAATTCCTATAAAGCCTGGGGCGAGGGAGTGACTGAATTGCCTGGAGACAGGCCTAGCATGGTTGTTAGGGAAGTGAAAGCAATTCAGTACAGCTAGAGCAGCCTAGTGATGCTTATAGCAGAGAAAGGTAAAGACATTACAAAACCTGAATATGGACCATGGGCTGATGTACCTTGTTCTTGGTAGAAAGGGATGTACTCTACTCCTGCCATATCATCCACATGGGGCACAAGCACTCAAAGAAACCATCAATTACAGTGTGGCAGCTGCCAGAATGGAAGTATACTATGAAGTGTAGTGAAAACAAGAGATCCTTGCCTGTGTCTGACTGGTCAGTCAGGGAAGGTTTTCTGGAACAGAAAGTGCTCCAGAAAACACTCCGGTGTTTGGGAGTGGTATATCCAAACTGAGGAAACAGCATGTGCAAGGGGTTAGATATTGGAGAATACCTAGTCTCTTCTGGGAACCACTAGTAGGTGGAAGGCAAAGTTTGAAGACAGAGGAAAGTCAGGAGGTTGAGCTGGAAATATGGGCAGGGGGCATGTTAAGAAAGGTGTGGTTCCAGGCATGGTGGCTCACACCTATAATCCCAGCACTTTGGAGGCCAAGGTGAGAGAATTGCTTGAGCCCAGGAGTTCAAGACCAACCTAGGAAACATAGCAAGACCTTGTCTCTACAAAAAAATAAAAAAACTAGCCAGGTATGTTGGCACACATCTGTAGTTTTTATACTTGGGAAACTGGAGTGGAAGGATCGCCTGAGCCCAGGAGGTCAAGGCTGCAATGATGCAATGATGGTGCTACTGCAGTCTAGTCTGGGTGACAGAGTAAGACCCGCAACACACACACAAAAGAAAAAGAAAAGAAAGAAAGGTGTGGAGAGTCTTATTTTGGAGCTTGAGTTTTAATCCTTCTATGATGAAGAACTATTATATTCTCAGAGCACGTCTCTACTGTGCCTAGCACAGGGTCAGGCTCCTGGAATAATACAAGAGACATCTACTGCCCTTAGGCGTCACTGATGAAAGGGAAAAGAGATTGGAGCTAGAAATTGTAGAAATTCACAGTGAGCCACGTACTCAGCAATCTAGCCTCATAATTGTATAACTGCAGTTATGTTTTTTAATTGCCAGGACCCTTGGTTTCAGGTAACAAAAACACAACTAGTTAAAAAAAAAGGGAGGGGGAGGTTGTTATGACTTGTGCCAGAGAGAGTCAGAGAGGCAAAGTGCCTTTCCTGTAGTCACAGAGTTATGACAGGTGACAGAAGCCATATACACCCAAATCTGTCCGTCTCCCTAAACTATACATGCATTTGTTCAAAGAGTCCCACCCCCATGGTTCTTTTGCCTCCTGAGAATCTTGTAATCACTAGTCATAACATTTTTCACTCTCCAATGAAGTCGTAAGATTACATGCTATTATAAGTAAGTAATAAGCTAAAACAGTGCCTAGCACCCAGTAGCCACCACACAGTGTTTGCCATTATATTATTATTATCCATTATCTCCTTCATGTTCTCTCTCCCCTCCTTTTACTGCTTAACTCCCATAGTCCATTATCCTAACAGTCTCTTGCAAATACCCATAGCATCCCTGCCCCTCTCTCATTCTTGACAGGCAAAACCCCAATCCTGCCTATTCCAACTCTTTGCTTACTTCATACTTATTTACTCTCCACCTACTTTGATTAGAAGTATAAGCAATCAGAAACTGTGTTACCAGATCTATCAACCTGCCTTCATTCCTACCCATACTCTCTGCCTTTCTTCTGTAACAGAGGAAAATGAGTCTGCTCCTATTAAAGGCCAGAATAAGTAAGCCTCTCTTTCCTCATCAAAGATTCCTGCAGTTATTTACTTTCTATGTTGCACCATGTTTTTCCTTCTTGATTGAGTCTTTCCCTTTAGCATACAAATGTACATTACTATCTCTCATTTTAAAAGCAAACTAAACACAAAACTCTCCTGGCTGCAAAGCCTCCTTCATTTCTCCACTCTTCGTCTCAGGAAACCACTCAAACAAGTTGTCTGGCCTCAGGATTTTCACCTCCTCGTCTTCTATTCTCTCTTCATTTCATCTTAAACTTCATAAGTCTACACTGCATACGACCTGCTCCTCGTAAGGTCAAACAATCTGTCTTGCAAAATGCAATGGCCATTTCTTTACCCTCATCTAAATTTGCTTCTCAGAAGATTTCAGCACAGTTGCCCACTCTTCTTGCCTTGGAAACTCTTCCTTTGGTTTCCATGATACCATACTTAGTTTTCGCCTAAGATGTTGGTACTCTTCACTGGCTTACATTTCTGGGCTTCGCCCTTCCATTTTGGAATGCTCTAGGACTCAGTCTTGGGCCCACTTCTCTTCTTTAACCACAATTTTCCTGGGATCTTATCTAAGTCAATGGCTGCCGTAGCAAATTGCCAGAAACTTAGTGGTTTAAAAAAATGCAGATTTATTCTCTCATATTTCTGGAGGTCAGAAGCCCAAAATGGGTCTCACTGGACCAAAGTCATGGGTTCCAGCAGGGCTGATTCCTTATGGAAGTTCTGAATAGAGAATCCATTTCCTTGTCTTTTTCAGCTTCAAGTAGCTACCTGTGACCCCTTCCTCCACCTTCCAAGTGCATCACTCCAGTCTCTGCTTCTGTCACCTTCACTCTAGCTCCTCTGACCTCCCTCTTCTAAGGATGGTTGTGACTATATGGGGTCCACTCAGATATCCAGAATAATCTCTACGTCTCAAGATCCTTAATCACATTTTCAAAGTTCCTTTTGCCATTTGTATAGGTTCTAAGAATTGGGACATAGACATATTTGGGGGATCATTATTCATCCAACCATAGTGGTTTTAAGTACCATCCATATGTTCCCGACTCCCAAATTCTTATCTCTAGCTCTGACCTCACTCCTGAATTCCAGACCCATATATCTAATGCCAACTTCACTTTGTCACTTGACTGCTTAATAGGTGTTTCAAACATTCCCAAACAGTATCTTTAAATCTTCCCCATCCGTCACCCAACTGTTCAAAACTAAGTTCTCATAAGTCACCCCTGCTTCTTCATTTTTCTTCATGACTCATAACCAATATAACTCTATTCCATTGGAGCTTAATGGAAAGAACTGTAATCGGAATTTGCCCTAATTCCTGGGATGGGGCTGTCATTGAAAAAATTCACACAACTTGTAGATGATGTCCAATAGGCAAATGATAATAACAGTATGGCTAAAGGCAAAAGGTTAGTAATTGATATCCAAGAGAAAGGCCTAGTGTGAGATAGATGAAGTGTCCTAATTGACAGGTGAGTGGTTACACATAGTAATTCTTTTAGGCCACAGACCCTAGTAAAAATCGGATGAACATTATGGGTCTGCTGGAGAAGGAGGCAGAAACCCATGCAGAATCTGAATTGTACATGCAATTTCAGAAGGTACAATCAGAGCCCAGGTTAAGAATGCTTGCCTAAGCCAGGCACAGTGGCTCACACGTGTAATCTCGGCACTTTGGGAGGCAGAGGAAAGAAGATTGCTTGGGCCCAGACATTTGAGACCAGCCTGGGCAACTTGGTGAGACCCTGTCTCTACAGTACATTAAAAAAAAAAAAAAAATAGCTGAGTGTGGTGGCACACACCTGTAGTTTCAACTACTTGAAAGGCTGAGGCAGAAGGATTACCTGACCCCAGCAGGTAGAGGCTGCGGTATCTGTGAGCCACTGCCCTCCAGCCTGGGTGACAGAGTGAGATTCTAACTCAAAAAAAAAAAAAAGAAAAAGAAAAAGGAACCCTTGCCTGCTCTAGACACATTTAAAACAACTTTGCCCCGCTTCCCCCAACACAAGAAAGGGCACTCTGATGGGATTAAGGGCAGAAAGGATTAGCAGACTGCTAGGAGAGGTCTTTCAAAGTTCTTTTTTCATACACCACCTTAAGGAATTTTGAAAAGCTGGTACTACCTTGCAGAATTTCAGAATATAAGTTTGAATATTTCAAAATCTGAATTCTAGCACCTTGTAAATATTAACATTTATTGTAAATATTTTTGTGATTGAGAATCTTTTATTGATTGCCCATTAATATTATCTGAAACTATCTATATTTTAAAATACTATCATTTGTTTAATATACTAAGGTTACTTGCTCTAATTTTTAAAAGTTTCTTCTAGATTAACTGAGTATTGTAATACTCAGTTATTAGAGATTCATATAAAATTATTGAACATAAAAAGTAAATTCTTAAATTAAAAATGTTATTGACAATCAACAAGATTGGGTTTTTCTATTTCCCTGTATCCAAAAATAAACAATAACATCACTGGACATAAGCAGGATTCAGGATCAATTCTATACCTATATTTTATTTCATAATGTTGGGACTGAAAAACCTCATTTACATAAACAGAGGAAAAAGTTTTGTTACAGCAATGCTACTCAAGTCTTTGAACTCTTTTTTTTTTTTTTCTGTAGAGATAAATGTCTCGCCATGTTACCCAGCCTGATGTTGAACTCCTGATCCTTCCTTCTCAACCTCCCAAAGTGCTGGGAATACAAGCATGAGCCACCACACCTGTATCTAGAATATATAAATAACTCTCAAGTCTCAGTAATAAAAAGACAACCCAATTTTTAAAATGGGTAAATAATCTTAATAGAAAAGTCTCCAAAAAGGTGTATAAATGGCCAATAAACACGTGAAAAGATGCTCATCATTAGCCATCAGGAAATGTGAATCAAAACCACAGGGAGATAGCACTTCACAACTATTAGGATGGTTGTAATAAAAAAGATAAATGACAAGAAAAATTGGCAAAGATGTGGAGAAATCAGAACCCCTTCATTCACTGATGGTGAGAATGTAAAATGGTGCATCCTCTTTGGAAAAAAATCTGGCACGTCTTCAAAAAAATTAAACATAGTATTGCCATATGACCCAGCAAGTCCACTTCTAGGTGTATACCCAAGAGAAATGAAAACTTAGGTTTATACAGAAACCTGAACATGGACATCCATAGCAGCAAGAAGCAGAAATAACCCAAAGGTCTATCAACTGATAAATGGATATAATATGGTAAATCTATATAATGTGATATTATTCAGCCAAAAAAAAAAGGAAATGAAATATTGATACATGCTACAACATGGGCAAACCTTGAGAACAACAGGCTAAGTGAAAGAAATCCATCATAAAGCACCATATAAGACTCCATTTACATGAGATGTCCACACTAGGCAAATCTATAGGAACAGAAATCAGATTAGTGGTTGCCAGGTCATGGGGGTCGGGGGAGGTGAGAATAAGAGGAACCAAGGACCATGACCAAGGAGTGCTGGGCTTCTTTTCTTTGGGAGATGATAAAAATGGTCTATAATTGATTGCTATGGTAGCACAACTCTGTGAAAATACCAAAAGTCATTGTATTTTTTAAAGCAGTTAAAGTTATGCTATATAAATTATAGTTGCTTATTTTCCAAAATTATTTGTTGATGACTAGTTAGCAAATTACATTAGATCTCTATTAATCTTTTTGTTTGTTTGTTTGAGTCAAGTCTCACTCTGTTGCCCAGACTGGAGTGCAGTGGCACAATTACGGCTCACTGCAGCCTCAAATTCTGGGCTCAGGCGATCCTCCATCCTCAGCCTCCCGAGTAGCTGGGACTACTGGTATGCACAGCCACAGCTGGCAAATTTTTTCTTTTTTTGTAGCAATAGGGTCTCACTATGTTACTCAGACTGGTCTTGAAATTCTGGGCTCGAGTAATCCTCCCACTTCGGCTTCCCAAAGAGCTGAGATTACAGGTATGAGCCACGGTGCCCAGCCCTTAACAATTTTATTGAAAGAAAAGTATTGGCAACCATCTGGCTTATGAAATGATTGCTTAACAGTCATTTAAGTAATTTATTTTCTCAAATAATGTATGAAGTATATAAAACCATATTATGTCACTATTACTTTTATGTGTTAATCTTTCACTTAAAGGCACATTGTTTAGTCCCGTATACTTAAAAATAATTGAGAAAACTTAGAGTGTTTTTAACTCAGTATACCTTTGTCAATACAATAATTTTCTTTAAATAAAATGCTTTTAACTCATCAAATTCTTACATATATTTTTCTCCAAATGTCAGTGTTGCAGATTTTTATGAAAAAAGTCCACCCTGTGACCTAATTATCAAAGTCCTATTGTCAAACCAGTTAGGCAAATCAGACTTATTTTCTGTTGTAAAAATTCTGACTTCATATTTCCAGCCAAAAAAGTATTAATATGTATTTTGAGGAATACTGTACAAAGATAATGAAATGCATCTTTTAAGATGGATTATTAGATGTAGTCAAGATTTAAATGATGTAGATCTAAAATAATTTATCAATTTTAAATAATTTGTGAAAATAAATAGTAACCAATATGACTTTCTTATTACTTAATATAATGTATTGTGTGGTTTGAATTATGCATTTTTTGTGAAATGAGGAAAATAATAAAAGGTACGATATGATCTTTCAGTAATTGTGTGTGTGTGTGTGTGTTGAACTCTGGTGTTGAACTTTTGAGAATTAAATAAAAATAAAATATAAATGATTCCATTAATTTGGTTAGAAATCATAATTTAAAAGTTCTTATATATTTAAGGAAAGAGAAAGATACATACGCTCTAAAAGCAATTGGTCTGGGACTAACATCTAATTTAATTTTTGTTAATAGAAAGTATAAATATTAATCACTTTATAAAATAAAATAGTGATTGATCACAAATAAAAATGAATGTTTTATGTGGCTTGATAAATAGGTTCTACCTCATTGAATAAATAACTGAATAAAAAAATAAGTTTAACAGTGAGTTGTTTTTTTTTCCCCTAATATATTTTGGAAACTTAGTAGCACTAGAAAATCTTCCCATTGTACAGAAAAGAATCAGCATCATGAATTTTGTCTAATTTGGCTTTTCTGAAGTCTTTTTCTTTCAATTTAATGACAAATGGTAGGGATGAGCAGTACTGACAATAGCTGAAAAGAACTGCTTAGTTTAAAACACATGAGAAAAGGTCTCTGGGTCATTTAGTTTTCTCACTGCGGGTCACTTAGTATCAGTCTCACAGTATTCTCCTTCCAGAAGGATGCATTCTTTGACAATAGACAAATGGAAAAAGCAAAGTCATTAAACAAAAACTGCCACTACTTCTACTAATCTACTTACCTAATATTTAATTCAGAACCTCCAGGCCAGGCTCAGTGGTTCAGCCTGTAATCCCAGCACTTTGGGAGGCCATGGGTTTGAGACCTACCTGGGCAACTTGGTGAGACCTAGTCTCTACAATAAATAAAAAATTAGCTGGGCATGGTAACATGTGCCTGTAGTTCCAGCTACTTGGAAGGCTGAGGCGGAAGGATCGCTGGAGCCCAGCAGGTCAATGCTGGGGTGGCCATGAGTGTGCCACTGCCCTCCAACCTGGGTGACAGAGTGGAACTCCAACTAAAAAAAAAAAAAAATTCTCCCAAGAGTAGCCAAACAGATTGGAAAACAATTGCTTCCTCTGTGGAAAATAATCGGTTTTTTCTCCCCAAACAGAAATACGTATATGACAAGTAACACCAGAAAGATCTGTGGGTAAGCCTTAGTAATCATCAAAGTTTCCCACAAATCAATATTTTAGTATTTTGTTGTTGTTATAGAGGAGGTTTTTTCCTCTTACCCAGGACAAGCCTCCAAAGTAAGCTTTTGGGCGAGTAAAAGATGTGAAATGGAAGACTGTCTGATGTTAATGCAGGCACATCCTCAGGCAAATTGGTTTTAGAAAAAAGTACCTACATAAGTTGAGGACCTGGAAATGCAGACTTTTGAAATTATGCTTGTCCGTGTACCACTTGACAAGTTTCCACACCTCTAGTCTAGGAAACAGAAAGGGAGGCTGTGACTACAATGGTGGCTGGAGCTTTTAGACAGGGGGAGGATTAAAGAGACTATTCTTTATTTATTTATTTTTTTAATTTTTGAGTCACTCTGTCTCCTGGGCTGGAATGCAGTGGCACATGCACAGCCACGCCAGCGTCGATCCGCTGACCTCCAGCGATCCTTCCGCCTCAGCCTTTCAAACAGCTGGAACTACAGGCATGCTACCATGCCCAACTCATTTTTGATTCTTTTGTAGAGACAAGGTCTCGCCAAATTACCCAGGCTGGTCTCGAACCCACGGGCTCAGGCAATCCACTCGCCTCGGCCTCCCAAAGTGCTGGGATTACAAGCTGAGCCACCAAGCCTGGCAGGGATTATTCTTAACAACTGGACTAATGGCTGGGTGTGGGGGCTCACGCCTGTAATCGCAGCACTTTGGGAGGCTGAGGCGGGAAGATCGCTTGAGTCCAGGAGTTCGAGACCAGTCTGGGCAACATCGCGAGACCTGTCTTTACAAAAAAATCAAAAAATTACTTGGACGTGGTGGCACACACCTGTAGTCCCAACTACTCAGGATGCTGAGGTGAAAGGATTGCCTGAACCCAGGAGGTCGAGGATGCATTGGGGTATTATTGTACTACGGCACTCCAGTCTGAGTGACAGAGTAAGACCCTGACTCAAAACAAAAAAATATATTGGACTGAGATAACTTCTTTTGGATTAACTCCTCATCCTTATAAGGCCAATTAGGGAACAATATGAGACTGGGGAAAAGAAGGCTCTTAGCAGAGACAAAAGCCCTGTCTAGTAGTACTAGCTTATTTCTAGTAGTTAATAAAAGTATGCATTTTTCGGACATATTCTCAGCCACCTAGACTGGCAATAGAAGGCTGGGCAGGGATCTGGGGCTTTTGGCTTCATCAGATGAACACACACTTAGAGAAAGGAATCTAGGAACAGACAGAGTACTAGACCCAGAGATGCAGTCAGTGAACAGCAGGGACATTTGCTTACAGGCAGCTGGGTTCCAACCTCTGGGTTGGAGTTCAAGGGCAAGACAAATCTGTGGAGACATCTTAGCAAGCCAAGCATGGCCCTGGGGCTGGAGGAGCTGGTGATCTGAGCAAGAGGCCAGGGCAGGATCTTATGTGTCAGAACTCGGGGCAAGGTGGGAGTAGAGCCACTCAACAGGGCATCCTGTAGCAAAATCACTTAATCTGTTGAAGGCCCACCCCTTCTTCCCATGTAACATGTGGATAATCCCAGCACCTGTCGTATAGAGTTGTTGTGGAGCGTAAAGATCATTCCTGTGAGAATAAACCCAGTGCTGAACAGCAGCTACTCTAAGGGAAGGGGAGGAAGATGAGGAGTTGGAGGGGAACCACAGGGAGGACTGAGAGAGAAGAAAAGGGGTAGACATGACAACTTCATCTCGAAACAAGAGAGGAATCTAATCATCAGAGCTGAGTCACAAGTCAGGACCAGACCATCTTATAGCATAAATGCCAACTTTTCAAAGGTTAAAAATCTGAGAATAGAGAATTAAAGATACTTCCACTTTCATTTGTAAGTCAGTTGTTTAGAATTCACTGCTTTGAGTGAATGTTCTTGCTGACTCAATTATGCATTAGTGGTTTGCAGACATGCTCACAAAATCCCTACGGTATAAAACTCATGGTCCCTTGGCACTTAACTACCATGATGAATAATGCTTCTCTAGAAGAATCCCTTTTGTTACAAACAGGCATATCAGATAAACATCCTTTCATTCCATTTTCCTCCTTTGCTTGGTCCCTTCCTGGCAGCAGGCACGTGTGCGCACCCTCAGCTATGAGGCTTTGTGGTTCTGAGGCCTGGCTGCACACCAGAAGGCCTGCAAAACCTTTTGAAAAATGTAGATTCCGGGCCCCTTTTCAGAACTACTGAATTTGGTTTTCTGGGAGCTTTGTCTGAGAATCTGAATTTTAATAAAGTATTTCCGGTTGATTCTAATGCAGATGGCCCTCTGTGGCACGCTTAATCTGGGAACCACAGACCTGGGAATCCACTGGGAAGTACCAGAAGAGTGACCGACCGACAGTATGGCAGGCAGAGCCTCTCACCATGGGCCACATCTCTCATTTCCTTTTCTTTCCCGGTATGAGGGTCTAGCTGGCCTGCTTTCCACTGTTGTCAGTGTGTGGTTTGGACCACCTCAGTGTCTCTTTTCTGTAGCCCACTGAGTCACAGAACACAGCCTATGGCTTTTCCTCTACTCACCTGTGCTAGAAGTCAGCACAACGTTCTGCAAGGCTTGTCCTTAAATCTTCCTCTCCACTTCCCTCAGTCCACTGCTCTCTAACCCAAGTAAGTGGGTACTAACAATAGGTTTTCATGTACACGAAGGATTGAAGTTAGATTTGCCTATCACCCATCTATCTATCTACCTACCTACTCGCCTACCTATCATCTATCTATCCATACATCTTTTTAAAAAATGGACTTTTTTAAAGAGTGGTTTTAGGTTCACAGAAATTTTGAGCAGAAAATCCAGAGTTCTAGGTCAGACACGGTGGCTCCCTCGTAACCCAATGCTGTGGGGAGCCGAAGCAGGAGGATTCCTAGAGACCAGGAGTTCAAGACCAGCCTGGGCAACAGAGTGAGACTCTATCTCTATAAAAAAAAATTTTTTTTAATTTTCCAGGTGTGGTGGTGTATGCCTGTACTCCTAGCTACTCAAGAGACTGAGGTGCAAGAATCAGATCCCTTGAGCACAGGGGTTCGAGGCTGTAGTGAGTTAGGATTTTTTTTTTTTTAAATTTTAGAGATAGGTCTTGCCAAGTTGTCGGAGTTGGTCTTGAACCGCAGGCTCAGGCAATCCACTTGGCTCAGGCCTCCCAAAGTGCTGGGATTATAGGTTGAGCCACTGAGCCTGGTCATGAGCTAGGATTTTGCCACCGCGCTCCACCCTGGCCAATATAGCAACCTGTCTCTAAAAAAAAAAAAAAAAAAAAGTGCAGAGTTCTTATGTGTCCCCTCCCTCTTTTCCTCTCCCCCCATATGCACACCATCAACATACCCTTTCCCACAGCGCTACATTTGTTACAATCAATGAATCTCCATTGACACATCATTATCATCCAAAGTCCATAGTGTACATTAGGGTTCACTCTTGGCATTGTACATTCTGTGGGTTTTGATAAATGTATAATGACGTGTTCACCATTGCAGTATCAATACAGAAGAGTTTCGATTCCTAAAATTCCTCTATGTTTCACCTCTTCATCCCTCTCTCGCCACAACCTCTGGCAACCACTGATTTTTTAATTGTTTCCATAGTATTCTCTTTTCCAGAATGTCATGTAGCGGAAATCATACATTTTGTTGCTTTTCATTTGGCTTCTTTCACTGAGTAATATGCGTTTAAGATTCCTCCATGTTTTCTCATGGCTTGATACATCATTTCTTTTTTGTGCTGAGTGTTATTTCATTGTCTGGATAAAACCACAGTTTATCCATTCACCTACTGAAGAACATCAGTGCCTGCTTCCAAGTGTTAGCATCTATGAATAAGGTAGCTATCAACATCTGTGAACAGGTTTTTGCATGGATGTAAGTTTTCAAATCCCTTGAGTTCATACCAAGAAGCAAAATTGCTGGATCATAGTAACACTATGTTTGATTTTGTAAGAAACTGTCTTCCAGTGTGACTGTACCATTGTGCATTCCCTGTCAGCAATGAATGAGAGTTAGGTCTATCTAAATTTCAGAAGAAAACCGACTCTTCTGGAAATATCTGCAGAGGAATAGATGAGCAGGGTAGGATGAAACAGGAGTGGGAACCAACCTTAGGGAAATAGCGACAGGGTTAAATTGTGAAAAAACAGAGGGAAGGAATGGAGTTTACGTTTCTGTTCCTTCTTTGCTTTCTCTTTACTAATAACTTCCATGTACCAGCCCTGAACTGGACTGAACACGTCAGTGAGCAGAAGGACTGTGGTTGGCGAGATCTGTTCCTTAGGGGAATCCCAAGCACACTTGGTCAAGAGGAAGTAGGTCTGTCACTCCTAGAATAAGGTACCTCGCAAAGAGTGTTTATTAACTGAAAGCACGAATGAAAACCACAACTTCTCCCCAATTTGCCATTTAAGAGTCTTAAATCTATTAGTGTTCTTGGCTTAGTTCAAGAAAACTCAGGCTAACAATTTCATTGGCATTATTCTTATTCATTTTTTCTTCTGGAAAATACTTATTCAGTGCCTGCTATGTGCCAGGGAGTGAGCTGAGTGCTGGACCTGATGAACTCTCTTGTGAAGTCCAGGGAAAATGCCGAGTGCCTCATATCCTGAGTGTGTCATTAGAGGGCCGCTCTAGGGCACAATGAGCAAGTATTATTATTAATATTAGTATTGTTTTTTGAGTCAGAGTCTCATTCTGTTGCCCAGGCTGGAGTGCAGTGGCATAATCCCAGCTACCGCAGCTGTGACCTCCTGGGTTCAGGCAATTTTTCCACATCAGCCTCCTGAGTGGCTGAGACTACGGGTGTATGCCATCATGGCTGGCTCATTTTCTGATTTATTGTAAAGATGAGGTTTTGTCAAGTTGCCCAGCCTGGTCTCCAACACCTGGGCTCAGGCAATCCTCTCACATCTGCTTCCCAAAGTACTGAGATTACATCTGTGAGCCACCACGCCTGGTGCAATGAGCAAGTAGAGAAGAGAGTTGGAGTGACAAACAGTTGGTTCAAGAGGAAAGGCTAGGTTTACGCTGAGTTTTCAGAATGTAATTGTGTGTGGTCAGGTCTTTTGCATCAAATAATGTTTAGTAGAGCATACAAAGGAATTAAATGAGACCTATGGAGAGTGAAGATTGCCCATATGAAATAGTTAAATGAGTGGGGGGAGGATGACATATATCGCCATTTAGGCAAAATGATTTACTCACTTGGAAGGAGTCAGTACTGAGGAATGAGCAATTTGTATCTTGTGATCATACTTTTCAACAAGTGCCTGCCTTTGGTTTAATTTTCCACCCAAAATTATATATATAGGGAAGATAAATGATTCTGTTAACAAAGAATGAGATCAAGGGCCATGACTGAAGGTCAGTGGTTAATGACCTTGACACCAGCGTGATGACACTTTTAAAAACCTTCCATAAGTATCAAGGGTTAACACAACAGAGCCATTCTACAAATGAGCCAGCTGTTGTTGTGTGCTTATGCCTCATGAGCATAGTTTTATGGCAAGCACTTTCCACTCTCAGACTCTATATTGCAAGCCCCCCCCCCCTTTTTATTCCTTGTGTTGCAGTCTCACTCTGTCACCCAGGCTGCAGTGTGGTGGCACAATCACGCCTAACTGCAGTCTCGACCTCCTAGACTCAGGCAATTCTCCCATTTCAGCTTCCTGAGTAGCTGGGACTATAGGCACACACCACCACGCCCGGTTAATTTTTTAGTTTTTTTTTTTTTTTTTGTCTTTTGAGTTGGAGTCTCACTCTGTCACCCAGACTGGAGTGCAGTGGCCGCTCCCGGTCACCGCAGCCTCGACCTGCTGGGCTCCGGTGATCTTTCCGCCTCAGCCTTCCGAGTAGCTGGAATTACAGGCATGTGCTACCACACCCAGCTGATTTTTTGATTTATTGTAGAGATGAGTTCTCGCTGCCCAGGCGGGTCTTGAACCCGTGGGCTCAGACAATCCACTCACCTCAGCCTCCCAAAGGCGCGGGATTACAGGCTGAGCCACTGAGCCCGGCTAATTTTTTAGTTTTTTTGTAGAGATGAAATCTCTAGGCTAGGCTGATCTTGAACTCCTGGGCTTAAGCAATCCTCCTGCCTCAGCCTCCCAAAGTGCTGGGATTACAGGCGTGAATCCATAAACTCTAAGCAGAGACCTACCTTTCCTCCCCTGGTATACTGCTCCTAGTATCAAGCACAGTGCAAGGCATGAAGAGGGAGCCTAGTAATGACAAGTAGAAAGATGGATTGATTCTTACGCTCTTTGCAGAACAGTTTCCAGTGACATGGAGCAGAGAGGCGTCACATGGCCATATTTCTCCTATCAATAGAATTCACTTGGCAGTTAATATTGGAGACCAAAGAGATCAGGACAAATGTTTGTTATCCAAGATGCTTCCTCTTGAGTAAAAATGGTCAGGTTCAGATTAATTTCCCTCCAGAGCAGCAGATACCAAGGGAAAAGCGCTTTAGTGCCAAAGGACTTCGTGTTATTTTTTTTTCTTCAACTGCCATTCTGCCTCTAGGGGAAAAAGGAAAAAGAAAAACAAAAACTCTGAAACAATAAGAAAAAAAAAAGACTACATTTGCAAATAAAAAGAGCTCTGAAAGAGTATAGAACAAGTTGGAAGTCCTAAGAAAAGACAGAAAGGGGCCAAGTTTTCTTTTTTTTAGAGACAGGGTCTCATTTGGTCACCCAGGCTAGAGTGCAGTGGCATAATTTAATCATAGCTTAATGCAGCCTCAATCTCCTTCCTGGGTTCAAGTGATCCTCCCACCTCAGCCTCCCAGGTAACAGGGACTACAGGCGTGCACCACCATGCCAGACTAATTTTTAATTTTTTTGTAGTAATGGGGTCTCACTATGTTGCTCAGGCTTATCTTGAACTCCTGGACTCAAGTGATCCTCCTACCTCAGCCTCCCAAAGTGCCGGGATTCCAGGCCACTGCACCTGACCCCAAGATATTATTGATAGCCCAAATTATAACCCAAACTTTGATCTCCAACATTAAATCTTGAAAAAATTATATGGGCTTCTAAAATACATCTTTATTTGCAGGGTATAAGATTATAAAGCATTTATGTCCTATATTATATGTTTATGAATTAAGTAGTTTTTTTCTTTGTTTGTTTGTTTTTTGAGTTGGAGTCTCACTCTGTTGCCCAGACTGGAGTGCAGTGGTTGCTCCCGGCCACCACAGCCTCAACCTGCTGGGCTCCGGCGATCCTTCCACCTCAGTCTTCCGAGTACCCGGAATTACAGGTGCACGCTACCACACCTGGCTGATTTTTTTGATTTATTGTAGAGATGAGGTCTCACTGCCCAGGCGGGTCTCAAACCCACAGGATCAGGCAATGCACTCACCTCAGCCTCCCAAAGGCGCGGGATTACAGGCTGAGCCACCGAGCCTGGCGAATTAAGTAGTTTTAATACAACGATTTCCTTTTGAGGTTTGTGCAGAAAGAAACTAGAACTGGCACCCTTGAATAAAATGATGGAAGCAGGGAAAATATGGCCCAGTCTCCTCACTGGTCTTGTTGCTCCAGGCTTGCTCCCTCCAGTCTGCCCTTCTTATTGGTGATAGAATCATCTTTCTAAAAGCCACATCAGAGTTTTAGGCCTTGAAATGGCCTCAGCCTCTGAGAGCTTTCCATGTCTCTAGAATAGAGCCTATACTCATCATCTAGCTCTTGCCTTTTCTACAATCCCATTCCCCCACCCCTAACCCCTCAAGCCCTAAAGTCAGCCTTTTATTTTATTCTCTTTTGAGTCAGGGTCTCATCCTATCACCCAGTCTGGAGTGCTGTGGCACAATCATGGCTCACTGCAGCCTTGGCCTCCCAGGCTCAAGAGATCCTTCCACCTCAGTCTCCCAAGTAACTGGGACTACAGGGGTGTGCCACCATGCCCAGTTAATTTTTTTTTAATTTTTTTGTAGAGACAGGGTCTCGCTATGTTACCCAGGCTGGTCTCAAACTCCTGGGCTCAAGCAATCCTCCCGCTTCGGCCTCCCAAAGTATTGGGGTTATAGGCATGAGCTACCACGCCTAGCCTAAATTCAGTTATTTTAGTTGCAAGTCATTCATTCGAGCTCTTGAACAGTGAAAGGGAGACCAGCAGCTACTTCCTCATAGTTTGGTCAAGCCATTGCCTCCATTTCTCTGTAATTCCCTTATCCTCTGGTCGGCTTGTCTTGGGATCACAAAATGGAAACCAGAAGCTCTCAGGAAAACATGCTTCCACTTCACGCCCAGCTGCTGTGAGTAAATCTCTTTCCCAACCTCAAACCAAAGCCTTGGGCTTCTTTCTGATTGGACATATCCAGCCCTGAACTAATATCCCTGAGGAATGCCATGGCTAATTTGCTTAGGGCTGGAAAACATGCCTCTCGGAGAACCGACTGTGGCAAGGGTTATGATGACTGGCTAAGGACAGTCAGGGCCCATCCTTGGAGCTGGGAGTGAGGTTAATTATACTCAATTTCATAACTGGGAAACTTGGAGGGAGGGAGAGTATGGATGTTGAAGAAGAATCTTCAAAACCCAAACTACTTACCTTTTTTTTTTTTTTTTGAGTTGAGGTCTCACTCTGTTGCCCAGGCTAGGGTGCAGTGGCATGATCACAGATCCTTCTGCCTCAGCCTCCTGAATAGCTGCTGAGACTGCACACATGTGCCATCACTCCTGGCTAATTTTTTTTTTTTGTAGAGACAAGTTTTCGCTATATTGTCCAGGTTGGTCTTGAATTCCTGGGCTTAAGCAATCCTCCCAAAGGGCTGGGATTACAGGCGTGAGTCACCATGCTGGGCCATAATTTTTTTATTCTGAGGTGCACATCTGTGTCCTCTTCCTAGAAGGCTTATCTACCTAGCAAACTCTTATTCTAGCCTCTTTTGAGATTTCTCATCCTAAATAAAATAGATCATTCCCTCCTGTATGCCACTCTCCTACCTAGTACAGACTTAATTCATTGTCTTTTCTCATTGCTCATTCATTGTTTGTTTAATAGATGTGTCTTCCCAGGTAGAAGGTGAACTCCTTGAGGACAGAAACCTCACCTTATTTCTCTTCACTCTTGGCACCTGTGAAATGACCAGGGCATATTTGAGTATCCTTTGAATACATTCTGGGTTTTATTCACTCTCCTGGAGACACTGATCACCAAGTTGTGTGCTCTGTGTGTAGATGTGACCTTCTCTGACATCATGAACTCAAGAAAGAGGCAGGTCCTCAGAAGAAGTAGCTGGGGACTGGGGCACAGGCAGATGGAAAATGAGATGGCTGTGTCTCTCTGGTGTTGGCCCTCTTGGGCTGGAGTTAGAGGGATCAAAAGAGCTTTGAGGGTGCAGGGCATTATTAGTTGCTAATGATGCCCTCTGCCACATAAAGGCAGGAGCCAGGCCAGAGGCTTCCCCATTAGGAACCCCAAGCCAGTCAACTGGTCAGCCAGATTCCCTAATTGCATGTTATACTCCATGCTCATGTCACTTTTATTATTTCTAACCAGAAAGTGGGGGGGAACCGTGATTCAGCGTTGTAATTCCAGCACTTTGGGAGGCTGAGGCAAGGGAATTGCTTGAACCTAGGGGTTTGAGACCAGCCTGGGCAAGATAACGAGACCTCGTATCTACAAAAAATAAAAAAATTAGCCGGGCTTGATGGCACAGACCTGTAGTCCCGGCTGCTCGGGAGGCTGAGGCAGAAGGATTGCCTGAGACCAGGAGGTCGAGTCTGTGGTGAGCTATGATGGTGCCACTGCACTCCAGCCTGGGTGACAGAGTGAGACCCTGACTCAGAAAAAAAAGATAGTATGGTATGAATGATATATGTGTGATGGCCTAGCAGCACCGTTGTTTGACTGATTACTGGGGACTGATCAGTGGGGAATGATATTAGTCAAGGCAGGCTCTTGAAGGGGTGAGTCACACGTTTTTGAATAAGAGGCTGACATGATGTAGATGGTACTAGAAAATTATTATCTTAGCAACTGGGTAGAAAATGAACTAAGATGGGGGAGCATGAAGCTGGGAGACCAGTTAGGAGGCAGTCATGCAAACGAGGTGTGGAAGGCCCGGACTAGTGTGTGGGCTGTGAAATGGAGCTGGAAGAGTTTAGAGCAGGCAATGCAGCCACTTGCATAACAGCGTGGGCTCTGCCGGCAAACTGACTTGGGCTCAATTCTGGCTCCACCACTGACTAGCTGTATTATTTGGGTTACTAACCTGCCGGCTCTACATCCATTCCCTCATCCACAAAACACAGGGAATAATAACACGCTAGGGGGCCTTTGTTGTTTTTTGCTGTCCAGCATCTGAAAATCCTTCCTAATTTGAGTGAATCCCCATGTAAGAGGGAAGCCACAAAGATATTTCTCTGCTGGTTAGGACATCGACATGTGCTCTGAGCAGGGCCAGCAGATGCTCACCCATTTCTCTGTACTTAGAGGTAGTAATACAAAGGCACTGTGGCCAATTTGAGAATTTTCAAGGCTGCGGTGGCAGGCATGAGAGTCCAGAGTCATGGCGAAACATGTCCTGGGAAACTGTTACTAAGGTGGGACCTCAGCTCTGTGCTCTGCTGCTTTTCCACGGCTCGCACCTGAGCCCAGTCTTCCACCTACCTATGGATGCTGCAAGTCACCTGATACACTTTCAATAAATTCCTTTTCTGCATGAGTTACCTGCTATTTGCTACTGAGAACACTGCCTAGAACACAGCCCCACAGGGTTGTTTTGAGGATTGAATAAGACTGTGTAAGTAAAGCCCTCGGCCCTGTACCTGCCACGGGGACATGATTACTAAACAGTGTTTGTGACAGAAGAGTCACAGACTTTGAGAATTAATTAGGTGTGGGAAAAGAATAAAAGGAAAGAATGAGGGAGGTAATGCCAAGTCTGCAAGTCTGCCTCCCACATCACAGTTCTGCCTCTAACAAGAAAATGGAGGCTGGCAGAGGACACCTGCTTGAAGCGAGGTTGGATACCAGTGTCAAACATACTAATGTCTCAGAGTGTTGACTGAGGACATGGGGTTTTGCTGACACGACAAAGTCCAAACTTGTTAGCCTGGCCCTTGCGGAGTTTCCCAACCCTGTCCCAACCTGCCTGTCCAGCCTCAGTTCTTACCACTCCCTAGAAGGCACCTGACGCTGGAGTCAGATTCAGCTGCATTGTGTCCCATGGACACACCGTGTTATTCCAGTTTTGCACAGTGGAGCTTCTTGTCTGGCATGTTTCCATCATCTTCCCTCAACATCAACTACTCGCTTAAGACCTGGTTTCCATATCTTCTTTTAAACCAAGCCCCTCCTCACTCTTCCCTGGTAGAGTCACTCCCTTCCTCCTCTGGCTTCCCACAGAATTCTGTTCATGCCTCTCTAATAGGTCACATTTCATTCTAATTTTCTCTTTGTGTCTCTCCCTCTTTGTACGGTCCCAGTCGCCTGGGACTATCATTAGTTGCTCTTGTACCGCCGTTGAGACACCAGGGACCGTGGCTTAGTCACCGTTGTATCACCACTGCCTAACATTACCTGGCAAAGAGACAGCACTTCACAGGCTCACTGTTGAACACCCAGAATATTTCTTTGTGTATCTGGTTAGACATAAAAGGTAAGACTATGAGACAATGAATCAGATTCAATAATCTACACTCTGGTTAGACATAAAGGGTAAGACTATGAGACAATGAATCAGATTCAACAATCTACACACACGAATTAGTCTTGTGTATTATTTGTTTTTTTTTTTTGAGTCGGAGTCTCACTCTGTCGCCCAGACTGGAGTGCAGTGGCCGCTCCCGGCCACCGCAGCCTCGACCTGCTGGGTTCTGGCGATCCTTCCGCCTCAGCCTTCCAAGTAGCCGGAATTACAGGCATGTGCTACCACGCCCGGCTGATTTTTTGATTTATTGTAGAGATGAGGTCTTGCTGCCCAGACGGGTCTCAAACCCGCGGACTCAGGCACTCACCTCAGCCTCCCAAAGGCGCGGGATTACAGGCTGAGCCACCGAGCCCGGCTTGTGTATTATTTGTTAATGTGTTAAGTATTAACTAGTGTCCTTTACACTTCCTAGCTTCTAAGAGAGAAAGCTTGGTTTTAACTCACTTTTTACCAATAGGATTTTGCACCAAGAGGTGCAATAAAGTAACTGGAAACCCCTTTGAGGTGCTGCCTTGACATAACCAAAGCAACATCATTAGCATGCTGAAGAGACCCTGGCTACAAGGGGCCAAGCTGGCAGCCTTTGTTGTGTTTCTCTGTAGATATCTTGCCAGCTCTGATTCCTGTGATTCAACCAAGTCACCTTTCCAAATAGGAAGCTGTAATGAAAAGAAACATTTCCTTCCATTTTTTCCCAAGTTAGGCTTAAGCACAAGGTTCCAGGGAACATAGCCATGAAGTCAAGATTTAGCTATTTTATTTTCCATTGCCTTCAGAAATTATTCTTTTTTATTTTACTAAAAAGATTTTTAAATTTTTAATTCATTTTTAAATAAATAATATAGTCCTGTAATCCAAAATACAGTGGACTCTCCCAACCCCTGTTCCCTAGCAATGCGGATTCTCTACCCGTGGCAGTCAACACTCTGACTTCCTTCTGTATTTTCCAGAGATATTTTACACATATTAGGAAATATTTTTTTCTCCTATTGCCTTTTACACCAAAGGTAGCTTGGTACACACAATTTTGCATCTTGCTTTTTTTCATGAAACAATTTATATCTTGTAAATCTTTTCTTTCTTTTTTCTCCTCTTTCTCTTTGTTTCTTTCTTTCTTTTCTTTTCTTTCTTTCTCTCTCTTTCTTTCTCTTCCTTCCTCCCTCCCTCCCTCTCTCTCTCTCTCTTTCTTTCTTTCTTCTTTCGTTCATTTTGAGAGAAGATCTCCCTCTCTTGCCCAGGCTAGAGTGCAGTGGTATGATCCCAGCTCATTGCAGCCTCAACTTCCTGGGCTCAGGCGATCCTTCCACCTCAGCCTTCCCATTAGATAGGGCTGCAGACGCATGACAACACTCCTGGCTGTTTTTGTTCTGTTTTCTTTTGTTTTTTTCTGTGGAGATGAGGTCTCACTACATTGCCTCCAGGCTTGTCTTGAACACCTGGGTTTAAGCAATCCTCCTGCCTCAGCCTCCCAAAGTGCTGAGATTACAGGCATGAGCCACCACACCCGGCCATCTTGTAGATCTTTTTATATCAGTATATATCAGTATACTTTTTTTCCTGACTGCGTGATATTCCATTGTGTGGATGAATTGTAATCTGTTAAGCCAGTCCCCTTTCGGTAGGCCTTTAGATTTTTTTTCCCAGTCCTTTCTGTTTTACAAACAATTCAACAGTTCTTCTTTTTTTTTTTTTTTGAGTTGGAGTCTCACTCTGTCGCCCAGACTGCAGTGCAGTGGCCGCTCCCGGTCACCGCAGCCTCGACCTGCTGGGCTCCAGCAATCCTTCCCCCTCATCCTTCCAAGTAGCTGGAACTACAGGCGTGCGCTACCACGCCCGGCTAATTTTTGATTTATTGTAGAGATGAGGTCTTGCCAAGTTGCCCAGGCGGGTCTCGAACCCGCGGACTCAGGCAATCCACTCACCTCGGCCTCCCAAAGCGCGGGATTACAGGCTGAGCCACCGAGCCAGGCTCAACAGTTCTTCTAAACCTGCCTTCATGTTTCCTATCTGTTGCCTCCTTCAGTCTCAAAAAAATGCTGTCTTATGTCACAGAGAAAACAGAGGCCATCAGACCAAAGTTCCAACTTCCTGTCTCCCATTCACCATGTACTTTATATTCCTACATACTAAATGGCATATGTTTCTTGGAATGGGCCGTGCTCTCTCCTGCCTCTGTACCTTTCCACATGCCATTCCCTCTCCCGCTGCCCTTGGTTGGCCTGGAAAGCCCCTACTAATCCTTCAAATCCAAGTGTGGGTCTCATGCAAGAGGGAGCTCATCAGCTGCTGCCATACACGCCCCTCTCTCACTGCTGTACTTTTTTATGCTGGTTTAGAATTTGTGTACAAGTCTGCATTCCCATAAGTCTGTGAGCACCTTGAGAGCTAATTTATATCAGGATGTTCAGCCCTTAGTAGAGAGTCTGGTAATAGAAGCTACTCCACACAAATTTGTTGAATAAATGAATGAATGATGTGGAAGAGATGTAGGCATACACTCTAATGACAGGTACTTGCAAAACAGCAGAACGCATCTTCAACTTTGCATAGTGTAATGGAAACAGCATTGAACCAGAAAGCAAGAAACCCAGTTCTAGTCACAGAAGCAGGACACTTTTCTAATGTGTTCATTGCTTCATCCTCCATGTCTAGAAGAGGGCTGGCTCTTGATGTCTTCTAGGCATGGAGGATGAGAAAGAACAAGGCTTTGTGTTTGATTTGACTTTGAATCTGCTAAAGACGCCCTTGATTTTGAATAGTTTGTAAGGAGAGCTAGAATTAGAGGGTCCATAGCTTTCGGACTAACAAGAGATCATACCCAGCAGCCAGTCATGGGTAAGTTATCATAATGCTAGTGAACTTATTAACAGCTCAAGTTAAGTAAATACTATGAATTGACCATTACAAATATATTTGATAGATTACACATTTTCTATAGCCACAGGCTTTTCTAAGTTTAATGCTAATCACATGCTTAATCTAGGAAATGAAACAGCAACCTTAATGTTAATCTTGGGTAGGCAGGGCTCTTGGCTCCTCTCTTGTGAACACTGATGAGCAGTAGTGTGACAGTGAGCGACAGAGCAACCAGAGATTTAAGCTGAAACGAGACCTTTACTCAACCTGGCCTGTCTCCTATAAACATTGCTCTCCTGCAGTCACCTGGATGCAAATATTCCCGGCCCTCTCTTCCTTGTCTTATTGAATAGTAGTAACATACACAATCATGTCAGTTCTCTGTCAATGTGTGAAAACAAGAATCTTTCATCCTAATGCTTCTGCTCCAATACCATGGTGATCCACATATTGTTTGTAATCAGGACTGAATCAAAACTTTGTATTTATATTTTTTGTTCCCACAGTGTTCAGAAAATATTTGCTGATTGACTGAATGGATATTTTGCCATTGATTAGCTCCATAACCTTGGGTCAGTTTCCTTTAACTTTTACACGCCTCATGATTCCCATCTATACAAACGAGTTTAAGTCATATTTTTCAAAAATTTTAAATAACTTAAGCCCTTTCTTCAAAGAAAATCTTAAATAGAATCCAACACAGACAACAGGACAAAGTGGGCTCTCTCTGGATGAAACAAGTTTGGGGGCTGCAGACTCATCCTTTCCAATGTCCGTTTCTGCTTCTGAGCCCCCAGGACCCTCAGAGGCACCACCTGCAAAACGACTGAATATAATATGAATATAAATAGCACTGACCCTCAGACTTGTAAGAAAACTTGGAGTTGACTGAGCGTAGAGCCCAATCTGTAGCCTTGATTTTTAGGGATTAAACCATGTAAAACCACCCAGGCAGATTAAAACATGGTCTCTTTGCTTTGGATAGTATTATGTCAACTCAACCAATGTCAATTGATTATTTCATGCTAAGCAGAATTGGAAATAATATACAGCTTTGACAAATTAACAATGAGCATGAATATGTTAATCCTGAATAATGGACATGATAACAAAAATTAATAATAAATGTATTCTAGTAGACAAAATTTCTCAATATATGAAAATGGGATGGAGTAAAAGTAATTCTTGGAGAAAGAAAAGTTTGGGGATCATGATGAATTCCATTTTCTTCCTTTTTGAACAAATAGAATAAGGCAAAGCAAGAATAAATGGCTTGCCTAACACCTCCCAAACTACTCAGTGCAGATTCTTCACCAGGACCCAGGGCTTGTAATTTCCATTCAATGCTCTTTCCCTGACCATGTTATGTTTCTACTTAAGGTTAGAATTTTTACCTTTACATGTCTGGAATTCATGATCACGATTCTACAGAGTGATAGAAAGTCTATATTATCTCAGCATTCATCATCTGAATCCCCAGAGTTTGAAGTTGTGTGGGAGACTTAAAGTCATCATAAATGTTTATTTATCAAATGACTGCTTATAAAGCCTAATCAGACAGCCATGTCCATTAAACATTAGCTTCACGTCCTTCCTTCTAGGAGTAACTTCTTTGTCAGGTCTCTAACTGATGACTGGATTTTTATACACGCTGACAAAACAGTACAAATACAGTGTAAATCAACTACAGTGTAAAACTGCACATCTTGCAAAAGATACAGGATTTTATGAGACTGGTGAAAGAAAACCAATGGATTTAGTTCATAGCAAAAGAGGGAGGAAAACACAGGTGATATTGAAGAGGTAGATAAAGGCCTATAATCCTAGAATTTTAGGAGGCCAAGGTGGGAGGACTACTTGAGCCCAGGAGTTCAAGACCAGCCTAGGTAACACAGCAAGCTCATGTCTCCATTAAAAAAAAAAAATTAGCTGGGCTCGGTGGCTCAGCCTGTTATCCGCGCCTTTGGGAGGCTGAGGTGAGTGGATTGCCTGAGCCCGCGGGTTCGAGACCCGTCTGGGCAGCGAGACCTCATCTCTACAATAAATCAAAAAACCGGCCGGGCGTGGTAGCGCGCGCCTGTAGTTCTGGCTACTCGGAAGGCTGAGACGGGAGGATCGCCGAGCCCAGCAGGTCGAGGCTGCGGTGGCCGGGAGCGGCCGCTGCACTCCAGTCTGGGCAACAGAGTGAGACTCCAACTCAAAAAAAAAAAAAAAAAAAAATTAGCCAGACTTGGTGGCTCAGCCTGTAATCCCGCACCTTTGGGAGGCTGAGGTGAGTGGATTGCCTGAGTCTGCAGTTTGAGACCCACCTGGGCAACTTGGCGAGATCTCATCTCTACAATGAATCAAAAAAATTAGCTGGGGGTGGTAGTGCGCACCTGTAGTTCCAGCTACTTGGAAGGCTGAGGCAGAAGGACTGCCAGAGCCCCCAGCAGGTCGAGGCTGTGGTGGCTGGGAACAGCCACTGCACTCCAATCTAGGCGAAGAGTGAGACTCCAACTAAAAAAAAAAAAAAAAATTTAGCCAGGCTTTGTAACTTGGGCCTGTAGTTTCAGCTACTCAGGAGGCTGAGGTGAAAGGATCACCTGAGCCCAGGAGGTCAAGGCTGCGGTGAGCTGTGATTATGCCACTGCCCTCCAGCCAAGGTGACAGTGAGCTCCCAATTAAAAAATAGAAAGAAAGAAAGAAAGAAAGAAAGAAAGAAAGAAAGAAAAAGAAAGAAAGAAATAAAAAAAAGAAAAAAGAAAGAAAGAAAGAAAGAAAGAAAAAGAAAGAAAGAAAAGGGTCAGATTAGGGAAAGCCTTATGTTGTTTTCATTCTGATTGGGATGGGGAATTTTTGGAGGCCTTTAAATAGGGGAAGTGACAATTAGATTTATCTCTACAATTTTCATTTGAAGCTGACAAATACAATTCATTGAAGATGATCTTGAAATGTACTTCTGTGATTCCATCCCATAGATGCATTGCTACATGTATGAAACAATACATGTAAGAGGTTATTCACTGTTGCATTATTTAAGAGTAAAAAATGAACCCAACTGTGATATTCGGCAAAAGAATCCTTGTTAAATAAATGATGTGGAGCTGTAAAACAAATAAGGAAGATCTGTATGTACCTAAAGATATGGAAAGACCCTTAGGACATATTTGTAAGCCAAGTCCAGCCTAGGCTTGTCTTGAACTCCTGACTAGCCTAGGCTGGTCTTGAACTCCTGGGCTCGAGCAGTCCTCCCACCTTGACCTCCCAAAGTTCTGGGATTATAGGGCTTTATCTACCTCTTCAATATCACCTGTGTTTTCCTCCCTCTTTTGCTATGAACTAAACACATTGTATGTACCTAAAGATATGGAAAGAGCTTTAGGACATGTTTATAAGCTACCAAACAATATATAGTAGGCTACCTTTTAGGTAATAAGGTGGGAGAAAATATATTTGAATATGCTTGTATTTGCCTTAAAAATGCTTAAAAATATATAGGTGGGAGGGATTAGAGGGTTGTTGTAAGGAGGGAGTGCAAGACTTCTCCCAACGTGTCTTTTTATAGTGTTAAATTTTGTACCTTGTAAATGTAGTACCTAATAAAAATGAACACATCAAAAATCACTCTGCCAGGTCCACGAAGAAAGGATTGCAGGGACATCAAGTAGAAGCTGGAGACCCCTTAGAAAGCCACTCAAGTTGTTCAGGCAAGAGCTGAAGGGGGCACTGGGAAGTCGCAGTGAAGCTGGTGTGTAGAGCCAGTTGAAGTTTCTGATAGATGTAGCGTGTGAGAGAACAAAAACAACACAGAATCCAGGATAAGTTCTAGATATTTGTCTTGGCAACTGGAGGAGAGAAGATCAGGTGTGGGGGAAGCGCACAGGAACTGAGACTTGAGAACTCTGTTCTGGAAACATTAAGGCTGGCGTGCCTCTTAGGTGTCCAAATGGAGGTATCTTCCACTAGGAAGAAACATTAAGGAATTAAGAAGGATGTGACAGTGGAGACGTTTCAAAGGTCCTTAGCTCAAAATTAAATGTTTGAGAGGCCCTGGAGAAAGTACATAAAACTCTCAAACTTAGGTTCAAATCTTCGTTTTCATTATCTTGCTGCACAGATAAAATACAAAGTGAAGAATGTTATCTGTGCTAGTATAAAATTTTGTTGAAAAAATTATATCCTCAAATTCCAATCACTTGATTTATTCTAAGAGTAAGCATGTAGTCATCAGTATAGCCTACATTTTGTTAAACATAAAGTATAATAATGTTTTCACAATTTTTAAAGATAAAGTTTGAATCAAAGCTTTTTCACTATTTACTATGGAACATAAGCAGCTTTCTTTAAGTGGTCTTTTCAATATTCTGCACAAAGTGCAAAAGGACTGCTATAGTTAGGGTATGATAGTGTAACAGTGAAACAGCAAAACCACAAATGTAACTAACTCCATTTTTGTTTAAAGGGCCATTATCTGTGCTTGCACATAGGCTGGAATAATTTTGAAACACTGCAAAGATAATGTAGGAACAATAAGCATGCAACTGTTGAGACTAACTCTAAGGAAAAGGAGAAATATGAGGTCTGACAATTAAGTTCATGAACTTGCCACCGTGCACTTACATTGTCCATACTGTGCAAACAAATCTGTAAGCTTTCATAGCCTTGGCACCTCAGTGTCTCACAGCTGTGTTCACGTCAACATGTGGTGGTATCTTGCAGAGTGGCACTCGTTATTATTGTTGCATGTTTTTATGTAGTGTCCCAAGAATGTCAGAGCAATGAACAAACATTAACTTTCTTGTTAAACTTGGCAAGAGTGGGAGTGAAATCAGGGACATGCTGGTCCAAGCTATTGGGAATAACACAATGAAGAAAATGGCTGTGTACAAATGGATTAAGTGTTTTTCTGAGGGGAGAAAAAGTGTCACTGGTGAAGAGAGGTCAGGACAGGCAGTAACTAACAGAACTGATGAAAACATTGCAAAAATTTGTCACATTGTGCATCAAAATCATCAGTTGACTGTGAGAAGCATAGCAGACCAAATAAGCATCAATAGAGAAACAGGAAAATCTTAGCTGAAAACCTTGGCATGAGAAAGGTACGTGCAAAAATGGTCTTAAAGGAGCTCTTGCATCAAGATAATGCACCAGCTCACACAGCACGGTCTGTGAGGGAGTTTCTAGCCAGTAAACAAATAACTGTATTGGCACACCCTCCCTACTCACCTGATCTGACCCCCAATGACTTTTTTCTTTACCCCAAGATAAAGGAAATATTGAAAGGAAGACATTTTGATGATATTCAGGACATCAAGGGTAATACGACAACAGCTCTGATAGGCATACCAGAAAAAAAGTTTCTAAATTGCTTTGATGGATGGACTAGGTGCCGGCATTGCTTCATTATTTCCCAAGGGGAGTACTTTGAAGGTGACCATAGTGATATTCAGCAATGAGGTATGTAGCATTTTTTCTAGGATGAGTTTGTGAACTTAATTGTCAGGCCTCGTTTGTACATTAACCATGTTTTGTTAAAGATTTTAAAAACATCGTGACCTGACCAAGGACAAGAAACTTCCCAATTTCCTCATCCAGAAACATCC
Organism: Cephalopachus bancanus; assembly: GCA_027257055.1. NCBI lineage: Eukaryota > Metazoa > Chordata > Mammalia > Primates > Tarsiidae > Cephalopachus > Cephalopachus bancanus. The sequence goes on from JAPVLO010000196.1 coordinate 391,027, forward strand.
AGGTTTCTGTGGTCATCAGTTACCTCTTGATCCCAACTCCTGCATAATAGGTTTTCCAAAGCCCTTTTCCCTCTGAAAACTCTGCAGTCAGCCTGAGGAACTCAAGATGGTCTTTGAGACATTAGTCTGTCATCTCTTCAAGTTGTCAGCTTTTGAGTAAACCTGTTTGTCTTTCACCAACTTGTGTCTTGGCTTTTGGACGCCGAGCAGCCCAACTTGAGTTTGGTTATAATACTTATTAGAGGCAGTGCGTTTAAAAGATGATCAGACCATGAAGTCTCCAACCTCATGAATGGGATTGTGGCCCTTATAAAAGAGGCTTCATGCAGCCTTTGACCTTCTTGCCCTTCTGCCTTCCACCATGTTAGGACACAGCATTCCTTCCTTCTGGAAGATGCAGCAATAAGGCACCATCTTGGAAGCAAAGAATGTGTTTCTCACCAGACATCGAGCCTGCCAGCACCTTGATCTTGGATTTTGCAGTCTCTCGATCTATGAGAAATACATTTCTGTGCTTCAAAAATTACCCAGTCTGTGGTATTTTGTTACAGCAGCACAAAGGAAGACAAGGACAATCCTGCAGTGGCAGAAGCAGAGCGAAACAGATACAATGTGAACATTTTCTCTTGCATAACAACTTCACATCTTTGTTACCAGAATTACTTTCTACATTTCCTGGATTGGCAATGTCAGGAGGTGGAGAGTAATACTTTTTCATATTTAACTGTTCTAGAAGTTACTCAATATTAGATGGTAAAAATGTAAAATTACTCTCTTAAGAATTCTGTCTTCATTAATAATTTTTCTCTTATGCATTTATCTCGAGTAGGACAGACTTTGGAAATGCACCAGTGTTAATATAAGCAGGATCTTACAGGTTGTAGTGTTTGCTGCAATGCCCAGTGTCTTAGCTCTGGCTGCTGTACAACAAATTACTATAGACTGAGTGGATTAAACAACAACATTTATTTATGTTCTGGAGGCTGGAAGTTTGAGATCGGGGTATCAACTTGGTTAGGTTCTAGTGAGGGCTGTCTTCCTGGTTATGTCCTCATATAGTTTTCCTTGATGCATTCCTGCAGAGAGTCATCTCGTTCTCCTCTTCTATTCTTTTTTTTTTTCTTTTGAGTCAGGATCTCACTCTGTTGCCCAAGCTGGAGTATAGTGGCATGACCATGGCTCACCACAGCCTCCAACTCCTGGACTCAAGCAATTCTCCTGTGTCAACCTCCCAAGTAGCTGGGACAACAGGCACATGCCACCACACTAGGCTAATTTTTTATATTTTTTGTAGAGATGAGATCTCGTGATGTTGCCCAGGTTGGTCTCAAACTCCTGGTCTCAAGTAATCCTCCTGCTCCTGCCTCCCAAAGAGCTGGGATTACTGGCGTGTGCCACTAAGTCTGATTCCCCTCTTCTTTCTATAAGGGCATGAATCCCATCATGGGAGCTCCACTCTAATGACCTCATCTAAACCCAATTACCTTTCTTTTTTTTCCCTATTTTGGGGGGCTGGAGTTTCACTCTGTTGCCCGGGCTGGAGTTCAATGGCACACTCACAGCCACCCCAGCGTCGAACATTGGGCTCTGGCAATCCTTCCACCTCAGCCTTCCAAGTAACTGAAACTACAAGCGTGTGCTACCATGCCTGGCTAATTTTTGATTTATTGGAGAGATGAGGTTTCGCCAAGTGGCCCGGGTTGGTCTTGAACCTGCAGGTTCAGGCAATCCACTCACCTCAGCCTCCCAAAGTGCTGGGATTAGGCCCCAATTACCTCTCAAAGCCTATCTCCAAATACCATCACCTTGAGGATTAGGCTTCAACATATGACTTTTAAGGGAATACAAACATTTAGTCCATAGCATAGAACCCAACTTTGAAGTCCTTTCAGATTGGAGACCTTCAGGGTCTCAGGTGCACGGAATATTGACTGCTGACAGGTTGCAACTGAGTCCTTCCAAGAATTTGCCTTCACTGAGAGAAGCAGTCTCCCCCAAGGTCCCCTCTCTATAGAGAAGAGGGGGTGGCTGCAATGGGCATCGGGGAGGGCAAAACTCTGCCTCCTTGCCTCAACCCAAGACAATCTGGATGAGCCAGCCCAACTCCTGAGCTCCCCATGATGTCAGCGGAGGCCAAGCTCAGCCTCTGCTCACGCCCTTACAAATGTCCCTCAGTAGACATTCTCCACACAACTCTGTCTCAGAGTCTATTTCCTGTGGGACCCAACCTAAGACACTTGTATGCCTCACTAATGACATATACAAGTTACAAATAACCAAATGATATAGATTTCTCTACATTTTTGTGAGTTATGCCATGGTGTAAAAAACAAAAATGGCGGATAATACCCAAAGCATAGGATATGCTATTGGCCACGCCAAGACTTGCTGTATGCCCTTCACACATATCACACAGGTACTGGTGGAAGAGAAAAGCTTCCCTTAGGGCTGTTTGGCACCACATGATTTGGGCTATCACAGGGAATAGTCTCTTTGTTTATTTTGTTATAAATGATCTCTGAATTCATTACAATAAGAAAGCACCACATTTTGATTCCATCATGCTAGAACTTATTTTTGTTTCTTGGTAACTTGGCGAGACCTCATCTCTACAATAAATCAAAAATTAGCTGGGCACACCTGTAATTCCAGCTACTTGGAAGGCTGAGGCGGAAGGATCGCTGGAGCCCAGCAGGTGGAGGCTGCAGTGGCCGGGAGCGGCCACTGCACTCCAGTCTGGGCGACAGAGTGAGACTCTGACTCAAAAAAAAAAAAAAATTATTTTAAAGATATGGGGTACAATTCAGGGTTAGGTATACAAATGTTCATTATCCAGGCACCCTTGTTGAAGAAGTGTCCCCCTCCACCCCTGCAGTTTCCCACTACTGCCAATCCCTTTCTTATAGTATTATGATAATTGTTCAAGGTCCTCTTATGAGTAAGAACATATGGTACTCTGTTCTTTGTTTCTGTGATAGATCACTGAGTATGATCGACTCTAAATCTATCCAAGTTACTGCGAAGTTCATATGTTTGTCCTTATTTATGGCTGCATAATATTCCAATGTGTATGTGTACCACATTTTAAAAAATTCAGTCCAGTTTTGATGGGCAGCATGGTTGGTTCCATGTTTTTGCTATTGTGAATAGTGCTGAAATAAACGTGTGTGCAGGTATCTTTATTGTAGAATGATTTGAGTTCTTCTGGGCGTATTTCCAATAGGGGGATTGCTGGGTCATATGGAAGGTCAATTTCTATTTCTTTTAGAAATCACCACACTGTTTTCCAAAGAGGTTGCACTAGTTTGCATTCCCACCAGCAGTGTAGAAGCGTTCCTTTTTCTCCACATCCTTGCCAGCATCTGTTGTTTGTTTTATTAATGATGGCTATTCTTACTGGAGTTAGGTGGTATCTCAATGTGCATTTCTCTGATGATAAGTGAGGCTGAGCACTTTTTCATGTGTCTGTTGGCTGCCTGTATATCTTCTTTTGAGAAGTGTCTATTTGTGTCTTTTGCCCACTTTTTAATGGGCCTTTTTTTTTTTCCTTTCAGCACATTTGAGTTCCTTGTACATCCTAGATGCTAGGCCTTTGTCAGACACACAATTGACAAATACTTTTTCCCATTCTGTGGGCTGTCTCCCCACTGTCCTGATGGTTTCTTTGGCTTTGCAGAAGCTTTTCAGTTTGATGAGGTCCAGCTTTTCTATCTTGTCTCTTATGGCATGGGCACTTTGGGTTTTTGGTCAGGAATTAATTGCCAGATCCAATTTCCAAAGGGTGTCTCCTGCATTTTCTAAGGTTCTTATAGTTTGAGGTTTTACATTTAGGTCTTTGATTCACTTAGGGTTGATTTTTGTGTGTAGTGATAGGTAGGGGTCCTGTTTCAGTCTTCTGCATGTACTCAGCCAGTTTTCCCAGCACCATTTACTGAATAGGTTCTCCTCAGTGGTTGTTGTTGGAGGCTTTGTCAAAGATGAGGTGGTTGAGAAATTCAGGTTTTGCTTCCAGAATCTCTACCCTGTTCCATTGGTCTGTGTGCCTGTTTTTGTACCAATACCAGGCTCTTTTGATTATTGTAGCCTTATAGTAAAGTTTGAAGTCTGGAAGTGTGATACCTCCTGCTTTGTTTCTTTTACTAAGAATTGTTTTTGCTATTTGTGGTTATTTATGTTTCCCTATAAATTTCTGTATTGTCATTTCCAGGTCTGAGAAGAATGATGTTGGTAATTTGATGGGTATTGTGTTGAATCTGTAGATTGCCTTTGGTAGGATAGACATCTTAACAATGTTGATTCTTCCTATCCATGAGCATGGACTATTTTTCCATTTATTTGTGTCTTCTTGGATTTCTTTGAGCAGTGTTTTGTAGTTCTCATTGTAAAGGTCCTTCTCTGGTTAGGAAGATGCCGAGATATTTCTTTTTTTTGTGGCTATTGTGAATGAAATTGTAGTTTTTATTTTGTTCTCTGCCTGCTTGTTGCTAGTGTATAAGAATGCAACTGTCTTTTGCACATTTATTTTGTAACCTGAGACTTTGCCAAAGTCCTTTATCAGTGCAAGCAGGTTTTTGACAGATTCCTTTGGATTTTCGAGGTATAGGATCATATCATCAGCAAAGAGGGATAACTTCACTTCCTCTTTTCCTATTTGGATATCCCTGATTTCCTTCTCTTGTCTAATTGTTCTGGCTACGACTTCCAACACAATGTTGAAAAGAGGGGTGAGAGTAGGCAACCTTGCCTAGTCCGGTTTTCAGGGGAATGTTTCCAGTCTCTATCTATTTAGCAATATGCTAACTGTGGTTTTATCGTAGATGGCACTTACTATTTTGAGGTATGTTCCTTCTATATCTAGATGTTTGAGAGTTTTTATCAAGAAGCAATGCTGGATTTTATCAAAAGCTTTTTCTGCATCTATTGATATAATCATATGGTTCTTGTTTTTACAACTGTTGATGTATTTAATTAATTTATGGTCTTGTGGATGTTGAACCAGCCCTGCACCCTGAGGATGAAGCCTGCTTGGTCATGGTGGATGATTTTTGAGACATGTTTTTGGATCCGATTTGCTAGAATCTTGTTGAGGAATTTTGCATCTATGTTCATAAGGGATATCGGCCTATAGTTCTTTTTTTTTTGTTGGATCTATTTTTGTTTCTTAAAGATGTATACCAACAGGAAGCACTTTCAGGCAGAATAGTCTTAGAGGAAATGAAGAGTAAATTAGAAAATGAAATAGTCAGTTATGCAGTACTCCTTAAGAATTCCTTGGTATGGATTGTGTGGCTGCATCTAAAATCTAGGCCTTTGATGCTGAGTTTTTTTGTCGTTGCTGTGTTTTGTTTTGTTTTTAGTTGGAGTCTCACTCTGTCGCCCAGGCTGGAGTGCAGTGGCACACTTACAGTCACCTCAGCATCAACCTGCTGGTCTCTGGTGATCTTTCTGCTTCAGCTTTCCAAGTAGCTGAAACTACAAGTATGTGCCACCACACTCGTCTAATTTTTTGCCCGAGTGGATCTCGAACCCATGGGCTCAGGCAATCCTCTCGCCTCAGCCTCCCAAAGTGCTGGGATTACAGGCTGAGTCACTGAGCCTGGCCCATGCTGAGTTGTTTTATCATACACCCCACAATTCCCAGGTCATAGGTCCTTTCTACTAGTCTGTTTCCATCTTTATAACTTATTTAGCCTTCACTTTTCTAGATCCTTTACGATCTTTAGGAAGATTTTAAAAATAATGTTTGCCAGCTTGTAATCCCAGTGTTTTGGCAGACTGAGACGAGGAGTTTGAGACCAGCCTCGACAAGTGAACCCTCACCTCTACAAAAGATAAAAAAAAAATTAGCAGGACATGATGGTATGAGTTTATAGTCCTGGCTATTGAGAGGCTGAGGCAGAAGGACCACCTGAGCCCCAGAGGTCGAGGCTGCTGTGAGCCATGATCCTGTCACTGCACTCCAACTTTGGAAATAGAGTGAAACACACTTCAAAAATAAAACAAAATAGTGCTGTGGAGGTAGGAGTTCACAAAGAATGTTCAGACTTTCTTTCCCCTTATGCCACTTAAGTAGCAATAGTTCAGGGTTTGGCAAAATCCAAAGTATGTTTTTCAAAGCACCAGTGTAGCCTAACTTACATTTAGAGATATAGTCATGAAGAGGATACCTCTTTAGGATTCTTTTATTTTTCTTTTCTTTTATTTTTTGTCATGGTCTCACTCTGTAACCCAGGCTGGGGTACAATGGCACTATCATGGTTCATAGGCACCTCAGCTTCCTGGGCTCAGGCAATCCTTCCGCCTCAGCCTCCCGAGTAGCTGGGTCTACAGGCATGTGCTACTATGTCCAGATAATTTTTTGTTTTTTAAACATTTTTTGTAGAGGTGAGGCCTTGCTCTGTTGTCCAGGCTGGTCTTGAACTCCTGGGCTCAAGCAATCCTCCTGACTATCACGCCTGACTCTGAAATTCTCTTATTTTTCAGTGGTTATTTCTTCATTTAGTCCTTTTTTTATTTTCTGAGTTGGAGTCTCACTCTGTCACCCAGGCTGGAGTGCAGTGGCATGCTCATGGCCACCCCAGTATCGACCTACCGGGCTCTAGCGATCCTTCCGCCTCAACCTTCCAAGTAGCGGGAATTACAGGCATGTGCTACCACACCCTGCTAATTTTTTATTTATTGTAGAGACAAGGTCTCACCAAGTTACCCAGGCTGGTCTCAAATCTGTGGGCTCAGACAGTCCACTAGCCTCAGCCTTCCAAAGTGCTGGGATTACAGGCTGCATTTAGACCCTTTTAAATTTTTTAATATTGTCATTCTTTGTTAAAAATCATTTTATTACATAATTGTAGAAAAATGTAAATGGGATATACGAAAAAGAAAAACTATCCATAATTCATAAACCACATACTATGGTGGTTTATTTGCCTCCAGACTTTTGCCAAAATAATGTGTATAGAATTTACAATTTTTAAAAAACACACTCATGTCATTTTATAATTTAACATACCATATGTAATGAATATTGTCCATGTCAATAAACAAACCACTGTATTTAATAGATACATGGTATTTTATGGCAAGGATATGTCATAACTTATTTCATCAGAACCCTATACTATTAAACCTTTATATTGTTTCCTTTCTCGACATTTTTATAAACAATGAATCAACAGACATTCTTGCAAATAAATCTTTGTATAAATAGCTGGTTATTTCCCTAGAACAACTTCTTAGAAGTGGCATATGTATGATCAAAGTGTATGTACATATTCAAGATTTTTTAAACACTTATTGCTAAATTGTTTCCATTTATATTCCTGCTGGCATAGTTGAGATGCCCTTTCCCCACACTCTTGCCACCCTGAGTATATCATTCTTTTTCATCTTTGCTAATCTAATAGATGAAAAGCAGGATCTTGCTTTTAATTACATTTCTTTTATTTCCAGTGAGCCTGAAATTTTTTTAAGTTTATTGACCATATATATTGTTTCTTTTGTGAACTGCCTGTTCACGTCCACTGAACATAAAACATTAAATTCTAATATTTGTCTTAATGAGTTTTAAGAATCCTGTTGGTTGGGTGCAGCGGCTCAGCCTGAAATTCCAGCACTTTGGGAGGCCGAGGCAAGAGGATTGCCTGAGCCCAGGAGTTCAAGACCAGCCTGGGCAACTTGGTGAGACCTTGTCTCTATCATAAATCACAAAAAAATTAGTCGGGCATGGTGGCGTGCGTCTGTAGTTCCAGCTACTTGGAAGGCTGAGGCAGAAGGATCGCCTAAGCCCAGCAGGTCGAGACTGAGGTAGGTGGCCATGAGTGTGCCACTCCACTTCAGCCTGGGAGACAAGAGTGAGACTCCAACTAAAAAAAAAAAAAAAAAAAGTCCTGTCTACATATTTATCATAAATATGTATATATTCTAATATATATTCTAACTAGTTTTTTCCCCAATGTGTCTTAATTTTAAATTTAATTTTCTGGGCATAAAAGTTTTACTGTTTTAAAGTTTTATTGTTGAATTGTAAGAGTTCTTTATATATTCTGAATACAATCCCTTATCAGATATATGACTTGCAAATATTTTCTCCCATTCTATGTGTTGTCTTTCTTGATGGTGTCTTTTAAAGCATAAATTTTTAAAAGTTTGATGACATCTAATTTTTTTATTTTTATTTTTCATTTCTGCTTTCGTGTCATATCTAAGCAACCATTGCCTCACCCAAGGTCACGGAGATTTACTCCTGAATTTTTCCTAAGAGTGTTGTATTTTTAGATCTTACTTTTAGATTTCTGATCCATTTTCAGTTAATTTTGTCTATGGTGTGAGGCAGGGATCCAACTTCATCCTCTTGCATGTGGATATCCAGTTGTCCTAGTATCTACCCTCTTAATGCTAGACATGTTGTAACTATCCACCCAACATTTGTTCTAATCATTTTAATGGATTTTTTTTTTTCTTTTGAGTTGGAGTCTCACTCTGACACCCAGAAAGGAATGCAGTGGCACACTCGCGGCCACCGCAGCCTCAACCTGCTGGACTCCGGGGATCCTTCCACCTCAGCCTTCCAAGTAGCTGGAACTACAGGCGAGCGCTACCATACCCGGCTAATTTTTTGATTTATTGTAGCAATGAGGTCTCTCCATGTTGCCTAGGCAGGTCTCGAACTCGCGGGCTCAGGCAATCCACTCATTTCAGCCTCCCAAAGGGCAGGATTACAGGTTGAGTCACCGAGCCTGGTGATTTTTTTTTAAAATGTAGATATCATGTAAAAATAATGAAGGTTGGGCTCAGTGGCAACCTGTAATCCCAGCACTTTGGGAGACCCAGGTGAGTGGAATGCCTGAGCCCGGGGTTCGAGACCAGCCTGGGCAACTTGGTGAGCCCTTGTCTCTACAATAAATAAAAAACTAGCTGGGTGTGGTAGCATGCGCCTGTAGTTCCAGCTACTTGGAAGGCTGAGGGGGAAGGATCGCTGGTGCCCAGCAGGTAGATGCTGGGGTGGCCGTGAGAGTGCCACTGCACTCCAGCCTGGGCAACAGAGTAAGACTCCAACTCAAAAAAAAAAGAAGAAAATTTTGCCTTTTCCTTGACAATGTTTAAATTTCGCATTTTGTCCTCTCAGATATTTAAAAATAATGTTGATCACATTTTTATATCTTTTCACTTAATGGACTGTTTCTAGAGTTTTGCTATCACTGTGTTGACATTTGGTGATTATTTAGTAATAAATACCTTTCAGTATCTGCTACTGCATTTTGCTACTCCTGATATATGAGCAAACATGATATTACTGTATAATTGCTTTAAAATTATATTCTAAGAATTTATTGTTATAATTTTGATTTGAATATGGCTTGTATTTATTGAAGGGAGGGCTATTTTAACAAATATTTTTGAAGAATATTTTTCTAAAACAATATTTAGCCTGAATAGTTTTTTATTCTGCTTTCAAAAACATAAGTTCTTCTTTATAAATGACATGGCACTTTTGACCCTGCCTAAGGAGAGAATTAATAATGTCTTGCAATCTGAAATAGTTTTATTTTGAAAGTAAATCAATTAATAAACTTGAATAGCTAATTCACAAATACCGCACACATTTCAGAAGGTAGTCGATAGTACCTTCGATGAAATCCCTTTTCACACCTGTTTCCTAGGAACCATGTTCTTCCTCCAGGAAACAACTACCATATTCTCTTAGAGACCAGGGTCTTTTTTTTTTTTTTTAAATAAATCTGAATTAACTGGGCATGATCGCACACATCCATAGTTCTAGTTACTTGGGATGTGAGGCAGGAGGTTTACCTGAACCCAGGAGGCTGAGGCCGCAGTGAGCTGTGATTGTGCCACTGCACTGCAGCCTGGGCGACAGAGTAGATCCCGACTCAAAAAAAAAAAAAAAAAGTCTGTACTTATGCAATATACACATACACATAATAATATGTAAGATGTGCAAAAATATATTTATGGTTATTTATGTTTATATAAGACAAATAATGTGCCAGGCAGTTCTATAGAGTCCCATGGAAGGCTAAGACCTGAGAAGGAGTCTGGGACTCTGTTCACAAAAGAGAAGCTGCTGAGAAAACTATTTGGTACTTTTCCAACATTTTCAGTTACCAGTTTATTTAAACTCCAAATGCATTTTCTCACTGAGATACAGCAAGAGATAAATCTAGAATCCATGCCACATTAACTGCATAAAATGTAAATGCCCACCACCTAAGCTTTTCCCTGTGTCAGATGGCAAATAAGGCAGAAACCACACGTTCCTGGGAGGCAACAGATCAAGAGTGCAAAGTGGCCGGGTGCGGTGGCTCATGTCTGTGATCCTAGCACTTTAAGAGGTGGAGGCGAGGGGATTGCCTGAGCTCAGGGGTTTGAGATCAGCCTGGACAACTTGACGAGACCTCGTCTCTACAATAAATAAAAAAATTAGCTGGGCATGGTGGTGCGTGCCTGTGGTTCCAGCCACTTGGAAGGCTGAGGCGGAAGGATCACCTGAGTCCAGCAGGTTGAGTGCGGTGACTGTGAGCGTGTCACTGCACTCCAGCCTGGGCGACAGAATTTGACTCAAAAAAAGAAAAAGATACATCAAATTTCTCTACCAAAATGTACTAAACTTCTTCAATTAGATGGGAGAAGCCTCGATACATCAAAATCATGGCACAAAAATAACTTAAAAGCCTTTCCACGAATACATTTGTATGATGCTGTAAACAACCCAGAACAGCCCCTTGGAAGGCTGGCATGTGGGGCGGGCAAGCTCGCTGACTGGTTCAGGCCAGCGGCTTTGGTGGGGTGACTAGAGTCCAGCCCAGCCCGGGTTGGGGGGCACTGACAAAACACTGGGCAGTGGAGGCAGATGGGGGAGAAAGACCAGGGCATAGGAGCTCAAGGGGTTACGGGGGGGGGGGGCTGTGTTGCTGATTCAAGCAAACCAAACTCACAAAAGGCTGATTTATAGACAGAAATGCCATTTGCTCTCTGAACAGCACAGGGTGATTAGAGGGGTGTTTTCTTCACTCTATAAAAACACCAAATGCGCGGTCCTGTCCTGCAATAGAGGACACCTGCTGTGGGTGATCAGGATCCTCCTGGCTGATGGACACAGCTCTCTGCTTCCTGGATGGTGCTGGGTAAACCCAGAGACGGTGTTGTCCTCTGGTCTCCACTTGTTCTGTCTTTTCATCCCAGTCTCTTCTGTTAACACATCATTCCTTCAGACAGAGACCATAATTAAACCATGTGGGCTAGGCTCATTCGACCTCATCCTCTCCAGTCTAAGTGTCCTGAGCTCTTCCCTCTCTCCGTGGTTTCTCGGTGGGCCTTTCTGTCGTTGGCTGGGAGGTAATGGTAATAGAATGTGGCAGTTAACTGCACAGGCTCGGAGCACCATGGCCTTTGTTCAGATCCACAATGGGCCTCGTGCCAGTTGCATAACCTCAAGTAGTCATTTAGCTCCTCTCATCCTTATCTGTGAAAATGAAAAGGATGATAGTCCCAACTTCAGCAAATCATAGTGGAGATCACAGGAGCCAATTCGCAGCGGACACAGCACACAATGCATAGTACATGTAGAACACACTCAAAACATGGGTGCTGTTAATGTGCTCATCTCCTTCTGTTGATCCGTAATTCTTTCTGCTTGAGGAGAATAAACTACTTTTAGCCCTTTGTCCAAATTTTTAAAAAGAAAAGTGAAATTCAAATGAGAGACCAGTTTGACCTGATGGTGTAAAGTCTGAAACTTATTCCATGTTTTATAAAGAGGCAATTACATTGCTTTTTTTTTTCTTTTCTTTTCTTTTTAGAGACAGGGTCTTGCTCTGTCACCCAGGCTGGAGTGCAGTGGTACTATCATGGCTTACCGCAACCTCAGTCTCCTGGGCTCAGGTGATCCTCCCACCTCAGCCTCCCAGATACCTGGAACTAAAAGCACGTGCCACCATGCCCAGCTAATTTTTTATTTTTTGTAGAGATGGGGTCTTACTATGTTGCCCAGGCTGATCTAAAACTCCTGGGCTCAAGAGATTCTCCCACCTCGGTATCCCAAAGTGCTGGGATTACAGATATAAGCCACCGTGCCTGGTCTACATTGCTTTCAAATTTGAATATATTACAACCCCAAATATATGAAGAATAAAAAAAATACAAATTTTAAAAAGTAGAATAAGTTTTTTAAAAAGCCTAATGCAAAAATACAATTTATAAAAAGCAAGTATTTCTGGAGCACCTAGTATCTACCTGCATCATCCTTGCCTTTCTAAAATCTATTTGCAGCACAGCAACCAAAATAATCTTTTAAAAAGGGTTTAAGTCAGATCACGTCATTTCTCTGTTCGGAGTTTTCCCACTTTATTCAAAGTAAAAACCAGAGTCTCCACAGTGTTCTACAAGGTCTTATATAACCCACTCACCTTCTATGACTTTAGCTCTTAACACCCTCCCGCGTACTCACTGAGCACATGTGGACTCTCTGCTGTCCCTTAACCATACCAGGCATTCCTGCCTCAGGGCCTTTGCACCTACGGTTCCCTCTGCCTGGAATCCTCTTCTCCTTCAAAATCACACCTTCATAGCATTACTGAAGTACCTACTTCCCTGATGGCTAATTTAAAATAGCTACTTCCTCCCTACTCCATAGTCCCCTGCTCGTGTCTATTTTCTCTCCAGCATTTCACCATTTAACTTACTGTGTATTTATTGATGTATTTTGTTTATAAGCTCTCACCTCATCCTCCCTGCAATAAAAGCTCCATTTTGGTGCATTTTGTTAACTGCTATATGCCTAGTCCCTAGCATAGTGGCAGAGTGCGAGCAGTATTTGTTGAATGGATGAATAAATGTATGAATGATGCTAGGTGCTTTTACCTCTCAGTTATATCTTTTGATAAAGGTTTGATCTTCCTAATGTCACTAAATGGTAGCCATTATTATAATTACGTATTTATATATTCAAAATTTGCTGCACCTTGAAATTTAAAATGAATGGGAAGCATCTTTAGTGAATTGAAGCTCGATTTTTAAAACGCTATTTATTTTAATGTGCAGATGTCCTTTAAAGGCATCAGAGGTTGGGTGTGGTGGCTCACCCCTATAATTCTAGCACTTTGGGAGCCCAGGACGAGAGGATTGTCTGAGCCCAGGAATTTGAGACCAGCTTGGGCAACAAACTGAGACCTCATCTCTACAAAAAAATTAAAAAATTAGCCAGGCATGGTGGTGTGCATCTATAGTCCCACCTACACAGGAGGATGAGGCTGAAGGATCACCTGAGCCCAGCAGGTTGAGGCTGCAGCAGCTGTGATCTGCCACTGCACTCCAGCCGGGGTGACAGAGTGAGACTCTGATTCAAAAAAAATAAAATAAAGGCATCGGATATGAGATTGAGATTCAGAGGAAGACGTTGTTTTTTAACTTTTTTGTTCCATGTAAATGGCATAGATCGCTCCTGAATTTAAATGAATTACGAATTTTCATGTACACTTAAATTGGCCTTTCCTATGTTCGCATGAATTCTTCAACCCTTAAAACTGATTTTTAAATGTGTTTAAAGGGTGCATGACGGCAGATGTGTGGGCCTGGATGGGCTGCGTCTGCCTTGTTGAAGATAAGGCCTGCCTACTGAATTTCTGGTTTCCATTACAGCTGATGACATGAAAGAAATGCTTGTAAGAACAAATGTTTGGTTCCAGGCTGTAGCCTAATTTAATAGTGTACTTGAAAAAGAAAAGCTGATGATTCATTCCAAAACCCCTGGGGAGGGAGGGGAGATTGCAAACAATTTGGAAAGGGGTTAGGAAGCCTAGTAAGAAACCATTGCAGCAATCTTAAGCACCAAGAAAAGTCTTGTCGAAACTTGATTGAATGCTGATTTTTTTTTTCCAGAGCGATTTTAACTGAGGAAAGACTGTTAGATTCAGAACTCTTTTCTCACTGCTCTCATATGGGGAGTGGGAGTTTGTAATCATATTAATTTGTATGTTTTATAATATGAAGTATCTGGATAAAAGATGACTCTGAGGTTTTCATAACTGTGGTTTTTCTCAAAGCATTATGTGTGATTGTAATTTTTTGAGCGGCCACAACCCTAAGCAAATTTTTATGGAAGAAAAACAGAGCCTTTTTTTTTTTTTAGATAGAATCTAAGATCTACGACACATCAGCCATCTAAGTAGGTGGAGTAGACAGCTGCCATGGCCAAGCCCCAAAAACGCTGTGTGCTTGTTGATGCCTGAAACTGTGAAAATGAGGCATTTGTTTTCTTGGATTAAGACTTCATCTATTAAAATACTCATGGCCCTACTCAGGATCACACGTTAAACTTTCTGGGCCATTTTTATCCTAATGGTTACAGCCTCACAGGCTCCAGGTCTAACAGGCTCGGGGGAAAACAAGGGGACCCTGGTGGAGTGAAGATGAGGCTGTTGTGATGGGAGAGGCTGAAGCAAACACCCTTGCTACCTTACCACCCTTGGGGGTATACTTCAAAAGTCCTCTTAAGGTGAGGTAGGCCAGGCACAGTGGCTCACGCCTGTAATTCCAGCACTTTGGGAGGCTGAGGCAGGAGGATTGCTTGAGCCCAGGAGTTCGAGACCAGCCTAGGTAACATGGTGAGACCTCGTCTCTACAAAAAAGAAAAAAAAAAGAATTAACTGGGCATGGTGGCATGCACCTGTCGTCCCAGCTACTTGGGAGGCTGAGGTGGGAGGATCACTTGAGCCCAGGACTTTGAGGCTGCAGTAAGCCCTGAGCATGCTACTACATTCCAGCATGCTGTGTGACACAGTAAGACCCCGACTCAATTTTTTAAAAAAAAGAGGAGGAGGAGGAGAAGTCAAAGCAGGAAGGGAATCTGAACCCTTTTCCCTCCGTAGGGACCATTTTCATGCACTCTGGAGTCTTCCCTGCACGCTGGAGGAGCTAAGGTTGACATGGTAACGCGATCCTTAGAAAGCCTGAACACCTGATTCTCAGGTAACCCTAAACCACAGTCGGGATTATCATAGCAGTTAATCCCCCAGCATTAACCAAAACCACTCACTCAACTTTGATTAATGCGTGTTGCTTCTCCATAACAACCAGAGACATTCTATCATTTTAAAAGGTATTCTATAAAATACTTCTGATGCGGAGGAATTAATCTTTCGCCCCTCACAGTTTGATAAAGGAGTAAAAGCAGGGCTGCTGTGTATAAAAATGACTCCAGCCTGGCTGTTGTCTGTTAGGCTTCTTGGACCAGTTTTACTAGCTCCATGGTTATTTCACTGAGATAACAGTGACTTTTTATTTTAATGTCTCATCATTTAATTTAGTTATTGTCTTTTATATAATTTCCAAAACAACGCAATGCTTAGGAAGAGGAAAAAAAGGAGTAGAATTTGGCTTATTAAGCCATTTAAAAATGATACTTTCAATGTAGTATATATCTTTGCTTGTTAAAGCTATAGTACAGCTGTTCAATAAAAGGTCCTCTTGGCTTGTAAAACTTACCATGTTTTTTCACCATCATTAATTTAATTACCCTGTATTTAGCATATATTACGTAGCAGGTACCTAAGTGCTAGGTACTAAGGCCACAAAGCCGAAGTCTGTCATCCTGACCTTAAGTTGCACAGTCTAGTCAGTGCAAGGAGACAATTTACT
The DNA here is from genome assembly GCA_027257055.1 of Cephalopachus bancanus. Lineage (NCBI taxonomy): Eukaryota > Metazoa > Chordata > Mammalia > Primates > Tarsiidae > Cephalopachus > Cephalopachus bancanus. The sequence goes on from JAPVLO010000196.1 coordinate 406,678, forward strand.
GTCTGCTAAGAACATGACAAGAGTTTATGGATGACTCTGGAAGATTCCTCACCCATTGCTGGGGCACCAGAAAGCTTTTCTGTGGGGATTAAATGTCTGAGCTGAGAGTTTTAAGGATGTGAATAATGGTAGGAATTAACCAGATGAAGAAATGGTGGAGGAGTATTCCAGGCAGAGGGAACAGTATATGCAAAGAAACCATGGCGAGAACATATTTTCTCATTGTTTTTGCCTCTCTAGGACAGAACCCAATCACTGTTTAAAAAAAAAACAACTCCAAACCAAAAAAACCACAAACAATAAGAGAAGAAAAACCTACTTTATCACAGCAAGAATGCCCTGGTGGTAGTGACAAGAACAGACGACGAAAAAGGCAGTTGACGTTGTTTTAGGGCACCTGCCAAGGAGAGTGTTCATGTAAGAACTGCAAGGGCTTTTATAACACCCACATCAGAAAATGTCATCTTGTCTATGGCCACACCCGAACTTACCCAGTCTCCTCTGATCTTGGAAGCTAAGCAGGGTCAGGCCTGGTTAGTACTTGGATGAGAGAAAAAGTAATCAAAGGGAATAAAACAGCACACAAAATACACACGACTTTAAGTAGTGGCCTCATATGTTAGAGTTAGTGGGTTATGTGGATTTCATTTGGTAAATTTGGCACAATTTTTTTCATATTATTTTTATTAAATTGCTGTAAAGGAGTCCCTGCTTTCTTTTAAAATTCACCATTTAAGTGTACTAATGCAGTATTGTTTGTTTCTGAAATCAGTTGATTCCAGATGGATTCTACCAACCACCTATGAGACCATTGACTGGATTCTGTATGGAAATGAGATACTTGAGTAGATTTACCTGTGCACCTAAAAACCTTGCAGAAAAGCCAGGCGTGATGGCTCATGCCTGTAATCCCAGCACTGTGGAAGGCGGCGGTGAGAGGATTGCCTGACCCGAGGGGTTCAAGACCAGCCTGGGCAACCTGGCAAGACCTCGTTTCTAAAATAAATTTAAAAACTAGCCAGGCATGATGGCATGAGCCTGTGGTTCCAGCTACTTGGAAGACTGAGGCGGAAGGATCATCTGAGCCCAGCAGGTCAAGGCTGCAGTGGCCGTCAGCCTACCACAGCACTCCAGCCTGGGCAACAGAGTGAGGCTCCTACTCAAAAACAAACAAACAGACAAAAAAAACCTTGCAGAAAAAAGAAAAGAGCCGAAAGTTGTGGAATTCAACTTAGAATGGGGATAATTTACAGCAGTATCTTCTTTTGTCCAATAAGAGAATATTTGGGGGGAAATCTATTTTGTATCGCCAAATGAACTAATAATTGATTTTAAAAACTGAATTCATCAGTTATTGAATTTTGATTCCACATTCTTTTCAGATGATAGTCGTTATAATCTTTAGAAGAACAATCAAGATCAAGTGCTTATTGTGACACATCATAGACTTTTAAAGATATAAGTGATTGGTGATTTATCTCAGCCTTTCCTTCCGAAGGAAGCTGAGGGAGGTGACTTACCACAGTGGCAGGTGCGAGACCAAAACCTGGGCCTCCCGATTTTATTATATAAGCATTTAATGCTGCTGTGGCCGGGCCCTCCCTGCATGTAGAAAATATACTGGAAACTGGATTACAAAGTGGCTCATGCCTGTAATACCAACACTTTGGAAAACCAAAGCAGGAGGATTACTTGAGCATAGGAGTTCAAGACCAGCCTAGACAACATGGTGAGACCTCATCTCTACAAAAAAAAAATACATATATATATTTTTTAGCCAGGCATGATGTGTGTGCCTGTAGTCCCAGCTATTTGGGAGGGTTGAGGCAGAAGGATCGCCTGAGCCTAGAAGGTCAAGGCTGCTTTAAACTGTGATCGTGCCTCTGTACTCTGACCTGGGCAACAGAGTGAAACTCTGACGAGAGAGAGAGAGAGAGAGAGAGAGAGAGGAGAGAGAGAGAGAGAGAGAGAGACAGAGAGACAGAGAGACAGAGAGACAGAGAGAGAGAGAAAAGAAATGCCCTGGAGATCAACATCTATGGGAGAATGAAGGACTTAGGGCTGGGCAGAGGGAGGAGTTGAACTGGTCAAGCGAACCCACAGGTGCTCTGTAGCTGCCTCAAGACGGGCCTGAGGCCTCTATTACCTGCTCCCTAATCAACCAGTTATTGGATGCAGGCTGCTTTCAGGGAGGCACCATGACCTTGGGTAATGTGGCAATCTTTTGCTGAGGGCAATTCTGGGAGAAGAACTTAGCTGAAGGCACTCAGGCACCATCACTCCCAGCAGCTGGAGAACCATGAGTGCTACAGCGCTGAAGAAGGCACCATGGCCTCTACTGTCATGGCCAAAAATAGCTTGGTAATGATGTCTTCATGTACGTCCACTTGATTTTCACACTAGTTTATTGTTGTTGTTTGAGAAAGCAGGATTTATTGAGAGAACAGAAAAGCTCCCAGAGCAGGAGAGGACTGGAGGCGGTTGCCCAATTCTCCCACTAGTTAACAAGACCCTTGTTGACAGATCCCTGGGTGATACTGGGCTCAAAAGAAGCGTAGCGTATTGCTAAAAAGCTATCAGGAACTCAATAATATTTATTAATAGATAGAAATCAAAGAAATTAATTATAACATGAACTGTGGTTTGAAGAGAGTAAATTATTTAATGACACTTCCTCCCTTGATTAGAGCTACAGTTTGAAGTTAGGAATATGGTTTATCATGTTAAATACATTAAAATATTAATATTAGAAAATCTATTTGCTTTTTGGTTGGTTCTTAACCTACATCATTGGACGTGGGGGTGGGGGAAATTAGAAACCAACATGTTACGTTAAGATAAAAGAACACGAGGGTAAGCCCAAAGATACAACCTCCATGAAAGGCTCCCCTGTTGTCCTAATTAATTGCACAGAAGCCTAAGAGGGAAACCCCTGCTAACTTCTAAGTTAGCTTGATATCCTTTTTCATTTGTATCACCAAGGGGTACACAGTGAATAAGTCAATATCCCTGAAACTTACATTTAAAAATGCTAAACTTTTAATCTCCCTAACAGTTTCTTTTTTCAGTAAGAAGTAAGATTAAAGAAAATCTTCACATTTTAATGCTGGATGAAGACTTGAAGTCAGAAGGCTACAAGACCAAAATATAAGACTTCGTATGTCACTTTCTAAAAATGTGGGTTTACACTGAATGGTTCAGGTGTCCTCATTCCATCTGGAAGATCATTTGTGCCAAAGGAATATTTAGTGTTCCTACATACTACTGTCTGTGTGCATAAAATAATGTAGGCCTAAGGAAAAGACATCCTCAAGTTTTAACTAGCGCATCCAACAAGAAGCAACCTTCAAGAATAACAGTCACAAGCCAGGCTTGGTGGCTCAGCCTGTAATCCCATGCCTTGGGAGGCTGAGGTGAGTGGATTGCCTGAGCCCGTGGGTTCGAGACCTGCCTGGGCAACTTGGTGAGACCTCATCTCTAAAATAAATCAAAAAATTAGCCAGGCATAGTAGCATGTGCTGTAGTTCCGGCTACTTGGAAGGCTGAGGTGGAAGGATCGCCAGATCCCCGCAGGTCGAGGCTGCGGTGGCCGGGAGTGGCCACTGCACTCCAGTCTGGGCGACAGAGTGAGACTCCAACTCAAAAAAAGAATAACAGTCACAAGAGAAGAACCCAAACATCACAAATAGCTTTGAGAAGTGTAACGAAAGGCTTTTTGTGTCACAAAAGCATCTCCTTGGCAGGCCCAGCTGCAGCTGTTAACATTTCTGGAGCATTCAAAATGGGCAGATGTGCCAAAGTGTGACCGCACAGGACATCGTGTCTCAGTCATGGACGGGCCTAGAAAAGAGCGACCTCAGGAGACGTCACCCAGGGAGTGGTTGTGGCTGTCGCAGGGCTGCTGGTGTAAAACAAAGGGCTGCTCTTCTATTCTGTGACTTCTCAAATGCCAGATAATCAATGAGCTTCAGCTGAGCATTACTTTTAAAGAATATTGCACATAGTAAAATAATATTTGGATGTATTCATTCAGAGCACAAAACAACTTTCATGGAATTTTATAAATTTTTCTTTTGTGAATAATTTACTAAACAATTTATGATGCAAAGAAAAGGTAGTACCTTCCCAAGCAGCACTGAGGGGTCAGAGAGAACACGATGGTCTGTAGGGACCTTTGCTGGGGTTCCAGAACCAGTGTGTGCTCTAGCAAGAGAAATAAGGCAGATATCCTCATCTTCGTCCCCCCAAACCACTGCATGTAATGAAGTCACATTATGAATTTTCCTGCTTCTCTTTTCTTTGAATAAGACATTAATGTGTCATTTGAGCTGTCTTCACTCTAGTGAAGGAAACATCTCTCCTATCAAAAGTATGTCCACATGATGCTGGGCTCAGGTAATCCTTCTGCCTCAGCCTTCCAAGTAGCTGGAACTACAGGCGTTTGCTACCACACCTGGCTACTTTTTGATTTACTGTAGAGACGGTCTCACCAAGTTGCCCAGGCTGGTATTGGACCCCCGGACTCAGACAATCCTCTTGCCTCTGCCTCTCAAAGTGCTGGGATTACAGGCGTGAGCTGGCTTTAAAAGATTTCTGATGTCATGTTCCAGATCTTTCTAGTGAGATCTCTTAGGATGGTTTTTAAATAAATGTTTGCTTTTCAGTCCTCAAATATGTGACGGAAGCCTTTTAGGTTTTGGGATCTGGGGAGGAGAAAGGAACTTCAACCAGTAGCACCCTAAGTAGCTCTCAAGTTGTCCTTGGGCCAGATCATAGGTCTTTGTAACAGACTTCCTTCTCTGCATTCCACTCTCTCAGGAATCTTTCTGGTCCTCAGTTCCATTGTTATCTATCTGGTTCTTGTGCTCTATCCACTCCTTGGAATCTGATACCTCAGACTGTATCTTCCTCCCCAAGTTCACTACAGCCTGGGTCAGAGACTTTGTTTCCCTTTTGCTGATACCCTGCTGCTCAGGGTCATCCTCCTGCTCCTAGTGCTAAATCTTTGTGCCTGGCCCAAGTCACACTGAATTCTTCGCTTGCAAGATATTCTCTGAGGCTGTGGGTTAATGTCCAGCGTTTTGCATGATCTTTCGTAGTGAAAAGCAATGATTCACACATCATGGTCCTCTAGACTGGGAAGCTCTAAATCACTGTCTGTAGCATTGAATCCTGCCAACTCTGATAAACTGGTTTTTAAGAACCCCTTACAAGAATGAATGTTAAGGAAAGGAAGACTTGGGGGGAAAAAAAGAGTGTACAGACCACATCCTATTTAGCCAAGTGAGCTCTGTGTGGTGCTGGACAAAGCATCCTCAGTTCAGGAGTAGAAGCTGTCTCTCCCTATTCAACGTCAATTAAGGATTTTCCATGCAACCCAAGAGACTCCAGATATTGAAGGCAGTGCTTCCTGCTCGTTTTGCCCTTATAATTCCTACAGTTGACTTCTTTGAGGGTGGGGGGTATGTCTTATCCACAAAGGCAACTGTGTGCAGATCTGACACGATGCTGATTTATCCTGATTCAGCCCATCCTAAATGTCATGACACCTGGTTTATAATTCCAGTATTTTGTTTTTCTGCCAGTTTTAGAGATACTGTTTAAATTTCTTCCAGTCTACATTTACCTATCTACCATCCCTATCCACAGAATGTTGACCAATGGAATATCTAAAGAGTATTTGGACTGCTTTACTTTGATCTGGGAGACCTCCTGCCCTGTCACAAAATTCACATATAACAATTCCATACCCCATCTATTCCATTAAAACTATGACTTCTCCTACTGCTGCTTCCCTATTCTCAGCTCTCAGCTCCTACACATAAATTAGTACAAGAAATTTGCTTCATGATTCTGCACACGGTCGCTCACACTATCTAGTCTATCCTCTGCTAAAGACCCTTTGCTTTGCATCTGGTCCTTGCTTCCCACCAACTCCCTTGAACTTGATCATGGTGATGGTTAATTTATTTGTCAACTTGACTGGGCTGAGGGATGCCCAGATAGCTGGGAAAACATTATTTCTGGATGTGTCAATGAGGGTGTTTCTGGAAGAGATTAGCATTCCAATTGGTCACTGAGTAAAGAAGATCCATTACCACCAGCCTGGGCATTAGCCAATCCATTGAGGGCCTGACTAGAACAAAAAGGTGGAGGAAGGGCTGATTTTCTTCCCTTTTCTAGCTGAGACATGTGTCTTTTCCTGCCTTTGGACACTGGTGCTCCTGGTTCTCATGAGTTAGGATTGAGACTAGATTACACCACCAGCTCTCCTGGGCCTCCAGCTCACTGGTGGCACATCATGGGACTTCTCTCTTAGTTTTTATAATCAATGAGTCAATGTCTATAATCAGTCTCTTTCTCTTGATGTTTATATATGTACACACATATGTGTGTATATATATGTGTGTATATATACACACATACATAAATATATATTTATATGTACATTGTAGATATGCATCTATTATATATTGCATATAAATATACCATATATTGCAAATTTATATATATGTAGTCATGCACCACATAACGACATTTCAGTCGATGATTGACCACATGTTTGATCGTGGTCCCATAAGATTATAATACTTCAATTTTACTATACCTTTTGTATGTCTGGATATGCTTAGATACACAAGTACCATTGTGTTACAGTTGCCTACAGTATTAAGAACAGCCACATACTGTACAGATCTGTAGCCTAGGAGCAATGGGCTACACCATACAGCCTAAGTTTGTAGTAGGCTACACCATCTAGGTTTGTGTAAGTCACCATGATGTTTACACAACTAAATTGCCTAATGACACATTTCTCATAGTGTAAGCCCATTGTTAATGATACATGACTGTATATGTATGTACTAGCTCTGTTTCTCTGGAGAACACTGAATTATACAACCATCAAGTTGTTTCTTGCTTCCTACACTGATATCATCTAGGACTTCATTCACCTTTGCCCTGTGCCTCATGGTTGCAGGGGGAAACTTAACATTTTATGCTCTAGCTAGATCGAACTACTTATTCCCTTTGTCTATGCTATTTCCCCTGTCCAGATGCCTTTTTGCCTTTGCCTTCCTAGAGAATGCCTATTTCTCCTTGAAAGCTCATATTCCATGTATGTAATTTTCCTTCATCATTTCCCCTTTCCTCAACCCATATTAATTACTGCTCATTCTGAGCGATCTTTATACCTTGGCATTACTTCTGTTGCTTGTCACACCATAGCAGTCCTCCCCATATCCATGGTCTCACATTCTGCGGTTTTGTTACCAGTGGTCAACCACAGTCAGAAAATACTAAATGGAAAATTCCAGAAATAAACAACGTATATGTTTTAAATTGTGTGTCATTCTGAAGAGTGTGATGAAATCTCGAGCTATCCCTTTCTGTCCTGCTTGGGATATGAATTCCCTCTTTGTTCCGTGAGTCAGTCAGGAGCCATCTTGGTTATCAGAGCAACTACTACAGTACCTCAGCACTTGTGTTCAAGTCACCCTTGTTTTACTTAATAATGATCGCACAGCACAAGAGTAGTGATGAAATAATTGGATATGCCAAAGAAGCTGTCAAGTGTTTCCTTTAAGTGAAAAGGTGAAAGCTCTTGACTTAAAAAAAAAATTGTATGTTGAGATTGCTAAGATCTACAGTAAAAACGAATCTTCTATCTGTTGTGAAGGGAAAATAAATTAGTGCATAGCATCTTTAGGACTTAGTACTATTTGTGGTTTCTGGCATCCACTGAGGGTGTTGGAATATATCCCCGAAGATGAAGGGGAACTACGGTACATGGAAATTGCTTGTTTCTGCTTCTCCATGATACGTGGATTTCTTGACATTGGGGCCTTTGCAATTTTGATCCCCAATTTCTAGTGTAGTGCTTAGAACATAATAGGCCCTCATTTGTTTATTCAATCATTAGGTAAATATTAAGACCTTTTATGCTTCTACCCTCATGGAGCGTAGTAGGAAGCGGAGGCAGAAATAGCTGGTGTGTGTGTGTGTGTGTGTGTGTGTGTGTGTTGTGTTTTAAGTCAAATTGTATCACAACTTGACTTGATTGCCTTATTTTTCATTCTGTGATCAATCTACCATTACCCTTCAGAAAAGCCTTGATAGAGACTTCCTTTGAGTTCTGTGGTTCTTGGTTCCTGTTTGTTTTCACTTTTCTTTAAAAGGAAAACAAAAGAAACCAAAACTTCAAATGGCCAGTGACAGTCATGTCCCTTTGTACCTGAGCATGGCAACGTCTTAGTTTATCTCAACTTTGTGTTTTTATTTATTTATTTTTATTTTTTTTAACTTTTAAAATGAACCATTTATTAAATCAGACTGTTATTCTTAACAGTTATGTAAGTTACATGTATGTTTAAGTCAGAGTATTTCACATGGAAAATTTTTAAACTCCTATAGGCAAGTAAAATTGTATCACACAATATATAAGTAGGAAGGGAGTACTGCTAAACATCCAAATAAGGCAAGTATTTAAAAATAATAAAACAATTTTAAAAACTCAAGCATTCCTTTAAGAGAATTCAATACTACAAGCTAAATGACTTTCTGAGTGTATCCATACAATCAAGGCAGTGTTTCTCCTATCAAAATACCATAAAATGGAATAAGGCTCATTAATAGACACAGTTGCCCTCAAGATTTCAATCTCAGTTGCTTTCTTTAAATTAAAATTCACGAAGTAACAATTAAAGTACAATTAAAATATATCAAAAAACTGAATCTGCTACTCTAACAACAGCTGTCCATGCTTAATACTTAGTGGTTTATTTGGCCAAATTCTCTTTTCAGGAAAAAAAAAATAAGACAAGCCACTGTAAAACATTTAGTTTGAAATGTATGCTAATATCTTTCTTAGAAATCAAAAATTATGAAGGAAAGGCATTATTATAAGGAAGAGAAAGCAGAACACTAGAATGGCCAAACATTTTCAAGGAACAAGCACCACAAAGGACATTTGCATTCAGTTTTGTTATATTTATCAACGTGTTTCTCTTAGTCCAACCAAACCACTTCATCGAATTCTGAATCATTTTCGGAATCACTATATTGGACAGCGATACGGCGAGACAGGATAGGGGCAACGTCACTTTCAATGCGCTCGTGTTTAGCTTCCTGTTCACGCTGTTCTTCTACTTGGGTAGCTGAATACCTTTTCGTATTGCTTCCAGCAGGACACTCCTGGCGTCACTGATTACAGGTAGGGTCGATGGATGGCGCTTTGGCTCAGAAGCAGGTACAACTTGTGATGGAGGAGATGGAGGCATTAATGGAACATGGGAACCTGGGGCAGTAGATGGAGCTGGATGGAAGGCAGCGGGGTGGGGGGAGGACGGAGGTAACCCCTGAACTTCACCTTGTGGGAGTGGATGAACTGGTACGGTCTCACATACGGGGGCAGCTCTGGTGACCGGTGGAGAGGGCTGAACTCGAGGGGGTGCGACGGGAGGAGGAGCTGGGTGGAGAACCCCGGGGGCAATCCGGAGAGGAGCAGGAGGAGGGGGGACAGCCGGAGCCTGCAAGGCCGTGAGGGGCTGGGGGCGGGGGCGGGGGAGGCACTGGCTGGGAGGAGTTGAAGTCATCCAAGCTCTTAATGAGGACGTTGACAAGGCAGATGGCAGAGGTGGTGGTGTGGGGGGTGTTCTGCCTGTAGCTGGTGACTGAGGGCGATTTTCTGTCAAACCTGTAGCAGAACTGATACAGGTGGGTACGGGTTTCGCATCTCCTGCTCCACGCATTGGTGGAGGCGCAGGAGGCGCGTGGGATCTGACCAAGACCCTTTCCTCAGCTCTAGTCAGAAGCTCACTCATCTGACTAAACGGCAAGGCAAGGCAGACAGTGAATAAGACCCATCCATATGACCCACATATGTCTGAGGTCTTGTTTCAAAATGAGAGGCTGGCCATTAGCAACTTAATATGCTTACGGAAGAGATCAGCATCATCTTTGGCCAGCTCTGGACCTTGGGCCAGCTTCTGCCATTCTCTCCGCCTGTCATGAGGTGCTCTTGAGGTGCTATTTCTTTGGCCAGCTCTGGACCTTGGGCCAGCTTCTGCCATTCTCTCCACCTGTCATGAGGTGCTCCTGAGGTGCTATTTCTGGTTCATGAGGACGATCTAGATTTTTCTGCTTCTGTTTCCTCTTTTCCTTCCTCTTATCCTCTGTATCTTGCAACATTTTTTCTTTCCATAGATCAAAGAAATATGAAGGATCGGTATAGAACCTCAAACCTTCTTTACCATCATCTCTGTAAGGAGTGAGTATACTGAGAGGTGGAGGCTGCTCGCAAATGTCATACGTCTCCTGCAGTGGGTCTAGCGATCGAAACGCTGCTGATCTTGAATTGAAGAACTTCGGAAAGCTTTTCTCATTGTTATATCTTGCAAAGACAGTTCCTCTTCTTTTGGATCAAGCTGCGTGCGTAACACTAACATAAACCATCCACACGTTCTTGCAAGGAGTTGACTCTGAAGGAAAAATTATGTGCTTCATTGAATAATTCTCCAAACATATCTTCAGCATATTTACTTAGGCTACTTAGTTGACTAAATATATTTGCCAAGGAAATATTAGTTACACATTCCAATTCATTCTTAATGCCTCTAGGCAGGGCTGTGTGGCACAAGTGCCTAGGATTGATGTTTCTTTTCACCAATGGCATCTTGAGATCAACCTTTGTGCCAGTTCACCTTCAGGCCAGGCCTCCTCTTATCTCCGGACATATATTCCCGATATTTGCTGGTTATCTCTCTCTCAAGGTTCCGGGGGATCCTGGTGGAGGGGTCTCGCCTTACCCCCTCTTCATGCTTCGGCAGTGGGCGCCAGTCCGCCTAGGCACCCGGGACTCCACCTTGCTCTCCCGGGAGCATCAGGCTCCAGGGTGGAACCCGCTCTGGGCCCTGGCCGGGTAGCTAGGCCCACAGGGAACACTGCCTGGGGCACCCGCGGTCACCGGAACCCTGTGTTTTTATTTAGGAAAGAGCTTTTAAATCATAATAAGCCAAGATTTTTAAAAAAATATATCAATGTTTTAAATTAGAGTAAATTTAAGACTGAGGCGTTTAACCATTTTTCTTGTGAATTTGTTTAAAGTTTTTGTTTTTAAGTCGTTCTTGCCCAGATGCAATGGCTTACGCCTCAATCCCAGCTCTTTGAGAGACTGAGGCAAGAGGATTGCTTAAGCCCAGGAATTCGAGACCAGCCTGGGCAACATAGCAAGACCTCGTCGCGAAACAGAATAAATAAATAAAACAAATAAATAAATTAAATAAGTTGTTCTTGGCTGGGCATGGTGGCTCATGCCTGTAATCTTAGCACTTTGGGGGGCCCAGGTGGGAGAATCGCTTGACAGCAGGAGTTCGGGACTAGCCTGGGCAATGTTGCGAGATATTATCTCTACGAAAGAAAGGAAGGAAGGAAGAGAAATTCTCAATCGGGCTGCCAAAGGGAGCAGTCAGTATGGTTTGATGTGGGGGCAGAGGAGCCTATGGGTTCAAGCACACAACCTCTTTCCTGTGTTCCCCAGGCTTGGCGTTATCACTGCAACTGTCCTCTGGCTCAAACCAAAAAGTCAGTCTGTGAAAAACTCCTGGTTCCTCTGATGGAAGGGAAACTCACCAAGTCTGTTTAGACCATAATAATAGTACCAAGAATTACTTTATTGTAGTTGCTAGTCAGGAGCAAAGGAGATTGCCTGAGGCTGGGGATAAACGGAAGCTAGTTAATTGTATATGGTTACTTTGGAGAGCAGTTGTGCTTTCGAGTTTATATGTGAAACATCTGACTTCTGGATCCCTTGCATATGAATAGCAGCCGAAGCTAGCATTAGAACTTTCACTACTTTTTCTGATCCTTGACCTCCTTCCAAGGCTGGGCATGTGGTCACGGGGGCGAGGAGCACCCGGTGTTTCTGGTGCCCGTGCTGTGGTACCCCCAGAAGTAATATGGTGCTTGGAGGTTAGTGTATTCATCTGTTCAGGCTGCCACAACAAAGTGTCGTCCATTGGGTGGCTTCAACAAAAGAAATGCGTTATCTCACAGCTCTAGAGACTGGAAGTCTGAGGGGACAACATGGTTGGGTTCTGGTGAGCGCTCTCTCTCTCTCAGGCTGTATTTGGCTATCTTGCAGTGTCTTCACGTGGTGGAAACCCTCTGATGTCTCTTCTTTATAAGGGCATCAAGCCCATGATGAGGATACACCTTCATGTCCCCATCTAACACTACTCAGCTCCCAAAGACCCTGTCTCCAAGTACCATCACATAGGGGGCAGGAGCTTTAACACATGGAATTCATATCCGGGCTCGGTGGCTCAGCCTGTAATCCCGCGCCTTTGGGAGGCTGAGGTGATTGGATTACCTGAGCCCGCGGGTTCGAGACCCACCTGGGCAGCGAGACCTCATCTCTACAATAAATCAAAAAATCAGTCGGGCGTGGTAGCACATGCCTGTAATTCCGGCTACTCGGAAGGCTGAGGCGGAAGGATCGCCGGAGCCCAGCAGGTCGAGGCTGCGGTGGCCGGGAGCGGCCACTGCACTCCAGTCTGGGCGACAGAGTGAGACTCCAACTCAAAAACGAACAAACAAACAAAAAAATATATGGAATTCAGTTCATAGCAGTTACGTTTCCTGGGATCATCAGTGTCACATCCAGCAATATGGGGCTCTGTAGACGTTTGTGCAGTGACATCCTACAATCTTTTCTGTAACAAAAACGGATACAGAGGGCCAGGTGCCTATAACCCCAGCCCTTTGGGAGGCTGAGGCAGGAGGATTGCTTGAGCCCAGGAGTTCAAGACCAGCCTGGGCAATATAGCAAGACTTTACCTCTGCAAAAAATAAAATAAAATAAAAAAAAAAAATTAGCTGGGGGTTTGTGATTTCAGCTACTCTGGAGGCTGAACCGGGGTGACCACTGGAGCCCAGGAGGTGGATGGGCAGTGAGTTGCCACGACACTCCTGCCACTGCACTCCAGGTTGGGTGACAGTGAGACACTGACTCAAAAAAAAAAAGGATAGGAGTTCCAAATAAGAGATTCTTTCTGGTAATGTAGACTATATTAAAAAATATTAGAATACAGAAACATACAGGCTTTTGAATATATGTATATGGAACCTGTGAATATGAACCTATTTGCGTTTTGTGGTGAGTGACTTGACATGCATTCTAGGGCAGGTGAGACATACACATGAATCTTATCTCTCCTTTTCACTCTCCAACCCTCTAATCTTAAGAATGTGTGCAGTTAGCAGTGTTAACAAGGCCAGTGACAAAGGCACTGTGTCTCCTGAGCATACCTCCAGCATTCTCCAGTGTGACACCTTCCACATGACACAGCAGATGTCTCAGCTGTGTGTCACCCATCCAGGGAGGCTGAGCAGGAGGGTATGGATGAATCACTAACAATCTTCCCCTCTATAAAAACACCCTAGAGGACATTCCCTACGGAGTTGATCATATGTGTGCTGAAAAGAAGGCCAGGCGTAGTGGCTCATGCCTGTAATCTCGGCACTTTGGGAGACCGAGCTCGGAGAATCGCTTGAGCCCAGGAGTTCAAGACTGCAGTGAGCTGTGATCCTGCCACTGTACTCCAGCCTGAGTGACAGACTGGAAGCTCTGTCTCAAAAAAAAATAAGTAAATAAGTAAAAGAAAAGAAGAGTGGGATTTGAGACAGGAAATCACCTTGGTCTCATTAAGTTATGTGACCACAGACAAATCATTTATCCTCTCTGGACCTTAGTTTTCTCAACTTAAAAATGTTGGGGCCAGCATGATGCCTGTAATCCCACCTCTTTGGAGAGGCCCAGATGGGAAGATTGCTTGATCTCGGAAGTTCATGACCAGCCTGGCAACATAGCAAGTCCTTGTCTCTACAAAAAGTTTTTAAAAATGAGCCCAGTGGGGTGGTGGGTATCTATGGTCCCAGTTACTTGGGAGACTAAGGTGAGAGGATCATCTGAACCCGGGAGGCTGAGGCTGCAGTGAGCCAGGATCATGTCACTGCACTCCAGCCTGGGAGACAAAGCAAGACCCTGACTCCAACAACAACAACAACAACAATAACAACAACAAACAAAAAAATACCCACGTTGGGCCTTTTGACCTGATGGAGATGAACAGGCAATGAACTAAATAAATGAATGATTTGTGTAGTAAGTTAAAGGATGATAAGTGCTTATGGGGAAACTTTCAATATTCTGTGATAATGGCCCATTTTTATAAAGCGAGCAAAAGCATCATATAACCTATGAAGCAAAGAGAAAAGGGAAGAACCACTAGCCAGCAAGATGATGGATTACAATGTGCTTCTTTTGGAGAAAAAGGCAGATAGAGAGGCAGGCCTTGCGAAAACCAGGAGAGCCATTGATGGCGGGCCTGGCCTCCTGCACCTCCCGTGAGCCCTGCTGCGTCCATTCCCTCGGCTGTGACAGGTCCTGAGGCCACAGAGCATTATGAGCCTGAAGGGAGCAGCTGGGCCTCTGAAAAGTGCTAGAAATCAAAGTAATAAAAACTCTGGGAGGCCTAAAGCCCTTTGAGCACCATATACAAATTTAATGAGGAAAAAAATTATTTCTCTTCTGGGAAATCCCTTAGAACCTCTGACTGCCTTTGTGCAAGGGCACATGGACACAGGGGCCACCCTTGAGGGCAAGCCTGGAATGAGGTCCTCTGCTTTCTCCAGGGCCTTTAGTCTGGCGTCTTCTGAGGACAGCACAGGAGCATGCTTTGGGTTGGAGTGCTGTGAAAACATTCACCACATGTTCCTATACTCCTAGAAATCAAAATTGTAAGTCCTCACCTGAACGTTGACTACTGCTTTTTCTTTAAAATGAAGGGGTTTTTTTCTGAGTTGGAGTTTCACTCCGTCGCCCAAGCTGGAGTGCAGTGGCACACTCCCGGCCACCCCAGTGTCGACCTGCTGGGCTCTGGCAATCCTTCCGCCTCAGCCTTCCAAGTAGCCAGAACTACAGGCACACGCCACCACACCTGGCTAGATTTTGATTCACTGTAAACACGAGATCTCACCAAGTTGCCCGCGCTGGTCTCGAATCTGCGGGCTCAGGCAATCCACTTGCCTGCCTCAGCCTCCCAAAGTGCTGGGATCACAGACTGAGCCACTGAGCCTGGCCCGGTTGTTTTTTATTTTTTTAATTTCAGATATTGGAAAGGTTATCTTTAAGGACACTGGTTCTAATTTCTTTCTTTCTTTTTTTTTGTTTTTGAGTTGAGGTCTTACTCTGTTGCTCAGGCTGGAGTGCAGTGGTACAATCAGGGCTCACTGCAGCCTCCACTTCCTGGGCTCAGGCAATCTTTCTTGCTCAGCCTTTCAAGTAGTTGGGACTATAGGTGTGCACCACCACACCTGACTAATTTTTAATTTTTTTTGTAGAGATGAGGTCTCGCTATGTTGCCTAGGCTGGTCTCGAACTCCTGGGCTCAAGCAATCCTCCCACCTCAGCCTCCCAAAGTGCTGGGAGTACAGGTGTGAGCCACTGTGCCCAGAAACAATATCTGTTGAACGAATGAATGAATAATTGTTCTGCTCATTGCCTACTTTTTTACATAATAAAAAGGTACAAGGTTTTCAACTTTACTAGTCAAATTAAAGATAATTAAAGTACTTTTAAGAATTAAAAAACTACTATTACAGTCCACAGTCAGTTTGCTACACACAATTTTCCCCTTCCTTGTTGCTTAATTTAACAATTCAAATATGTAATAATATAAAATCAATGTCAGTTTAGCAGTTGCCAGTTGCCAAAAAGTTTAAAGAGTATTCTTCAATCCTCCCAAATTTACATCTATTTCCACAGTTCCCTATGGTATTTTTTTTTCTTACAGAGGGGAATTGATGATGAAAATAGGGTAACACTAGGCACCAGCTGTCATTTCTTTTAAAGTTTCCATTATTTCAGTCTTTTGGATTTGAATAATCAAAAATTTATAATCTGTTTTAAAATATAAATCCTTTCAGCTTTTTGCTTTTTAAAATTTGCACACTTGACTGGGCTTGGTGGCTCAGCCTGTAATCCCAGCACTTTGGGAGGCTGAGGCGAATGGATCGTCTGAGCCCACGGGTTCAAGACCAGCTCGGGCAACTTGGCGAGACCTCATGTCTACAATAAATCAAAAATTAACCGGGCGCAGTAGCACGTGCCTATAGTTCTGCCTACATGGAAGGCGGAGGCAGAAGGATCGCCGGAGCCCAGCAGGTTGACACTAGGGTGGCCATGAGCATGCCACTGGCATTCCAGCCTGGGCAACAGAGTGAGACTCCAACTCAAAAGAAAAAAAATAAGTGCATACTTTTTTAATCACCTGCCTCAAAACTTTCACTCAGGGATCACAAAGGCATTCTTTTTTCGAAAGGAAAATGTGGGTAGTGAAGGTATCAACCTTTAAAACCTAAAAGAAAGGTATGTTTTGAACTGAAAAGGGAGGCTGAAGGAAACAATAGGTAAGGCACTGGAGAGGAATCTTCCATCCATGGCTGCTCTCACTGGTCTCCCAGCCCTCCTCCCTGCTCTCACCAGCTCTCTGTCCCTGGTCTACAATTCCCCCATGCAATACTCAACTCCAGTATTTTCTGACCATGCCGTGCTTTTGGAAAATATTCTGGCCCTGCACACACTGTTCCATCTACCTGTGATGCCATCTACCTCTTCTGTCTGGAAACTTTATTCTCATCCTTCACAACTCAATTCAGCTGTCACTTCTACAGGTAACTCTTCCTAACAGCCAGCGACCTTTTCACCTACCCCACCTCCTAAAGAAACCTGACCTGGTCCCAGAAGAGATCTGCTTATTTCCTCTTCTAAGAGGACTGCACACAGCGTTCAGCCACTCAAATGTTTTATTCAGTGCCTGCCGTACTAGATGCTGGGAAAGCAGTGGCAAACAAAACAGTCAAGTCTTCATGGGTCTTTTGGTCGGGTGGAGAGGAACAGACAATTAACTAAATAAGTGAATGATGTAGGTGAATGATGTAGGTGAATGATGTAGTAAATAAGTGAATGATGTAGGTGGGGAAACTGGAACAGGGAAGAGGGAAGGAAGTGCCGGAGAAGGAAGTGTGTGTGGGGGAGGGGAGATGCCTACCTCGGGAGATGGTGTAGTCAAGGAAGATCCCAGTGAGAAGGTAACATTTGGGCAAAGACTCCAAGGAGGTGAGGGAGCAATCTGAGGGGAGAAATGACAAGGGGAGTTCCAGGCAGAAGGAACAGAAAATGCAAAGACCTTTTAGTAGGAGCTGGTCAATATTTGAAGAACAGCATGGAGTAAAGTGAGCAGAAGCCGGAGTAATGGAGCCTGCATCAGAAAATAAAAGAGTAGATCCGGGCCTAGGTCTCAGGGATCTTGGAGGTCATTGTAAGGACTTTGGCTTTGACTAGGAGTAAGACTGGAAACTGTTAGAGAAGTTCATCAGAGAAGTGACTTGATCTGAGTTTCATTTTTAAAGATGCCCGCTAGTTGTTACAGAATATGGATTGTTGAAGAATAAGGTAATACTTGAGATAAGAGAAGATGATGACTTGGGCCAAGGCTGAAGTAGAGGAGGTAGTGGGAAGTGGTCAGTTTCAGGACCTCTGTTGAGGGTAGAACCAACAGGATTTCGTGATAAAGTATGAGCTATGAGAGAAAGAAACAAGTCAAAGATGGCACCGAGGTTTTTTGGCCTGGAAAGATGGAGGCGTTAATGAAATCAGATGATGAAAACCGTAGATGGAGCAGATTTGGAGAAGACTAGGAACTGGATTTTGGACATGCTGAGTTTGAAATGCTTTTTATCCTTTAAAGGAGAGATGATGTCAGATTGTTAGTTGGAGCCTGGAGTTTGGGAGAGATATCTGCTAGGGATAAAAATTTTAAAGTCATCAACCTACTATTGATTCTTAAAGTCATGACACTGAATAAGATCATGAAGTGAGTGGCTATAGAAAAAAAACACAAGAGGTTCAAGATCTGAGCCCCAGGGTACTCCAGTGTTAAGTGGCTACACATACAAGTCTATTATAGCATGGTCACATTTTGCTGTAATCATTTGTGATTGTCTCACACTTCCACTAAACTGTGATCTTCTTTATGGAAGGAACTGGATCTTATTTTTTTTTAACAGCTTTATTTGAAGCTGTTTATTTGAACACTGACCTGCCTGGATGCAGTGGCTCATGCCTGTCATCCCAGCACTTTGGAAGGTGGAAATAAGAGCCCTAGGGTTTGAGACCAGCCTGGGGAATTTGACAAGACCTCATCCCTATAATAAATCAAAAAAATTAGCTGGGCATGTGGTACACCTATGGTTCCACCTACTTGAAAGATTGAGCTGGAAGGATCACCCAAGTCCAGCAAGTTGAGACTATGGTGGCCATACATGTGTGCCACTGCACTCCAGCCTGGATGACAGAGTGACACTCCCATTCAAACAAAACAAAACACTGACCCATTTCCCATTTAAATACACAATTCAATGATTTTTAGTTTTTACTAATTTTGTGTCTTCTATAACAACTATGTGGTAAACAATAAATGGTTTAGAATGAATGTTGAATTTTTTTTTTTAAAGTGAGAAAGCAGGACATATTGAGAGGACAGAGAAGCTCCCACAGTCGGAGGAGACCCTAAGTGGTTGCCTGTCTGGGGCCGAAAATCTGGTGCTTATATAGCCCTAAGTCCAAGCCGATTGGCTAGCACTAGCTATGAGCTATTGTTGTTCTGATTAGTCAGCATTAAGGACCAATTGGCAGGAGGTAGGAGCCTAAAGGGGAGCTGATTGGTTGCTTTACGATTCCAGCAGTGAGTAATTAAGCTCCAGCTTGAGAGGTTTGCAGGGAGCTTATTTACCAATGCTGAGCCTGAGAGGCCTATAGGGAATTTGCTACATTGTTACCAGAGGACCCTCCTGTCTGTCTGCCTAGCCTTTTTGTACCTATCTCCTGTCTCATTCCCCCCTCTGAAGTAGTAACCCTAACTGCCATTAGGGAGTAAGGACAATGACCGGTCTGGCTACTTCCTGCTGATCTCGAGCATCCAAAGGGGACAGCCACTAGGGATTCTCTGGAGGGCGATCCAAAGGTCCTCGGTAGAAAGAAGCTTCCGTACAATGTTCCATCTGCATCACCATTTAGAGTTTGATGGCCGCTAGGCTAGAAGAAACAAACTTTATAAGAAGGTTAACTATATATGGACCAAACACAAGCAATATAACAAAAGGAGCTATTAAGGGAAAAACCCATGTCCATATAATGCAAATCCATAGAGAGGATAAAAAAGATTGCAACCAACTGGGCCTCGAAACTGCCTGCTTTTGTAAAAAGTCAGTGCTTTTATTGTTTTATAACCTGTAAAGTCTCTTTTATTTGGGAGGAAGTGTTAGTATAGAAACTACAAGTTTCACTTAATAATACGTATGCTCCTCCACATCCCACCTGCCGCCATGAGCATATCCAATGTTTGAATAATTACCCTGTTGAGCCATGGAGGGTGTGAGAGGGTGCTTATAAGAAGCTAGGACTAATGATACTAAAAACAGGAAGCAAGATAGGGTAGGTATTTTGCTTGTTCCTGTGAGGGAGACTTCTAGGGAAGAAAACAATCCCATGGACACTCAGAATTAAGGGGTCCTTGACAGAGATGTCTAACGATACAAATCAAGATGAAAACAAAGGCAGTAAGTATAGGTAGAACCATCAGGAGGCAATCCATAGGCAGTAAGTAGTGGCACTTATCTTTTACGATCTTTTATTTGATTCTGCTTGCTCTTTCCAGTCAGTTGAGGCAACTTCTTCTGGACTCCAGACTTTCACTCTAGTGTGATGGATCCACAAGTCTATTCCAGCAACCTTTACCTTCTATCGAGCCCCATGTTTGGGTGCCAAAACTGATGTGGATTTTTCAGGTCAGCCTGGGCTTCCAGAGTGTCAGCTCAATGGGTCCACCAGCCAAGCCCCAGAGAGGGTCACCGAAGGACTGGTAAGCCTCGCCTTGAAAGTGTCAGTTCTAATGGGCTGGCGAGCCAAGCCCTTGAGAGTGTTGCAATTCAGTGGGCTGGCAAGCCTAATCCCTGGAGTGTTGGCTTTGATAGGCTGGCAAGTCAAGCCCTGAGGGTGTTGCTGGTTCGGCAGGCTGGCAAGCCTAGGCTCCTAGGTGTCTCGCCTTCTTCCAGCAGCTCTCCTGGTTCAGCTGGCTCCATTGGCTGACAAGTTAGCCTCTAGGTTGCACGGTTCTTCAGTTCTGATGATCTTCTGCAGCTCTTCAGGTCACAGCTCCTCAGGGACGAGGTTCTTGTCTCATGCCCAGGAAGAATGAGAGACACGGACACCCAGAAAGTGAGAAAGCAGGATTTATTGAGAGGACAGAGAAGCTCCCACAGTGGGACGGGATCCAAAGGGATTGCCTTGAATGTTGAATTTTTAAGCGAATAAATAAATGAATGACTGTATGTGGTTTTAGATCAGCCCTTCATATCACTGGACATCACTGCATACAAAGCAAGGGTGGTGACTAGAGGATTTTAAATTCTCTTTCAACTTTGCAATGTAAAGTTTCCAGAGGTGTGATAGTTACTTTTATGAATCAACTTGGCTAGACCATGGGATGCCCTGATATTTGATCAAACATTATTCTGGGTTTTTCTGGGTATGAATATTTGTATTTGATAGACTGAGTAAAGTACATTGCTCTCCCTATGTGGGCGAGCTTCATCCAATCATTTGCAGACCTGCAGAGAAGAAAAAGCCTGAGTAAGGGGGAGTTCTTCTTGCCTATCTGTTCAAGCTGGGACATCAGTCTTTTCCTCTTTCAGGCTCCAACCAAAAAATCAGTTCTTCTTGGGTCTCAAGCCTGGTGACTTCAGACTGGAACTGACATCCTTGACTCTCCTGATTCTCAGGCCTAAAAAATTCTAGATATAATTTTAGCAAATCGTATTCAGCAAGATATAAAAAGGATAACACATAGTGAAAAAGTGAGGGTTTATTCCAAGACTGCAAGGTTGGCTAATGTTTGAGTATTGGTCAATCAATGTAACTCACCACACTGAGGGTGAATTTTGTCAAGAAAAGATCCTTCGATAAATTTGGAATGGAAGGTAACTTTTCAACCTAATAAAGCACATCTATAAGACAAAAACAAAAACCCCAAGCCAAAAACCTTAAGGTGAAGATCACCTCTAATGTTGAGAGACTGGATGTTTATTCCCTAAGGCTGGGAATACAGCAGATTTGCCCCCTTTACCATTTCCATTCAACATTGTACTGGAAATCCTGGTAGGACTATTAGGGGTAGAAGGGTGGTGAGGTGAGAGAGAGAGAAGCAGAGGAAATACAAAATTGAATAAAGAAATAAAACTGGCATTATTCATAGATGAAATGATTGTATTCATAGAAAATCCTGAAGAACCAAGAAAATGATAACTCATAAATTCTCAAGATATAAGGTTCTAGCTGGGATGGGAGTGCATAGCTGTAATCCTAGACACCAGGGAAGTTGAGGCAGGAGGATCACTTGAGCCCAAAAGCAAGACTTTGTCTCAAAAAAGGTAAAAGGTTGATATACAAAAGTCAACTGTATTTCTATATAATGAAATAAACACTATAACAAGTAACAAACATATGGAAATGAAATAAAAATTCTATTTATAATAACATTAAAAAATACTTATGAGTCGGGCTCGGTGGCTCAGCCTATAATCTCGTGCCTTTGGGAGGCTGAGGTGAGTGGATTGCCTGAGCCCGCGGGCTCGAGACCCGCCTGGGCAACTTGGCGAGACCTCATCTCTACAATAAATCAAAAATTTGCCGGGTGTGGTAGTGCACACCTGTAGTTCCAGCTACTTGGAAGGCTGAGGTGGAAGAATCTCCAGAGCCCAGCAGGTCGAGGCTGCGGTGGCCGGGAGCGGTCACAGCACTCCAGACTGGGTGACAGAGTGAGACTCCAACTCAAAAAAAACCAAAAAACTTATGAAAATATAATATATATAAAACCTATAGACTAAAAAATACAGAAGACTGCTGAGAAAATTTAAAGGTCTAAATAAAAGGTGAAATATACTATGTTCATAGTATACCAGGCTAATTGTAAAAATTGTCAAATGGATTCTAAAAGAACACAAACTATTCATAATAATTTTGAAAAAGAAAAAGTTGGAGAAATTACCTGATTTCAAGAAGCTACAGTAATCAAGACAGTGTGATTTGTCAAAACAATAGAGGTGTAGCTCAACATAATAGAATACACACCAAAAAAACCACATACATCTATGGTAAATTGATTTTCAACAATTGTACAAAGGTATTATAAATCAATGGGAAGGTATAGTCTTTTTAAAAGGTGGCTAAAACAACTAGAAATCCATAGGGGAAAAAAATGAACCTCAATCCTCATCTCACACCATACACAAAAACTTACTCAAAGTAGATCACACACATAAATATGAGAGCTAAAATTTTAAAACTTGTGAAAAATAGGAGAAAAATCTTTGTGGCATTGGAATATGCAAAAAATAAAACTATATTTGATAAGATACAAAAAAGCACAAACCATAAAAGAAAATAATGACAAATTATATTTCATTAAATTTTTAAAAATTGTTTTTCTTTCTTTCTTTCTTTCTTTCTTTTTTTTTTAGTTGGAGACTCACTCTGTCGCCCAGACTGGAGTGCAGTGGCCGCTCCCAGCCACCGCAGCCTCGACCTGCTGGGCTCCAGTGATCCTTCTGCCTCAGCCTTCTGAGTAGCCGGAATTACAGGCTTGCGCTACCACGCCTGGCTGATTTTTGATTTATTGTAGAGATGAGGTCTCGCCAAGTTGCCTAGGCGGGTCTCGAACCCGTGGGCTCAGGCAATCCGCTCACCTCAGCCTCCCAAGGCGCGGGATTACAGGCTGAGCCACCGAGCCCACCTAAAATTGTTTTTCTAATGACATCTTTCAAAATATAAAAATGCAAGCCACAGACTGGAAGAATGTATCTGTAACACATATATTTGCAAAGAACTTGTATTTAGAATATATAGCAAACTTTTACGATTCACTATTAAGAAGAAAAATAACCCAATTAAATGTGCAAGAAATTTGAACAGACATCTCACAAAAGAAGGTACAGGGAATGGCCAATAATTACATGAAAAAAATCCATCAGGGAAATGCAAATTAATCATTAGGAAAGTGTACATTTAAGCCACAATAAGATATAACTTCACACTCATTAGAAAGACTAAAATTTAAAAGACTGACAATCCCAGTTGTGAGTGAGGATGTGAAACAACTGATAATTTCTCATAAAATGAAATATACACCCAGCCTATGAGCCATCAAACCTACTCAAAGTATTTACTCAAGGAAAATGAAAATGTGTGTTTACAAAAAGCAAGAGTACAAGAATGTTCATAGCAACTTTATTTATAATAGCCCAAAGCTGGAAATAACCCAAATGCCCATCAGCAGAAGATTGACCAAACACATTGTGGCATGTCTTTACAAGAAAATACTACTCAACCATAAAAAGCACACTCTTCCAAAAGGCAACGATGTGAATGAATCTCAAAAACATTATGCTGAGCAAAAGAATTCAGATATACAAAATACACACTGTATGATTCTATTGGTCTGAAATTCTAGGAAAAACAAACTAATCTATAGTAACAGAAAGCAGATCTGGGCGGGAGCAGCCGGGATCTGGCCAGTGTTTTCTCACTCACTGGCCGTGTGAGCTGAAGCAGGTCTCTCCATCTCTCTGCTCTTGGCTTTTTCTAATGTAATAGATAATTAAATACACCCTGGTCATATGTACCGGTAGATCTTCAAGGTCCCTTCCAGCACTGAATTCTTGCTCTCTTCTGCATCCAGACCTACGGAAGAGTAAAAAGAAATCGTATATTCATGGCGTTTACATTGAATTCCTATGAAGCGTTTTTGTCAGAGAAGAAGGGCATAATTGTCTAGCATAAGTTTTTGCGAGAGAAAATTATGAATTAATAGCAAACTAGGCCAGAGTGCTGAAGAAAGAGTTCCAACTACAGCAGCAGGAGGCCTGTGCTTTTGAGAGGAAATGCTGAGTAAAGGGTGGGGTGAGTAACAGAAGGAAATAAAAGCAAAAAGCTGGGCTTGGTGGCTCAGTCTGTAATCCCGCGCCTTTGGGAGGCTGAGGTGAGCAGATTGCCTGAGCCCGCAGGTTCGAGACCCACCTGGGCAGCGAGACCTCATCTCTACAATAAATAAAAAAATCAGCCGGGCGTGGTAGCGCGCGCCTGTAATTCTGGCTACTCGGAAGGCTGAGGCGGAAGGATCACCGAAGCCCAGCAGGTCGAGGCTGCGGTGGCCGGGAGCGGCCACTGCACTCCAGTCTGGGTGACAGAGTGAGACACCAACTCAAAAAAAAAAAAAAAAAAGAAAAGAAAAAGGAAATAAAAGCAGAGAGAAAGAGAAGAGCAACATTTAACAAAATGAAGGTTCAAGTCACCTCCCTGCTACATATTAGGTACTGGAAACGTTAGGTCCATTTGTTTTCCTGCAAGGCATTATTCAGAAGCCAGTAGTATTTACAGCAGTTAAACAGATTGCAGAGAACAAAAAGCTTGAGTAAGAGGGAACTCTTCTTGCATGTCTGTTCAGCCTAGAACACCGGCCTTTTCCTGTCTTCTATCTCCAACCGAAAAACCAGTTCTTGGGTCTCAAGCTTGGCGGCTTCAGACTGGAACTGACATCATTGATTCTCCTGATTCTCAGGCCTAAAAAATTTTAGATGTCATTTTGGCAAATCGAATTCAGCAAGATATAAAAAGGATAACACATAGTGGAAAAGTAAGGGTTTCTTCCAAGAATGCAAGATTGGTTAATGTTTGGGGGCATTGGTCAATGTAACTGATCATACCGAGAGTGAATTTTGTCATGATAAGCATTTTCAATACATTTGAAATAGAAGGTAACTTCCTCAACCTAATAAAGCACTTCTATAAGACAAAAACAAAAACCCCAAACCAAAAACCTTAAGACTAAGAGCATCCTTAATATTGAAAGACAATGTTTTCTCCAAAACACTAAAATTCATTAAAACATTCTTTTCTTTTTTTAGAGGCAGAGTCTCTGCCATCCAGGCTGGAGTGCAGTGGCATGATCATAGCTCAATGCAGCCTCAAACTCCTGAGCTCAAGTGATCTTCCCACCCCAGCCTTGCGAGTATCTGGGACTACAGGCACACACCACCAAGGCTAGTTTTACAAATGCATTTCAAAGAGCATTTCACTAGGCTCTTCCCAACAGTCCTGAGAGGGAGGTACTGTGCTTCTGTTTACCCTCTCCAAACTATAGGTGGAGAAACTGAAATACATATCACTGTATTACCTTTCTATAAAGCCCAGCTTTGGATAAGGAATTGTGGGCCTGTAATACCTAACTTGCTGGGCTGTAGTCAGGATTAAATGTGATAATGTAAGTAAAGACTCTGACACAGATTCAGTTCTCTCTAATGAGTAGTTACTGCAACTAAAAGGAACTAAGTCTTTTTTTAGTTGGGGGTCTCACTCTGTTGCCCAGGCTGGAGTGCAGTGGCACCATCACAGCTCCTCAGAATCAACCTCCTGGGCTCAGGTGATCCTTCTGCTTCAGCCTCCTATGTAGCTGGGATTATAGGCACGCACCACCACACTAAGCTAATTTTTCAAATTTTTTTTGTAAAGACAAGGTTTCACTATGTTGCCCAGGCTGGTCTCGAACTCCTTGGCTTAAACCATCCTTTTGCCTCAGCCTTAGCCTCCCAAAGTGCTGGGATTACAGGAGTGAGCCGCTGTGCCTGGCCAGAACAACCAATATTAGCCGGTAAAATTTGTAAAGTGTCTTGGAGTTTCCAAGATTAGGAAGATCTGATGGCAAGACCACTCAAGACAGAGGAAACCGCTTCAGTCAAGTTAATTGTGTGACAGGGGAGGGTATGTTTTAGAATGTGAAAGAGGGAAGTGGCACTGGGTCTAGGGACTATAGAAGATTAGGCCAGAAAGTTTGGTTGGGGCTACAAGTTGTGGATCGCTTGAATTGTTTACATGCAGTGGCAGGAGGACTAAAGCTGGGTCTGTGGGGAAGGAAGGACTGCTGGGGCTTGACATAATCGTATCAGTGTTTTAGGAAAAGAACTCTGGTGATGGTGCAGAGGATGGGCTGAGATAGGGGACAGGTGGAAGGACCAGTCAGGATGCTCTACACTGAGAATCAATGAAGGTCAGACTTGGGGCTGCAGAGAATGAAATGTTGGGATTATTGGGAGTCTCATCCAGGATTTGGCAACTGATATTGACGGGAGCAGGTGAGAGGGGGATTCTGGGGCTGAAATGTCTCTGAGACTTCAAGTGTCAGTCACATCTGGCACAGTTTTGACTTGGGATCAATAGAGAGAAGGACTAGGTTTGTATGGAAGGTTGAGTTCAATTCAGGATGTGCCGAGTCTGAGATGCTGACAGAACATCCAGTTGGAAATGTGGGCCTGGGACTTGGGAGGTGAGGCTGCTGGAGGCGAGGGACAGTCATCCCTTAAAGATCCCAGTGGAAACTATCCAAGTGAACGAGATCACTGAAGAGGAACTTGTAGCACAACGCAAGTATTGTCAATATCAGTAACCACTACAGAGATGGGCATGTGCTTGGGAGACCTTGGCTCATAATGGGAAGCGCATTCAACAAAACTAAAAGTAAGTCCTGCCTGATCTTGTACATGGATACTGTTATCTATGAATCTTATAACACCGTGGGGTAGAAAAAAGAGGAAAGAGTTGAAAATTCTTGTTAAGATTCATATTTTTGAGATTTAGACAAAAGAAGAGGAACCAGAAAAGGGAAGAAAGATCACATTTTGTAAAAGTTACAGTAAAGCTCCAACAGCTAATTTATATTATCTTCTCCAGTATTCCTAGACCATAGATGAGGAAGAGGATGCACAGATAAAAAAGATGCATAAAAGCTAAGGGGACATTTGGGAAGCGCCAAGTGCATGACATAGACAAGAAGCACTCTGTAATCATGATTTAGGCTGAGTCTTGAAGGGCGGCAGAGCTTAGCTATGGCGAGAGCAGAACCATGCAGGTCAGGGGAACTCATGGGCTGAAGACCAAGAGTCTTCTCTGAACTCATATTTACAACAGAAATGCATAATGCTTGCAGCCTGTCTCCATTTTAACTCTACCTTTTCCACTTTTTCCCAGTGCTGCTGGAACATCTTTAAGTGCCATCAGATCTGGCAAAACAGTGGCATTGGATTTTCCTTTTAAATATCAGCACGTATCAGCTTTCTCGTTGTTTCCTATTTATTTTACTTCCAACATTTATTTACAGTCCTTTGATTTTTAAATGTTAACTCTTTAATGTCAAATAGTACGGCATTCTGAACTATTGACATTATGACTAGAGATTCTTAAAGAACAATTAATTCCCAATTACTTTCACATTAATGGTCTGAAAGTTGTTCCCCTCCTCTCACAACTCAGGAGGACCCCTGGAGCAAGGCCACGTTCCAGATTATAACGGACATTTGCTGCCGCTTGGCTTCTCAGCACGAGCTCCAGTCACTTGCACTATCCCTTTACGGTCTCCCTAATCCCTGCACACATTTTTATAAATTGTCCCTTTTTATGAAAACAAGCCCCCTCCCACACACACATTTTCACAAATGAATTGGAAAGTACCGTTATATGGCAGTGGTGACCAACCTCCAAAATGGCCACTAGTGATCTCTACCTCCTGCCTCCTTATGTCTCCTCCCACACTGCATCAGATTTGGTTAATGTGACCAATAGAATAAGTGTCACTTCCAGGATTAGAACCTGGAAACAGGGTTTCCTTCTTGTTGGCATTCTCTCTCCCTCTCTCTCTCCCTCTCTCTCTCTCTCTCTGATTCTCACTCAGCAGCCCCATGGACAGAAAAGCAGATCCTCCAGCCCTAGTCCAAACTTAAATGACGACAACACCTGCCAGTAGCTTAACTGCAGTCTCTTGAAAGAGTAAGCCAGAACCAGGTAAGCTGGTCCCAGATTCTTGGCCTTTGAAGACACTGTGTGAGTTAGTAAATAGTCATTATTTCCAGTTTCTACATTTTGAAGTGATTTGTTACACAGCAGCAGATAACGAACACAGGCACCCTGACTGGTGCACTCCCTCTCTCTTACTCTTTATATTTGGGCAATCACCTTCTAACTGTCACGCATCTGTTCACTTCTCCTCTCCTTCACTGCCAGTATTTTGTTCAAGTCTGGCCATGTGTGGTAGCTCACACCCACAATCCCGGCACTTGGGGAGACCGAGGCGGGAGGATCGCTTGAGGCCAGGAGTTTAAGACCAGCCTGGGCAACATAGCAAGGCCCATCTCTACAAACATAAGGGAAAAAAAGTGCCGGGCACGGTGGCATGTGCATATAGTCCCAGCTACTCAGGAGGCCAAGGTGGGAGAATCGCTTGAGCCCAGGAGCTCAAGACTGCAGTGAGCTATAATCATGCCACTGTACTCTAGCCTAGGTGACAGAGTGAGTTCCTGTCTCTCAAAAAAAAAAAAAAAGAAAAAAAATTAAAGAACTATTATTCATCTTACTGACCGATGTCTATCTTCATCGCTAGATTGTAAACTCCACTCCACATGTCTCCACATTGTCTACTTGTTTACCAATACCTGGCTCTGAGCAGGTGGTCAATTAATACTTGTTGAAAAATTAAATAGATGAGCTGTGATGTTAGACAGACATGGATTTGAATACTTAATCTACTACTTACAAAGAGTCTGACTTGAGCACAGTTTCACCATCTATAAAATGTGAATAAAAACAGTACCTATTTCGTCCGGTTGGTGTGAGGATCGGATCACACCATGCCTGCAATGTGCTTAGACTGTGTCTGGTAGTTGATTAGTGCTTAGGCAAAGGAGTCATTTCATGATTAACTGTGAATTTTATATCACATTCATAACACAGAGCTATCGTTTTGAGACTTCGTCTATTTATTGCAGTCTACATTTTTCTGAGTTATTATCTTCTCCAGAATCTATCATTTTGGTGTTGTTGCTCAGCTTAGCTAAATGTACTTGCTTTGATTCTTTCAAGATTTCTCTGAAATTTTGAACGGATGCAGCATTTTTTGTTTGCTATAAATGTCCTTACTTGGAGGAAAGATGTTTAACATACATGGACATGTGAGCAAAAAGAGGAAAATGATACTTAACCTTCGGGAGGATTCGGTGTCAAGGAATTAACAGCAATAAACAGGAACTACTGTATCTCAAAGAGCATGGTAGATCTGAATCAAAGAGAAAGAAAAATGGGAACTCACATGGTTAAAGTGTTTGATTATCCTGATTGGGATTATTTATAGCTAATGTTGGTTTGCTTTTCTGTTGAAGGGACTAAATGCATAGAAGAAATAACTTGAAATGTGTCCATTAAACTGCCAGTGACTGGGGGCTTTATGTTTTAGTTTGGGAAGAATACTT
Source organism: Cephalopachus bancanus (assembly GCA_027257055.1). Taxonomy (NCBI): domain Eukaryota; kingdom Metazoa; phylum Chordata; class Mammalia; order Primates; family Tarsiidae; genus Cephalopachus; species Cephalopachus bancanus. The sequence goes on from JAPVLO010000196.1 coordinate 436,141, forward strand.
TTCAATAATGTATTGCCTACATGTGTGTGTATACACACACACACACACAAACACACACACACACACACACACACGAGTTGATGAATAATTAAATGTACTCTACCTCAGAAAGAGGAAGAGAAACTTGAGGGAAATCCAGTTGGGCTTTGGCTTGGTTTTTCACCCAAATTTTATCAGTTATAAAAGCTACCTTTAATGTGAAGGGGAAATGAGGTGGGGGAAGAAGAGAGAAAATTGGAGAAAGGGAAGCTGGCCATCCAGATGTATTTGTACTATGCGTTTTCATGATTATGTAAAGTCTTGTAAGTTTCTAAAAATGTTGGAAATTTTTAAAAAATTAATTTTATTAATAATATATATATATATTTTTTGTAGCGGTGACGTCTCACTATATTGCCCAGGCTGGTTTCAAACTGGGCTCAAGTGATTCTCCTGCCTTGGCCTTGCAAAGTGCTGAGATTATAGGAATGAGCCATCGGTGCCCGACCTAAGACGTTGAAAATTATTCGTCAAATATCTCCAGATTGCCCTCTCTGTGTAAGTCACTGTGCTCCATGTGGCCTTCTTCCATTAGGACAGATCAGACAAGCAACAGGTACCATAATAAATGTTAGGAGGGATTAGGTGTTGTAAGGTGTATATTTATCAATTAAAGGTTAGAAAGCCCAAAGAAAGCAGAAATCACACTAGGGGAAGAAATGTCACATTCTGTGAAGAGGTCAAGGAAGGTGAGACTGAGAAAAGTCTATTATAATGGATCAGAAAGTCAATACTTTGCCAGGGTGGAGCATGAACCGTGAAGGTGCGAGGAACTCAGGAAACTATAGTAGATACATGTGTCTTTTCTCCCAGAAATATACTATGTAAGGTAAGAGGGAAGGTAATAGAGTGAGTGGATGTCAGAGTTGAACATTTTTTTCTCTTTCTTTTTAAAATACAAGAAGGCTGGGAACCTTAGCTCAAGCCTGTAATCCCAGCACTTGGGGAGACCGAGACGAGAGGATTTCTTTGAGCTCAGGGGTTTGAGGCCAGCCTGGGCAACTTGGCGACCTCGTCACCACAATAAATCAAAAAATTAGCCGGGCATGGCAGTGTGCCTGTAGATCCAGCTACTGGGAAGGCTGAGGTGGAAGGGTCACCTGAGCCCAGCAGTGGAGGCTGCGGTGGCCATGAGCGTGCCACTGCACTCCAGCCGGGTGACAGAGTATGACTCCAACTCAAAAAAAAAACCCCAAACCAAAAAACACAAGAGACCTAAGTAGGGTTTTAGGCACTGAAAGAGCACAAAGATGCAATAAAGAATCCACAAATGATGGAAAAGTGTTTCAGAAGAGGCATGAGAGACCAAGAGGGACATAAGTGAGTTTGTCAAGAGTTGAAAAACACGGGCATTTCTTGGCAATAGGTGCTTATCTATGGCCTTAATCTTCTAAATAAACAAACAAATGAGGAGGTGGCATCATCTTTTGGGAATGTGAGGTGGGAATGGAGTTTGAGAATACATAAAGTTTGGCTCAGCTGCTGTGGAGAATTCAAGAAGCAGACAAAAAATATGAATACCAGAGTTGGCAAGTGATGAGTAACTCAGACTTGGAGTAGACCCAACCAGTACCTTTTTGTGACTTCCTCCAGCGACATTTGATCGACTAGGAGTATGAGTGACAGAATGACAGTAAAGTGTCCTAAGTTGGGGACGGAAAAGGAAGATGTGAATGTAAAATTCAGAGAGACTCTGCTAATAAAAAAAATTTTCTAGCAATTTTCTCCAGAAATGAAGCAGACTGCCTTAGGAGGAAGCGAATCTGCTGTCACCGGAGGCTTTTACGCATAGGCTGAATGACCACTTGAGGTTGGTGCTCAGGGATCTGAGCATTGCATGGGTGGTTGGACAATAGAACCTTCTGCCTCTTCCCCTTCTTGTGATTCCAGAGCAAAATTAAGAGAGCATCAGTGAACTGGGAGAGGAAAGCAAGCAAATTCTCAAGCCAGGGCTCCCCTCCAGACCTATTGAATCAAGTAGAGCTGTGGGTAAGACTTTGGCATGCATGCTAAAACTTCCACAGATGATTTTGCCGCATAGCCAGGATTGAGAACCATGGGTAAGTAAAATGCAAAGTGCTGTTCCAGACCCTTTACAATTAAGGTAATTGTCTGTTTTAATTACATGTGTTTACGTATGAGGTTAAATGTAAATGATTTAATTACATGTATTTACATATGAGGTCAAATGTAAATGATTTTTGGAAGATTTTGGATTTTTCACTCCGCATTTTTTCCTCTAAGTATGGATAATTGAGAATTATGTAGGTGTATTACCCCTCATTCAGAAAAGTGAAGTGTGTCAGGACTAATATGATCTGTAAAAAAGCTATTCATTCACAATTTAATAAAAAGGTACGTACACATACAGGTTATCAACATATTGGAATTTGTTACTTAATTAAACCATTTTAGAAGATTCTTAGGCAATAGAGCAGAGTATGAAATCAGATTCTATTAAGACAGAATTAAAAGTGCCAGTTAAAAAACAAGCAAAGCATTATTATTGCTTACCATAGCAATTGTATTTTACTTTACAGTGAAAGTAAAATTAAAGCAGTGAAAATGAGATTTTTTTCTATGCATGAAGGAAAGAGTTTGTAAGTTTTTGGTTTGATGGAAAGTTTCAAAAAGATAATAAATTCATCACAAGGAAAATGAGAATATTAATGCAGGCCAATGACAAAGTTTCAGGAAATTTATTTTTAATTTTTGATTTCATTTTTGAGTCAGAATCTCTGTCACCCAGACTAGATTGCAGTAACACTCTCACAGCTACCAGTCTCGGCCTGCTGGACTCAGGTGATCCTTCTGTCTAAGCTTTCCAATCTTCCAAGTAGCTGGGACTACAGGCATGCACTACCACCGAGGTCTTGCCAAGTTGTCCAGGCTGGTCTTGAACTCCTGGACTCAGGCAATCCTTTAGCTTTTACCTCCCAAAGTGTTGGAATTACAGGCATGAGCCACCATGCCTGGATTATTTTTAAAAATAAAGTAGGCTGGGCTCAGTGACTCAATCTGTAATCCTGGCACTTTGGGAGGCTGAGACAAGTGGATTGCCTGAGACCACAGGTTCAAGACCAGCCCGGGCAACTTGGCGAGACCTCGTCTCTACAATAAATCAAAAATTAGCCAGACGTGGTAGCACATCCCTGTAGTTCTTCTGGCTACTTGGAAGGTCGAGGCAGAAGGATCACCTGAGCCCAGCAGGTTGACGCCGAGGTGTCCACGAGGATGCCACTGCTCGCCAGCCTGGGTGATGGAGTGAGACTCCAACTCAAAAAAATAAAAAAAAAAAAAAATAAAGTGATGATGTCTTTCCTATGTAAATTACTGAGTTTTATTATTAGGGCTTAAAATTTTATGTATGTATGTATGTATTTATTTATTTAATCATGTTTGACTGAATAACCAAGGACGAGCTGACATATAAAACTGGCTATCCCAATCGGTATTTAATTTAATGTTAAGACAACATGTGGTATATTATGGCATTGGTTTAAATAAAAATTAGTCAAATCATGCCCTACTAATTCAATGAATTAGAAGGAGGTATCAACTATGCATCCAGAAACATCCTGGGTTCTAGAATTGTCTCTATGATCTTTGAAGATTTACTTATTCTCTCTGAACCGTTTCCCCCCTCGTTTATAAAATAAGATAGTTGGACTAAAGTCCTTTTTACATCTAACGTTTATAAGTGATTATGTCAACTACATTAAAGAAATATATATATAGCATAGTTACATTTAAATCAGCATTAGTTCTATACAACTACTCGATAGAGATACATATCAGTGAAATGCATCTTCCATTTTTAGAAATATATATTTATCTCATTAATCTAGGCTTTGCTACTCTAAAATCTGTGGCCATATTCTAGCTACATAGAAATTGTTTGCTGGCTGGCACAGTGGCTACATCTGTAATCCCAGCACTTTGGGAGACTGAGGTGGAAGGATCACTTAAGGCCAGGAGTTTGAGACCAGCCTGGGCAACGTAACAAGACCCTGTCTCTACAAAAAAATTAAAAAATTATCCAGGCATGGTGGCACCCACCTATATTTCCAGCTACTCAGGAGGCTGAGGTGGAAGGATCACTTGTGCTCAGGAGTTTGAAGTAACAGTGATCTATAAAAACACCACTGCATTAAAGCCTGGGTGACAGAGTGAGACCCTGTCTCAAAGAGAGAGAGAGAGAGAAATTGTTTGGTAATTAATGAATGGTTTACACTATAGGAATCTTTTGGCTGCCAAGCAACATACATGTCAGCTCAAAATGGTTTAGGCAAGATGGATTTATTGGCCGGAATGCACAGTCCAGGCGAGCCTACTTCTGGGTGTAGCTTGATCCAGAACACAGCATTCACAAGCCTCCACCCCTCATCTTCATTCCTTTCTTATTAATACTGCCTTCAGCCTCCACGTGGGAGCCTTCCATGGCTCCAGGCTCACCATCTGTGGATGCAAAAGTCCCAAGCTTCACAGTGTTACTGTCAACCTCTAATTCTGATCATAGCAGGAGAACTTGGAATATCTTTCAACAGCCAGTTGTTTGGGTCACAGATAGATTTCTAAATAGAAATAATACATGCATTCAGGATAGAAATGTTTTCCTATGGTTCCAGTCCAGTTGCGGCATCCCTAACCTCTTTCTGTTTATTTTGGGTAAAAGAACTCAAAACTTCTGAATGAACTTTTCCATCTAGGATTTACATCTTGGTTGTGGATCTACCTTCTGAATCCATACCTGCAAAGGTATCCCTGCAGCAAGAATGTCCTGGTGTGCTATTTTTAACTTTCTGTCTAAACTTGTGGGACTTGTTTGGACCCCTGATTCTAACCTTCCTATTTGGGACTGTTCCACCTAGTCTGTCTAATACACAAACCCCTGTTAGGAAAATACACTCACTCATAAAGCCTTACCGTGAGGCTGAGAATATAGCAGTTGTCTCTTTATGCAGTTTTGCTTTTCAAGGTTTCTGTTACCTGGGGTCAATCATGGTCTGAAAATATTAGATGGAAAATTACAGAAATAAACAATTCACAAATTGTGCACCATTCTGAGAGGTATGATGGAATTTCACACCGTCCTGCTCCATCCCACCCAGGATGTGAAATCCTCCCTTTGTCCAGAAGGTAGCACACTGTCTATGCTACCTGCCTGTTAGTCACTTAGGAGCCATCTCTGTTATCAGATCAACTTGTGGGATCACAGTGCTTGTTCAAAGAACACCTATCTTACTTAATAATGACCTGAGCCAACGAGGTGGCCTCATACCTGTAATCCAGCATTCTGGGAGGCTAAAGTGGGGGGATTGCTTGAGCCCAGGAGTTTGAGACCAGCCTGGGCAACATAGCGAGACCTCATCTCTACAAAAAATAAAAATAGGCCAGGCTCGTAATCCCAGCACTTTGGGAGGCTGAGTCAAGTGAATTGCCTGAGCCCGCAGGTTTGAGACCAGCCCGGGAAACTTGGCGAGATCTCGACTCTACAATAAAATAAAAAATGAGCTGGGCGTGGTAGCATGTACCTGTAGTTCCTGCTACTTGGATGACTGAGGTGGAAGGATTGCCAGAGCCCAGCAGGCTGACGCTGGGGTGGCTTTGAGTATGCTATTCCACTCTAGCCTGGGTGACAGAGTGAGACTACAACTCAAAAAAATAAAAATAAAAAATAACCAGGTGTGGTGATGCAGGCCTGTAATCTCAGCTCCTCAGGAGGCTGAGGTGGAAGGATTGCCTGAGCCCAGGAGGTTGAGGCTGCAGTGAATCAACATTGTACTTCAGCCTGGGAGACAGAGTAAGACCCTGACCTAATAATAATAATAATAATAATCGTCCCAAAGTGGAAGAGTGATGCTGGCATATGGTTATAATTGTTCTCCTTTATTATTAATTATTGTTGTTAGTTTCTTACTGTGCCTAATTTATAAATTAAACTTTATCAGTGTTATGTATGTATAGGAAAAAAGCATAATATATATAAGTTTCAGCATTATGCTGGTTTCAGGCATCCACTAGGGATCTTGAAATGTTTCCTCCTCAAATAAGGAGGACTAGCATATCAATAATTATAAGAATCATGGAAGCCGAGCTCGGTGGCTCAGCCTGTAATCCCGTGCCTTTGGGAGGCTGAGGTGAGTGGATTGCCTGAGCCCGCGGGCTCGAGACCCGCCTGGGCAGTGAGACCTCATCTCTACAATAAATCAAAAAATCAGCCGGGCATGGTAGTGCATGCCTGTAATTCCGGCTACTCAGAAGGCTGAGATGGAAGGATCGCTGGAGCCCAGCAGGCGAGGCTGTGGTGGCCGGGAGCGGCCACTGCACTCCAGTCTGGGCGACAGAGTGAGACTCCAACTCAAAAAAAAAAAAAAAAAAAATCATGGGGATAGTAAAAGCAATCTCAGCCAGGTGTGGTGGCACACACCTGTAGTTCCAACTACCTGGAAGGCTGAGGTGGAAGGATCTCCTGAGCCCAGTAGTTTGAGGCTGTGGTAGTTGTGAGTGTGCCACTGCACTCCAGCCTGGGCGACAGTGAGATTCCCACTCAAAAAAAAAAAAACAAAAGCAATTTTGGCAGCCTATTTCACAGTTTAGAAGTCCCTCCTGGTAGTTACCTCACTAGGACAAAGGGTCAAATGTTAACTTCCAAACCACGCTCATCTTTAAAACTACACCTGGGCGCTATCCCAGAGTACAATCTGATTTCAGCTATGCTATGCCAGAAATGAGAAACAACCCCATATACCTGAAACCCAACTACTCCTGAAACTTCAGTGACTGTGCTTATTCACCACTTAAATGTGTTTCCTTAACTCTCAAAGACTACCTTTTTCTCTCCTGAAACCTAAAACTTGTTCCTGGCAAGACCACAAAATCCCATTTTTAGAAAATCTTCAACATTACAAGGACAGACCAAGTTTCAGAAACTTAACCAGTCTCTGTATTTCTCTTTATACCAGGTTTATAGGAGGTTCCCTCTATAATTCTTAGCATTAAAATACTTTCATATAGAAAGACCACTAAACCCTGAGTTAGTCTGTCTTCTTGCACCTCCTCAGGACTGATTCAGCTAGATACCTGGAGTTGGAAACTCTTGTCCTGTAAGTCTTCTTGAAGCTACAGAAAGCAGTGAAAGAGATAACTCTGGAAGTCAAGAAGATAGCCCTGGGCTGGGTGTGGTGGCTCATACCTGTAATCTCAGCACTTTGGGAGGCTGAGTTGGGAGAATTGCTTGAGCCCAGGAGTTTGAAACACCCTGGGCAACATAGCAAGACCTTATCTCTACCAAAAATAAAAAATAAAAAAATTATCTGGGTGTGGTGGCACAGCTACTGGGGAGGCCAAGGCAGAAGGGTCGCCTGAGCCCAGGAGGTCTCACTGCACTCCAGCCTGGGTGTCAGTGAGACCCCGAGTCCCAACACTCCCTGAAAAAGAAGTTAGCCTTGAGGAGCTGGACACCAATCGTGGGTAGCCACTGACCTTCCAGATGGAACCAAGAGTTCCATATGAGGTCAAGGAGTAGGGATTCCTTTGTAATCTAGAGCATTGGTCTGAGACTGACAGTTGGGCCCCGATATTTGTTCTACCCTTCTTAAGCAGAAGAACCTGGAAACCTAGCTGTGTATATAAACACTAGGAGAAGAATCACCCAGCCTCCCTTGCGTCTGAGGGTGTTTTGGTTTGGGATGGAAGCTGACTGATGTATGGAACTTTGAGGTTGTGCCTTTAAGGGAAAGAGCATGCCTTCTACTCTCTTTCCTTCACTTGCGGCTGAATAGAGACATCTTGGATCCTGATGACAGGAACCAAGCCCTACGGTGGTAGAGCAAAAAGGCAGAAAAAGCCCGGGTCCTAGATATTGCATAGCTGCCATATTGAACTTGAACTGCTTAAAGTTGTACTTTAATATTGTTTTGTGTTATGATAGACAAACTAACAGGCAGATGACAGGAAAGTCTGTTAATTGTTGAACAGTGAATAACTTTGGGGAGGCCGGGTTCGGTGGCTTAGCCTATAATCCCAGCACTTTGGGAGGCTGAGGCCAGTGGATTGCTTGCACCCATGGATTCGAGACCAGTTTGGGCAATTTGGCGAGACCTCATCTTTACAATAAATAAAACATTAGCCGAGTGTGGTAGTGCATGCCTGTAGTTCTTGGAAGACTGAGGTGGAAGGATCGCCAGAGCCCAGCAGACCGACACTGGGGTGGCCGCATGGGCGTGTCACTGCACTCCAGCCTGAGCAATGGAGTGAGACTCCAACTCAAAAATAAATAAGTAAAAATAAAATAACCTTGGGTACGAAGGATAGGCTAAAACCATGAGCCCAACCTATGATTTCTTTGGAGGTGCCAGCCTGGGTGTCAAGTTGTAACCTCAGCATTTCTCCCTTACCTTATGGCTACAATTGCTGAACACTACCCCGGTCACAGCTCCCGCAACTGAGTTTCCATCTGTAGTTTGATCCGAGACTCTCAGAGTTAACTCTGGACTCCTAGGGTCTTTCCTAGGCAACCAGGAAAATTTGATGGCATGTGGTCCTAGGCCTTGTTCCTGAGGTTCTTTCCTGCCTTCTGATGAAAAATAAGAACTGGAGACTGAGGTTTCAGAGAGCACTGTAGTGAACAGAGAACGACCTAGCTTGTTCCAAAAGCCACTGGATGCACACTGATTTAGTACTATTCACGTCTTCGGTGAGTATGAGCTTATTAATATGAGACCATTACGAAATTCTCTATAAGCAAATGGAAAGCTTCTTCATCATTACGAAACTTGAAACTTATTCGGTTACCACATATATTGTATAGGTTTTCTCTACTTGTATTTCCAAACAATTATTGTATCCCAACAATTCCAAAACTAATAAATATACTTCTGTCTTTCTTTTTTTTTTGGATTTTTTTTTACTGTGGCAAAATATAAGATTTATAATTTTAACTATTTTTAAGTGTACAATCCAGTGGCATTAAGTACATACTCATTTCTATGCAACCCTGACCACTATTTGTCTCCAAAACTTTTTCATCAACCCAAACTCAAGCTCTGTACCCCTCAAACAATAAAACTCCCCAATAATCCCCTTCCCAACCCTACTTTCTGTCTGTATGAATTTGACTATTCTAGGTACCTCATATAAGTGGACTCATACAATGTCTGCCCTTTTGTGTCGAGTTTATTTCATCTTGCATTATGTCTACAATGTTCATCCATGTTGTGCATGTATCAGACTTTCTTTCCTTTTCAGGGATTCCATTGTATGTATATACTACATATTATTTATCTAGTCATTTGTTGATGGATACTTGGGTTTTCTTTTGGCTACTGTAAGCACAGGTGTACAAATATCTGTTTGTCTCTAATTTCAATTCTATGGGGTATATACCTAGAAGTGAAATTGCTAAATCATGTGATAATTCTAGATTTAATTTTTTAGGACCACCATACTATTTTCTACCATACTACACAATTCTACCAACAATGCTTGAGGATTCTAATTTTTCCATATCCATGTTAACATTTGTTATCTTTCTGTTTTTTTCTTTTTTCTTTTTCTTTTTTGAGTTGGAGTCTTACTCTGTCGCCCAGACTGGAGTGCAGTGGCATGCTCCTGGTCATCGCAGCCTTGACCTGCTGGGCTCCGGCAATCCTTCCACCTCAGCCTTCTAAGTAGCCAGAACTACAGGCACGCACTACCATGCCTGACTAATTTTTTATTTATTGTAGAGACAAGGTCTCACCAAGTTGTCAGGATGGGTTTCGAACCTGCAGCCTCTGGAAATCCATTCGCCTCGGCCTCCTAAAGTGCTGGGATTACAGGCTGAACCACTGAGCCCAGCCTCTTTTTAAAATAATAGCCATCCTAATGGGTGTGAAGTGGTCTCTGTCTCTCAATTTTAATGCCCTCAATCAATTAACATTTTAGTAACTCCTACCTCTCAGTACTAGATTGAGTCTTCTAGCCTGATTCTTTGATAAAGTGATTAATGGAGCAGAAAGACATGAATGGACCTGTGAGGTCAACTTGTCTACCAGTTTTCACCTCGCATTCTTCAAAGCTTCTTCTCTAGTTTTCAACCAAACTACTTCTGACTCTGATTTCATCAGTTTTACATAGTGCATATCGGAGTACAATTTATTTTTTTGATAAGAGTTCTAGTCCATACTCTCTACAGTCCACTGACATTAAGTGACTTTCCCAAAATATTTTGGCTAGGAGGCAGCAGAGGTAGGATTAGAACATAAATATTTCCAATGAGAAGGAAGCATGCCTAGTGCTAGTTATGATCTATGCTATGGTCCGAATGTGTCCTCCCAGAGTCATGTGTGGGAAATTTAATCCTTGATGAAACAGTGCTGGGAGGCGAGGCCTTTGGGAGATGTTTAGGTCATGGGGGCTCTGCCCTAATTCATGGATTAGTGCTGTTATAAAAGGGCTTGCTGAGGGAGTTTGGTCTTACTCTTGCCCTTCCCTTCTGCCATGTGAGGATATAGTGATCCTCCCCTCTGGAGAATGCAGCAACAAGGAGCCATCCTACTGAACCTGCTGGCACCTTGATCTTGGACCCCAGCCTCCAGGAGTGTAAACAATAAATATTTCTGGTCTTTATAAACTGCCTGGTCTCTGGCATTTTGTTTTGTATGGACAAACAGACTAAGACAATGTGCATGAGATCTTTCAAAGACTCATTCATTTCTTCAACAAGAGACCAACAACAAAACCTTACCCCTTATATTACACATAATATTTAACTGCAAAAGACTTCATTTATAACATAGGCTAGACTCCTGCCACCTTGACAAGGAAAATAGTAAGGAATCAGAGGGATGAGACATACTCTGGTAAATATTATCATTTTAGTAAACAAGATACCAACAACCAAACCTTACCCCTTCCTCCCAAGGGGAGTTCACATGAGATGCGGTTATGTATCTAGGCATAGTTAGTTCTTTCTAAAGGGCAGCAGTACCATAGGTCAACATTTTTAAATAGTTGGGAAAGTAAAAATATTTCTGTGACATACACTAAATGAATATCCTAGGAATTATAAAGTCGAAGAAAGTAGCATAGGTCATACTTGTAATAAGCTTATCATACAGGGCTAGGACAAGCAATACAAATACTCTATAAGTCAGGGTAAGGTAAGAGTACTGAATGATTTTTAGGGATTCAAAGTGGGGGAGAGAACACATTTGCTTGAGGCAAATCCAGAAAGACTCTGTGAGGTACTTTGTGGAAAATGTTTTATTGGAAGAGTGCTGTGGTGGACACTTCGAAGGCTGGATAGATTTTCAAGAGGTAGAATTTGAGGAATCGAGGGAGAGAAGGTCAATTCAAGCAAAGAGAAAGCATGTGCAAAACATTAATGGGGACAGTCACAAGTGGCATTCCAAAATGTTGACTTTAGGCAGAGGATAAATGGTCTATTGGGTGGCTGTGAAATAAAGGACTAAAAAGATGAGCTTTTTCCCCATTTTGTGGGGAAAATTTAGAACAGCCAGAGCTTAAGAGCTTATGCTCCACTAACTAGACAAGAAAGGGGGTTATCAAAGGCTTTTTAGAGCACTGGGTTTTGGAGGCAGGTAATGTGGACAGCCAATTTCTCTGGGCCTCATGTCTTACCTGCAAAATGGGAGAGGGGGTGTGTGTTACTCTTCTCTAAGTCCACATACACTGTAAAGCATCCATGTTTAAAGGAGTAACACACTGCTTTATGAAGATTCATCTTATGGATTGTTCCCTCCCCTCAAATGTCCCATTTCAAGAAGGACAGAGGCAAAAAGTATGGCTATATCAGTGAGGCAACTTGGTGCCACAAACTTAAATATTTGTGCACTGGAATACTGGAATAGGTGTAGAATACACTGAAGCGGCTGGGCTGGGTGGCTCAGCCTGTAATCCCAGCACTTTGGGAGGCCCGAGGCGAGTGGATTGCCTGAGCCTGTGGTTTCGAGACCAGCCAGGACAACTTGGCGAGACCTCATCTCTACAGTAAATAAAAAATTGGCCAGGTGTGATAGCATGCTCCTGTAGTTCTGGCTACTTGGGAGGCTGAGGTGGATGGATGACTGGAGCCCAGCCGGTCAACGCTAGGATAGCTGTGAGTGTGCCACTGCACTCCAGCCTGGGTGATGGCGTGAGACTCCAACTCAAAAAAAAAAAAAAAAAAAAAGAATAGACTGAAGTGAAGGCAGTGTTTAGAAATGTATTACAACAGTTTAGGTATGAAGTAGAAGTCCCTAACTAGGACAGGCCTGAGATAGACACACACTAGAAAAGCATTCAGAAGGAGAAGGTAGAAGATTCTGTAATCAGTGGAAGACAGAAAAAAAAGGAAGAAATGGATAAGCATGATTGAGCTTGTACTAATGAGTAATCGGAGGCATGATGGTGCTATTAGCATAGGAGGAGGAGCCAGTTTGGAGATGAGTTAGTGGGAGATTATGGGTTTGGTTTGAGACCTGTTGATTTCTGGAATCTGCTAAGTTCTGAAGGAAATCTTTTGAGGGTGAATCCTTAGGAGGTAGCCATGTTTAAGAATAACATGGGGAGGAAGAGATGGAGACTGATTGGTTAGAGGGGGAGAGGAGAAGTGGATTCTATTGTTCTTTGGAAATCCAGGTGCCAGATTATATGCATTTGCTCCTCCAGATCCACTCTCTGCCTTCCTCCATTCTGCTGTCAGCCCCAGGGGCTGCCCTGTGTGGCTCCAAGCTCTTGGGCTTCAGGATGGGTTTAATCAAAGGGGATCCAAAAGGAGGGGGGAGAGTGAGAGGTTGCCTTGGGATTTTTGTCCAAAGATCACTCATCCCTCCTCTCAAGTCACCTGCTGTGCCTGATTCTCTCTCCTTAGGGCTCCATAACTTTTCCTTTTCTCTTCCCTATGGGCCCAAGAGAGGTAAGTGCTCAGCTACTGTCTGAATTATTTCTATCTTTCTCATTTGCTTAACCTTGCTCTGCATTTAGTTTATTATAAACCCTACTGAGTTAACCTAATTTGAGCATTCCCTGTGTTTCCTGTGGGGACCCTGATGGATATACCTGGTAAACCTAGTAAACTCTATCATGAACAGTCAGTGTGTGACTGGGAACACTGAGCTCTTTTTATTTATTGGAATCAGCAGCAGCATTTAATTTCAGCCATAAATCTACCTGGTCCTTGGACTCCCACCCAGATCCTGCCATGCAGTTGAGTAAGAGGGAACTTGGTCATCAAACTCAGCTGCCTAAAACTGATCTCACACTTTTTGCTAAAGGTGTTGATCTATGCTTAAAGAAAGTGAGCACATCCACAGAGAAGGGGAGGTCTACATGGTCTTGATTCTCTCAAGAAACTATCAGAGAAGTCCTCAGACTTACTGTCTCTCTTCCTCTAAATGTTTTAATTTAATCAGTGGAAGCTATCTGGCTACCACCTACAGTTAACCTTAATCTTGTTTCTAGAACCATTTCTGGTCCTAGGTAGGTGGGCAAGTTATTCATCAATTTTGTACTGAGACAAGTACTCCTGGTCCTGCATTGATGTGGGGAACTCTTTCACTTATAGATCCTGAGTTTAAAGTATTGGTGCGTGTTTACATGCTCCATAAATGGGTAGCTACCTGGGATCTTGAGTACTGAGTCTAGTCAGCTCTTTTTGTCTTTGGCTGATTTTTTGGTTGTGAATCTGCCGTACACACTTACACCCTCATGTGCTCAGCTTAGAATCACTGATTGGCTGTGCTCTGAGATTCTCAGTTACAACCTAGCCCTGTAGATCTGTCTTCATTCCTGAACCTGACAAGACATAACATGGCTCATTTCATTGCCATACAAGCTTCCCAGGAGATTAGTGGTATTAAGCACATTTTTCACACTATGCTTTGTGTTTTACAATACTGTAAGCATGTATATTCCCTGTATATCAATTCAGTAAAAAAGTTATTATTCTCATTTCACCATGAAATAGTAGAGGCTATGACCAGGCTCAGTGGCTCAGCCTGTAATCCCAACATTTTGGGAGGCTGAGGCGAGTGGAATGCCTGAGCCTGTGGGTTCGAGACTAGCCCGGGCAACTTGGGGAGACCTCATCTCTACAATAAATCAAAAATTATCAGGGCGTGGTAGTGCACGCCTGTAGTTCCGGCTACTTGGAAGGATGAGGCAGAAGGATCGCTGGAGCCTGGCAGGTCAACGCTGGGGTGGCCATAAGCATGCCACTGCACTCCAGCCTGGGTGATGGAGTGAGACTCCAACTCAAAATAAATAAATAAATAAATAGTAGAGGCTCAGAGATATTAAGTAGCTTTCCCTAGCTAACTCAGCTAAGTCAGTGGTAGAAGTGGGACAGCATACTTCCCGGTAGGGAAATTATTACAAAAACAAATTACAGCAATGCAAAGAAGAGTGAGGAGCTCAAAGAACCCAAAGTAAAAAATAGACCAGGCATGGTTGGCATGTGCCTGTAGTCCCAGCTACTTGGAAGGCTGAGGCAGAAGGATCGCAGAGCCCAGGAGGTCAAGGCTGCGGCGAGCTGTGATTGTGCACTGCAATCCAGTCTGAACAATAGAGTGAGACCCTGACTCAAAAAATAAAATAAAAACAAACTTCTAGCAGTAATGGTCATAGTATAGGAAAGAGATAAGAAAAAGATGAGATAGGATTCTGATAGGTCTTGAAATGGTTAGTGTATTAGTCAGGGAACCAACAGAATATGTGTCTGTATGTGGAAGGGGTGGGGAGAATTTTGTTTTTAAAAATTGGCTCACACGACTGTAGGGGCTGGCAAGTCTGAATTCTGCATGGCAGGCTGGCAGGGAAGAGTTGTTGTTGCAGCTGGAGTCTGAAACAATCTGGAGGTAGACTTCCATGTTTCTTGAGTGACCGCAGTCTTTTTCTCTTAAGAATTTGGACTTTTGCTCCTAAGGCCTTCAACTGATTACTTAAGGTTCATGCACATTATAAAGGACAATCAGCTTTACTCAAAGTCTACTGATTTAAAAATTAATAATCTCATCTAAACATTACCTTCATAGAGACATCGAGACAGGTACTTCAGCAAATATCTGGGTACTATGACCTCCCCAAGTTAACACATAAAACTACCATCACAGCTAGGAAGAGGAGAGGCAGACTTGTATGGGCTGTGAAGGTTAGGTGAATGGTTTGAGGTTATTAAATTATATAATGTCTATATAACATATGGGTCATAGTAGTACACAAATTTTAATTCCCATTCTCTGTGGAAAGATTTTGAAAGCTCTTAGGCAATTGAATAGCATGATCAAAGCAATACTTAGGAAAGATTTTCTTGGGTAGTAGCAGTATGATGTGTTGGAAAGGAATCAGTCAGGAAGAAGGCATAACTGAAATCTATTGCCATAGACCAGGCATGAGGGAACAGATTTGTGTGTCAGGTATGAATACATGCTTTAGATATATTATCTCATTTAACACATAACCATCCTGTAAAGTAGATAATACTTGGTCAATGAAAACCTGAGACCTCCCCCACCCCAAGTGAACTTGCCCCAAAATCTTACAATTAGTCAGTGGTGGGGATAGGAGTCAAACCCAAGTCTAATCTAACCTATGCCATCAGTAACTAAGATAGTAGCAAGAAAACTAAGAAAGAAGGAAACAGATTCTAATACCATTGTGGAATTGAAAGAATTTGGTAACTAATCAGATATCGTAATGACAGAGACCAAGAGATAACTGCAAAATTTTGAATCTGGATGAATTTTTATCTTTATTATTTTGGGGAAGTTGGGATCTCACTTTCTTGCCCAGACTGGAATGCAGTGGCATGATCACAGCTCACTGCAGCCTCTATCTCTTAGGTTCAAGCAATCCTCCCTCCTTAGTCTCCTGAGTAGCTAGGACTATAGGCGCACACTATCATACCTGGCTAATTTTTAAATTTTTTGTAGAGATGAGGTCTCGCTATGTTGCCTAGGTTGGGCTGGAATTCCTGGGCTCAAGCAGTCTTGGCGTCCCAAATTGCTGGCATTACAGGCATAAGAAAAGATTTTTTAGCACAAGAAAACTGTGATCTTCGGTAAAAACAGGATAGTCAGTTTCAGGAGCTGGTTTTTGAAGAGTCAGAGATTTGGGGACTTATTCAAGTATTCATTTAGTGGCAACTGTGTGCCAAGCATTGTCCTAGACAAGAGAGATCAATCAGCAAACAATACAGACTAACACCCCTATCCCTACACTTTCCAGTGTGGAGAGACACAAAATAACCACACACTAAGTAAATTGCAGCTTATGTCAGTGGAAAGTGTTGTGGAGAAAAGTAAAGTGGGGAGGAGGAATAAGCCAGGGTGGAGATGGTCAGGGGAGACCACCGGGAGATTCCATTCACTAGAAGACCTCCAGCAGGTGAGGGAGCAAATCATGCAAGTACCTGGGGGCTCGGGGAAGGGGAGGGGTCGGAGACACATGCCAGCCAGAGGGAACAACAAGAAGAGTGAGAGCAAGAAGAGGAAGAGAGGAGTTAAAGGCTCATAAATCAAAGAAAAAGTGACTTTTATTCTGAATGAGGTGGGTTGCCATAGAGGGTTTTGTGTAGGGGCGACGTCTATTTTAAAAGCATCACGCTAGCTGCTGTGTTCAAAAGAGAGTGAAGTGGGGTAAAGGGGGAAGCAGTGAGAGTTGATGGTGCCTTGGACTGGGATGGAGAAAATGAGAAATGGTCAGATTCTGGATGTATTTTGCAAATAGCAGACTAGACATGTTGATGACTTGAATGTGAGCCAGAAGGGTAAAAATGTGTGAATTTTAGGGTAGAATATCTGTATTTAAGTAGTAACATCTAAAATTCTCAGGAACATTAAGGTTGGACTGTAAGAGAGGGGACACTGGTGGAGACTGAGATTTGAGGAACATTCTTAACAGTGCCAACTAAGTAAGGCAGATTTAGAGTCTCTGAAGGAAAGTGTGTGTGTGTGTGTGTGTGTGTGTGTGTGTGTGTGTGTGTGTGTTTGCATGAGCACACTTGTATGCACAGGCACACACAAGTACAAAGAGGGGGGCATCCAAAAACACCCAGAATTATTTTTTGGAGGATGGTCTCCTTGTAGTAAAGGCTTCCCCCGCTAGGTAAGTTTTCTAGGAACTCATCAGCATCAGTGTACCAGCTAGTGTTGTGAGAGGCTGCATTTGGCTTCAGTGAATTTTTATTTTAACATCCTTTCAATACATTTGCCCATTTCATGATGGACGATTTACCAGTGCACCTGCCCACACCACACTGAATGTTTAGCAGTTTTTGACCCAAAACGCCATGACCCCCATACCCACCCTCCCTGTTCACCTGATTTCACAGATGGAAAAAGTCCTCAAAGAGAAATATTTTGCCAGTGTGGAGAGGGTGAAACAAAAAAACAGCAGAAGCACTGAAAGGCATCAAAATCGACAAGTTCAAAAACTGTTTTGAGCAATGGAAAAGGTGTTTTGATGGGTGTACTGCATCAAATGGAGAATACTTTGAAGGTGACTGAAGTTTAAACATGTAAGAATGAGTACACAATTTTATATAAATAAGTTCCATTTTGGGGGAAACAGGGTCTTCCCTTGTATAGCTAAAGAACACAACAGAGAAGATTGAACTTTTAAGCCCAGCTAAGGTTTAGAGGGTAGGAAGAGGAACCAAAAGTGACAGGGGAATAGAATAGTTGCTATCCTCAATCCCATTTCACCAGGTTTTGTACTTTGTGACTCACACTTTGAAAGAGAATGAATCAACATAGTACTATTACTGCTATTTTTGGAGGTCTCCCACTAACGGTGATGTTGCCTGATCTTGCTTGTGATTAGAGCATTTATCATTTGAATGATCGCATAACACATAACACAGTTGACAGAACTTTGATTTGAAAACTCAGAAGGGTGATGGGTATTCTTGTACCATTTAGTACCTTTTGTTTCAGGCTGCCTAATTTGTACTGATGAAAAATGTGCTACATCTACCTGTGATGAGCTCTTCTATTCTTCCTACAGGCAGTAACCTCATTCTGGTTTGGGTTTTTTGTTTAAATGTATAAAATGCTAGGATTAATTCACTGTTCACTTTCGTATTTATAAATCCTTAATAGAAGCAAAACTGGCTTTCACTGGCTTTTCCTTTATGTGTTCAAAGGACTCTGCGAATTATAGTTAAAAGTGAGTGTTACATAAGCAAGGCTCTCTGTGTGCAAACAAGTCCAGGATTTAACTGCAGACTGAGAGGTCTCTTCTTTTACAGAGAGAGGCATTTAACTATTCAGAATGTTTTGTGTCTGCACTGATAGGTTCAAGGCTTCCAGACCCTGTGGAAGTGCAGAGTGTCCTACAAATGTCCTCCAACTTGGCTGTGATTTGGATTTGATTTTTCTTTATGGTCCTAGGTCAGCAAGAATTTCTCCTTGGTTGCATATCATCAGCTACGCTCACCACTGAGGAAACTCGTGGTTATAATTTAGTCAGGCCTCCTCTACATCTCTTCACCCTGTGAAGTGTCTCCCTTATGCCCAAATCTCTTTTCTACAGACCACAAAAATTTTCTCCAACCTGGGAATGTTCCCCTTAGGCCTTTAACCCTCTCTTACTGCTTTGCCTGAATACATTAGTGACTGAGAACAGGCTTACATTGTGATTATCATCATTAAGAAATATCTTCTAAAGCAATGAATTCCAGCCTGAAATTTTTAAAAAAATGTAGATGTTTCAGGTTTTTAAAAATATATTTGCTGGCTGGGTGTGGTGGCTTGTGCCTGTAACCCTGGCACTTTGGGAGGCTGAGGTGGCAGGATTGTTTGAGGTCAAGGGTTTGAGACCAACCTGGGCAACATAGCAAGACTCCAGCTTTACAAAATATATTGATTATATAAAGGCATAATATGTGTGTGTGTGTGTGTGTGTGTGTGTGTGTGTGTGTGTGTGTGGTTTGTGTATGTATCCTCTAATACTCGGTAACACAAAATGGGCTTGAGGGAACTTATAATAGCACTAGCCAGCATTAATCTAGAGCTTACCATATGCCAAGCACTTCATATCTTTTAACTTATTTAATCACTCCAATTAAATTCTACGAGGCAGGTGTTACAATTATGCACATTTTACAGATAGGGCAACTGAGTCTCAGACTATTTAATACCATTCAAGTCATATAACCAGATACTGGATTTGAACTCAAGCAGTCTGGCTCTGCAGTCCACAAAAATTCTGTAGTTTTTCAAGATTAATTTTTCACTGGCTTTTTATTTTTTTTTAAGGTAAGAAAGCAGGATTTATTGAGAAGACAGAAAAGCTTTCACCCAAGGGGGTTGCCTCTTCGTCGACTTTAATGGCTAGGTCCTCTGGGTTTCTCACATGTGACAACATCCTTGGTATTTTGGGTGAAATAATTCAGGTTGTGCAGGACCGTCAGTCTCACATTTTGTGGAACGTTTCATATCCTTATTTCCTGGCATGAATGCCAGTAGCTCACTGCCTGAATTCCCTCTATCATGGAGAAACAAAAATGGAAACAAAAATGAAAAAAAGTAAAAGACGGGGGAAACTTTTCACTATATAAATATTTCATGCCTCTTAGTTTTGAAATCGTGTGTGTGTGTGTGTGTGTGTGTGTGTGTGTGTGTGTGTGTGTGTGTGTGTGTGTGTGTGTGTGTGTGTGTATTTCCCTCAACTTTTTGCTTTGTTTTTAAATAAAGAGGTAAATGCCAAAAAAGATAAGTGAGTGGTTGTTTTAACTTCTGAGTTAAGCTGGTAGACCGAAGATAGGCATTTCATTTTAAGACTGCAGACATTTCCAAGTGTTTCCTTGTTAAATGTCTCCAGCTGAGAACTGGATACGACAGAAGTCTGTATTAATTAAAAATAAATGCATACATATACCTCTTTCAGAAGTTTAAAAAAAGTTTTTATAAGTTTAACACTTCTAACAACTGTTATAACCTTAAAAACACAGCAATATAACAGATAGGCAAAGCAAAGGATCAAGTTATGAACATGGTGTAATTTTTAAGGTGTGTCTGCAATGCTCTTCTTTATTATTTGTGAATAAACAATTTTGAGGCTAAAAGGTATTGGGCAGTTTAACATTCATCATAAAGTAAGATAAACTTGACTGTTTGCCCATCTGCCTAGCAAACTTTTTTTTTTAATAGTTCAAAGGTAAATTTGAATTCGGTCTATGCCAGATCTCAAAGTCACACATCTGAAAGTCATGATTTTTTTCCTGTTTATTTTTGGCTGTCAAACTTCAGACCATTACACAAATTCCTGTTGCTCTTTTACCAGCTCCAATCCCTTCCTCACCTCAAGGAAACCATTCTAAGTAAAAATATTTAGTAGAATAAAAATGAATTTTTCGGTCTTGTATTTTCTAAGCTATGTTAGTTCTCCTTTATTAGACTGTATAACTGGAGCTAAATCTTCAAGGTCATCACACAACTGAACCACTTCACAAGGCCAAAATGTGAACTTTTCTTAACTCTGTTTTTACATGACTCATTCTCAAGAATGTTATAACAATGTTCTGAGCTATGTACTAGGAGGAATACATTTACTTAAAGAGGAAAAATGTTGAATTATAAAATGTATCTTGAAATAGATACACCTAGAAGTCTCCTTCCCTTTGTTTCGCTTATTAAAATAACCTACCAGTGTTCAACAATCTAGTTAACAGTTTTATAACTTAGGAATTGTCAACAAGGGAACAACATTAGGTTTTATTCTTGCCCTCTATTGCCTATTACATATCTGTTTTGCCAGAGCTTGAAAAACATGGTAGAGGAGATATTTTGGTGTCCCTGAGGACTTAAAAATTAGGCCTTTTATTATTAGAACCATTTAACGATGATGTAGAGATTTAAAATAAGAATTTCCCTTTGAAAGCTGTGATATGACAGACAAACCTACATACTCTGTGGTACAGCAAAGTGTTGAAGTACATACTATAAATCAGACAAAATTAAAGCAACCCATAACAAATGTTTTTGTAGTTTTTTTAACATTTGATTTATTGAAACTTCCCTGAAATGGTTTCTTGCCTGAGAAAATAAGGCAGATCATACTGTAGAAAGTCTATCCATAATGTGTGCATGTGTTTTTATTTCATTTTTAAAGTGTGTCATACCACACATTTTTACATGTCCTTTCTCTGAGTAAGGGTTAGAGATAGGTATGAGAAATAGGGCATTGCTAACTTTCCAGGCTTGTTTTGTGAAAGAATATGGCAATACTTTGTAACTGGAATTTCTAGCAGTTCCCTGCCAGGGGAGTGTGTTTAGCCTAATATGTGGTAGTGATCAAACTCTCAGATCTAAGTAGCAAATAGATTTCAGATTCTACATGGAAAGTGAAAATGGTACTCCTTAAAGTAGCAAAGGATCTTATCAGATGCCTAAGAGCACTTTCACTTAAATAAAATTTGTTTTATCTGCAAAAGATTGAATAGATTAAAGGGAGACATTGAGTGACAACAAAAAGTGAAATGTTCAGGAAAAGCTCAAGATGCAAAAAAAAAAAAAAAATTGTATGACTGTAAAACAAGGACTCTACCCCCAAAAAGTATAGATGAACTGAACAAGGAGTTTGGAATGAGGCATTTAACCTAAACATTCACTAATTCAACACATACTTGAGCAGACATGATGATGAGTAATACATATTCTCAAGCTCCGCAAAATACTAGAACTGAGAAATCAACCAAGACCTCAAGAGTGAGGGGTGGTTTTCTGAACTGGATCTGGAGCAGTGACAAGGAGATGAGCTAGATTAGGAGAAGGTGGAGGGTGGCAATAGAGTTCTGGGAGAGAGGGTGATATAGAAATGGAGAGAGAACTACATTCACAGTTATAAAAGATAGACAGTTGTCCTAAGAAATGACAATTTAATTAAGTCTAGTAAAATGAGTACACATTCTATTTACGTGGGGATGGGAAAAAACATAAAACAAGATGGGTATTACATGGTTTCTGCAAAGGAGCATGAAAAAACTAGAAAGAAATATAAATATGGAAGGAGTAAAGGAAAGAAGTTAGAAAAGTACCATCTGGATGGCTGAGATGTTGGGAAAAAATGGAAAGAATTAAACATGTGCATTTTATTTCAGTTATTTTAAAAAGATATTTATACCTAAACAAAGTCTCAGGGGGAAAGGAGGGCTAGGGAGAGACTTGTTAAAGAACACAAAATTACAGTGAGATAGGAGGAATAAGCTGTAGGGCTCTATACCACTGTAGGATGACTATAGTTAAAAATAGTAGGCCAGGCTCAGTGGTTCAGCCTGTAATCCCAGCACTTTGGGAAGCCAAGGCGAGTGGCTTGCCTGAGCTCGGGGTTCGAGACCAGCCTGGGCAACTTGGTGAGACCTCGTCTCTACAATAATCAAAAATTAGCCAGGCATGGTAGCACGTGCCTGTAGTTCTGGCTACTTGAAAGGGTGAGGCGCAAGTATCGTCGGAGTCTAGCGGGTCGACGCTGGGGTGGCCGTGAGTGTGCCACTGCACTTCAGCCTGGTCGACGGAGTGAGACTCCAACTCACAAACAAACAAACAATAGTATATAGTTTCAAATAGCTAGGAGGATATTGAATATTCCCAACATAAAGGGATGATTAACGTTTGAGATAATAGCCATGCTAATCACCCTATCTGTTCACTGCATGTTATAAGTATCCAAACATCACTGTGTATCCCATGAATATGTACAATTATTATTTGTCAGTTAAAAAAAAATTAAACTCGCCTTCACTACTGGGCTTGACTTCAAGTAATGAGAATGTTGCCAATGAAATGATAATGGTGGCATAAGTACCATAATTAAGAACAAACCGTATGCTAAACTGGGTGAAATGGGAGTTATGATGTGAGGATGGAAGAGGTGAAATTAGGCTAAATGAAATAAAGAAAGACAAAGGCTCCCTAAAGCCAGTAAACTATATATGGTGGAAAAATCAAAGTCAAGAAAAAATAAGCAAGAAAAAGCACACACAACTTCCTAATGGAACTATGGTGGTGTCAAAAACTGCAGTTTGAGCTGAGCACAGTGGCTCACCCTTGTAATCTCAGCACTTTGGGAGGTGGAGGCGAGAGGATTGCCTGAACCCAGGGGTTCAAGACCAGGCTGGGCAACTTGCAACTTGGTGAGACTTCATCTTTACAGGAAATCAAAAAATTAGCCAGGCATGGTGATGTGTGCTTGTAGTCCCAGCTAGTTAGAGGGCTGAGGTGGAAGGATCACTTGAACCCAGCAGGTCAAGGCTGCCTAGGTGACAGAGCAAGCCATTGACTCTAAATAAATAAATACTGCAATTTGAGGATACACATATATGTACATATATATGTAAAAAACTAATTGGACAATGAAGTCAAGTATATTTGGTAATTATATAGGAAAAAAGATAAATCTTGCAATCAAGGGGAAAGTTTGGATTTTAATTTTATAAATTAATTGAACTTATTGATTATTGAATAAATTCAATAGACTTTTAATTTTATTTTATTTGAGTCAAAGTCTCACTCTGTTGCCCAGATTGGACTACAGTGGCAAGATCATAGCTCACTGCAGCCTTGATCACCTGGGCTCAGGCAATCCTTCCCCTCAGCTTCCCCAATAACTGGAACTACAGGCACGTGTCACCATGCTTGGCTATTAAAAAACATTTTTTTTCTGTAAAGATGGTGTCTCCCTATGTTGCCTAGACTGGTCTCAAACACCTGTCCTCAAGCAGTCCTTCTGTCTCAGCCTCCCAAAGTGCTAAGATTATAGGTGTGAGCCACCACACCCCACCAATGGACTTTTAATTTACGTTATTGTTATTATGTTATTTTTTTAATAGAGATGTGGGGTACAAGTAAGGGTTAACTACTCAAGTAGGCTGCATGCAGGTGAAGTTTGGACCTCCAACTGACCCTCACTTCCCCTGATTTAGGACAAGGTACCCTTTGTGTTGTTACGTTTCCCCCCACCTCTTTGGCAATGCCCAGTGACTGCTGCTACCAGTGTCCTTTTTTTTTTTTTTTTTGAGTTGGAGTCTCACTCGGTCGCCCAGACTGGAGCCGGCCACCGCAGCCTCGCCTGCTGGGCTCCGACGATCCTTCCGCCTCAGCCTTCCAAGCAGCCGGAACTACAGGCATGCGCTACCACGCCAGGCTGATTTTTTGATTTATTGTAGAGATGAGGTCTCGCTGCCCAGGCGGGTCTCGAACCCGCGGGCTCAGGCAATCCACTCACCTCAGCCTCCCAAAGGCGCGGGATTACAGGCTGAGCCACCGAGCCCGGCTACCAGTGTACTTTTTAAAAGGCGAAATTCACTTCCTTTTATTACACTTACACACACACACACACACACACACACACACACACACACACACACACCCTTTCCATATTTAATACATTTTAAAGAAAATATTTAGACAAAGGTTTTATATGAACTATTTTTTTTGCCCACTCACTTAAAAACAATGACTTCTATATGATTAAAGTCCAGTATAACAAAATATTAGATTGTATTTCAGCTTTTTCTTTTATCATGGGATTGACTGCACACAATATATCATGTATGTGAGGCAGATGTTAGCTCTGGGTGTTATTATATCTATGAAATTCTGCTAAGATTTTTTTTGTTTCTGTGTGTGAAAATGGTTTAAAAATAATAATATGAAATGACATATATTTGTCTTTTTTCTATTGTGCTTCACAAAATCAAGTACCTCACATAAAACCTCTGGTATTACCATTTTAGTAATAATGCTTATAGCAAACTAGAAATTCTTGGGACTGAAATAAAACACCTACAGTGCGTGGTGGCATGTGCCTGTAGTCCCAGTGACTTAGGAGGTTGAGACAAGGATCACTGGAGACCAGGAGTTCAAGTCCAGCCTGGGCAACACAGTGAAACCTGGTCTTAAAACACAAACAAAAACAAAATCCAACGATCCCATGATACATCTCTTAAAGGTCGAGATCTTTAGCAATATATGAATAGTACAAATAAATATTTTTGGTAAAATTTTAATGGTTCAATAAGATTTACTTTTCAACATGTCACCAATTTAAGCAGGCTTTCTTATGATAAAATGCATGATTTAAAGATAATTAAATATGATCATGTGTTGCTTAATGGGGTAGGTTCTGAGAAATGCTCCATTCGGTGATTTCGTCGTTGTGTGAACATCATAGAGTTACGTACACAAATCTAGATGGTGTGGTATAGCCCATTGCTCCTAGGCTACACACCTGCACTGCATGACACTGACTAAATAGCATAGGTAACTATCACACAGTGGTATTTGTGTTTCTAAATATGTGAAAACATATAAAAGGTATAGAAAAAATATGACATAAAAGATAGAAAATGGCACACCTGCATAGGGAGTGAATGGAGCTTGTGGGAAGGGAGTCTGCCCTGGGTGAGTCAGTGAGTGAATTTGAAGGCCCAAGACTTTACTACTGTAGACTTTATAAACACTGGATGCTTAGGCTACACTCAATTCATAAACAATATTTTTTCTCTTCAGTAATAAAGTAAATTTAACTTACTGTAACTTTTTTATTTTATAAACTTTTTCCTTTTGACTGTTTTGTAATAACACTTAGCTTAAAACATAAACACATTGTACAGCTGCACAAAAATATTTTTTCTTTATATCCATATTCTATGAGCTATCTTCTATTTTAAGAATTATTTATACTTTTTTTTTAACTTCATAAACCTTTTTTTGTTAAAAATGAAGACACAAGCTGGGTACTGTGGCTCAAGCTTGTAATCCCAGCACTTTGGGAGGCAGAGGGGAGAGGACTGCCTGAGCTCAGGAGTTCAAGACCAGCCTGAGCAACATGGCAAGACCTCATCTCTACAATAAATGGGAAAAAAAATTAACTAGGTATGGTGGCACATGCGTCTGGTTCCAGCTACTTGGAAGGCTGAGGTGGAAGTATCGCCTGAGCCCAGCAGGTCGAGGCTGCAGTGGCCATGAGCATGCCACTGTACTCCAGCCTGAGTGACAGAGTGACAATCTGACTCAAAAAATAAATAAAAATGAAGACACAAACACATGCATTCCCCTAGGCTCACATAGGGTCAAGATTTCGGTATCACTGCCTTCCACCTCTACGTCTTGTCCCACTGGAGGGTCTTCAGAGGCAATAACACGCATGGAGCTGTTGTCTCCTATGATAACAAGGACTTCTTCTGGAATACCTCTTTGGGCATCTGCCTGAGGCTGTTTTACAGTTAACTTTTTTTTTTTTTTTTTGAGTTGGAGTCTCACTCTGTCACCCAGACTGGAGTGCAGTGGCCGCTCCCGGCCACTGCAGCCTCGACCTGCTGGGCTCCAGCGATCCTTCCGCCTCAGCCTTCCGAGTACCGGAACTACAGGCGTGCGCTACCATGCCCGGCTGATTTTTTGATTTATTGTAGAGATGAGGTCTCGCTGCCCAACTTTTTTTTAATAAGTGGAAGATTACACTCTTAAATAATGATAACAAGTTTAGTATAGTAAATTCATAAACCACTGACAGTAGTTTATTATCATTATCAAGTGTTATATGCAGTACATAATTGTATTTACTATACTTTTATACATCTGGCAGCACAGTAGGTTTGTTTACATCAGCATCACCACAAACATGTGAAAAATGCATTGCACTAAAACTTTACAACCGCTGAGATGTCTCTGGGTGACAGGAATTTTTCAGCTCCATTACAATCTTATGGACCATCATTGTAAATGCAGTCTGTCCATGCCTGAAATGTGGTTATATGGCACGTGGCTGTACCAAAAACAAATATTTTCCAACTCATAAAACATAAGAAGAGGAAAAGGTCATTTATGTTTAAAATTTTTGAGACTATAGTGCATGTTCATTGTCCATTGGCCAAATGACAATCTGGTTAATCAAATGAGTTTTTAAAAGTTGTTTTACCAATATTTTAGTGCCAAATGACAGTTTAGTGAAAACTTGTTCTTCTACTACTAAAAGTTATTTTATTACCACATTGGATTCATTGCATGTATGAAAACACTCCGTAAAACATTATGAAAGAAATTTGGGGACATTACCACTGATTCCATTTTTTTCTAGGAAAATAAGAGTTAATCGTGTTTCAGCATCTGCTAGGTGCCAGGCATAGGCTAGGGCCCACACATACATCCTTTCTAGTGTTGGCAACAGCCCTGCAGTTATAGCAACTGATAGTTGCTCTCCTATCACCCATTCTCTCCTTCCTTACTAATTGCTCAGGTTTGTTGGCGATGGCAATATGCCCAGCCCCAAACTACATTTCCCAGAACCCTTTGCAGATAGGCATGATCATGTGACATCGTTCACCAATCAGATCTGAAAGGAAATTCTTAGGCACAGTTCCAGGAAATCTCTTTTAAGGAAGGCCAGCTCAACTGGCCTGCTTTCGTTTCTCCTTCCTATTGCTTCTACCAAAGCAGACCTACAATCCTTGAAGTGAATTAGCAAACTGGGACTTGACAAGCACACATTGAGAATAGCTGAACAAGAAAACAGAGAAAGCTAAATGTTTCTGATGACATTATGAAGCCCACAGTGGGTGGAAGAGGCCTGGACTGCCTACCTCACACACGTATGATAAAAATGACTCTTGTTTTTCAGCTTTCTTCTTCAAGGATGCCTGCAACTTTCAACTGAGTCACCTGGAAAGAAAATGCTGACTTTTAAGTCAGTGTCTGACAGGAAGCAACTCAGCTGGTAGTAAATAGGAGAATAATTTGATACATAGGTATCAGAATAATTAATGACATGATTTTAAAGTGCTGTGAGATCCTTGGATTGAAAGTGTAATATCATGAGGAATACACAATGTTAAGGGCTATATAAACATTTCTCTTAATTTCATTTCAATATGTTTTTTCATTGGACAAATTGCTTTAACCCTAATCCCATTTACTTTTTGTTTGTTTCTTTTGTTTTTGTTTTAGAGACAGGGTCACTATATTGCCCAGGCTGGAGTGCAGTGGCACAATCTTGAAGTCCTAAGCTCAAGCAATCTTCCTGCCTCAGCCTCCCAAAGTGCTGGGATTAGAGATGTAAGTCGCCATGCCTAGTCACTTTTTCTAGGCATTTGCAGTTGTCTTGTTTACATTTAATTTGACAGCAATTTTTTTAGTGAGTGGCTTTTGTTTCACATTTTATTAGTTACATAGTATTTAATTAATTAATATAGTTTCAATAATAAGTTTACCTGGTATAAACAGATTTGGGGAAAATGCAACTGACTCCGTAAGCACAAAAGTTGTAGTGGGAGCCAAGGATCACAAATATATTAGAGGGGCATGTGTTAAAGAGAGAGTCCAGCATGGTGGCTCATGCCGTAGTCCTAGCTACTCGGGTGGCTGAAGCGGGAGGATGGGTTGAGCCCAGGAATTTGAAGCTGCAGTGAGTTATGATCATGCCACTGCACTCCAGCCAGGGTGACAAAGAAAGACCCTGTCTCTAAAAAAAAATTTTTTTTTAAAGAGGAAATGAGGTACATCAGTTAATCTGGCAAATTAAGTGGATGTCATGAGAACTCCATAAGTGCTCATCACCATTGATAGATATTGCCTAATAAGATCTTAAGCTATTTTATCCACTCTTTTAGAACACAGGTCTTTGGAGATTAGCAAACTGAATATTAAAATGACATTCTCGCGAACATCCCCGTTTATCCTTCCCATCTTGTTACTATAAGCAAATTCCTGCCCTATGAGATATTTTAAGATGTTGATTGCCTCCCTGTTATTTTCCTGTGCTGGAGGCTCTTGGATCCCAGTTCCTATAAGTCATCTCAAGGTTGGGTGCCCTGTCCCTCAGGCCCAATTCCCTTAGGTGGGTTGACGATAAGTACTGTCATATGTACCCAGTATTCTGCATCTGGATTCATATCCAGGTTCTACTTCCATTCTGCTTTGCGACCTCAGACTATGTGAATTAATATTATTATTTAGTCTCCATTTCTGTTTCTGAAAAGGTAAGAATGCTTATTTTACAGGTTTGTTAGCTTAAATAGCGCTAGCTCAAGTAGACAGTGAAGGATTTTTTTTCTTCCAATTTCCTTAATGCCAGTGACATCTGACTTTGGCCTGTTGCTTCTCATTAAGTTCTTGACTTGGAGTTCTAACACTCACGGTATGCTTGCTGAGTCTCCTGGAGGCTGACCACTCACCTGCTGGCATCTGCTCATCACGAGACCAGATGATCTGCTTGCTTGTCCATCCATACTGTCCCACAGTAGCCACCAAAGCAGTTTCTGTGGAGTGCTTGACTCAGCCTTAAACCTTACTGGTTAGCTTGGGCATCTGTCCATTTCCCAGAGCTCCCTCTGCATCCATCCCCTGCAATTCTGAATTTCTCTATAATTGATTTTTTCATTCAAAATTTATTAGACGTTTACTATATGCTGGGTATGTTAATCAGGGTTCTATATAGAAACAGAAGAAATGGAATATATAAAATGTAAAGAAATTCATTTTAAGGAATTGACTTCCATGATTATGGATGCTGAGAATTTCCTAGATCTGCAGTTGGCAAGCTGGAGACCAGGAGAAGCAGTGATGTGGTTCTAGTGTGTGTGTGAAGGCCTGAGAACCAGGAGAGCTGGTGGTGAAGTTCCACTCTGAAGGTATGTAGGCTCAAGACCTAAGAAGAGCTGATGTTTCACTTACATTAGTGAGGGCAGTCTGTTTTACTTAGACTATAGATTTGGATCTTAATCTCATTCAGAAATCCCCTCACAGATGCACCCAGAATAATGTTTGACCAAATACCTGTGGCCCATTCAAGTTGACATAAAATTAACCATCACATTGGGAACTGTGCTGGTTCCTTTGCTCATATTCTTTTCATTATTTCTGGCCTCAGAGAAGCCAGTGCTCCATCTTTCACATTCTAATGTTCCCACCTATGCTGTTGACCCTGTCTTCTGCTGCTCCTGTGACCCATTATACCAATTATACTTTTCTTACAGCTTCAGTTTTTCCTTGCTCTTTTTCTACCTAAAAACATATTTAGGTGGTTCCTTTACCTTAGGAAGAAGGACCTCTCTGATGCTATGAGCTGCCATCCTATTTCCTTTTTTGTGTGTATAAAAAGAGAAGTTATATTCTCTGCCTTCAATCATTCACTAAAATTCCTGATGATCTAATTTACCTTATTTCTTCTGTCTCTATATTCTACTAAAAAAACTCTTATAAAAGCCAACAATGGCTTTGTCGATCTAATGACTTCTGTTTAGTTTTCACTCTACAACTAAGTCCCCTACATACAAACATTCAAGTTGTGAACTTTCAAAGATGTGAATGTATGTTTACATTATTTGAGGAGGTACTGTTAGTTTTTGAGGCATAGGACCCACATGTAGAACGGTACACTAAGCCTGCAGCAGCTGCTCAGAATGAAATCCAGTGCTACTGTGTCATCTATGATGAGAAAAAAAAAGAGCAACTGCCCAGACATCACTGAATTATTTTTTCAAGAGCATAGATAGAATTGAATCCAGCAAAGAACCGGAACCTGTGCCGTCACTGTCAGATGTGCTGATGCTCCTTCATCTCTACCATCTCCCACCTCCTCTCCCTCCTCCAGTAGTAATGCTTCTTGCCTGTTCACTCAATGCCAGTCCCTGTGTGCCAGCTGTTGTACTGTACTGTACGTGATTCTTTTCAAGGCACTCTACTGTAAGATTTAAAAGTTTTTTGTGTTTATTTTTAAGTATTATTTGTGTTAAAAGTATAAGTACCTATTACAGTACAGTACTAAATAGCTTAGTTAGGTATCTAGACTAACTTTGTTGGACTTAATGAAAAAATTGGACCTGTGAACATGCTCTCGGCATGGAACTTGCTTGTATGTAGAAGACTTACTGTATTTGACATTTTAGTCACTCTTGAAAAAACATCTTTTTCTGAAATTCTCTTTTCTCTTTGCTTTGGCAAGTCAGGTTCCTGGCTCTCTGTCTTCTTCTCTGCTAATTTTTTTAGTTTATTTTTCTTGGAATGTTCTCTTAGATAAATGTTCTCCATTGCATTTTGAACTCTTTTGGGGAATTTATCAAATGCCACTCCATGTTTTAGGTATTTCTATAGTATTGGTTCAGAAGGGAAACACCTAGACTTTGGGAATCTCTATCAAAAAGATTTTCCTGCCTAAAATGTAGTAATACACATATGCAAAATTTAAGTGAACAATTCAGATCCTTAATAATCCTATGCAGGTTTAAGTAATTTTAAAGCTATTAAAAATTCTGACTGAAGCACTTTTTATCAAAAACCTGTATAAACTGTTTTCCAAGAAAATACTGCAAGTATAAACTGACTTTACAGGTGAACAATTTGGCCATATGAATGAAGAGCCCTAAAAATAAATATATAATAAATTCCCCCTCTAAAGATGTGTCCTAAGCAACTAATTGGAGATGATTTCATCTCATCCCTCACTCCTTTTTCTCAAGCCCCGCATCTAAGCCAATAAAAACCCAATTCTCACCCCTTTAACTGTTAATCCCATTGTCCAAAAGCCAAAATCCTTGCCCACCTGGATTACAGCAAGAGCCTCCTGTTTTCCCTGTTTCTACCCTTTTTCCATGGTCTATACTTACAGAATACCCAAGATGATCAGACAGCTGTCTATGCAAAACTCTCCAATGGCTTCTTATCTTGGTCAGCACAAGGGCCAAATTCCACTCACTCTCAGCAAAGCCCTCTTGAATGGCATCTCCTGTGACTTCCCTTACTGACTCTGCTTCAACCACTCTGGCCTCCTCACTGTCCCTTAACTGTGTCAGATACATTCCAAACTCAAGGCCATCACATGCTCTTCCCTGCCTGGAATGTTTTCCTCCAATACCCCTGTCTTGCTGCCTCACTGCCTTCAGGTGTTTATTGCAATGTCACTTTCTCAACAAGTTCTTTCCTGACCATCCTTTAAAACTCCAATCTCTAGGCCCCCATACCACCACTTCTCACTCCTCAGCCCTGTTTTTTCTCCAAGCACTCATCACTATCTGACATAATACAGAGTTTACATCTTTATTTTCTCTCTTTCCTCCTTCCCATGAGGGTAGGGATTTTAATCTACTTGTTCATGAATATATCTCCAATATCCAGAGCAATAACTAGTGTTCAAAAAATAGTTGTGGAATTATTACAAGATTTATGTATGGGGCTGTTCAATGCAACATTATTTATCAAAGTAAAACACCTAGAAAGGAACAAAATGTCTAGTAATAAGAGGAACACAGATAATAACAAATCTATGGGATCTATTATGCACTTATTAAAAAGTCATATTTTTACAAATTATTTAATAGTAGGAAAAATGCTCACCTTACATTAAGTGGAAAAAAAATCAGGATAGAAAAGAATATGTAATTAGACTCCAACTTTATTTCAAATATAAAAAAGAGGATATATACTAAAGTGCTATCAGTGGCTATCCCTGGGAGTGAGATTCAAAGTAATTTTTGTTTTACTCTCTTATTATTTTTTTACTTAAAAAAAAAATTTTTTTTTGAGTTGGAGTCTCACTCTGTAGCCCAGACTGGAGGGCAGTGACTGCTCCGGCCACTGCAGCCTCGACTGCTGGGCTCTGGCGATCCTTCCGCCTCAACCTTCCAAGTAGCTGGAACTACAGGCGCGCGCTACCACGCCCGGCTGATTTTTGATTTATTGTAGAGATGAGGTCTCGCCAAGTTGCCCAGGTGGGTCTCGAACCCACGGCTCAGGCAATCCACTCACCTCAGCCTCCCAAGGCGCAGGATTACATACTGAGCCACCGAGCCCGGCTATTTTGAAAATTTTTGACAATAAGCTTTCTTTTTTTTTGTTGGAATCTCACTTTATGTCTGGAGTACAGTGGTTTAAATGAGCCTTCCGTCTCAGCCTTCTGAATAGCTGGGACTGCAGGTGAGCGCAGTTTTTATTTTTTATCTTGTGTTGAGACAAGGTCTCGCTGTGTTGCCCAGTCTGGTCTTGAACTCCTGGGCTCAAGCCATTTTCCTACCTTGGCCTCCAAAAATGCTGGGATTACAAGTGTGTGCCACTGTGCCTGGCAATAAACTATACTATATTATTTTTATTTTTCTTTATTTCAGTAGCCTTAGTGCAAATAGCTTTTTATCTGGGTCTTAAGTGTACCCACCACCCCAAACTGTGCTCACTGTACTTGATAGGTGGTTTTCTGTTCCTCCACCCCTTCTCTGGCCCCTTCTGAGTCTCCAGTTTCCACTATATCATTCTTTGTGCCTTTGCAGATCTTTAGTTTAGCTGCCACTTATAAGTGAGAACATGTGGTGTTTGGCTTTCTGTTCTGGAGTTAGTTCACTTAGACTGATATTCTCCAATTCCATCCAAGTGGCTGCAAAATACATAATTTCATTCTTTTTGATAGCTGACTAGTATTTCACAGTGTATATATACCGCACTCTCATTATCCACTGATCGGTTGGTGGGCATTTAGGTTGATTCTACATCTTTGCAATTGTGAATTGTGCTGTGATGAACGTGTGGGTGCAGGTGGTTTTTTTATGTAACAACCTCTATTCCTTTGAGTAGATATCTAGCAGTGGGATTGCTGGATCAAATGGTAGATATACTTTAGATTTTTGAGAAATCTCCATAGCGATTTCCATAGAGGTTATACTAATTACATATTTTTGGAGTCGTGGGTATCACTCTGTCACCCAGGCTGGAGTGCAATGGTACAATCCTGGCTCACTGCAGCCTCGACCACCTAGGATCAGGTCATCCTTCCGCCTCAGTCTCCCAAGTAGCTGGGACTGCAGGCATGTGCTGTCACAACTGGCTAATTTTTTTGATTTTTTGTAGAGACAAAGTCATATATGTTGCCCAAGTTGGTCTTGAAGTCCTGGTCTCAATAAATCCTCTTGCCTCAGCCTCCCAAAGTTCTGAAATTATAGAACGTGCCACCGTGCCCGGCCAATAAGCTCTATTTTTAAATAAAAAAATTAAAGACAGAAAATTGTACAGCTTTGAAGAAAAAAAGTGCTTCCTCATTCAGTTGCTTTCTCTATTCCCTTCTAGTCTGAATGAATTTCTCACTTCAATTACAGATACGATTTGCACATATCTTTTGGCACTGATCACATTCTGCTAGGATTTTATATCTTTATTTCCTCTACTAGGCCACACACTTTCTGAAGGCAAAAACTATGTCTCACTTACAATTTTAGAGTCTACAAAACCTGTCTACATTCAATTAATTATTTGAAAGAAAAAAATTTGAAATAGTCATGAATAATGTAGTATTAGTTGTTTAGGGAAACCATCAAGTTACACAATTTTCCTAAAATTGATCTGATGTCCCTCATGACCATCTTGAAAATACTCAGGCTTCAAGCTGTTTTAGAATGACGACTATGATACAAGCATTTTTAGGGGATGACCTATCTTCCTGTTGCCTGCATTTACATAAATTTTATTCATTATTGGTACATTATATTAAAACTTTTGATCAGGAGTAAATTTGGGAATAATAGTGGATTTCAGGATTGACACATTGTTAGTTAGGTTGAGCTGTTCTAACAGAGACAATAGCAGAAATGAATCTAAACATGACAAGTTTATTTCTTGCTCAAAGGTTGGGTGCTTGGTTGGCAGACAGTTTTCCTCTATACATTTAGGGTCCCAGTGACTTCTAAGTTATGGCTTCCCAGGTTATATAGCCTTGCCCACTGTATGCTAGTTGTATTTGCTAATCTCTGCTTCCAGTGTGTTAGGTTATAAGCATAGTGTAAGTATGAAAATAAAGGATGCAGCCTGGCATGGTGGCACATGGTTGTAGTTTCAGCTACTTGGAAGGTTGAGGTGGAAGGATCACCTGAGTCCAGCTGGCCGTGGCTGTGATAGTCATGAATGTGCCACTGCACTCCAGCCTGGGTGACAGAGTGAGACTCTAACACTCAAAAAAACAAACAAAAATGCAAAGTTAAATTAGAATTTCAGATAAACAGTACACAGTTTAGTATAAATATGTTCCAGAGGTAACATGGAACACACTTATACTAAAAAAGTATGTGTTATTTCTCTGAAATTCCAGTTTAATAGTGAGCCCTGTATTTTATCTGGCAACACAATGAGGGTAGGGATTAGGCCTATATCAGTACTGAATGCCCAGGATCTACAGTAGTACTTGTCTACTATAAGATGAACAAATCTTTCAATAATATAATGAATAGTTGATTTTTGGCCGATTATAAAGAATCTATAATAATAAAGATACTTATTAATATTAATAACTGCTATTAAGAATATGTATTAAGTATTAGCAAAGGATACATATTATTAATATTTGTTATTGATATACTCATTAAGTATCAGCAAATAATATTTACCAACAGATGAGACTTTAATATCTATCAAACTGCAAATGTTTTATAAAATTTTCATGTCTTAATCTGTTCAGGCTGCTATGACACAAATACCATAAACCAGCTAGTTTATAAACAACAGAAATTTATTTCTCATAGTTTTGGAGCCTGGGAAGTTCAAGGCCAAAGAGTCAGTAGATCGAGTGTCTGGTGAGGGCCTGGTTCATATATGGTAACTTTTTGCTGTGAACTCACATGGTAGAAGAGGTGAATGGGCTCCCTTGGGCCTCTTTAATCAGGGCACTAATCTCACCCATAACAGCTCTGCCCTCATACCTAACACCTCCCAAAGGCTCTTTTCACCTCTTAATACCGTCACCTTAGGGGCTAGGATTTCAAGATGTGAATTTTGAGGGACACATTCAGACTATAATGCTTCAGTAAAATACATGGATGGAATCTGTTTTTCCCTAGATATCTACACAGTTCTTTTGCTCACTTCTCTGATCCTCCATGCAAATGTTTTCTCAGCAACAACTTTCCCTGTTTTCCATGTCTAAACCTCCTTCCTCTGCAACACTCTCCGTGCTTTATTTTTCCTCTGGAGCACTTAGCATGAATATACCATATATTTTACTTATTATCGTGTTTGCCTACCTCCCACACTAGAATGTAAACTTCATAAGGACAGGCATTATTTCGCCTGTTTTATTTATTGCTAAATTCACAGCTCCTGCACTTATTAGACATTCAATAAATATTTGTTGAACAAATGGCTGAATAAACACCATTAGTCATTTAGGGAAGAGTCATCCATTTTATTAGAATGTATAGTGTCCAGTAGCTTGATGATATTCACTTTACATGACACAAGATGGCTTTCATCACACAAAGCCATCATTCTGCCCGTGTCAACTCAGCTCACCAAGTCCTGTCCATTCTAACATCTCAATGTTTTTGATAACCCACTCATCTTTTCTGCAGCCACTTCCGTCGTACGCCTATTTGCTTTGTGGATTAATGCAGAAATTGTAGAACTGGTCTCCTTGCCCACTGTCTTCACATTCTAATCCATCTTCCAAACCTTTACTGAAATTATACTTCTAAAATAAGAATCTGATTATTGGGGTGACTTCCTGATTCCAAAACTTGTCTCTTTATCACCCAAGGAATAAAACTCAAAATATCCTAGCTGGGCACATGAGGGACCATGATGTGCCCACCTCCACTCCTGCCACTCTCCCGCACACACCCCAGCATGACTGTCCTGTCTTACCCACGCACTCATCCTCATCTGAGGT
Source organism: Cephalopachus bancanus (assembly GCA_027257055.1). Classification (NCBI taxonomy): domain Eukaryota; kingdom Metazoa; phylum Chordata; class Mammalia; order Primates; family Tarsiidae; genus Cephalopachus; species Cephalopachus bancanus. Next base: position 472,792 of record JAPVLO010000196.1, read on the forward strand.
TTGCCTGCTCAAATATCACCACTTCCTTTGTGAGAGTAAAGTGTTCTATCCTCAGTGCTCACTGAGCTCTTTGTATATTCTCCTAATAACACTTGTTTTAATAGCTACCAGCAATAAATAGTATTTTGCCAGTTCTAAGATGTGCATTTTTTTCCATTTTAACATTTCTAAAATTGGAATGTGACTTACAATCATGGCATCTTACAATGTTATCACCAGAAGGCAGTTGTGATGTAGCTGTCATAGCCTGCACATGTGCAGATTTCATGGTTATTCCTGGTGGCATGAGTAGACAATCACAAACCATTGACATTTTAGTAAATCAATCATTTAAAGAAAGGACTTAAATCCCGGCTGTGGTCTTAGTTTATTGAGACCTTTAAGTTAGGTCAAGAAAGCACGGGCATCGATCTCATAGAATGGATCCCAATGGTTTGGAAGAAAATAACAAAGCCAACAGCAAAGTATTTTTTTTTTAAATGTTGCATCACTAATGCTCCTCTTGGCAGAATTCAATACATTGTGAAAAATTCTAAATGATAAGAAATCACTGTGTCATAGTTTAAATAGCAGCATTTCTCCCCCCACCTCCCCCATCAAACACCAAAAATAATGGTGTTTCTTATAACTCATGGATGAAATATGAGTTATAAATGGATGAAATATGAGCCTTAAAATGGATGAAATATGGTATGTTACCTCAAAATTTCAAAGCAACTCTGTAAGTCTTATTATGCCTGGGGTCTGCTGACATCATATTGTATTCTCGTTATCTGTTTATCTATCTTGTCTTTCCATTAGATTATAAACTCTCTGAGGGCCTACCACAGTGCCTGTCACATATTAGGTGTACAGTTATTAGTTGAAAGAGTGACTGCAGTGTTCCTGCTCTTTTGCTGTTCCACTCTGAGTCTAATTCTCAATCTGGGTATGCCCATTTTCAGGGCTGATCTTTAATTGTCTGAGACTTCAGTTATTACTGTGAAACACTTCTTGTTGGAAAAATCTAATTCTTCTTAATAGTTGTCCCTACTAGCATTTTCTATAACATTAGAATGACCAAAATTAAATTTCCTTATATATATATTACCTGATTACATTGGCTGGATAGTCTCACATCTAATTTTTATGCTAATTACTTTTACATACTTTTTGATGTTTGACCTCAAAGAGGGTAATAGAGTAGAAAGCTGAGGAAATGGTAGCCAAAAGTTACATACGAGGAACACTAGGTTCATCTGATTATTCTGTTCAGATGGCACATCCTGATACCATAAACCGAGTCACTGGCACATTATTTTTGAACTGTGTTACCCTGCTTAATTGGTTTAAACTAATTGAAAAGGGTTCTTGTTGGCTCTTACAAACAAATCTAATTTATCAGTTCTTAATTGTTAGAAAAGCTCCATTTCAACAATTTAGGATATTGTTTAAGTCAGGGTCGCCAATCTTTCAGAGGTTTCCATGTATGTATTCTCTTTTAAACTGGAACAAGAACATTTGGACAACCCTCTTTGAAGAACAGTAGTAAAGAGCAAGCTTTCTCCCAGTTATTCTAACCATGCCATTCCAGAAAAATCTTCCTTAATCCTGTAGACAGCAGCAGCACAGGGCTTCAACCAATTTTCCCTTTAGCATTGCAAGAGCTCATTGTTTCTTTATTGTGACTGATAAAATAGTTGGCTTGCATTTAGGGCCATGTTTAAGAAAAATAAGCCTCACTATAACTAGAATCTTTCTAAAATCAAAGATACAGGTCGAGTGAAGAGACTCATGGTTCCCATCTCTTGCTTACTCCAGGACCTAAGCTCACTGCGGAAACACTGAAAGTCTCCAGCACTATTTAATGTCCCCTTTATATGTTTTGTCAAACATAGTTGAACTCAAACATTGTAAATAAGCACATGACACAAAGCTGCTGTTAAATATATTGGCGATTACACAGTTTTTTTCCTTTAGTGTGCAGATTTACTTTGGGAGTTCTATTTAAAAATGCAATAACTGGTCAGATGTGGTGGCTCACATCTTGAATTCCAGCGTTTTGGGAGGCCAAGGCGGGAGGATCACTTGAGCCCAAAAGTTTGAGACCAGCCTAGGCAACATAGTGAGATCTCATCTCTATGGGAAAAAAAAAAAAAGGTTGGGAATGTTGGAACACACCTGTGGTCCTAGCTACACAGGAGGCTAAGGTGGAAGGATAGCCTGACCCCAGGATGTCAAAGCTGCACTAAGCCCTGATTGTGCTACTGCACTCTAGTGAGACCCTGATTCAAAAAAAAAAAAAAAGAAAGCAGTAACAAAGGTTTTGTGAATTTTGTTTAGTTATTTACTGAGTAATACTAGATGCCAGCTGCATACATTACTCTTATGCATTAAATATAGTTCTTAATCAGAATTACTAATAAGATTTGCCTGAAGAGTTCCAAAAAATGAGATGACCAGGGCCCATCCTAATTCTATTGAATCACTTCTCTCTAGGGATGGACACATTTTTTTAACCTCTATGTACAGCTCTTGGCTAAGAACCACTGCTTTAAGCCACCATCAACCAACAGCTAAACTGTCAACCAGAGTCACTAAGAATAAACTTGGCCTATTTTACCATTTGTCTAGGGACTGCCTGTCAATGCTTCTTGGTTTCTGATTGTCTCCTGACTTGCTGCCTAGGTATATCCTGATTTCTTTCCTGTTCTGCATCAGGGTCTTACTCTCCAGTATTTCTGGGCTTCTGAACTGGAAACCTGGTCTTTGATCTTAAGAGCCACCATAAGCATATATTCTGGCTATATGTTCCAGGTTGGCTCACTGGACTTGGCTCTCCTGATCTTTGCATCTAACCCTTTCTCTACCACACCCTCACTTATGATCCGAGGATGACAACCTGCCAATGCATTGGGTCAGTGAAAAAAGAGCCATGATAGCGCCACTGAAAACTTGTTTCAAAAATCTGTATAATTTTAAGGTCATGATAAATGTATGCCAATCTACATCAGCAGTCTAGTTTGATTCCCTTCGAACACTGTGTTGTACTTGGCAACCCAACTATAAAATCACCAGTTTACAGAGGGAAAAAAAAACCTCCTCAGCTTGGAATGAAGGCCCTTTACTACCTAGACCTGACCTACCTTTCCAGGTCTTACACTGTTCTTCATGTACCTGGTGCTCCAACCTAGCTGAGCTTCACTTTTCTTCACAAAGTCATTAGTAATGCCACCCTAACTTACTTTCTTCACATTTCCAATGTCTGGAAGAACTTTTTTCACCAGCAACTTCCTCTTCCTTTACCCATATTTAAATCCCACCAATCTTTTAAAGTAGTATTTCTCAAACTTGAGGAAGGTACAGACTCCTGAAAGAAATTCTTGAGATGCTAGAGAATGTTTTCAGACAGGCACAGTTTGAAAAGCACTGACATGGAAAGCTAAAGATCAATTCTATAAAAATTATGCAAATGATCACTTTGAAAGAAAAACCTTATTGTTATAAGTGGCAAAATAACTTGAATTTTGTCACAGAACTCTGATTCTTTTCTAAAGATCTACAATCCATCTGAGAAACACTACTTTAAGGCAAAGAATGACCTTTATACATACTGACCTTGGAAAATGTTCTTTCATCACCCCAATACATTTTTTGAATTATTTGATATCTAATCACATTTTGCCTTGAAGTAGCTAATAATATGTATGTAGCATTTTCCTAGAAAACCATAAACTCTTTGAAAGCAGCAAGCACATTTAAAAAAAAATTTCCACCATACCTAGTACACAGGAGGTCGTCAGCAAAACACTGGTTGTAAGACCTAAAGTCCATTTTCTTATTTCGTAGTCCAAGTCTCTCTAAAATATCACACTTCTTTTATGGAACATACTCACGGAATAGCATACTACTGAAATAGCCCTACAGTAATTTAACAGTAAGTTTCAGAGGTTGTCTTATAGGAAATGCCCAAGTTATGAAACTCAGATTTTTAAAAAGTGCCACAGAGCATGTCTCTCCTGTGTCAATGCTAATAGGCATACTTTCTTTAAATAACCAGTAGGCAAATACAAGTTTTAAGATAAAGAATAAAACCCGGAAACACAAGGCTAGTGGGAGAGTCCCTATAAATACCTACATAGTCTTATAAGGTCTGTCAGTCTCCCGAACTCAACTTGTATTTAAGGCAGTGTCTGCAGTTTTTCCAACTGTGTATTTGAGAAACTGTTTTCCTAGGACACGCAGGGTGGATTCGTTACCCCAGGTAAGGTGACAGACAAGGGCCCTGACACAGAACGTCTTCCCTCTCGCAGTGCTTGGACTGAGACTGAGAGGCAGCATATGGTGGAGGAAACAGCACTGGCAGGGTTACCGGAACCCTCTCTGTCTTATCTGGGCAAGCTCAAGTCAGTTTTTTCATTTTGAAAGGAGGATGAGGGATTAGGATTTGCTCAGGTCCCTTTCGGCTCTGAAATTGATCCTCCATTGCCCTAAGTCAACACGGCTTGAAAAGGTATTTCTTCGGTAGGACCAGCTGTTTCCCTGAGAATAAAAGGGGCAACAAATCATTCGTGGACACTTGAGTCTTCCCCTAGGCCTCTTGGGGTGGGTTAAGAAACACAGGGCTTGTTCCCTTTTGGGCGGGCCCCCAGCGGGAGGGCTCCTGGCCTGATCGCGGGTGCTGCCCTCACCTAAACGTGGCTCCCCCAAGGCCGAGCGAGGCTCCGGGCGAGGACAGCCCCTCGTCCCCATTTCGCAGCGGGCGCGGTGTGACTCGCGGAGATTAGTCCCCGGTCATAAACAACCTCGCACTTCCCCTCCCCCGCCCGGGCCCGCCCGCCTGGGCCGGCCCTCCGAGGCCCGGGAACCTCCCCCGGCGACCGCGGGCCCCGAGGCCGCCGCGGGAGGGCGGCAGCCGGCCCGTCCTTTTCTGCTAACCGGGTGTTTGTTCACTTTACAGAGCACTCCTAACTCGTCCACGCTACCGCGACCTCGGAGGGAGAGCTGACGCCAGCCCCTATTTCCCTTCCCCCGACCCCTATCACCTCCAAGAGCCAAGGAGAGGCAGGCGGCCCTGACGCGCAGGCTCACAGCCTCGGCCGCCCTGCGCGCGCCGAGCAGCCCCCACCCCCACCCCGCGGTCCTTCCGCGGTCCTTCCGCGGCCCCTCCCCGCCCCTTCTCCAAGCCCGCCTCCGCGTCTGCCCGCCCGCCTGCTCGCCCTCACGCTCGCTCTCGCGCGCACCCGACGCCCCGCCTCCGCGCGTGCTCAATGACTGTTCCCGGAGTCGGCCTGCAAGCTTCCCCCGCCCCTGAGCTGTTTAAATATGCTAATGAGGGGCTAGAGGCTAGCCAATAGAACGGCGGGGCGGTGCGTCACGTGGCCCGGGGACGTGTCAGGGGCGGAGCCTCTGCAGCCCCTGCCCGAGTTAAAACCGGAGTGTGAGAGAGAAAAGCGCTTCAGTAGCGAGAGGGGCTGAGAAAGTGGTGACACCGCCGGGGTGCGGAGGGAGTCCCTGAAACTTCTCCCAACAGCCCCAGGGCCAATCTCCCCTCAGCCCACTCCCCTCTTCCCCAGCTCCCAGGTCCCCACTCCCTGCACCGGGGGTGGGGTGGGGAGCCAGGCCCGTCTCCCGCTGGGACACACACAGGGGCCGGGAGCGGGGACGGGACCCCCGAGGCGGGGGGGACGGACCGACAGACAGACGGCCGGGCGCCCGCCCCAGCGGGCAGGCAGGCAGGAGGAGGCGGAGGCGGGGGTACGACGGGGAGGACTGGGTCCGGGGAGTTTCCTCTCAACTATCGGGGGAGAAACTCCCCGCAGCCGGAGGAAAGACCCAGGCGGTGTTTTCCTCCCGGGGGCCGCGCTCCCCCGCCCCGCGTAGCGGCGGCCGCCGCCACCGGCGCCTCCGCCGCCACCATCTCCTCTTTCTCCACCACCTCGGGCCCCGGTGTCCCCGGCCAGCACTATGCCCATCTTACTGTTCCTGATAGACACGTCTGCCTCTATGAACCAGCGCAGCCATCTGGGCACCACCTACCTGGACACGGCCAAAGGCGCGGTAGAGACCTTCATGAAGGTACCGACTGACCGAGCCCGGGCGGCGACCCCGGCCCGACGGCCCGCGGGGGCAGGGTGGGGGGAGGGCGGCCGGGGGCGGCGGGGCGGGGGTACCGGGGACCCGACTGCGGGAGCTGCCGGGCTCGGGGAACCCCTCCCCCACCGCGCGGGCGGGCGGGCGCTGCGAGCCGGGCTCGGCCCGGGCCCGGGCTCCGGCCCCGGCCCCGGGCGGCGTGTGGGGAGCGATCTGGGTGTGGGGGTGCGGTGTGGAGGGGCGGCCGCTGCGTGTGCGGTACTGTGGGGGCGGCGGGCGGCCGGGCGCCCCTTCTCCGCCTCGTAACCTCGCCTCTGTGCTTCCCTCTCGCCCGCCCTGTTCCTCCTCCCGTCCCGCAGCTCCGTGCCCGGGACCCTGCCAGCAGAGGAGACAGGTATATGCTGGTCACTTTCGAAGAGCCGCCCTATGCCATCAAGGTAACAGCCCTCGCCCTCCCCCTTCCCTCCCTTCCCTTCCTTTCCCTTCCCTGTTCCTGCCTCGCTCGCCCTCCCCGCCCCCCCATTCACCCTTCATTATGCTCCCCTCCCCCACCCGCCGCGCTCCCGGCGCCGAGGTGCCTTCCCCTGCGGGCTCCCACCCCCTCCCCGGCTCGGGAGCGTCCAGGCGCCGCGCGGAGTGGCCGGGCCGCCGCCGTCCCCTCCCCGGCCGGGCCCAGGCCGGCCCGGCCCGGCGGCGGCGGCGGCGGCGCCGCTGCGATCAACATGGCCGACATTTCCCCTCCGCGGCGTGAGCGGCAGCAATGAACTGTGGGGGATATTTATTCAAGTTAGCCGGAGTGACAGCCGGGCCCGGCCGCGCCGAGCCCCGGTTTGCATTAAAGGGGAATCGGCCCGGCCGGCGGGGGTGCCCGATGGGGGTCTGCGAGGCTGGGTCTTGTCAGCTACGCCCTAAGGGGGCCGCGGGCCGGGGGGAACCGCTGCAGGTTAACTTCGGAAGTCCTGCTCCCGTCTGCTTTCCACTAGTACCTTCATGTACCCGAGTTTTGGGTATTAGGTTAGGTAGTAAATTTGCCAGCGAAGTTGTAAAGTGGTATGGCTGTTTGCGACCAAAAGCTACAGAGGAAGCCAGTTTATTCTCGGCCACCTTTGGAGGAGAGTTTCCCCAGCAGTGATAGTTACGAACACGTTAACCAAGCCAAACCAACCAAAAGTGAAGCAGCTGCTTGGTGAACATCAGAGTACGGTGTAACGGCTGTCCGTGTGTACATGATTTTAAAGGATGAAAAAATATTCTCACGTTTTTCTTTTCAGGCTGGATGGAAAGAAAACCATGCAACGTTTATGAATGAACTGAAAAACCTTCAAGCTGAAGGACTTACGACTCTTGGCCAATCCCTAAGGACAGCTTTTGATTTATTAAACTTAAATAGATTAGTAACTGGCATAGACAACTATGGGCAGGTAGGTTGAATAACAAGGTGGCAAAGTAGTTGATTTTTCTTTTAATGGAAAAACAGTCCAATCCAAAAACTATGTAACATGAAATGCAAGTATAAAACATTTCAGATTAAAATACAATGTGCACACAGTACACAGGTGAGACTTTCACTCTACTGCATATGGTTTTACATCCCTCATTTCTTTCCCTTTAAAATGCATTTGTGCTCAGAATCTGAATTATTTGCTATAAAGTTGGCATGAATTTGATTTTAATCCCTTCAGAGTTCTCTAAAGACACAAAAGGGAAAACATTCTGCCCCACCATACTCAATTGCTCTGATGTTCTTTCTACCCATGGGCAAGTGCCACTAATTGCAGTGGCTTACAGACACTAGCTGATTAGGGGTCTTCATTTCTGTATGAGTCAGTAAATCTGTTTGTTGCATCCAGGTTTACTTTAACCATATTGTATTACTATTTTGAAAGGTGAGATTTTCATTAGAGTGCAATAACTCGCTGAATACATTAAGATTTTTTTTTTTTTTGGAGGCATACACAATTAACAACTGTTGCAGGAAGAATTCTAAATTAAAGTGCAGGCCCAGAGTTTTGTTTTCTCTTAAATTTCAAACCTTTGGAGAAAAAAGACTGGAAAATATGAAAGACACCTTCCTTCCTTTCTTAACGCCCTCAACTCCTTTTATTGCACTTACTTTCATCTATTTAAAGATGAGACAGAGCTTACAATCAACGTGATTCACTAAGGAATAATGCAAGGTGGTCCATTGTAACTTTTTATGGTATTGCTACCCTGGAAATAAAAGATACAGAAAAATGTGTAATCACATAACAAAGGAATATTATTCTCAGTGAGTTCAATTCTTATGTTGTAGTACAAAGCACAATTACCATAATGATATATTTAGGTATATATTGTATAAGCCTCAGTTTTCATTAGTTTCATATATTTCAGGGAAATTCTTTATGTGACTACAGTTTTTGTTTCACATAGGAAATATTTAGAATTTTTTATGCTTTACTGCTTAGGGATAACTTATTCAGTACTTAATGGTTGCATTTAGTCCTGTAGCATTTAAAGTGCACAATGCAATTCAAGGTCACTTTACCAAATTGTACTTCCATCATTAGTTAAATGTGTATTTTCTTACTGTGTTAGTATTTTTATTTTTCCCTTTCTCTATTCTGCTTTATTTTGCAGTTCTTAGGTAGATTTGCCATGAACTTTTTGGTTCATTTCTGTAAAATAATAATATGTCATTTTTTGGTTATAGGTAGTATTTAAACCGTCTGGTTGCTTAAGTTTTCATCCAGACTTCTTTGAGTTCAAAGATACATTTGAAATTGACCTTAAATGCTTGTCAGGTGGTCATTGTATAGCAAAACTATTAGTTTTCTGTTTTTCTGCATCCCATTTCATAAGTAGACAGGCCAAAGGGGACATTCACACCTACACCTATTAAAACTATTTCACAGGGTGCTTCCTTAGAGAAACTGCTTGTCAGGGAGAGACTGAGGACATTTGTAACTTAAACTTGGGTTTTCCTTTTACCAGTTGCTATCTTCCACCAGAGAACACTTTAGTTCTTATCTCTAAAGCTTATAAAAAGCTTGAGGGGAGGGTGGTCCTGCTGTGCTGTTACTACATTGACCAAGAGAAGAGCTTGGAGATGGGGATGGTTTTACATGTTAGGGTTTATCAATTCAGTAACAGGGAGGAATGATGCTTCTCACTTACTTTGATGAATAAGCAAGAATGCAAGGTGTAATATTAATTGGCACATAAAAATGACACTAGCATAAGATAATGTAAAAAAGCAACAATTTCCAGATGCAAATGACTATTTGAGTAAAGCATGTTCAATTAGAAGAAAACATCTTTCCAGAATTTTTTCCATCATAAAACTATTTTTCTCACTGTTTTGAACATTTCACATTTTCTGTTCTTAAAAGGATAAGTTACTAGGAACTTTGGATGTCTCAAATATTTCATAGTAACTACTGTTCATGAGTTTTCTTTGTAAAAATGCTTTGTATCTGCCTGTTTTCTGTGGAGTACCTTTATTCTGTAACTTGAGTGTTTTTATGTAAATTCTTCCCCTTTCATACCCTATACTAGGATCTGTGATATCCACAGGGTTAAATACTTGTATATAATCTCAGTAGATGAAAGAAATGAGAAAAAGTGAGTTAGATGGGAGACAGAACATACCTGTTTTATAGAGTATCTAAAGAACTTCATGTAATTAGTTTCTGAATAATTTTCCTTTTTTTAAAAAATTTGGGCTCTCACTCTGTCACTTGCAGTGGTACAATTATGGCTCACCAGCCTCCTGAGTAGCTGGGACCATAGGCGTATGCCACTATGTCTGATTAGTTTTTTTTCTTTTTAATTTTTTGTAGAGATGAGGTCTCAGTATGTTACCTAGGATGGTCTCAAACTCCTGGTCTCAAGCAATCCTCCTGCTTTGACTTCCCAAAGTGCTCTGATTATTGGTGCAAGCCACTGTACTTGGCCTGAATTATTTTCTTAAATATTCAGGTATCGGTTAATGTATATATATATATATATATTTGTATATATAGATAATCCTCCACTCCTCACACACTTGCATATGTGATTTTCCATAACCAATATTCATATGTATATTGCATTTGTTAATTTAGTTGGCATATCTACAAATATATTTAAGTTATTAGTTAGGATACTGTCACAATTTGAATCAGCAAGGTTAAAGTAGTTGAGAAAAAGGATTCTTAGTAAATGTTTTCCTCAAGCACTTTGGATATTCCACTGAAAAATTCCCTGCCTATAGATGTTCTTATAAATATTGCTTTTGGTAATCAGTACCATTTGCAGATATTTCTACAGTTCTGAAAAAATGTATATAGCCTTTAGTCAGTCTTTTTCTTTATAGCAGTATCTTATTAAGTTGCTTTTATTGCAAATATACTTAATATACTTTTTTCATGTGTTCAACATAGCATCAAATAATGCTGAGCCATTGAAAATATGAACAGGCCTAAATATCTAAAATTAGGACATATATAAAGTTTGAGAGGTCTGATTAAAGTTTTATATGTAGATCACTTTATTTTCATACTGTTCTAAATTGTTCTGATTTCCATCAGTGTTTTCAACATTTTAAAGTTAGGATTAGCCACTGAGTCTGACTGTGACCTGCAGTTCATCACTTTTGTCACTGGCCTGACTCCACGCATCCACTACTCAATACTCAGTACTGATTAGATGGTTCTATGACTTAGAATGGCACTTGACCTATTGTATGCCCTTGGTGAAGACAGTCCTTGACAATTATCATAAATGGAGATAAGATGTGTGTTTAATTTTCTGAAGATTTTTAATTGTTTACCTCATTTAAAAATGGTGACTTTTAGACAAGATCAAATTGAATGATTCTTAAAATAATTTTAATCTTTTATTTTTATTTATTTATTTATTTATTTTTTGAGTCAGAGTTTCACTGTCACTCAGGCTGGAGTACAGTGGCATGATTATGGCCACTGCAGCCTTGACCTGCTGGGCTTTGGTGATCCTTCTGTCTCATCCTTCCAAGTAGCTGGAAGTACAGGTGCATGCCACTATACCTGGCTAATTTATTTATTGTAGAGACAGATCTTGCCATTGTGCCCAGGCTGGTCCCGAACTCGTGGGCTCAGGCAATCCTCCCACCTCAGCCTCCCAAAGTGCTAGGACAACAGGCGTGAGTCACCATGACTGGCAATTTTAATCAATTTTTGTTCAACATATAGGTCTCTTTGTGAACTTAACAGATAACCCTGGTAGAGTTCTAATAGTACCCATTTAGTGCTCAGGTAGTTCAAAATACAGGCTTCTCTTTGAAGGTTGGCAGGTGAAAGTGTGGAAACTTGATTTCTCTTTTGAGTTTTGGGTTTTCTTTAGGCTGTCAACAAATGTATTAATAATTGTTTGGTATTATTAAGCCATAGACTTTTTTTTTTTAAAAAAAGCAGAGTACTGTACTTGCAAATACTACTGTGCTGAATATGAACTGGAAACTCAATGGTGAATGGTATTGTATATTTTTAAAGTCTCTTAATTTAAAAAAAATTTAAATTGTGGTAAGAAACATATAACAAAATTTACCATCTTAACCATTTTCAAGTGTGTAGTTCAGTGGTGCTAAGTATGTTCACATTATTGTGCAATCAATATCCAGAACTTTTTTATCTTGAAAACTTGAAACTGTATCTAGTAAACAGTAACTCCCCATATCCTCCTCCTCCCTAACTCCTAGAAACTACTATTCTACTTGCTGTTTCTATGAATTTGACTACTATGGATACCTTATATAAGTGGAATCATACAGTATTTGCCTTTTTTGTGACTGGCTTATTCCACTTAGCATAATATTCTCAATTCATCCATGCTGTAGCATGTTAGGATTTTTTTCATTTTTAAGGGTGAATAATATTCTGTTCTACATATATATCACATTTTGCTTATGCATTCATCTGTTGATTATCACTTGAGTTGCTTCCTTCTCTTAGCTGTTGTGAATAACGCTGCAGTGAACATAGGTATGCAAATATCTCTTTGTGATCCTGCTTTCAGTATTTTTTTTTTTTTTCATATTTTCACTGAAGTGGAATTACTGGATCATACCGTAATTCTGTTTTTAATTTTGTGAATACCATACTGTTTCCCATAGTGGTTGTACTATTTTACATTATCAACAGCAGTGCACAAAGGGTTACACTTTCTCTATATCATCCCCGACACTTGATATCTTCTGCTTTTCTTTATTGTGATTTTTATATGTATTTCTGTAGTTATTATTTATATTTAGCATCAACATAACGCTTGTTGACATTTGTATACTGTCTTTGGAGAAAAGTCTGTTCAAGTCCTTTGCCTACTTTTAATTTGGGTTATTTATTTTGTTGAGTTCTAGTGGTTCTTTATTCTGAATATTAACTCCTTTTTCAGATACATGATTTGCAAGTATTTTGTCCCATTCTGTGTTTTGCCTTTTTGTTTCTGTTTTTGTGTGTGTGTGTTGGGAGTCTCACTCTGTCACCCAGGCTGGAGTGCAGTAGCATGCTCACGGCCACCCCAGCGTCGACCTGCTGGCTTCAGGCGATCCTTCTGCCTCAGCCTTCAAAGTAGCTAGAACTACAAACATGTGCCACCATGCCCGGCTATGTCTTTTGCCTTTTTACTCTTTTGATTGTGTCCTTTGATATATAAAATTTAAAAATTTTTAATTTAAAATTTAATTTTAAATTTTAAATTTTGATACGGTCCAATTTATCTGCTTTTACTTTTGTTGCCAGGGCTTAGGAAAATCACTGCTAAATCCAATGTCATTGAAACTTTTCTCCTGTGTTTTCTTTTGAGAGTTTTATAGTTTTAAATCTTATGTCTTTAATCTACTTTGAGTTAATTTTTGCATGTGCTATAAGGTAAGGGTCCAACTTCATTCTTTTGCATATGAGTATCCAGTTTTCTCACCACCACTTGTTGAAGAGACTTCCCTTTCCTCATTGAATTGTCTTGGCAAGTCCTCAAAGTGTTTTTAATAATTATTGGTGGAGAGGGGACTCTACAGAGGGGACTCTACAGTCAAACTTGCTTAAATGTTTCTTCCCCATTTTTATCGTGTAAAAGAAGATCGGTGACTGGAAATGTGAGAATTGGAATCCCAATCTTGACCTTGACATGGAATTGCTATGTAACATTGGATACCTTACTACCCCTATGCCTCTGCTGCTGCGTATTCCAAATTGGCAGTAGTGAAGCCATTTGTGCCTTATTATAGAATTGATGAGAGATTTAAATGAATGATATATTTAAAATATACCTTAAAGTTTTTGCTATGCTCAGTAGACAAAAAGCATACATTTTCTCCAGTAGTTTACCTCTAGGTTTCTGTTTTTTTAAAGCTTTAAATTAGTTATAAAAATCCAGGGTGTTTAAGTCTGATTTGATTCAAAGCATGCTTTGAAATCTATTGGTATACTGTTAACTATTTATTTTTTCCTTGGGCTTTGTATTTCATCCTAGAGAAGTAGATGTGTAAAAGAAAAGTAAATAATATAATGTGACCAAAGTTGTCTCAATGGCAGTTGATGAGCGTGGGATGGTGTTTTAAAGAAATAAGTTAAATGAAAACATGGGATAAAGTACACAGATTTTAAAAAAAATGTTAAATGAAAACTGAATGTAAATAGCAGGTAAGTTCTTTTGCACGAGTACTCACATGACAAAAGTACATGCTTTAGGATTCTTTGAAATAGGGAGCTCTTCCTGGTATGTTTAAGATGAGATTTACACAAGTTTGATTTGCAAGGAAGCTTTCAGGAACACATCTGAGTAAATCAATGTATATTTTAACAAGATTTAACTGAGCTCAAAGTAGCATAAAATGGAGATATGATTTATGTTCTACTGAGCATTAATTTAATGGTTGTAATTTAAATGAAAACTGTTTTAAGACTCAGATTTTATTTTCGTTTAAAACACTGGCTACAATATTTCAGAATTTTATTCTCAGAATTTCTGTTTTCTAAATAATCAAAAAATGGCCCGGTTATGTTCTTTCAAAAAAAAGAAAAACAGTATCTTAAGGTCATCATTGCATTCTTTTTTGTTTTTGAATTGGAGTCTCACTCTGTCACCCAGACTGGGGTGCAGTGGCCGCTCCCGGCCACCGCAGCCTCGACCTGCTGGGCTCCGGCGATCCTTGGCCTCAGCCTTCCGAGTAGCCAGAATTACAGGCATGCGCTACCATGCCCGGCTGATTTTTTGTTTTATTGTAGAGATGAGGTCTCGCTGCCCAGGCGGGTCTCGAACCTGTGGGCTCAGGCAATCCACTCACCTCAGCCTCCCAAAGGCGCGGGATTACAGGCTGAGCCACCGAGCCCGGCCGTCATTGCATTCTTAATGAGAAATTGTGCAAAACCAATCTTAAGTGCAAAAGACAAATAAAATAGGTTCTACTTCTCCTTTAAAGATAATTTTACTTTCTCTTCATATAAGAGAATGTCAATAATTATATATTAAACTATATACAACTGGAAATTAAAAGACCAGAAACAGATCTGATATTTGAATGAAGGAATTCAACTTACTCGAGTATTTTGAATTGTTTAAGGTCACTTGTGGACCAGAGTAACTAAAAGGATTGTTTGGCCATGCTCATGTCTTGGATTTCTTCAGTATTTTATATTTTGAGATGTCTCTTTTTTTCTTTTTCTTTTTTAAGAGGGAGGAGAGAGATGAGAGAGCAGAGAGATCTGAAATGTCTCTTAAAATTATTTTCAGCCCTTAAAACCTTCATGCAAATTTATACTCTAAAATAGTCTTGGCGGATTTCTTTTGTTTTTAATTAAGAGAAAAATTTGTAGATTCAGGGTCTTGCTATGTTACTCAGACTTGTCTCTTACTCCTGGGCCCGACTTTATTTTTGTTTGCTCTTTTTATTAATCTGTACAATTTAAGCATGATTGCAAGACTACAAACAAAATATTAAAGTTTCATTTCCTTTTGGTTTGTCTTTATTTCCTGATTCTCTCTTCCATCCCCCAATATTTTTGTGAGATATAGCTGAAACACACAATCCTAAGTGTGAAGCTTAGTGAATTTTTTTATGTATACATTCTTTTTAAAAAAATTTAACTTGTGCGCATACTGAAATATTTTACATAAACTTTTCATTAGACTTTCATGTTTTATTTTTGATTATTGTTTTATAGGGTTTTAGAATGAAAGTGATCTTAGATGTTTGCTCCATCTTTCTCATTTTATAGGTGAAGAAAGTAAGGCCCAGAAAGGTTAGAATGCTTAATTTCTTCACATTTATGAAATATTCTAAAAGATTGTAATTAGTTATCGAGCAGTTATGCAGGTGTTATTAGTAATTTGTATATTATTTAATAACGTGTTTTATTTAAAGGTATAACCAGTAAATCTGAGTTACTTTTTATCTATAGTTTTATATATAGTTCTGTAATGCAGTATGAATTCTTTCAATCTATGTTTGAAAACTGTGCGTTTCATTTTGTCACTGTTACATTTAGCCTTTCTTGTAACACTATCTAAATACTCTTTGTTACAGAGTTAGCTTCATTGGATTCCTTCCTTCCTCTTGCTTGAAAAAAAGTAAAGTATGAATGTAGAAGATAGTTTAAAGGATTTTATCATAATTATTTAAAGACCTAGATTCTAATATGAAGATACGTTTATAATGGCACTTTTGATTGTACTTTATAGTTTATTAAGTTTTGGTTGTCTGGTTAGTTAATACGGAGCTATTAACCTTGTTATTTACTTAATGGATTTTTCCAGTGTAGTATGTGTCCCAGTATTAGGGCTACATTTGTAACCTTTTACCCGGATAGTTTTTTAGTTAGTTAACTACCATGTTTTCCTTTGACTTAAGGTAGTTTTGAAAATTTCTAAGCATTGTCTTAAGATTCAGAAAAATGTGACTGGATTGATTTATAAGGTCTCATTCCACGCATGACCTCACAAATCATATTACCTATTAGCCTCAGTTTCCCCACTAGACAAATTGGATGAAAAGACTTGCCTTGTAGGATTGTGATCAAGATAAGTGATGAGAACAATTAATTATTATAATAATATATTATTGCTTGTGAGTTTCCTTTTATTTGAATTTTTAAAAATTGAAATTATGAGTACATGAGTTTTTTAAAAAAAATCCTGCCTTTTTCAGAAAAAGCAATGTGGTGATTCGGAAAGAACTGCTTTATTAGAACTGGCTGTGCCTGGCTCTGCCACCCCCTGGTATGTGTTGTGTTGACAAGTTCCTTAGCCTCTTTGAGCATCAGGTCATCATCTACAAAATTGATGCAATACTAATCTTAAAAACTTTTGTGAGGATTATAAATAATATTTGTTAATCACCTAGCAAGGTGCCTGCCTGGCACTTGATAGGATTATCATCCCCAGTATTATGGCAAACATTTAACAGGATAAAACCTTTGTAATCTGAAAATTTTGACAAAAACAGAATTAAGGTTTCTAATCTAATGTACAGTCATGCATTGCTTAACAAATGGGGATGTGTTCTGAGAACTACATCATTAGGTAATTCTGTTGTTATGTGAACATCACAGAGTACACTTACACAAACCTAGATTGTATAGCCTACTACACCCCTAGAATATATGGTGTAGTCCATTGCTCTTAGGCTACAGAACTGTACCACCTCTGACTGTACTGAATACTGTAGGCAACTGTTAAGACAGTGGTAAGTATTTGTATATCTAAACATCTAAACATGAAAAGATACTGTAAAAGTACGATATAAAAGATTAAAAATGGCACACCTAGATAGGGCACTTAATGTGAATGGAACTCGAAGGACTGAAAGTTGGTGAGTCAGAGCAAGCGGTGAATGAATGCGATGGCCTAGGACATTACATTAATGTGGGCTTTATAAACACTGTACACTTAGGTTGTACTAAATCTATAAAAAATATTTTTCTCCAATAATAAATTAGGTGACTATGCTTTTTTACATTATAAACTTAAATTTTTAAAAACTTTTTGATGCTTGTAGTAGCATTTAGCTTAAAATATAAACACATACAGCTGTACAAATTTTTAAAAATATTATCCTACACTTGATCTTAGCCAAAAAGGTGAGAAACGATTTTTATATTATTCTGTAAGCTTGTTTCAATTTTTTTTTTTTTTTTGAGTTGGAGTCTCACTGTGTTACCCAGACTGGAGTGCAGTGGCAAGCTCTTGGCCACCGCAGCCTCGACCTGCTGGGCTCCGGCGATTGTTCCGCCTCAGCCTTCCAAGTAGCTGGAACTACAGGCACGCGCTAACATGCCCGGCTAATTTTTTGATTTATTGTAGAGATGAGATCTCGCCAAGTTGCCCAGGTGGGTCTCGAACCCGCGGGCTCAGGCAATTCACTCACCTCATCCTCCCAAAGCACGGGATTACAGGCTAAGCCACCGAGCCTGGCTTGTTTCTACTTTTTAAAATTATATATATATTTTTAACCTTTTAAACATTTTTTGTTAAAAACTGAAACACACACATATTAGTCTAGGCCTACAGAGGGTCATTCAGGATTGTTAAGATGTTACTAGGCAATAGGAATCAGAATTATTATTATTATATTATCCTATATATAGAATTATAATACAGCTGCATTATAATTTTATAGTACCAGTGTCATATAGGTGGTCCATCATTGACTGAAACATCTTTGTGTGACACATGATGCAGAATGAAAAGCCAGAATTAGCTGTCCAGTGCTCCCAGCTAAAGTAAAATCTCTTGCCTTAGAGAACCTGGTGGTTTTGGTTTTGAATTGCAACTCTAGGTTGCTCTGAAAATACATTTCTCTTGGTGTTCCTTAAACCTTTTCCCCAAAATTTCAATTTTTAAAAACAGTTAACTGGGCATGGTGTCTCAAGCCTGTAATCACTGTACTTTGGGAGGTGAGGGGATGGCCTGAGCCCATGGGTTCGAGAACAACCTGGACAACTTGGTGAGATCTCATCTTTACAATAAATAAATGAAAAACATTAGCCAGATGTGCTAACGTGCTTGTGGTTCCAGCTATTTGTAAGGCTGAGGCAGAAGGATTGCCTGAACCCAGCAGGTTGATGCTGGAGTGGCTGTGAGTGTGCTACTGCACTCCAGCCTGGGCGATGGAGTGAGACTCCCAACTCAAAGAACAACAAAGAAGTTTATAATACTTTAAAAAAAATTTTTTTTTTGATTTTCAAAGCAGGCAAGGTTTTAAGCTATTTTGAGGAAAGTAGAGAGGAGTCCATTTCTAGAACTTTGTAATTGTATATTTTAGAATTCAAGTTGGTGGTAGTTGGGATGGGGATGTAGAGGAAGATGTTCTTGTCTAGAAGAGATGTTAAATGTAAAAAGTATGGTTCCTTTTATTTGTCATGTAGATTTATGTGGAGGAAAGAAAATAGGATAAACCTAGGAGGAATTATTTTCATGAAATTTTTTTAGGGTTGTATGATTCAAAATTTGATTATTGGTATATTGAGAAAGATACTTGTACATGGAAAGTACCTTAACTTAAAAATGTTACAATTAAGAGGGTTAGTTATAACCAAAGGACAAATTTATGTCAGTTTAATGATGAGTACTATCAAATTTTATTCTAGACTGTACATACTATTGCCTTTTTTGTGTATGCCTCAGAAATGTATGACATTTTGACACTTTTCATCCATTACTTTTTTCTGAATGTGGGGCTCGTGGTGAAAGTTCTTGGAAGGATTATACCATCCACAAGATTTTATTGTGGACAGGAAATCAGTTCTGAGTATATGAGGAAAAGCAGGTGTGGTATTAATTAACTATTAGGTGATGCAATAGTAAATAAGTATGAAATGACATGAATAATACTGGTGTGTTAAAGAAAACCTTTCCACTAAAACTAGTGAACGTTGTTAGGTATTATGAAATAGCATCAAAGTCTTGTGGTTATTCTGGAGTTTCAACACTGGAAACATTGAAATGGAATTATTCTGAAAGAATTGAAAACAATTGATTATTTTAAATAAGGAATTGAAGATGATTATCCAGGACTTTGTGAAAGTTTAGGCCACAAACAACAGCAGGTGATGTTGCAAAAGGTACAGTACTTTTGGATGATCAGGAATTAACAAAATGATGTCTTGGTGGCCTCTGGTAATTCCTGGATTGTGACAGTTCTCAATCGTTTATGTAATTTGAAATGTAACAATGAATGTAAAATTCTTGAATTTTAGTTCTGCAATCCCATTTATCAAACTAGTAAGTCAGAAATAAAAACCAAGACATTGCATCCAGAATATTGGGCCTATATGAGGAAGTAAAGTAAAAGGTATTTATTCCAAAATTTATTGTTAACCCAAAATGGGTAATGTCTGATCCCAGAGAGATTATATTGAACGTAAATCCTAATGTAACAAAGGGTTATCTTGCCATGTTCTTAGAATTTCCATTTTAATGAGCTATAGTAACATTCTAAGACATGTAGCAATCTGTGCAGTCATTCATATGTGACATCTGCTTCATGAGGCACATTTCTAAGGTAAAACCATTGGTGGGTTTCTTTGTAGTTTGGGAGGTTTATAAACAATTTTTTAAAAGGATATGTCTAAATATTATGCTTCCCAAAAATGTCAATTTTGAAAATTTTAAATCTATAAACACTTGTGAAGGTATTTTAGCATAAGCATCAATAAATGTTTGAATCCAAATCTACGAGAATGAATTCCTAGAAACTTTTATTCAAGTACATATACTTACATAATGGATTTAGAGAAATTTAAGTATTTCCTGCTAAAAAACGTAGTGAAATTGGGTTAGTACCAATTTCTTCCTCAAAATACTAAAAATCCACATTTTTAAAAACAAAGCAGGGCCCCTTAAAACTAATTTCACATTATGTCTTATCCAATTAAATTATTTTCAGGTTGGCTTTCAGCCATAGCATATGGGAAACAATGTACTGTCAGAGTTTTTCCAAGTGCTTATCATAATTTTTTTTCCTTTTTAAAATTTAATGCCTTATTGCTAAGTTTTCTGGTCTGAAACATTTATTAGGCAGTTGCTCTTCATTTTCAATTGTAGTCCTTTAAGCTACTTGTATAGAAGACTGTCATAGAATTCTGCCTTTTTTGTAGAACATTGTTGTGTGTGGGAATTGATTCTTTTGAGAGTGTATTTGCAGCATGGATGTTTAGAAAGTAACCAGAATGGTTCTTTCTCTGCTTCTTTATCTTACATTCAAGGTCTGCTTGTCATAGTGTTTACAATTGAGTTCAGTGCTGAGTTCAAGTTGGGGTTTAGACTTTTGCAAAGTTAATATCTGTATATTTTTTGGTAATCAACAACCCAAGGAGATGATTGCTCTTGAGAGAATAGGCAGATTTTTTTTTAGTTAAAATTAAATTTTACCATTATTACTCTATGACTTCATTCACCTGTCTTTGAAAATATGTTTACATCTTGACTTTTTTTTAAACTTAAAAAAGCTTATAACATGTTTATTATTATATACTTTGCTGGAATAATTTTTCCCCAAGTTAATATTACCCAGTTCATTTCATAAATGAGTATATTAGGTTTTTTATTCAGAATGCTACTGTAAATAAAATTCTATTTCTATTTCTGATACCCTCATTAACTCTATGCCAGCATAAAGGTGATTTGCCTGGTGCTACTTTTTAGCTATTTCCCAAACCAGTTTATTTGTTAGAGTGATCATAGTCAAACTTCAGACTCTAGCTCAAACGTAAAACTCAAATTCTGCCAAATCACTAAAATTAACATTTTAGATATATTGAATTTATATTACTGTCTTTTGAGTTATGCTTAGGTCTATCAGTTATTGAGTTTGCTTAATATATTTTTTAAAAAGTCATACTTGAGTAATTCTTCAATTCTTATTTCAACGATTACTATTTATTACATTATTACTATTAGGTCTCTTATTTAATCAAATTCTAGGATGGTTCTTTAGTCATTATATTAAATATGTGGAATCCCCTCTACTTTTGCTAGTCTTATTATTTTACCTGTTCTTAATGCTATAATATTTTTTAACATAAGTGATTTTATGGTTGAATAAAGGAATTGTATTGGTATACAATTGTGTAATGGAATTGCTTGAAACTAAAAATATATCTTTTTTATTTTTATGTATTTTAAAGATGTGGGGCACAAAAGTATCTTTTAGTGTGAAATTTTAACATGTTTTTTCTATAGTTATAGATCTTAATGTATTCTAACTTACTAGATTTTTATACACTAGCAGGTTTTTTAAAAGTTTTATTTTGGGATAATAAGCATATTTTAGTTTTGGAGAGTATTTGTTTTGAATATGTAATACATGCACATGGTTGAAAAAGTTGAAGTGTTATGAAAAGTTATATAGTTGCTCACTTCCATTCTACAGAGGCAACTATGGTTAATCAGTTTCTAATATATCCTTCAGAGATCTTTTGTATATAGTCAAAGGTATTATTTTAAAAGCACTAATTTCTTAAGATGAGTATTTTAGAGTTTTGACATTAAAAGATTCATTTATGCCACACCACTTGAGATTTTTAACAATAAAAGTAATAATCTTGCTGAAATCTGAAACAACAACAACAACAAACCCTTGTAATTCTGGCCTTGGATTATTGCTTTAGATGTAAGCCTGTCAGGCCTTTATTGACTTTAAATAATTATATTTTGTTTGGAATGTGCATTACCATTACTATTGTCTTCATTCCTGTAATTTAGTGAACCTCTCTGTCCTTTAAGAAAAATTGACAATATTAATGGCAATGAATTATTGAATTGATAAATATAATTAACACCAAAACTATGATTTCATAGATCTGATTGATTGCTATAGCTTGAGGCTAAAAAGAGGGAAGTGATATAAAGAAAAAGTAATAGTTTTAGTTTAGATAATAAGCAGACATCGAAAAAATTCTGGTTGTGGTATGCACGTTTCAGGTTTAAGCACTACTGATCTAATGAATGTTATTTATTCTAGTTGACTTGGTTTGGAAAGTATTAAAAGCTTTCCTCAGTCTATATAGTTATAACAGTTTAATTATTTTCAGTATATCATGACTAATAAGTTTTGGATGTGAATTGCACCCTAAGATGCAATTTTAGAAATAAGCTTAAAGGAGAAGAATATTATGTTTATATTAATGTTTCTATATTTTATTATTTCTTTATTTTTTGAGACGGTCTCTGTTGCCCAAGCTTGAGTATAGTGGCACGATCGCCGCTCACTGTGGCCTCGAACTTCTGGGCTCAAGTGATCTTCCCCCTTCAGCCTCCTGAGGACCTGGGACTACAGGCATGCACCACCATACCTGTCTAATTTTTTTCTATGTTTTGTAGAGACAAGGTCTCACTTTGCTCCCCAGGCTGGTCTCCAACTCCTGGCCTCCAAGCAGTCTTTCCACTCAGCCTCCCGGAGTGCTGAGATTGCAGGTGTGAGCCACCATGCCCAGCTGATGTTTTTATATTTTTTAGAATCTGAATTTTGACAAATATGTATAGCCAAGAATTAGAAACATTTTCTGAATATGAGATGGTTTCTCATATTTTAGAGGAAAATATATTGTTGCCTCTTTTATCTATAGTAATAGAGGAAAGAAAGTAATAGGATAGGTAATGCAGGCTTCATTTTCCTCGTATTTTTACTATCTATTATATTCTACAAAGATGTAAGTAGGAGGAACTTAGAGATCATCATCTAGTCTATCAATTTAACCATTGCAGAAGGGGTGTGTGTGTGTGTGTGTGTGTGTGTGTGTGTGTGTGTGTGTGTGTGTCTGTGTCTGTCTCAGAGTCTAGCCCTGTTGCCCAGGCTGGAGTGCAGTTGCAGGATCATGACTACTGCAGCCTTGAACTTCTGGGCTCAGATGATCCTTCTGCCTCAGCCTTCCACGTAGCTGGAGTTACAGGCATGTGTCGCTATGGTGGGTTAGTTTTTTAATTTATTGTAGAGATGAGGTATCATCATGTTACCCAGGCTGATCTCGAACCCCTGGACTTAGATAATCCTCTC
Source organism: Cephalopachus bancanus (assembly GCA_027257055.1). Taxonomy (NCBI): domain Eukaryota; kingdom Metazoa; phylum Chordata; class Mammalia; order Primates; family Tarsiidae; genus Cephalopachus; species Cephalopachus bancanus. The sequence goes on from JAPVLO010000196.1 coordinate 495,851, forward strand.
TCCCCTGACCTTCCAAAATGCTGGGGTTACAGGTGTGAGTCACCATACCTGGCCTCATTATAGAAGTTTTGACAACAATATTAAGAAATACTTGTCCAGTATAAGCATGAGAACCTTTAGTGATATGGTACTTCTCTCTCAAGGTAGCCTTCATGTTTAACATTTTTTCTTGTTGCTATTGTTTACTTGAAAAAGAAGCTTTAGATTGAAAAAAAGCACAAGCTATTTCTAGAAGTTTTTAATAAATTTTCTTGCTTGGTGATAAGGTATGGCCTAGGAATATACACCTTAACATCTCATTTGTTGAATTCTGTTGGCCATCATGTTCCTGGCATATAGTGAAGCACCTATACTGTGTAATAGGTGTAGGTTAACTTAGGATGTTATCATAGGAATGCCAGAGGGCTAACTCTTGGTGCTGCACATTTTCTCTTTAATTTCTGTTAAACTGTGGGAAAACTCTAGCACAGGCAGGCACTTTGCTATCTTTTATGGGATTGTTCAAAGGACTTGCACATATGGTGAAAGTGTGGTGACAGTGGAAGAAAACATGGGCCCTTTGGTCCTGTAGCAAAGGTAGCACTACAAGTTTTATTCAATGTGCAGGGATACCTTTCTTTTGCTTCGGAAGATGAGTTAAGGTCTCTGTGGTCCTCCGCTGCTATATTTTCAGTTTCTTGGGTCAAATTAAATCTGTTCCTGGGATCCAAATTAGTTTATATTTGGGGGAAGTTACTTGGATGCTGCATTTTCAAAGCAGTTTTCCTTTCAAAATAACTTAACATTTTCAAAAACATTTTCTTTGTAAAAATAAAATAGGTTCTGGCGGATAATATAAGTTTACCTTAATTATATTATTTAACTTTTCTTATTATTGAGATTTTATGCTTTAATTGAGTTGTTTAACACCATACTAATTGTTGAGAAAACTGTAATAGGAAATTTTAAATGAAGTGAAAGTTTTTACTTTATAATATCTTGTGGCAAAACTCTTACTTGAGGCTTTGACCAATATTAAAATCAAGTTTTTTTTAGTAATAAAACAATTCCCATTAGTGAATGGCTGTAGAAGTAGAACATTATACTTTGCATTATATATTCTAGTGATATGTCTGTATTTCTTTTTGCTCTGAGATTAAAACGTGTGAATTTGTTCTGACGGCAAAAGTAAACTTTTAGTCCCTCTGCTGGCTGCCTTTGTCATAGCAGAGCTTACTTTTAAAAATATCTCACTATAATTATGATAAAAGCTATTTATAACTTTATGGCCAAAGTGGATATTGAGGGAAATTGTAATGCCTGTCTACAAATTGAGTGATTTTTAAACATTTATTAAGACTAGAAATGTAAAATAATTGACCTTAAATTTAAGAATTTGAGAAGTATTAAATGGCATAGCCTCGGCACCACATAGGGGCTAACATATTGCAGTAATTAAATCATTAACCCTACTTTAGACTTTGGAAATATTAAAATTTTAAATAATTTTTTGCAAAATATTAAAAAAGCCTTAATATTAGCAGATTACTATAACTGTGTCTTAATTTACTCGGTAAGCAATAGTATTGAGAGAGAAAAATGCCAATTATTTATGCAGATGTCAAGAATACATATACTGTAAAAGGCAGGAGAGGAACAGTGTGAAACAGTATATACGAAAACTATCTTGGAGCAACATGTTTACTTTCTTTTAGAAATTCATGACTAAATAAATTTGTGAATTTCAAACACTTATATAATAGATAATAAGGATACTTTTTTCCTGAAGAAATAAAATACTTCCTTTTGTGTACCAGTTATATTGACTTAGTCATTATTATTCCAATTTGTATATTATCTAATTATTACTTTTTTAGTGTGTTATTGACTAAATTAAATTCTTTTATCTTAGAGGGGAAGGGATCTTAGGCTTGATTGGTGCAATGAAACTGATAGTATTTTTATTTTTCTATGTTTGATTTTTATCTAATTTTTCAAAAATTTAAAGTTACTAAAGAACTTTTTATACTTTATGCTCCTCTTTATACAGTTTTAAATTTGATTGAAGTTATACAGTTTTTAAAAGTAAACATTGCTGTTTATTGTATTTTGTTTCACTGTATTTGTGCTGGGGGAGGGTGTGTTGATTTATATGTTGAATTGATGGGTAAAAAGTCACAGAACAGGAAGCCACCAAGTAAGGGAATAGTCCTACTGTAGTTATACTGCAGATAGTATTTACACATATATATGTGTACACACATACACACACATTTTTTTGAGTTGAAACTCACTCTGTCACCCAGCTTGGAGTGCAGTGGCATGATCATGGCTCACTGCAGCCTTCACACAACTGGGCTCAAGCAATCCTCCCCCCTCAGCCTCTTGAATAGTTGGGACTACAGATGTGTGTCACCACACCTTGGCTGATTTAAAAAAATTTTTTGTAGAGACAAGGTCTTGCCATGTTGCTTAGGCTGGTCTTGAACTCCTGGGCTCAAGCAGATCTGCCTTGACCTCCTAAAGTGCTGGGGTTAGAGGCGTGAGCCATAGCGCCTGACTCTGTAGAATCTTAAAAACAAAACAAAACAACTTGATTCTAACAGGTTAACGTTTGTTGTTAGGTAAATATGGCACAATCCAGCTTGGTATGGAATTGTCTAAGAAATTTTGGCCACTATCTATAGGACATTCAGATGCTACAAGAAAGACCATGTAATTTTAGCATTAGAGCATCTTATGAGACTTCTGGCTTTGCTAATTACCAACTAGGCTGCTTTGAGTTATATCATTTAATCTCTCTGAATATTTTACTTCACTAAGTTTTTTTGTGGCCAAATGAGATAATATAAATGTTTTATTATTGTTTATTATTTTGTGTTTTTTTTTGAGTTGGAGTCTCACTCTGTCACCCAGGCTGGAGAGCAGTGACATGCTCCTGGCCACCATGGCCTCGACTTGCTGGGTTCAGGAGATCCTTCTGCCTCAGCCTTCCAAAGTAGCTGGAACTACAGGCATATGCCACCACACCAGCTAATTTTTTGATTTATTGTAGAGATGAGGTCTTGCCAAGTTGCCCAGGCTGGTCTCGAACCCTTGAGCTCTGACAATCCTCTCACCTTGGTCTCCCAAAGTGCTAGGATTATAGGCATGAGCCACCGTGCCTGGCCTGCTTTATTATTATTAAAAGCCACGTTACAGTATTTTCAGGCATAGCTTCTATGGAGACTATTGTGTATTCTAACACACTAGGGAAGTTTCAACTAAAAGCTTTGTTTTGTTATCTAAGAAAATAGCTTTGATTTTGTTTAAGTTTAGCTTAAATGTAGTAACTCAGGCTTTCTGTTAATTTTTAATATATTTTAAATTTAGTAATGTAAATTTAATTAATTTTTCAGACATCATGGGCCTTAAAAAATATTTTTAGATATCATGGACTCAAAAAAATATTTTTAGACATCATGGGCCCCAAAAAATATTTATGAGTTTTTGGGTGGACATCATCTGTAAGGCTCCGATAACACAGTAGGTTGTTGTTCCTTAATTACAGATAATGACTAAGTCTCTGACCTCTGAAAGAGTCTCTTCATTGTACTTATACAAGAATATTCATGCATGGGTGTCAGGCTTTTGGCCAGAAAATCTGACTTTGGCTTATGTTAAAATGTGCTTGTCTGATAACTACTTTACCAATATTTTTTTTTATAATCCTCTGACTCAACAAAGTAAATAAACATATTTTATCACTATTTAAAAAAATTTAGAAGTGATACAGAAGAGCCTACCACAAGTACTTGATCTATATTGTGGTAGCTTTTAGAACTTTGCTGTTTTTGAAAGGCAACAAGTCAATAAAAGTAATTTTAGTTTAAGGATAGAAGCAAGGTACAGTAGTTTTGAAGATATTATGACATGTTGGTTTTCTTTATCTCCCTTTGCCAGTTTATGCGCTCACATGCTGTTAGTAGAGACCAAGACAGAAGAGAGTTATTGTTATATATACATACATTTATTATGTACGAGAGTAGAGATTATGTGTCATGCACTTAACACTATGACCAATATACAGTAGCTATTTAATAAATGTTTGAATGACTAACATGTATGAGTAGATAGTGGATGATTAGACAGACAGGAGGGAGCAGTGCTCCTTTTTGTACCCTGATAACCCAGCAGATTCATAAATTGTGTGTTGATTTTGGGCAGTACTCATTTATTTTACCTCATTTGTTGAGGTAAAGGTAACACATATGTACACTTTTTGAAACTTGTTGAAGTTTGAAAAATTCTAAATAGTTCTGTGAAGTTGGACAGTTTTATCTTAAGCAATAATCAGTGAACCAATGAATATTTAAGTGCTCAAATACTTTGTGCTCATTATTTGCTTAGTGATGTGGAAGAAGTATGACATGTTCCTTGCCTTCAGGGTATTCAAACACAAAAATATCAAACAATACAAGATGGTATATTTTTTGAAACATTGTAGTAAAAGACACATAACAAAATTTACCATATTAACCATTTTTAAGTACATAGTTCAACAGTGTTAAGTATATTCACATTGTAGTGCAGGATTGCATATAAACTCATATTTAAATTAAAAGTTATTTCAAAAGGAGAGAGGATAAATGCTATAGGGAAGTTGTATTCAAAATATGTTCCATGAAACCTCTCAATCTAATATTTGAAGAAACACATTTTTATCTTACTTATTTAGTTAAAGTATGAAAAGCACCACTGTTCTGGGGAGGGTTGATTATTGAAGGCCAGAGTGATCAGGGAAGGCTTCATGGAAGAATAAACTTAAACTGCGCCTTTAAAGAATGAGTTGGAGCCGGGCTCAGTGGCTAAGCCTGTAATCCCGCGCCTTTGGGAGGCTGAGGTGAGTGGATTGCCTGAGCCCGCTGGTTCGAGACCTGCCTGGGCAGCGAGACCTCATCTCTACAATAAATAAGAAGTCAGCTGGGCGTGGTAGTGCACGCCTGTAGTTCCGGCTACTTGGAAGGCTGAGGCGGAAGGATCACCGGAGCCCAGCAGGTCGAGGCTGCGGTGGCGGGGAGTGGCCACTGCACTCCAGTCTGGGTGACAGAGTGAGACTCCAAATCACAAACAAACAAACAAACAAACAAAGAATGAGTAGGAATTGGATAGGTTGTGAGCAAGGGAAAGGAAAAGCAAACAAAGTTAAGAGGTGGAAATGAACATTGCCTGAGACAAACTGTATTATTACAATTTATTGTTCATTTTGTGGGTAACTGGCATGAGAGGCAATATAATGTAATGCTTCCCAAAATGAGTTTCATTTAACACAAATGTAACAGAGGAGGAAGGAAGGGTAAATTAATTCAAGTTTTCTTCTGTAAGATTCCTGTGATAATTTAATGCTGCGGTACATTCAGAGTATTCTAGAGGTTATATCCAGCATATTTTAAGTTTATTTAGCCAGAGAAAGCTTTCTCTTTCTGGAGCCGTTTTTTCTTGGGCACCAATTAGAAAAGTACACATGCCACTTAAAAGTTGTATGGCTCGACAAGAAATTTAATCTATCAGATCTCTCCTTCCACTTTATGATAATAAGGCTATAATCACATAAATACTGTGACTGTAAATTCATTCAACAAATATTGAGTATATGCTAGGAATTGAGAGTTATATAAATGTAAGGGAAAGGTTAGAGAACTATAGAATATTATATGTGTATAACCCTTAATACTTTTCTTGTTATTCTAAGTATGGTCTGTGGATATTAGTGTCTCCTAGCTTGCAGTCTTGTTGGAAATGCAGAATTATAGTCTCCATCCCAGAATTACTAAATCAGAAACTGCATTTATTTCAAGATCTCCAAGTGATTCACATGCACGTTAAAATTTGCCATATACTGTTCTATATTATATCCATCAAAACTTTATTCAGTTCTTGCTACTGTTAGAAGCAGAGAATTTGGTACTTTGATTTCAAATGGAAGGTTTATCTTCTTGAAACTTCTACCCTTTGTCTTAGTTTTGTATTAAAGAATTATACAGAATGCATAATATTTCAAGTGAGTCATTTATGTGTAATATACAAACACATGTTTGTCTTAGTCCTTTACCAAATGTGTCACCTAGAACCGATCATAGTAATCATAGAGTAGGCTTGCCAGAGATGTGAATGGAAGCTCTTGAAGTTATTTTACCTTCTATATAGAGCATTTGAGAGCCTATGCCACTGTTCCATTGCCTCTGCTACCATTTGCGATTTGTACTCTTTTCTCTAAGCATTTTCTTTTGGTAGCCTTCCTTTAACTTCTTATCTTGTACTATTGCTAATTTGTACTAAGCTCAGAGTAGCCCTAGTATTTCCATGGAACCTAGCTAGTTCTTAAAATTCTTTAGATCATATACCTGCCATTTGTAGACATTTTGATTATATGTCTAGATGATGATAATGTTCATGTATTCTCTTGCCTTCCTCTTTAAGAACGTTTCTCAGGAAATGCTGTCTTTCTTATTGTAATTTGTAGTATCTAAAAAAGTCAAATAATTAGGATGGAATTACTAGTGGCCCTTTTAAGAAATTAAAAATCTTTTAGTTACATAAATATAAATACTGTAAAAAATTAAAGCAATAAAAAATGTAAAAAGAAGTGAAAATCCATCTTTTTCTCTGCCTAATTTCACTTCTTCAGTGTTAACCACTGTTTAGCTTATGTGGCCTGCTAAATCTTTTTAAGAATGTACAAACCAGTATATACTACATGTGAAATTTATTAACAAGAAAGAGGAGTTGTATATAGTCTGTTCTGAGAATTAATTTTTTACTCAACAAAATTAAGCCAAAGTATAAACCTTAACATGATCAATGTGTTTTATCATTTTAGGGAAGAAACCCTTTTTTCTTGGAGCCAGCAATAATTATTACAATTACTGATGGGAGCAAGTTGACTACCACCAGTGGAGTCCAGGATGAGGTAAGTTGTGCTTATATCACATGGATTGTGCAAATGCAGTTGAAAAATCTTTATTTGTATATGCCCTGTAGGATACTGAACACCTTTAATAGGTTTTCTTTTTGATTCAATGCAGTCTAGAGTCATCTGTCTCCTAGGGTTCATCTTTGTTGTTTGTAGCAGTGGTTTCCATATTTTCTTGAGTAGGAATCCCTTATGTGAAAAACTTTTGAGCTTACCTCAACTCCAATTATATATGGTTATGGGTTTATGTGAGGATGTCAGGTTTAATTCCTATCTTAAGTATTAGTAAAATGAATTCTTTAGGTTTGAAAAAAGGAAAACAGCATTCTAATAATTTCTTCCCATATTTCAGTGAATTATCATTTGCACTCCATTGTGGAGACCTCTAGGCTAGAGTACAGCAAAACCAAGAAGAGGTTAAGACTAGAAAAAGTGAAGTTTTGGACATTTTCATCTCCTCTAATCAAATATAGTATAAAAAAGGTATAGCTAGCTTTACCTATTCTCTACCAAAATGCATTATTCAGAGCTGTTGTGTGTGGTGTAGTAGAGCAAATATGATAGTATTTTTTTTTAACTTTGAGGTGTTCTTACTGTAATATTTGAACTAGTCTTGAATATTTGTTTTTTAACATATTTTGATAGAAAGGTGGTTTTTTAGAGTACTACCCATACTCTGTGTTTGCTTTAGAATCTTAATTTTAATTTCTATGATATTTATAAGGGTTTGATTAAATAGGAAAAGTATAGATTTTAAGTTCAGTAACTTTTAGAATTACTTTTGTTTGTGTGATGTTGTGGAATATAAATTGGACATAGAGCCAGCAGGTGTGGGTTCTAATCTTGGTTCCTCTACTTTATAGCTTTGAATTTTATACCAGTGACTTGTCTTTCCTAAACAGCTGTCCTTATCCATGAAATAAAGAGAATAATACTTGCCTTATATCATAGGGTTACTGGAAGTCTGAAATGAAATAATGTATATGAAAGTACTTGGTAGGCTGTAAAGAAAAGTACGTAGCATTGTTCCATCATGAAGCATTGGAACCACTAAAGAATTGTGATTCCCTCATCTTGATTTGGGGGAAGAGAGCTATAATTGTTTTGTTTGAGCAGTTGATATTAAGGAGAAGTTAGTATATAATTCATAGAGATCAAGCTGGAAAATTTAGGTAGGTTATAATCCATAATTAAATAAGTTATAATCTACGGAAAATTAGTAGCCTTAGAATGCCCCATAGCTGAACTTGATGGGTTTTGGGGCTTAGACTTAGTTGGCGTGTATAGCCAATTATGGATATGCTACCATCAGGAACAGGTAGACATCCACTAAATACATAAACAAGCAATAGAGACGCCACTTTAAATTGAAGCTATCAAACTTACTTTTCTCTTTATAGGACCCATAATAATTAACATGTTCATTCAACTTTATATAATTAGAAGTCTTTTGATTGATTGTTTTTATCCTTAATGATTTTGGTTGAAAAGTAACTTCTATCTTCTGTTTTGAAATATTCCTACATGTGAGATTATCCAGTCAAGGTACTCTGTCTGCTGCCTTTGTAGAAATGCCCTTTGGAGTACAGTATATTTTGCTCCCATATATCTGGATTTGTTTTGTTCGTAAAATTTGTTTTGTGGGAACCTCTATGGCTTAAAAAAAATCTTGAAATATGCCTATTGGAATTGTTCACCTTTCCTCCAGGTCTTTCCTTGGGAGGGATTTTGGAGAAATAGGGCTATGTGTCTACAATAACATGAAACTACTTTTCTACTAAGGTTGGGAGGATTTTCCTGTGGGCAGTGATCCTATCTTTTAATTCTCTCTTATATTCTACAGTATTAAGCATAGTGCTGACAGTATTGATTATAGACATTGTTTTATTGAATCTAGTAGACATTAAGTTCAAAATTTATTACTGTTGTTACTTTTCTAAGGTAGATGGTTCATTTGTTTTAAGGAAGAGGTTTATTTTGAAGTTGGAACATAGGCTTGTGAGTTGTTTCAGTATTCAAGTTTAGGAATGTTTTTGATTCCCTGCATGTTTTCTTCTTAATGTCCTAACAAGACTCATTGGTGGGGGAGAAAATGTACCTCAGATTAATTTTTACTAAAATGTGAAATATTGTAAAATATTCTAGCTTGAATAATTAAATTGTGACTTATTTTAAGGAACTTTTCAGTTCATATAAAAGCATAAAGATGCTTTTTGTGTCATTCTTGTGTGTATGTGTACGTTTGCATGCATGCTAGATATCATCTATGTTGTAGTTTCTACTAGGGAATAACAAAAACGGTTTTTGCCTTTATGTCTCTGTCTTCTAACTTTTGCCTTTAACAAAACTTGATTCTTTTTTAGATTTATTGAATGTGAATGTGCATTAATGTCCACATTAGGGAGATGTGTATATAATTCTTGGTTAGCTGTGGCTGCTATTGGTGTGACCTGTTACTGTTTATGGAGTTGTGTGTTCCATCTATACGATATCCTTTGCTTAAGAGTCATGTCTTCTAACATGGTTTATTATATCTGTTCTGCTAGTGCTGTTTTTCAGGAGTAAGAGTTCTTACTGCTTTAAAATCAACCTTAGAGCATATGAGGAAATAGAGAATTTATTTAGTCTTTTATTTTACAAATGAAGAAATTGAGATCCAGGGAGACAAGGTGATTTACTTAGCTATAGCATTTGTTATTGCCAAAATCTACATTAGAATTCATCAGAATTCCAAAGACAGCTCAGCCCCTACAGACCAGTAGTCTCCCTGATATACTGCTGCCTTTTTGTTTGGTTCTTTTTTTTGTGCATCCTTACAATTTACCTTCTACTTCCTTGATTTCTTGTTTGTCTACTTCAGCTTTCTATGCAGGTGTCATGTATGTATTTTGTTCTTATTCATTCAGTGTTTTTATGAATGATTGTTACGATCAGAGCATTTCTAGGCGCTGAAGATAACAAGGATGAACAGGACGAATTTTTGATTCTTAAGTTCACAGTCTTATAGGGGAGATCACCTTTTAATTTTTTAAATAAAGATTCTGCCCCCTTTAGTGATCACCTATACAATGGCTTTATTAGTGCTATAATAGAGATACATATTAAGTGTGTGGGAATACTAAAGAAGGGGGGGTTAATGTCTGCCTTGTGCGTGTATCAAATCTTGTGTAATGTAAATTTTTATCCTTTCACTTTTGGATGACTAACTTCAAGGATCTTGTGGATGATTTGATGTAGGGTGTTGCTCATAGCTTATACTTGTGAAATTTATGGAGATGTCCAGTGTAAAGTTGTTTTGAGTCTAGAAAATATAGTTAATGGAAAAATCTGGTGACATATTGTTTCCTGACCTGGCTCAGTACATACAGGCCAAAATGACCCAGTTTCTTATAACTTACTTGTCAAAAGAATAGAAATACCCTGTCCTCTCTTACAGCTCATCACTCAGCAATGTGTTATAAGTTAGGAGAGAAGAGTTACAGCTATGTGAAAATCTTGAGCTGTATATGATCTTTTCATGTTAATTTGTAACCTTAATTATCTTCTCGGGTCTCATTTAATAAAAGTCTAGGCTACTGTTTGAGGTGTCCTTGTAGTGTAGCATTTTTGGATAGTTGTGTACAGGACTTTGGAGGACTGCTTGGACTGTATATTTTTTGCCTTTTTTTTTAATGGAGCTGTTTGATAAAACTGGTTGTTGCAATATTTTCACTATGGGGAGTCAGTTAGGTTTGGCTTTGGATTCTGACACACAAGAAAACTATATTGCTTACCTCCAAAGTAGTTATCTTTGATGTTGGTAAACACCTGTGGCCAAATATTCATAGTGCTGTTTGTCATGTTATACTACGATGTATCAAATATTTTGCTAGGATCAACAAATCAGTTACTGAAAATTTTTATTTTTATTTTCTGTGAAGATCTTCCTAGTACTACTTTGCAGTGGAAAACTATTCTATATTATGATTTCAGGAATATGTGGCTAACTAAATAAAGGAGTTAATTCTGCTAGTAACTTATTACTGATGAATGACATTCCAAGATAGTGTAGCAGTTATTTTTCTCTTCCTTGAAAATACTGAGAGTAGCATTATTTTTCAGTTCTTCTGGATCTGTTACAATTGCTGTGGAGGTTTACATCTGAGAGAGGATGTTTGCAGTCAAAATAATCTGTTGGCTTTTGATGTTAAGAGTTTTTCTCTCTTACTAACTGTCCCAGCTTTTTAAGACAACTGGGACAACTGCTTTTATAACTCATTGTGTTTATAGAAAGGAATGAGTAATCAAAGGCTATAGATTTCGTTTTATAATCCAACTTGTCAGCTCTCAAAAATGGTGCAAAAGTCCATTAGTCTTTGAGATAAAAATCATTTTAGATAGTTTGGTTTTACCTTAACTGGCAAAGTTTTGTAATTATAACTTGCATTTAATACTTAAAATACAGTCCAGAATTTTTTGAAATTTCTAGTAACTGAAATGATTTAGAAACCACAGCTCCCTCCCCTACCTCTGATAAAATGTATTCATTCACTGCATTTGCTGAAGATATGTGACTTTTAACACTGTTAAAAGTTTGATTTAATTGTGTAGGAAAAAACTTTTAAACACATATTTAAAATAATTGGGAGGAATGCTCTTTTTTAAAAAGACGTAAGGAATTTTGAAGGATACCACAGTGGTATGGTAGAAAATATCAAACGTTCTGTGTGTAGATGTTTTTCTGAGTTTTCATGTTTATCCTGTAGCAGCTTCTTCATATTGATATTTCTAGGGACTCAGTAAAGGTTAGCTCTTGACTTATTGATTTATGATTAGAATGTTTTAAACATGTGAGGGGGGAACCCCCCAAAACCCAGAATTTATTTATTAAAAATATTGTATATTTATTCTTGCATGTTTAACCTTCAGTTACCTTCTAAGTACTCTCCATTTGATGCAGTACATCTATTATCCTGACGCTTCTTCCACTGCTCAACAGTTTTTGAACTCCAGTTTTGATACCTTTTGGTTCTTCTGCCGCTTTTTGTTTCACTACTTTTCCACACCAGCAAAGCATTTCCCTTTGAGGACTTTTCCTTCAGGGGAAAAGTCGCTTGGTGTGAGATTGGGTATATAGGGAGGGTGTGGATGGAGGATGTGTCATGCTTTTTTTGGGTAAAACTGCAGAACACTCAACATAGTGTAGGCTGGTGTGTTGTCATGGTGGAAGAACCAGTCACCTGTTTGCCACAACTTGGGATGTTTCTTCCATAAATCATGATGTAACCTCAGAACTTCCAGATAGAAACTTTGGTTGGCTGATCTAGAGGAACAAATTCCAAGTGTACTACAAAGGGCCTACCCTCCAAAAAGATATTTCCAGTTTTTTTGTGGTCTCTCCTCATTTGTATAATGCCTTTGTGTGTATTAGTCCCTGGCCATTCAACTTTCCAAGAACATTTAATAAGAATTTGTTGAATGCAGATCGTTTGCATTTTCTTTCTTTACCCATTTATTGGCCTTGCTCTCCCAAGTCCTGGGTTTATTACTGCTGGTATGTTATAATAATGTGTACGTCTACAGTTATTAGTATATAAAAATATGTAATTATAATAAAATGCATAATTTAAAGACGTTGATGAAATATTTCAATTTAGTATCTTTACTGAATTTTAAGCAATTCACATTTGTAATACTCCTATTGAATATACCTTTTTTCAAGATTATATGGTAAGAAAAACTCAGGGAATATTTGTAGGCAAACAACAATAATATAAAAATAAATGCTGCTTTATCATTCTAATGAAGCTGTATGGCTACAGTAATAAACCTATTATCTAGAATTCTATGGTAAAGCATGTCAAAATAACTTTTATTCAGAGGGTGAAGTAATTTTCACCCTATGTTTATTAGCCTGTTAGAACAAACAAGCAAGAGATTCTATACATGTAAGGAGAATTTTAGAGATGTTTCTATTACTGTCCAATTCTAGTTCTTCCATAGATAAACTACTGTGATATTCAGAACAGTAGCTTTGAACAATTGCATTAAAATCACCTTGCTTGTAATTCTGGAAATTTTGTTTCAGTTGTTCTGGTTAGAGACCCAGGAATCTGCATTTTTAGTGTCCCAGTTGATTCTGATGTAGAATCAAATTTGGAAACCACAGTTTTAGAATACACTGTGACCATGAATTAAAAAAACAAACTACACCAAAAGCTTGTGAAATGAACAAATTTAGCAAATCAGGTTAGGGATGTTTTCAACTTACATGTCCAGCAAAAAGTATGTTGTTTAAGAGGGCTGGGTGCAGTGGTTCACACATGTAATACCAGCACTTTGGGAAGCCAAAGTAAGAGGATCGCTTGAGCCCAGGAGTTCAAGACCAACCTGGGCAACAGAGGGATACCTTGTCTCTACAAAAAACACAAAAGATTACTGGATGTGGTAGCTACTTAGGAGGTTGAGAAGGAAGGATCCCTTCAGCCTCGGAGTTCGAGTCTGCAGTGAGCCATGATTGTGCCACTGCACTATATAGTCTGGGCAACAGAGATCCCGATTAAAAAAAAAAAAAAAAATTTTGTTTAAAAGAAAATTAATTCTCAACCTTTAGAATTGTTGAACTTGGAAATGGGTTTTCAAGGAATATGGAATTGACTTTCTGTGTGTTTTTTTTTTTTTTTTTTTTGAGTTGGAGTCTCACTCTGTCACCTAGACTGGAGTGCAGTGGCCGCACCTGGCCACTGCAGCCTCGACCTGCTGGGCTCCCGCGATCCTTCCGCCTCAGCCTTCTAAGTAGCTGGAACTACAGGCGCGCACTACCACGCCTGGCTAGTTTTTGATTTATTGCAGAGATGAGGTCTCGCCAAGTTGCCCAGGTGGGTCTCGAGCTCGCTGGCTCAGGCAATCTACTCAACTCAGCCTCCCAAAGCGGGGAATTACAGGCTGAGCCACCAAGCCTGGCTATGTGAATATTTTTAATATGATAATTTCTAATAAGTTTGATATGGTTTAGAATAGATTATTGACTAGCCTTGAAAAATTAACTTCTGTGCCAAACTGCAGTCTGTCTGAAGATACTTCTTATATATAGCATGCTGTATAGTGGAAGATTTTCTTAGATCCCAGGTATGAGAAAGGGTGGAGGACAAGAGATGCTAAGAAGAGAGGAGCAGTTAATTTCCGTTTTCTACCATGTGTTTGCTATTCCTGGCTTAGGGATTTTTATCCAAGGGATTACATAGTATAATTCCTGTTGTGAATGTCTATGTTGCTAGCATCTTTAAAAATAATATATATGTGTGTGTATGTGTATATATATGTATGTATATATGTATACACACATATATATACTTACATATATACACACACACCTGACCCAGATGAGGGCAATTTATAAAGAATTGGTGATAATTAAACTTAATTTTTTAGAGAGTTGATGTGAAAACTATTCCAGATGGCCAGATGCTGTGGCTCATGCCTATAATCCCAGCACTTTGGAAAGCAGGAAGATTGCTTGACCCCAGGAGTTCGAGACTAGCCTTGGCAACTTGGCTAAACCTCATCTCTACAAAAACAGGCAAACAGACAAATGCCCTTCTAGAGTAATTTTTTTAGATTTTGAATTGTTTAAGTATTCTAAATTAATTAAGCAACAGTTTTTCTGTGACATATAGTAACTTTGGCTGTGCACAAGATAGTGGCATCTCCATACATTTATGTGTAGTTCTAGATACTGGGGAATACAGATGGAATTAAGCAAGGCTCTTGCCCCAAGAAAACATAGTGTCTTTGAAAACAGGCAAGTATATAATCATTTGTAATACATTAACTATGGCAGACATAAACAAGGTTCTGAGGGAGCAGAAGAAAGGGAACTAAGTTTTGAAGGAAGAGTAAGTAATTAAGCCTTGAAATTTCAGGAAGAGAACACAGTATGCAAAAATATAAAGACATGAAAACACTGTGTTAGGAGTTAAAAATGTATAACTGGAGTATGGCAAGTGTAGGTAGGAGTAGATGCTTGAAATGCAGGTAGAAGGCAAATGATACCACCCTAAGGAGATAGGACTTCATTCTCTTAATACTTGCAGAGGAGGTATTGAAGATTTTAAGCAGATTAGTCACATGGTCAAATTTGCATTTTTTTTTTTTGAAAGCAAGATTTATTGAGGGGACAGAAAAGCTCCCACAGTGGGAGGGACCTGAGGGGATTGCCCCAAATTTGCATTTTGGTAAAATTTCTCTTCCAGTAAAGCATAAGAAAATAGATTGAAGGGTAAAATAGGAAGGATTAAAAAAACTACATGTAACATCCCAGAAAAAAACATGGGAAGTGCCAAAACTAAGCTAGTGCTGGGCAGAAATTTGAGGACTTTGGTAAGTATGCTAGACAGATTTGATATGTAAGGTAGGAGGATAAAAGCAATGTATTTGACAGAGGTGCTAAACCTAGGATCCATAGTTGGGATTGAGAGTTCTGTGAATGCTCTAAAATCATATCTAAACATTGTTCATCTGAGTGCATGCACATTTTTCTGGGAAGAGAGATCCATAGCTTTAATCATATTCTCAAACAAGTAAAAACACACTGGTTTAGTATTAATTTCAGATTTCTAACTTGGGCATCTATGTGGATGTTTGGTAGTAGTTAGTTGAGATGTGGGTGATACAGGATAAAGGCAGAGAAAAGGTAAAATAATTTATAGGGTAAGGATGTTTTAAAGGAATTATAATCTGAACTTTAAAACAATTACTTCAAAGGCTTTTTTCTTGCTTTAGCATTATGTCTTAGGAGAATGTTTTATATTTGAAAACAATATTTTTTTCTGGATTCTGATAGTTAAAAGTTTCATTTTGAAGCAAATTAAATAAGCCTTACATCATCCTATTATTTATTAACTTTTAAAATTTTTTAAAAAAATTTAAGTTCACACTGATATGAACATTCTTATTTTAAGCAAGCACTAAGATTGAAATTTATCAGAATTCTAGGACAAGAGCATTGTGTGTGTTTGGGGGGGTACTCCTTTTACTAGCGTCAAGTCAGTTAACAAGGAAACCTAGTTTTGTAAGAATACTAAGTAGATTGTTTAACTGCATTGGCAGTTTTCTGTTAAACTCAGCCTCTTTGGGTATTTCATGCCTCTTCAAGTCAGATTACAATTTGAGAGAATGAAAATGTTAAGTATGTGGTCTCCTGATGAGACACACTCACATAAGTCTTAGACTACTGCTGGTCATTTATAAATAACTTGATTATACTTACTTAGCTGTATTTTCACTGTAATTTAACTTCCACTGTTCTTTTCACATGTAATACAGTAGATTTTAAATGTTGAGGAGTTCTATATTAGGAGTAAACTGTGTAGCAACTAGAAAAATAGTGAAACTATGGGCTTTATATCAAGGCAAGGCTACATTTTGATCTAGACAAGGCTGTTTTGTATATTTTTCCCCACGCTCTGTCTTTTCAGATTGAATTACTGATTTTTCCCCCTTTGTTTTGTTTGTTCTGGTTTTGATGTTTTTTTTCCTTTCAGCTAAAGGAGCAGCCCAGTGGTTTTCAAGAAGTGCCAAAGTGCACTGACTGTCTGTCTCATGATGACTGGTGCCTCAGGGAGGGTCATGATTCCTGGATACAGGATCGACCTGATCCTGGATGTCACTTCAAGCAGTCAGATCGTGGGGAAAAGCCTTGTCTAATGGCTAGCCTTCCTCAAAAGTCTGATGCTAGTCATCTCGGAAGGCCTCAGAAAAAGCCTTAAAGGTGAGCAGAGTAGACTGTAGTTCTCTCTGGGGGCTGTGACTATTTTGTTGGAGAATCTGATTCAACGTAAAATGACAACTTTAACCTGATGAATCCAGGTTCAATTGGTAAATTAACTTTGAACTTACATATTTGTTGATGACGATGACCAGACCCCAACTTTAGAGTACTAGAACCACCTTTCTAAGCTTAAGATCTATAAAGGGAAGAATCTGGTATTTCCTGGGCTCTTTAGAGCCTTAGGTTAGTATCTGCTTAAAATAGAAATAGTCTTGCTATCTATCATAGCTAAGGAACACTTTGGTTACAAAATCGCATTCAGTTGTGAAGTACAAGTAGATTTTTAAAATATTAGCTAGCAAAGTATTCTCTTGGTTTATATATTTATTATATATCAATTTTTTTCAAGTAGTTGAACTTCAGGGGTTAGAAGCATAAGTTTGAATTTATTTGATTTGTCTGTCATAATAAACTTTTTAAAAAACATAAGCTACCTTTGAAGCAGTTTGGATTTTTGTAGCTCATATTTTATTGCATTCAACTTGAATATTCTTACAACCTGCATTTTTAGCATTATAAAAAGATTTTTTAGAGATGTTTTGAGTATTTCAACTTGGAAAAAGTTTAATTCTAGGCCTCTTTGTGTTTTAAAACACTTATAGAAGAACTGCGTTGTTCATGTAATAACCTTGATTGTTGAATTTAAGTAAACTTGGCTTGTCCTAAGACTTAACTATTTTTAAAAAATTGAGTCACCTGTATTAAGAAAAAAATTGGGCATGTGCCATCCCCAATGTATGTACTTTTTAAAATTTACAGATTATATATCACTACTGTATTAATGTTGTTATGTTAGAAAATATATACAAATAGAAAGTTAAAAAGATGAGATGAAAAAACTTTTACGAAGGAAGTTCTGATATTTTCTTCCTGCATAACATGGTTTGTGATGCATATCAGGGGTCAGCACGCTTTTTCTTTGAAGGGCCAGATAGTGAACATTTTACACTTTCCAGCCTATATGGTCTCTATTGGAATCACCCAACTCTGCTATTGAAGTGCAAAAGCAGTCCTAGGCCATATGTTGAATTAATGTGGCATTGTTCAGTAAAATTGTATTTACAGAAATAGACTCTGAGCTGAATTTGGCTGGTGGGCTATAGTTTGCTGATCGCTGGCGTAAACCCTATTTTGTAGACCCTGCAGTTGTGCTGTACTATTTCTGTTAGGCCCTTTTCACATCAATTTTAGAGTGGACTTTATCCATGCAATTGATCTTCCTTAATCAAGTGAGAGAAGAACACTAGTAGTCAGAATGTATTCAGTTTAATTGAACAAATACTTATTGAGCAGCAGTGAAGTTCAGACACAAGGTTAGGTGCTGCTTTGTGAGTTTGGTAAGAGAGATAGGTAAAGTTGAGGCATGGTGTAAAAAGTAAAATGATTAAAGCACAGGCTAATAAGATGGTACAGTTGAGAAAGTGAGACAGGAACTGGCTCTGGGAAGTATCTCATTGAATTTTGAAAGATTAATTCAAGTTTGTGAAGTAGATGGGTGCAAAGGCATAAAAGTGATAGAAGAGAGCTTGGGGATAATTGGTAAAGTGTTAAAGAAAAGCAATAGGAAGTGAGACTGACAGATTGGCATGGCCCATTCTGTTTGCTCTGCCAAGGAACTTGGACTTTTGGCCTTATAGCTTGATGGGAACCATTGAAGACATTTTAGTAGAGGAGTAAGTGATCAGATTTGTATTTTAGAAAGGTAGTGAAGGTAGTATAGAGTATATAAGAAGTAGATTTTTTGGCACCTCATCAATTGTGAAGGAGGACACAATTGTTTGTGGGTTGATTTATATAGACATAAGATTAAACTTAGAATGCTATTTAGTAATAAAAGGAATGAACTGCTGGCATGCTTCAACATGGATGAACCTCAAAAACATTATACTTGATGCAAAAGATCACATATTGGCCAGGTACGGTGGCTCACACCTGCATTCCCAGCACTTTAAGAGGGCAGGTTGGTTGAGCCCAGGAGTTCGAGACTAGCCTGGGCAATATAGCTGAAACTTTCTCTTTACAAAAAAAAAAAAAATTTAGCTGGGCTCCCACTTTGGATGATGACATTGAAGGATTGCTTGAGCCTAGGAGGTGCAGCCTGGGTTATGGAGTGAGACCCTGATCCAAAAATAACACTAAATAAAAAAGACTACATATTGTGTCAGTCCATTTATGTGGAGTATCCATAAAGTAGATTGATTAGAACTTTCCTGGGGTTAGTTAGGGGACTGACTGCAAATGGGTGTGGGATATTTTGAGGGTATTGGAATTATTATAAAACTTGTGTGGTGGAGAAGGTTTTTCAACTCTGTAAGTTTACTAAAAATCATTGAATTGGACACATAAAATAGATGAATTTTATGATAGATAATTATATCTCAGTAAAGTTGTTAAAAAATTAGAAAGATTTTTACCATTCCAATCTGTTGGAGTAAAACTTTCTTTAAAAAAATATTTCCATACTGCTGGTTGTCAAGTTGATTGCTCTTTGCTCTGAACAAATATTGACGTTAAACTAGAACTGGGGGAAAAAAAAGAAAACTGGAACTGAAAAAAGTAACTGTAGAGTATATCTATAGGAAGTACCAATAAATAATAAGGTTGGCATTAATTTTTAGCATTCACTTTGACTTTAATGATTTTTAAGCTTTCCTTTCCTTATGAAATATGATATGAGGAGAACCTTCTTCAGTGCTTATATTAGATGATAGTATTAAAGGATAGAAATAGCCTAATGGAAATTTACTTGATTTTTTTCAACGAAATGATTGCTAAAGAAAGAAGCTGAAGTATGATGCTTTATTTACAAAGTCTTTCCTCATAATCTTAACAGTCATAGAAAATAAACTTAAAAAATTAGAAAATGGTCAATTTCATTTAATAAATATGTATTGAAGGCCTTCCATGTGGTAGGCACTGCTTCTTAGAAACAGATTGTGAAGCATTCTTTTTTTTCTTTTTTTTGAGTTGGAGTCTCACTCAGTCGCCCAGACTGGAGTGCAGTGGCTGCTCCCGGCCACCGCAGCCTCAACCTGCTGGGCTCTGGCGATCCTTCCCCCTCTGCTTCCAAGTAGCTGGAACTACAGGCGTGTGCTACCACGCCCAGCTAATTTTTTTGGTTTTTATTGTAGAGATAAGGTCTCACCAAGTTGCCCAGGCGGGTCTCGAACCCGCGGGCTCAGGCAATTCATTCACCTCAGCCTCCCAAGGCGTGGGATTACAGGCTGAGCCACTGAGCCCGGCCTTAAGGATTCTTAACTATGTTGCTTTATTTTATTCCTGGCAACCTCTATGAGGAAAGCTTAATCATTAAGAATATATGTATAAATTTAATTGTGTAATTTTATTGTTTATAAGGTAATTTCACTTCTCACTTAATTCTCAGTTGTGTGGGAATGAAGAAAATAAGTCTTAGTAAGACTGATTCTTGCATAAGAGGCATAACTGGAACCTGACCCTTTTTTTCTTTTTAGTACAAGTCCATTGCTCTTTATACTCTAGTGTGAGATTTATTTTTTTAAAAATTACTACCCTGCATAAGGATAGTCAGATAGATCAATGGAATAGAACTGAGAGTCTAAAAATAAAACCTATTTCTTTATAGTCAGTTGATTTTTAACAAGGAAGGAAAGACAATTGAATGAGAAGATGATAATTTTCATAGCAAATGGTACTAGGACAACTGAATATTCACATGCAAGAGAATGTGAACCTCTACCTGACACCGTATGCAAAAATCAGATTAAAATGGGTCAAAGACCCAAATGTAAGAGCTAAAACTCTTAGAAGAAAATAAAGGTGTAATCTTCATGACCTGGCAGTTGGCAAGTGTTGAACATGATACCAAGAAGCAACAATCAAAGAAAAAAATAGATAAGTTGGACTTAAAAATTAAAAACTTTTGTGCTTCAAAGGATACTATCAAGAAAGTGAAAAGATAGTAACAGAATGGGAGAAAATATTTGCAAATTGTTTCTTTGTTAAGGGCCTAGTATCCAGAATATATAAATAACTATTGCAACCCCCAAATAAAAAGTCAAAGAAAACAATTTAAAAATGGTCCAAGGATTTGGTTAGGTGTTTCTTCAAAGAGGGTATACAAATGGCACATGAAAAGATGCTCACCATCATTAGTCATTAAGGAAATGCAAATGAGAACAATGAAATACCACTTTATACCTACTATGATGGCTATAATAAAAGAGATGGACACTAACAAATGTTGGTGAGAATGTGGAGAAACTGGAACCCGCAGATATTGCTGTGGCTGTAAAATGATGCAGCTGTTTTGGAACATAGTTTGGCAGTTCCTCAAGAAATTAAAACATAGAGTTACCTTAAGGTCCTTCACAAAAAACCTGTAAATGAATGTCATAGCAATGTTATTCATAATTGTCAAAAGGTGGAAACAAACCAAATGTCTGTCACCTGATGAATGGATAATTAAAATGTGGTGTATTTGTGCACTGAAATATTGTTTAGTCTTAGCAAGCAACAAAATTTTCCCAGATGCTACAACATGGATGAACCTTGAAAGCATGCTGAGTGAAAGAAGCAAGACACAAAAGGCTATATACAGCAGGATTCTGTTTATATGCAGTGTCTAGAATAGGCACATCCATAGAAATAGAAATAAATGGTTGCCAGAGGCTCGGGGTAAGGGGAGGATGCTAAAGCATATGAAATTTCCTTTCTTAGCTGGGCTCGGTGGCTCAGCCTGTAATCCCAGTGCTTTGGGAGGCTGAGGTGAATGGATTGCCTGAGCCCGCGGGTTCAAGACCTGCCTGGGCAACTTGGCGAGACCTCATCTCTACAATAAATCAAAAAATGAGCCGGGCGTGGTAGCGCATGCCTGTAGTTTCAGCTACTTGGAAGACTGAGGCGGAAGGATCACCGGAGCCCAGCAGGTCAAGGCTGCGGTGGACGGGAGCGGCCACTGCACTCCAGTCTGGGTGACAGAGTGAGACTCCAACTCAAAAAAAAAAAAAAAAAAGAAAAGAAAAGAAATTTCCTTTTTAGGTGATGAAGGTATTCTGATATTAGACAGTGGTCATGGTTGCATGACTCTGCTTCCTGGTTCAGCCACTCTAAAGCAATGAAATGAAACAAATGGAAGAATGCCTATCTTTAATCCCACATACCCTTTTTTTCTTCTCTGGTGATAATCTTCCTTATTTCCTTTTGCAACAAACTTAGAGATCATTTCTGATATTTTTTCCCTGCCTTTTTTTTTTTTTAACCTCTTAGTCTGTTACAATCTGGCTTTTTGATTCTACCTTTGTTAATAAGGTCACTAATAACTTCCTCATATTCCAAATCCAAATTTGCTTTTTAATTTTTCTTTTTCATACTATTTTCCAGCACTATTAAACACTCCTTACAGCTTCTTTTGACTTCTGTGTTTATAAGTTCCTGCCTTTCCTTTGGCTTTCTGTTTTGTTTGAATCCCCACCCTTGACCTTAATTTATTTGCTTGTCCTTAAGTGTAATGGGTTTAACCTTAGATTTTTACTGACATACTCTTGGGAATTTCATTTATTCCCATGTCTTCATGCATCAATATATATGGATTTCCATCTGTAAACACATTCCCAAGACTTGTTTTGTTGGCTTTTATCTTTCTAATTAAATTGTAATACTATTTAAGCATTCTCTTCCTATCTTCGTTTTTTTGTCTCTTGGGATATCTGTACTCCCTAACAGGCTATAAAAGCCCCTTTATGAGTTAATTCTAGCTTTCCTTTTTGTCATTTGTTTACTTTATACTACTTCAAGTGCTTTATCTACACTGAAGTGTCCCCATTGTTCCCTGAGTAGCCACTCTCTTTCCATATTGCCAGTTCCATAATTCTGAAATGCCTCCTATTTCTCCTTATTGTTTTTTGTTTTGTTTTGTTTTTGAGTCAGAGTCTTACTCCGTAGCCCAGGCTGGAGTGCAGTGGCACACTGCTCACTGTCACCGCAGCCTTCACCTTCTGGACTCAGGTGATCCTTCTGCCTCAGCCTTCCAAATAGCTGGAACTACAGGCATGTGCCACCATGCCCGGCTAATTTTTTGGTTTATTGTAGAGTTGAGGTCTCAGTAAGTTGCCCAGACTGAGCTCAGGCAATCCTCTCACCTTGCCTCCCAAAGTGCTAGGATTATAGGCATGAGCCACCATGCCCGGCCTTCTCCTCATTGTTTTATCCTTCAACCCTGTTCATTCATTTTTTGAGATGCTGGTCTAATGGATCTCCTGTGAAGCTTTTAGGTGTTTAGTTATTCTGTCTTCTCTGCCCTTCTAGGGCTTAGTTTATGTTACTGTTATCATAGTTTTGATATTAATTTTGTTACTCGATTGCTTATCTTACTAACACTAGACTTTGAGCTCTTAGATAGCAATATTTATTTCCTATGCTTCTTTGAATTCCTGGGTATAGGCGTTTTATTAATACTCTAGGAATGGAAAAATGAATGAATGACATCTCCTGGAATGTTCCAATGGAATGAGTCATAGAGTAGTTTCAACTCAATGAAGTCATGCTATTTGAATACTAGGAAATGTTAAGCATTTAAGTTTTGTTTTTGGTTTTTTTTAGCATTTTTAATCAATTTTGTTTTTAGGCTTTTGCCTTTGGTCACTATCTCTTGTGACTTTTCTGAATGCCATCATATACTTGAATGGCTTCATTTATTATCCGTAGGTTGATAACTCACAAAGCCTACAACTTTTTCCTTCATTTCACTCCCATCTAGCCAACTGTGTACTGGATCCTTTTATGTGAATGTTTTAGAGGTACTTCAAACTCAGCATGTCCAAACCTGAACTTGAAATTTTTCCTGTATTCTCTGTGGAAGTAATATTCACTTAGCTGCCCTAGCTAGTCATTCTTGACTTCTCTTTCTGACTCAAATATTTCATTGCTTAATTCTGTTGCTTTTACTTCTTGAGTATCTTTTGAATACATTTTTTAATTGTAATTTTTTTAGTCAAAGTAATGTGTGTAAATAACTTAAAAAATTAAATATACTACCTGACTTTTAAGTAGTTAGAATGATCATGTAATTTGATCATCTAAACTTGGCATTCTTGAAAGTTAAAAGAGATGATCTCAAGCAAATGGGAATGGTTACACCTTTCTTTTTCTTTTTTTAATGTTTTTTGCTTTTATTATTGAGACAGCAATAATAGGTTATGAAGAACATTTTGAAAATACAAGTAATAAACCATTTTTAAAAATTGTTTTTATTTTAAAGATGAGGGGTACAATTCAGGGTTAGGTATACAAATGTTGATTATGCAGGTACTCTTGTTGATGAGGTGTTCCCCCTTCCCCTGGCAGTTTCCCACTACTGCCAATCCTTTTCTTATAGTATTATGATAATTGTTCAAGGTCCACTTAAGAGTGACATATCCCGCTTTCATGAGAAATAGCAGGCACTTATATACACCTTACCACCCTTGATTCTCATTTTTACCTGTTTTAGTTGTTTTTGTGTTGCTATTTAAAGAAATCATGATTATATTGCTTACATTTTCCTTTTGCAGACATTACTGACTGACTTCCTACTGTAGAAGATGTGGAATTGTCTTTCTTCCACTTCTCTTTCCCTATCTTCCCATTGTAGTTGTATAATAATTTAATTACTTCAGTATATAGTGTTTTTATTTTAATTTTTAATTTTAATGATGTGGGGTACAATTCAGGGTTATACAAATGTTCATAATGGGTACCCTTGTTGGTGAGGTGGGTACCACCCCTCTCCTGGCAGTTTCCCAGTGTTTTTTGTTTCATTTTATTTTTTCCAAGAAAACTGAGTACTTATCACTAATTCATACTCAAAACTTTTCCCCAGAATAATAAAATGCTGCCTCATGTTGTCAGACATATAAGATAATTTGTCAGTTTTATCTTTTTTTTTTCCTCTCAGATATATCTCTCTTAAAGACCTCTAGCTACCTGCTTTAGTCAATAGGGTTGTTCTCTAGGCCTATAAAGAGAGCAGTCTTCCTGGGATTTCTGTTCAAATAATCAAGAGAATTCCTTTCACTTCTCTGTTTTGTTGGGTCTTTTGTCTTCTAGATCTGTGTTATCATCTTTCTTGATTTTTTTTTTAAAACATCCTCCTTTTGAGTAGTGCATATTCTCTAGTGGCTTCCTGAGAAAGGACTTGTAGGAGGTAAGTTAAGACGTTGTTGGGCAGCTATTATTTGTCCTAGCCTTCTATGTGATTGATACTTGTTTACTGTGGATTTGATTTCTAGTTGGGAAATTGTTTTCCTTCAAGAGGAGGGAAATTTCCTTCAAGAGAAAGACCTTGTTCCATTGACTTACAGCTTCTAGTGTTGCTGTTGAAAAGTCCAATATCATTCTTATTTCTGTTGTTGGTTCTGTAGGAATTACAGTTTTTCATTTTTCATTTTACCAGAGATAAAGAGATGATGATCTTTGGTATAGATAATTTTCATTTTACCAGGGTTAAAGAAATGAAGATCTTTGGTATGGTATTTCTTCACTTATTGGGCCCTGGAAATCCCTTGCAATTTGTAAATGTATATCCTTTAAGTTTTAGAAATGTTATAATATTATTTCTGTAACAGTTTTCTTCCCTCCTAATCTCTATTCTTTCTTTCTTTCTGGATATCAGATTTCTGAGTTGACTCATTATTATTATTCTTAACTGTTTTTAAAAAATATTTTCTTTTCTACTTCTGTCTTTGTTGTTATTCCTGAGAGTTTTTCTTAACCTGTGTTGGTAAAATGCTTGATGTTTTCTAAGGTTTGTGTATTTTTTAACAGAGGTGAAATTCTCAAAAAAAAAAAAAAATTGAAGTGAAAAAGTCTGTGTCATGTAGTACATCTCTTCCTTTTCAATAACTCTCATACTTGTCAGAGTATTAAGGTGCCAGAACAGAATGTAGTGGTTTTTTGTGTTTCCTAAGCAATTTTTAGGATAGCAGACCTTTCTCATATACCTTTTCTCAACCAGATCATTTCAGTTTTGATATTTTTGAATTTGAATTGTTCTTCTTGGTGATCAACAAAGAACTGGGGATTGGAACTGTTGGAGAATGTAACCTTAGGGAGAGAAAGGAAGTTGAAGAACTCAACTTTGAGCCTTAAAACTATGCCTATACATAATGAAATGAAGAAACTGAAATAAGTCTAGAAGAGCTTGATATGACTTACATGTTTTCTTGTTGTTATCTTCATATATATATATATATATTATATTTCAGGAGTGGAATTTAAGAAATACCCACTCAGTTCACTGAAAACATAAAATTTATTTATTAGAAATTTTGTTAAGCTTTTTTCCATTTACTTTATCCAGGTAACTAATAATTGGCACTAGAGTGGGATTTGAAGTTGGAAATGTCAACATTCTATTTATGGAATCACAAAGGCTTTTAGCATTAGTTTGATTAGAAGTGTGCTTTCCTGCCCTTAACAGTGCCTCTTTGAATGTGTGTCTTCTGCAACAAAGAAAAACGAATTGACAGACATCTAGTTGAACCTTCAAAGATTCTGAAAAGCTTCTGCCAAGGTATATTTTCTAGGATATTGGCTTAGCTACTCTAAATGGGACAAAAATAATAATGACTTTAAAAGATGGAAAGCTTCTCCTCTCACATAGGGGCAGAACTGGTTAGTAGTTGGGGAGGTAGAGTGTTCTGCTCCAAGTTGTTATCTAGGTTCTTAGTTTCCTTCCACTTCATTGCTCTGCCTTTTCTTTCATCTGAATGGTTAATGCTGGTTTTACAGCATATCCTGCATTTCAGCCTGTGGAAAAGAATAAGGATTGTAGAAGGCAGGCAGCTTCTTAATATGAGCATGACTTAAAACATACGTGACAATTCCAGTCAGAGTCTAGCAACTAGAATTTGGCCACACTTAACTGCAATACAGAGTTGAAACTGTAATCTCTGTAAGATGAATGGCCATGTGTCCTGCCAAAATTTGCAAGTTTTGATTAGTAGAAGGAAGAGGAGAGATTAGATTTGGAGGGACAGTTAGCAGTTTCTAAAATTAAAGAGGTGGTAAAGAATAAAGTAATCTTGAAAGCGTCTTTGCTTTCTAGCAGGACAGCTTTTTCTCAGCTTACCTTGTACATTTTTGCTTCAGATCAGAAATCAGAGCTAGGAAATATATATAAATATATATATATGTGATATAACAACTTCAGGTATAAAACTTGATGAGTTTTGGCAAATGTGAACAGATATGTAATTAAAAACACAATGATGATTTAAAATACATCTATCACTCCAAAAAATTCTCTCATTCCCCTTTATTGGGATTACTTCCTCATAAGTGGTTCGGTAGTTAATTCCTCCCTATAGGTGGTTAATCCTGCCACCCTCTGTTGACCCTGAACTGCTTTCTGTCACTGTTGTTTGCCTTCTTTAAAATTTCGCATGAATGGAATCATACAGTGTGTAGTTTTTTTGTGACTGGCTTCTTTCACTTAGAGTAATGCTTAAAATAATGGCTTTTGAGATTTATCCTTGTTGTTACATAGACCAATAGTTTGTTCCTTTTTATTACTGAGTAGTATTTCATTGTATGGCTATACCACAATGTGCTTATTATTCTTTCACTAGATGGAACATTTGGGAGTTTCGGTTACTCCACATCCTTCTAACACTTGAATTTTTTGGTTTTTGAAATTTTAGACAATATAGTGGGTGTATATAGTATTTCATTTTGGTTTTAGTTTGCTTTTCCCTAATAACTAAAGATGTTGAAAATATTTTTATGTGCTTATTTTTGCTGTGTATCTTTGGTAAATTGAGTGTTCTTATCTCTTGACTTTTTTTTTTTACTGTGTTGTCTTCTTGTTAATGAATTAAATAAGTTTTGGGGTTTTTTTTGCATATTCTGGATACAAGTTCTTCACTGGATATGCATATTTCAAATATTTTCTCCTAGTCTATGGCTTGCCTTTTTATTTTTAAGTGATGTTATTTGAAGAGCAAATTCTTATATTTATTTTTTCTTTTATAGTCTTATGTTTTCATCCTATTTAAGAAATTTTGCCCAACCTGAGATTACTAAGATTTTTCTCCTGTGACTTTTCCAAAGAGTTGTGTAGTTTGTACTCTTTTAGGGTTGTGATTCATTTAGAATTCTATGTGTAATGGAAGGAGAAGTTATTAAGGTTCGTTTTCTGACATATTGCTCACCAGTTATATCAGTACTGTTTGTTGAAGAGATCATCCCTTTCACCATTGAATTATGGAAGCATCTTTGTTTAAAGTCAGTTTGCCACGTTTGTGTCTGTTTCTGGACTTTCTATTCTGTTTTGTTGATACCTTTGTCTTTTGGCAGTGCAGCATGGTCTCAACTACTGTGGTTTTATACAGAGTCTTGAAATCAGTTTAAGTTGATTCAAAATCGTTTTGAAAAAGATTTGTCTATTCTAAGTCCTTTGAGATTAGAATCAGGTTTGTTAATTTTCACAGGAAAACTTACTGCAGTTTTGATTGGAATTACGTTGTCTATACGTTAATTTGGGGGGAAACCAGCACTTTTTACATTACTGGTTATTCTGATCCATGCCTATATGTTAGGCATTTCCTATATTTTGATGTTTTGCTAATTGGTCTTTTTACTTTCAGTTTCTGATTTTTTTGTTGCTAGTACATAGATATTCAGGTGATTTTTCTGTATTTTGACCTTGTATCCTGTGACCTTCCTAAATTTACTTATCTAGCAGCTTTTTTGGAACTTTCTACATACAAAATGATGTCTGCATATATACAGTGTTACTCTTCCTTTACAATATCTGTCTGCCTTTTCTCTTTCTTGCTTTAATGTAGTAGTGGAAGTGGTGAGAGTGGAGGATGGGGTGGAGAGTGAAGCATTTAGCCTTTCATCTCGTAAATGTGATGTTAATTGTAGGGTTTACATATATCCTTTTTATCAGATTGAGGAAGTTCTTCTTTATTTCCAGTTTGCTGAGAGTTTTTTTTCACTCATGATTGGATGTTGAGTTTTGTCAAATGTTCTCTGTGCATATATTGAGATAATCAAATGATTTTTCTTTTATAATCCTGTAAATATGCTAAATTACATTAATTTTTTGAATGTTAAACTACAATGTTTTATATTGTTTATTACTATTTTATATATTGTTATTTTTGTGTGTGTATATTTTTATATATGTTTGATATGTTGTTAATATGTTTTATAGATGAGGAAGCTGATAGGCAAAAGTGGAACCCAGAAAGCAGCGATCTGGGGTTTTTTACTTTAAGGTCAAGCAGAAAAGTCGTATCTTCATATGGTGACGGTATATTACATAATGTAAGCTTAGATGGAAATCCAGATATGTAACAGGGCATGTAGCAAAGTAGGAAGAATGTGGGTTTAAGTTCTGTTCCAAAACCTCCATTAACGTTTATAAATTTATCAGTATTTTTGTGGCAAGTTTTTCTTAATACCCACCGCCCCCCAATGATATATATATATATATTTCTTTGATTTTAAGAAATACTATCTCCCCGTTTGCTACCTTCTTCCTGAAACCAGGGTTACTGGCAGTAGAAATTTGCCATCTTTCCAGCAGAGGAGTAAGCTGTAATATACTTAAGTTTGATACTGCCTGTGCCAGTGCATATTTAGACACGGGTGTGGGATCATTTAGTTATCACTCCAGTTGAATTATTTGCTTTGGTAGCACCTCATGCAGGTGAAGCTTTTATATTCTATTTAAAAGAGTTTAAAGGGTTTTTATTAAAGTAGTATGAACTGTTGGCTAATAATTAAGCTATTCTCACTTCTTTTCCTTAGAGGCTTTTTCTTGTATTTTCAATTATGTTGGTTATTTATATACATCCATATCTGAGAACACTTTTATTATTGTGCAAACTTTTAGACATACACAAAAATAGAGAAAATAAAATAGGAAACCTTAAGAACCTTTGTCTAGTTTCAATAATTACCCATATTTTGGTGGTCTTGTTCCTCTGCTTTCCACCTCTAGACGTACTTTTTGCACTTTAAAAAATATTATATCATTATTTCACTTTACTCATAAATCTGTGTGCATTTTTAACCTATAAAGACATTTGAATATATATCTGCAGTGTTCTATAGCTTAACAAATTTTAAATTTATTTTAATAAATTATTCAATTTTAATTCACTTTAATTTTATAACTTAACAAAAATATTAACGGGTACAATAAATAATATCCAATCTGTATCCCAGTTTCCTTACTAGTCTCACAGATTTTTACCGTTGTTTTGTTTAACTCGGAATCTAAGAGTGGTTCACACATTATATTTGGTTATTTGTATTTTTAACCAGAAGTTGCACAGAAGTTTAACATAAATTTGGGTCCCTAATTCTTCCTTAAAAAAAGAAAAAGGTTATTGCCTATGGTTAGTTTACATTGAAACAAACAAAAAAAATTACAATACAAATATTAGATTACCTAACATCTACTAGACAATACAAATAAAGGCAGCTGAAATTACCAAATTTCTGGGAAAAGAACTATGAGATGTTATTATTACTGTTTCATTAATCATGAAGAACTGTTACTGAGGAATCAAACGTTTGTCCAAAGCCACCATTTTAAGGAGGGGTGTTATATAATCTGGTAATTTATAACTGAAATAAGAAGAATATAAAATTAGTCTAAGGTTAATCAAATAAGAAATGCAAATAAAAAACTTGTGTTCTTTAATATACCTTGAAAGCATACCGTTCAAACTATCGATGTTAAAGAGATCAAGATTATAAGCACAGGTTGTAAAATATGACCCTGCTTCTCTGCTTCTCATGGCCTAAAGGAGTTTAGAAGAACCTCTAACTTAGTTTGGAAAAGACTTGAACTCAAACTCTGATCCTCAAACTCAATGAAACTCTGATATGAAAGAAGAAAAGGATATGTGACTGCATAGAAAATTACATGCTATTGGTGGAAAAATTTTTGCGCATACTTAATGCTAAATTTTGGGGAAGCACATATAAATATATTAAATTGATTAATCACCTTAGAATCTAAGTTATGGGTAATAGGTTCTTGTTTTGCTTTTTTAAAATTGGAGTCTTGCTCCATTGCCCAGGCTGGAATGCAGTAGCATGCTTACAGCCACCCCAGTGTTGACCTGCTGGGCTCCAGTGATCCTTTCGCCTCAGCCTTCCAAATAGCCAGAACTACAGGCGCGTGCTACCATGCCTAGCTAATTTTTTATTTATCGTAGAGACGAGGTCTTGCCAAGTTGCCCGGGCTGGTCTTGAACCTGAGGGCTCAGGCAATCCGCTTACCTTGGCCTCCCAAAGTGCTGGGATTATAGGCTAAGCCACCGAGCCTGGCCTGGTAACAGTTTTGTTGGAACATTAAATAAGATGATTTAAGTACCGTATCTGATTGAAGCCCTGTCATATTATAGGAGTTTAGTAAATGATGAATTATTAGTCTGTTAACTTGCTGTGTGATTATAGACAATATTTGGTATAGACAAGAAGTTTTAAAGCTTTTTTTCTTTCTCTACTTTGAGTTTTCAAGAAAAGTTTTTTTTGCACCTGTTTTCACAAGTTAGGGACATATGTGCCATACTACAGGAAGTTTCTGTTGATAACTATTTGTGTGCGAGCATTAAGAACAGGATTTCTGGTTACCTAGGAAATAATAGCTCTCCAAAATGATTCTGAGAGCCTTTACTTTATTTTTAATTTTTAAATTTCCTTAATTATGTGCTTTAAGTTAACCCTCTGACTTAATGTTTTATTACTTACTCCATTCTGAATTAGTTTTATACTAGATTCTGAATAATTTGGGATATTATTTAACAGTTATGTATAGTTTTTCTTTAAAGTTGATAACATTATTTTACAGCATTTGACAAACAACTTTTTGGTGTGCGTTTGTGTATTTATTTGGAACTTAGTTTTGTAGTTTCTTCCTCAAATCATGCTTTGTATATTATAGTACCTTGTTGCCATTTTGAACATGGTAAATCATTGCTATAATAGTAGAAAAAGACTGAACATTACGGCCTTAAGACATACCATGCTTTCTATTTTGCTTTGTATTTACCATTGGTATCAATCTCTTGGTCTTTGCTTTCATTAGTCTGTTTCTTCCTTTCATTCCTATTCCTTTTACTATCAGTTACCCTGGTACTTTTTTCGAACTATTACATTAACTCCCTAACTTGTCTTGGCTGCCTTCAGTCTGTCCTGCATGTCAAGCATACCACTTGAGTATATTAGTCACCTGCTCAAAGTGTTCATTGCATTTCATTGTCCACTAGAGTCCTCAGTGTCCTTCACAACTTAGCTAGTCACATTATTTATTTATCCATCCATTTATTCATTCAGCCATATTTATCGAGCTTCTTCTATGAATCAGACAGTATGCTAAGTTCTGAGAATAGAATACTGAGCAAAAACAAACCTAGAGGAGCCCTGCCCCAGGGGTCTGGAAAAGACAGACATTAATAAAAGCATCACAGACAAAGGTAATTTACTATCATCATGCATTCTACAAGAGGGAGAGGGATATGTGCCATGTGAGCTTACAATAAAAAGGGCATTGGATCTAGTTAGGGAGGTCATGAAAGGCTAAGATCTGAAGAGAGTAGGATTTACTACCCAAAAAATAGAAAGGAAGATTTTACCAGGTAGAAAGACTAACATGTACAAGGCTTTTTTCTTTTTTTTCCTTGAAGGGGGAGATGTTTTGAGAATGAGAAATTAAAAGGCTAACATGGCTTAGAGCATAAAAGAGGGAGGGATTGTAGTATAAGGTGGAAAAGAAGTTTGGACTTGACCATATAAGAGGCTTGAGGCCATGCTAAGTAGTGTTATTATTAGTAGAAAAGCAATAGGAAGCCATTGGAAGGTTTTATTTAGAGGTAGAAGGTGGAGGTGAGGGAGACAAAAGTGGCTGACGGAGCACAGTTGCATAAGCCCTGACAGTAGCTTGGACAAGGAGATTGGTGATGGTAAAACAGATGGACAGAAGCAGCAGTTTTATGAGATATCTAGGAGGTTAAATCAATGAAATTTGCTGACATTTATTGCACTTAGGGGTGTAAGGAACAGGAAGGTGGGTATTGGTAAAACTGGATCGATTATGATGCTACTTACTGAGCTAGAGAATTTTGGAAGAGCAGTGTTTTGGGTGGAGGAAATCATAAGTTCAGTTTTGAACATGTTTAGTTTGAGGCACCTTTGAGCCATTCAAGAATGCCAAGTAGGAAGACTATTTGGTGCTCAGAGAGACAGAGGCTAGACATGTACAGTTTTTTATTGTTTTCCTGAATAGAGGTAGGTAGGTAGAGGGTTGGGAATATAAATTAGTTAAGGCCTAAGACTGACCCTCAAGGATCTGCAGCACTTAATGGGTAGGTATTGGAGACTGAGTTTGGGTTGAGGGTGAGGATGGAAGACAGGAGCAGCCAGAGAAAAGGAAGAAAACCATGAGAATATTTCAGAGCAAAAGTCAAAGGAAGATATCTTACCTTTTTTTTTTTTTTGAGTTGGGTCTCATTCTGTCATCCAGGCTGCTGGAGTACAGTAGCATGACTGTGGCTCACTGCAGCCTCAACCTGGGTTCTGGCGATCTTGACTCAGCATCCTAAGTGGCTACGGTTACAGGTGTGTGCCACCATACCTGGATACTTTTTAATTTTTTTGTAGAGATGAGGTCTTACTATGTTGCCCAGGCTGGTCATGAACTTCTGGACGGAAGCATTTCTCCTGCCTCAGCCTCCCAAAATGTTGGGATTACAGATGTGAGCCACCTTGCCTGGCTTGTGTCTCTTAATACAGCAAGAATTTATGAGGTTATAGTCCATGTGGGTTTCAGTAGAAGTATGTTTGTATGTAAATTCTCATGAGTATTGTACACTGAGCTAGATGAAATACTTACTATGGCATCAGCATATGGGATATTTGTTTTTCCACCCCTGCTCAAGGTGTTAGGCTGGATTTGCAGCTCATGTCTTTGTGTCCTTTATGTATGGGCACATACAAGGACCACAGAGACAAAGTAGTTACATGCACAGGGAAGGAATAATACTCCCAGTTCTTAGAGATAAGACTGCCTGGTTCTGTGACCCATCGCGCACATTACAATGGAAATAGTGTTTGTATGTATGTGTATGTGTGTTTGTATGTGTGTTAGGGTGGCAGGAGCACAATTCTTGTTGGCAGGACTGAGGGGTACACTTGGATTATGACTCTTAACTTTGTACCTCTTACTCCTGTACTTTCTGTAGACTGTGGAAGTGGGACCTCATTTATTCTTTTGTTTGACAAATCATATGAAGAAACAAAGAATCAAATCCTCCTCCTTGCCCTTTCCCAAATTGGTGGGATAGGCAGTGAAGTAAACAGGTCATCAGAACTTAAGTGGGAAGTGTGATGATGAAAGTATAAATAATTTGAATTACTTTGGTAATAGAACCAGTTGGCAAAACATACAAGTTCAAGGGGAAACATTTAGGTTGGTACAGATCAGCCCAGACTCATGGTGGGCTCTGGCATGATCCTCATCCAGGAGTCAATTAGGTTATGTGACAGGAGACATCTGTCTATATTCCAGAAGGGATGACATTTAAAAAATAAACTTATTTTCTTTTACTATTTGTTGATTTATATATATTTTTTATAGAGTGTGTATATATATATATAGTGTGTTTTATAGAGTGTATATATATATATATAGTGTGTATATATATATATACACACACACACATATATATATGTATACACATTCTGTAGTTTTCTTGTTCATTTGGCTTGGCATATTCATATTAAATCCTGAAATAATGCCATCCTTATGGCAGGTGTTCCATGAATATCTAAATAATTAAAGTTTAAGTTGAACTTTAGTTTGATTTTAGCACAGTCACAAATAATTAGGATCTCAACCATAATCAAATATAGAACAATCAAATAAAAGGGAAATTGTACTTATATAAGTACATAAAGTTTGAACATGACTAATGATAAACTATCATTTACCTTATCTATCATTTGTTTTTTAGACTAATGGAGAAGCAAGTTCCTTTTTTTTGGGTAAGAAGTCAGGAAAGTCTCAAAGGTGAAAGGGCAGTAAGATCTCCAAGGGAAAGAAGGCAAACTAGGGCAATCTTTCTCATTTAAATTGGTGTTGCATTACCTTTTCTGTCAACTGCCAAGATAATTACATAACATATCTGGGTTGGTGATATCACTAAAATAAGTCATTTAGACAACAATATAGAAAACCTTGATTGTACTCAAGTAGGAAAAAAACATTTTGTAAGTATAAACAATTTTCTTTGCTTGTTACTCCAAGAGACTGAAGCTTTGTCAAGCATAGTCTTAAAAAGATGCTAATAAAGGCCAACATTTGATTTTTTTAAAATGCAGATACTAATGTTATGGTTATGAGAAAATGTATTATTGAATCACACATGATTTATTCCATTCTTAAAATTTGCAACCTCCTTAGATGTTCTAGACTTGATTATATGGCAGAGGTTACTTGAATGTGGTTCTCCAACAGATGTGTTCTAACATACAATCTTATATTATAATTCATCTAAAATAGGGATAATTATGGTATCTATCCCATTTACTTGTTATAAATATTATATATAAAGCTCATAGAATCTTGCTTGGCACATAGTAAGTGCTCAAAATATGCTATTTTTTTTTTTTTTTTTAGTTGTTGTTATTACCCATGTGTAAAGAATTGGAAGAGTAAAGTAAGAGGGAGGAAAGTATATTGCTATACCTTTCCATTGGGTAAAAAAGCAACTGGGGAAAAAGCATAGGATTGCGCATTATAAAAACAATCCATCTAAAGTGTTTATAAGATGTATTGATTAGGGATTTAAAATCACTAGAGTAATTTAGAAATCAGTGATTTACCCTTTTTCCTAAAAGTGGTTATTTTTATAATTAAAGTTTTTTCATGTAATAAGATTAGTTTTTATATTAATATCTCAACATTTGATTTTTTAAAAATGCAAATTATTTTTTCAGTCATAGTTTGGCAGTATAATGTAGTGTTTAAGAGCACAGAATCAGGGACCAGACTGCCTGGGTTCGAATTTTGTCTTCTCACTACTATAGCAGTGTCTTTGTATCTTCTAACAAGTTGTTGAAACTCTCTGTACTTCAGTTTTTATCATTTGTAAATGGGGCTTATGATAATGCCTGTCTCATTTGTTTATTTTGTGAATTAATATGTCCAAAGGATTAGAACAATGTCTGTCATCTAGTAGTAATTACTATAAAAGTACTATTATTAATGACTGATTTTTTTTTTCCCCATCATTAGCTTAGACACTTATACTTGAATACTGTCAATACTAAAGTTTCCTGGGATTAAGTCTCACAAACAGCTCTTATAAAACTGTTTGCTGGGCTCGGTGGCTCAGCCTGTAATCCTGCACCTTTGGGAGGCTGAGATGAGTGGATTGCCTGAGCCTGTGGGTTCGAGACCCTCCTGGGCAACTTGGCAAAACCTCATCTCTACAATAAATCAAAATGAGCTGAGTGTGGTAGCGTGCACCTGTAGTTCCAGCTACTCAGAAGGCTGAGGCGGAAGGATCGCCGGAGCCCAGCAGGTCGAGGCTGCACTCCAGTCTGGGCAACAGAGTGAGACTCCAACTCCAAAAAAAAAAAACAACTGTTTTCCAATCCAATGTTCAGAAATAAAAATCCTACTAAATATTTTGATAACAAGTACTGTGATTTTCAGTGTTTTTTCTGTTTGTTGGCTTATCTATAAATACATCTCTGAAAACAGGTTCCTTTAGGAATATGATTTTTCTCCTCAGAACCCTTCAAGTACTGGGTATTATTTTATTATTCATCTTTAAATCCACATAACCTAAACATGCTTAATATTTGGTAGGTACATAGGAAATGATGAAATTGTGTACATAATTTTCAGCATATATTCTACCCTCTTGCAGTGCGTTCTAATAGTTATTAAGAAGAACCCCTGATTTTCTTTCTTTCCTTTTTTTGTGTGTGTCAGAGTCTCATTCTGTCACCCAGGCTGAAGAACATTGGCATGCTCATGGTCACCCCAGTGTCAATCTGCTGGACTCAGGCTTTCCTTCTGCCTCAACCTTCCAAATAACCAGCACTACAAGGCGCACGCTATCATGCCCAGCAAATTTTTTGATTTATTGTAGAGATGAGATCTCACCAAGTTGCCCAGGCTGGTCTCGAATCCCTGAGCTCAGGCAATCCTCTCACCTTGGCCTCCCAGAGTGCTGGGATTACAGACTTGAGCCACTGCACCTGGCATCCCCTTTTTTTTTTTTTTTAAATTTGAGTCAGAGTCTCACTCTGTTGCCCAGGCTAGAGAGTGCAGTAGCATGATCATGGCTCACCACAACCTCAAACACCTGGACACGATCCTACCACCTCAAAGTTCAGTGTCCTGGGTAACTGGAGCTGCAGGCATGTACCACCACGCTTGGCTAATTTTTTTACTTTTTGTAGAAATGAGATGTTACTAGGCTGTTCTAAAACTGCTGGGCTCAAATGATCCTCTTGCCTTTGACCTCCCAAAGTGTTGGGTTTAGGCAACTGCTCCTGGCCTAAGAAGTCTTCATTAGGATCTTTTCAAATATCTGAGCTTTGGGGTTAATAATTACTGTGTCAAGTCTACCTCTTATTAACTTGAGGTGTCTATGAAGTTTTGTCTTTGGTTCTATATAAAATAATGACTTTATTATGAAAGAGGTATAGATAGCTACCTTCAATGGATAATTTATTGGCTTTTGACAATTATGTTCGTATTAATATGTTCTAGTATTGAGGTTAAGAACAAGTGATAAAAATATTTCTGCTTTATTTGCTGAGTTTTTTTTTTTGTTTGGGATTTTTTTAAAATGTAGTAAATAGAACATGACAGATAGGTAGTGTGTAGTCTCTTTTGTTTCACTACTCAGTATGATTTTCCTTCCCTTTCCCAGAAGCAACAATTGTGAATTTGATGTATGTCCATGTTTTCTTTTACTACATATATATGTTATACATATATAAAACTGTTAAGTATTGTTTACTTTTAACAGTTCATAGAGATGATATTCTTTGTATATAATTTTACATCTTGCCCTTTTAAAATATATATAATACTGTTGCTGACACAGAAATAGATTCACACATGTACTCACCCAATGTAAGAAAGAGGTGATATTCCAGTGCAGCATATAAAGGCTGGTCTTTTCCATAAATGGTATCATGTCATTGGATATCCATTTGGGGAAAAAAAATGTGTCTTCACCCCTATCTCATACTATATACATACTCAATTCCAGATGTATTTTAGATTTAATTAAGTGGTAAAATAATAATGTTTTTACAGGAAAACACAGGAGAGCTTCTTCATTATCTCTGAGGATATTAAAAACAACTGTGAAAGAAAAAATTAAGATAAAGTGTATTTATCAGAAGACACCACTAACATAATGAATGAGGTCACAGAGCAGGAGAAGATATTTTCAACACTATATCCAACAGAAGACATATCTGAAATATATTGACAATCCTTCAAATCAGTAAGAAAAAGACAGCTTTTAAAAAAATAAGCAGGAGATTTTAAACAGGCACTTCACAAAAGAACACATTGAAATGGCCAGTAAGTGTATGAAGGGTATTCAACTTCCATAGACAAGGGAAATTAAAAACTCACTGAGATACCACTACACACACATACACACACAAACACACACAAACACACACACACACACACACACACACACACACACACACACACACACACTCTCTCTCTCTCTCTCTCCCCCCCCTCACACACATACACACACACTCTAAAATGGCTGAAATAAAAAAGAACAATATTAAGTGTTGATGAAGGGGATGTGGGAGCAATTGGTTCTCTCATACACTAATGGTGGGAGTATAACTTGGTACAGCTGCATTGGAAAACTGTTTGGCTGTAACTGGAAAAATAAAAATAGCCCTACATAGCAATTCCACTTCTGGGTGTATACCAACAGAAACACTTACATATGTTTCCACAAAGACATATACTGTACTTTCATAGTTGCACTATTCATAATATATGAAACAACCCAAATACCTATCATCAAAAAAGTTGGATAAATTATAGTACATACAGGTTTATATAACAGTATAGACGACTCTCACCCCTATAATGATGAAAGAATCCATAAATCAAAGAGTCTATACTCTATGATTCCATTTATATAAAGTTCAAAACCAGGCAAAACTAATCAATTGGAGAAGGTTAGTGACTGGAAGGAACATACATTAATAAGGTTCTCTTTCTTGATATAAATTTTAGTTACATAAGCACATTCAACTTGTGCACATTCATTAAGCTGTCCATTTGGGACTTATGTTCCTTAA
This sequence comes from Cephalopachus bancanus, assembly GCA_027257055.1. Taxonomy (NCBI): domain Eukaryota; kingdom Metazoa; phylum Chordata; class Mammalia; order Primates; family Tarsiidae; genus Cephalopachus; species Cephalopachus bancanus. The sequence continues at coordinate 534,937 of JAPVLO010000196.1, forward strand.
TGTTTGATATATTATCCCCAAGATATTGTTTTGAGATCTATCCATGTTGGATATTACAGATCTAGTATTCATTTCAACTGTGGTGTGTGAATGAACCACAGTTTGTTTATTGACTCTCTTATTGGACTTTTAGATTGTTTCCTGTTTTCCTCTGTTTTGGCTTCTTATGAAAATATATGACAGTTTCTGTGGGAGGTGACATTGCTGGATTCTAGGGTATGCTCACTTTTAGCATTATCAATTTATATCAAATTGTTCTCTAAATGGTTGTATGTTTTTAAGTTTACCAGGAATGTTGGCGAGTTCCCCTTGCTCTGTATTCTTGTCATCACTTGTTATTGTCAAACTTTTAAAATTTTTGCTGATTAAATAGATGTGAAGTTGTAAATCATCAGTATTTTAATTGTTTATTCTGAGTCAAATGTGAGTGAAAAAATATTTTATTGTATTATCTTACAATAGTATATTTGTACATCTTTATAGGCCGTATGGATTTCCTTTTGGGTATTTTTATCTTTTGCCCATTTTTCACTTTTGTGAATTCTTTAGTCATTTTTATTGCACATTTTTCTAATGGATACTTTTATGTTTTTTGTCATTATTTATGTGCAATTGGCCTTGATTCTCGGTCTGTATATTCAGGAAGACATTCAAGACATTACTAGAATTTCAACTGTAAACTTTAGATTTGGAGTAACTCAATCCTCCTAAGAAGATTTCCCTTCAGGTTTTTACCATTTTCCTGTTTCCCGAGTTTCTCCTTATTTTACCCTTACATAGTGGATTTTCCCTGTCTTCTTTGGTTTTGAGAGACTGGTGGTGATTGGGGAAGGAGAAAATAAGAAATAGAAAAACGAATAAGAATTTGCCAAAAATTTATAAAATTGATACAGCTATGTGTAAAATGCTTGGAAATGTGCATGGATCCATGCTGGTTTTTCTTTTTACTTGAAATTCATTCTAGATTTAGCATTGAACAACCATAGACCATTTATTTCATTTTATATTGTCTGCATTGCAGATGTCTGTCATTACCTGGGTAGTTGTGTATGTGTGGTCTGTGCAGTGCCTGTTATCCCTTGAATTCTCCAGAGAGTTGAATGTATCATTCTGCAAAGCAACAATTGAAACGTTCCTCAGCCAGTACTACCGGTGCTTTGAGGTTACTGTGATCTTAGAGAAAAAATGATCAATCGCTTAATAGTTGTTTCCCAAATATAAAGATGGTTGGTCTAGGGTAAAAGGAGATGCTATAAACAGTGTTTTCTCAGCCTGGCTCAGTGGCTCAGCCTGTAATCTCACACTTTGGGAGGCTGAGGTAAGTGAATTGCCTGAGCCCACGGGTTCGAGACCCACCTGGGCAACTTGGCAAGACCTCATCTCTACAATAACTCAAACAATCAGCCGGGCGTGGTAGTGTGCGCCTGTAATTCCGGCTACTCGGAAGGCTGAGTCAGAAGGATCGCCAGAGTCCAGCAGGTCGAGGCTGCGGTGGCCGGGAGCGGCCACTGCACTCCAGTCTGGGCGACAGAGTAGGACTCCAACTCAAAAAACAAACAAACAAACAAACAAAAAAACAGTGTTTTCTCATTCCAGCAGAATGGAGTAATAGCAAGGGCATGGAGTTCCTGATTGTTTTTACAATTGTCACAGAGACTTTGAGGTTGGGGAACCTTCCTCAGAGAACTTCCTGGCCCAGATTACTTCAACATTCCTTCCCTATTGCTTCTGCCTTATGTAGGATTAGTGCCAGAGAAGGAGCTAATAACTCCTGTCCAAATTCACAAAATCTTGGCTGATCTTTATGAAGGAGTCTTGCCGATATTCTCATGGCATGAATCTTTTGGAGAGAGGGACCTCACCAGGAACTCTCTTCCTAGAATAGAATTAGATTTCTTTTTTTAATGTTTGATGTAAGTCACTGAAGAAACTTGAATCTTAAATGAGTGTAGAATAACTCCAACTCCCACCAAGTTTGGAAGTCTTCTCTGTTAGAGATTTAGAAAGACTGTAGGTAATACAATTAGGTCATGCTTTGTGAAAAAATTAGTGTAAACTCTGACAATTTAGAAGTGATAATTTTTAAGAAGTATATTCTATAATTTTTTAAAACTCCAGTACTGGTAGAAATAATAAATCCTGAAGTGATTCTAGATTTTATTTTTTAAGTTTTTATCAATGATAAGGACTTTTGTTTTTTTAACTACCGTATCATTATCACACTTAAAATACTAACAATTCCAGTAATATGTATTTCAAATTTTCCTTTGTTTCTTTTATAACATTTCCAACCCTTCCCACATCCCTTTTGTTTTTTATGCCACTGATTTATTGGAGAAACCGAGTCATTTGTTCAGCATAATATCCTACATTCTTGATTTGACTGATTTCTCCCTTGAGGTGGTGTTTATCTTGATCCTGTATTCCCTGTAAACTTGAAGTTAGAACAGAAGCTTGATTTGATTCATGCTCAAACTTTTCTTTCTTCCCTTTTTTTTTTTTTTGGTAATCCTTTGTAGTTGCTGTTGTGAACTTCTTATTGCATCATACCATGAGAACTATAATGTCTGGTTTTCCTCATTGTAGTGTTATTAAGATCAATATGTGGATTCTGTGTGTACACTGTTATTCTATTGATACTGAGGGGCCTATTAGAATCACTTTAAAGCTTTTCAGGATTTGTAGTTATCTTAGAAAATTTTAATTTAGCAGATCTGATGGGGATTGGGGGGGCAGCTATTAAAACACACATACATAGACACGCCCCCAAACTTCTTACATTTACTTAAATATGGTAAGAATCACTACCTTGAATACATTTAATATGTAATTAGAGTGACAAAATTTACCTTTATGCAAATACTTTGGGAATGTTTGTCTTGTATAGAATGAAGTATTTATTTATTTATTTGTAGGAATCTCACTCTGTCGCCTAGGCTGGAGTGCAGTGGAACGGTCATGGCTACTGCAGCCTCAACCTGCTGGGCTCAGCCTTCCAAATACTGGGGGCTATAGGTGGCGTCACCACACCTGGCTAATTTTTTGATTTATTGTAGAGGCAAGGTCTCGCCATGTTACCCCAGACTGGTCTCAAACTCCCTGGGCTCAGGCAGTCCTCTTGCCTCAGCCTCCCAAAGTACTGGGATTATAGGCATGAGCCACCATGCCCAGCCAGAATGAAGTATATTTAAATTGCTAAAACTGGATGTTTGAGGCTACTGTGGTGTAATAGGAAAAGCACTGACTTGGACACAGGAGGCCGAATCATTTTTTCTGAGACCAATTTTTTTTTTAATCTAGAAAATAAAAATAATAACATCTCTTTTAGGGTTATTTTAATGATGGAATGAAATGATTTATTTAAAAACAGTTTAGCACCTGGTAGTTAGTTGCATCTGAATCTGGAATGCATTACAATACAGACTTCTTTCAATACACATCTTCAGAATAAAGTCTAAGAAAATTGAAGTAACAATATCATCTGCTATTTTAGCTATATCTGAATGAACTTTTATGTTTGTTTTCAGAGTGATAGGATACTCAATGTGGCTTTAACATAAGTGTAATTAAAGTAACTTTAAAAAAAATCGCATGTGGAATTCTTACTGCCTTTTTTTCCTCCCTACTTTCAGCTCCATTTACCTCTTAATTCTCCTTTGCCTGGAAGTGAATTGACCAAGGAACCTTTTCGTTGGGATCAGAGACTGTTTGCATTAGTATTGCGGTTGCCTGGTACCATGTCAGTAGAATCAGAGCAGTTGACAGGTGTGCCTTTAGATGACTCTGCAATCACACCAATGTGTGAAGTGACAGGCGGTAAGTTTTTTGCTGGCAGTAATTGAGTAACTTAAAGCAGATTTTATCTGAGTGTTTTAAAATGTACATTTCAAAAACTCCATGTTTGTTTTTATTTAACAAGTTAGTATTAGGAATTAATAGGCATACATGATTTTAAAGCTACATTTATTGATGATGGTCTGTGACCTTGATTTGAATGGAATGGTTACTATTGGATATGAAAATGACTGATACTTTTTCTCTACTTGTATAGAAAATGCTGGTATTTGAAGTTATTAAACTAATTTTCTTATCTACAAAGATTATCAATGATTTAGAAATACCATAGCATTTTCTGCAAAAAATGTTTTGAGAATCATCTCATTATACATTTGATAGGATATGCTTGATTAAATACTGTTTCTCCCAGAGACAAGGAGGTAGATAGGTTAAAGGAAATAAGTAGTGAGATCTTAATCCTGCTTGCATTTCTTGTATTCATCAGATCACATAGCTACTATGCTAAGTGACCATTAATGAGAATCTTGAAATAGAATATGTAATAGACTCAAAACTTCCATAATGTGGAATTGGTTAACAGGTGGATTAATTTTACATAGATAAGTATTGCATGCCTACTGTGTACCAAGTATTGTTCCATACTTTTGACTTTTAGTAGTGAATAAGATAGACATGACATTTTTGCTTTCTCGGAGCATTTTAACTCTCACCTAAGGAATCTGATATTAAAATGTCCAAGTCTGGCATCCTACTATTTTACTTGTGATAAGAGCATGTGACATAGTCTCCAGGCACTCTCAGTACTCTAATGAGATTCCATCTTAGCCAGCTACGTACATTAAGAGAAAGTACAAGTTCTAATTAATGTTTGGGGTGCCTTTCTTTTGAAATTCAGTGGATATTGGAAATCTGCAAAATTCACAAAGAGATATTAACCTTACACAGGTATATGAAGCAGATAAGTTATAAAACAGTTATTCATGTTATTAAATGCTTCCATTTTATGGATATGCTTTTTGTGAACTTTTATAATGCCTTCACAATTTAATTTGCAAAGAAAAAAAGGCATATATATCATTTTTTACAGACATCCTATCATCTATATTTGAAAGTTTACTGCTAACAATTTTCTGTAGGTGGATAATATTTTTTGGTGATGGTCCTAAATTTTTCTGTGGGACGATGTGCATTTGTATTCATGAAATTTTAGATTTCAGCTTTGAACTGACCCACTTATTAAAATCCTGATTTTTTTTTTAACTCTAAGGTTTTAATTTAACAGATTGTGAAGAGTTTTGAGGTGGTAGTGTAAACATTCTTACACTGGAAATTCTTTGCTATGAATTATTTAGATTGAACTTAGAATTATGATGTTTTGGGACTTAAATAACTTTTGTTTTCTAGGATCAGGAATATTCAGAGTATGAAATGAAGTGAGTGATATAATCAGAGAATCTGAAAAGAATCTTGAGACATCATCTATTAATATCCTTGCCTTTGGGCAGTAATGTACTAAAGTTATTTTGTTTATTCTTTGAAAGGAACATCTCCAGAGGAGAAGATTCTAAAGTTGCTCTTGGTATCTTTCAGTGACCCAGAAATGTTAGTCATTCAAGAAAGTAGGAAGTTTTCCCTAAATATGCTTCCTGTATCCCTCCTGATACCGTAATTTATTTGCCCCTTTTTATGCTCTTGCTAGTAATAACGGAAAGCTGCTCAGGTGCTACTCACCTTTCATAACTGAATAATGTGTTTTTTTCTTTTTTAATTTAAAAGAAAGGATGTTCATTAAAGAAAGTTTTGAGAAATAAAACAAAAGAAAATTAGAACAAAAAAACAAATACCCACTAGTATTGTACTATCCAAATATGTATTTACTGCTAACAATTTCTGTGTATTTTAGTGTTAAGAGTAGAGAGAATATGTGTGTATATACATTTATTTTTCTCATTATAGAATAATTCATATTTCTAAGAAAAAATTGCCTATATTGCCAAATTAATATTTTGTTATATCTTTTCAATGTACACTTTTAAAAAAAAATTGCTAAATTGTAATCAAGCATTTTTCTTTTGATACCAACTAATTAATGAGTGCTCACTTGATGCCAGATAGCTGTTCTAGATGCTGGGAGTACAGCAGACACAATAGAAAGAGCTTACATTTTGAACTGGGTAACAGATAATAGTCATGTAAAATGAGTATGTATTTTATAGAAGTGCTACCTACAAATATCATGGTAGATTCTAAAGTGCTACCTACTATGAAGAAAAAGAGTAAGAGAGTAAAAAGTCATACAAGGCAGAGAATGAGTATCTAGATAAGTTTTCTTCTGAGGCGGTAACATTTGAGCAGAGACTTGAATAATGGTGTTAATTACACGAAGATCTAGGCAGAGGATATCGAAAGGGAAGGGACATGCTTTATATATTTGGAAGCAACAGGATGGCTGACATGCCTGGAGCTTACACAGGAAGGAGTAGAGAATAACATCTAGGTTTGGAGAGGTAGACAAATATTGATTAGCTTTCGAGGCCTCTCTCTATATGTATATATTTTTAATTTTCCAAATATGAAGGGAAGTCTTTGAAAGGCTTTTTATAGGATGTGACATCTGATTTCTATTTCTGAAATATGGCTTCAGCTGCTAGGTGAAAAAATATTGTACAGTGACAAGAATTGAAGCAGGGAAACTAGTAAGAGATGATAGGACTTTGGTCTAGAATGCTCACTTTGGAGGTGGTGAGAGGTAGTGTGATGCAAAGCAGAACCAAGGATGAGGACAAGGAGGGAAGGAGGAATCAAGGAGGGTTCCCAGATGATTCTGTTGGCCAGACCCTCTAGAACTGGATGACTGTACCATGAACTGAAATGGATATGCTGGAGAGAAGCTGGTTTGGTTAGATGCAATGATAATAGCAAGTTTAACAATGTCTAGTAGACATGTTGGTGAAAAATACCAAGGATAAAAAAAAGCATATTATAAAAATTATTTATAGACTTTTCTAGATTAAATACATTTAACTTTCTTAGCTTCTTTAAGGACTGTTGCCCATCTTGAAATGTTTTTTTGCCTCTTCTCTTTTACTTAATGCTGCTACTGCCTTTAGGCTCTCTATAGTTTGATTTTTTTGTGGACTATACATAAAGTGAGACAGCTTTTTACTTAAAGGTGTGTGCTAATGTACTTTTTTTACAAATATAATTAGTGATCCTAGAAATGTTTTGCTTTAGCACAAAGTGTCATATGTTCCAAGGAGTGTTGACACAGACAATAAGTAAGCATAACTTTACAGAAAATATAGGCTCACTTTGTAAAGATAACAAAACTTGCTGTTTCTCTCTAACTCTCAAAAGAATTTGTAGATTTTTATTATTTGCCAAGTGGCTATTTAGTCACTTTAGTTTTATAAATTATTTTTGTTAGTAATTTTATTTCATATTATGACTTTAATTGGTTTGCTTATATATTCCCAATCAGTTAATTGATGACACAGTTTAGGAGATTAGAAAGAATTATAGTCCTTTAGTTAAAATTTTTTGTTTTTAAATGACATTTTGGAAATAAGCTTAAATTTCATGAAGTAATATATTCAACCTTTATATAATCTAAATACTTTGCATGTAAAGATAGTCAGCCTTTTTATGTATTGTTTTTTGTATATGCTTAAATTTACTTAGGAAAAATTTAAATTTACGAATTTTTTCAACTAAACGTGACTCCAGATGTGAAACTCTATTTTAAATAGAGATTTCAGATTAACACACAATTTTCAGGGTACAAAGATACTCAGAATTGTTTCTAATGCCCTGTAAAGGTTGGAATTGTGGCTGTATCGCTGTACTAACTTGGAAAAGATAGGGTAACCTCTCTGTGTTTCAGTTTTCTTATTTGTAAATTGGGGGAAATAACCTATATGATTGTTGGATTAAATATATTAATGTGATAAAATGATTACAACAGTGCCAGGCACGTAGATGCTCAGTAATTGGTAGGTATTTTTATGTTTATGATTGTCACTATTTGTATACAGGTAAGTTGTGTATTACGTGATACTTGTTTTTCTAAGTAAAGCTGACTTTGAGGATTTGAATCGTACTACTGCCTGATCTTCTCTTTTATGAGTAGCTTTTAGCAAATCAAGTTAAGCATTAGCTGATATGAATAATTTGATGGGTCAAATATAATGAAGTAGCTTGTGTTCTGAAATAATTGGTTGAATTTGTAAAAGAGAAGGACTTCATAGTGAGCTTATTACATATAATATAGCAAGATATTTGGTTGAAAATTGAGTTTTAGCTGTCAAGGTTTTTAGTGTTGATCTGGTTTAGCACTGTGTAGTAGAAATACGATTCAAGTTCTGTATGTAATTATAAATTACACATATAGTAGTTATATTAAAACAAGTAATATTAATTTTAATAATATTTAATGTAAATCAATATATCCAAAATATTATCTCAATATGAAATGGATATTTTAAAATCACTAATGAAATATTTTATATTTTTCATGGTAAGTCTACAAAATATGGTATATATTTTATGCTTAATATGCATCTCAGTTTCAAGCTAGCTATATTTAAAGTTCTTGTTAGCCATATGTGGCTAGTGTCTATAGTATTGGACAGTAAAGGTTAGATATTTTTGTTGAAAATCTCTGTTTTAAAAATCTTTTTGCTGATATCTAAAAAAAGTAAAAAAAAAAAAAAAAAAACCTAGCATTTTAATGCTGCTTCTGAATTAAAAGTATTGTAGGTTAAAACATGCACAAGGGGAATTTACACAAGATAGGTAATTCTCAAGTATATAAGCCAAACGAAATTCAGAAAAGCACATGCCACCATCTATATATTAAAATGCAAGTACTTAAAATTTGCAAAATCTGCCAAAAGACCAGTTAAATAATAAAGTATCTGCTATGTACTTAGCATAAATCTCAGTGATAATACTTTTGTTAAGGAGGAATGAGATTTTAGGAAGGTACTTACTAGTTATTGTGTGTGTGTTAAGGATAAATAATGTATGACAGTTGGAGACAGTGTAATATATGTATGTGGTTTTTTCATTGTGGTTTGCTCAGACCAACAATTCTATGTTCCAGATACTTAGAAGAAAAATTTGCATATTCTAGCAAAAAAGGATTGTTGGTTAGGAATAACTATTTTTGTTCACTTTCTCATAAGATAATGATATAAATAAACCTTTACCATTGAACTTTTGTTAATTAGTACTGTCAGAAACCCCACTATGGATCTTTCTTGCTAAAGGTAGGAATTCTTGTAACTAACTAGTTTACTTTCTTCTTCTTCTTTTTTTTTTTTAATTTCAGGCCGTTCATACTCTGTATGTTCTCCAAGAATGCTTAATCAGTGTCTGGAGTCTTTGGTGCAGAAGGTACAAAGTGGGGTGGTAATAAACTTTGAAAAAGCAGGACCAGATCCTTCCCCTGTAGAAGGTATTATTGCATTTTTCTTACAGACATTCTAAACTTGCTTTATCATTTATCAGCTAGAACTGAAGCATTACTATATTTTGGTCTTAAAATAGACAAGGCCAAAGTATTAAGATGACAAAATTGCTATTGGTAAAGAGGGAGTTTAAATAGGAAGGTTGAGGTAAACTGGTGGCGGTTCAGTACCATCACCTTTTTATATTAATGAGTGTTCACTACTTGAAATTTTAATAAGGGGTGAAAACCTTTTTAAGCATTTACAGATAAGCAGCTTTATAATTCCTTTGTAGTATTGTAGCATTGCCTGTCTCCCATGTATATGCTGCTTCCATTTTTTTTAATTCCCAGAGTGTTCAGCCTTAGGTGTTTATTTTATTCCTTAGCTGCTTTGGTTCCAGGGATCAAACTGATTGAAACCAAATGGTTTGGGTTTAAAAATTATTAAGCTTGATTCTTTTAACTCTAGCTAAGCTCACCTGGCTTTATTCTTGACCTCTGAGCATGAACTGTTTCCAATAACCAGTGGGTATAAAGAGTTATACTAGAACCAATAGACGGTTTATAGCTGATACCCTTTGTATTGTGTGTAGCTTATGTCAAGATTTAGAGAGCAATTAATGACAGGGTAACTGGAAGAAGAAAGGTTGTAGAGATGAAAGAATGGGTATACTCAGAGGGTACTTATAGGGAGGGAGCAGATGATAAGATTAAGTTGTATCATGTCTGGTTTAAGAAAACTAAAGAAACTTTAAAAAATTAGATTGAATTGTTAGACATGAAATGTATTTATTGTAAATTATTTTAATGTTTAGCTTAGAGATTGACACTAAGGAGATGTTCACTGAAGTGTTGAAGGGAGTTGCTATTTTACTAAAGTTATTTTATATTAAAGATAGGTGCTTTGAATCTAGATTTTCATATTAAGTTTTTCTTGGCTATTAGACTTTAATTAAAATAATTTCTAATACTCAATTAGCCATACTTATCCTGGTACTTACTGTGTGCCTGGCATTGTTTTGTTTTGTTTTGGTTTGGTTTTTTTGAGTTCGAGTCTCACTCTCTTGCCCAGACTGGAGTGCAGTGGCTGCTCCCGGCTACCGCAGCCCCGACCTGCTGGGCTCCGGCGATCCTTCCGCCTCAGCCTTCCAAGTAGCCGAATTACAGGCGTGCGCTACGACACCTGGCTAATTTTTTGATTTATTGTAGAGATGAGGTCTCGCCAAGTTGTCCAGGCGGGTCTCGAACCCGTGGGCTCAGGCTATCCACTCACCTCAGCCTCCCAAGGCGTGGGATTACAGGCTGAGCCACCGAGCCCAGCTGGCATTGTTTTTGACATTGAGGATACAATGATAAGGGAGGTAAATTGGGTGTTTGCCCTTATCTGGTGGAGAAGACATGCCATTCATCAGATATTCACAATGAAGTTTGTTTTACATGTTCTGATTAGGCAAGCAGAGGGACCTCCTTTCAACTGGTAAACTCATAGTTGGAATTTGCAGTCTTTATTATCTAATGAATAACAATCTAGTCTAAATGTTAAGTGGTCATACTATTCTGCCATTAAAGAAAAATAGGAAAATCCAAAAATGAACAAGTATTGGGACATTTTTATTAAGTAGCAATGGATATAATTTAACTTCCTATTTTTTACCTAATGATATATGCTTCCTTTGTTTTAATTTCTTCACTGTAGATGGACAACAAGATATATCAAGGCCTTTTGGATCTCAGCCTTGGCATAGCTGTCACAAACTCATATATGTCAGACCAAATCCTAAAACTGGGGTTCCTATAGGTCATTGGCCTGTTCCAGAGTCATTTTGGCCAGATCAAAATTCTCCAACACTAGTAAGTACCAGAGACTATAACTATGTATTAGTAACCATTTAGCTGCCTTTCATGTTAGTTTTAAGTACTATTATCAGTTAAAGTTGTGGCTGATTTACAGGAATTAGATGTTCAAAGTGCTATGATAAGCTATTACTGGTATGCTGTATTATTTATTATGAAGTAATGGAAAAAAGCCATCTGTTTTATGCTTATTTTTTTTATTCTTGACATCTGGGTACAGAATCCTAAATGTAGCAGAATTTCCTCTTTGGACTGTAAACATAAAATTGAATGAACGTTTTTCTCTGGAACACAATTTAGAATTTAAACAAAGGTTTACAAAATAATTTGGATAGTTTGTCTGCAGTCTTTTGAGACTTAGTCTTAGAAATTCATGTTGACTTGTATGGTTTTGTTATATTCAGTGTTGCAGACTAGAGGTTTAAGTTAGATTATCTGGTTGTGTTTCTGGGAATTATTTTTTAGAAACAGTGAAGCTTATTGAATGATCATAGTGAATTATCAGTATTCATTATATGTTTCTTAATAATAGGGTAAATTTATACAAATTTGTATCTGTTCAGTCTTGTTAGTGCAGTTTTTTCAGATTAGGTTTGCTTTCTAGTATATGAAGGCATAAGGGGCATTTTGTGGGAGAGCAAGGCAGTGGTTCTCTTTGATATTCCTTTCAGAAGATAAGAATTATATTTTAAAGATTGTTAAGCAGCCTTTAATAACATTTCATGCAGTTACCATTTATAAATTAAACTGAACCCTTTTTGAAACCTTTTGTACTTTAAACCTGTATCAGCTCTTCAGGGTAATTTTTTTTTTTTTTTTTTTTTGAGTTGGAATCTCACTCTGTTGCCCAGGGTAGCTGGAACTACAGTTGCACGCTACCACACCTGACTAATTTTTTAGTTATTGTAGAGACGAGGTCTCATCAAATTGCCTAAGCTAGTCTCAAACCCACGGGCTCAGGCAATCCACTCTCCTTGGCCTCCCAAAGTGCTGGGATTACAGGCTGAGCCACCGAGCCTGGCCCAGGGTAATTTTTACTTTGAGTCTATACAAAGTCTATAAAGTGAAATTTTCTTAATTTGTTTAATGAAATTAAAGTTTTATACATTTCATTCAGGTATATTCTTATTCCTTTTTTGTTGAACCATTGTAGTTTTTTAGTCTGGTCTTATATAGAAGTTTTCAATTTCTTTGGTCATTTTACTTTCTCTTCTGGAGCTCTTTTAACTCTTACAGAACAGATACCGTATTTGCATGAAATATTGTCTTGTTGGTTACTTATTCTGTTGTATTTATTGAATACCTATAGCAGTGCATATAGTACTTAAGTCCTAATGGAATGAAATCTACAGCCAGTATCACAAGCTTTATCTATTTATTGTCCTAGTAGTCTATTCCAAATTGTTACACACCATAGAGAGTAAGATTTCAACTGAAGGAAGAAATCATATGAGAAAAAATACGAAAGTAAAAGAAGAACAAGATATGTTTAGAGAGTAGCAAATAGGCTGGGTATGAGTGGATTATAACTTATATGTAGGACATTGAGAGTACTGTTAAATAAACTAAATTGCCCTCATGACTTTAAATGCAAGGGTAAGGATTGGGAGCTTTTTTCTAGTAGGTTTCAAAGAACAGCTGAAAATGTTTTTTAACAGAGTGCTACTTAGGAAACACTGATTTGTTGGTTGTTATGCAGTTAAGTTAGAAGGAGGAGATGAATTGGAAGGCAGGTAGGGTTGTCTAGAGAGTTGTTGATATGGCCCATGTAAGAGATATTAAGAATTTGAATTATGATGGTGAAAGAGAATCATAAGAAACAGATAATATGGAAAAAAATGGCAAACTTTAGTAATTGAGCGATAATTGGGGAAATGAAATTTTTAAATAAATTGTAGAAGTATTTTAAAGAAGCATTGCTACTGAAATTAAATGATTTACTAGAGACTGATTGCGAATTAGAATTATGGCTCTTCCAGTTATTAGCTCTGTTCCTTTGGTTAATTATCTTCTGTAAGCTTCAGTTTCCCATCTGTTAAATAGAGATATAATAGCTCCTATCTCATAGGATTGTTTGGGGGGAGGGGTAAACAAAATAATAAATGCAAAATTTTCTTCAAATTCTAGAGGGTTTTTCCTTCTACTTTTCCTCTTGTATTTATATTTTCATCCAAAAAAAGTGTGTTTCATGGACTGTTTCAATAGGCTATGTATCAGGTGCATGCTAAGCACAGGAGCACAAGATAAGTAAAACATAGTGTTTACCCTTTTGAACATTACCATTCCATGGGCCATTTAGACTTGTACACATCATAGAATACAGTGTGCCAGCTGTAACAGGTGGAGTAGAGCCAGAGGAAGTGCAGCCTGACTGCCTGATGTGTATTTGGAGTTCAGGGTGTGAAGGGGTGTCAGGGAATAAGTCTCTTAGAGGTTGGTCTTCAAGACTTTGTTTGCAGTATGCAAGGGAGAATATAATAAAGCAATCAGGGTTGACATGTGAAACACAGAAGCACAAAAGATGATGACCTGTTGACCAGGAGCTTAGGTCTGTAGGGTGTGATGGTGGAAGGGCAGATAGGGACCAGATCATCGAAGTTCTGTATATGGGATAAAGAATTTGGATTCTATTTTGAGGTGATTTTTGCTGAAAGCTTTTAGATAGATAGATTGTATGATTATATTTCATGGGCATAGGATTGATTAAGGGAGGCAACTAGTTAGGGAGACTAGTTAAAAAGCAGTTGTACTAATCTAATCTGAGAAGTGATGAAGCCTTGAATTAAAGTGATAAGAAGTAGAAGATACATTTCTAGAGACATGAGAATTTAGTATTGTCGGAAGGCCGCAAGTAATACTGAGTACCTGCCATGTTTATGTGTTCTGATAAATGCCTTAGAATTTGTTTCATTTTATCTAGGTCTCTGTGAGAGTTAAGTTTGAAGGATGAGGGGAAGATATCAAGGATAACTTGTTTTAGAACAGGTTTTGTGGTTTGGGAGAGAAATAACAAATTGGATATAATGTGTCTGAGGGACCTGTGGAAGGTTCAGATTATGTTCAGAAGGTAGTTGGATACATAAGATAAATGAGAGCTGGCCTAACACAGTAGATTTGGGACTCACCAGGGTATAAGTGGTAACTGAGGCCAGTAGAGTTCTTTCTAGCTATGAAATTTCAAATTATTTCCTCAAATTATTTTGTTGACAATAGGTGAGATTTTTAAGAAGGGGACTATTAAGTTTTAAATAAGGAAGTAACATGGTTTTTTGAAAAGCAGTTTTTTATTTAAAAAATTTTTTTATTTTAAAGATGTGGGGTACAATTCAGGAAAGGCAGTTTTTAAACTACCTCTAGAACAGGAGTCTCCAAAGTAGGGTCTGTATACCACAGGGATTACCAGAACAATTGCTAGAATAGGGAAGAAAACATGAGAACTTCTATTTGTTTATTTTTCTCCTATTTCAGTATTATCTTGGCATGCATTTTATGTATATCTATATTAATAATTTATAAATTATTTAGAAATAAATATAAACCTAATAGTGTATGTTAAAAAACTGATCAAAGTGTGTGATTAGTTTGGAAGCCACTACTCTGTACAAGTAATTAAATTGCTACAAATAGGACTTGGAAATTTCTATATATTTTCTGTTTTTTGGATATAAAAATTAATGAATGCCATTTAGTTCCAAAATTTTGATTTTAAGACCTAAAAATATTTTCATTTTGTATAGATTTTAAAGTGTATGTCTTTTTCTTGTGAATATTATATAATTTAAGCATTACATTTTCAAATATTTTCTTTCACCTTAATGGTTCTTTAAGCTCTAAATCAAACTTACTAGTAAAACTGAGGAACTGAATACATTTTGATAGTAAACGATACTTAGTGAGTTTGTTCCTGGCATTTAATGTAAATAGTAATAATGAGACTTTCCTCTTTAGCCACCTCGTACATCTCATCCTGTAGTGAAGTTTTCCTGTACAGACTGTGAACCGATGGTTATTGACAAACTGCCTTTTGATAAATATGAGTTGGAACCTTCACCACTGACTCAATTTATTTTGGAAAGAAAATCTCCTCAAACATGTTGGCAGGTGAGCTGAACAACTATAGTAATTTAAATGATGTGTTTCTTAAAAAGCTAAATTGAATCAATGGTTTATGATATTCTTTAAAGGTTATTAAATATAAAGTGTTGGCCACTCCTTTTTAACAGGTATATGTGAGCAATAGTGCAAAATACAGTGAACTAGGTCACCCTTTTGGTTACTTGAAAGCCAGTACAGCACTGAACTGTGTCAACTTATTTGTGATGCCTTACAATTATCCAGTGCTTCTTCCCCTCTTAGGTAAGTCATTCTTGTCATGTTCTCTGTGCCTTAGCATATACAAAAATTCTCATAAAGACAAATGTTGGAAACATTTCTTTGTAGTTTTTCTTGTCTTCTGGAAATGAATAGAAATGAATATTAAGATATTAAACCTGTTTAAGGAAATATTTATAGCAACCTTTTAATGTTTGCAGTAAACTGAAAGCTGGTGTTAAAATACCTTTTAAGGCCAGGCACAGTGGTTCATGCCTACAGTATACCAGCACTTTGGGAGGGTAAGGCGAGAGAGGGTTGCCTGAGCTCAGGAGTTTGAGACCAGTCTGGGCAACGTGGCGAGACTTTGTCTCTACAATAAAATAAAAAAATTAACTGGGCTTGATGGTGTGTTCAGGCTATTCAGGAGGCTGAGGTAGAAGGATCACCTCAGCCCAATAAGTCATGGCCCATGAGCATGCCACTGCACTCTAGTCTGGGCACAGAGTAGGACTCTGTCTCAAAAAAACCCAAACAAACAAAAAAACACCTCTTAGTCCACACATTTAAAAAGGTATTATATTTAAAAATTTTTAAATATTTGAATTTTTTTGTAAGTCAGATTTTTAACATAGTTAAAATTGGTAATGTAGACCATTTGGTACATAAGATATTTTGTTAGATGTGTACTATAGTCATAAGGTCTGAATGTCTGAATGCATTTTCTTTCTAAGCATTTGTCTATACTTTAATTTTTATTTGGCCAATTTGGTTTTAAATAAAGAAATTTGTTTCAAAATAATATGATAGAAGCCTAAAGTTAAAAAGGTGCTAATTATGGTCATCTTTTCATTTTAAAATGGTATTACAAATAGAAAATACGAGAACCAGAAATCTTACAGCTTTTAATTTTGTTAAAGACATATGTCTAATGTTACTCTCTCATAAATAACAAAGTATACTTTTAAAAAGGAACTTCTTTGATTTCACTTTTATGGGTGAAAACAATGAGTGATGATAGTTTGTTCATATTATACATTTCTAGATGATTTGTTTAAAGTGCATAAAGCAAAACCTACATTGAAATGGAGACAGTCGTTTGAAAGTTATTTGAAGACAATGCCTCCTTACTATCTTGGGGTAAGACTATTATTGTTAGAAATAAAACTTGTTAATTATATTATAGTTTATCATAGGTATTATAACTTTTATTTATTGCTGTTAGAGATTGAAATGAAAATTGAGATTATAAATGATTGATATGGATTTAATGGCAAAGATAAGTTTCACTGATTTGCAGAATAATGATGATCATGAGCACATTTATATATTGCTTACCCTAGTCTAGGTACTGTCCTAAATACTTATATGTGTTATAATCATTTAATTCACACAGTTATCATCTGAGGTAGAAATGATTATTGTTTATGTTTCACTGGTGAGGAAACTGAAGCACTAAAAGCTTAAGTAATTTGTCCAAGGCTATGTAGCTAATATATGGGGGGTCATGGGGCAGGAATTCAGTCTGGTTTTAGAAGCAGTCTGGCTTTAGAATTTAGACTTTTAACCTTGTTTGTTGTACTACCTTTTTAATTAACTTATTTATTGCTCTCCCTCATTATGCAAACTACCTTTTTAAATTTGTCCTGGAGTAGTATCTCACTCTTGTAATCCTAGCACTTTGGGAGGCCAAGGCAGGAGGATTGCTTGAGTCCAGGAGTTTGAGACCAACCTGGACAACATAGCAAGACCTCATTTCTACAAAAAATTTTTAAAAAGTTAGCCATGTGTGGTAGTGTGTGCTTGTAGTCCCAACTACTCGGAAGGCTCATGCAGGAGAATTGCTTGAGCTTAGGAGTTGATGGCTGGGATGAGCTATGATCGTGCTACTATATTCCAGCCTATGCAACAGTAATACCCAGACTCAGAAAATAATTTCTTTTTTTTGCAATTTTATGCTTATAGAAATCTTTTTAGTATCTGTGAGGAGATTGTTCCAGGACCTCCTGTGAATACCAAAGTCCACAGATGCTCAAGTTTCTTGAAAAAGTGGCATGGCATAATAGTATACTTTTTATGTAACCTATGCACATCCTTCCGTACACTTTAAACCATTTCTAGGTTACTTATATCAAATACAATGTAAATGCTGTGTTTAAGTAGTTATTATACTGTATTGTTTAGGGAGTAGAGTCAAGGAAAAAAATCACTATAGATGCAACCATCATTTTTTTTTCCAAATATTTTTGATCCATGGTTGGTTGAATTCACTGTATGTGGAATCCACAGATATGGAGGGCTGACTATATTTCTTTTTAAGGATGCAAAATGGTTTTTCTTGCATTATCTTCCAGATCTCCAGAACACCTTTTTGGGTGGATAAGAGTATATTCTCAGGAAACCATATGCTTTTTTTAGAAAACTTGATTACTTCAAAACTAGTATATCACTATAGGCAAGACGAGTAATGTACATTTTACTAAATACATCAATTTAGTTTGTGAAAAGTAACTTTTAAATAAAAAGACTTATACTAAAACCAATTTTACATATTACTTCTGCTTTTCATGCAGGAGTATTACAGCAATTGGTTATAACTGATCTTTCTAAATGGTCCCTAATATAATTAGAAGATTAATTTCTTGAACTTTGGAAATCATGACATTTTGTGGCTATAAGAGATAAGTTTTATTGAATGTCTAGCAGTAGTGCCTGCCAAGGAAAAGGGCAAAAAGGAACAAATACTTTGAATAGGAACTGTTACATATATTTACTCATGTAAATTTCATAGCAACCCTGAGGACTTAGACAAAGATAGATAGGTATTAAATATCAGAGTTGAGATTTGATTTCAGTTTGACACCAGTGCTTTATGCACTTTCTAATATGTCAGTGGTTATTATTGTTTTCCTGTCTCTGTCCCATTCACATACGCTAGATACTCCTGCTAGTGATATTTTTCATTGCACGAAGTGGTTCCTAGTCTCTCTTTACAATTTAAAGGTTTTGTGGGTGTGTGTTTTGCTATACTACATCCATAATAAATATTAGACTGTTTTTGTCCTTCTACCTTTGTTTCCTTCAGAGCTTGTTTGTTTTTTCAGCTTGGCCTATGATCATAGTAATGATTAACTCCTATTAAATGTTTACTGTATACCCAATGCTTTTACAAGTGCCTTACATGTATTGACTCATTTACACCTGTGACAACCTTGTAAGGGTAGGTAGTCCCAACTTTCAAATGAGAAACTAAGGCACAGAGAGGTCACATAGCTCTCCAGGGTCACATAGCTACTGACTTGTTGAGCCACAGCCCAGCCAGTTACTCAAGGTAAAAAATCTTGTATTTTTCCCGAGTCTTTTTTCACTTACTACCAAGTTTTATCTGATCTCCCTCTGCAATGTGTCTCCTGTCCACTTCTTTGAAACTTAGTATCTCCCAGTGGTGTTAAGGAGTCCAGCACTTCACTCTTCTTACCCTGGGAATTATTATTATTATGGTCTTGAATCGTTTTTAAAGTGCCTTTTATGCCACTGACAAACATTTTATTGAACTACAAATATGATTTGTATATATACTTATTGAGGAAAAGAAAAGGAAATAATTTTTTTGGAGAAATTTAAAAAATAAAACTATACATGGAACCATAAATTTTTAATAAGCTTAATAATGAATGGCATTCTCTTTTTTCCTGTAGCCCTTGAAGAAAGCTGTTAGGATGATGGGAGCGCCTAACCTAATAGCAGACAGTATGGAATATGGGCTCAGTTACAGTGTCATTTCATACCTCAAAAAACTGAGTCAACAGGTAATGTCAAGAAATAGAATGACCACTAAGTATTTTGAATAGTTTTGACAGACCGGAAGGTAGCTCTTGATGCTTCTAATGGAATTTCATTATATTAATATATTACATTTTAAAGCCATATGTATCATATATTAACATAATTCTGTCTCAAATCCATGGAGTGCTGTGTTTTGAAATGTTGATTTTAAAGTTTTATAATTCGGCCGAGCTCAGTGGCTTAGCCTGTAATCCTAACACTTTGGGAGGCCCAGGCGAGTGGATTGCCTAAGCCCGTGGGTTTGAGACCAGCCCGGGCAACTTGGCAAGACCTCCTCTCTACAATAAATTAAAAAAAATTAACAAGGTGTGGTAGCATGTACCTGTAGTTCTGGCTACTTGGAAGGCTGAGGGTAAAGGATCGCTGGAGCCCCCCAGGTCGATGCTGGAGTGGCCATGAGTGTGCCACTGCATTCCAGCCTGGGTGACGGAGTAAGACTCCGATTCAAAAAAAAAAGTTTGATAATTCCTAATTTATGAAAATAGCTTCATTAATGTTATCCTAGACTTCCTATTCGGGAACATTATATTATCTTTTGAAAATTTAGATTAGAAAATTGTTTTTTCTTTAAGAAAATTTGTTTATTTTGCTTTATGCTTTAAAACCTGCAGGGTTTTCTTTCCAAATGGTTTTGTGTGTGTGTGTGAAATGTTTGTAAAAACACTGAATTTTATCATTTTGGCCATAAATCACATTCACAGATACTATGGTGGTAGTCAGGCAGTATACAGTTTAACTGATTACCAAATAATTGCTCTCCTATGGAATACATTATTTTTTTCAGTACTTTTGACAGCTCTACCTTAACTGCTAATCATAATGCTATTTGAGAGAAATTAAAATATCACTATCTGCTTTCCGGTGAAGAACTGCATCACTATTTGCCTATCTGTGAACATTTAGTTATGTGCTAATAACAGTGTCTTTAAGTAAATATTGATGATTTTTAAAAAATTTCTATCACCCCTGAATGGGAATATACATTTTCATTTAGAGTGCATTTACATTTCTTGGTTTAAATGAATAAATAAAATAACAAATTGAAATTGTGTTTGTTTGTCCTGATCCAAACGTTTATAAGTTGTAATGGTTTAAAATCCTAATGACAATATTGTTTAAACTATGTTTAGTTTACTTAGTATTTGACAAACTATGCTATTTGAGTTTTTAATTTCATACATACTTTAAAAAATATATAATGAGTATTTAATTCATAGACAGTCATAACCATTGGCATTTGATTTATCAATTTAGATTATGTCAAGATATTTCTTGTTTATTTTTACTTTAGGCCAAAATAGAATCTGATCGAGTCATTGGCTCTGTAGGCAAAAAAGTGGTGCAGGAAACTGGAATTAAAGTCCGAAGCCGATCACATGGTTTATCAATGGCATATAGGAAAGATTTTCAACAACTGCTCCAGGGAATTTCAGAGGATGTGCCTCACAGACTGCTAGACCTTAATATGAAAGAATATACTGGGTTCCAAGTTGCATTGATGAACAAGGTAATGGCCATATGGATTTAGTACTTCTCTGGTTATGTTCTATTGTGTTGTCAAATACATCAGATTTTCTGTTAACTGACATTTAGTTTATCTAAACTGTGAAAGCTATTTCTGTAACTCCACGGAATAATTATTGTACTGTCACTGAAGCATCTGACTTTAGAGTTAAAATAAACATTGTATGCGGTAAATAAATGGATGGACTGTGAAGTGCATACTAGTCCATTTGTGTTATAGATGAGGAGACAGAAATTTAGAGATTGTCTAAAGTTACATAGATCATGGTAAAATTTACTGCGGTTTGGTACGATACCTCAGGTCCATAACATGATTCTAAAATGTTTATGAATATTCATTATGAAAAATATTTTCAATCCAGTGACCTTTTTCTTATTTTTTAGAAATAGACAAGCTAAGATTTATATGGAAGTGTAAAGGTCCTAGAGTAACTAAAACAAGGTTGGAAAAGAACAACAAAGTTGAAGGACTTATATCACATGACTTTAAAACTTACTGTATAACTACAATGATCAACACAGTATGGTGGTACCATAAGGATAAACATATAGATGAGTGGAACAGAATTGAGTCTAGATGTAGTCCCTCACACGTATAGTCAATTAATTTTTAACAAAGGTGCTGAAATAATTTAATGGGTGAGAAAAGATAGTCTTTTAAACAAGTGGAATGGGAATAATTAGATATTCATAGGCAAAATAATTAACTTGACTCTCGCCTCACATTACTTGAAGAGGTCATGGTCTTAAATGTAAGAACTAAAATTATAAACTTCTAGAAGAAAATATAAGAGAAAATCTTCATGATGTAAGCAGAGATTTCTAAAACATAATCACAAGCACAAACTAAAAAAATATTGGTAGATGGAACTTTATTAAAATAAAAAATTTTGCTCTTCCGAAGTAAGTTTTAAAAATGAACCAGGCAAGCTACAGCTTGGGAGAAAAGGATATATAAAATAAATGACTTGTATCAAAATATATAAATAACTCATACAACTCAAAAATTGAAAGACAAACATGGGCAGTATATTCTAACAGACACTTCACCAGAGAAAATATATGAACAAGATAGGAACATGAAGACATGCTCAACCTTATCAGCCATTAGGGAGATGCAAATTAAAACCTTAATGAGATACCACTTTGTAACTGCTAGAATGGCCAACAAGTAAAAGACTGAACAATATCAGGTGCTGGTGAGCATGAGCATGAGAGTTGACATGGAGTGACTCTCACATGTTGCTGATAGAATATATATTTTATTTTCTTAACATATGTTTTCTATATAGCAATTATACTTGTAGGTATATACTCAAGATAAATGAAAATATATGTCCATAGAAAGGCTTGGTGTGCAATTATTCTTGCAGCATTATTTATTTATTTATTTATTTGAGTTGGAGTCTCACTCAGTCGCCCAGACTGGAGTGCAGTGGCCGCACCCGGCCACTGCAGTCTCGCTTGCTGGGCTCCAGTGATCCTTCCGCTTCAGCCTTCAGAGTACCTGGAATTACAGGCATGTGCTACCACACCTGGCTGATTTTTTGATTTATTGTAGAGATGAGGTCTCGCTGCCCAGGCGGGTCTCGAACCCGCGGGCTCAGGCAATCCACTCACCTCAGCCTCCCAAAGGCGTGGGATTACAGGCTGAGCCTCCGAGCCCAGCTGCAGCATTATTTATAATAGACAAAAACTGGAAGTAATCCAAGTGTCCATCAACAAGTAAATAGGTAAAAAACATGCGGTATATCCACGTAATGGTTAATATTCTGGAATAAAAAGGAACAGACTACTGATACATGAATATGGATGAATCTCCAAAACATCATGTAAGTGAAAGAAGCCAGATACAAAAAATTAGATAATGCAAAATTCCATTTATAAGATGAAATATAGAAAGAAAGCAAGTCCAATGGTTGCCTGGGGATAGGAATAGAGATTGACTACAAATGAGAGCAAGGAGCTTTTTTAGGATGGTGGAAGGGTTCAAAACTGGATTGTGATAATGATTTCACAGCTATAAATTTACTAACACTCATCAAACTGTATACTTAAACAAGGTGATTTTATAGTAGTAAATTATACAGCAAAGCTGTATTTTTTTAAACCCTGCAGTTTTTGAAAATTTCTAGTTTTTACTTAAATGAATTTACTTCTCTTATCCAGGGTATATAATAAAACTTTTAGAGTTAGATGTGAATTGAGATTGATTGAGCTCAAAACCAAATTTCCATCTTTGGTCCTAAAACAGTATATTAAGATTGTATCTTGTGTTTTTATTATTTTTTATTTTTATTTTTTTGAGTTGTAGTCTCACTCTGTCACCCAGACTGGAGTGCAGCGGCTGCTCCCGGCCACCACAGCCTCGACCCGCTGGGCTCCGGCGATCCTTCCGCCTCAGCCTTCCGAGTAGCAGGAAGTACAGGCGTGCACTACCACATCCGGCTAGTTTTTTGATTTATTGTAGAGATGAGGTCTCGCCAAGTTACCCAGGCGGGTCTCAAACCCACGGGCTCAGGCAATCCACTCACCTCAGCCTCCCAAGGCATGGGATTACAGGCTGAGCCACCGAGCCCGGCTGTGTTTTTATTTTTTAAAGCTAACTAATTAACTTAGGTATTTTATTTCTAAACCTATGTAGCAGGCTAGAATTTTGGTCTCTCTTAATTCTGTGTTTGACAGTAATTTTTTTTCTGAATGTTTGCCAATAGGATTTGAAGCCTCAGACATTTAGAAATGCTTATGACATACCAAGACGAAATCTTTTGGATCACTTAACAAGAATGAGATCTAATCTTTTGAAGAGCACCCGCAGATTTCTTAAAGGACAGGACGAAGGTTAGGTCATGGTTTTAATACTGGTACTTTCTTTCTTTATAGCCTGAAAAAGAATAGTATGGTAATATAAATTTCAAATCATTATAATAGGATTACATTCTCATTGTAAATTCAAAAAATAAAGTCATCTCTGATTCTCTGCCTTTCTTCCTACCATCATTGTTGACCCAGATTCTATTTCCCATAGGTAACAATCTTTGTTAACAGCTTAGTTTTCTTTTTAGCTTTCCTCATGCATTTACACACACAGACACACAGTCATTTTCTTGAGATATACTAGTATCTGATGGTTTAACTCTGGATAGCCAGTTATATGGCATGTTCTGATATTTCCTTCAACTGTATCCATGGTATCTACTATAAGTCAAGTCAGATGGGACTTTAACCCTTCACTTAAACATTGTAACAATAACTTTATATCAAAAGGGTTATCTGTGTTACTTCTCTTTTCTACTATACTACTGTTACTTCTGTTTTCTACTATACTACTTCTGGCTGCAAAGTCTATGATTCAGTTCTATTTAATTGTTAGAAAAGAGTAGAAGGTATATATAGCTGTAATATTTTTGTTTTGTTTAGACGATGAAATCAGTATTTTAAATTTTATTTTAAACATCTGAAAGACTTTGTCACTATATTTATTGTACCAAATTAATTTAGAGAATGTGGTAAGGAAAGACTGCCAAGAATAACACTAGGTAACATTCACATATATGAAGACATTTTTTGATAACTAAATGGACTGTAGTTTACTAGTGAGGTTTACTTGTGGTGTTGTATTCTGTTTGAAAGATCAAGTGCACAGTGTTCCTATAGCACAAATGGGGAATTACCAGGAATACCTCAAGCAAGTACCTTCTCCACTAAGAGAACTTGATCCTGATCAACCTCGAAGGTTGCATACATTTGGCAATCCCTTTAAGCTGGATAAGAAGGTAATTTTGAAATGTTTTACTATATAATTTGTTTGTGGCAGACACTGTCAGTGAAACAGTTCTCAATTTAACTAAAGCTGAAGCCATTCTCTTGGTAGAATATCTAATGTCAACAGTTGGAATATAGTTGCTTTAACTGGAATTGGGATTTGTTGTGCCATTTAAACATTGTATGTAAATAAAAAAATTACATTGTTTTTTGTTGTAGGGTATGATGATAGATGAAGCAGATGAATTTGTGGCTGGACCTCAAAATAAACATAAGCGACCTGGGGAACCAAATATGCAAGGGATCCCTAAAAGACGTCGATGTATGTCTCCACTTCTGAGAGGCAGACAGCAGAATCCTGTTGTGAACAATCATATTGGGGGTAAAGGACCGCCTGCACCTATGACTCAAGCACAGCCAGATCTTATCAAACCACTTCCTCTTCACAAAAGTAAGAATAAGGTTTCATTTTTTTGGCTTTTTTTTTTAACATTATGTGCTGCTTTTTTGGTTCCTCTTCAGGGAAGAAATTTCTCTGTCATAGGTTGTAGAAAAAAATTAATCAGTAGAGTCCAATGAGAGTCTACAGAAGATACTTGTTTATTCTAGATGAGCCTAAAATCATTTTTGTATATCTTTGTGATGAATGTTTGTTGAACATTTCATATCTTCATGGTGCTTTACTAGCTATCATGCTTAAAGTATCATTTGTAATCTTTCAAAATAATAGTTTTGAAAGGGGCAAAATAAATATTTCAAAATAATAATTTTGAAAGATATTATCACTGTCCACAGAAAGATGGTTTTCAATTTCAGGTTAGTCCAACAATAATTATTAAATACATATGCTATTTTGGACATTGTGAGGCTCTGAGGTCTAGCACTGAAGAAGACATTAGTATCTCTGCCTTCGTTATAATCAGCAAGAAAAGAATGTCATTGAACAGATAACTAGAAGTATGAGTGTTACAAAAGAGATGTCAAGTATACTGTAAAAGCATTTGGCAAGAGGATTTGACCTAGTCAAGATGCTTTACTGAGGAAGGTGTGTTTAAGTCAAAAACTGCATTTACCTATGTTCCAGCAGTTGTCCAAAAGGAGAATGTGTAGAGGTATCAAGAGGACATTAATGGAATTGAAAGAGAGTTCTATATAGCAAGGGTGCCTCACATGAAGTGAGGTAGGAACTGAGAGAAATCAGATCATAGAGGGCCTTGGAAGCTATAGTAAAGATTCTCAGCTTTATTCTAAGGATAATGAAGATACAGTTAAAGATTTTAAAGAGGTTAGTGACCTGATCTGATTAGCATTTTTTAAACACCAGACTGACTGTAATGTGTGGACAGATATCAGAGAGGAGTGATAATGAATGTAGAGAAACCCTGATGAATTAATGGATTTATCAATTATAGATAGTGATCATACATAATTTTTGGCATCATAACTGAAGAGAAATCTCCTGATGGAAGTATATAGTACTACCTCTGAAGTTGTCCTTATTTTTAAAAAATTGAATATCAGTGTGATCAATCTATAAGAAATACAGAGGACAGAAAAACATGTTAAATGGCAAAACAGGGATACAATTAGCAAAATCCAGATTGTAGGAAACTCTATAGGACAAAGAAACTGTTGTTGTGTTTTTTTTTTCAGGAAAAAAAATGCATAGTAAAAAGGGAGGTACAGAAGGATTTTATAGATTCAAAAGTAGTTAAGAGATATAAAAACCAATTGCAATATACAGGCGCTAATTGGACCCAGAGTCAAACAAAATCAAACTTTTCTACAAGCAGAACATGTATAAGGTAATTGGAGGATATGGACACTGACTGGCTATTTGATGTTATTAAATAATGATTGTGCATGCACAGGGACCAGTTAGGAAACCTAGGCAAGAGATGCTGTTGATGTGGCAGTGGGATTGTGAGAAGAAAGTATATTTGAGAAATATTTGGACAAAATCAGCAAAGGACTTGATGGTAACTGATTGGATGCTGAGGCTCGGGCAAGGGAGGAGTTAGGCTTCTATCCTGAGGGACTGGGTGTGGGAGAAGAAGAGATGATAAATGAGTTTAGTTTAGAAGTGTGTATTAGATAGTCAAGTGAAGATTCTAAGTTAGAAGATGAATTTACCGAATTTGGGACTCAGCAGAAGAGGACTGGGCCAGAGGGATAGGATGAGAGGCAGCTTATGTAATGTCCATTGAAGTAAATAAAATCTCAAGGGAAACAAGAGAAAAAAGATTGAGAAGGAAGAATCCTAGAGAGAGGAAAAACTAGGGAAGAATTTAATGTCATGAAAGCTAAAGGGAAAGATATAACTGAGTGGACAGTGGTCTCAAATACTAAAAAAAAAAAGATCATTCAAGAGGAATGGAAAGATTCTGTTGGCTTTTTTAAGCAATTTTTGTGGAATAAAGGGAGCACAGCCTAACAAGGTAAACTAGAGGGGAGAAGTGAGGGGTGAGAAAATGGAGACAGCAAGTACAAACAACCAGTTTAAGAACTTTAGTTGTAATAGGAAGGTGGGAAAGGGGAGTGGAAGCTGGAAGAGTTCACAGAGTGGAGAATGGTGATTTTGCTTTGGTTTTAAGATCAGAGATGAGCACGTTTAAATGCTGGTGATGGAGCCAGTAGAGAGAGAGGTTGAAAATGAAAATGAGAGGCCTTATCAGCACAAAATTGCTGGGGAGGCAAGAGGGAACCATTCAGGGCACAGATGAAAGAATGTTGTCTCCATTGAAGCAGAATGAGTGGGGGTGTGATTTAGTTACAGGGAAGTGGAGGAAGTTCCCAGCCCACAGCTTTGCTTTTCTTTGGTTTCCTTTGAAGTAGGGGTGACTATATTGAGAGGAAAGGGGAGATTTGAAGAGTGGAGGAGGTTTGAATAATCCTTGTGAGAGAGAGAGAGAAAGCTTTGATAAGAGCATTGGACAGTGCTTAGGATCCAAGGAAAGATGGTGAGTGTGACCATCCTGCCTCTCCAGCATTGCTCTTCTCTCCAAATGCAGGTCTGGAGCAAGCAGGTGGAGTTGAGGCAGCAGATCTGAAGTTTTGCCTGGCAGATGTCATAGGAAGGCAGTAGAGAAACTAGGACATAAAAAGTGATGCATCATGGGGATGTAAGCCTGCTAGATAAAATGTCTATCTAGAAGGGATCTGATTCATGGGAGGAAGGAAGCAAAAGACTTGCTGGTATAAAAGTCTGGATGAATTAAAGAGCAGCAGCAGGAGTACTGCCCAAGACAAGGGCTATGCTCCTCCATCCTGGTATTTGTGCTAGATATTAGAGTCAACATTGTAGGTGGGAAATTATTTGGAGATAAGAAGTTGGGGAATGGGGAGGCCAGTCCTTTACAGGTGATATGCCTCAATGTTGAAAGTCACTGCAGCACTTCTCAAACTTGAATGTGCATGTGAATCACCTGTTGGTCTTAACCACAGATTCTCATTCTGTTTAGGCTGGGACTCAAGACAAACATTTCTAGCAAGCTCTCTAATGGTGCTAATGCTGCTTGTTCATAGACCACACTTTGAGTAGTCAGGACCAAGAATGAAGTCAGGAGGGCCTTGGGAATTGGAAGAAAAGCTGTGAACCAGGTGCCAGGCATCAGTGACTTATAGGCATGTGCCCTGGAGTTTAGTATAAAAGACAGTGAGGAGGAGAAAGGGTGAGTGAGTGGTGTCATTGAGTCTCAAAAGAGCAAGAGTTTTTATGAGAGTGCAAAGGAGGAATCTTGAAATAGCATTAGGAAGTGAAGAAAGGAATCAGTGACTCCATGTTTTTTTGAGCCCATGCAGAATATGCAAGAGAAAGCAATTTCTACTTCTGGTCTGAAAAGGAGAGCAGTTTCTATACAGGAGGGCTAGGTTCAGTTAAAGCACAATTATAGAGAATATTCAGTAAAGAGGAGTTTGTAAATCATGGAATAGGATTTAAGAGAGAATAGAAATTTGGGGGATTTGTGGGGATGAATGTGAGTAAATGGGGCATTTTCAGTTTGGAGAGTAAATGAGGACAGTAGAGATAAATTCAGCTGTTATCCTGGAAGTTGGTGAACAATCAGATAACTTAAAATGTGGCTGCTTTCGTGGGAGCAAGTCTAATAATCTGGTGTTAAGTGATGTGCTTGTAAGCTTTTCTAGTGGTCCAGTGAGCTGAAGTAGGCACCAGGTTGCTCTGCATTGTTCATTTGATCATGACTAGATGGATGGCTATGAGAAAAGGGTATACTGTAAAACATGACCTGTTTGGTGGTATCTTATTTGCGGTAGAATTTGGAACAGTATAAACTACCCAGTGTTTACTTGTGCCTCTAAATGATACTAAATGTATAAGGCAGAGTTTGGTTAGAATGAGCTAGGGCTAAGGTAGAGATAGATGACCATGATGATTTTGATTTTACATATTTCACTGAAGTATCAAAAGCCTACTTGTTAATAAAATTGCCATAGAATAAAGCAGAAAACTAAAAACTGGTTGAAACTGGCTTTATTTCCCCCCCAAAAGCAAAAATTATACAGATTTTATAAATACTGTGAATGTTTCACATTAAAACCCATCATATCTTTAGCAGAACTCAAGAACCATATCACAATATTGTTAACTTTGCATTAGTCAAGGAAATAAGTCGTGACTGGCTGTGATGATGTTCTTCTGTAGGTTTCTTTACTGTGTGCTTTGACACTGGATCTCAGTGTCTTGTCTTTGTTTTTAGTTTCAGAAACCACTAATGATTCAACAATAGAAGATGTGGTTGAAAATCATGTTGCAGACCAACTTCCATCAGACAGTACACCAAATGCTATGGATACTGAATTTTCAACATCTCCACCCAATTTACTGGAACGCCCAACCAATCATATGGAAGCTCTTGGTCATGACCATCTAGGAAATAATGACCTCACTGTTGGTGGATTTTTAGAAAATCATGAGGAGCCAAGAGATAAAGAACAATGTGCTGAAGAGAATATACCAGCATCTTCACACAACAAAGGAAAGAAGTTGATGCATTGTAGAAGCCATGAAGAGGTTAATACTGAACTAAAAGCACAAATAATGAAAGAGATCCGAAAGCCAGGAAGAAGTATGTATATAATAAGAGACAGATACTTGGATTTGATTTCTGAGTGTGCTTAAACAACAAAAAGTCAAATAAATAAAAGCACATATGTGATTCTAGGTCAGTCTGGAACATCTGAACTATAAAAGATTTGATTGTTTAACCGACAAACACTGAATATCTGCTCTATCCAAAGTACTAGATATGGTAGGCAGCAGGGACTAAGAGCAGAGGCAGATACATAGATACACAGAGTTCCTACCATGTAGGAGCCCATAGTCTTGAGTATTCTAACCAGCAACGGAATTTTAATGTAGCAGCCAACTTAAAAAGATATAGTAAAATGAAATGACTTCATATCTGTAAAGTTCTCTTCATAGTGCCTACCACTCTGTATTATGATTTAAACTATGATAGTGACTTGCAATATGTTCAGGCCAAAAACTTAAAGTTATGAAAGCTATCTATTATATGAATACAAAAGAACTCAATGGGAAAAAAGATTGATATTATTGACATCATTCAAAGGATGTTGACAGATCATCTGTTGTCATGGTAGTACAGTGACCTGGGTGGTCCAGAAGTGGGTATGACTCTATTCTTGGCATTTAGGAGCTTAGAATCTTTGCAGAATTTATGTGAAAACTTAAAACTGACATAGAACTCTTAACCTGTTTGATATCTTTTTTCCCTTTCATTTATCCCTCCCCATGTTAGTTGTAGTTTAGAATTTAAATTATTTTTCAGTGGTACTACCAAAAAGCTGTTTACTCATCCTTGTAAGCTTTATATTTGATACCTTAGTGGGAAATTTCCCCAAAAAGGCAGTATTTGACAAGTTGCTTTATTTATTGACATATTTATTTTTGTTTCTTTTACATATATGTGTTAAAATGTATTATAACATCTCTAATAAGTAAAATTTTTATGTAGAATGTTTTTGTCTTAGTATATTTTAATATAATAAACTGCAATAGAAAAAGGTTTAGTAAGAGTATAAATGAAAGCTACTTAATTTTTCTTTTTGCTTCTTTTGTTTTAAGAATATGAAAGAATCTTCACTTTACTGAAGCATGTGCAAGGCAGTTTACAAACAAGACTAATATTTTTACAAAATGTCATTAAAGAAGCAGCAAGGTAAATAAACGATTCACATTATTAAGTAGTGATGAAATGAGTCCCCAGTTTATATAGGCAGTATCTGTTTTGCACTTGTGTTGTTTTTGTGTGTGATTAACATATCCACATTTAAGTACTTTTTTGTAGCCTGTTGAAAGAAGTTAACTTGGAAAATAGCCACACACGGGTTCTCTAGGAATTATGGACATTTTCTCCCTGCAGATTATTAGATACTTGCTTAATTCTTGTTTATTCTTCTCTGTAACTTTTTGCTTTCTTTATATTTTACAGCCTTCAATTTTCTCCATTTTATTTTAATATTAATTGGTCTTTAGAAGCAACCTAGAAAGGCAATATTTGAATGTAATTCATTTTTACATGGGAAAACATATGATTAAGGGGGCCAGAGTTGGATAATTGGGTCTTGTTCTGGTTGCTTCAGTAGCCCAGGATTATTAGTATAGTTGTATCCATGGGTTCCACATCTGTGGATTCAACCAACTGCAGATCAAAAACATTTGGGGGAAAAATGGATAGTTGCTCTGTACATGTATTGAACTCTTTGTGCACAGTTAGTATAATACAATATGACTACTTGACAATATGACAACTATTTATACTGTATTAGGTATTATACGTAATCTAGAGATGATTTAAAGTATATGGGAGTATGTGTATAGGCTATATGCAGATACTACACCATTTTATATAGGGTACCTGAGCATTTTGGCATTTGCGGGGGATCCTGGAACTAATCCCCCAGGAATAATTAGGGACAGCCACATAAAGAATGTGGATAAAGTTTATAAATGGTAACTACAAAGTGCAATTAGCATTTTTTCCTTCAAGGCTTAGAATTTAAGTTTTATGAGAAAACTTAGTATTTATCTAATCTGATCTTGTGCAGTGTACAAGGGGATCCCAAAAAACCTTAGAATTTATTTATAAAAAATTGTGTATTTATTCTTGCATGTTTAAGCTTCAGTCAGTCCAAACAAAGTACTCTTTGTTTGATGTAATACACATATTAAGATGTTTAACACGTTTAACACTGCTCAAGACAGTTTTTGAACTTGTCATTTTTTTTTTTTTGAGTTGGAGTCTCTGTCGCCCAGACTGGAGTGCAGTGGGCACGCTCCTGGCCACCGCAGCCTCAACCTGCTGGGCTCCGGCGATCCTTCCACCTTAGCCTTCCAAGTAGCAGGAACTATAGGCGTGCGCCAATTTTGATGCCTTTTAGTGCTTCTGCTGTTTTTTGTTTCACCTCTTCCACATCAACAAAATGTACCCACTGAGGACTTTTTTCATCCAGGGAAACAAAAAAAATTTGCTTGGGGCAAGATAAGGTGAAGAGGGAGGGTAGGGCACAGAGGTCATGCTGCTTTTGGTCCAAAACTGCTAAACACTCAGCATACTGGGCAGGTGCGCTTGTAAATCATGCATTATAAAATGGACAAATGTGTTGAAAGACTCAACAAAAATTCACTGAAGCCAAACGCAGCCTCTCACAACAGTGCTAAGTGGTACACTAATGCCAATGGGTTCCTAGAGCACTTACCTAGTGAGGAAAGGCTATACTACAAGGGGCATGCCTTCCAAAATATAATTTCAGGGTTTTTTTTTTTGGGTGTTCCCTTGTAAACATACTCACCCTTTAGTCAGTCCCCTTGTCCCTTCCATGGTACATGTAAAGGTTTTAAGTAAAGCGGTTAATTTTTTTTTTTTTGGAGTGGCCAGAGCATAGGCCACTTTGAAAGATCAAGATAAGGTGATACTTTGAAAGATCAAGATAAGGTGATACTTTTCATGTAACTTTGAGCATTTAATTTATTCTGTTATTTATGGTTACATCCTGTCAGCTCAAGCCTCATTATGGATTTAGGTACATTCCTGATACCTGCACTCCACTTCTGTACCTTTCAGAGAGTCACGTAACATCACGGTGGCTAGTCATATTAGCTTACAAGCAGAGAGGAAGTAGGAGTAGAATGTAGTATTTGAGATATCCAAAAAAGTATCGACAATACTAACGTTTATGTAGATGAATGCAATTTGTCTACTTATATTTATTACTGAAAAATATTTTAAAATTGCTGCTTGTTCTGTCTTGTATTACATATCTAATTATATTTGACTTGCTAACTTTAAAATTATAATCAGATACCATGGTTTTTAAGTGCTACTGCCCAGTTTTCTTTTCTTTTCCTTTTTTAAATTTTTTTTTTTTTGAGTGGGAGTCTCACTCTGTCACCCAGGCTGGAGGGCAGTGGCATGCTCCCGGCCACCACAGCCTCAACCCGCTGGGCTCCGGGGATCCTTCCGCCTCGGCCTTCCAAGTAGCCAGAACTATAGGCGCACGCTACCATGCCCGGCTAATTTTTGATTTACTGTAGAGGCAAGGTCTCGCCAAGTTGCCCGGGCAGGTCTTGAACCCACGGTCTCAGGCAATCCACTCGCCTCGGCCTCCCAAAGTACTGGGATTACAGGCTGAGCCACTGAGCCCAACCAGTGTCCAGTTTTCAATTCTCCTTCTATTTTGTAGATGGTTATATTCATACTTTGTTCACGTTCCTTTCAACATTTAGCTTTCAAAAAGCATGAGAAGTAATTGAAGTAATTGTTTTGGGATTCTAAGTTAGAATATCTGTAACCCTTGCATATAGTAGTTTTGTTTTTTTGTTTTTTTTCCTTTTTTCATTGGTTGCAAAACAAACTCTTTTCCATTGCTTAGAACTAGAATGTTTTCAGGACAAATTATAATACTGTATTGGTACAGTAATTTGCTAATCTTCCAGCTTATTTTATAAGTTATAAATTGTTATTTTTCCATTTTCGTTTCACTTTGAAAAATCTTCCCAAAGCAATTTTTCTCACTTTTTAAGAAAAATTATACTGTTGTATACTATTAATTACGAAGTAATTGAGAGTGCTATTATTTATTTTTTTTATATAGGTTTAAAAAACGAATGCTAATAGAACAGCTGGAGAACTTCTTGGATGAAATACATCGAAGAGCCAATCAGATCAATCATATTAATAGCAATTAAAGGAAAATAGAATGTGGCCACTTATTTCACTGTCTTCTCCAAATACAAAGTAAATACAAGACTGTTGTGATCTTGCATTCATTTTTTGACATGCATTGTTGGCTATTTGAAATACTAAAAGCAAGTCCACAGATCCTTTTTCCATCATTTTACAGTGACCTTTTCTTCATTTTGGTTTATTTTTGTAATGTGAAAAGTATCACTCTAAAAAACATTTTTATTTAACAAACTAAAAATATTCCTCCAGATCTCTTGCTTGTCATTGACTCTTGCGTGTCAATTTCCCTCAGGTTCTATTTTCTTAAACCAACCTTTAAAATTGTCACCTCTGTTAAGGTTGAACTTTGCCAAAAAAAAAAAATTAAAAAGAAGTTACTTTGTAATTTTTGGGGAAAAAAGCACATACATTAAAACTAGGTAATGTTTTGTATATACAGTTATTTTGGATATATTATTGTAAGTTGTACAAATGTATTTTGAAGAATATTTAAGAAAAGCACTTTTGTTATTCCATCAATAAATGCTCTATTTTACTCTTGTGTGGTTTAGGAAATAATCACATTTAAGGTAATCATTTAAAAACATTCTGAGATAATGGAATTTTAAAGGCCTTGCTTTTTTAGCATTGGAAAAATACACCACTTGAAGTTCATATTTGTTAAACCTAACTGTAATTACATGTTAACATAATCTGCATTGTCTTTTTACTATATGTTTATAGTTTTTTGTTGGCCATGCCAACCTACTCCCATTTCTGCCTAGATAATAGGAATGACTATGTCTGTGGCAGATAGGCAGACACTTACAAGCTGTTTCAAAAGCAGACAACTTTGGACATTATTGGTTTCCTCATTTCCCTTCTATTCCTTTTCCTTTCTCACTAGGATTGTGGCTGGCACGAAGTTGAAGCTGTTAGTTAGGGAGTGGTAAGTTTGGGGTGCACTACATATCCTGAAATGTCTAGCCTTTAGCAGATTGATGCTGTGCTTACAAAAGCCCACAACAAATTGGGGCTCCAAGGAGGATCTCTTTGTTTTGCTCAGCTGTTCTCACACTTAAACTCTCAATTTTATTTAGTAGCTAAATGGAAAGGAAACATTTAAGATGACTTTGCTCATTTTGCATCCCCCTAGAGTTACACAGGATAAGGAAAACCAACTGTTCATTGTCCACCCTCAATACAACATGGCCTAGTGTATGCTTGCTGAGGAAGCGATTCTATGGCCTGACACACATACTATTCATAGATCACTGCTGTGCCTTTTAGTAGTTGGGGAGTAAACAGTAGAAAAGAGGGTTAGAATAGATTTGCATAAAGAAAGGGCAAAATAAATGTATAAAATTGTAATGAAATCGAGGTATTTTTAGGTTTATAATATTGAAAATTACATACCCTTATCTTTATACACTTTATCAGAACATTTTTTAAATTTCAAGGGTATGGCAAAACAAACATAACTTTTTATGAAGAAAAGTATTGATAATGGTGAATGTGCTTGAGATCTCATTTAGTCGAGGGGATTTGAAACTCTACCAATACTGAAGACAAATCCTGTCAAGAAAAATAATGTAATGAAACATTATATAGTGTTTTCATATGCAGTCTTTAAACTCTTTAATTCTTGTTTATCTTTACAAAAATACCTTTAAGTTAAACAGGATATTATGTAATAGATGGAATTGTTAAGGTAATTGCCTGTAGTCACATTGCTAAATTCAACAAGAGTTACGCAAAATCCAGAATACATTGTCTGGTCTTAAACTATATAGATTCTGAGATTAATAGGAGGGATTAGAAGTCATTCAGGTAAAAATTCATGCCTAACAGGAGTATTTAGGAGAGAGATTAAATTATTCCAATATTTAACAGGTTTCCTTATCAGAAAGCTATTTCCATTTCACAGGTTGCTCATGAGTTAATAATCCTTTAGACGCTTGATCTTTAATACATTTTCTAGAATGAACCCTGGAGGGAGTTGGGAAGTTGCAGTCTGTTCCGTCTCCGCTTTCTGCCCTTTATCGCTATGCCATCCCACTCTTGACACCCTCATCCCAAAGCCTAGTTAGGACGTTTGAAGCCATTGAAACTAAAGCAGAATATCTATCTCCCTCAAGGTTTTTACATGTTAAACAACTATGGGAATATTAGTTAGTGAAATACTTATTGTAGAATTCTTGTCAGCAAAGAGGAAGGGGAATATTTTTAAATTTCTCTTTAAACATAATGGGGGATATTATGTCTTTTAGGCCCTTTAGGTCATGGAATGACTTTAGGCTGGACAAAGGATATTTGGAAAGTTTAATTTTGAGGACTTCAAATGGCTTTTCTTAGTGTTCCCCCACGTGTCCCATTTGTCGATTGATTTATTAGTTGCTGTTATCAGTAAGGTTTGTCAGTTTGGAGAGTGAAGGCTGAGACTCATTTCCAATCTCTTGGATAACCATCCCCAGAGAGCAGCCGCTTTGCCTTGTGTGACATGGGCAAGAGCCTCCCAGGTTGAGGTACATAAATTCATTAGGACTGTACTTAGATTTGTGTCAGATTGTGGAACTGGTTTTGGGACTACCCTTGCTGTTCATGCTGATTACTAAGGCAGTTATGAAAACTATCATTGGAACAGTGGTGTGTCTTTTCCTAATTCAAGGACTTTACATGATTTTTATCCAGTTGAATTCCAAAATCAGAATCTCTCTTATTTTAACTGTCATCAACCTTTATTGGCTATCAACTTTTGACAATGACCTTTCTGTTTAAACTTTGTCCTGTCTCTTTTGTTTTTTGAGGGATTAGAACCTGTCCTTTTTTTCACTTTTCATTTTTTGACATGTATCCTTTCTAAGAGAGGCTTCTGCTGCCTGTTCTGAGTGATGACATTTTCACCTAATCAATATGGGTTGGGATAATCGTGGTGAAATATGAGGAGGATATATTCTGTTGATGGACTTTTTCTCCCCAAATAATCCCAAAATAGATAATTTCCTAGTAAATGATATTGTTTTGTCACAAAAATGTTCCTTTGATTTCTAGCGCAAGTTATAGCAGTATACAAATGATTCTCAGATAAAATGATGTTGACAGTTTTTCCTTAACAATTTGTGTAAAACTATGCGTAATTTCCATTATTCTAACTTTTGACATTTTTTCTCTTCATAAATAAAAGTAATACCTGATGTTTAGTTAAAGTAGATCCACTTTTGCTTGGTTTTATTAGTCTTGTTCCATCCTATTTCTTTTTAATACAGCGTTTAGACTTGCCAACAACTCTTTACTGAGAATCTCTTTTCCTTCCTAGGCTGATGAGTAATTATCAGAGGGGGAGGAGGAAACATTAAGAAAAATAATTTAAGGGACTGTTCAATGCTGTTGGAGCTTAAGGACATCTGCCTGTCATCCTGACATACTACAGCATTTCTGTACCAGGTCATCTTTGGGTTAAGATAAGGTTGTATAGTGGGACTTAAAAGTACTAGGGCAAGCATTTGATTTTTGATAAAGATAAACAGAAAACAGTATAGAAATCTAGAGGCGTTCACTAGAATGCTAGAGTCACTAGAATACTAGAGTCACTCTGATATACTCTAGTGATTTCCTGAAATGACAAGAAAGGTGGAGGACAGCGGGAAAAAAAGCAAGATTTAGAATTTATGTTACTTTCATGATTTTTCCAAGTCTTTCAAGAAGTAGAAATCTGAATTTTTAAAAATCTACATTAACTATAATTGAGCTGAGAGAATGAGAAGGCAGAAAACATGGGGGATAATAGCTTCCTTTGTACTTATGAAATAGTCCCCTTTCTCAGGATACAAGACACAGCAACTGGGAGGCTTCTGAGGCACCATAGAAACAGCTAGAAGGAATGCTTGTTTTAGGCTGTAGTGGACAAATGAGCCCTTGTTGCCAGAGAGACACTGATAAATATTTAATTTATCTGAATCCTGTCAAAAAAT
Organism: Cephalopachus bancanus; assembly: GCA_027257055.1. Classification (NCBI taxonomy): domain Eukaryota; kingdom Metazoa; phylum Chordata; class Mammalia; order Primates; family Tarsiidae; genus Cephalopachus; species Cephalopachus bancanus. The sequence goes on from JAPVLO010000196.1 coordinate 572,664, forward strand.
ACTGTAATACCTGTGTTGGGTTCTCTCAGGAAAAAGATGAATGGCCGATCTGCTTTAAAAATAGGAATCCGAGACCTTTTCAGTAACAGCAGAGCTGCAGGAAAAATAAAGAATCCCATTGCATTTTCTACTTTTAAATAAAACTATTAAAATTGGATATGAAGTCAGGTATATCCCATAATTTTTTAAGAAATCAAAGCATCCTAATGACATTTCACTGTTTACTGTTGTGATGGGGGTGCAAATGGGAAAATTTAAAAAATACCACTTAGCTAAACCTGTGTCCTATTTTCAACATATTCCATGGAATAAATTTCTCATTGAAGGTAATTTTCAGAATCACTCTATTCCTTTTTATGGGATAGTGATACAAATCCTTTTCAAAATGAACATCTCTTTCTCCCATCATTTTTGAAAGAACTTTTTGCTTTGTTAGCGTTCCTTTAAAAAAAAAAACCACATCTGGACTTGGGAGTTTTAAATGGAAAGATTTAGAAGTATGAAGACAACTAGGTAAATTTAGTAGAGGTCAATACAGGCAAGCAGTGTGGCTGGGTATCATTTACCTTCCTTTATGAATATATTTTTATGAACATACCTGTAGCTGCAGATGCCTTGGTACCTTCCTCTAGAACCTCGATCTTAGCCTTGTGGATTGCTTCAGAAACATAAAAGCCATCTTGTCCTAAGTGCCCGAAATGATAAAATGGGAATTGCTTATTTATCCTTTCCAATGCATTCAGCGTAAGGACTCGAGGACAGTCTTAAGCAATATACTTTCAAAATTTACGGTATCCAATGCTGCTTACTGTGTAGCTAGGGAGAGATTATTTGGAAAATTCTTAAAGTTCAACTTTTGCAACTTTTGGAACCTTAGTTTGTTAAATTTATGTGGTAATCTCTCCCAAAGTAAAATTTAGAGCACTGCCCCTACTTGTTCTAATGGTTATCAAAAATGATTTCTTGTTAATATCACAATCTCTCCTTTCACCAATATTTCTAAAACTTCAGTGGTCATAAGAATTGATAGAGTGTGTGTTACAGTGCAGATTCTGTAAACTAGGAATCATTTTCAGCAAGTTTCTGAGATGATTTCCCTTGAATGCCTTGGACTGTATTTTAAAAGCCACTTTTAATGAAAAAGTCACAGGTTTGTATTACGGACTTTGTAATGAGGCACATTTCATTGTATTAAGAATGTGTTAATGTTGCATGACTGCATTCTGTACACTTAAGCATATCAGTTATGCAGTTAACTTGCCTCATGGACTAGAATCTGCAAAGCAAATGAGAGGTTAGAATAATTGTTCTGTGTGCCAACAGTGTCAAAGATAAGCTCAGCAAACAGGACTGTGAGTGATAACTTAGAGGAAACTGACAGATTTTTGTAATTTAACCATGAACCATTTTTTAAATAACTCTCCAAAGATGAAATGAAACTTGATGACACAAAGAATGAAAGACAATCTTAGAAGCAGAGAAAACTAGAAATCATTCAGTCCAATCCTTAGATTTTGGAGTGAGTGGTTATGTTGTCTGAGATCACATGCTTCGTAAGAAGCAGAGTTGAGAATATGCAGATTTTCTGACTTTCAGCCCACTTCCATCTCCCCACCCCCCACTCAAACACTACCACCTTCAGAAAGTGTGTTCTAGTCAACTCAGGCATGCTACTAGAAGGGATCTGTGGCATGAGTATTAATCATTTTGATGTGTGTATTGTGAGGGAGCTTTCTTTGTTTTATCTTAAACTAATATTTAAATTGCCTTGCATTTGTCGTGTACATATAAGGAGATGGCCCATGAATGTCATGAAACTTAAACTAGCCCAGAATATAGAATATGCAGCATTTCATCCATCTTGTAAATAAATTATACACAGGCTACTGTGAGTTGACTGTATTCACTGGAAGAGAGTTTCCAGTGCCAGTGAAGGGGACGGGCAAGGGACAGAGGAAGAAAAAAATCAATAGAAACATTCACTGGCCTCACTTGACCTAAAACCAGTCCAGAATCTGATTTATTTTAGCGGTCGGTCTTTTTCTGTAGGATCTTTGAGAAAATAAACATTTCTCTATTAGTTCCTCTTAATTGTTAGTTCCTTGTTGGACTAACTGAAATGCAGTGCCAAAATTACAAAGAGAACTTTATGAATAAGGATAAAGAATGGTTCTTTGACAGGAGGGAGTTTTAGCTAATCTGTAACTTTGTTACTACTTAGAATGGTGTCTAAACATTTTAAATGGATGTTGATGATACAAGCAGAAGTTCACTATGAAACCCCTTATTAGCTAAAATACAGTTAGTGTGTGTGTGTATTAGTCTAGGCACCTTGGCACAGTGTGAGAAATGGGACCAACTGGATGGACGAGTCTTTAATATTTTGAAACTGCAACTGAAGAATTTCATTTAAACAGTTTTCTCCACCAGGCTACAGGAGTGGTCCAGTATTTGACATTTGTATGTTTGCACAGCCATGAGCCAACATCCAGCATTGGCATCTCTTAAATTTTATCTCTGGTAAGACGGACTTTCAAAAGACCAACAAAGGTGATAAAAATGAGAATTTGGGAGTCATTGTGTAGGTTTGTGTTCCTCTTGCTTGATCTTGAATTACAGATTTCTATTTGCTTACCTTGTTAAGTAGCTAAAAATATGCCACTAATGAAAGCATTCTAGAAGAAGTCAAGCACAAAGAGATTCTTCTAGACTTTTTCTCCTCCCCTGAAGTATTGGCAGCTTAGGGCATGGAGGTGCACACATCTGTTTTCCTAAACTTTGTTCTCAAGATTGTTTCTAGGCAATAATTATAAAAAAGGAACTTCTTAGAGCTGCTAATTTGATAAAGTTAGTAGTGAACCTCTATAGGAGGACTACAGTACATAGCGTTTTACCATGGGGCTACCCACACCATCCCCTATCCCCACATTTACTTGATTAGCATTCTGGGGAACATACTTTTGGAAACTGTAACCCACCACAAACCCCTTTGTTCCTATATTCCATTCAATATACAAAGCAAAGGGGCAACATTCTTCACCTCCTCCCTCCCAGCATACTTTCCACTCTTCTTCCATTATATCTTCTACAGGTGTTTACCTTTCCTTTTAGATCATTATCTCCCAGAAGACAGAAACTTTAAGAAGTTCCCTTTTTATAATTATCACCTAGAAATAATCTTAAGAACAATGGGTCTTCTGCAAGTCTCAGCCAAATGGTTGTCTCAGTGCCTCTTTTCCCTTCATTTTTCTTTGTCCAACTTGCATAGTAATACTTGGTACATTTATGTGTTTAGTAAGTGGGTGAATTAATAATAGACACCCTTCACAGTCTACATGTTTCTTTTCCCCATAAAAGAAGCTGCATTAATGTTCTTTAACCTGATTTCACTTGGAAGGAAATGATTTCTGTTTGTAGACCCATAGGCGCATAGCATAGAATGGGTCTTCTGCAAGTCTCAGCCAAATGGTTGTCTCAGTGACTCTTTTCCCTTTAATCGTGGAGAACATCATTCTTTGTGTGTTGTTCGTTGGTCATGCTCAAAAGATTTAAGAGTCTTCATAACATGATGTGTAAATGCAAGATTTGCAAAATGTAAATCAACATCCTGACATTTGATCCTCAGCTTCTTACAAAACAGGATAAACATACTTGCTATTTCTTTTGTCTTCCCAGTTATGCTTATTTACAATTGGCAGAGTTCATGGCTTTCAGAAAGCTATTGCCAGAAATTTCTTCTAGTGTATCTTTCTCCTTGTCACTTGGTTGTTAAAGATGGAGGATTTGTGTGTGTGTGAGTGACATAGCACCAAGCCCAGGATATAGAGAAAGTGCTAGAAGCATCTGAGATGGCTTCTAAAGCTAGGCCATGGTTAGCTGTTATCTCCATTCCTTTCCTTTAGCCCTCTTCTCACCCCTTCCTATTGCCGCTCTGACCAGACATCTGGTGTGGCATCAGTGAACTTACACACTCAACCAAACAACTCTGGGGGGCTTGCTCATTTATGTCATTGTAGCAGAGAACTTGTACTGGAAACAAACCACTCATAAAAACCAAGAACAAGATAGTCTCCTCAGACTTTGAAGCTGTGTACAAGGAGTATTTCCTGTTTTAAAGGGCATGGGATTCTATCAAATTCTTCTGGTCCTAAAGGAAGTGGGGTTACTCCAGAGGAGCTGGTATCGTCATGTCAGTGAAACAAATTACTCTTAAAAGCTTCAGAACACCTGGTGTCAAGGAGTCAAGAGGATTTCACCCTGGGTTCAGTTGGGCCTTGAAGTTATATTGAGTGAGTGATTCAGGTAACAAAAAAGGATTTTTGTTTTGGCTTCAGCCAACAAGGAAGAAATAAGTGACTTTTGAATGGGGAAGGAGAACTTGAGTAAGATGATTCTGGGCTTTGGAACCAAAAGGCCAAATGTTCCCTTTGGTTGTTGGGCTTCCAACAATAGCACAAAACTACTTGGTAACCCCTTGTTAATTGGGGAAGGTAGGCCAGCTTCTTCTGATCACTCACTATCTGGCAAGGTCTCTCTGCTGGTGCTATGCTGAACATTAAATCATTTTATTTTTACAGTTAAGATGTGAAGTGGGTGGTGGCTACTCTCATTTTAGTGATGAGGAAACGATTTCTTGGAGAGATGTGATGGCCCTGTCTCTAAAATCAGAAGCCCATTTGGGCACAGAAATGATTAGTCTCTTGATTATGTTTAAAGAAGGGCATTGGGAAGGAATACTTGAGTTGGCCTACCTTTTCTGTAAAGGGCTCGATATTAAAGACTGTAGTCACTGCAGGCAGTATGGGGTCTGACCCAACTCCTCAATCCTGCTGTTGTAGCAGGAAAACAGCCATAGGTGATTTGTGAACAAATAGGAGTGGCTGTGTTTTAATAGAATGTTGTTTATAAAAGCAGATGGTGGGCCATTGTTTGCTGACCCCTGTTTTAGAGGACCAAAATTCTATGGGAGGATGTAAGGCGGTGTGTTTTGTCAACAGGAAACACAAATGCAAGCTTCATACTTGGCACCTAGCTGCTTGATAATTATTAAATAAGACAGGTCTATGAGCCTGTATTTCTGGCTTAAAGAAATATAAACAAACTTGAATTGCATCAGAAAAAAAAAAGATTAGGTATCAACAAAGGTACTTCTAAAACGAGGTTACTTATTGGATCTTATCAGTGGAGCTTATGGACCCTGGCAGCCTTTACCAATAGGAGGCTGCACGATGGGTTAAGATGGTCCTGTTTGAGGACACAGGGCATTTTAGTCTGATGGCCTTTTAGGATGTACTTCTAGAACATAAAGGGCGAGAGATTTAAGGGTTATGAATAAACCATCAGTAAGTCATTGTGGTGATGAGTTTAATATAGTGGTATGGAAGAAAAGGTCAAGAATGCCCTAAGGATTTGAACTAGGATGATCAAAAGAATAGAATTGCCATCAACAACAACAGGGGTGTCATAGCTGAGCCCTGGAGTCCCAAGAAGACACTGTGATTGGAGGGCATACATTATTAAAGAACTTCTGGGCTTAAGTTCTTCATCTGCGCCCGTTACTTGCCTTCTGATATTTTCACTTCTGTACTCTGCCTTTCCCTGCAGTATCAGATTATGTCTGTGCCAATAGGAAAAGTTTCTGATTGAGTTACTCACCCAGCCAACATATTTATTGGTTATCCAACTGTATACCAAACATTGTTGTGAGCACTATGGCCAAATTGACTATTGCTTTGCTTATCTCTTTGCATGTTTAGGCAATGAATATGGAGCTGGTGAATTTTTTTTTTTTTGAGTCGGAGTCTCACTCCGTCGCCCAGGCTGGAGTGCAGAGGCATGCTCACGGCCATCCCAGCATCGACCTGCTGGGTTCCTTCTACCTCAGCCTTCCAAATAGCTGGAACTACAACAGGCACGTACTACCTTGCCCGGCTAATTTTTGATTTATTGTAGAGATGAGATCTTGTCAAGTTGCCTGGGCTGGTCTCAAACACACAGGCTCAGGCAATCCACTCACCTCGGCCTCCCAAAGTGCTAGGATTATAGACTGAGCCACTGAGCCTGGCTGCTGATGAATTTTGAACACTCTAGGTCCTTCTGTGTTTTATTTGATAAGTAACTCTGTTAGCTAATCTGGTCACATCGAAAGCCCAAACCAAGACTTCTCTTGTGGATCAAAATCTCTCTTTTTTTTCCCCTGTGATTGATTCAGGTGGAAAATTCTAGCCGGGCTCGGTGGCCCAGCCTGTAATCCCAGCGTTTTGGGAGGCTGAGGTGAGTGAATTGCCTGAGCCCACGGGTTTGAGACCCACCTGGTCAACTTGGCGAGACCTCATCTCTACAATACATCAAAAAATTAGCCGGATGTGGTAGCGCACGCCTGTAGTTCCCGCTACTTGGAAGGCTGAGGTGGAAGGATCGCCGGAGCCCAGCAGGTCAAGGCTGCAGTGACTGGGAGCGGCCACTGCACTCCAGTCTGGGTGACAGAGTGAGACTCCAACAAAAAAAAAAAGTGAAACATTCTGAGCACAGCTTTAGAAAATTCTGTATTATAATGTTCTAACATTCAAAATAGTGATTTTCAAACTCATCAGATTAGGGAGCTGTCAAGGCCAGTGAAAATACTAGCTACAGTATCGTCTTGGTTTTGTTTTGTTTTTTTGAGTCGGAGTCTCACTCTGTCACCCAGACTGGAGTGCAGTGGCCGCTCCTGGCCACTGCAGCCTTGCCTGCTGGGCTCCGGCGATCCTTCCGCCTCAGCCTTCCAAGTAACTGGAATTACAGGCATGCGCTACCATGCCCGGCTGATTTTTTTATTTATTGTAGAGATGAGGTCTCGCTGCCCAGGTGGGTCTCGAACCTGCGGGCTCAGGCACTCACCTCAGCCTCCCAAAGGCGCGGGATTACAGGCTGAGCCACCGAGCCTGGCTCCAGTATCATCTTTGTATGAATAATTGACTAGAGTAGAAACAAACCTGAGCCTTAGAGTTGGCAATAGTTTAGCCAATGGTGTACCGAGAGGATTCTGAAACACAGATCCTGGCATTCCATTCCCTTTTTTAAATTTGATGTCAATTCCCTATCAGATCACAGGCAAACATAGCCCCTATTAATTGGTAGTAGCATGTTAACTATGTGCAAAGAAACTTAATATGAACTCTGGAAAGGAGAACATTTCAAGATAAGGTAATAAGAACATGGGTAAATTGAAGAAAGAAAATTGGATAGGCGAGAGAAATTTCCAAGCCTAGCTTATTAGAAAAGGACAGAGGTGATTTGGGAAGGAGGGAGGGAAAGGAGGTAGAAACAAAGGTGACAGGCTTGCAGGGTAGCAGGAGGTCAGAATGAAGAGCCTCTTGCTGTGAATGTCTCAGGTGCATTCCTAGGCATGGCAAGTGGAGGGAGGATGAGTTTACTGTGTCCTGTGGCTGTCTGACCTCATTGTGAAGGTTGTCTCTAAAAACCACGACTAGAGATCTTGAAAAGTGTTCCTTCCCCACAAGGTCTAACCTTTTGGTTGTCATCAGAAGCAACGCATTCTCATATAAACCAAAGCATGGTCTTTTTTCTTTTACATAATGGTGACTCTGATGGTTTACCACTGTAGGCTCTTGGAAACAATGAAAACCCCTTAACCAAAGTGTGATAAACCAGCCCCAAACACCATACAGAAAAGTTTGGAAGAAGTGTTGTTACCTGAAATTCCTTTCAAGTTAGCTTTCAGTGGATCAAAAAGATCAGTGACGCCCCAAGAGTTTAAAATGCTTTTCAAGTTGAATTGATTTTGGATCTTGAATCTAAAAAGCAAAAGCAAATCATCAACTTTCATCAAAATTCTCACTTAACATACTTTCATACACACCACATGAAGTTCAAATTCCCTACCTTGGGAGTCAAGGCCCACCATATTGATTTCCTGCTTTATCTTCCATGGCTCTTTCCTGTAAACCCTGACTAATCTGACTACACTGGGCTCTTGCTCACTTCTGTACCTTTGTCCATTCCAAGTCTTCCCTATTTCCCTTGGTTGCCTTTTAATTATTATCCATTATTTACTTATTAATCCCTTTTCTTTTCTCTGACCATTTTGTGAACTTTGCTTCTTAAAACCCCATTAACAATTTGTTCTAGCCATACGTGGTGACTCACACCTGTAATTCCAGCACTTTTGGAGGCAGAGGCAAGAGGATTGCCTGAGTCCAGGGGTTTGAGACCAGTCTGGGCAACTTGGTGAGACCTCATCTCTACAAGAAATCAAAAAAATTAGCCAGCTACGGTGGCGTACCTGTAGTTCCAGCTGCTTGGAAGGCTGAGGCAGGAGGATCACCTGAGCTGAGCAGGTTGAGGCTGCAGTGGCTGTGAGCATGCCACTGCACTCCAGCCTGGGTGACAGGGAGACTCGGACTCAAAAACAAAGAATTGTTCTACCTTTATGATGTATAAAACATTCCGTTTCCTGTCACTGTCATTTATGATATTGTAAACTACCCCAAAGAGTGACTATCCCAATCCATTTTTTAAACACTTATTTTTTTAAGCTAGGGTCTCAACCCTGACTGGACTCAGCCTCCTGAGCTCAGGTGATACCTCCTGCCTCAGCCTTCCAACTAGCTGAGACTACAGGCACATGCCACCACACCCAGCTTCCCTACTGAATGAGTGCTTACATTGTGCTAGGTGCCATGATAAAAAACCTTATGTGAATTACCTCATTTCATCTTCATATAACTATGTCATTATTATCTTCATTTTACAGATGGGAAAATTGAGACTTAAAGAGTTTAAGACACTTGCCCAAGATGACGTAAAGAGTCCATGATGGAACACCACTCAAATCCAGCCTGTGTGCGGCAGAGCCCAGGCTCTGATCACCTGTGCTTTGCTACCTCCCATCTCATGTGGCATCTCACCCACAGTAGGTGCAGAAAATAATAAGTGTCTCATGTGATAGTGTGTTTATATTGGATCAGATCTATTTCATGTTTGCTGTGTGGACTGTGTACCTTTGACACACAGCAGGAAAGGAATGTAACTTAAAGCCTTGGTTTTCCTAGTAAGCCCTGTGAACACAAAGAGCACACCAATTTTATAATATTTCCCCAAAGGCATGGCATTTAAAAAGTTACTGTAGGAGGGCCCTTTACAAGGGCTGCTGATATTATTTTTCTTTGAAAATAAAAAAAGTTCAAAATGGAATTTAGGTAGTCTTTTTCTCTAAATAATGCAGAACTTGCAGGAGAGTAAAAATACTGGACAAGACCATTTAATATCAAAGGTCTTCATTGCTATACAAGACAATGTGACTAATATTTTAAACAAAAGTATCAGACTTTTTAATAAAGGTATGTTTTGAGTCTTCCAAATAGTTTCCAAAAAAGAAATATGCTTTCTCCAAGTATGCTGACATTTCTCCAAAAATGTTTGGACCATCCCTTAGGAAATCTTCTTAAGTACTGAAAACACATCTTTTCTGAAACCTCTAAATGCTGAAACATAGTGGTTCAGAGGATGAACTTGAGAATCCAGCACCTGCGTTTGAATCCTGGCTCAGCCTCTTACTGAGAAACCAGTTACTTTACCACTGGGGTAAGTTACTTTACCTTTGCCTCAGTGTCCTCATTTGTGAAATGAACATAACAGCAGGGTAATAGGATTGTGAAGAGTAAATGAAATATCTCTAAGTCCTCAGAACTATCTCCAGCACAGTCCATGCACTTATTGTGAGCATTGGGATTTTATTGTCATTTCTCAATTATATTGAGAAAAGAGTGAACCGCTGTTTCAAACCAAGCATAGTGATTATGGTGGGTGATAAAGCTGGGTAATATCATTTTTAGTAAACTAAAAACAGCAGTAAAAGTGAGGTGTGACTATAAAAGATTAGAGTGATTATCTTGTATGACTATGAAGGCAGATCCAGAAATAGTACAAAAACAGCTTGAGTTAAAAAAGAAAAAAAAAAGTTTTAGTACCCTTTACCAAAACCAGACAAGGATATCATAAGAAAAGAAAACTACAAACCAGTATCCCTTATGAATATAGATTCAAAATCTTCCACAAAACCAGATGAATCCAGCACCATATAAATCATAACATGACCAAGTGAGATTTATCCCAGGAATGCAAGGTGTGTTCAACAAATGAAAATCAGTTAACATAAAACACCATATTAATAGAATAAAAGACAAAGTCCACATGACCATCTCAATAGATACAGAAAAAGCATTTAACAAAATCTAACACCCTTCATGATTAAAAACAAACATCATATATACAACAAACTTGGCATAGAAGGCAACTTTCTTAATTTGATGAAAATGCAAGGTGCCCACAGTAGCTAAAACAATCATGAAAAAGAACAAAGTTGAAGGACTCACACTTTCTGATATCTAAACTCACTATAAAGTTATAGTTATCAAGACTTTATGGTAGTGGCAAAAGACATTTGGCTAGATGTGGTGGCTCATGCCTATAATCCTAGCACTTTGGGAGGCTGAGGCAGAAGGATCATTTGAATTCAGAAGTTTGAGAACAACCTGGGCAACATAGCAAGACCTCATCACTACAAAGTTTGAGAAAGAAAAATATTTAAAAACAAAAAATAAAACAAAACAAAAAAGACAGATATTTATGCCTGTAGAATAAAGATTAATTAGGTGCTATGATAAGATGCTGCACAATGTCACCCTAGTCCCACATTGCCCCACTGCTGAGGTGTGTCTCTTGCTGAGCCTTTACCAAGACAACAATGTTCAGGACATGGTCTTTGGAAGGCTTCAGTCAAAGTTTGATGCTGAGGCCGGGGATAGTGGCTCTTACCGGTATCCCAGCATTTTGGGAGGCCAAAGTGGGAGGATTGCTTGAACCCAAGAGTCTGCGACCAGCCTGGGCAACATAGCTAGACCTCATCTCTACAAAAAATAAAAAAATGAAAAAATTAGCTGGGTGTGGCGGCACATGCCTGTAGTCCCAGCTACTTAGGAGCCTGAGGCGGAAGGATCACCTGAGCCCAGGAGATGGAGGCTGCGGTGAGCTGTGATCTTGCCACTTGCAGTCCAGCCTGAGTGACAGAGTGAGACCCCCAACTCAAAACATTTTTTTTAATTAAAAAAAGTTCCATGCAGTACCAGAAAGAGGAACAGGCAGACCACTCTTGAAGCACTCCTGAAGGGGCTGTTTCTTTCCCAGCCCTTAGTAAACACCAACTTTGTTCTAGGCTCTAAGTGCTTTAACAAATCCTCACCAACTCCTCCTGACAGTTCTATCGTTATTCCCCATTTCACAGATGAGAGAACTGAGACTCAGAGAAGTTGGCCAAGGTCACATACTTGTGAGAGGCAAAGCCACCATCGGCTGCCCAAGATGGAAACCCTGGATTTGAACCCAGCAGACTGCTTCAGACTGTGCTCCGAACAGCTGCACCAACTACTCCTCTTTCTTCCAGGATGATCGGCCTGGGAGCTGGGAGCATCTCTTGTGGTCTTGGGCCCCTTGGTGGCACAAGGAGCCGAGACAGGGAATTAAACATGTGCAAGTAGATGGAAAAGACATGGTCAAATGTGGGGAAGTGGAGAGGCTTGTCCATACAGTTTCAGTTCAATCATAGCACACATACCACTTTCTATTCTGCTTTTTAAACCTCATGGGAACTTGAACGTTCTCCACATTCCTGTGTAACTTTTGTAATGATCAGGGATGCTGAGCCAGACACCAGGGTTAGAATCCTGGCCATGTGGACCCTGGGCAGGAGGTTCAACCCTCTATGCCTCAGCTGCCCGCTTTGTAAAATGGAGACAGTGGAAGTATCGACTTTCTAAGATTCCTGTGAGGGAGACCAAGATAATAACCTTGGAGCAGTGCTACGTAACTCATTGAACACTCAGGAAATGTTCATGATTGTCATCATCTTTAAGAATAATTACAACTGCATAACAAGAAGGGCTGGGCTTCACCAAGTCACCCCTAGTTGCTAACCAGTTAGGCTGTTTTTTGGAGTCTCACTCTGTCACCCAGGCTGGAGTGCAGTGGCACACTCACGGCCACTGCAGCCTCGACCCGTTTGGCTCCGGCGATCCTTCCTCCTCAGCCTTCCAAGTAGCTGGAACTACAGGTGCGTGCCACCACGCCTGGCTCATTTTTTAATTTACTGTAGAAATGAGGTCTCACCAAGTTGCCCAAGTTGGTCTCAAACCTCTGGGCTCAGGCAATCCTCTCGCCTCTGCCTCCCAAAGTGCTGGGATTACAGGCATGAGCCACCGCACCCAGTCCAGTTAGGCTGTTATAAGTCTGTTTCTTCTTTAACACTGGGCCAAACATCTTATTGCACATAATTTTTTTTCCTCTTGAATTATTTCCTTAAGCTAAATTTACAAGACCACCTTTTTTTGGCTTCTGCTGCATTTTGCTGTTGGGTGGGGGGTGGTTAATTAGTGGGAACTCACCTGGGAGGGTGGGAACACACCTGGGGGGATGGGAACGCACCTTGGGGGATGGAAACATACCTGGGGGGGATGGGAACTCACCTAGGGGGACAGTTGCATGGGTCAAAGCCTGCAGGGTCTGCCCAGAGCTGGGAGGCTCAGAAAAACACACTTCTGTGTGTCTGTGCATGGTGTATGTGTCTGCACATGTACACGTGTATATTTGTATGTGGGAGGGTCAGAGTGGGAGGAGAGGCAGGTGACCAAAAGTCAGCTTTAGCTGCTTCACAGAGCATGTTGCTCAGGGTAAGGTTGTTGAGGGCTGCCTGAGCACCCCCTCTTCTGCCAGATGATGGGTGATCCTGTCTTCACAGCCCTCTGTCCTCAGCCTCGTTGAGGTGGACAACAGGGTGTAGGATTCACACATTAAACATGACCCACTGGACAAGATACCTTGCTTAATCTCATCTGCAGACGGATTATACATGTACTCTGATTTCAAAGGTACCAGAGACGCTCATCATTCCAGGAAGTGCTAAGTGGAATCCTTTTGTAAATGAATGAGATGCTTTGGAAGAGCAAAATCAAGTGCCACTGTTCAGCTTTTTGGAAATTTGTATTTGTACCTATTGGGTTTTCTTACAGGAGGGTTTACCTCCATTTAGAAAGAATGAGAACCTTCTGCACAAAGACTTACAGCCTCAAATTTTTATGTCTTAATTTGATTTCTGATCAGAATTCTATCTGTATTTGCTTGATTACCTAAGTCATCTTGTCTCTTTGGTCTTGGGAAAATGACAGTTGTATACTACTAGGATGGGATGAGATTTGAGGTACATTCCTACAAAGGAACCGCAATGCATTTCCTTTCCTGCCCCCAAAACTGACTGTGACCTGAGGCTAAGTGGAGAAGGCAGAGTATCTTTTCTTGAGAAGATCCTGGGAAGTTAGTTCACTTCAGTCTGTAGCTGTGAGCTAGTCAGCAGAGACTCTGAAATGGACTTAAACTCTGGGGTCGGATTTCCTTGGCCTAACCTCTAGGGTACATTAGTCAAGTCAGCACAGTTGTTAGGGATCGACTTGAGAGTTAGATCACCTGTGTGCAAAACCACGCCTTTGTGACTGTTGCTGCAGAGGACTAGAAGGGGGGTGCAGCTGCTCACCTGGGTAGGAACACATCCATCCTGGTTCTCCGCAGGCTGGTGGTCCAGAGGTGGATGATGCTGGCTGTGAGGTGTGGCTCAATGTGGCCCAGCGGGACGTCTTTGTCACGGGGCAGCACCAGGAACAGACTCCCTGCGCTTCCCAGGTATGGCAGCTCTAGCACACCCACCTGATGGCCTGCAGCATCCTGGAACTGACCTGAGGGTTCAGGGGATCGAGGATGAGCTCTGTGCCAGGAGCCAGTGGAACTGAACAGCCACAGACCCAGTGAGAGGCTGGCTTACAGAGCTGAACGTGATAAAATGGATGTCCACATCACCATCGGGAGACGTTTTGAGGTCGAAGACTCTTGGGCAGTGGTCACCTTTCTGGATCCTAAGGCCTAGAATCTTTTAGATACCCTCACAGGGCCTGAGTCAGAGGACATGTAGTGGCTGGGCATGGCGGGGGTGGGGGGGTGGACAATGACCCATGAAAGAATCATATTTCCCCCTTTATCCTTGGAGGATACGTTCCAAAACCCCCAGTGGATGCCCCAACCCTGGAAGAGTAACGAACCCTATATATACCACATTTTTTCAATCTGGTAACCAAGATGGCTACCAAGTGACTAACAGGTGGGTAATGTCTACAGTGTGAAGATGCTAGACAAAGAGATGACTCATGTCCCAGGCAGGAGGGAGCGGTTTGGCGTGAGATTTCATCACACTACTCAGAACAATGTGCAATTTAAAAACTTAAGAATTATTTATTTCTGGAATTTTTCATCGAATATTTTCCAATGTGGGTAACTAAAACCACAAAAGGCAAAACCCACAGCCAGTCCAATATTGGGCCTGTTGGGAGAGGCAGTTGGTCTAAACCCTCCTTCACTAAGTGTGGAAGGAAATGTCAAGCATGGAACTGGGTTTCTCCTCCACATCTGTGTCCATACTGCCTGTCAGAGCACGTGTTCAAAGTACCTGTCTAAAGTCTCCCCATGGATGTGGAGGCTCATGCGTATAGTCCCCGCATTCTGGGAGGCCGAGGCAAGAGGATTGCTTTAGCCCAGGAGTTCAAGACCAGCCTGGGTAACATAGCGAGGCCTCATCTCTGTTAAAAATAATAATAATAATAATAATAAAGTTTCCAACACCCTGGTCCTTCCTTTCACCACACACAGGGTCCAGCAGGTGGGCCCCATGGAAATACATCCCCATCCTTTATGGGCAGAGACCTGGGCTCCTCTCCTTGCCCTCATGGGGCTTCCTCTCACTTTAGAAGGCCCAGCAGGAACAGGGCTCACCGTAGTTGACCTCGGCCATTTGGTGCATCATGGGGACCTGGAGGATGAGGCCGTGGGCACAGGTGAAAGGCAGGAGCTGCGTGTCAGTGGAGGAGAACCGCTTTCGCCAAGTGCCTTGGAAGGACATGGTGCTCACCAGCACCAGTTGAGCGAACGCAGCACTGACCTGTTCCCATGGCGGGGCCTCACCTGCAGGGGGCGGGAGGAGTTAAATGAACACTGATTGCAGCACTTAGTCTGTGTGAACAAGAAGGAGCGTTAAATGCAAGAATTACTTATTTTTGATTTTGTTTTTGAGGTGGGGTCTCACTTTGTTGCCCAGGCTAAAGTGCCATGGCACAATCACAGCTCACTGCAGCCTCTACCTTTTGGGCTCAGGCCATCCTTCCGCCTCAGTCTCCTGAGTGGCTGGGACTGCAGGCATGCGCCACCATGCCTGGCCATTTAAAAAGTTTTTTGTGAGGTCTTAATTCTCCCGCCTGGCTGGGAATTAAGATCTTTTTTTTTTTTTTAATAAGATCTCTTTCTCTGTTTTATAATGTCTTTTTTGTTTTTTAAGAGATAGGGTCTCACTCTATTGTCCAGGCTGGAGTGCACTGGCACAACCATAACTCACTGCAGTCTTGAACTCCTGGGATCTGTTTTTCCAATTTATTTAAAAATGTTTGTTGCCAGGGGCCCAAAGCCACTGAAGCTGCTCTCAACTCCCTGCTGGGGTGGGGGTGCAGGAGGAATGAAAACTGAGAACTCAGAAGGCAGACGGGGTCCCTGACACCCACTCTGGGGGAATGGTGAGGCATTTGAAGGTGGGTTTGTAGCCTACTTATTAAAATCTGTCAGTTAGTGTGTTATAACTAGCTGTTCCTGAAGACCATGCTTTTTTTTTTTACTTTTCTTGGCAAGTTGGGATGCTTCCCTGGTTCTACATGGGGCTGGGCCGTTTCCCAGGAAGCATTAGGCATTCCTCCCCAGGTAGACCCCAGAAAAGATTAATTAGGTGCTATGATAAGATGCTGCACAATGTCACCCTAGTCCCACATTGCCCCACTGCTGAGGTGTGTCTCTTGCTGAGCCTTTACCAAGACAACAATGTTCAGGACATGGTCTTTGGAAGGCTTCAGTCAAAGTTTGATGCTGAGGCCGGGGATAGTGGCTCTTACCGGTATCCCAGCATTTTGGAAGGCCAAAGTGGGAGGATTGCTTGAACCCAAGAGTCTGCGACCAGCCTGGGCAACATAGCTAGACCTCATCTCTACAAAAAATAAAAAAATGAAAAAATTAGCTGGGTGTGGTGGCACATGCCTGTAGTCCCAGCTACTTAGGAGCCTGAGGCGGAAGGATCACCTGAGCCCAGGAGATGGAGGCTGCGGTGAGCTGTGATCTTGCCACTTGCAGTCCAGCCTGAGTGACAGAGTGAGACCCCCAACTCAAAACATTTTTTTTAATTAAAAAAAGTTCCATGCAGTACCAGAAAGAGGAACAGGCAGACCACTCTTGAAGCACTCCTGAAGGGGCTGTTTCTTTCCCAGCCCTTAGTAAACACCAACTTTGTTCTAGGCTCTAAGTGCTTTAACAAATCCTCACCAACTCCTCCTGACAGTTCTATCGTTATTCCCTATTTCACAGATGAGAGAACTGAGACTCAGAGAAGTTGGCCAAGGTCACATACTTGTGAGAGGCAAAGCCACCATCGGCTGCCCAAGATGGAAACCCTGGATTTGAACCCAGCAGACTGCTTCAGACTGTGCTCCGAACAGCTGCACCAACTACTCCTCTTTCTTCCAGGATGATCGGCCTGGGAGCTGGGAGCATCTCTTGTGGTCTTGGGCCCCTTGGTGGCACAAGGAGCCGAGACAGGGAATTAAACATGTGCAAGTAGATGGAAAAGACATGGTCAAATGTGGGGAAGTGGAGAGGCTTGTCCATACAGTTTCAGCTCAATCATAGCACACATACCACTTTCTATTCTGCTTTTTAAACCTCATGGGAACTTGAACGTTCTCCACATTCCTGTGTAACTTTTGTAATGATCAGGGATGCTGAGCCAGACACCAGGGTTAGAATCCTGGCCATGTGGACCCTGGGCAGGAGGTTCAACCCTCTATGCCTCAGCTGCCCGCTTTGTAAAATGGAGACAGTGGAAGCATCGACTTTCTAAGATTCCTGTGAGGGAGACCAAGATAATGATAATAACCTTGGAGCAGTGCTACGTAACTCATTGAACACTCGGGAAATGTTCATGATTGTCATCATCTTTAAGAATAATTACAACTGCATAACAAGAAGGGCTGGGCTTCACCAAGTCACCCCTAGTTGCTAACCAGTTAGGCTGTTTTTTGGAGTCTCACTCTGTCACCCAGGCTGGAGTGCAGTGGCACACTCACGGCCACTGCAGCCTCGACCTGTTTGGCTCCAGCGATCCTTCCTCCTCAGCCTTCCAAGTAGCTGGAACTACAGGTGCGTGCCACCACGCCTGGCTCATTTTTTAATTTATTGTAGAAACGAGGTCTCACCAAGTTGCCCAAGTTGGTCTCAAACCTCTGGGCTCAGGCAATCCTCTCGCCTCTGCCTCCCAAAGTGCTGGGATTACAGGCATGAGCCACCGCACCCAGTCCAGTTAGGCTGTTGTAAGTCTGTTTCTTCTTTAACACTGGGCCAAACATCTTATTGCACATAATTTTTTTTCCTCTTGAATTATTTCCTTAAGCTAAATTTACAAGACCACCTTTTTTTGGCTTCTGCTGCATTTTGCTGTTGGGTGGGGGGTGGTTAATTAGTGGGAACTCACCTGGGAGGGTGGGAACACACCTGGGGGGATGGGAACGCACCTTGGGGGATGGAAACATACCTGGGGGGGGATGGGAACTCACCTAGGGGGACAGTTGCATGGGTCAAAGCCAGCAGGGTCTGCCCAGAGCTGGAAGGCTCAGAAAGCTGGAAGGCTCTGTGTGTCTGTGCATGGTGTATGTGTCTGCACATGTACACATGTATATTTGTATGTGGGAGGGTCAGAGTGGGAGGAGAGGCAGAAGGTGACCATAAGTCAGCTTTAGCTGCTTCACAGAGCATGTCGCTCAGGGTAAGGTCGTTGAGGGCTGCCTGAGCACCCCCGCTTCTGCCAGATGATGGGTGATCCTGTCTTCACAGCCCTCTGTCCTCAGCCTCGTTGAGGTGGACGGTCTTTATTTTACCTGTGGTCTGTCTGGAGGTCCCTTCGCTGGCCTGGATGGTGGTGCCATTGGGCTCGGTGAGATCGGCTGGCTCCAGGCTGCTGTTGGCCCACCAGGAGACCTGCTCCACAAAGCATGGGGACAAGGGCGTCCCTGCCTGCACAAAAAGGCTGCAGGCCAGCTCCACGTCGGCACCTTGGCTGGAGTTGGGTAGTGCGGCATAAACAGCATGCAGGACATCTTTCACCCTTTGGTCTGTGAACAGGGAGTTGGGATGAGTTGACAGTGGTGAGTGTAAGGAGTTAGCACATCGCATCGAAATGGGACCCCACAACTCCACTCATGTGGCACTAGGTTTATCTACCATATCTAGTCAAGTTGGAAAAGCCATAGCTATCTGTCCAGGAGTCAGCCTGGATCCACTGATTAAAGTAGGGAAGAAACAATGCTAGATCTGAAAAAAATATCAGGCTGCAATGAAGTCAAATAGAAAAACCCTACCACTACTAATATCCTATAGATGAAGAGAGGCCATTCTTCCTTAACTTCCCAATTCAGGAATGTTGGTGTGCGCTGGAGTAAGATTCTGGGGCTGGGATAACAGCAGGCCCCATGTGCCAGGTGATGGGGTTTCAAATACTTATGAAGTTGGCCAGGCTCAGTGATTTACACCTGTAATCCCAGCACTGTGGAAGGCCAAGACGAGAGGATTGCTTGAACCCTGGAGCCTGAGACCAGCCTGAGCAACATAGTGAGACCTCATCTCTACAAAAAATAAAAAATAAAAATAACCAGGCATGGTGGCATGTACCTCTAGTTCCAGCTATTCAGGAGACTGAGGTGGAAAGATTGCCTGAGCCCATGAAGTTGAGACTGTCATGATCATCCCATTGTGCTCCAGCCTGAGTGACAGAGTGAGACCCACAACTAAAAAAAAATGTGCTTATGAAGTGAAGAGACTGATGTGTGACAATACAAATGACAATGATGGGAAGTGGCCAGGATGTTGTGCCATCAATACTTGTATATCTTTTATGGGGCCTTAAGTCCATCCCCAAGGCTGCATGTCGTAAGCCTCAGTAATATTTGGATGCAGCCTCTTTTAGAACAATGCTTTCAATTTGAGAACTACAGAGGAAAGGTAAGAATCCCTTCTATCCCTGATCTTCCTAAGACCTAGCAGACAGCTCGTGCCATTCATGTCAGCAAGAAGCTGCAAGAATGTTGAGGAAATAATATGCATTTGAGAGCATTGATAGCTTCCACCTTCTTAGATGGCAGCTGGACTTCTATTTATTTACTGTTCATACAGGAGATTGCTTTCCTCTCTCCATAATCAACAGTGGGTTTTGTTTTCACGCTATTTGCCTTAAGTTTTAGCTTCTCTGCACCCCAGGCATCCCGTAGCGGTGACAAGGCCTCCTGCCCACTGCTGGGTCCGGAGACAGCCAAGTAACCCAAGCCTCCCACTCCTGACACATGCAAGCTGGGTGCTTCCAGAAGTGAAGCCCCTTGTATGCAGGCTGCCTCTGCTCCCTCCCGGGCACAGCCCTGTCGCTGTGAACCAACCATCCTTGTAAGGGGCAGTGCTGGGGACCGCTTCCAATCTCTCACTCGGCTTGGGGGTCTGTCCATTCTGGCACCTTTTATGTTGCAAAGGCCACGCCAGGAGGCAGCAGCAGACCCCCGAGTTGCCCAGCTAATGTCTTCTGGGGGAGCTCAGAATCTACCCCGGCAGTGGCTGCAGAACACAGCAGCAGGCAGATGTCACTTGGCCACAAAATGCCACAGCTGCTCCTTAGAATTCACAACGGGAAAAGACTGACTCAGAACACAGATCTCCTGAATCAGCCTAACTTAAGTACTTGTATTTTATCATTGTGACAAAAAATGAATGAAAAGCATAATCAGATTTTACTCTATTGAGGAAGGTCATGTGTATTTCTAGGAGTACATTCCTGTAGAGTGTTGACTGTCTGCAGGGGAGACTTGAAACTCTTCACTGCTCCGTATGTAATGTGACCTTAAGAATGGTCACAGCGCTCTCTCGTCCATCTTCCCACTCCCTCTGGGCCAGGGGACAAGCGTTCTTTTAGCCAGAAATGTTAAAATAGCAGAGGAGGATGGGCAGGTTCAAGCCTGGAATCCCAGATTTGGGAGGCTGAGGTGGGAGGGTTGCTTGAGCCCCAGAGTTCAAGAGCAGTCTGGACAACATAGCGAGAACTCGTCTCCACAGAAAAACAAAAGTTTAGCTGGGCATGGTGGCATGCACCTGTAGTCCCAGCTACTCAGGAGGCTGAGGTGGAATGATGACCTGAGCCCAGGAGGTCGAGGCTGTGGTGAGCTGTAATCATGCCACTGCACTCCAACCTGGGCAACAGAAACACTGACACACACACACAAAAGAGCAAATTGGCTTGAAGTAAATTTCTGGGTGAAGTCTTTTCTCCGCCTGACCCTAGTCTGTCTGTGCCCATGTGCACACAGGAATAGCTTTCCTGGACCTGCTAGAATGTGCACTGCCAGAGGAGAAAACACTGAGGTTGACTGTGTTCAGACATTGTCTTGAATGCTGTGCATTCCTGATCACTCCGAATCCTTCCCACAACCCTGTTAATTTTCGTGCTATTGTTATCCCCATTTGATATAAGAGGGAGCAGAGGCTCAGATGAATTACTTCATGCGCTCAGTGTCGCTCAGTGGCAGGGAATGGCGTTTCATTGCCCTGCCTGCCCACAGGGTGAAGAATGAGTTGGGGGAGGGAGGCACCCTCCCCTCCTATCCCATCCCCTGGCCCAGGATAGCTTTGTTCGTCTTGGAATGAACTGAGGGGCCCTCTATTCTGCTGTCTTTGCAAGATTCCTGGATCCTTGTCTGAGAAGGAAAAAGTTTTGTGCAGGAGTATCTGTCATAGCTGGAGATGGGAGGTTGGTCCTGAGACCAGGCACTGAGCTGAGACCCCGCTAGGCCCGAGGACGCTGACCCAGCTTTGAGAAACTCTCGGTGCTGCCGGCCGGGCTATTCTAAAATACGTAATCCATAGAATTAAGCTGGCAGGTCTGGCACTGGCTGGAAGTCACAGATTTATAAAGGCAGGTTGGTCAAGAGCATGGGCTCTGGAGCCAGACGACCTGGGCTCGAGTCCCAGCTCTACCACTTACTGTGTCACTTTGAACAAGTTGCTTCAGCTCTCTGTGTCTCTTTGCTCATCTCTAACTCAGGGATGATAAGCAATTACCAGCCTCTGCAGAGCTGTTGTGACAGTCAGTTCAACCGATACTTGGAAAGGGCTTCCAGCGCTGCCTGGCATCCAGAAAGCACCATAGAAAAGGGTGTGTGAAATGAAATGGAGACATTGCCATAGGACCTGTGAGGTTAGAAGGGGACCTTAGAAATCAAGGGTAAGGCCGGGCATGGTGGCTCACGCCTGTAATCCTAGTACTTTGGGAGGACAAAGTGGAAGGATCCTTTGAGCCCAAGAGTTTCGAAACCAGCTAGGCAGCAAAGCAAGACCCCGTCTCTACAAAAAAAAAAAAGAAAAAATTAGCCAGTTATGGTGGCATGCGCCTATAGTCCCAGCTACTTGGGAGGCTGAGGTAGGAAGATTGCTTGAGCCCAGGAGTTGAGGCTGTGGTGAGCCGTGATTGTGCCGATGCACTCCAGCCTGGGTAACAGAGTAAAACCCTGCCTCAAAAAAAAAAAAAAAAAGAAAAGAAAAAAGAAAAGAAAAAAAAGTCTACACGCAGTGGCTCAGGCCTGTAATTCCAGCACTTTGGGAGGATGAGGCAAAAGGATTACTTGAGCCCAGCGGTTCAAGACTAGTCTGGGCAACATAGCGAGATCCTATCTCTTAAAAAAAAAAAATCAAGGGTAAGCATCATCCCAAAAGCTAAATGCCTTCTGTTGCAGTCCTGCTGAATGGTCACCTTCCCTCTGTGTGCACCACTGAAAGTTCAGCTACCGCCTCCAGGTAGCCTGAGTAAGAGAATGAGAGCCTAAGCACGAATGTGAGCAGAAGCATGTGTGCAGGCCTCTTACCATGGACAGTGTACCCCAGGGCATCTGCCAGCTGCCGGCCCGTGCTTCCTTCTGCCCCAAACTGCAGGATCTCTAGCGGGAGGGACACACCAGCAGGAGAGATGACAAAGTTTGTCCCGTTTCTGCCCGCTGCCACACTCTGGTAGAGGCGAAGTGCAAACTCTGTCTTGAGCAACGTCAGGCCTTCCCGGAGGTGGCCATTTCCTCGGAGGAAGCAGGAATGAAGGAGGAACAGGGTGACCAGGAGAGGCGGCATGGAGGCTGGGAGGGTCCTGCCATTCACAAGGAAAGAGATGAGGGTGAGGCAGGTGCTGATGGCGAGAGAGAGTCACGTGTCACAGAGGACGGGGACACCCGGCTCTGTGTTCTCGGGGCCGGGAATGGCTGAGGGGGCCGGAGAGTTGTCTGGTCACCTGCCCCCAGATCCACCCGCCCCAGATGTGTTATGAATCCTGTGATGGCAGCACTAGAAACACTCACCGTGATCCTTTGAAAGGCAAACTGTGGCCCGGAAGATTTGCTTCTGTCACTTACTGGATGCGTGACTTTGGCAAACCCTAGTGAGATCAGAAGCAAAGCATTATGGTGGGAAAAGAAATGCAAAAAGTCATTCTCATTTTTCTTGGCATTTAGCCAGCCCTGCCTATCAGGAATAATAATGAGAAATAATCATCCTCTGTGCTAAAACATGTGAAAAAGGACTTTGCACATTCTCAGTTGATTGTCCAACAATCTCATGGGTAGCTGTTATTGCAGCTCAACTATAGAGGTGAATATTGAGGCTCAGTGACTCATTCATATGGGGAAGGAAACAGGGCTGAGACTCCAACCTGGGTCTTCCATGCGCGGTATATACAACACTGAGAATACCTATGTGCTTTCAGATACTGATACATGAGCAAGTCGTACCTAGAAGAGCAGAATTATTGCGAGGTAGATTAATCTCATAAAAAAGAGCACTTTCACAAAGAGAGCGCCTACCACAGGAAGGTACCTGTCCAAGGAAAAGAGAGCAAGAAGATCATCCTAGAAAATCATGCAGGAAGAGAAAGGTCACGCAACAAATGTTTTCGATGGCCACACCACACACACAGCCAGCAGCAGTTTTTGCTAAGTTGTCTAGCTGTGGTAACAGCCTAGACTGCTGTAAGAGACATCCAGTCCAAAGTCACTTCCTACAGAAGTTTGCAAGTGAGGCCGGTGGACTCGAGGATGCTTCTTTTAGATAAAGGCCCAAGATGGAAAAGCATCCCCTTTTGCCAGTCCATCCCCCAGCAGCCAAGCACACATGCTGCGCTTGCATGAGCTTGGAACGTAGGTGTTTGGGTGCGTGCGTGTGTGCGTGCGTGTGTGTGTGTGTGCGTGCGTGTGTGTGTTTAAGGTAGCAGGCCCCAGCCCAGGGTCGTCTGTGAAAGCCTCAAGTCCCAGTGCTCTTGCAGCTCCTGTGACCTTGCACCATCAGACCTTGGTGCCCCTAGGCTCCCCATGACCAAATCCCAACCATGGCTCACCTCGGATGAGCTGCTTCCTCACGGACTGTGGTTTGACGGTGGGTCTCCTGGCTGGATTCTGTTCTTGTGGGTCTCCAGCACGAATGTGCTCCCCTTTTTAAAAAGTGGAGCAGAATCTGCTTTGAATCACAAGACAGCACAGAGAGGAAGCTGGCGATCGCCGTCTCTGCCGGCGATGTCTCTACCACTCGGTCCAAATTCCTGGAGCCTGGAGGTCCTGGAGGGAGCCAGGCGAAGCAGCCCAGCCCAGGGCAGCAAAGCCCAGATCGGGAACAGAGCAGGGCCCTGGGGAGGGAGCCAGCCACACCCGTCAAGCCTTCTTAGGCTTGTGACCTGGTTGTACCAGCAAGGAACCCCTCATCCAGCCCTTTGTCACATTGAGGAATTCCACTGATAACTCTGCTTATCAGGCTTTTGCTGGGTACCAGGTACCTAATGCTTCCCCCTCCTCCTGCGAAGGAAACAATAAATCAGTCATTGGGCCTGACTTGAAACTTTCATGAAGCAAATGAAAAGAAATTCTGCAAAAGAGAAAGAAAAGGCAAGATATGGCACAGTTTGGAGCAAGGTGACTTGCCTTATTTGTTATTAATAAAAGGGAATGTACTCATTTGTTTATATGTAATGTGAGCACTATTAATAATCTTCTCAGATGCACCAGTTAGTAAGTCCAATGACTAATTTGAGAAAGAGACCATGGCGTTGATGAATAAATGCACATTTTGAGGACGTGTCAGCAGGTTCTGTCAAAAGCCTGTCCTTGTGACCTATTCAGAATTACATACATTCCTATTAAGGTCTTAGGTCTTGTATTAAGTTCAAAATAGATGGCAAGTTATAAGTTATTAAAGATTTGAGAAAAGATGAAGATACTTGGAAACGAATACAATCTCAGTAATGATCTCTCGGGTCCCTCTTTGTGGTAATATTTGAAAATTATTGGCCTTTTTCACCTGACAACTACCCATACCCCTATAATTAGTGACTAATTCACTTTAAAGAGTTTTACTGTGAATTAGTCACTGATTATAGGGGTATGGGTAGTTTGTAGATCTTAGGATACTCGTGGTTCTTCAATCATTTCACATGAAATCTCCCCAAATCTTTAATGTGAATGTAAGTTAATTACTGCGTGTCTTGAACTCTAAGCCATAGTGTGATAGGGGGAAGAAATCTGCTTAACTTATTCTATAGCACCCATAGAGGACACATCACCCATCCATCCGTCCATCCATCCATCCGTCCATCCCACAAATATCTCTTGCTTGTCTGTTAGGTAACAAGTCACTGAGCTAGGTCCTGGGCATACAACAGTGAACCAGCAACTTGGGTTCAGCTCTAATGGGACTTAGTGTCTTGTCCACTGAGTACATACCTTAGATGCTGGCACTGATGATGTTAAAAAGAAAGAGTTACAACTCACGAGAGTTGTCCTGAAATGTTGTGAGCTCCTGTGGCTGGAGTTATTTGAGCAGAAGCTGGTTCACTATTTGCCAGTGGTAGGGGTGGAGAGATGCTTGTAAAAAGATTTCCTAAACTGGAAAAAGGTGGTCTATGTGATTTCTACGAACTTTCCTCCCTAACAGTTAAGTATATACCATTCTACATTGCTTTGACAAAGCATTCTCAGCTTGGTATGGTGATGTGTGCCTGTAGTCCCAGCTACTTGGGGGGCTGAGGCAGGAGGATCTCTTGAGCCCAGGAGTTCAAGACCAGCCTGGACAACACAGCAAAACACTGTCTCTACTAAAAACAAACAAACAAACAAAACAAAACAAAAAACCCCAGTGACATTCTCAAGGACAAAAGCTAGGGAAATGCTACATGAAATATAGCACTTCAAAGCGTGAATGAATGAAAGAAAACTGCAGCTGATTTTTCATTAGTGGAGTCAGCTGTGAGCCTGGGGAAATCACTGTGAGTCAATCTGACCGTTTAAGCAGAGATGATCATGTTTCTTTCTATCTTGCGGGGATTGGTATTGGTTGTACAGCTAAGGGAGTTTTCATTTCCTGAGACCTTTATTAATAATTATAACAATAAAAATCATAAACATTATTTTATTTTTTATTTGCATTTTTTTGAGTCAAAGTCTCACTCTGTCGCCCAGTCTGGAGTGCAGTGGTGCACTCACAGCTACCACAGCCTCGACCTGCTGGGCTCAGGTGATCCTTCCAAGTAGCTGGAACTACAGGCGCATACCACCATGCCCTGCTACTGTTGTTGTTGTTTTAATTTACTTATTGTAGAGACGAGTCTCGCCAAGTTGCCCAGGATAGTCTCAAACCCCTGGGCTCAGGCAATCTTCTCAGCCCTTACCCCCAAAGTGCTGGAATTACAGGTGTGAGCCACCACAACTAACAAAAATCATGAACATTACTGAGCATTTACTGTATTCCAGCCACTCTATTAGACATTTTATATTCACAATTGCAATGAATATGAATGAAAGTAATATTAATATATTGTTATTCCCATTGTGCAGATGAAGAAACTAAAGCTGAAGAGCTTAAGATCTTGCCCGAGATCCCACCTAACCAAGCTGTAGTTTGAACTCAGGGCCATCTTGACTCCAAGGCTCACACCCTTCATTAGATTTGGTGGTATCTGTCAGGAACTAGGTATTGCCAGGTATTGGTCTCTTGACATCCCTCTCGGCTGGGGGATTCTAAGCATTTGGCAACCAGCCCAGATGTTGCTGGCTTATAATGTGTGTCCACTCTACCCAGTTACCAAGGATGTTGTGGTATATCACCCATAGAGAAATATTTTTCTAATTTTTAAGTTATTTTTTATTTTTAATAGAAGCAAAGTCTCTTTGTGTTGCCCAGGCTGGTCTTGAACTCCGGGGCTCAAGGAGTCTTCCTGCCTCAGCCTCCCAAAGTGCTGGGATTATAGGCGTGAACCACTATGTCGGGCCCCTGGCACCTTTTTAAATTATAATTTTTCACTGACTGACAGGTATAAACAATCACTTTATTTTTATTTTAAAGATGTGATGTACAATTCAGGGTTAGGTATACAAATGGTCATTGTACAGGTAAAGTTTGGGCCCCACTTTGGTTCTCACTTCACCTGGTTTGAAATCTGGTACCTTTATTGATGAAGTGTGCCCCAACAAATCACTTTCAAACCCAGAGGTCTACCAAGCTAATGTGCTGAATAGAAGCCCTGCATTTTAGTTCAGTTAGAGCATAATTAATATACAGGTATCTCCTCTCTACTATGTGGGCTGCTTGTCTGGGGCAACAGGGTGAGATTCCAACTCAAAAAAAATTTTTTTTTAAATTCAGCTTTCCATAGACTTTTATTGATTTTCCCAATCAATTTTAAAGTAAGGTTATTAAGTACTTCAAAAAATACAACTAAAATTTGATTATCATGGCACTGAACCTATTGATTAATCTGAAAAAATTAATATCTTAGTAATATTAAGTATCCCATCTAAGCCTATGGAATATTTTCCAATTAATTAAAATAATCTATAATAGATCTTTTTTTAACTTTTAAATTTTTTTTTTTTTTATTTTATTTTATTTTTTGAGTTGGAGTCTCACTCTGTCGCCCAGACTGGAGTGCAGTGGCCGCTCCTGGCCACCGCAGCCTCGACCTGCTGGGCTCCGGCGAACCTTCCGCCTCAGCCTTCCAAGCAGCTGCAACTACAGGCGCGTGCTACCACGCCCGGCTAATTTTTTGATTTATTGTAGAGATGAGGTCTCACCAAGTTGCCCAGGTGGGTCTTAAACACACGGGCTCAGGCAATTCACGCACCTCAGCCTCCCAAGGCGCAGGATTATAGGCTGAGCCACCAAGCCTGGCTAAATTTTTTATTTTAAAGATGTGTACAATTCAGGGTTAGATATACAAATGTTTGTTATGTAGGTGCCCTTGTTGATGAGGTGTGCCCCCTCCCATAATAGATCATTTTAATAAGACTTAAATTTTTATAAGTAGAACTCTTGTATGTATTCTTAATTAATTTCCATGCTTTATACTTTTATTGCCATTGTTATTTTTATTATTTTTCTTTTCTTTTTTTTGAGTCAGGTTCTCACTCTGTCACCCACGCTGGAGTGCAGTGACACAATCATGACTCACCTTGGCCTCAAGTATCTGAGCTCAGTGATCTTCCTGCCTCAGCCTCCTGAGTAGCTGGGACTCCAGGCACGCACTACCACACCTGACTGATTTTTTTTTTTTGTAGTGATGAGGTCTCGTTATGTTGCTTAGGTTGGTCTCAAACTTCTGGGCGCAAACAATCCTCCTGCCTCAGTCTCCCAAAATTCTGGGATTACAGGCATGAGCCACCACCATGCCTGGCCATTCTTTTTATTATTATTATTATTATTATATTATATTTTTCTTTTTTCTTTTTATATTGATAGACTATTTTAAAAATAAATTTTAGGTTTCAAGAAAAATTGAGCAGAAAGTACAGAGCTCCCCTACCCCTCCCACCATATTGCATCGGTAGGTAGATTTGTTGTAATTGATACATTATTAAAGGCAGCAGTTTGCATTAGAGTTCACTCTGTCGTAGGGTTCTATGCCTTTTGTCAAATACGTAATGCCATGACTCGACCATTACATAACAGAAGAGTATCAGACAGAAGGATTTTGTTGCCCCCCCAAATGTTTTGTGCTCCACACGTTCATTCCTCCCTTTCCCCTTTCGCTCACCCTCCAGAACCACAAACCTTTCTGTATCTCTATAGTTTTGCCTGGCCCAGAATGTCCTCTAGTTGGAATCCTACAGCATGTAGACTTTTCAGTCTAGCTCCTTTCACTTAGTAAAACGCGTTTAAGCTTCTTCCATGTAGTTTCATGACTTGGTAGCTCATTTCTTTTGAACACTGAATACTGTTGCATTGTTGGATTCCACAGTTCATTTATGCATTCACCTATCGAAGGACTTCCCGATTGCTTCCACGTTTTGGCGATTATGAGTAAAACTGCTATAAACATTTGTGTACAGATTTTTGTGTTGACATAAGTTTTCAGTTCAACTGGATAAATACTTAGGAGTCATTTATTGGATTGTATGGTAAGAGTGTGTTTAGCTTTGTAAGAAACCACTCAGCTGCCTTCTAAAGTGGCTGGGCCTGGCCGGGGAAGGTTGCCCACGCTAATAATCCCAGCACTTTGGGAAGCCGAAACAGGAGGATCATTTGCACCCAGGCATTGGAGAACAGCCTGGGCAACATAGCAAGACCCTGTCTCTAAAAAAAAAAACAAGAAAGAAAATTAGTCAGGCATGGTGGCTGTAATCCCAGCTACTTGGGAGGCTGAAGCAGGAGAATCATTTGAGCACAGGAGTATAAAACCAAGTGAGCTATGATCACATCACTGAACTCTAGCCTGGGCAACAGAGTGAGAACATATCTCTAAAAAATAAAAATAAAAATAAAAAACAAATACAGTGGTTATGCCATTTTTCATTCCCACCAGTAATAAATGAGAGTTCCCATGGCTCCACATCCTTGCCAGTGTTTGGTGTTGTCAGTGTTTTGGATTTTAGCCATCCTAATGGGTGTGGAGTGGTATCTCATTGTTATTTCAACTTGCAATTCCCCAAGGACATGTGATTTGGAGCATCTCTGCATATGCATGTTTTCCATCTGTATATCTTCTTTGGTGAGATGTCTGTTCAGATCTTTGCCCATTTTTTAATTGAGTTGTTTGTTTTAAGCATTCATTGTCACTCTGGGTGACAGTGAGATTCTGACTAAAAAAAAAAAAATTCTTTATCAGATATATGGTTTTTGAGATATTTTCTTCCGGTTTGTGGCTTGTCTTTTCAACTCATAATCAATTCTTTTTTATAATTAAAATTTGGTAGAATGTAAGATTTGAGTCAAAGCCCAAATCTGATTATTCATGGAAATTTCAAGCATAGGGGCTTCCCGGAACCTCTTTGCTGAGATTGGCAATCCACATAATGATGTGACTGGCTTGTTTATTCTGAGGAATCACATCTCGAGTTGAAACAAGAACTCAGGTGATCAACCTGGGTTTGCAAGTGAGCAACACATGGTTGACAGGGTCTTGAAGAGTAGATGTCTCTGAGTTAGAGAAAGTGTTGGCCAGATGTTTCAGGGATGCATGATGTTTTTCTTATTCTCCTATTTTGGTTCTGATTGGGAAAAATGGATTTGGGATTATGAGAAGTTTAAAGTGGAGATATAATGTGAGAAGCCATGGGCTGTGAACTAGAAGTAAGAGAGAAAATAATAAGACAAAGAGATGGAAGGTGTCTTAGTCTACTCCTGCTGCTATAACAAAATACTTTAGGCTGAGTAATTTATCAACAACAGGAATTTATTGCTCACAGACTAGATGCCGAGAAGACCAAGATCAAGGCATTGGCAGATTTTATGACTGATGACAGCCCATTCATCATAGATGGTGACATCTTGGTATTTTTATATGATGGAAGAGATGGAAAAAGCTAGCTAGTTCCATTGAGTCCTTTTATAAGGGCACCAATCTCCCTTCAGTACTTAATAACCTCCTATAAAGGCCTACATTTTAATACTATCACGTTGACAATTCAGTTGCAACATATGAATTTGGGAGGCGGTACATTGAGACCATAGCAGAAGTGCTTTGGGACATCACAAATACTGGGCATGTGTGCTCAGGGCCCATCGTGGGTTTGTTTGTGCTGACAAGCTCTAATGCTCAGTCCACCTGTTCTTAGTCCGGAACCAGTATAAATAACAATTCTGGCTCAGATATCTTCTGGCTCCAAATAAGCCTTTGGGATGAGCTCAAAGTAATTATTACTTAGCTTGGAAAATGATCTTCAAAACAGAGAAAACTTTCCGGGCACAGTGACTCACACCTGTAACCTCAGCACTTTGGGAGACTGAGGCAGAAGGAACACTTGAGACCAGGAGTTTGAGACCAGCCTGAGCAACATAGTGAGACTGCTGCTTTACAAAGCAAAGCAAAGAAAAGCAAAACAAAACAACAACAAAATAAACAGAAAATTAAGCAGAAATTATCTAAAGTTGAAAATAGAAAAGAAGGCACCAAACTGTGTTTGGATGTTTCGGTTCTTTAAATCTTGCTCTCTATGTCATTTTCTCATATATTTCTGTATATTTAGTGTTTTGACCAATTTTACACAGTTGGATTTAAAAACTGAAAAAAAAATAGGAGAGTTGAGGTTATTTCATATTTTTCTATCTAGCACTGAGGCTGGATAACTAGATGGGTGAGGCTGTTTTCACTAAACTGGTCTCACCCTTCAGGAATTTGCAGGCATGGTTAAGGGATCGAACAGCCCAGGGGCTGCAGGCACAGGGCATGTACCCTACTTTCCCTCTCCATGGAATGGTGGGCATCACAGATTTATTACAACAGTCCTTCCCTCTGAGCTTGACTGTGACCTACATGTCTTCTCAGAGCAGGACCCGAGGGAGCCACTTCCAATATATCAGAGCTGGTGCATGAGAAGAAACATATTTGCCATTCTTAAAGCAACTGTTCAGTCTCAAACGGACCCTCTGGCTCAGCTCTGCAAACTACATGACCTCCTGTGAGTCCGCAAAGCGCAGGACTCCACTGACTCCTGAGTGACACGATGGCAGCCATGTGGGCAAACCGCCTGATGGAATTAATATACAGCTAGAGACTGACGGGTCCCAAACATGTGCAGGTGGCTCTGAAGCCAGAGAGGGAGCTCCTGGGTGATGCCATGGGGTGTGGTCGGTGCAGTCTTGGCTGTCGTTCCTGTGTGTCCTGTTCTCATGCACTATGGACTGAGCCAACCACATCAGAAACATTGCTGTTGGTCATATGGAGGCCACGATCTCAGAAAAAAAATCATGAGCCACTGAGAAGCTGTATAGGGGTCTGTAAGTGGGAGCCAGGATGGCCAGGGTAGGGGGATTTGGTAAGTCTTTCAATAGTGGCTTTAAACAAGTTCTGCACGAGGGAGAGCATGGGGCCATGGGTGAGGGGGATGTGGTCCCTAGGCAGACCCTGTGGACTTCGGAGAAGAGCCTGGAAGCAGGCCACTAAGTCAATACACCAACACATCAATTTTGGGGGGGTGGGGAGGGGAAGATTGGAGTCTCAGTCTGTTGCCCAGGCTGGAGTCCAGTGCCACAGTCACGGCTCACCACAGCCTTGACCACCTGGGCTCAGGATATCCTTCCGCCTCAGCCTCCTGAGTAACTGGGACTATAGGTACGTGCAACCATGCCCAGCTAATTTTTTAATTTCATTTTTTAGACAAAGTCTTCCTACGTTGCCCAAACTGGTCTTGAACTCAAGCTATCCTCCTGCCTCAGTCTCCCAAAGTGCTGGGATTACAGGTGTGACCCACCATGCCTGGCCAACACAATCAACTCTAATGCTTATGTTCAAGTTGAACACTAAAGCAAAATGACCACTTTTTATTTTTATTTTTTGTCGGGGAGAAGAGAGAAATTAGGTAAGGGGGGGATGGAGAGAACAGCCATTGGACTTTGAGCATTTTGTAAATGTAAGTGGGCCCTTGGCACTGTGATGTAAGGGTTAACATTCTGCCCTTGGGATACCAAGGAGGTCACACACCCATTTTCCAGACTGCTGGGACAGTGCTGCAGAGCCTGAAGTGGGAAGGTGGGGAGGATATTTCAAAACCAGGGGCAAGCCGGGCTCGGGGGCTCAGCCTGTAATCCCGCACCTTCGGGAGGCTGAGGTGAGTGGATTGCCTGAGCCTGTGGGTTCGAGACCCGCCTGGGCGGCGAGACCTCATCTCTACAATAAATCAAAACATCAGCCGGGCGTGGTGGCGCATGCCTGTAGTTCCGGCTACTCAGAAGGCTGAGGCGGAAGGATCGCCGGAGCCCAGCAGGTCGAGGCTGCGGTGGCCGGGAGCGGCCCCTGCACTCCAGTCTGGGCGACAGAGTGAGACTCCTACTCAAAAAAATAAAAATAATAAAATAATAAAACCAGGGGCAGACATCCAGCACATTCTGTGAGCATACTCTCTGGGAGGTCAGGAGTGGGGAGGGGCAGGGTGGGGGGCTAGGTGTTAAGACTTATTCTTTCTCTTTTCCACACAGTAGTGACAGTGACCATGACAGTAATGTGCTTGGTTGGCGGCAGAACCAGAGAGGGAAGAGTGTATGAGTGATGCAGGAGGGGCAGCGCAGAAAAGCCACACAGGCTGGCAGAATTTTGGAATGTTTCTGGATGCACGAGCCAGAGACACAATGTCTGTGTGAACAGCAATGACACACAAACACAGATTCAGTGCCCCAGTGCTCTGAACCCAAAAAGCCCCAACTGGGAAGCCAGCAGTCGGTGCTAGGCCCCAGACACAAGGCAGATGTTGGTGAGGCCTCCCCGGGAGGCTGGTGGACTGGCCTTTTGGGCGAGGAAGCCTGTCCGTCCTGCTGGCTTCTCAGTGAAGGTGTGAATCTGGGGCTATCCCAAGGTTTTATCACTTTGGGGAAAATGTCCCACGGTAAAGGCCTGCGGCATCAGCCTTGGAGCAGCCCACACCAACAGAGCCCAAATCTGATTATTCACGGAGATTTCAAGCAAGGTAGGCCCTTTGTTGGGGTTGGCAATGCACATAATGGTGTAGCTGGTTTTTTGATTCTGAGGAATCACACCTCGAATTGAAACAAGAACCCAGTTCAGGATGCCAAGGAGGCTAGGCGAGATGGCACACACCAGTAGTCCCAGCTACTCTGGAGGCTGAGGAAGAAGAAACACTTGAGCCCAAGAGTTGGAGGTTACAGTGAGCTATGATGGCTCCGCTGCACTGTAGCCAGGGCAACAGAGCAAGACTCGATCTCTAAAAAAATAATGAAGCCGGGCTCGGTGGCTCAGCCTGTAATCCCGCGCCTTTGGGAGGCTGAGGTGAGTGGATTGCCTGAGCCCGCGGGTTCGAGACCCGCCTGGGCAGCGAGACCTCATCTCTGCAATAAATCAAAAAATCAGCCGGGCGTGGTAGCGCATGCCTGTAATTCTGGCTACTCGGAAGGCTGAGGCGGAAGGATCGCCGGAGCCCAGCAGGTCGAGGTTGCGGTGACCGGGAGCGGCCACTGCACTCCAGTCTGGATGACAGAGTGAGACTCCAACTCAAAAAAAAAAAAAAAATGAAATGGAAATTAAAAAGTGGATATCAAGGAGGGAAAACCATCGCACACATGCACCACCTAATTTAAACAAGGCTCATGTATTTACTTCCTTCCACAAGTTAAGGGGCACCTGTGAGCCAGTAAGTGGGGTGGGAGGTGGAACGCATGTGCCCCACCTACCAGGACTGACCTATGAAACTCAGCCAACTCATCCAGTGGTCTCTACTGGAAGGGGTTTTGGCCTCCATCCTCCCCAGGGCAGGAGTCCCTTATGGTCAGCATGTGGTGAATCGCAGCCTGCTCAGGACACTCTGACGAGATGAAGGGAGTTATCAATGCTCACTTGGTCTAGCAGCAGGGCTCTATGCTAACTGGGAGCCTGGCACTTTGGGCTTGCCACACAGTCTAATGGTTTGTGGTTGCACCTGCCATATTGATTGTATCCCAGATTACCTAAGCCATTACATCATAAGCTGTGTAAGTTGTTTCCAAGGTATACCGTCATTTACTAATATATGCCATAATTCTTCTGAACCATCAAAAGCATGTTTATGACTTTGGGGTATAGCTGTTTTTCTTCTTTGAGAAGTAGCCATATGCTTGTTGGGAATGGGATAAACACGTTCGCAACTTAACCTTTGAGAAAAACATATTTATAAGCAAGGGAACGTTTTTGGTGGAAAAACTTGTTTGCCAGTCTTAAGCTCAGCAAATAGGTTTTAATTCCTGCCTGTGAAAACGTAGGAGGAGGCATCCTTTACAAAAATTCATTTTGCATATTACAGACGAGACAGTGGATTACCCTGAGCATCTATTGTCTGCGTCTATGTGTATTTAGATACGTTTGCTTTTACAGTACACCAGGTTTGTCGTCCTAGAAGCCAACTAATGCTGCTTTCGTTAGGGGGCATTCCATTGAAAAAATGCTACAAAAATACTCGGATGAATGATGGCAATCTGACTGTACTGACTGCTGGTGGTTTGGGTTTGGATTTTCTGGACACTATACTCTGTGAGGAGGAGGAAGTATTTCCTTGTTCACAGCTATATTCCCAAGTCTGAGACTAGAGTCTGACATATAGAAAGTATTCAATGTATATTTATTGATTGGATGAATGAATGAATGAAAGAAAAAAAGAATGATATATTTTTTTTTTGAGGCAGTGTCTCACTCTGCTGTCCAGGCTGGAGTGCAGTGGCACAATCATGGCTCACCACGGCCTCAACCTCCTGGACCGAAGTGATCCTTCTGACTCAGTCTCTTCAGTAGCTGGGACTACAGGCATACGCCACCACACCCAGCTGATTTTTTTATTAATATTTTTTGTAGAGACAAGATCTCACTGTGTTGCTCAGGCTACTCTTGAACTCCTGGGCTCAAGCAATCCTCACTCAGTCTCCCAAAGTGCTAGGATTATAGGCGTGAGCCACCACAACCAACTGTGAATGACCTTTTTTTGAGTTGGAGTCTCACTCTGTCGCCCAGACTAGAGTGCAGTGGCCGCTCCTGGCCACCGCAGCCTCGACCTACTGGGCTCCGACAATCCTTCCGCCTCAGCCTTCCAAGTAGTTGGAACTACAGGCGCGTGCTACCACGCCCGGCTAATATTTTGATTTATTGTAGAGATGAGGTCTCACCAAGTTGCCCAGGTGGGTCTCGAACCCACGGGTTCAGGCAATCTACTCACCTCGGCCTCCCAAAGCGCGGGATTACAGGCTGAGCCACCGAGCCCAGCCCGTGAATGACCTTTTTAACAGATACTTTGTCATTCCACTCTCCATGCTAAGGAGTTTAAAATACTACATAGATTCAAAAACTTCTTCCTGTGAGATAAGAGAAGAGTAGGTGTTTGAACCATTATACAAATTAGAAAAAAAAATTAAAAGTTTTGCCTTCAGTTACTCGTGTGGATTCATGGTAAAATGGGGTCTTCTGGGTCTTCATCCTAGGCCTAGAGAGGACTGACCCAGCAACCAGGTGGGGCAGCTGTGAGTCACCTGTCCCACCCCACTCCTGAGGCTCTGTGTCCTGCCAGTCACATTGAGGAAGCCTCCTCCCTCCTGTATCTCTCAGGCCTGGGTTTATCCAGATTCCACAGAGTGGGCGGGGCTTGGGATTAGAGGGCTAATGCCTAGTTCTAAACTTAGGAGTTAGCAGGGAGCTGAGACTCGGGGATAAGTACCAGGCGATGCTGGGCTTTTTTCTCAAAGAGACCCAGGTGTGAGTTGCACGATGCCATGGGAGGGGCTGGACTGAGTATGCAAGTAGGATTACCGTCATGTTACACAGCTCAGTAACTGGCTCTGTCATGTTGTTCCTCATGGAATTGCCTGGGCCCAATCTTTTTTTTTTTTTGAGTTGGGGTCACCCAGGCTGGAATGCAGTGGCACAATCTTGGCTTACCGCAGCCTTGACCTCCTGGGTTCAGGAAATCTTCCCACATCAACCTCCCTAGTAACTGGAACTACTGGCATGTGCCACCACGCGCAGCTAGTTTTTTAATTTTTTAGTAGAGACGAGATATCGGTATGTTGCCCAGGATGGTCTCGAACTCCTGGGCTCAGGCAATCCTTTCACCTTGGCCTCCCAAAGTGCTGGGATTACAGGTGTGAACCACTGAGCTAGGCCCAATCATTTTGATGTCTTTGCACCTCAGTTTCCTCATCTGTAAAGCAGACACAATAAATTCACCTCAAGTTGTGAGCATCTAAATGAAATAAAGTTTATGAATGTACTTTGTGTATCATGAAGTTCTCTAAACATATGCTATCATGTATCACTTAACTACAGGAATACGTTCTGAGAAATCTTCCTGAGGCAACTTCATTGTGTGAACATCATAGAGTGACTTACACAGATCTAGATGGTATAGCCCACCACACACCTAGGCTGTATGGTATAGTATTGCTCTCCCAGGCTACAAATTTGAACAGCCCATGATTGTACTGAATCCTGTAAACAATGGTAGTCACTTATGTATCTTAATTCTTTCAACATAGAAAAGGTACAGTAAAAATATGGTATATAATATACAAAAAAGGACTGGGTGTGGTGGCTCATACCTATAATCCCAGCACTTTGGGAGGTTGAGGTGGGAGGGTCAATTGAGCCCAGGAGTTTGAGGCTGCAGTGAACTATGATTACACTACTGCACTCCAACCTGGGTGACAGAGTGAGAGCTTGTCTCCAAAAACAACAACAAAAAAGATAAAAAATGGTACACTTGTGTAGGGGACCTGCCATGAACAGAGTTTGCATGACTGGAAATTGCTCTGAGTGAGTCAAAGAGTGAGTGGAGAGTGCACGTGAAGGCCTAGGACATTACCATATTCTACTATAGACTTGATAAATACTGTGCACTTAGGACACACTTTCTTTTTGAGTTGGAGTCTCACTCTTTGTTGCCCAGGCTGGAGTGCAGTGGCACAATCACAGCCATGGCAGCCTCGACCTGCTGGGCTTAGGCGATCCTTCAGCCTCAGCCTTCCAAGCAGCTGGAACTATAGACACACGCCACCACACCCGGCTAGTTTTTGTGATTTATTGTAGAGACGAGGTGTCACCAAGTTGCCCAGGCTGATCTCGAACCCCCAGGCTCAGGCAGTCCTCTCACCTCGGCCTCCCAAAATGCTGGAATTGCATACTGAGCCACCGTGCCCGGCCAGGATACACTTAATTTATCCAAAAATTTTTCTTCCTTCAAGAATAAATTACCTGAGCTTATTGTAACTTTTTGACTTATTCTATAAGTTTTTTCCTATTTTTAAATTACAATTTTTTTAACTTTTTAAACATTTTTGTTAAAAACAAAGATGGAAGCACCCATGTTAGCCTCAGCCTACACAGGGTCAGCATCTTCGATGTCACTGTCTTCCACCTC
Source organism: Cephalopachus bancanus (assembly GCA_027257055.1). Lineage (NCBI taxonomy): Eukaryota > Metazoa > Chordata > Mammalia > Primates > Tarsiidae > Cephalopachus > Cephalopachus bancanus. Next base: position 610,217 of record JAPVLO010000196.1, read on the forward strand.
CATATCTTGTCTCTCAAGAAGGCATTGATAATAGTAGCTTCTGGAATTCCTCCTCCTGAAGGACAAACCCGAGGCTGTTTTAGAGTAGCTAATTTTTTTTTCCAGGATGATGACTCACTATGTTGTCCAGGCCAGCCTCAGACTCCTGGGCTTAAGTGATCCTCGTGCCTCAGATTCCCAAATAGCTGAGAATATGCCACTACTCCCAGCTAAAGATTTGTTTTGTTTTTTCCCATAAGTAAGAGTATACTCCAAAATACCAAAAGAAAGAATAGTATAGCGAATACATAAATCAATAACATACTCATTTCTGATCATTATCAAGTATTCTGTACTGTACATAATTGTATGTGTCGACTTTTCTACAACTGACAACACAGTAGGTTTGTCTACACCAGCATCATCACAGACACTTGAGTAATGAGTATTTTGATGTTACCATGGTTATGGTGTCACCAGGTGATAGAAATTTTTCAGCCCCATTATAATCTTAAGTGGTCACTGTCATATACGCTGTCATTGACTGAGATGTCATTATGTGGTGCATGAGTGTGTTATTACTTCTAGGTAGATTTTTTTTTAAACGAGAGCTTGTTTTCATTGAGAGGTGCTGTGCAAAGTCTTTTACAGCATTATTTCGTTTTTTGTTTGTTTTTTTTTGAGTTGGAGTCTCACTCTGTCCTCAGACTGGAGTGCAGTGGCCGCTCCCGGCCACCACAGCCTCGACCTGCTGGGCTCCGGCGATCCTTCCGCCTCAGCCTTCCAAGTAGCCGGAATTACAGGCGTGCGCTACCACGCCCGGCTATTTTTTTATTTTATTGTAGAGATGAGGTCTCACCTGCCCAGGCGGGTCTTGAACCCGCGGGCTCGGGCAATCCACTCACCTCAGCCTCCCAAAGGCGCGGGATTACAGGCTGAGCCACCGAGCCTGGCTACAGCATTATTTCATTTCATTTTCATAACTGTCCTGTCAGTCAGGCAAATGCTTCTCATTCATGGTCATTTCAGAAATATTTTAACAAAATGGAAAAATATAAAGAAGGAGACCCCAAATACACATGATCCCCATCATCCACTGAAATCCACTGGTTATTTCAATTTTCTTTCTTCCTCTGGACGGTACCCTGCTGCTGGGGGAGTTGGCAGGGAAGGGCCAGGGATGCATATGTGTATGCAGGGATGTACATACCTGTGCTCTGGTACTGACTCTGGTGGGGTTGGGGATAGAGGACCCCCTCGGAAGGATGCAGAAAGGCAGGTGGAGGGCCTGAGCCTGTTGTCCATAGTCCACACTGTGTTCTCCCTGGAAAGTCTGTTAGGGTTCTTCAGGGAAACAGAAACAATACACACAGAGATGGAGAGAAGGGTTGGCTCCTGTGATTCTAGAGGCTGCTAAGTCCAAAAACCTGTAGTCAGCAAGCAGGAGACCCAGAAGAGATAAGGGTATAAGTTCCAGTTTGAAGGCTGGCCATCTGGAGACCCAAGAAGAGTCATTGTTTCCGTTTGAGTTCAGAAACAGGAAAAGAGCAGTGTCCCAGCTCTAGACTGTCAGGTAGAAGCTCCCTCTTACTCAGTCTTTTGCTTTATTCAGGCCTTTGAGTCACTATTGAGGGCTACCCTCATGGAGGGTAGAAATCTGTTTTTCATAATCTACCAATCCAAATGCTAATCTCATCCAGAGACACCCTCCCAGACACACCCAGAACAATGTTTGACCAAATAGTTGGATACCCCTTGGACCAGCCAAATGGACATATACAACTAACCATCGCAGCAAGGATTTGTTCAGATGGTGAATCTCATTTTCTGAAACCTCCAGATCCTTCCCTATGCCCATGAAGCCTGGGGAACCAGTTGATCTGCTGTTATTATTTTTTGAGTCAGTGCCTCACTTGGTCACCCAGGCTGGTGCAATCATGGCTCAGCACAGCCTCAACCTCCTGGGTATAGGCAATCTTCTGCCTCAGCCTCTCAAGTAGCTGGGACTCCAGGTGCGCACCACCACATGGCTAATTTTTTGAGTTTTTGTAGAGATGTCGTCTCGTATGTTGCCTAGGTTGGTCTCAAATTCCTGGGCCCTAGTGATTCTCCCGCCTCAGCCTCCCAAAGTGCTGAGATTATAGGCATGAGCCACCATGCATGGTGACCCTGCTGTTATTGATTATAAAAGCTGGGAATGCAACCTGGTTTGAACAAGGGCAAAACCTGCCATCACTAGGAAGGCGAATCTACTGGAGAAAAATAACCCAGTGCAGGTACTGGGGAGTCCTCTACCCACGAGGGATTGCTACAGCCACAGCACTGGGGGTCCGGACCGGGCAAGCCCATACAGGGGTAGAGGCAGGGCCCTCTAGTCCAAAACACCTGGGTGAGAGTGAGGCTTGCCAAGCCCCCCAGATAGGGAAACTTTGGCCACACAATGCCCTGGAGGAGGGCAACTGAGTCTGCAATGCAAATTTATGCAAAATAGCAGGAGTCCTCACACTTTCTTCCTACCACAACAACAACATGGTTCTGATTCCCCACTGGTCTCACATTTTGCTTCTCCTGGTGTGTTCCCCTCTGCAGGCCTGTGCATAGCCAGCTAGGACTGTAAAAAGCTAGGCTGGGGTGGATGTCTGGGCTGGCTGCATCTGCCAGGTGCCCTTCTGGTGAGCACACGGCAGGCCCCAGTACCTCTGAGAGCGCAGGAAGCACTTGGGCAGATGCTAAGTGCCTACTGTATGCCAGGTGCTAGTGGGTAAGTGACAGAAGAAACAGCCCTGGCCATAGAGACACTTACTGTCTAAAGGGGAGACAGACATGCAAATAAATGTCTATGTTAGGTTCTGTAATAAGAGTGCCTATGGAGGCTACAGAAGACAGAAGAAGGAGCAAAGAGTTAGTATATTTAATCATCACAACAGCCCTGGGGGTTAGGAAGTATTGACCCATTTTTACAGATGAAGAAACTGAGGTAAGAAAATTTTCTTCCTTCCTTCCTTCTTGCCTGTCTTTTCTCTGTCTCTCTTTCTGTTTCTGTCTCTCTTAGTCGGTCTGTCTCTCCTCCCCTCATTACACCTTTCTCTCTTTCCTTCCTTTATTTTGTATTTTTATTTTTGAGTCAGGGTCTCACTCTGTTGCCCAGGCTAGAGTGTGGGGGCATGATCACAACTCACTGCAGCCTTGGCCTCCTGGGCTCAGGCCATCCTTCCACTTCAGCCTCTTGAGTAGCTGGGACTACAGGCACATGCCACCATACCCAGTTAAGTTTTTGGTTTTGGGTAGAGACAGGGCCTCATTATGTTGCTCAGGTTGGTCTCAAATTCCTGGGCTCAAGCAATCCTCTTGCCTCGGCCTCCCAAAGTGCTGGGATTACAGCCATGCGCCACCATTCCCAGCCTCCTTCCGTTTATCTTTCTTTCATTAAACAAGTATTCACTCGCACCTTCCATGTGCCTGGCCGGTGCTAGGTGCTGGAAGTCAGCAGGGACACGATGCACTCAGTCTCTATCCTCATGGGGCATTACAGTCCAGTAACTGTATAACACAGTCAGCACACAAGTAATAGCGCAGAAAGCAATACGGTTACTTTTACGGCAGGGAAAGTAAAGGCTCAGTGAGACCATTAACTGGAGGTGTCGACCAAGGTCACACGGTGTGTGAGACTCAAGCTCCCGCCCCTCACTCTTGATTCTTGCTCGCTGTGCGGGGACGAAGGGGATGTTTGAGAACCTCCCTGGATAAGTTGGAATCAAGCACTCGAAGAGTCAACAATTTCCCAGACCTATGACTATGACTTCAGGGAAAATCCCCAGCTGAATAGTGCTAGAGTTTTAATACTAAAGCGTAGGCTGTTTCTAACCAGCTAAGCGGCTCCCTGCCCAGACACAGTCCTCAAGGACATAAGCCACATCTGCACTGATCGCGGAACCTCAGAGGAGTGTGTCGTTTCAGCTAATATTTATTGAGTGCTCCAGGGCTGCAGGGCACAACAAAGGGAATTGTGTGGAAATGGGAGAGGAATAGGCACTGCTGTACTCCTCAGCACGGACAGGCTGAAGATGAATTTGAGGAAAACAAAATCTTTGAGCTCAGAGACTTAGAATTGTTTTGCCTTCTGATCAGTGGTGAAAGGGGGTGAAAAAAAAAGCTTAGAATTTTTGTAGAGACAGACCTGAAATGAGTTACCTATAATAAAACATATTAGTTCACTCATTCATATATTAATCCATTCATCCAAAACTCTTGTCTTTTGAGCATAAATTTTGGGTTCAGGCATTAGGCTAGATATTATTTATTTATTTATTTATTGAGTTGGAGTCTCACTCTGTCGCCCAAACTGGCTGCTCCCGGCCACCGCAGCCTCGACCTGCTGGGTGCCGGCGATCCTTCCACCTCAGCCTTCCAAGTAGCTGGAACTACAGGCGCACGCTACCACGCCCGGCTGATTTTTTGATTTATTGTAGAGATGAGGTCTCACCAAGTTGCCCAGGTGGGTCTCGAGCCCGTGGGCTCAGGCAATCCACTCACCTCAGCCTCCCAAGGCGTGGGATTACAGGCTGAGCCACCGATCCCGGCTTAGATATTTTTTAAAAGTCAAGTCTATCGCATGTAGGTAGCTTAGAGTCTGAGGGTGAGGGAGATAGCACGTGGGCTGTGCATTTCTATCATGTGGTGAGTTGTGCCTGGGATCCTGCAGAAGCACAGAGCAGGGGTGCCTAATGTCGCCAATGTGAGTGTCAGGCAGAGAAGGTCTCTAGGAGGAAAGGCGATGTTGGACAAGGCAGGGGGTTGGTAAGTTTGGGGTCTTGTTTCCTTGCAGGGAAAGAGCATCCTGTCCCAGACCACCTGCTTACCTCAGCTTGGACACGGGGCTAGCTTTCAGCATGAGCCAGGCTGGCAGCTGCCTCTGGGGTATGACCGAAGAGGAGCTAAAGGCCTCTGCCACCCACCTGCTCTAACATGGGCTGGGCGTCCTTGGCTTTCTCATACCATGGGGCCTGATTATTCCCAGGGCATCATATGAGCCTGCCCAGGCTGGTGTGGGGGATGGACAGCCTAGGGGGAGGAGAACTTACATACAACCGGGGCATAAATGTGTATGACTTGCTTGGCCCCTGCTGACCAGCAGACAGCTGCTGAAATAACCGCAAAGATCCTTCCAGTACCTGCCTAGATCCACAGGGACAGGCCCCTGGTAGCCAGGCTGGTACCATGTGACACAGTATCTCTGGCCCAGCTAATCAGCCAAGGGGACACCTAGCCTACACTGCTCTATAGACTTTTCTCTCTTGAGATAAGAACTAAGACACTCAAAGAAGATAGGTGGGCCTGATCCTTGTCATGGCACTCACTCTCCAGTGAGGGTGGCTAGACTCTGCTGACACCTGCATTTGAGGGTCCTGTAAGCTCAGGCCCAAGGAGATGGCCCAATTGCATGCTTGTCTTTTCTTTCTTACTTCTAAAACATATTTTCAGAATGCATTTTAGAAATTCTTATTGGTCAGAAGCAATGCTTGCCTTTCCCACAGGACCCTGCAGGAAGCCAGAACAACATGCATTCAGAGTGCATTATACGTTTAATTAATTTGCTCAAGGATATTTCAGTTGCTTTCTCCCTCATCTGAATGAAATCCACATGATTTCCAATCTGTTTCTATGGTTTCCTTCTTCTGTTCAGATACATTAATTAGCCTGTCAGTTCATTATAGATTTTGGTGCCTTTTTTCCCCCTTCAAATCTGAGCCCACATTAATTCAGTTTTCATTTCAACAGTGTTTAAAAATAGAGCAAAATTATTTTGACTGGCACACAATCAGGCCTCTAAATGTTTGAGGAGTTTGCCATGTGAGTGTAGATTTTCACTGCTTTTCCCTTGCCTTGGGTGAGAGACGGCCGTGACCTCCCACTTTACCTTGCAGCGAGGTTAGTCAACCTTCTCTGTAATAATCAGCGTGACTTAAAACCCTTGGCTTTTTGGCTTGACAGGCAATTGTGTACTCTAAAAGTCATCAGGACTTTCCTCCGGGCTGGCCTAGGCAAATGTATCCTCACGGAGAGAGAGATCAGTTATGCCTTTTTTATTGAATTGCTAAAAGGCACAAAAGCCCCAGACTCCCACATCCTAAGACACTGGGGGCCATCTTTTTTTTTTTTTTTTTTTGAGTTGGAGTCTCACTCTGTCACCCAGATTGGAGTGCAGTGGCCGCTCCCGGCCACCGCAGCCTCGACCTGCTGGGCTCCGGCGATCCTTCCGCCTCAGCCTTCCGAGTAGCTGGAACTACAGGCACACACCACCACACCTGGTTCATTTTTCATTTTATTGTAGAGATGAGGTCTCGTCAAGTTGCCCAGGCGGGTCTCGAACCCGCGGGCTCAGGCAATCCCTCACCTCAGCCTCCCAAAGGCGCGGGATTACAGGCTGAGCCACCGAGCCAGGCTGGGGGTCATCTTTACCATCACCGGATGCTGCTCCGAAGAGCAGGTGTTTTTAATCCCCTCCAAGGCTGCTCAGGCCCTCCCTAGTGAGGCAGCGGTGGCTTTATGCTCCCACCCACCACACAGCCCACAATCTCTGCTCACCTTGGTTTACCCCTAGGACAGAGGTGCTTAAATCTGGCCATGCCTTTGGATTCCCTGGAGGAAGTTTTAGAAACTACTGATATTTGGGCCCTGGACCAGCCCAATGGAATCGGAATCTCTGGAGATGGGGTCTTGATGTGAATATTAAATTTAGTAGTATAGTATAATATATTAGTATACTTTAACATATATTAGTATATTTAATACGAGTGGGAAGCTGGGTTTGAGAATTACCAGTTGCTCTACAGCATGGTAAAGAGAAGTATTATGGGTTAGATCGTATTCCCCCCAAAAAGGTACATTGAGGTCCTAATCTCTAGTACCTTACTGTGTGCCCTGACTTAGAGATAGGGTCTTTGTGGATGTCGCCAAGTTAAGAAGAGGTCATGGGGTGGGCCAGAACCCAATATGACTGATGTCCTTTTAAGAAGAGAAAACTCAGCCGGGCTCAGTGTCTCAGCCTGTAATCCCGCACCTTTGGGAGGCTGAGGTGAGTGGATTGCCTGAGCCCGCGGGTTCAAGACCCCCTGGGCAGCGAGACCTCATCTCTACAATAAATCAAAAAATCATCCGGGCGTGGTAGCGCCTGCCTGTAATTCCGGCTACTTGGAAGGCTGAGGCAGAAGGATCGCCGGAGCCCAGTAGGTCAAGGCTGCGGTGGCCGGGAGCGGCCACTGCACTCCAGTCTGGGCGACAGAGTGAGACTCCAACTCAAAAAAAAAAAAAAAAAAGAAGAGAAAACTCAGAGACAACACACAGGGGGGAGGGTCCTGTGAAGATGGAGGCGGAGATCGGGGTGATGTTTCTACAAGCCAAGGAACACCAAGGGTTGCCAGCCAAATGCCAGCAGCTGGGAGAGAGGCAGGGGATGGATCTTCCCTCACAACCCTCAGGAGGAACCAACCCTACCCACCCTTCAATCTTGGACTTCCGGTCTTCAGAATCGTGACACAATCATATCTGTTGTTCTAAGTCACCTAATTTGTGGTACTTCGTGATGGTGGCCCTAAGAACTGGGCTAAGACAAGGAATTATCATCACCCTGTGTTTGGAGATGCCTAGCGTTGCTGGGAGTGCCAGAGAGCCGCTTTGCAATCACACTGGGGTGTGTCTAGAAAGGTGGTATTCCTCACAGACCACTCCCCCAACCCAGGGAGGGGGAGCAGTGAAGGCATGCTGTTAGGTTGATGCATAAACCCGTCGTGTTTGTGTTTGGCATGGTAGCACTGCGGTGTTGCGAGTTTGTGTATCGTTTGTCATTTGGAGTGACAGTGCTGTGCTTGTGAATGCACCTTGCATTTTGCAGATTTGGAGAAAGTTAGTGCTATTTGTGGGCTAAAGAAAATGGAATGTCAAGTGGAAAAAACAAACACTTCTGATATATTCTTCTGTTTGAGTTTAACAGAGAAGTAAAGGCAGTGGAGGTGACTGGAAACTTTTGGGCCGTGTGCAGGGAGAATGCCATTGGGGAAAGCACAGCAAGAAAATGGTTTTGTCGTTTCAAAGAGGGCCACTTTGATCTGAGTGATTCTCCACGTTCAGACCATTGGACTTTGATGAAGACTATTTAAACACTTTAATCCATGATGATCCACATTAGTCAACCTGAGAATTGGCAAATGTGATGAACCACAGTTCATCAGGAAGCTATTGGCTGTTGTAAGCTAATAGCTTATAATAAATCTCTCTCTATCTCTACCATATATACTATATAGATAAATATATATAATACAGTATATATTTATAATATATGTATCTCCTATTGATTTTTTTCTCTGGAAATCCCTACTAATACACTAGTCCTTGTCAAGGAGCTAGACTGTGACTCCAGAAATCCCTTGTATTTGCTTGAGGCCCTGCCTGATTCAGATGGACCACATCGAGCTACAGTGTTATCCCACCTGACTTTAGGTCTTGTCCCTACCCTCCACCCCACTACCAGGAGAAAGACAGTAGCAGATGGAGCCCTGTTCTTTGGCATCTTGGTTTGCGTAGACAGACGATACCCAGACGCCCATCCAGACCCACCTCGCTCACACCTACTTTCCTTCTTGTGCCTAGGCAGCTGCTGAGCTCTCTACAGGCTCTGCAACCAAATCTGCCTGTGTTGGGACACTGGCGCATAAAAACATGTCTTGGGGGGAAAACAGACACTCACTTGTAACTATTTAATGTTTTGAAGCATCCTGGACATTCATCTTTTTAATTTCTGTAGAAGAGGAAATAGCAAAAAAAATCACATGTAGGAATCTGAAAATGGACACAAATCTATGTGGGTTTCTTGATGCCATTATAGGCAAGAGAGAACTGCAAAATGAAGTGGGAACTTCAGGAAACCCTTTTGAGTGTGTGTGTATCAAAATACTCCTTGGCAACAATAACAACAACAACAAAACAAGCTAGCATTATGGGAAACTGGGTGAATCATATATAAGAACTCCGTTGTCTCATGACTCTTCCATGTCAAGAGTTATTTCAAAATAAAAGCGTTTTAAAAAAATGCTCCCTGGCCCAGTGGAATCATTTTAGTCTCTTCAGTGAATATCCTGATGTGCCAGGTACATAGAAATACCTCATATTCTTTAGCACTGGTCTCTTTCTCTTTCTTTTTTTTTTTTATAGTTGGGGTCTCATTCTGTTGCCCAGGCTGAAGCACAGTAGCACGATCATGGCTCACTGCAGCCTCAACCACCTGGGTTCAGGAGATCCTCCCACCTCAGCCTCCAGAGCAGCTGGGGCGACAGGTGCATGCCACCATGCTTGGCTAATTTTTAAAAAAATTTTATGTAGAGACAAGGTCTTGCCATGTTGCCCAGACTGGTCTCAAACTCCTGGGCTCAAGTGATCCTTCTACTTTGGTCTCCCAAAGTGCTGGGATTACAGGCATGAGCCACCGTGCCCAACCAGCATTAGTCTCTTATTGCTTATTTACCTGTCTGCTTCCACCTGACTGGGAGCATCTTGTGACCTAGTTTTTCTTGTGTTTCCAACATAGAGTTAGGTTTCTGGCACATACTAGGTGCTCAGTAAATACTGAACACATTTAGGAACAAGGTCCTGTGATCATCCCCCACTGTTGCATATATAGTCTGTATTTAATCTCCTCTTTTTTTTTTTTTTTTTTTTGAGTTGGAGTCTCACTCTGTCGCCCAGACTGGAGTGCAGTGGCCGCTCCCGGCCACCGCAGCCTTGACCTGCTGGGCTCCGGCGATCCTTCCGCCTCAGCCTTCCGAGTAGCCGGAATTACAGGCATGTGTTACCACGCCCGGCTGATTTTTTGATTTATTGTGAGATGAGGTCTCGCTGCCCAGGCGGGTCTCGAACCCGCGGGCTCAGGCAATCCACTCACCTCAGCCTCCCAAAGGCGCAGGATTACAGGCTGAGCCACCGAGCCCGGCTTAATCTCCTCTTTAAAAAGGATCAACTACAAGGTACTGAATGCTTAGATGGACACATCTTACATACACTATTGTGTTTCATTCTCACAATAACCCTGTAAGGAAGGTACACTTACCCTCATTGGGCCAAGGAGGCCCCTGTAACTCAGAGGTCGAAGAATTTGCTTAGATCACACAAAAAACCAGAGGCAGAATCAGGAATCGATTCTGGTCTTTGCTTAGTTTCTCAGTTCTTTTATTTTTATTTAGCTCTGAAGATCTTAAACCACATCCATCCCAACTATCCAGTCACTGTTTTGAGGGCAGGAGCCAAGAATAATATTTCTTTGAATTTCTCCCATTGCCAGGAATAACTGATACATAACTGTTGATTGATCCTCATAAAAGGTCTTGATATCAGACTGCTGACCAGTCTCATGACAAGCTTTTCTCTTTGAGAAACTTCAGATCCACGAGTTGGCTCCAGGACGCAGGGATGAAAGCAAGTATTATGTTTGAGGATAGGATTGGGCATCAAGTCTGTAACCCTGGAAACCTGCTTTGCCAGTAACAGTGAGCATGAGTCAAGTTCACGGTTAAGGTTCTTAATACTTTTTAACCTTCCCTGCCCGGTATACACAGAGACAGCCAGTCAGCATGGATTATGGGAACCCCAATCAACCCCTACCTCTTAATAGTTGGTCGCTGCACAGAAGTGAGCTGCCAGGTACCGGAGATTAACCAGTCTGGATTATCTGCCTGGGCAGATTAGCTGGCCCAAGGTAGAGCAGCTGAGTGTCCCTCCGCTGAGTGGAGTCAAGGGTAGGTCGGGGCAATGGAACATTCTATGCAAGGTAGAGGTCTTGAGAGAATAGTACGTCAAGACACAGTGCCAAGACTTAGGTGGCTTAAACAACAGAAGCTTATTTTCTCGCCGTTCTGGAGGCGAGAAATCCACGATCAAGGTATGGACGGGGTTGTTTCTTCCGAGGCCTCTCTCCTTGACTTGCAGGTAACTATCTTCTCAATGGGTCCTCACATGGTCTTTCCTCTGTACTGGCCTCTGTCCTCACCTCCTCTTCTTTTAAGGACAATGGTCAGATTGGATTAGGGCCCATCCTAATGACCTCATTTTCACTTTATCATCTCTTCGAAGGCTCTGTCTCCAAATACAGGCACATTCTGAGGCGCTGAGGGTGAGTAACTCAACATGAATTTTGGAGGGACACAATTCAGTCCATCACAGTGCGTAGACGGCACATATGTAGTAGGATACACAGTGGAGATAGTAGACATGCTTTTCTATGCATAAATGCAGCAGTACATGTAGTGGCTGTGGTGAGTAGCAAAGCTTCTGGGCCCCGGCTACCTTCTCGTCTGGTCACAACCCCTCATGATGCCGTGGTTTTGCCTCACTTCTAACTCTACAGCATTACAGGCGCCCTGGAGGTTTCTTTCCACCCAGCTCACCTCATTTTGCAATAATGACAGTCCCCAGGAAAAGCACAGATTGGATTAGCGCACCGCACTGTTATTTCAGCACCCTGGGGATTCACAGCTGTGATTCACAGCTGTGAAAAGCAAAAGCTAGTTCAGCCTCACTCACTTTCTTTAAATCAGCAATGACCTAAGCAAATGAACCCCGATGCCCAGGAAATGTAGCTGCAGTCAGTGGTCTGAAAGCTGAAAAGGCCATGGACAAGAATGAAAATTTTATGGTTCCCCACAGCTGAAGCTGAGAGCCGGAATGGATGGATTTGTCCATGTAGTCCTCGAGAGCTCAGATTTCTCACAGAAACTGCCAAATTGCTTAAATGCAAATGCTGCCGTGATTCCAAGTCTCCCTAGAGAATTCTGGTTTATCATGAGACTAAAGTTTGGGGATCTATTTCTCACCTAACATGTTCAAGTCAAACTTCAACGCAATGCCTTTTTGGAGCTCTTAAGAGGAGCAAGGTGCAGTATGGAATCCCTTGAGGAGTTCACAGAGTAGCAAAGGAGAAGTCACGTGTTCCCAGCAGCCCACAAAGACACTTGCAGAAGAAGCCTGAAGGAAGGATGGTGTAAGCATATGGGAGGGAGGGATTAATTCTGATGTGTCGGGGGGGCATGGGGAACGCATTCATCAGCGAAGCATCTTCCTTCTGGAGAGAATATGGGAACTGGGTCTTCTCAAACGCCCTTGGCGTTAAGTTGTCTTTTGGAATGAGAGATCTTGGAGGTTGGGGGAGGGGAGAGCCCCCAAAGGAAACATTTTGCCTTTGTCCTGAGAGAGATGACAATGCAGGTGAAGAGAAGGAGACCCCGTGAGGCAAAGCTGCACCAAGTACAACAAAAAGGGGCTACGGCCGAGGGACGGCAGGGCTCACTTGTGAGCGGGTGGACACGGGAGGGCTTCTCCTCAGAGAATCAGGACCCTCACTCCAATTAACACAAAACCAGCCAGGTGAAGTGGTATTTTTTAAGAAGGGTGGAAATACTGGCCAAACACATTGTTTAAAATAACACATTGGGCAGGGCATGGTGGCTCACGCCTGTCATCCCGGCACTTTGGGAGGCTGAGGCGGAAGGATAGTTTGAGGCCAGGAGTTTGAGACCAACCTAGGCAACAAAGCAAGATCCCCCAGCCCCATCTCTACAAAAAAAAAAAAGAAAGAAAAATTAGTTGGGTGTGGTGGTGGTGCCTGCTTGTAGTCCTAGCTACTTGGGAGACTGAGACAGAAGAATCTCCTGAGCCCAGGAGGTAGAGGCTACAGTGAATCATGATGGTGCCACTGTACTCCAGCCTGTGTGACAGAGTGAGCCCCCCCAACTCAAAAAAAAAAAAAAAATAGCTGGGCTTGGTGGCTCAGCCTGTAATCCCGCGCCTTTGGGAGGCTGAGGTGAGTAGATTGCCTGAGCCCGCGGGTTCGAGACCCGCCTGGGCAGCAAGACCTCATCTCTACAATAAAATCAAAAAATCAGCCGGGCTTGGTAGCGCATGCCTGTTATTCCAGCTACTCGGAAGGCTGAGGCGGAAGGATCGCCGGAGCCCAGCAGGTCGAGGCTGCGGTGGCCGGGAGTGGCCACTGCACTCCAGTCTGGGCGACAGAGTGAGACTCCAACTCAAAAAAAATAAAAAAATAAAAATAACACATTGGCCAAAATGGTGATTGGGTGAAAAATAAATATTATTGCTTTTTTCAGATATTGATAATTTTGTTTTGCCAGATGGGAAGTTCAACATTATTATGTGTGTGTGTGTGTGTGTGTGTGTGTGTTAAGCATTTTTGCTTATTTTCTAGTATATTGAAGATTTTTAATAGTTTTGTATTTTATTGTTTTTATAATTTTTTTTTTTACCAATTTACCTTCCACCAATTGCTTCATTTCCTTGCTGGTCAATGTTTCCATGAATTTGTAACATTTTGCATTTAGCTGTTAGTGAATTCTCCATCTGAAAAAAAAAAATTGGTTAAACATGAATGTTTCTAATCACCGGCTCAAGGCTTTTGTACCATCTGTGAAACTCCTGATTACATGGAAAAGCAAGTTTGCTCACTTTCTAAATTATGATTTTTTTTGTTGCTTTGTTTGTTTTTTTGAGTTGGAGTCTCACTCTGTCGCCCAGACTGGAGTGCAGTGGCCGCTCCTGGCCACCGCAGCCTCGACCTGCTGGGCTCCAGTGATCCTTCCGCCTCATCTTTCCAAGTAGCTGGAATTACAGGCATGTGCTACCATGCCCGGCTGATTTTTTGATTTATTGTAGAGATGAGGTCTCGCTGCCCAGGCGGGTCTCAAACCTGCGGGCTCAGGCAATCCACTCACCTCAGCCTCCCAAAGGCGCAGGATTACAGGCTGAGCCACCGAGCCCAGCTACAATTTTGATTTATATATATATATTTAATAATAAAAAGGATAGGAGAGTTCTAACAGAAATATTTTTAAACCATTCCCTGAGATTTGAGAGTCATAATTTGCTACAACTTTAGCTGTCAGATTTGAAGCCACAGTGAAAAGACTGAGACTCCCCTCTAAGAGGATTCAGGCTCAGTCTGGACTTTGACAGAGAATTCTCAGAACCAGAGTAGAAGAGCACTTCCTCACTGAACCATGTCAGGGAGGCAAAGGGCGCTAGAAGCTTTCCTGTCCTAGAGGGGCTTGGGTGAAGGAAGGATATAAGATCACTGAAGGTGGTAATTTTCCTTCCATGCAACCTACAAAATAATGCATTTATTATCCCTTCTCCTAAGCTCATGAAACTGTGCGTAAGCTGCCTCTTAACTTCAAATCTAGAATATCTCTAGAAAGCTAAGCAAAGTGGCAGCTCTGTAAATACCAAGGTCATCCACAGTCCTTTTGCCAATCAGAATTTCATTTCTCTGCCTCAAAACTCGAAGATAATAATGTTTACCTTTATGAATTAAATGAGGCAATGTATTTGAAAATGCCTAGTGATTTCTGATATGTAATAAATGCCCTGTAAATCTTTTCTTCTTTTCTTTGTAATAACAATGGCATTGTTTTTTCCCCTTTTACTCACATGATTCAACTGTTCTAGAGTAGTGTATCTGTTTAACTCCTCTGAGAAGAGATGCTAACATGAAGTTAGATGTGCAGGAGACTCCCTGAGGGGAAGTGCCAGGAAAGAACAGAAGGAAGGAGAAGCAGAAGGCATGGGACCCTCAGATGTGATGCTGGTCTGACACCCAGGAGAGAAGAGAGGGAAGGAGGAGCTTGAGAGTTTGTGGTTGTGAGAAAGTCTTGGCCTGTGGGGAGCCCCAGAGAAAGAACTGCTCATTTGAGCATCCTGCCTTGGGCAGGAATGATCTAGCTCTAAAATCCCAGTCATGGTGCCCGGTCATTGTCTGGGAATAGCCTTGAGTGAGCTGCTTTGCACCCTGAAGGGGCAGCGGCTGACAGTCAGCTATACTGCCTGCAGCCAGTTCTGTCTGCAAGGGAGAACTGACCACGCAACCTGACACAGCTGTCAGGAATATAGCAGAACGTTTTCCCCCAGATGCACAGAAAAACACTGACAAACTTTACTATTATCGGTCGAGGTTTTCTCACAGGTTTTAGCTTATGGCTAAAAACTAAACCTTCAACAGCTGAACAGGCTGGGTGTTGTGGCTTATGCCTGTGATCTCAGCACTTTGGAAGGTCGAGGCGGGAGTGTCGCTTGAGTCAAGTCCAGGAGTTTGAGACCAGCCTGGGCAACAGAGCGAGACCCCGTCTCTACTTATTAAAAAATAAAGAGTCGAACATAAACGAACTAGTGAACAGCTCTGCTAGGACAGATTGAGTTTTGCAGCATAGCCAGTAGGTTAAAAAAGCTTCCCATGTAATAAAACTCAAAGCAGCACAGCTGCAGCCTGAGAATTCAGAAGCTGTTTGGCACATAGTGGGTTAACTTCAAGCCCTCCAGATCAGGATGCAAAGTGTGTCACTTAGCAAAGGTTCTATCTCGGAGTGAATGAAGGCTTATAATTAATTCTCTACTTTTAAGATGTGGAATGAGGAGCTTCAAGCATGAGAAGCCTCAAGCATGTTGGGAGAGGGACAGCACTTGAGGATTAGCAAACGGAGGCTTAGGAAGATTTGGGGGGGAAACTGATTTTTGTTTTCCATGCCCTGAAGAGACAAAGCTTGAATGGAAAGTTGATAGGGGATTTAGAGACAGGGCTTTGTTTCCAGCCTTTTCATTGGCTGAGGTTACTGGGCTGATCTGGATGTCAAAGTCTTTAGTGTAAAAAAAACCCTGAATAATATAACAGTCACCCTGCAGGTTATCTTCACCAAGTTCAAATTTTACATTGATAGTGAGTATCTGTTGTGGGTTCAAGTGTTGTGGGTCTTGAAGTGTATTTAATTTGGAAGCACCTTATAGAAAATAACAAAAATAACCTTAGAAAATAACGGAAAAAAAATTAGGTAGAAAAATAAGCACTTAGAATGAGAAAAGAAATCACACACAAAAAATCACAGACTGGAAATAATCTGACAAATAGCACAAAATCCAGAAAAATATCCTAATATTTTAATGAACTAAATACCTGAAACACTTCCATAATGTTTTTTCCTTATTTATTTATTTTTTGGCTGCATGCTTTCTGTACACTTTTTGTAACAACGATTTTGTAATGTCACTGTCTATAGAGAGACTAGGAAGATTATTCAGACTTTCTTCTGGCATAGTTGACCTAAAAAATTTTAACTGCTATTTGGGATTCATAAAATATGTGACTTCAAATACTGAAGTACAAACTCTTTGTATGACTAGCTATAGGTTTGCATGTTACAGACACAAAAATTCTAATACATTCTCTTTCACGTAATTCTCACAGGAACAAAAAAAATTAACTCATGGTAGATTTATACTTGTCTATATTTCATTATTGAGTATATTCCCAATCAGAGAACTTCTACTTTGACTTGACTTCTACTTGACTTGGAGAACTGTAAAAATAAACTCAAATCAAGATAGGAAACATTTAAACATTTATTGTCATACAAAAAGTACAGATCTCAAGCTTTTTCCTACTTGGAGGCTTCACACCAAGTAGGAAAAAGCTCACCTCACAACAGTTACAGTACATTTTAAAAAGGAGGAAGTATTTTGACCTGTTCTGTGATTGGCTGATATCTATTAACTTTTTTTTAAGGGCAATCAGTGCTGCTTAAACTGATTTGACTAGTTTAATTTCACTCATTTAACTGAAATATTTTGACATGGATATAAAGCTTATGTTTGTGTTATGATTAGAATGAGCATTTCAAGGAAATCAGGATAGCTTAAGATTTATGTGGTTATGGGCCATTGATCTTTGGGGTACATCTCAACTGTGGGCTTTTATTTTCTTTAGCAGAGCTGGGTTTTCTGTTCTCATTTTTACATGTCTGGGAATTGGAAGGATTTTTCCTAGACAAGCTTCTGGCTTGAGGTATTTCAGATCGTCTTTCTCCTGAACTACCCAGGTATTTTCAGTGCCAGGTGCCAGAGGACACTTCCCAGTGCTACTATGACAGCCCCAACTTCCTTCTTCCCACCACCCCCTCTCCCAACTCCCCCCTCCCTCCCACCCCTTGTATCCTCACACTGGAAGCTGAGTGTATCAGCATGATGTGCTGGGAGGCCTCCTGGAAGCCATTCTTAGCATTAGCACTGTGACCCCAGCCATGACTTTTCTATGATGAAAGAGACTGCAAAACACTTAAGACCCAAATTCAGAGTATCCCCAGCTTAATCACCCTTAGTGGGATCCCCAGAATGTTTGCAGACCGTCTACATTCCATTAAGGGGAAATGAATGATGAGAAAACTGGAGTAGAAAGAGAGAGAGACATCAGTGATACCAACTCATGTTTACAATAGTTTATTTTTGCAAATTTATTGACGTATCTGACCACATGACCATGCCAGGAGGCATGTCTGTGCAGTGAGGGGTATTTCTCAGCAAATCCACCTCTAGTGAGGATCCAAGAGAAATTGCTCTGAGAGAGGAGATGCCTATATTTTGAAATGAGACTTAAATCTGAGACACTGATGCACAGGCTGTTCCCTCTTCATACAAAATGTTCCTGAAAACTTGCTAAAATGTTGACTGTGAGAAAACGAGAGTAGCCTTAGGAGGTATCTATGGGCAGTGGAGATATTTGATTTTAGAGGACTCAAAAATGATAAAATCCCAAATGATACATTCTCTCTTTAGGCACAATCTTCAATTCATATTTTGTTTTAAGGCAAGGTATTATATTTGTGAGGTTGTAAAATTAAAAAAGCACAAAAGAACCATGGTGAAAAGACTCTGTGCCCGCCACAGAGTTAAGCACTCCGGCCGTGTGTTCATTGAGCTATGGCCGCCGTGTTTTCCTAAAGCTTTGGCCCCCTCCCCTACCTTGGGGAGTGAATCTTTTCTCTCTCTCGATTTACTTACTTACTTTTTTTTTTTTGGGTTGGAGTCTCACTCTGTCGCCCAGACTGGAGTGCAGTGGCCGCTCCTGGCCACCGCAGCCTCGACCTGCTGGGCTCCAGCGATCCTTCCGCCTCAGCCTTCTGAGTAGCCGGAATTACAGGCATGCGCTACCACGCCCCGGATGATTGTTTGATTTATTGTAGAGATGAGGTCTCACTGCCCAGGCGGGTCTCGAACCCGCGGGCTCAGGCAATCCACTAACCTCAGCCTCCCAAAGGTGCGGGATTACAGCTGAGTCACCGAGCCCGGCTCTCTATTTACTTTCTAAATAGATTATATATTTTTAAAAAAGACTCTGTGTCATAGCTGTGTCTCCAACACCCAGTTCTATTATCCCAGAGTAACCAATAGTACTGGTTTCTTGTGTTTCAGTTCTGTTCATGCAAATAATCATGGATATACATGATCATATTCATATTCTTATTTAAATTTTTTACTATATGTGTTACAATGTTTTTCTCTTTTAAAAAAATTAATGGAGCCGGGCTCAGTGGCTCAGCCTGTAATCCCGCGCCTTTGGGAGGCTGAGGTGAGTGGATTGCCTGAGCCCGCGGGTTCGAGACCCGCCTGGGCAGCGAGACCTCATCTCTACAATAAATAAAAAAAAAATCAGCTGGGCGTGGTAGTGCATGCCTGTAATTCCGGCTACTCAGAAGGCTGAGGCGGAAGGATCGCCGGAGCCCAGCGGCCACTGCACTCCAGTCTGGGCGACAGTGTGAGACTCCAACTCAAAAAAAAAAAAAAAATTAATGAAAGCATACTATAGGCATTATTCTACTTCTTGCTCTTCTCATTTAATATCTCAGAAATTCTTCATCATAAAAATCGTGTTTACTCCTTTTTAATAACTGCATAATAATACATTGTCAGAATTCATAACTAGTACCCTATTAATGGACATTTGGTCATTTGTGAACAATGCGTCAAGCATGCATTATTTCTCCTAAGTGCAAGTGTGCCTACAGGATAAATTCTTTGAATTGAAATTGATATGTAGAGAAATTGGCATGTGACTTGTGTGTGTGTTGTGTGTGTGTGTGTGTGTGTGTGTGTGTGTGTGTGTGTTGGGGTGTCTCACTCTGTCACCCAGGTTGGAGTGCAGTGGCATGCTCACCACAGACTCAGCCTCAGGGCTGGTGATCTTCCTGCCTTGGCCTCCCAAAGTGCTAGGATTACAGGCATGAGCCACCACCAGGCAAGCAACATTAGTTTCATTTGCAGTTAGGTATCTTTTCATATTTCATTGTTTTTCTTACCTGTGGGCTGCCTATTTTACTTCTGCTCTGTTGATTTTTGTTATTGATTTGTCAGGATTCTTTGTATATTAGGATAATTAGCTCTTTGTTTGAGATATGCATTACTGGTGCTCTCTCACTGCCCCTTCCTCAGTTTGTCATTTGGATTTGACTTTGCTTGTGATGAGTTTTTTTATGAGAAATCTCCAAATCTTAAATTTTATGTAATAGAATGTATCTGCTTTATCTTTTTGGTTTGAGGCTTTTGTGTCATTCTTGGCCCTTCCTTGCTCTGGGGTAATAAAATAATTCTCCTGTGCTTTCTCCTGCTTTTATGGTTTCATTTTATTTTTCACATTTGGACCACTTGGAATCTATTTTGGTGCAAGGTATAATGTGTGGCTCTGTTTTTTTTCTTCTGATGACTACCCAGTTAATCTAAGATTATTTTTTCCACATTGATTTAAAATTCCATCTTTATTATTATATAATAATTTCCTCTATATAGCTGGTTTCATTTCATTTCAGTATCTTTATTCTGTCTACTTATACACTAGTACCATACTGTTTAGCATCTTTATATTTAAATATCTGGTAGAAGCACCTCTACCTTATTATTGTCCTGGATATTCTAGTATTTTTTTTTCATATGAACTTTAGAATCCACTTGTCTATTCAAAGATTCAATTGGTATTCACTTGGATTCATATTAAATGTGTGGACCAACTTAGGGAGAACTGATGACATCTTTATGATGTAGAGACTTCGACTTCCTATCTAAGAACATAGCAGATTTTTTTCTAAGTCCTTTTTCTGTCTTGTGTTTTCCTATCATAAACAATGTTTCAATGCATGCATTATTTCTTATATATGTAAGTATGCCTGTAGGGTACATTCTTTGAATTGGAAATGTTAGTAATTTAATATACACATACACATATATGTATACATACATATATGTATATATCTTGTAATTTTTTTCATTAAACTTATTCCTAGAGATTTTTTACTGTTGCCATTGGGTCATTTCTTCCATTTTTCCTTCGAATTATTGGTTGGTTGTATACCTGAAGGCTATTGATTTCTATGCATTAAAATTCCCCAACACACACCCCCGGTCCCCAATCCCTCCCGCCCACTCCCCCTTGGACCAGTTCCCGTTTGTGGCCTGTTAGGAACCGGGCCGCACGCACAGTAGGGGGTGAGTGGCAGGCAAGCAGAACTCTGGATTCTGTCCAATCAGAAGCGGTATTAGATTCTAATAGGAGCACGATCCTTACTGTGAACTGTGTCTGCAAGGGAATCTAGGTTGTGCGCTTGTTAGGAGAATCTCATGCCAGATGATCTCCTCCCTCGCCCTCCCCTTGCCCCAGCCCGCCTCTGGTCCGTGGAAAAATTGTCTTCCACAAAACTCTTCCCTGATGCCCCAAAGTTGGGGACTGCTGTCTTAGCATATTCAGAGGTTCCAGGGATTCCGACGAGAACATCTTTGTGGCCATTTTTTCTGCCCCAAATCTGAGGGTGAAGAGGAGAGGAGGTGGCCAGTGTGGGGGGATGGCTCAGTCCTGGTGCACTGGGGATACCAGTGAGTCACATAGGAACTCAATACCGGTAGACCTCCCATTGACTTTTGAGAGAGCCCTGCACGTCCCTGTGCTGAGGGAGAGGTAACAGTCCTTTCTTTCCATCAATATCTGAGGTGGGGTGAATTTGTTGGCTGCTCTAATGGCCCTGGACACTTGTCAGCATCCCTAAACAGAGGACAGGATCCTTAATGACTAGAGTGAGTGGAGGCAGCAGTGCTGAAGGAAAGGTCCCCAACATCAATACTGGTGAAGGTCATTCCTATGACAATAATAGCAACATTTTAATTCTTACTTTTCAGCAGTTTTTAAAAAATGATAAAGTTAGAATTGGACTGGGCATGGTGGCTCAGGCCTGTAATCTCAGCACTTTGGGAGGCTAAGGTGGGAGGATTGCTTGAGCCCAGGAGTTCGAGACCAGCCTGGGCAACATAGTGAGACCTCATCTCTCTCTCTATATGTATATATATAAAACAAAACAAAAACCCCAAACAAAAATTAGCAGGGCATGGTGGTACACACCTGTAGTCTCAGCTACTCAGGAGGCTGAGGTGGAAGGATTGCCTGAATTTGGGATGTCGAGGCTGTGGTGAGCTGTGATTATGCCACTATGCCAGGTGACAGAGTGAGACTCCTGACTCAAACATTAAATACAATAAAATAAAAAGATAAAGGCAGAATGCAGTAACATGTCAATAACTGCATAGTCACTAATGAGCTAAGGTGACACTTTGGCTGAAGTGAGTGGTAGTGGCTCAGAGCTGCTGATACGAAAAGGATAAATCAGGCCTCAGAAGGGAGGTTGCAGGTCTCTGCATAGTGTGAGAGAGTTTGGGTTGGGACGAAAGGCAAACGTGGAAGTTGAGGGCCTGGGTCCAGCCACCCTGGGGGAGTCTCTGGGTCTCAGTGACCCCAGAAAGAAGATGGAGAGGCCAGATCCTCTGTGTGGTGATGAGGCCACATGTAGTCAGGTAGTGTGAAGGGCAAGCTGGTTTCAGTCAGCCCCCCAAGGAACCACCCCAAGGAGTCCTTTAAAATAGAGCATGAAGGGCTGGGTGTGGTGGCTCATCCTTGTAATCCCAGCACTTTGGGAAGTGGAGGCAAGAGGATTGCCTGAGCCCCAGGGTTTGAGACCAGCCTGGGCAACTTGGCGAGACCAGGCCTCTACAATAAGTCAACAAATTAGCTGGGTCTGATGGCACATGCCTGTGGTCCCAGCTATGCGGGAGGCTGAGGCAGAAAGATTGCCTGAGCCCAGCAGGTTGAGGCAGCAGTGGCCTTGAGTGTGTCACTGCACTACTCCATCCTGGGAAACAGAGTGAGACTCTGACTCAAAAAAGAAAAAAGCAAAAAACAAAGCAAACATCAGGGTCAAGTGTGGTCACAGCAAACTCCAAAGGCTGATTCATAGTCTTTGTTGCACCCAAACTTGATGACATTTAATATTGTTTGACATGAGTGAATTACTGGTCAGGGTTGATCTTTTTTTGCTACTTGGAGACTTTTATTATAATTGTCTGTGGGGAAAAGACAGTTAACAGTGATGTACTTGTCTTCTAGACTTTTTTTCTTTTATTTCACAGCTTTAGCTGGGGGGGGGAGGGGAGTCCCTGGGTTATATATGGAAAGAAACAATAATAGCCAATATGTTGTCAAACCCGATTATCTTGGATTGCTCAATTTGCCTTTGATCTTTGTTTTATTTATTGTAATTTAAATATGGGGTGTTTATAATTCATCACAAAGGAGTAAGAAAAACCTTACTATTCTTTCCTTTTGCCATTCAGAACACAGAAAGGAATGAATCATAGCTTCTTAGGCTACTTTTAAGAGTCTTATTTATCAGAATGATGAAAGAGCCTGGTTTTCAAGTTTTCTCAGAGTCCTTGCTTTGTGGGTGTTGGTTTCCATTGTTGCTTCTGGTGGTTTCTTGCACAGTGCCTTTGACTGGCATATCCGGGTACAGAGACCTGATCTAGAAAATGCTGTTTTTCTTTTTTTTTTTTTTGAATAGGAGTCGCATTCTGTCATCCAGACTGGAGTGCTGTGATATGCTCATGGCCACCGCAGCCTCAACCTGCTGGGCTCAGGTGATTTTTCCACCTCAGCCTTCCAAGTAACTGGAACCACAGGCATGTGCCACCCTGCTCGGCTAATTTTTTTGATTTATTTTAGAGACAAGGTCTTGCCAACTTACCTAGGCTGGTCTTGAACCCCTGGATTCTGGCAATCCTCTTGCCTCCGCCTCCCAAAGTACTGGGATTATAGGTGTGAGCCACCACGCCTGGCAAAAATGCTGTTTTTCTCAACTATAAAATAAAATACTACCACCAGCTTGTTATATGCATGTTGGGCTTCAGCAATTACAAAGTGCCATTATAATATAATATCTCAGAGATCCTTCAGCTAAAGGAAACCATGCAACGCTCCTAGGGAGTATTCATACATATTAATATGTATGTGGTATGTGTACGTACATCCCAGTAGCATTTGCATGATGATTTATAATTTACAAAACACTCTTACAAATAGATCCACTCAAGGAGAGGAAACTACTTAGTACCCCTGCCCCTTGGGTATAAATAAATATTAAATTGGGCTTAACAGCACCAGGATTGCTTCCTCTGTTAAATTAGGTCCTTTACTTAAAACCTGGACACCAGCAGACTTGCAGCTTCATTGAGGACCAATGATTTGTATCAGGATGATGGCATTATCCTGCTAGGATAAGATACCTCATCAGTTTTTTCCAAAGTTTTCCCTTGATGTGCTTGTGGTTTCTTTCAGCTGGGAGAACATAAATTAATGTGATAGCTCTCATTGCTTGGCCTGGATTTTCTGCCTAGATTTCTTCTTCTTCTTCTTTCTCCATTTTTCAAGCCACTTCAAGGTAAATGCTCCTTCACTTCAGATACTAGTGAGTGCTTAGTGAGTCAGAACGCCTGGTGCTGGGACATGCCCCCCAAAGGATCCCTCACACCTTTGGGTTCAATTATGCTTTGGGAACTCAATCTTCCTGACTGGTAAGTTACGTCTTCTCTCAGCATTTCTTTTTATAGCATCATGAGTTGATAGAGACGGACATCACCATCGATGCTAGGTCTGCACATTTCTCAGCTCACTCTGTCGTTATTAGGGGTTCCCAACCCTGCACTGGGCTCTGTTTTCCTCTTCCTGACTCCTGTTCTTCATTCAGAGGCCAATTTAATCTGCTTATCATTGAATCAGTGATAACAGTAATTAAGCAATGAAGTGTTATGGATGTTAGTCTTACATGATCTGTTCTACTCTTCAAAGGATCAACTACTGCTAAGGAAATCTGATGTCCAATCTAAAAAAAAAATCTAAACTATACTTGTGGTTCATCTTAAAAACAAAATATCTCCCAGTGTACATTTTGCTCTCTCCCTTTTAATCATAGAGCCCTGTGAGTTAGCTAGACACACGACCTCCAGCCCCAAACTATGATTCCCAGCATCCCTTGCAGCTACATACAGTTATATGACTGAGTGTGGGCTGGGAGATATGAGTAGATGCAATGTGTGCGCTTTCTTGGTCCCACTAAAAGATGTTTGTCCTGGCCTTTCTCCTTCCTCTTCCCACCACCTGGGGAAAGGCAGGGACTGGAGTGACCTTGATGTCCCTTGCTGAGGGCTATGGAGCTGTCCGCCATACTCCCTCCACTTGTCCCAGGCCACTCGACTACAGACTGTAGTGTTTGGCACAGCAGTGTGGTCTGTTCTTGAACTAAGACAGTGGGTGATTAAAATGTTAAAAATGTGCATTCCCTTATTGTTAGAGAATGCAACAGACTTCAGTAAAAGCTGTCTATGTGAAGGTATGGGTTATAATGACAAGTGATTGTAACTGGTCCCCTGCCTTCATTGTCACCTTTCTTCAATCCATTCTCCAAATGACTGTCAAAGGGAGGCCATTCTACCCTTAAAATCTTCTGCTGGTTCTCCAGGCACCTAACATCCCAAACCCTCAGCATGAGACAGAGATTATAGCAGGATTTGTTTTGGTTGAAAACAACATAATTCCTGACTAAAAATAATTTAAACATTAAGCCTTTGGGCTAGGTGCCGTGGCTCATGCCTGTAATGCAGCACTTTGGAAGGCCAAAGTGGGAGAATTGCTTGAACCCAGGAGTTTGAGACCGGTCTAGGCAACATAGTGAGTCCTTGTCTCTACAAAAAAATTAGATGGTCATGGTGGCACACACCTGGAGTCCCAGCTACTCAGGAGGCTGAGGTGGAAGGTTTTGTCTGAGACCAAGAGGTCAAGGCTGCCATGAACCATGATGGGATCACTGCATTCTAACCTGGATGACAGAGTGAGACCCCAACTCACAAAAACAAAAACCAAAAATTGTTATGACTTTGGTCTTCTCTCATAATAAGAAATCTGGAGGGATGTATTTCCAGGGTTGATTTAGCAGCTCAATGATGTCAAGACCCCGGCTTACCTTGGCTTTGGTTCTCCTGGCTTTTCCCTCATGGTCATAGGATGGCTGCAATAGCCCTGGGCCTTACATTCTCTCATCTATCCAAATGCAGGAAGGGAAAAGGAGCTCTTCCTTTTATTTTCATCAGGAAGAAAAATATTCCCCAGAAATCCCTGGCAGACTTTCCTCAGGTCCTTGGGCCAGTCATGGATCCTGTAGCTATGCCATGGCTGCTGGTTGGCTGGGATAGAGAGTGTGGAAGAGTGACTCTCCTGTGACACACAGAAGAGCCAGCATGACTGTAGGGCAGGTGGTGATCTCCAAGAGCTTCAACTACTTCCTGAAATAAATATGACTGTAAGCTGAAATATAAACAGTTTATTTCCTGTGACATTAAGGCCCATTCCAAACATTTCTTTTGTATTGTTATTGTCAGAATTTATTGGTCAGTACACAACCACCCAAAATAATATATAGTACAAAATTTGATAAGTAATGAAATAAAGCAAACTTGATTTTGTTAGAAAGAAATGTCTTTCTGGTTTTTTTTTTTTTTTTTTTGAGTTGGAGTCTCACTCTGTCCCCCAGACTGGAGGGCAGTGCACACTCCCGGCCACCGCAGCCTCGACCTGCTGGGCTCCGGTGATCCTTCCGCCTCAGCCTTCCAGGTAGCTGGAACTACAGGTGCGCGCTACCATGCCTGGCTAATTTTTTTGATTTTATTGTAGAGATGAGATCTCGCCAAGCTGTCCAGGTGGGTCTCGAACCCGCAGGCTCAGGCAATCCACTCACCTCAGCCTCCAAAAGCACTGGGATTACAGGCTGAGCCACCGAGCCCGGCAGAAATGTCTTTCTTAATGCTATTGATACATGTGTCATGAAAGAATATTGTTGCTGTAGTGGCATAAGGTTACCTTCAGCTGCATTCTGATTTTCATGTTTGTGGATTTAGGTGCTGGGTACTCTTGCTCTCAAAAATAAGTTGATGGGCATGGAAGGTGTTTTATAATAGAAAGATCCATCAGTTCTTTAGACTTCTCCTGAGTTATGTGTTAAAATACTCATGGTGGCCAGGTGTGGTGGCTCATGCCTGTAAGCCCAGCACTTTGGGAAGCCAATGTGAGGATTGCTTGAGCATAGGAATTTGAGACCAGCCTGGGCAACATAGTGAGAACTCATCTCTGCAAAAAATTAAAAGAAATTAACTGGGCGTCATGGCACATGCCTGTAGTCCCAGCTACTTGAGAGGCTAAGGCGGGAGGATCGCCTGAGCATAGGAGGTTGAGGCTGCAATGAGCTGTGATCATGCTACTGCATGCCAGCCTGGGTGACAGAGCAAGACCCCAACTAAAAAAAAAAAAAATGTACATGGTGATCTATAACAGAAAATGTAAGGTTTGGGATGGGTAACTGGCATGTCTTTCTTTTGTAAAGTGGGAAAAAGCAATTGGGAAAGAGGGCATGGAAGGGAGACACGCATTACTCCATCAAGGGTCATGCTCAACAGGTCTGTCACAGGAAGAGGCAGATGAAAGCTGAGAGCTCAAAACTGCCTCCCTTCAAGCCACCCATGCCCACATTTTTCCCTCAGAAAGTCTTTGGAGACCCCCCAATGATACATTAATTCCAGTTTAAAGACCACTGGTTGGGAGGATCCAATAAGGTAACATACATGAAAGACTTCTGTGTGCTATAAAGAATGTTACAAAGATCAATTGATAATAATATATTCCCTGGCCGGGCATGGTGGCTCACACCTGTAGTCCCAGTTACTCGGGACGCTGCGGTGGGAGGATTACTTGAGCCCACTAGTTTGAGGCTGTGATAAGCCATGAATGTGCCACTGCACTCAGCCTAGGCAACAGAGTGAGACCTCAACTTAATATAATAACACAACAACAACAACAACAACAACAACAATAATAATATATGCCCTGTTGCGTATTTTCCATTTTTCCAAAATCATGACTACAGCCCACAAAATAAAAAAGACTCTGAGCACCTCATGTTCCAAGTCCTGAAAACTGCCAGGCCAACCACTCACCACTAGCCTTGCTATCATTCTCCACCTTCTCCTCAATATCAAAGAGGCCTGGATGAAGGGAGGGAGAGGCCATCTTTTTGGGAGGAGTGTTGAATGGCGATGAGGCAGGTGGGGGGAGGTTGAGGCAGGTTCATGGGAGAGGGTGCCCTCCCATCCGCAGGTCAAATGTCTGTTCCTCTATGGCATCTGCTGATGGGGTCTGGTTTATGTGAATAGAAAAAGAACCCCAGAGGGAACTACTGTCGACCCTTAGAGGTCACTCTCCTAGGGTGTATAGAAAATATCTGCCCACGTGCTCAGGCCCAGAATGCCAGACAAAACTGGGATTCTGTCTGCCAAGCTACAGAGTGAGACAAAGAGACTCGACTGATGGTACAAAGTCACCATCTAGGGGCTGCCAGGCCACTGGGGGAGCTGCCTTGGGTTGTGGTTCCTGCAAGCAGGGCGTGGGCACCCCAAGTTAGACTGGTGAAAATGACCCATAAAGCAGGAGAGTGACCTCAGTCCCACCACGTATCTTTTGCCTTCTGATTCTCTCCCCAACGGGAGAGAAGCAGGCCCCAGGAAGGGGACAGGGATGGGAAGCCACGTCTCTGCATGCCCTCCGCAATCTGGTGTGACCAGCTTGTAGGACCTGATTGTGTTCACCTCTTCCTTCCCAGCTCCATGTTGAATGATGCCACCTTGATAGCTGGAAACTTGCCATGGTGGGAAGCCTTAACCATAAGAATCAGCAAAATCTAGAAATTGATGTCCTCCCCCGCCTCCACCGTTGAGGCGGGTATTATGGTGTTCATCAACCTCCAGCACACTCCTGACTCCAGGTATGTGGGACCAGAAGCTTGGCATGCAGGTAGCAGGGAAGAATGTGGGTCAAAAAGGGTTGAGATTTAAAAGTGGATGAGACTAAGGCGTAGTAGCTAACATGAGACTTTTGTGAATAATAGAACATTGAGAAGCTAATACATCGACTGAAATGTCCATAATGTAGCCTGCCACAGCAGAAAAGTTGAATCTGGCAAAGCACAATAGTATATTAGAAAAATAGTCAGCCGGGCTCGGTGGCTCAGCCTGTAATCCCGCGCCTTTGGGAGGCTGAGGTGAGTGGATTGCCTGAGCCTGTGGGTTCGAGACCCGCCTGGGCAACTTGGTGAGACCTCATCTCTACAATAAATCAAAAAATTAGCTGGGCATGGTAGCGCGCACCTGTAGTTCCAGCTACTTGGAAGGCTGAGGCGGAAGGATCGCCAGAGCCCAACAGGTTGAGGCTGCAGTGGCCGGGAGTGTGCCACCGCTCTCCAGCCTAGGCGACAGAGTGAGACTCCAACTCAAAAAAAAAAAAAAAGAAAAATAGTCTGTTTCATGTTTATATTTCATAAATTGAACCTCTTCCATCAAACTGCATACCTCAACCAAAGTAAAGATGCTAAGCCAGGTGTGGTGGTTCACACCTGTAATCCCAGCACTTTGAGAGGCCAAGGCAGGAAGATTGCTTGAGCCCAGGAGTTTGAGACTAGTTTGGACAACATAGCGAGACCTGGTGTCTACAAAAAATAAAAACAATTAGACAGGTGTGGTGGCATGTGCCTGCAGTCTCAGTTACTGAAGAGGCTGAGGCGGAAGATTGCCTGACTCCAGGAGGTTGAGGCTGTGGTGAGCTGTGATTGTGCCACTGCACTCCAGCCTGGGTGACAGAGTAAGACCCCGACTCAAAAAAAAAAAGATGTTGAAAAGGGCCCATTTTAATCAAGAACTGCTGCTGGTGCTGCACACACTGGGAAGCACAGGGTCTCCAAGAATTGTTTCCCAACATGATCCTGCTGGCCTTGAACTCTTTTCTTCCCTTGGATTTGAGCCACCATGGCCTCCTGACCACAAAGCAGTACTGATGGGGAGAGGCCTCACCTGGTCTCCTGGCCCCCCCCCCCCGGCTCCCGAGAGTGTCCTTTTCGCCTCCTGGCCAGGAGGGCAGGATCCACACGTGGGGGTCAACAGCTTTCACTCCTCTGGAGGGGCAGGGAGACAGAGGGGATCCTGCCTTGATCGAGCCGGTTCTGGTTCCAGAAACAGATTCTTCAGAAGAATCAGCTCCCGCCCCCAATCCCTGCTTCTAAGGATGAGCAGCTGTGCAGAGAATTAGTTCTTCTGCAGAACAAAATCCTTCAAGGAGACTAATTGTTTTTATAATAGGACTTTCACAGGAAGAAAAAAGAAAAAGACCCTCTCATAAAAGCAAATGATTCTCTGCTCAAAATGCACATCTTCTGCCCAACAGGTACTGAAATGCAGACGGTGTTTCCACATCTCAACTGGGACTGGCTGAAGAAGGAAGGGGTCTCCTCCAACACTGGCAACACATTTTCTCTTTTCTTTGAGAATTGCTGGGGAGTGGGGGAGACTTTTATTTTATTTTCTTTTTTTGAACTGGAGTCTCACTCTTTGCCCAGACTGGAGTGCAGTGGCACGCTCCTGGCCATTGCAGCCTCGACCTGCTGGGCTCCGGCGATCCTTCCGCCTCAGCCTTCCAAGTAGCCGGAATTACAGACAGCGCGCTACCACGCCCGGCTGATTTTTTTGGTTTATTGTAGAGATGAGGTCTCGCCAAGTTGCCCAGGCGGGCCTCGAACCCGCGGGCTCAGGCAATCCACTCACCTCAGCCTCCCAAAGCGCGGGATTACAGGCTGAGCCACCGAGCCCGGCCTGCATTTGGACCCTTTTATCCATCACATCTTGATGCCTCGGCTCACTGAGATGGCATGTGGCTCTGAACTCCAGTCCCATCTATTCTCTGACTGCTTATTTGACTCTCACATGGACTGCCTTGAGTGACTGACTGCTTACTTTACACAGCCTCCGAGGACGAGATCTTGGTCATATTTCCTCCTACTTGAAATCCTTGAGTCTAGTGCTGGATTCTGTGCATAGTAGGCCCTCAGGAAATGCTCGATGATGTTATTTTTAGTGGATCTAAATCTTTCTGTTTACCCTCTCCTCTTTTTCAGTTTCCATGTTGTGAATCTCACCTTCCTCAGAAGAACATCCCTAAACTACATTTCCCAGAGTCCCTTGCAACCAGACACATTCTGAGGTTTAATTAGAAGCACCCTCGCAAGACATGGATGGTAAGGGAGCAAGTTGAGTGGTGCAGAAACACTGGCCTCCTGATAATCATGGTGGCAGAAGTGTCGGGATTTTTCCGGACAGTTTTAGCAAAGAATCTGATGCCCCGTCCCAGGCATGATCAGCACCAGCTGGGTTAGAGCAGCAGTGACGTTTCTACCAGCAACATTCCAAAAGGCAGTGTGGTGTCCTCTGCTGCTTTATTCCTGGTGGTGTGGCATTCAAGCCTGGGTATCTGCCCTTTCAGAGATTCTGGATCTGCCTAATATCCTTTCACAGATGTCTTTCTACATTCAACTGTTTACAGCTAAGAACTACTTGAAACCAAGAGGTGTGGGCAGACGGGACTGTGTAATGACTTAGAGCATGTCCTTTGCAATCCAGTAGATCTGGATTTGAAAATTGACCCAGCTAGTAATTAGCTGTGAGCCATTGGACAGCTTATTTAATTTCACCAAGTCTTCCTTCTCTCGTGGATGAGATGAATATATTAAAACCGATGACACTGGGTTGTTCTGAGGATTAAAAAGAGAATGTTTGTACAACATTTAGCACAATGTCTGGCATACGTTTGACACTCGGTGAATGAAAGTGTAGCTATTACAGTGAAGTGTACATGCATTCCCTCCTTGAGCTTACTAAATTATTTTACAATTTTTCTGCCATAAGGTTGTGAAATGGTCAGAATTGGTTGGAGGTAAAAGCTCCTCTTTCTGTCTCCTGTAGAGTGGTTTCCCACCTGTCCTGTTCCATGGGACATTTGGAATCGCCTAGAAGCCAGCAGTGGAGTCATAAGCTCTGTCTTTCCAGAATGTGGGTGTCTTTCTACACTGGACATTGACTTTGTCACTGGCACTAACTATGTTAATGCTCCAGCGGCCCTGAAGATGGATGGATCAGGGGTGGAAGAATACAAACGCGAGTATCAGGCACGACTTGGGCAAGTCTTTTGCAGAGGGATCGTTTTATTCCACAGAATATAAAAACAGCGTCTATTAGCTCATATGTCATTGTTCCTTCATCACACACTTTTCCTCAGCGTTTCCATCTTTCATCCTGGCCTCCCTCTCCATTTGATCCAAATATCTGCTTGGGTTATTTCTGGTTCAGCTGTTTAAAACACGCTGGTTTCTGGTGCTTTGTTGGGGATGTGTGGTGGGGGAGTGAGCTGCCAAGCTCACGGAAGACATTTGCAATTCAGCAGGACTGTCTTAACGACGGAGCCATCTTTCTGCTGTCTAGAGGTGATACAATGCAGGAAGGAATCTCAGACAGTGTAATTAAATGAACAGACAAAAGCCCAGACAGGCAGGGAGGCTGCTTTGAGGACCCTAGGTTGGTCATACAAAATCATATGCTCACATTCCCAAATGGATTGTACTTAGCTGAGGAAAAGCTGGACCAACTGATGACTTGAGGAGACTCAGTGACAAGTGCTGACCTGTCCAAATGGCCTTCATTCAATAGTGAAAACCATGTGTAAGGCCAGGGGTATGTTCCAGACGACTCATCCTCAGTGTTCTGTCTGTCCCGACTACAGTGAGTCTCAGCTTCATGCTTCCTTCTCTCCATTATGCTCCCGCCCTCCGCCCCTCCCTCATCCAGATGAACACTGGAACTTGCCAAAGAGAGCAAATGAATACGAATTTTGTTTAGAGAATTTATGACAACCTTCGACCTAGTCAGAAATGTCACAGATCTGACTTGCATACACTGCCTGATCTTGGCTGTGCTATGATTTTCTTTCTGCTGTAAAATACCCATCCTTCTTGTCCCCTGGGACATGCTATGAAGATATGTGTCCTCCCCACTTTAAACCGAGGTGGGTACAGAGTGCTCTAATGGTTCTGAAGGCACAGTCTTTAGTCAAGACCTCCCAGAAACTTGGGGAACCCTGCCATGCCCACACCCCTGTTCTCTGGGGCCACAGCGGTGAGGAGAAGCAGAGATAGATGTGTTTCTTTTCTCTGAATCCCCTGTGGGACCTTCTGATTTCTTCCATCCTTCTCACTATCCTTCTCATCATCCACTTATTTCCTTCTCCCTTTCTGCTCCAAATATCACAGTGGCAGAAGAATTTGGCTCTTGATTGGAGGTGAAAGGAAGGTAGAAATGCGTTCCCATTTCTTCTTTATCTCGCCCCAAACCAGGAGGGTGAGGAGCCCCCTGGAGTTTCCTCACTCAAGCTCTTTTGGTTGCAGAGGGAAAGAGCTGGTCTCTATGTCAAGTCACTAGTGTGACAAGGATGCTTCTCATGGCACTGTGTGGCCCTGAGTGCACTGACTGACCATGTGCAGGCCTAAAGCTTTGCCTACTTGATTTTCATAGAAGCAGATCTTATTATTAAAAAGCCAAAAAACAGCCGGGCTTGGTGGCTCAGCCTACAATCCCAGCACTTTGGGAGGCTGAGGCAAGTGGATTGCCTGAGCCCACAGATTCAAGACCCACTCAGGCAACTTGGCAAGATCTCGTCTCTCCAATAAATCAAAAACTAGCCAGGCGTGGTAGCACGCGCCTGTAGTTCCGGCTACTCGGAAGGCTGAGGCGGAAGGATCGCCAGAGCCCAGCAGGTCGAGGCTGTGGTGGCTGGGAGTGTGCCACTGCTCTCCAGCCTGGGTGACAGAGTGAGACTCCAACTCAAAAAAAAAAAAAAAAAAAAGCCAAAAAACAACAGATGTTAGTGAGGTTGTGGAGGAAAGGGAACACTGATACACTATAGATGGGAACGTAAGTTAGTTCAACCCCTGTGGAAAGCAGTTTGGCGATTTCTCTAAGAACTTAAAATAGATGTACCATTTGACCCAGCAATCCCACTACTGGCTATCTACCCAAAGGAGCATAAATCATTCTACCTGCACTCATATGCTTAGAGCAGCACTATTCACAATAGTAAAAACATGGAACCAACCCAGGTGCCCACAACAAGGACTTGATAAAGAAAATGTGGTATATATCCACCACAGAATACTTTGCAGCCATAAAAAGAGCAAACTCCTATCCTTTGCAGCCACATGGATGCAGCTAGAGCTCATCATTCTAAGCGAATGATCACAAAAACAGAAAACTGAATACCTTTTTCTCACTTATAAGGGGGAGCTAAACACTGGGCACAGATGGGCACAAAGATGGGAACGACAGACACTGGGGACTCCCAAAGTGGGGAGGGGAGAGGGGGAGCAGGGTTGAAAAATCACCCATTGGGTACCAAGCTCACCACCTGGGAGGCAGGCTCAATACAGGCCCAAATCTCACCATCACACGATAGACCTATGTAATAGACATGCACATGTACCTTTGAATCTAAAATAAAATAAAATAATTTAGAAGATAAAAATAATGGTAGATCTTTCATATGTCATACATGGATACTCCTGCTTGCCACTCAAAAGCAGAGTTCGGACTTTAAAAAAAATTTATCCTTATTAACATGGAATGATTTTTCTTTTTTAGATTTAATAATATAGTTTATTTAAAAGTAAATTAGAGAGAAAGAGAAGATTCACCTCCCCAAGGTGGGGGAGGGGGCCAAAGCCAGGAAGCATGGTAGCAAAAGAGTCTAGCACTAGCAAATGACAGGAATGTATTTTTCAGTTAGGTACGTTGAGGTAGGGTGGTTTCTTTGCTGACCCAGGGCACAGTGGTAAATGAAGGCTAGATGTGGTCAACAATATTCCATAAAGGCAAAGTAACAGTAATAAGGCTAGAGTAATTTCAACTGGTAAAATGATGCTTCAAGTTCTATATACAATAACAGGCATTTTCCATGTACAAGGAGGGAACCAAAATACCCCGGAATGTATTTATAAAACACTATGTATTTATTCTTACATGTTTACATTCAGTCGCCTTCAAGGTCCTCTCCATTTTATGCAATACGCCTATCAAGATGCTTTCTCCACGGCTCAAAACAGTTTTTGAACTCGTCAATTTTGATGCACTTAGTGCTTCTACTGTTTTTTGTTTCCCCTCTTCCATATTGGCAAAATGTTTGCCTGTGAGGACATTTTTTCACCCAGGAAAACAACAAAAAAAAGTTGCTCAAGGAGAGATTGGAAAATAGCGAGGGTGGGACACAGGGGTCATGACATTTTTGGTCAGAAACTGCTGAACACTCAGTGTGATGTGGGCAGGTTGTTTGTGTAAATCACCCATCATGTAATGGGCAAACACACTGAAAGAATCGAAAACAAACAAACAAATTCACTGAAGCCAAATGCAGCCTCACAACAATGATAGCTTGTACACTGATGCCGATGGGTTCTTAGAACACTTACCAAGCGGGGGAAGCCTGTACTACAAGGGGCCTGCCCTCCAACAGATAATTCTGGTTTTTTGGGGTCCCCCTTACACTCTCTAGCATACATTTAGCACATAAGAATTCAACTCAACCTCATCATAAACTTGATCTACTGCCAGGATACTTGTGTCTACTACCAAGTGAGTGCATATTGCACGGGTCTCCCTGTGATACAGTGTGGCTTTGGCGGGTATTTTGAGTAATCTACTCTTTTATAAGGTCTCTCTAAGGAGGGTTCAATTGATGCCTATTCCTCTCTGCATTCATTTTCTCACAGTAAGCAGAGGCCTTTGCAATCACTCTGGGGCCATCAGGTCAACAGCCAAACCAGGTTTGGTTAATATCTAGTGATGATGATAGGGAGGCAGTTTCTCTCACTTTTGCAAAATAAGAACTAGATTGGGCCTTTCTCCTTTCTGTGGTCTCCAACTTTTCCAGTTTCACCAAAGCTGCTGTGTATTCCTTTCCTCTGGCATCCTGAACATTCACTCATTTTCCTAGACCAAGCACAAGCATTCTCCTGTGTCAGGAAGCTTTCCCTAGCTCCCTGGGAGGAGTTCACAGTCTTCCCTTGGGCAACGCAGGATTTTCTTCTTCTGTTTCTACTATTGAACTTACTCTATTGTAGGGCAAGTGTACACATACAGATTTGTTTCTGCTGGAAGAGTATGAACCCTTAACAGGTATGGATCAGTTTTTGATAACTTTTATGTCTCTGCATCGTAACGGGAGGATCTGGGAGCAGTGGGATGGACCGCAAGGAGGCCTTCTTTGAGACTGCTTGGGGCACAGTGCCTGTCACACACAGGACCAGGGTTCTGCTCCAGTGGCCCTGATGGCACCCATCAGGGACCAGGCAGCCTCCCTGGTTTCCCGGTTCCACATAAGACCATATCATGTGGTCCCTGGAGAGGGTATGGGTGCCCAGGTGAAGGCTGGGAGCGAATTCCCTGTGGCAACAGTGCTTTGGGAGGTAACATTTGGACTGTATATTTATGTTTTATGTGCTTATGTGTTTATATTCCTGTAGAAATAAAGAAATCTGATATACCCTGGAGTTATGGCCTCAAATCGTACAAATACCAGATCAATGCTCATCATTCATGCAGGCATTCATTCATTCATTTATTCCTTGCTGAGCCTCTGCTAGATGTCCAGCCCTGAACGACAACGTTGTATAAGTTAGAGGTGGCCTCTGCTGTCATGGACAGTATTGTGGTCAGAACAGCAAATAAAAAGTAACGCCATTGGCTACGCACAGTCGCTCACACCTGCAATCCCAACACTTTCGGAGGCTGAGGAAGGAGGATCTCTTGAGGCCAGGAGTTTGTGACCAGTCTGGGCAACATAGTGAGACCTCCTCTCTACAGAAAATAAAATAAAATAAATTACC
Source organism: Cephalopachus bancanus (assembly GCA_027257055.1). Classification (NCBI taxonomy): domain Eukaryota; kingdom Metazoa; phylum Chordata; class Mammalia; order Primates; family Tarsiidae; genus Cephalopachus; species Cephalopachus bancanus. The sequence continues at coordinate 646,231 of JAPVLO010000196.1, forward strand.
CAGGTATGTTGGTGCATGCCTGTATAGTCCCAGCTACTTGGAAGGCTGAAGTGGAAGGATAGTCTGATCCCAAGAGGTCAAGGCTGTAGTGGGCTGTGATCATGTCCCTGGACTCCAGCCTGGGTGACAGAGTGAGACTCTGACTCAGCACCCCCCACCAAAAAAACAAAACAAAACAAAACAATGCAATATAAAGATATATACACTTATAACGATGATTGCTATCACAAGGGAACAAACAGCACAGGTTGAGACAGAGAAAAAGAATGGAGGGAGGGGAATGCATGTGTGTGGGTAGACAGATGGAAAGGTAGATGAATGCAAATGGAGAATAGATGAAGCCTTCTGGAAGAGGTGGCATTTAAGCTGAGACCGAGGGAATAAGAAGGGGCTCCGGGCATCAAGAGGTGGGAGGCGGGCCTCTCTGGCAGAGACTGTTCATGCTCAGATCTTGAGTGTCTGATGAATGGCAAGGGATTTGGCGGGATTGGAAGGGAGAGAACAAGGCAGAGGGGCAGGAGACGGGGTTGGTGGAGATGGAGGGGCTGAGTCATGCAGGATTTTGAGGCCTCAAAACAACTGAATTTTAGCCGGTTTCAGTGGTTCAGCCTGTAATCCCGAGCCTTTGGGAGGCTGAGGTGAGTGGATTGCCTGAGCCCGTGGGTTTGAGACCCGCCTGGGCAGGCGAGACCTCATCTCTACAATAAAATCAAAAAATTAGCCGGGCGTGGTAGTGCGCGCCTGTAATTCCGGCTACTCGGAAGGCTGAGGCGGAAGGATCGCCGGAACCCAGCAGGTCAAGGCTGCGGTGGCCGGGAGCGGCCACTGCACTCCAGTCTGGGCTACAGAGTGAGACTCCAACTCAAAAAAAAAACAACAAAAAAAAAACAACTGAAGTTTTAGTCCAAGCCCCATGGGAAGCCACTGAAGGACTTTAAGCAGGATAGCTACATGATCCAGTTTACAGATTCTGTTCTGTCTCTCCATCCTTTGTGTCTTATTTTTATTTTTTCCTGTGAGCTCCAACACCATCTGTCTTGCTGTAGGGAGGCTCTTCACTGTCCACTTGTGGGTGGCCTCATGGAACCCCATCCCCTGGGACCGACTGGGGTCTGCCAATGCCCCTGGGCCCTCTGAGGAAGATGGTCTCAAAGTCATAGGTGGACTGAGAGGAATGGCCAGAGAGGTGGCAGCACACCCTGAACGTGGCCGGCTGCCACCCTCCTCCTTGGCCATCCTTTGGCCTCAAAAGCTCGGCGTGACATCGTGCTTCCCCATAAACCCAGTGCTAGAGAGTCTGCTGGGTTTCCATTTGATTTCAAAAATAAGTAAATCATTGTGCCATCAAAGATATAGTGAAAACACAGAGCAAATGACAGCTCGGCGTGACACCGTGCTTCCCCATAAACCCAGTGCTAGAGAGTCTGCTGGGTTTCCATTTGATTTCAAAAATAAGTAAATCATTGTGCCATCAAAAATATAGTGAAAACACAGAGCAAATGACAGTTTGGAACGGTAGCTCCAGGGTGAGGCTGCCACTCTGAGAGAGATTCGTGTTGTGTGGCTATCCCCCACCTGGGAAGACCCCATTTGCTGTTTTAGGTTATATATGTGACTTTGGGGTACAGAAGACCGACTCTCAGGGGAGATCTGGAAAGTGACAAGGAGAATGATTTCCAGTCTGAGGCAAAGACACACTGGTCAAATGCCTGGGCTCCCACCTCTATCTTAAGATGCTGTAATTCCCACCTACAAACACTGAAGAGGGCAAATGACTGCCATCTAGCCACCCTAATGCTCCTTTTCAACATGTGGCTCCAAGCCAACTGGGTTTGGAATCCATTCAGTTTGTGTTTTGGCCAAGAATTTCGTGGGTGAAAAGTTTAAAAATAGCTACGTACACGTAGGATGTCTGCAGGGGAATGTGGGTAAATTCTAGGTTGGAAAAAGGTTCTGTAAGCAAGTGCTCTCCATGTTTAGCCCCAGATGTTAGCAAAGACAAGAAACATTATAGGGATCCAAGTAGCAACCTTGGCTAGGTGTGGTGGCAAATACCTGTCATTCTAGCACTTTGGGAGACCAAGGTAGGAAAATTGTTTGAGCCCAGAGTTTGAGACCAGCTTGGACAACAAGAGACTTCATCTCTACAAAAAAAAAAAAAAAAAAATTACCAAAAAATTAGGTGGGCATGATGGCATGCACGTGTAGTCCCACTATTGGGAGGCTGAGGCCGAAGGCTCACCTAAGCCTAAGAGGTCAAGGCTGTGGTGAGCCATGATGGCGCCACTGACCTCCAGCTTGGATGACAGGGTGAAACTCTGACTCAAAAAACAAAACAAAACAAAACAAACAAACAAAAAACCCCAAAGTCATAACCTCGTCTTGCTCTTAGTCTAAATCAGGATGTGACTGGATTCATATGTAGGTGTGGGCAGAGTGACTCAGAAACACATCATGGGAAGAACTAAAGGCCGAGAAAAAAAAAGTATTAAAAAGGGGTGAGATTCTACCACTGAGAAGAAAAGTGCTTCTAATTTTTTACACACTTTACAATCATTTTTTTCTCTGTGTTTTTGTCCACGGTCAAGGGCATTTTGTATATTCAACATTCTATCTTGATATTTTAAAGCTTAAAGTTATATCAAGTGTTCCCTTTGTCATTAAACCTGCTTTGACGCATTATTTATCATGGTTGTATAATATTCCACCACATGGGCACCTCGTTGACTTTTGTTTCTTAATTTACTAATTTGTTGTTCCCCCGCACAGGGAGAGAAAATTCCATAAGGACAGGCTAGAAAAGTCAGGACTCTTCAGTCTGAAAGGATTAAGGCAAGTAGGATCACAACCCAAACACAAAGTAAATGGCTGAGGTGAAGGTCAATACAAACATGCTTAGGAATGGCCTCACAAGTTTTCCTCTCTGCACACCATTTCTCTCTCTCGACCTTCCAGGTCATTTGGGTTGAATATCATAAAATAAACAGGCTGATCAGGGCAGGGGCCTTGGCATGGAAAAGTGAAAGTGGGGGTTATCCTGAAAGGTACACTTACCAGGCAGTCAAGAGACTGCCATTGCAAATAAACCATCATGTGTGCATTAAATCTTGTCTATTGAGGGCCTATTTTGTACTAAAGACTAGTTTATAATCGGCCTGGGTAGGTAAGCCTGTGCTTAAATGATGACAAGACTAAGTAAATATGATTTGTCCTGAGTCAGGAGCAAACAAGTACTGGTGCATTTCAGGAGTGGAACATTTGCCTTGGCAGGGACAACTGGGCAGGCTTCCTGAAGGAGATGGCATTTGCACTGGGCTTTGGTAGACAGTAGGAGTTTGATGGGCAGAGAGGATGAGTTGGAAGAATAACCTGAGTTTTGGCCTTCACATAGGAAAGAGGAGAGGTAAGATCCCATTTGGCGGGAGTGTAAAATAGTAAGTGCCAAGGTTGAAAAGGTGCTCAGGACCAGGGTGCGGAGGCACTGAGAGTGCAACTGGGGAGAAGGTACAATTACGTGGTTGGCAAGAGGGAGCCAGGGGAGAGTCTTGGGCAAGAGGGTATGCAACAGACTTAAGAAAAAAATTGCAGCCCGGTATGGTGGCTCATGCTTATGAGCCTAGCACTCTGGAAGGCTGAGGCAAGAGGATTACTTGAGCCCAGGAGTTTGAGACCAGCCTGGGCAACACAGTGGGACCTCATCTCTATCGGGCTCGGTGGCTCAGCCTGTAATCCCGTACCTTGGGAGGCTGAGGTGAGTGGATTGCCTGAGCCCGCGGGTTCGAGATCTGCCTGGGCAACTTGGGGAGACCTCTTCTCTACAGTAAATCAAAAAAATTAGCCGGGCGTGGTAGTGCACACCTGTAGTTCCAGCCACCTGGAAGGCTGAGGCGGAAAGATCGCCGGAGTCCTGCAGGTCGAGGCTGCGGTGGCCGGGAGCGTGCCACTGCACTCCAGTCTGGGCGACAGAGTGAGACTCCAACTCAAAAAAAACAAACAAACAACAAACTAGCTGGGTGTGAGGCTGTGTGCCTGTAGTTCCAGCTACTTAGAATGGTGAGGAGAAAGATTGATAGAGCCCTGGAAGCGAGGCTGTGATGAGTCGTGATTGTGCCACTACATTCCAGCCTGGGCAACAGAGTGAGACTCCAATTAAAAAAAAAATGGCAGTTGGCAGTTGTGGCAGATGGATAGGAGTGGGCTGGTGCTGGGGCCAAAGAGACCAGTTGAGTCTATGGCCAGAGTCTTGGAGAGTGACACCCTGGCCCATGATAAACACTGGAGAGAGGAAGGTGTCTCAGGTAACCAAATCAGGGCTACAGAAATACTTCTACATTTCCTTTCAATCATGCTAATTCTGACTCAAGGCCATTCTGCTGTGTGTCACTAGGAAATTGCATTGGAGTCATACTTGGTGACCTCCTCTCTCAAATAGGGACACACCAGAGTCTAGGAGGATTATGCGTAGGTGAACATGGGTACGGGCCTTGGTTTCTTGGGGCCCTACTTGCCGATATCCTCACCATCCAGCCTTCGGGGGTCCACGAAGGCTTTCTGTACCGTGAAGACCAACACTCAGAGAGGCGACGTTTTTGAGTGTCTTTACTTTACAGATGAAGAAACTGAGTCACCGAACATTAAGGAAGTCGTTTAGGTGAAGGATTAGGACACTCTTGCTCTAAGCTGTTTACACTGTCTGTGTGTCTAGGGTGGGAAAGGAAAGAGGGAGCAGAAACACGCAAAACCTGGAGAGGACAAACAGGCAGGAGAAGGACAGATGTGATGAGAAGATGGGGAACATTCAGCAGGGGTTGGGCCTCCCCAGTTTTATTATATGTATCTTTTCATTATAAAATTCATAAATGCTTATCACAAAAGCATCAAGTTCCAAAAGGAAAATGAAACAGAGAAAATACCACCCATGATTCTACCACCCTGAAGAAAAGAAAATTCTACCACCCTGAAAAAAGTTAATTTTTGACATACTTTACAATCTGTTTTTCTCTGTATCATTTTACATGGTCAAGAGCATTTTATATATTTAACATTCTATCCTGACTTTTTTTTTTTTTTTTTTTGAGTTGGAGTCTCACTCTGTCGCCCAGACTGGAGTGCAGTGGCCGCTTCCGGCCACCGCAGCCTCAACCTGCTGGGCTCCGGTGATCCTTCCGCCTCAGCCTTCCAAGTAGCCGGAATTACAGGCACGCGCTACCACACCCGGCTGATTTTTTGATTTATTGTAGAGATGAGGTCTCGCTGCCCAGGCGGGTCTCGAACCCGCGGGCTCAGGCAATCCACTCACCTCAGCCTCCCAAAGGCGCGGGATTACAGGCTGAGCCACCGAGCCCGGCTTATCCTGACTTTTTTAAGCTTAAAGTTATATCAAGCGTCCCCTTAGTCATTAAACATGTTTTGAAGCATTATTTGTCATGGTTGTACAATATTCCATTGCATGGGCACTTATTGACTTTACTTGTTTTTTTTGGAGTCAGGGTCTTTTCACTCTGTTGCCCAGGCTGGAGAGCAGTGGCAACATCATGTCTCACCACAGCCTCAAACTCCTGGGCTCAGGTGATCCTTTTGCCTCAGCCTCCTGAGTAACTGGGACTACAGGCACGCGTGACCACACCCAGCTAATATTTTGATTTTTTTTGTAGAGACGTGGTCTCAAACTCCTGAGCTCAAGCAGTCCTCTTGTCTCGGCCTTCCAAAGTGCCAGGATTACAGGCGTGAGCCACCATGCCCTATCTACTTTTCTTTTTAAACTGACAATTCACTGCACTTTCAGGTTTTCCCCCTGAATACTGGTTTCTATTATAAATTGTACTGTGACAAACAGGTCCATATGTCTTTACCTCCGTTTTGGATAATTTACTTGGGATAACATCCCGGAAATTGATTTATGAGACATACGTGATTTTAAAACTACTGATCTATCTATCGCCACACTTGTTTTTGGAATGATGGGGAGAGGGAAGAAACCACAAACAGAACTGAATAATCCTGGAGGGGGGAGGAGAGAGGGGGAAGGAGGAGAAGAAGGATTGGGAGGGAGGGGGGAGGGGGAGGAAGAAGGGGAGAGGGAGGAGGAGGAGGAGGAGGAGGAGTTGGAGGAGGAGAAGGTAAAGGAGGAGATCCTTGTTGATGCAATAAACGTGTGTGGTGGTTTAGTGTGGGTTGATTTAGGGACAAAGGAAAACCCCAAATCATGGCTATGTAGCAGGAAGCTGAAATTTAGGCCTGGTACCCAAGATGGTGTGGCTGAACTTGTAAGAGAGGCTAGGCCCTACAAGCAGGATGGGCAAGGAAGGCCAGTGCACACCTAGTGGAAGGCGCCAGTGCTTACTGACTTTGAGAGCAAAGGCTGGGTTAGACCCAGAATAGAACGTGACTAGAGTTCACCTGCTGCTAGGTGTGCGGGGAGCTTGCCTCCAGAGCTGCAGCCAGGTCACCGTTTCCAGTCAAGGCAAGGATGGAAGGAGCACTCCTGGGTGGCAGGGCTGTGGGCTCTGAAACGGGCCAAAGAGCGAAGGGGCCGCCGAGGTCTGCAGAAGCAGCTTGGCTGACAAACACAGGTCCAGACGTCCACCGAGCTTGGACAAGGAGTATTCCAGAGCCCCCTTGTATTCGGCACAGGAGGCTCATTTTGCAGGAAGTGGAACATAACTCTTGGAGGAGGTTCATTTTGCAGGAAGTGGAACATAACTCTTGGAGCAGAAACAGGACAAGGAGTCTCCTGCTGTGCCAGCCAGTGTCCTCTGCTCTTACAGGTTCATTTCCAGTTTTCAGGCCCCAGCCAAGGGCAGAGACTCTGGTAGTGGGTCCATTCCACTCATAGGTCTCCTCTGGTTTCCTCCCTCACTGGCACCGGGCACAGCCCTCCTTAGCATCTGGGTGGGAGCCTGGTGGGGTGATGGATGCTTCTGGCCTTGGCGGACTAGGGTGTAAGCTGAACTTCTGGGAATGGAGCAATCCTCTCGCCTGCCCTTTGCTTTCCAGACTACTGATATGGCCTCCAGTGCGCCAGAGGAGGCCAGGCCCACGGCTTTCTGCTGAGAGAGATTTCTACCTCTCCCTCCAGTGAGGCCAGAGAAAGACTTTTTTTTTTTTTTTTGAGTGGGAGTCTCACTCTGTCGCCCAGACTGGAGTGCAGTGGCCACTCCCGGCCACCGCAGCCTCGAGCCACTGGGCTCCAGCGATCCTTCTGCCTCAACCTTCCGAGTAGCTGGAATTACAGGCACGTGCTACCACGCCCGGCTGATTTTTGATTTATTGTAGAGATGAGGTCTCGCCAAGTTGCCCAGGCGGGTCTCGAACCCGCGGGCTCAGGCAATCCACTCAGCTCAGCCTCCCAAAGGCATGGGATTACAGGCTGAGCCACCGAGCCCGGCTGAGAAAGACATTTTAGGGAGGTGCACTTGTGTGCACCCTCTCCTCCATGGGCTGACAAGTTCATCCTCCAGGTAAGAAAGCCATAAACTTGGGCCAAATCAGTAACCCTAAGGAGAAAATTCCTCATGAAAGTCCCCCAGTGAGAAAATGATTTTAAAAAAGACTTGGTTTCTTCTGAGGAACTGCATTGAGGCAACTTAATATGCAATGAAATAAGATAATTTCACCGGATACTTTTTTTTTTTGAGGTGGAGTCTCACTGTTGCTCAGGCTGGAGTGCAATGGCACAATCACAGCTCACTGTAGCCTCAACCTCCTGGACTCAGGCAATCCTTCTGCCGCAGCCTCCTGAGTAGCAGGGACTACAGGCATGTGTTGCTGTGCCTAGCTCATTTTCTTGATTTTTTTTTTTCCATAGAGACAAGTTCTCAAGTTGTTGCTCAGGCTGGTCTTGAACTCCTGGCCTCAAGCAATCCTCTGTCTCAGCCTCCCAAAGTGCTGAAATTACAGGTGTGAGCCACCATATCCAGTGTCTAGATTCTTTAATTATAAATGAGATCAACACATCACTCATCTTTCCCTTTTTGCTCTGGCTTCCAGGAAATTCAACTACTGCAGTTATATTTTTATTTATGGTTGGCATATTTGTAGACTTCTTTTTCGAGGTCTTGCCTTCCTATTTACATTGCCTTATTTCATTGTAATTTAAATGACCTCAATCTTTTTTAGACATAAATAACACAAAAAACTAAATGTGCAATCATCAAGCCTGTGAAGTGCCTCCCGGTCTCATCCAGGCAGTCTTCTTCAATGAAAAGGGCAGTCACTGACCCTCCTGGGCACCACGGCCACCAGGTGGCACCAAAGCTTCCCCACAACCCCCTCGAGCTGCGCAATTTGGTCTGAAAGCGTTTCTGTCTAGCCCGCCATTTCTTGGGTTGTGCCACACACATTCACAGTGGCTCCAATCCAAAATGCTCTGGGTTTAGTTCTAGGGACCAAGTAAAGCTGACCTAAGGGAGCCAGGGTGGACTCTTTCAGATGCTCAACTCAAAGGATCAATATTTCAAATGTTTCAAATGGGGATTGGGGACCACTGCTAACCAGAACAGGGCAGTCGGGGTGATGGAGCCAGTTCCATTTTTCTACACCACCCCGGACAACGGGAGGAGAGTCCAGGAAAGGTGTCACGGGGCACAGAAGGAGACTTTTCACCTTCATCAAGTGTTCTAGTGACTTCTGTCTGAGATGGCTATTCATAGAGAGCACACATCATCACTACCTCTAAAACAGGAATGTATGCTGACATTACTGTTCATGTTTGCTCCATCATTCATTTAGAGAAACCATATAGATATATTTTAAATAGTGACGGGGCTAGTGTTGAACTCCCAGACTCAAGCGATCCTCCCACTTTGTCCTCTCAAAATGCTGGGATTGTAGGATTGAACCATTATGCCCAGCCACTATATCATTTAAAGCCATTTTGTGACTAGACATCTGTGCTTAGAAAAAAGCCTTCAGTAAAAGTTGGAAGAGTGTACTTACATAAACTCTTTAAATTCAGGTTCTTGGCCTTTTATGAATCCATTTATTATAATTGTGACAAAGGTGTTTCCCTTGATGATCCATTTTATTCATGTCGACTTCTCATATTGTTTTCTCCAGCTTCTGCAGTATCTGATCAACTGCATTTCCAGAGAATGAAAGAGAAGCAGAACACTGCAAACAGTGAGGGGTATTTATGTCCAGATCTGGCACGTGGAGCATTGTGTCCTGGGGGAGAGAAGGAGAAGGTCACTGTTCAGCTATTCCTATGGCTATCTTGAAATTTGGATCTAAGGGTCCCTGGCCAGAACTGGCCATTGATGCCATTCTGAGGACAGAGGAGATGGGGAAGCTCTTCGGAGTTGGTTTTATTTGCTCTTAAAAATATTTTGTGCCCGGGCTGGTCTTGAACCTGCAGGCTCAGGCATTCCACTCACTTCGGCCTCCCAAAGTGTTGGGATTGCAGGCTGAGCCATCTCGTCTCTACAATAAATAAAAAATTAGTTGGGCATGATAACATGTGCCTGTAGTTCTGACTACTTGGAAGGCTGAGGTGGAAATATCGCTGGAGCCCTAGCAAGTTGATGCTGGGGTGGCTGTGAGCATGCCACTGCACTCCAACCTAGGTGACAAGAATGAGACTACAACTCAAGAAAGAAAGAAAGAAAGAATATATATATACACACATATATATATACATATATATGTATATATATTGTGGCTAGGAGTGGTATATAATATATATATATACATATATATGTATATATATACATATATATATTGTGGCTAGGAGTGGTGGCTCATACCTGTAATCCCAGCACTTTGGTGGTGAGAGGATTGTTTGGAGGTGAGAGGATTGTTTGAGTCCAGGAATTTGAGACCAGCCTAGGCAATACAATGAGAATTCATCTCTACAAGAGATAAAAAAAGTTATCTGGGTGTGCTGGTGCACGCTTGTACTCCTAGCGACTCAGGAGTCTGAGGTGGGAAGGTCTCCTGAGCCCAGGAAGTCAAGGCTGCAGTGAGCCATGATTGTGCCACTGCACTCCACCCTGACTCAAACGAACAAACAACAAGCAAACAAACTCTCGATCTCTTGCAAGAATTCTATGACTCTATTCAGGTGCTTCTTAGTTGGGAGACTGGAGAATCTGCTCATCTACAGAAAGTAGGGGAATAGAAAGATACCTGCATTTCTCCTGATTTCCCTGCGGCTGAAGATGCCAGCTAGGAGCTCAAGGTTCGTCCCAACAAAAGTAAGCATCTGGTCTCAGCTGGGAGTGCAACAGATGTCCTACGCACTCTGTTGTGACCAACCCCCTTGACCTCAGGCCCAGGGGCTCAAGGAGTAGCACACGTCAACATCCCCAATGTCACAAAATCCTCTGTGGTAGCTCACCCTCTGTCCCCACTGTTCCCTCTAATGCTCATTTTAACCACTTGAGATGACCCAAGACGATTTCTGTAGGACTTGACAGGTCAGTTGGGGAGAGACAGAGAAACATTTGCTTTCTTTAAAACACAGAATAACAATTTTATTTTTATTATTTGTTTATTGTTTGTTTTAGAGTTGTGGGGTACATGCGAGGATTTACTAGATAGGTAAGTTGCGTACAGGTGAAGTTTGGTTTTCTAGCTGGCCCTCTCTCCTCATGATAGAGGAACTGGTACCCAGTGTGTTGCTACGTGTCCCCCCAGACCCCCAGCAGTGCCCAGTGTCTGCCATACCCACCCTTGTGTTCCTATGACTAGTGATCAGGGCCTGCTTATGAGTGAGAACACGCAGTATTTAGTTCTTTGTTTCTGTAATAGTTCACTTAATATGTTGGTCTCCAGCTGTATCCAGAAACATTTGCTTTTTAAAGCAGACACTAGATGGTGTTTACTGTAGGCCAAGGTGGGTCCATGAGCAGTAATCTAGGGGGTCTTACTTGGAAAAGAGGCAGATAAGAGATGGCACATAAGACGGGGACACTTACTAACATACCTCCTTCCCTGGGCAATGCGGGGGCGGGGGATACAAGACCAAGGAGATGAGACATAGGGTTCCATTCAGTGACAAAAAACTAGGCTTCTTATATCACAGAGTCTATTCCGGGAGATAAATAATCTATGAGCCAACTTCCATGTTTTTTAATTGAACACATTTATTGAGCACCTACAGGACACCTACATCTATTACAAGGATAATACTCCAAAAGAGTCAGGACCCAAAAAGCATTGGGAGCCCTCCTGGATGAGGAAGATGCTGGTGGAACGACCAGAAATGGAAGTGAAGTCTTGGTAAATGTGGTCCTGTGACTCTTGTTGCACAGAGTGACAGCCACTTCCTTTGAGTTTTTGAGGAGCACCTGAATGAGGGCTGCAGTGGGCTTCCCTTCCCATCTCCCCCTAGTTATGGGGGGCATTTCACATCTCCTGCTTTCAAATGGTGTCTTTGGTATTTTTGAGATCACTGAGGTTGGTGGTCTGGTTTTGCTAATGATGAGCTAATTTGTTCCCTGTTCACGGGCAGCTGTATCATCACCTCTGAATTATTTTTCTCTTTCTCTCTAATGTTAGCATGTTGCTTTTCATCATCAGCGACTGACGATCAGTCACATTTCTGGGCAGGAGTTGGAGTGCTATTGGCTTTCTAAGAATCAGCTCTGCAGGAAGAAGCCCCTTCCTGCTCTGGGTCCTGTGGTTCTGTAGTCAGTGGCCTGACCCAAGTAGCCCCTTTTCTTTGCATGACACACCACAGCAGTAGTGGGCCAAAGACTTAGATTTTGGGTTGTTGACTGGGGCTGGGTATTGAATCAGCCTCAGGCAGCAAGCCTTGCTCAAGAGATGCCAGGCTGAGACCCAAATCTGGCCCGCCAGCTGCTCTTGTAAATAAAGTTTTATTGGAACTCAGCCGTTCCCATTCACTTACATTTTATCTGACTGTTTTCATGCTATAACAGCAGAGTTGAGTAAACAGACACCATAAGACTGGCAAAGCCTAAAATAGTTATCTAGCCCTTTTCAGAAAAAGTTTGCTTACTCCTGGTCCAGAATTAGAAGAGACTGTCATTTTATTCATTTAAATTAGAGTAGAATATTGCAACTGTTTGGGGTGGGACCCAAGGCTCTTGTGACAAGGACAGCAAAGACACAAGGCTTTGGCTCAAGGCTGACAGTTGGTGACGGCTGCCAGGAGAGCTGTGTTAGAAAGAATTCTGAAGCTGCATCTGGGCTGGTATGGGTACTTTCAGAGAGAAGAATGCTGCGCCTTGATTAATTTAGGCCAGGGGCATACTGGGAAATGGGCAAGGTAAACCCGCGCTCTCCTTCCCCAGTGGTAAACAGTCTCCAGGAACCTCTTGGCATTGCCCCAAGGCCAGCACTTGGCATCACCGAGGTTGGAGTTGTAAACATACCTGTACTGGGGTGGGCAGGGTTGAGATTCAAATACCATTTTCATTGTGACAGAAGCAGCCAACAGGCAGGAAAAGCCAAGGTCATCAGGTCCCAGCTCTGGCATTAATTAAAGCTCCCAAGGCAGTCACATGAGGCTCGCCATTCTCTGGGGCTTGTTCAGGAGAGCGTTTCATGTAAAGTTTCCCATTTGGGGGAAAAAGACATTTTTCTGTACAATTAGAATGCCAGCTAAAATGTTCCAAATTATTTAAAAATGATCATGGGATGTGTGACCATGTGTGTTCACTGGAGAAAGCAGAATAAACTTTGGCTCCTGTAATATATATATATGTGCATGTATGTTTGTCTAGCCCCTAGATTGTGGTTTACAAAGCCGAGGACTCTTAAGACTCCCTACTCATCATGGCTAACAGTTTTTAATTCTGTAACTCCGACAAATAATTCTTCCTTAGTGATCCAAATACATTCAGGTAGTGGGGTGGTCTCATCTGTCCCACTGAATGTGTTGCTGAAAAGCTATATGCAAAATTAGCTTTTGGAACTCAGATTCTGTTTTAAATGCACCACGAGTCTGTTACTCATGCTAAATCCTTAAAAATCACATGAACCACTTTTGTGTAAATCCAGGTTTTCAGAGGCGGTGTGACTTCAAAGTGAAAAATTACCTATAGTCTGATATATGTTTACAACTGACTTATTAAGCTGACTCTTTCTATTATAAGCAGTACTTAAAAGTTCCCTGGTAATCTCAGTGTCTATGAAGAATTCAGCAAGGTGTGTTTTATGTTCCTGGGCACTAATCTCTCATACAAGTCACTTAGATCTCTCCCACATTCAATATTTTGGCCTTGTTTTTCTTTCACACCATGAAAAATTGCCAAATAGGCTCTGGATGACTAGGCTTTCTTTATCATTTCAAATGATTATACAAAGCATTTAAACTGTATAAGCCCACTAAACCATATCTCAAATGAAGAATATTCCAAAAAAATATATTTTACAACTTAAGTTTGTTGAGAATTTATTTGCAAAAAAGGTCTATATTTTTCCACTGAACCCCTAGAAATATACCAGCTCTCAGCTAGGAAGGGCTAGGGGGCAGATGTGCTAATGATCCTGGGGAAAGATAATTAAGAACGCTGGTGCGGGGAAAGCAGGCCCCAGTCTGCGTGTCTGAGCTGGTGTGATCAGAGACCAAGAGGAGAGACTCAGATGTAGAATTCCTCCATGTCATTATCCCCAGGTCCAGCTGACCCTGGGGGTGGTGGCACATCTCTGCCAGTCTGCTCGACTTTGGGTGCATGAGGGGCCTGTGGGGAGGAGTCTGTGGGGGAGGAGGCACCAGGAGACGGGGGAGCAGCCCTGGCCATGGCCGAGGAGCTGGAAGACCCTCTGGTGAAGAAAGAGAGGGAAGCCCAGGACGCCTCTGTGGCTGCTCCGCTGGCAGCAGGCAGCGGTCCTTCCCTGGAATCCTTGTGAGTTTCCCAGCGCCTGCCGCAGCTCTCGGAAGGGAGGGGTGTTTCCGCTGTGCTGCAGAACCTGCTGGGTGCAGAGTACGCAGAGACCACAGACAGGTCTGAGGAGGACAGCCGCAGTCCTGTGTCCACGTCCGTCTCCTGGGCTCCCTCTAAGTCATCGATGGAGAGGAGGTGGCTGTGCCTCCACTCCGATGCCCTGTGCCCTGGGGCACCTGTGTTTGAAAACCACTGCGGTTCAGCTAAGGAGGTTGGGGAGGCATCTCCGGTGGGCAAACAGAACAAGGACTTGCTTCTCTGGAAAGACCAGGGATGTGTGGGGGTGCTGCTGGTTTGCCCAGCAAGTTCCTGCTGGTGCCCAGTCAGCAGGCCCACCTGGCCAGGCCCCAGGCGTGGACTGTTGAACCGGGACTGCTGGCTGCTGCCAGGCGTGTGACTCGGCGCTGAGGTGCTCGGGGAAGGAATGGAATGACGTTTCTTCTCGGAGGGGTAGTGCGTTCTGCAGGGTTTCGGAAACTTCTTGTGCACCCTTTGTGCCTGTGGAGGGACAGACAGACCATGTCAGTGAAGGCTGGGGATCATTGTGAAACACATCAGGAAACACAATCAGTGGAAGCTTCCAGCAATGTCAAGGCAATAGAGTGTTACCAGAAATGTCATCCTCCAAACTCTAGAGCAAAGCTAACGGTTAGCAGAGTCTTCAGGCGTGCCAGGCAGACCTCTCAGTCTGAGGAGCCATCTCCAAGGCTAGGGGGAGACACAACTCTCCGCCACAGTACGGAATCATAGTTATTTATTTATTTGTTTTTTGACTAGAAGTCTCACTCTGTTGCCTACGCTGGAGTGCAGTGGCATGCTCACGGCCACCATAGTATGGACCTGCTGTGCTCAGGTGATCCTTCTGCCTCAGCCTTTCAATTAGCCAGAACCATAGGTGTGCCCCACGATGCCTGGCTAATTTTTTGATATTGTAGAGATGAGGTCTCCCCAAGTTGTCCAGGCTGGTCTCGAAGCCCTGGACTCGAGCAATGATTTCACCTCAGCCACCCAAAGTGCTGCGATTACAGGCATGAACCACTGCACCTGGCCAGTATAATATTTCTTAAAGCACGCATGCCCATGGTGCTCAGGAAATTAGCAAAAAGCATCAGGGCCTGGCTGGGTAAGATAACGGAGGTAAGAATTACCATGAAATGCAAAAAGAATGCTTTAAGTGCTGATGTTTCCCTCCAAGCAAAGTGTCACAGTGTGCTCACCTGGTGGACACTTGGGGAATATTACTGATGAAAGGATGGAAGTGACCAGGATGGGATGTACACAGATCATTTCAGTTCAGGTCCGCATGGGACCCAGTTCATGTACATGTGTGATTGCTGGACACAATCCTAGGGTGGCCCACATGGTTCCACACAGCAAGTCTTCCATGATTGAAGGGTCATCAGGAGGTAAGCATTTATAACTTCTGTGAGGAGCTACTGACTATCTATTTTGCCTTTCAGGAACCGTGTTTAGGAAAGGAGCCGCTCCCTACTGACTGATCTCTCAGAGGCTCTGCAAAGCTCAGATGAGCAGTTTCGACCTGCCACACCCTTCTCCATCCTCCTTTTCTTTTCTTTTTTTGAGTTGGAGTCTCACTCCGTCACCCAGACTGGAGTACAGTGGCCGCTCCCGGCCACCGGAGCCTTCCCTGTTGGGCTCCAGTGATCCTTCCGCCTCAGCCTTCCAAGTAGCCAGAACTACAGACACGTGCTACCACACCCGGCTAATTTTTGATTTATTGTAGAGATGAGGTCTCACCAAGTTGCCCAGGTGGGTCTCGAACCCGCGGGCTCAGGCAATCCACTCACCTCAGCCTCCCAAAGGCACGGGATTACAGGCTGAGCCACCGAGCCTGGCTTCCATCCTCCTTTTCACACGCCAGTCCTCCCCATCCCAGCTGCAGTTCACCAGGAACCTGGTTTTTTGTTTGTTTGTTTTTGAGTCAAGGTCTCACTCTGTTTTCCAGGCTGGAGTGCAGCAACACTATCACAAGTTCACCATAGCCTCAACCTCCTGGGCTCAGGCAATCCTTCTGCCTCAGCTTCCCAAGTGGCGGGGACTATAGGTACATGCCACCACACCCAGCTAATTTTTTGTAGAGACAAGGTCAAGCTGTGTTGCCCAGGCTGGTCTTGAACTCCTGGTCTCAAGTGATCCTCCTGCCTTGGGCTCCCAAAGTGGTGGAATGACAAGCCACTGAGCCCAGCTGGAACTGATTTTTATTGCACAGAACTGGGGATCTGTCTTCCAATGCACATTTCCACCTGGGTCTGCTTCTCTCAGATCTTCCCTCTGGTCTGTATCTAAGCCTACAGTTCACCTCCTATGCAAAGTTTCAATTAAACAATGAGGACAGTGGGCCTGGCTTGGTATTGTATAGGATCATCTGATTTATGAGTCTCTGAAAAGAGAAAAGGGTCTTGCCTGGGGCTTACTACAAGGGCTATTTCCGGACACCCAGCAGGCTGAGTGCCTTGCTCTAGACAACAGACACTCCTGCCTCCCTGTTAGACAGGAACCTGGTTTTCCCATAGCCACCTAGGAAACTCAGCTCAATGTAATACACAAGTATTGTGTATTGCTTATGGTGAAGGAGAGGAAACTACAAGAAAGATTCAGTCTTTGGCTACATGAAACTTACATTTCATTGCAAGGATAGGCCACAAAAAGAAATAACAGAGATAAGAGAATGTGATGATAGGCCAATAAAGGGCACCGAGGGGGAGGCCATGCCCACCCCGCAGGGCAGGGGGGTTTCAGTGGATGTGGTGGGCTGCTGGGCTCCAGTGGATAGCGTGGGTAGAGGGGCGTGGCTGGGGGCAGCAGGCAGGCAAGGGGCATGCAGGGAACAGCGAGTCACTTGATTTGGTTAGTGCACAGGTGCATGATAAGCAGTGATGGAAAGTCAAGTTGGAAATGGAGTCTAGAAATCCACATACTCAGGTCAGATGTGGTGGTTCATGCCCATAATCCCAGCACTTTGAGAGACCAAAGTGAGAGGATTGTTTGGATCCAGGAGATTAAGACCAACCTAGGCAACATAATGATGTCTCATCTCTACAAAAAATCAAAATATTAGCTGGGTGTGGTGGTGGGAACCTGTAGTCCCAGCTACTCAAAGCTGCGGTGTCGTGATGGTGCCACTGCTCTCCAGCCTCGGTGACAAGGTGAGACCCCCGACTCAAAAAAAAAAAAAAAAAAAAAATCCACATCCTCATTATTCTTCTGCTGGGGTCATATTCAGACTTAATTTTGCTTCTTCTCTATGGCCATTTTTCATTGATTTCTCAGGTATTTATTTGCCCATTCCAGTAGTTTCTTAACCCTATAGACAATCTAACTGACTCGTTTTCAACCAACATTAGCCAGGGTCTTTTATGCAGAGCTTCTCTCTTTTTTTAAATTTTTAAATTTTTTTTTGAGTTGGAGTCTCACTCTGTCACCCAGACTAGAGTGCAGTGGCTGCTCCCGGTCACCGCAGCCTCAACCTGCTGGGCTCCAGTGATCCTTCCGCCTCAGCCTTCCACGTAGTTGGAACTACAGGCGTGTGCTACCACACCCGGCTAATTTTTTGATTTATTATAGAGATGAGGTCTCACCAAGTTGCCCAGGCAGGTCTCGAACCTGTAGGCTCAGGCAATTCACTCACCTCAGCCTCCCAAGGCACGGGATTACAGGCTGAGCCACGGAGCCCGGCTGAGCGTCTCTCTTTTAAAAAAAAATTTATATTTATTTATTATTATTTTTTAAAAGATGTGGGGTAAAATTCAGGGTTAGGTATACAAATGTTCTTTATACAGGTACCCTGTTGATGAGGTGTGCCCCTCCCTCCCCTGACAGTTTCCCTCAACTGCCAATCCCACCCTCTCTACCCTGGCAGTTTCCCGCTACTGCCAATCCCTTTCTTATAATATTATGTTAATTGTTCAAGGTCTGCTTATGAGTGAGAACACATGGTACTCTGTTCTTTGTTTCTGTGATAGATCACTAAGAATAATTGACTCTAAATCCATCCAAGTTGCTGCAAAGTCCATATGTTTGTCCTTCTTTATGGCTGCATAATATTCTATTGTGTATATGTATCACATTTTAAAAAATCCAGTCCAGCTTTGATGCGCAGTTGGTTCCATGTTTTTGCTATTGTGAATACAGTATGCAGAGCTTCTCAACTGTGTTTAGGCTTTTGATGAATCATTACAGGTGTGCTGAGACACCGATCTCCTTAACAAGCAGACTCCTGGACCACACACATCTTATCAGGATCAAGTTCTATATGTTCTTTGATGTGAAAAGGTCTGGAGGGCCAGGCATCGTTCATTTTGATAAGGTCTTAGCTTAGCCTCTGAGGAGTAAAAACACAACATTCGAGTTTCATAAAGTGAGCCATGATTCCGGTCTGTATTGGGCATCTGGGGACAAAGGAGGGAGTGATCCACTTTACACAGGGTGAGGCCAGGGGGAAAGGGGAAGTAAAGCTTGCCCAGGGAAGTCACTCTTGGGCTAATTCTTGGATGCTGAAGAGGTATTTGCCAGCTGCAGGACACTGGGCATAGTGCAGGGAGGGCACTCGGGCACAGGAGCAGCTTGAGCAGAGGTTGGAGGCACAGACTGGAGCAAGAGGGAGCCTGGAGGAGCGTGAGGAGTCATGGGTCACGGGCCTGAGTCACCTGCAAAGACAAGGCACCTGCACTTCGAAACCTGGAAGCTTTCCAGAAAGATGGCGGCATGGTCAGACCTGCAGCAGCAGGGTGAAGGAGAACGGATCAGATGGAAGCAGGGAGGCCACTCATTTGTCTTTCACTTCTTAAGATTTTAGACAAATGAGCCACATTTTCAGGGGCTTGCGTGAGTGCCTTCTCAATCATCAGTTTAGATATTCAGGGTTTTCTATGAATTCTCTGCCTGGCATTCTTGGTTTCCTGATTTTTTTTTTTTTTTCGAGTAGCAGTCTCACTCTGTCGCCCAGGCTGGCGTGCTGTGGCACACACATGGCCACCCCGGCGTCGACCTGTTGGGATCCAGCGATCCTTCCGCCTCAGCCTTCCAAATATCTGGAACTATAGGTGTGCACTACCATGCCTGGCTAATTTTTTATTTATTGTAGAGATGAGGTCTTGCCAACTTGCCTAGGCTGGTCTTGAACCCACGGGCTCAGGCAATCCACTTGCCTTGGCCTCCCAAAGTGCTGGGATTACAGGCTGAGCCTCCGAACCACCCTCTCGATTCTTAGAACCCTCTCATCTCCATCTGTGGTTTTTGTTTTTGCAGGCTCCACGCAGCACACTGAAACACCCAAGCTGTGCTACCATGGGCGGCTTAAGGAATCAGAGGCACACTTCAGGGGATAGCCTGATAGCCTAAGTGGTGGATTCTTAAGAAACAGGATGCAAAGTGCTTGGCATACAGGTAGAAACCAGCCAAGGCATGGTTCTCCGAATGCTCACACACTGCAAGGCCACTGTGTGGTTCAGATTAGTGCAGCCTTACGGGCATGGGGCCCAGCTGAATAAGGACAGGAAGGTTCTGAGCAGAGATGGCTCCTCCTGGGGTCTCATGCACTCATGGCTTGCTGCTATGTGCTCCACCATCCCTAGATGGATGGCCCAGTCCCGTGACCATGGGCGGTTCTGCTCCTTCTCTGCAGGGCTCTGAGCTCAACATATACTGCCTGTTGCCCATGCGGGAGCCTCAGCATGAGTGAAGAGTCGCCTCTTAGCGTGGGTCCGGAGCACCACAGAAGGCCCAGGTGTGCCTGAGAGGTGTCTTGGTTGGGTGGCTGTTGGAGAGAGAAGCCAATTTTCTTCCTCTTTTTATTTTAGTATCAATTTTTATTTATTTAATTTAAAAAAATATGTATTTTATTTTAAAGATGTGGGGTATAATTCAGGACTAGGAATATAAGTGGTCATCGTATAGGTAAAGTTTGGGCCTCCTTTTGGTCACATTTTGCTTGGTTTGAGATCAGGTATTCCTTATTGCTGTTGTGCCCCCCCCACCAGCAGTATCCATCTACTGTCAATTCCTTTCTTATAGTATTATGGCAAATGTTCAGGGTTTGCTTATGAGTGAGAACATGCGGTACTCTGTTCTTTGTTTCTGTGATAGATCATTGAGTATGATAGACTAAATCCATCCTAGTTGCTGCGAAGGCCATATTTATGTCCTTCTTTATGGCTGCGTAATATTCCATTGTGTATATATACCACATTTTAAAAATCCAGTCTAGTTTTGATGGGCAGCACAGTTGGTTCCATGTTTTTGCTATTGTGAATAGGGCTGCAATAAACACGCGTGTGCAGGTATCTTTTTTGTAGAATGTTTTGAGTTCCTCTGGCTATATTCCCAGTAGGGGGATTGTTGGGTTATATGGAAGGTCAATTTCTAGAGTTTTTAGAAATCGCCACACCATTTTCCATAGAGGTTGAACTAGTTTGCATTCCCACCAGCCGTGTAGAAGTGTTCTTTTCTCCACATCCTCGCCAGCATCTGTTGTGTCTGTTTTATTAATGATGGCCATTCTTAGGTGGTATCTCAATGTGGGACAAACCAAATTTCTCAGTCATTTGAGTCTTGGCTGAATAAGAGAGAAAATAAGCCATGAGGCTCTTTAGAGAAGGAAGTCTTTGGGTATGGAGGCTGCTTTGGGGCGAGGGTGTCAGTGTTTATTAATTAAAATGTCTACCTTATTTTTCCCAAAGGCCAATTCCCCGGATGCCCTAATGCCATTTTCTTTCTTGCTAAGTGTGCACTACTCTGTAACTTCCATCTTTGAAGTCATATTTGAGAACATGTTCTTGGTGAGTATTTTTGCAATTTGCAGCTGCATGAAAGAGGAAGTTTCTAGGTATATTGCTTTATGAGAAGCAAAAGGTCAAGGCTCCCATGCAAGGACTGCTAAGGGACATCTAAATCTTCCTGCTGTCAGGGAATAGGGCACTGGTCAAATCCTCTTAAGATCAGCACAACTGACAGAGGATGAATACTCTGGTTTCACAGAGATTTTAATGACCATGCTTATTTCACAGAAACCCATCTGTACTCTCTCTGATTTTTACCACATGATGAAGGCAGGAATCCAGACAAACACTACGTGCTACAGCTTTGAAGAGGTGGCACCCGGTTGTTTTCACTGGAGGTTGTCCATGTGCATGGTGGAGCTGCCTGCTGGGTGGGCGGAGCTTGAGGCTGGCATGGCCTGGCGATCACTGCAGGGATCCTGGGCAGTGGCAGGAGGCAGGTGCCCATGGAGCCTTCACACCCCCGGCTTCTGAGACTGGGGGCTGATGTGCACGCGAGATCTGCCTGGGCAGATCTGGCAGCATTCTCTGGCTCTGCCCAGTGGGCTTCTAAAAGTGGGTGTTGTCTGACTTACATCAACTGGCATATGCCAAGGACCAGCTTCCTTTTGTGCTGCTCCCCGGGAGTGACTGTCTCCAGTCTCTTGGGTGCTTGTCTGCTGCCCAGTAGCCTGTGGGGCTGACAACAAGTCCAGAGACTCTTCCGCAGTGGGTCTTTCCAGAGCGAAAGCACCCCTGTCCTCCTTGCAGCTTTCAGCTCCTGGAGGCTGCCTTCATGAGCTGCTCCGAGCAACAGCAGCAATGAACAGCAGCGTTTGCTTGCTTTCTTTCTCTTTGAAGTGGTGCAGGCTAGCTGCCTCACTGGAATCTAGAAGCTCCCTTCCTTGCTATTTAAGGAACTTTCTTGAAGGAACAGAATGGCGTCACATCAATTAATCTGCTTCAGGCAACCAGCCAGTGAGATCTGGTTATGTCCCTGAAGTCACCAAAAAGTTGGAATTTAGTCATTGACCCATGAGCTTGTCCTGTATCTTGGAGTATAGGGAGTTTGCAGTTGGGAAAGTGAGGGGTCTGGATGAGACCACCAAACCAAGATACTTTTCTAAGGATCTACGTTGTCAAGAGCTCATTCCCTGACATCAGGGGAGACTCTTCTCAAGTCGCTAGTGAAGGTGATTCTGCCCCTTCCCCAGAGACCCTGGCAGGATCTCAAGACTCATTCACGGTCAGGGAGTTCTCCCTCAGCCTCTCAACACCTCTTTCTGGGAAAGGACATTTGCTCTTGTTCTGTCCTTGGCAGCAACACGACCAGTGTGACAATGTCTGCCTTGTGAGCCAGTGATGAACCTTTTGACGCAGGGACTATACAAATCAGTGGCTTTCTCAAGAAAATCGGACAATGGATTCACATGAGAAATCAAATTTTTGCTCTGAAAAAAAGTCACCATAGGCTCATCCTTCATTCTCCTCTGGTGGTTTTCATATACTGAGGATACTGTTCATAGGCAAAGCCTGTGTTGTCTTTTTTTTGAATAGTCAGTATAAAGAGAAGAAGAGGATTCAGAGGAAAAGGGCAAAGTTCACTCTATAGTTTTGTTTTTTGTTTTAGAGATAGTATCTGGCTCTGTTGCCCAGGCTGCTGGAATGCAGTGGCGCAATCACGGCTCACTGTAGCCTCGAACTCCTGGCTTCAGTGATCCTCCCACCTCAGCCTTCTGAGTAGCTAGGACTATAAGTGTTTGCCACCCTGCCTGGGTATTTATCTTTTATTTTTATTTTTTATTATAAAGATGTGGGGTACAATTCAGAGTTAGGTATACAGACGTTGATTATGCAGGTGCCCTTATTGATGAGGTGTGCCCCTCCCTCCCTAGCAGTTTCCCTTAACTGCCAATCCTACCCCCCCTCCCCTGACAGTTTCCCACTACTGCCAATCCCTTTCTTATAGCATTATAATTGTTCAAGGTTTGCTTATGAGTGAGAACATATGGTACTCTGTTCTTTGTTTCTGTGATAGATCACTGAGTCTGATAGACTCTAAATCCATCCAAGTTGCTGCGAAGTCTGTATGTTTGTCCTTCTTTATAGCTGCGTAATAGTCCATTGTGTATGTGTACCACATTTTTTTAATCCAGTCCAGCTTCGATGAGCCTGGGTATTTAAAAAAATTTTTTTTGTAGAGATGAAGTCTTGCTATGTTGCCCAGGCTGGTCTCAAATCAGCCTCCCATCTTGGTCACCCAAAGTATTGGGACTATAGGTGTAAGCCACTATAAGCAAAAAGTAGACAACACCCATGCACATTTTGTAAAATCAGTGACATTTTTAGGAACAAAGTTTGCAAGTTGACAAAGAGATGCTAGGCTGCAGGGGATGGTGGTTTAAGCAGATCTTTGCAGACTGTTATTTTTCTACCTTCCTTCTCCTTTTACCATAAAGGAAGTGTAAGACTTTCCAGAAAATCATCAGTCATGGCAACATACCAATTCTACTCCTCATAGAATGGCAAGCAGTATAATTCAAGGTAAAGTAAAAGTGCTTATTCTCCAGAGTTGGTAAAAGTACAGCAGGTGACACCCATGTGCCCTGACTGGTGTCCTGCCAGGAGTTCCTTGTCCTCCCTCCCTGGCTTTCCCTTCCACATTTCTGTGAGTTATCCTCCTAAAATCCAAACCTGAACACACCCCTAGGCAAAACTCACTCCTTGGCAAACTCTACAAGACCCTGCCGACCCCTTCAGCCTGTGCCTTTTTAGAATCCTTGCTTGTGGGCTCCAGCCATGGCAATTCACCATCATTTCTAACACCCTGAGTTCTTCTGTGGTCCATGGCTTTTCGTGGTGTGCTGGTGTCTGTGTGCTTGGAGAACATCTGCCTATCTTCAGAGACAAAAGTAAAGGTGATGCTGTGATCCTCGCCTGGCCACCCAGCTTCATTTGAGAACTACACATACTCATTCATCTTGGGCATCTTCCTGAGAGTGGAAATGCCGGGCCACAGGGTGAGCGTATTGTTAGCTTTCATAGACACTGTCAGTTTTCTAGGCTGATGGAGCAACGCATAATTTCATTAGGAAGTTTTAAGTATTCCAGTTGCCTCAGCCTTGCCAGAATCTGGTGTTGTAGTTCTTTTTAATTTTAGGCATCGTGATGGGTAATGTAATTCCATCATGGTGTTAATTTGCTTTTCCCTGATGACTGATAGTACTAGGCATCTCTTTATATGTTTGCTGGCCATTTGGACACTCTCTTTGGAGATGTGCCTGCTGTCTATACATATTCTGGATTCAACCCCTTTCTCAGAGGTATGCATTGCAAAAATATCATCAACTGGTCTGTGGCTTGTCTTTGTATTCTCTTTTTTCTTCTTTTCTTTGCTTTTTTTTTTTTTTTGAATTGGAGTCTTACTTTGTTGCCCAGGCTGGAGTGCAGTGGCACAGTCATGGCTACCGCAGCCTCAATCTGCTGGGTTCAGGTGATCCTTCTGCCTCAGCCTTCCAAGTAGCTGGAACTACAGGTGTGTGCCACCATGTTTGGCTAATTTTTTTTCTTTTATTTATTGTAGAAACAAGGTGTTGCCAAGCTGTCCAGGCTGGTCTTGAACCCATGGGCTCAGGCAATTCTCTTGCCTTTGCCTCCCAAAGTGCTGGGATTACAGGCGTAAGCCACCATGCCCGGCTGTCTATGTATTCTCTTACTGATTTTTTTTTTTGAGTTGAGGTCTCACTCTGTTGCCCAGGCTGGAGTGCAGCAGTGGCACAGTCGTGGCTAACCACAGCCTCTACCTCCTGGACTCAGGCAATCTTTCCTCTTCAGCTCCCTGAATAGCTGGGAATACAGGCACATGCCACCATGCTCGGCTAATTTTAAAAAGTTTTTAAAATAGAGATGGGGTCTTGCCATGTTGTCCAGGCTGATCTCAAACTCCCAGGCTCAAGCAATCATCTTGCCTCAGACTCCCAAAGTACTGAAATGACAGGTGAGAGCCACCACACCCGGCTCCTTCTGACTGGTGTCTTTTGAAGAACAGAAGTTGTTTAAAAATTAAAGTCACTTATCTTTTTTTCCCTTTAATGTTGGTACTTATTGTTCTCTGATTTATTTATTTAGAGTTGGAGTTTTTCTCTGTCCCCCAGGCTAAAGTACAGTGTTACCATCATAGCTCACTGTAGCCTTGAGCTCCTGACTCGAGGGATTCTCCCACCCCAGTCTCCCAAGTAGCTGGGACTACAGGCATGTGCCACCAGGCCTAGCTAATTTCTTTTACTTTTTGAGGATATGGGGTTTTGCTATGTTGCCCAGGCTAGACTTGAACTTCTGGCCTTAAGTGATTCTCCTACCTTGGCCTCCCAAAGTGCTAGGATTGCAGGCATGAGCCATCATGCACCGCCCTGTGCTCTGGTTAAAAAACTCTTTGCGGCCAGGCTCGGTGGCTCAGCCTGCAATCCCGCGCCTTTGGGAGGCTGAGGTGAGCGGATTGCCTGAGCCCGAGGGTTTGAGACCCGCCTAGACAGGCGAGACCTCATCTCTACAATAAATCAAAAAATCAGCCGGGCGTGGTAGCGCACGCCTGTAATTCTGGCTACTCGGAAGGCTGAGGCGGAAGGATCGCCGGAGCCCAGCAGGAAGAGGCTGCGGTGGGCCGGGAGCGGCCACTGCACTCCAGTCTGGGCGACGGAGTGAGACTCCAACTCAAAAAAAAAACAAAAAAAAAACTCTTGGCGATCCCATCTCGCAGCCTTTCTGAACCAGGGGTGAACAACATAGAGGAAAGGAGGTTGGATTCCTGGCGACCATGGACTACTGCCTTTATGAAAGAGAATAAGCATGCAGCATTCCTAAGCCACCATTCTTTAAGTTCCCATCACTTTCAGTGGAACCTGAGTGCTCAAATTGCCTCAACAAATAAACAAGAAACAAACTTTGCAGAAATGTATGTTTATACATTTAGAGGAACTAGGTTAACTGTTCAATCTTTATTTAGTGCTGTGAAGCTTTTAGGAGCTGGGTTGACTGAACACAGACCTGCAATTATGTAAATGTTTAAACAAATGTTCACATTTGCACATAATAGGCATTCAGTAAATTCTTGAATGAATAAGCACACAAATACGTGAGAGACATGTGAGATAAAAATACATATATTTTAGGCTGACATGGTGGCTCATGCCTGTAATCCCAGCACTTTGGGAGGCTGAGGCGAGAAGACTGCCTGAGCCTAGGACTTTGAGACCAGCCTGGGCAACATGGCAAGACTTCCTCTCTACAAAAAATAAAAAAATAGCTGGGCGTGGTGGCCCAACTATAGTTGCAGCTACTTGGAAGGCTGAGGCGGAAGGATCACCTGAGCTCAGTAGGTCAATGCTGCGGTGGCTATGATTACACCACTGTATGCCAGCCTGGGCAACAGAGTGAGACTATGATGCACACACAAAAAATCTAAAATCACTTATTATCAAGGTAATTTTAAGGTCCTTACCTATGTGGTCCTTACCTATGTGTAAGCATACACACACACATATAAGTCCTAAATACCAATATATATTATTTGTTTTTAATTTTAAAAAAAGTCACAAGGACTCTGATATTTTTGGGGAAGCAAAAGTCATATCTAATGATAAAGAATAACTTTTCAAGTCAAAAAATATTTGGGGAATTGCTTCAGGGACCAGTTTAGTTTCATACAGGTTGAACACCCCTAATCCCAAAATCTGAAATTCAAAACTCTTCAAAATCCCAAGCTTTTTGAGTGCTGACATGATATTCAAAGGAAATGCTCATTGTAGCTTTTTGGATTTTGGATTTTCAATGTTCAGCTGGTAAGTATGATGCAAATATTCCAAAAACCAAAAAAGTCTGAACTCTGAAAACATTTCTGCTCCTAAGCATTTTGGATAAGGGATACTGAGCCCCTATCAGTAGTGGCTCTTAGGAAAATGTGTCAAGTATCACAGGAGATACTAAATAGAAGACTGAGCACCTAGAAGTGCTAGGAAACAACCAGGCTATTGATCAAATGTATATTAAAAAGCTATCCTGCAGGGCCCTGTGGCTGACGTCTGTAATCCTAGCACTTTGGGAGGCCAAGGAAGGTAGACTGCTTGAGCGCAGGAGTTCGAGACCAGCCTAGGCAACAAAGTGAGTCCTCATCTCTGAAAAAAAAAACCAAAAAAACCTCAGAATTAGCTGGGCATGGTGGTATGCCTATTAACTCAGCTACTTGGGAGGCTGAATCCAGGAGATCAAGGCTACGGTGATGGTGCCACTGCATTCCAGCCTGGGTGATGGAATGAGACCCTGACTCAAAAATCAAAACAAAACAAAACAAACAAAAAACCCAAAGAAGCTATACATTTAAGGAGGAACAACAGAGAAAACCACATGATATTTGAGGACTGGGTGCTGAGCTGGACAACTCTGTAAAACTGAAGGACTATCATGCCCAGCCAAGGCTTTCTCTTTGCGTAAGTTTCCCATCTTCCCCTGATTATTTATTTTTTGGTAAGATTTGTGAATTATGCTGCCTGTGGCTGTAAAAAACAGGAGTAGATGGAATTGATTTTTTTAAAATTGGGTCTCAGTCTGTTGCCCTGGCTGGAGTGCAGTGGCACAATCATGGCTCACTGAAGTCTCAATCTCTTGGGCTCAGGCGATCCTTCTACTCCCAAGTAGTTAGGAGTACAGGTGTGAACCACCACGCCCAGCTATTTTTTTTTTTAATTTTTTGTGGAGACAAGGTCTTGCTATGTTGTCCAGGCTGGTCTCGAACTTTTGGGCTCAAGCAATCCTCAATCCTCCTGCCTCAGAATCCCAAAGTGTTGGGATTGTAGGCATGAGCCACTGTACCCAGCTAGAATTGATTTTTATATTAACAAAGGACCATCAGAATTCTATTAAGTATCATTGATTTTAAGAAATTTCAAAAGAAAAATATTCCTTAACATAGTTCAGTGACCCAAAGGGGCTGACTGAAATGATTAATAATAACTTCAATAAAAAATCCCATTCTTACTTTATGTATTTGAACAATAATCAAGAGACAGGGTATTTTGAGTTTCAATTATTTAGATAATTTCTTTAATTCTCCAATTTAATTTTCTATTGCACTGAGGGTATAATGCCAGCTTGTAGGACTGAACTTTAGATAATTATTATATTCTAGCCCAAAGGATTATTCAAGTTAAAAAAAAAAATTAAGCTGATGTGGTGGCATGTGTCTGCAGTCCCAGCTACTTAAGAGGCTAAGGTAGGAGGATCACTAGAGCCCAGGAGTTTGAGACCAGCCTGGGCAACATAATGAGACCCCATCTCATTTGAAAAAAAAACACAAAACCAAAACCAAACAACAAATATATATATATAGGACACCTGACTACAATCTTAGAGATTCTGTTTAACCCCAGGTTTCTCTAGCTCAGCACAACTGGCATTTTAGACTGGACCGTTCTTTATTGGAAGAGCTTGTTATAGGTAGAAAAGAGGCCATTTTGGTTATATTAAAACTGTCATTTAGAAAAGACTTAAAAACTTGTGTTCCTTGTAATTAAGTCAGGCTGAATGTAGACGCCGTTTGAATTTAAAAGTGTACATTTTTCCTATCCTCCCCACCCCACCACTGCCCTTAAGCTGGTCTTGAACCTCTGGACTTGCGCAATCTTCTCACCTTGACCTTGTCCAATTGGCCAACTTTATCTAGTAAGCCATTGCTGGTGCTGAAGGAAAAACAGCCGACAAGCCAGACCACCTAATAATCGGGAGAGTGGTCCAAGGCTGGCAGGAGCGTGTCTGAAAGCCTGGCATGAGCATTGCCCACCTCCCCTCCATCTGTGCATACAAGGGCATCAGGCTTTTTTTTTTTCCCTATGTTTCAAAACAATTTAAAGCTATCATTTTAAATGTTGTGACTTTCCCTTCCAAATATTGCAATTGTTTGCCTCTTCCTCTAAAAAACTGTAAAAGAACATATTGAACATTCCAAAATGTTATCTAAAATGTTAGCATGACCAGAAGACTTTGTGTCACATCAGTGGTCATGTATCAGAAATTATTAATGTAAATCTTGAGTCATGCTAAAACTGCACATAGGCTTCAAATTCAGGGTGGGTGAAAGGCTATGAATTATGGGTATAAATACTCGAATGAATTTGTGTTGCTCTGAGCAGGTTTTTGGTTAAGGATGCTGACCCATCTCCCTAAAACCTGGTTATAGAGATTAATCACTTCTTTTTCTCCCAGTCTCTGTCTCTTGTCTTTGGCCACAAGAGATAGCACCTGATTGCTGTTCGGACTGTTTCAAGCTGTCCTGTGAAGATGTTTAGCAGCATGCCTGACCTCTGCCTACTAGATACCAGTAGCACCCTCCCCACCTTCCAGCTGTGACAATCAAAATTGCCCACAGATATTGCCAAATGTCCCCAGGTGGAGGAAAAATGCAAAATGCTCCCAGGTGAAAACCACTGCTAACCTTTTGTATTATGGAAACATAATCCCCTGGCATAAAAGTTGAGGGTCTTAAAGTTCTGTAGGGATTTTTTTCTTTTGTTTTTCTTTTTTTTTTTTTGAGCCAGTCTCACTCTGTCGCCCAGGCTGGAGTGCAGTGGCACTCTCATGGCTACCATAGCCTCAACCTGCTGGGCTCAGGCCATCTTTCTGCCTCAGACTTACAAGTAGCTGGGACTACAGACTTGGGCCACTACACCCAGCTAATTTTTTGATTTATTGTAGAGACAAAGTCTTGCCAAGTTGCTCAAGCTGGTTTGAACCCCTGGGTTTGGGCAATCCTCTTGCCTCAGCCTCCCAAAGTGCTGGGATTCCATGTATGAGCCAGGGCGCCTGGCGCTTCCTTATCATTTTTAAAATCACAAATTTATTTTTATAAACTGATACGTAAACCGGTGTGTGTGTGTGTGTGTGTGTGTGTGTGTGTGTGTGTGTGTGTGTGTGTGTGTGTGTGTTTAGTTGGACTCTCATTCTGTTGCCCAGGCTGGAGTGCAGTGTCGCCATCATGGCTCACCACCGTCTCAACCTCCTGGGCTCAGGCAATCCCTTGTCCTCAGCCTTCTGAGTGGCTGGGACTACAGACACGTGGCACTATGCCAAGCTAATTTTTTTATTTTTTATTTTTTTGGTAGAGACAAAGTCTTGCTGTGTTGCCCAGGCTGGTCTTGAACTCCTAGCTCAAGCAATCCTCTCGTCTCGGCCTCCCAAAGTGCTGGAATTACAGGGGTGAGCCTGATATATAAACAGATTCTTAAAAACAAAGTGCTGTTGTTCTACAAAGCTTATGACGGGGGAAAAAGAGGCTCTACCCTCATCTGAGTCTTACTCCTTAAAGCAGTGCTGTCAACAGAACTCTGCAGTAATGGAAATGTTCAATATCTGCACTGTCCAATATGGTAGCCCTAGTCTGCCAGTTTCCCCAGAGGGCACTCCCTCAATCTCTTGTCTGGGAAGGTGTTAGAAGCCAGTCAGGGAGAAGGCTAGGCTGGTGGGATTATGGTGATCCCAGAAGTGCCATACGGAATTTCACTTCTTCCTCCTGAGCTCAGTACAGCACTTCTGCCCTAGGAAGGTCCACTGGTGGTCCACCTTTCCAAAGCATAAGCTTCCATCTCAGATGGAATGGGGAAGAGGCAGCTGATCAGAGGTTCAACTGCTGTGTGTCCGTGCATGCTCCAGTAAAACTTTATCTACAAAATAGGGGGCTGTCTAGGGGTTGAACTGCTCTGGGTGCGTGTGTGTGTGTGTGTGTGTGTGTGTGTGTGTGTGTGTGTGTGTGTATGTGTGTGTATTCTAATAAAACTTTATTTATTAAATATAGGTGGTAGGCCAGATTTGGTCTGTGGTCTTTAACTTGTTGACTCCTGTCAATTGCTTTTTATATAAACTTTTAAACCAATGTTCCCATTTTACTGCCTTCTCCCCTAGGCACAGACACGGCACAAATGCTGTCTGTTTCCCGTTTAACTTGGCCATCTTCCTCCTGCTGCCTCCTTTGAGCCCAGGCCTGGAGCGTTAGTCTTGGCCACTTAGTGGCTCAGAATGATAAAAACAAAAGACAATCCATCAGGGCAGGTTTGTGGACCCTTGATCCTGTAGCGAGCAGAGGGAATGTGTTCTCCCAAAGCTAACCCACTGACCTCGCATATCCCCATGCCCCTTAGAAGGAGGCAGGGAGGAAGGAGGTCCGGTTCTGCTAAACTGGGCAACCCAGCAGGCCCCGAAGAGGGAAGTGGCTGGTCTCACAGTTGGAGCGTTCTTGAACATCAAGTGTGGGATACTTGTTACCTTTTTTGTTTTTTGGCCTGGACCTCAGTAACTAATTCAGGAATAAGTGGGCACCCATCACCACCATCTGACACAAATAAAAATGGATTCTCAAAACTCAAAGGCTGTGCTGTAGCAAGGCTGAGTTAGTCGACCATATCAGGAAAGGAACCACACCTCAACTGAGGTAACACCAGTGAGTCACGTTTACTGAGGATCTTTAAAACCCTGCACTGGACTTGGCAAGGTCATCACAGTGCCCTCCTAGCCACCCTCAGCCACCCACACCATCATCATCAGGATCAGTGAATACCAGTAATTGCCAGAAAAGATATTGGCAGAGTCCTCTTCTTTCATGAGAATGTCATGAAACCATGCCAACAGGAACAGAGATGAGAGCAGAATTTAATGTATTACATGTACCAGTACTTTGCAATCCTGCCTGCACACAAGAATCACCTGGGAGGCCCAGTGCAGTGGCTCATGCCTGTAATCCCAGCACTTTGGGAGGCTAAGATGGGAGGATTGTTGAGCCCACGAGTTTTGAGAACAGCCTGGATGACATAGTAAAACCTTGTCTCTACAAAAAAAAAAAAAAAAAAAATTAGCCAGGTGTGGTGGCACATGCCTGTATTCCCAGCTATTTGTGAGGTTAAGGCGGGAGGATCACTTGAACCTAGGAGTTTGAGGCTGTGGTGA
This sequence comes from Cephalopachus bancanus, assembly GCA_027257055.1. Classification (NCBI taxonomy): domain Eukaryota; kingdom Metazoa; phylum Chordata; class Mammalia; order Primates; family Tarsiidae; genus Cephalopachus; species Cephalopachus bancanus. Next base: position 677,843 of record JAPVLO010000196.1, read on the forward strand.
GTTGTGATGGTGCCACTGCGCTCCAGCCTGGGCCAACAAAGTGAGATCCCAAATAAAAAAATTAAAAAAAAAAAAATCACCCAGGAAACTAAAACAAAAACCCACTTCAGAACAACTGAACCAGAATCTCTGGGGTGGGTCCCAGACATTGGTTGAAAAGCTCCCCAGGTGATTTGAATTAATGAACAGCCAGCCCAGGCTGCTTCAGGCCAACTTTCTGATTTTCCTGTGAACCTAGCCAGCTTTAATCCTCTTGTTCTGGGGCCCTTGTCTATTTATATGGCTCCTGGAATTATTTTATTCGGAATAACTTTATACTAGACATTTTTATGACATATACTCTTTAAAAACCCTTCTTCTTACTCTGTGAAGTAAACTCTTGCAACCTTCCAGCTCCAAAATCCTGTGATTCTGGAAAGCTGTAAAAATAAAGACCCAGAAAATTCTACCATGTCTAATTTGCACAGAGAAAGCTGGTGGGAGAGGTGCCGCCAGCAGGGAGGAATATTGTTTTCTCTCTGTCTTACGCCCCACTGTGTTAATTCCGTTAGCACTCGCTTTTTTTCTCTTTTTATACAATTAATGTGGCTAAAGTATACTGAACATGTCCTCCCAATTAACCTGTGTCTGGAAAATGATATGGATAATGGAAATTCCAGAGAATGAGTTTCCAAGGCCACAATTCCCTCGTAATTTTTTTTTAAACTTTGTTCCTATCTGCAAATCTGTTTTAATAACAAAACTTGCTTTTTAGCCTTGAATACGCATCACTTCCACCCATTTCTGTGGCTTATATAAGTTTGCTCTTGCAGTATTATCTGGTAACTCACTTAAAACAGAACTATTGAATATATTTGTAATGCTTATGCCAGAAATACGAGGCTGCTTACTTCACAAGAGATCAACTCACCACCCACAGAACAAAGGCCCAGGCTGAACAAAAGCTCCAGCCAGCCTTCCTCAGGACACACAGACGTCACTGCCATTGTAGATTCTAAAGAGCAAAGATAGATCTAATCTTTTCCATAAATTCTGCTTAACAAGGGAAAGCACTGATTGTTGAGATGATCCTCGTAATAACAATGCCTCTACTCAGCAAGCAGAATTTAGGACAGCATCTCAAAGTTTCTTGGGTTAATAAGAAGTACCCAGGAATAGGTGGCTCATGCCTGTAATCCTAACACTTTGGGAGACCAAAGTGAGAGGACTGCTTGTACCCAGGAATTCAAGACCAGCCTAGGTAACATACTGGGACCACGTCTCTACAAAAAAAAAAAAAAATTGGCTGTATGCGGTGGTGTATGCCTGTAGTCCCAGCTACTCAGGAGGCTGAGGTGGAAGCGTTGCCTGAGCCCAGGAGGTCAAGGTTACAGTGAGCCCACTGTGGCTATTATCTAAGCAGCAGTCTTCATTATGTCCTTAGGTGCTTTCCTGGCCAAAATTAGGTGTGGGCTTTCTTGGGTGGTAAAAAGCAAGTAAAAGTGTTATATTAAAAACCAAAAAACCATCTTGGAGGTGCTTACTATTTGAGACACAGAGGCAGAAACAAAAGGACCTAAAGATGGACAACTTGACAGGTGGTCAATGAATATGTCAGCTATCTAAGCATCTTCACGGAAGTCAAGATGGGATGCAAGTGTGTTGTAAAGAATGAGTTACCTTGGGTTTGCATTTTCAGATACAGCAACAACCTCACATGTTGTCAGTTGGCCATCTGTCTGAAGAGGATCAGTCACTTTAACCTGCTGAGGACCCTAGGGCTGGAAGATGAAGCTAAGTCTGGGATTTCTGATTCAGGTTGGGTCCACCCTGGAGTTGCAGAGGGTCTTCAAAGGGATGGGCCAGATCCCCATTTCCACAGGATCAGGGGAGTCCAGAGTACACAACTTCTTGAGAACATCATGGGTGAGAGCAGGCCCCCAGCACTGGCCCACTGGTCCTAAACTCACCCAGCACAGTAGCTGGGTCCTGGAACCAGCCCCTGCTGTACCGGGAGAAGTCCTGGCTGGGATGAAACTAACCCTCCATTTGTTACTCTGGTGCGGGTCTATATCACCAGGCAAAATTCTGGAATATCAGTTGTAGGTTTTCTGATCTGTTTTTGTGCATAGAAAACAATCCAAAAGTCACTTTTAAAAATTAATACTCTGGCCAGGCTCGGTGGCTCAGCCTGTAATCCCAGTGCTTTGGGAGGCTGAGGTGAGTGGATTGCCTGAGCCCGTGTGTTCGAGACCCGCCTGGGCAAGTTGGCGAGACCTCACCTCTACAATAAAAATCAAAAATTAGCCGGTTGTGGTAGCGTGTGCCTGTAGTTCCAGCTGCTTGTAAGGCTGAGGCGGAAGGATCGCCGGAGCCCAGCAGGTCAAGGATGCGGTGGCCAGGAGCGGCCACTGCACTCCAGTCTGGGTGACGGAGTGAGAGTCCAACTCAAGAAAAAAAAATAATACTCAATTAATTAAAGTTACCAATTTCAAGTCCCATTTCCTCTTAAACTTATTGATGAGTTCAATTCACAAATCTTTTTTTTTTTTGAGTTGGAGTCTCACTCTGTCACCCAGACTGGAGTGCAGTGGCTGCTCCCGGCCATCGCAGCCTTGACCTGCTGGGCTCCGACGATCCTTCTGCCTCAGGCTTCCGAGTAGCTGGAATTACAGGCATGCGCTACCACGCCTGGCTGATTTTTTGATTTATTGTAGAGATGAGGTCTTGCCAAGTTGCCCAGGCGGGTCTCGAACCCTCAGGCTCAGGCAATCCACTCACCTCAGACTCCCAAAGCGTGGGATTACAGGCTGAGCCACTGAGCCCGGCTAATTCACAAATCTTATTATTCTATTAGTAAATCTAGCAAATGTGACCAATGAACAATTATTTTTAAAAGGACTTTTATAGTTTAATTAATTTTCCTTAGCATCTTAAGTTGCATTTATACACTTAATGTATTTTTTTCAAGTAGTTCAGCAGTCTAGTTAATAAATAAAACCTTTAAAGTACTTAAATAACTCTTATAAATCTAATCAATCATTCACCTATAAACATGGTGAATACTAAATCCTCTTAAATGTTTCAATGTTACAAATTTACTAAAACTTCACTCTTAAATCCCTCAACTGAAAAGTACAAATCTAAATCAATTCTAAACTACATCTTAACCTGGAATCACAAGGTTGACCTCTTGTTCTAGTAGGTCATACTCTCTAAAACACAACAAATTCTTGAAATACCAAACTGTTTCTAAACGTAACATTATTATTAAAATGTTAATATTAAGCAGTTTTTACTGTATTATTTCTATTCTTAATTCTAAATTTTTCTGGGATTAAATAAGTATCTACTAAGGAAATAATTATGTCATTTCAAACAGCTGACTGAGGTTGCACATGGACAGTTATTTTGGTCAGAAGGTACCCTAACAAAGAGTCTCTTTTATGGCTGTTGTTACAGGAATTCAGAACTTAAAAGGGACTAGATGCAGTGGCTCACACCTGTAATTCCAACACTTTGGGAGGCTGAAGCAGGAGGATAGCTTGAGCCCAGGAGTTCAAGGCCAGCCTTGACAGTATGGTGAGACTTCATCTCTACAAAGCACAGAAAAAAACTGCTGGGCATCGTGGCATGCACCTATAGTCCCAGCTATTCAGAAGACTGAGGAGGGAGATTGCCCGAGCTCAGGAAGTCAAGGCTGTGGTGAGCCATGATGGTGCCGCTGTATTCCAGGCTGGGTGACAGAGTGAAACTCTGGCTCAAAACCCAAACAATTTAAAAGTGTTGTTCACATGACCCAGCTCTCTGGACTGAAATCATTATCTAACTTCTCTCTACTGACAATGTTCTGCAACCCCCACTCAGAGGGGGCCTAATTTCCATCACTGCCTCATTGGCTTTGCATGTCTCTGTTTCTCTTAAGATATTTACATTTCCTCATTGGATTCTGCATATCTCTCAAGTCACTGCTGTCTCTAAAGCCCTCTGATAACCAGATGTTCTTGGGTTAACAGAAGAGAGGAGCTGGTTGGATGTGGAAGGTCCAGCAATTTGAAATGTCCCACTTGAATGTGATATGGACGGACTGACCTCTAAGCCAGCTAGGCAACCGAAGAGAGGGTTTGGGAAAGAAAGACACTGAAGCATATTGTAACTCTACTATCGACATCATTGGACTTAAGGGGATCTTGGAAAGCAATTTCCCTAATTGGCATCTGTACCCTACAACATGGTGTCCTCTTCTGGCCATTCACAGTCCCACAGGCCTCCAAAGACTGCCTCCTCCCAAGGTCCTGGTCAGACCTGTTCACGTTGCATGATCCTGCTCTCACCACCTAAGCGGCAAGGATGGGCCCCTGACCTGCAGCCGAGCCATGAAGAGGCTGAGCTGAACTCGTCAAGATGGACTCTTCTGCCTGCATGAAGACACATGCTGAAGGTGGTCACGCCAACAGCGCAGCAGGAGTCTGTGGTCATGTCTAACACAGAAAGGATTAGTTCTGACTTTCACTCATTTCCTCCGAGGAAAGGGGGGTAAAGATCTTTTTACAACATCAGAAGAAGGCTATAAAATTGTTTCTTCACTCAGTAATGACCAAGCCCCAGAAACTTCCTCCTTGATCCTGTTAATCATTTCTTTGGTCATTATCATTACTCCTTTCTACAGCCCTTTCAAAGGATGGAGATGAGGATTGAATTTTGCCCCTTAAGATGGAGTGTTTTAATTTATTGGTTGTCAGGAACAGAAACCCCACTCGTACTATTAATTAAGGAAGATATGGCCAGGTGCAGTGGCTCTCGCCTATAATATCAGCACTTTGGGAGGCTGAAGCAGGAGGACTGCTTAAGTCCAGGAGTTCGAGACCAGCTTAGGCAACACAGTGAGACCACGTTTCTACAAAAAAATAAAAATAAATTAGCTGGGTGTGGTGGTACGCGCCTGTAGTCCCAGCTACTCAGGAGGCTGAGATAGAAGGATTGCTTGAGCCCAGGAGGTTGAGGCTGTGGTGAGCCATGGTCATGTAACTGCGAGACTAAGACTCCAACTTAGAAAAGAAAAAAAGAAAAAGAAAAAGAAGGAAGACAATGTACTAAGGGAACACCCACAACTGCAGAAACACAGCTGGGCCATAGGGTACGTGGAGCTAAGGATTCAGAACAAGTCCTGTTCTTTCTCTTCTCTGGTCTTCTCTCTGCCAGTCAGCACCATTCCTCTCTCCCAGGGCAGGTCAGCTTTCTCTCCCTGGGTGGAAAACACAGCTGCTGACCACTCAAGTTTTATATGTAGAGCTCTGGCCACCTGGAGGGGACCAACTCTTCTTTCTCAGTATCAGTTCTCAATGCCAACATGTCAGTCGGTACACAGTCTGGACACGTTGACTATGGCTAGGGAGGCAAGTTGGGGTTCCTGTAACCTGGCACTTCCATGTGAATGTGGGAAAGGGCTCTTGACAAAGGCATCCTGGGGAGGGAGCCCTTAGTTGCCCACAACATGGAGTGCATCAGTGCTGAATACTAATGGAAGGACAGCTTAACTGCTACGCTCAGGTCTCTGCTTAGATGGCTCAACAGTAGTTGCGTCTCTTAAACAGCTAAATTACATCTCTCCTCCACACTGCTTAAATGTCTTCTGAAAGAAAGGAGAACACTTTAAATAATGATTTACATGAATGCTATGTGACAACCCGTGAAACCTAATTTGTTGGAAATGTATAGGAAATGAACAGAAGGCAATAGCCTGATCATTTTTTAAAAATTTTAATTTGTATTTTTGATTCAGAGGGTGCACATGCATGTTTGTTACGTGGCCATGTTGGGTAGTGGTGGGGATTGGGTCTAGCCTAATGATTGAGGTGTGGTTTCTAAGCATTTGCTTTGCTCCTTGATTTCAGGAAGTTATTCCTCTCTTTTGAGGTCCACGGGAGAAAAATTGATTTGCTATTTCCTATGACAGATATTTCAGAAAAGCAATGCATCAGGATCAGACTAAAATGACAAACATTAAACATTTTTCAAACCCTGTATATGTTTTGTATAATATCTATTAGCCAAAAGCAGAAGAACACATGTGAAAATAAATATGCTTATCTTTCCAAAGGAGGTATGTCTACATGTTCCTGGAAGTTTTTTGTTTGGATGAGTGAGTCTTCACATATATGAGGACAATCATTGCTTGACACAAGTAACTAAAAATCCCAGGCTTTGAAGGTTCAATAAACAGTGTTCTTTTTTTTTTTTTTGAGTTGGGGTCTCATTCTATCGCTTAGGCTGGAGTACAGTGGCATGATCACAACTCACAGCAGCCTTGACCTCCTGAGCTTAGGAGATCCTTCTGCCTCAGTCTCCATGTCCTGCTAATTTTTTTTTTTTTTTGTAGAGACAAGTTCTCACTATGTTGCCCAGGATAGTCTGGAACTCCTAGGCTCAAGAGGACCTCCCTCCCCGACTTCCCAAAGTGCTGGGATTATAGACAGGAGCCATCATGTCCAGCCAACAGTGTTTTGATAAACAGAATTAGCCTCATATTACAAGTTTTAAAAGGCAGGTTGACTCCATTTTCCGCCATAGACTCTTCTACCACACTATATAATTTTTATTACATCTATTGTTTATTATTCGCCTCTTCCTGCTAGAATATAATTTCACCAGGGCAGAGACCTTGTGTTTACTGATGTATTTATTCTGAGCTCACAAAGCCTGGCACAGGACAGACACTCTATAAACTGGTTGAATGAACAACTGGTTAAATTCAGGCATGATATAAAGTCCTCACGACCTAAAGATTACAGGTCTGGGTTGATGTCAATGATGACTACAAGGATTAATCACAGTAGCAGATTCTGTGGCAGGACTTTCCTTATTCCCAAGCATCAACATGAGGACCCCATGTGAGCAGAAGCCAAGGGACATAGCCACACAGGAGGCAGGGTCCCCCTTCCCAAGCAGGTGGCCTTGTCTTCTAGAATAATAAGGCTCAAATTTTTTGCCCTGGCGTCTTCCATTCCTGCTTACAGGTATTTTTTTCTCTTTCATTTTTTTATTACACGAATAATAGCATCCTAAAAAATTTAGGAAAAGCAGGCATATACACAAAAATAATTAAATTATAACTATTTTGAAATTTCTCTTCTACCAAATGCCATATTTTGGTATATAGTGTTTCTGATTTTAACTTTCATTCTGTATATACAAAGAGCACCATTCTCTCAGAATGAATCACATTACACATATTTTTCTATAAGTCAGAATTTTTTAATCAGTTAATACATCTTGAACTGCCATTCAAATAATACAGATTTAAATGGTTGTAAAAGAAAAACTGCATGATTATTCCATACTGTAAAAATGACGCTATCTTATTTGGCTTCGGTTATTTCCCATATTCTCTATACTTGCAGCTTACAAGTGTTAAGACAATCGCTATAAACTTGCAGCATGGTTACTGATAAGTTGTCAGTCTACGCGGCTCATAATGGGCCCCATCACCTTCCAAAATCAAGCTGTCAAGTTCTACCATAGACACATACCTGCAGATGCAGCCTCAGAGCATTACTGACTCCCTGCTAACTGAACTGGCTTTGGGGTTGGAGGGGTGGATTCCTGGTCACTGATGCATACTAAAATTACAACTTTATGTACCTACTTTAGGAGGTGTTATCTTTTACCTAGCATATGATAACTTTTATAGAATCAGAATAAAATCTGGCAATATGTATTCGGTGGGCTCCACAGGTGATGTATTTATTCTGAGCTCACAGAGCCTGGCACAGGGCAGGCACTTTATAAACTGGTTGAATGAACAACTGGTTAAATTCAGGCACGATATAAAGTTCTCACGACCTAAAGATTACAGGTCTGTGTTGATGCCAATGACGACTGTAAGGATTAATCACAGTAGAAGAATCTGTGGCAGGACTTTCCTTATTCCCAAGTGTCAACATGAGGGCCCCATGTGAGCAGAAGCCAAGCCACACAGGAGGCAGGGCACCCTTTCCCAAGCAAGTGGCCTTGTCTTCTAGAGTAATAAGGCTCAAACTTATTCAAACAGTATTCACCATTCTAAATCCCCAAAACTATACCTAAAGATGGCTGAAAATATGTGTACTGTTCCTCACGTATAAAACTTTTCAAATACCCAAAAGTGTTGAAAGAATAGAACAAGGAATATTTCTATACCCACATCCTAGATAAAATTATTTTGTCTTATTTATTATTATTTTTGGAGTCAGGGTCTCCTGTCACCCAGGCTGGAGAGCAGTGGCAGGATCACAGCTCACCATTGCCTAAATCTCCTGGGCTGAAGGGATCCGCCCTCCTCAGCTTCTTGGGTAGCTGGGACTACAGGTATGTGCCACCACAGCTGGCTATTATTTTTGTAGAGACAAGGTCTCACTATGTTGTCCAGGCTGGTCTCGAACTCCTGGACTCAAGCAATCCTCCCTCCTCGGCCTCCCAAAGTACTGGGATTATAGGCGTGCCCAGCCTGCCTGTGTCTTATGTTTAAAATCTACATATATATATATAATCATTTATCTGTATGTATATATGCATGAGAATAAGTATATGTAATAGAATCTATGTAGAGTGTTTTGCTGAACCATTTTAAAGTAATCCAGGCCCAGTGTGGTGGTTCAGCCTGTAATCCCAGCACTTTGGGATACCTGAGGCAAGAGGATTACCTGAGCCCGGAGGGTTCAAGACCAGCCTGGGCTACAATAAATCACAAAATTAGCTGGCCATGGTGGCGTGCATCTATAGTTCCAGCTACTTGGAAGGGTGAGGTAGAAGGATCGCCGGAGCCCAGCAGGTTGAGGCTGGGGTGGCTGTGAACGTGCCACTGCACTCCAGCCTGGGCAACAAGAGTGACACTCCAACTCAAAAGAAAAAAAGAAACAGAAAAAGAAAAAAGAAAAGAAAGAAAGTAATCTGCAGCATCTTCTAAGAATGGGTTATATCAATCTCATGTATGGGACTGAGCTGGGCACATGTTCCCATCCTTGTCCCAGGGAGGAAGGTGCTCTTCTCTGGTCTGAGGAGAGGCCCCTGAGGCTGGGAGGCCCTGGGCAGCCACAAGTTCAGTGAATGGTGGAGCCACTTCTGTGTATTTGCATCCTTCCTGGGCTACTATTTGCTCTGTGGCTGGAGGCAAGTGGCTTAGGGGCTCTGTTGATGATGGTGACAATGATAATAATAATCATCACCCTAGGCATCTACTTTAGAAGTAGAGAGGCATTTGTGTTATCTTTTACCAAGCATAAGGATAGCGTTTATATATTTTGAAGAAAATCTGGCAATGTGTATTCGGTGGGCTCCACAGTGGGACCCCCAAAACTATTCCCTAAAAATGGCACTGTTTTCCAATGTATAAAACTATTCAGAGCACCTACATCCTCTGTCTATACTTTACTCAGTTCATCCCATGACCACTTGGCCTTGACTGTGTTGACCTAGCCATGTGGGAACTACACTTCCCAGAAGTCTCTTCCCTGCAGGACTGTGTAGGGTTGACAAGAGAGGTAGGAATGCAGGACTTGCCATTTCTTGTACTCCGAAGCTTGGAGCAGGGCTGTGGCTGAGCTGCTGGCTCATCCTGTTGGCACGAGGCCACTCCCAGGCCTGCGGCAACCCCAACTCTCACTGCATCTCTGTTTCCAGCTTCTTCTGGTCCTGGGCAGGTGTATTTTAGGCCCAAGGCTAAGGGTGCCACCTCCTCCTCAGGTTACCACATCACTGAAGTTGAGGAGAGAGTGAGAGCCGTGGGTACCAGTACACCCTTGATCTCCCTGACTTCCTCCTGGCCCTCTCTCTTTGTTGGTGGCCGAGTTGGGATATTGCAGGCCCAATACCAGAAGCAGTCTTCTCTGCTCCCCTGATTGTGTGCGGTCCTTAGACTCGATCACTTCTCAGCCTCTGAGAGCCATCCTATGAGAAACTTACTTGTGTTACCACCATTTTATAGATAAAGAAATGGAGGTAGAGAGGGAGAGTAACTTGCCCAGTTTGTAGAGCTAGTATCTGCAAGAGATGGGATATACAGGCAAATCGTGGCTCAGAGGCAAGTCTTTGGATCATCATTTTTCAATATGAAAAATGGGAAAAATAATTCTTAGCGTTCAGGGATTAAAGATGATGCATACAAAATGTCTGGACCATGACAGGTACAGATATATACTTAATAATGGAAGCCACTGCTATAAAGATACAACTGTGTACATTTTTTCTGCTTTTGATTTTGTTTTTGAGATGGTATCTTGCTGTGTTGCCCAGGCTGGAGTGCAGAAGTTATTCTCAGTTGCAATCAACAGTTCACTACAGCCTCAAACTCCTGGGCTCCAGTAATCCTCCTGTCTCAGACTCCCGAAAAGCTGGGACTCCAGGTACACATCAATGTGCTCAGCAGATGTGTACAATTTTAAGGCTCTCTCCAATTTCGGTTAGGCATCTTCTCAAAAAGTATAGCCCACAGAGGAGGAACTGACAGACAGGCAGGGCTGAAGTCCCTGAGAACACAGAGAAGGATCTGTGCTGGGTCGGGTTTTGAGGGACCCCATAGGATAACAGATACATGGACACCTGGCAGAGAGAGAGGGTGCCTTGTGGGTCAACCCACATAGCTGCTCCTGTTCTGTCACTCTAAGGTTTTATTTAGGCTGATTCTAAATAAAACCTTAGAGGCTGAGTCTCACCCTGTTGCCCCTTCTGGACTCTGGAAAATGGCAACCAGGGGCACTCAAATCGTGTCCCAAAGCAAACAAGAGAGAACCTCTGGCTTAAAACACCAATGCTCACAGTTACAAAAGGCATCCGTCACCCTTGTTCTTGGCTGAAACACATTTAGGAACCTTCCACAAAGTCACAGCGGAAGATCATTTACTGTTATTTTGAATGGTTCTCCTAAAAAAAAAAAAAACCTAGTGAGATACAGCACCCAGCAAAGTTTGGTGTTAGATCTGGATATTTTTTTAAATCAAAGAATGAAAACTGTGTGTTTTTCTTTCTGCTCTGGCTTCCAGGAGGCTCAGCACATGACCCCCAATTCCTCTCTCTGTCCTTGCTCTTATCTACTTTCTAATCTCTTAGGACAACTATCCTGCCATGTATATATTTACTTAATTTATTTTTAAGAAATAAGGTAGTATGTCATTTATAAAGCCAAATACAGACACTAAGAAGTACTGAAGAAATAGAAACTCCACAGCATTATTTGAAATTTCCCATACGTAGAAGCGTAGTGAGGGGATGCCACTGACTTGTTTCCTTTCCAAAGCAGCCTGGAGGGCTCAGTGTGTCGGGAGGAATACTGGCTTGTTTAACCAGGTTTCCCGCCTACTTACAGGTCACGGAGTCTGAAGCTCATTTAGCAGAAGGGCCACTGGGCCCCCACTGAGAGGCACACCCAGATGGGGCCTCATGATTTGTTTATCACATCATGCTCCAGCCAGGGAGACATGAAGCTCTCATCCCTGGCAGGGTCAGGGGAGAATAGGCATCTTCAGGGATATGGTGAGGTTCAGGCGGACAGAAAGGTGGACAAAGAGGTTGAGGGACCATTCAGGCCCTTTCTGGCCAGAGCAGGACTGCCCAACTCACTGTCTCCATCCTGCTCTGGGGAATGCACACAGAAAACATACTGTCTGCCTGCTCGAGAGTTGCTATTGACTCCTGGGCAGGGTTGGTGTCCTGGCAGGCAGGCAACCATGGGCTTTCAGAAGCAGATGGCATAGCACCCTGCAGACCAGGCCTGGAGGCAGTCCAGGCTGACTGAGGCCTTGAGTCCTTTCTGCCTCCCTTCAGGGCCAGCCTGACTGCCCTTCCCACCCTTGGCCTACACAGCAGAGGGAGGTGTCACAGCCAGAGGCCTCCTGGTGGGAGACTATGGCTCTCCACTAAAGGCAAGCAGCCTGCTGGTTATCACTGACTCAGCAGAGGATGTGGTGGGCCTAGAAGCCCAACCATGGCCTGGGTGGGTGCTTCCAAATGTCTGTGGCCAGTCAGTGCTTGCAACATGGCTTTTTTTTTTTTTTTTTGAGTTGGAGTCTCACCCTGTTGCCCACACAAGAGTGCAGTGACATGATCACAACACACTGCGGCCTCGAGTTCCTGGACTCCTACAATCCTTCCACCTCAGCCGCTTAAGTAGCTGGGACCACAGGTGCACACTCCTATGCCTGGCTAATTTATTTTTATTTTTGTTTTTTGTAGAGATGAGATCTCGCTATTTTGCCCAGGCTGACTTGAACTCCTGAGCTCATGTACTCCTCCCACCTCGGCCTCCCAAAGTGCTGAGATTACAGGTGTGAGCCGCGGTGGCTGGCCTGGCACTACCCTTCTAAAGCTGATGTTTCCTGAGAGCTGCTGTGAGCAGGTGCTGAGACAATTGATGTACATACCAGCTAGACTCACATTTGCCTGCCTTCAAACCACCTCGGGAAGAAAGTGACTTTTGAGCTGACAAAAATCCAAACTAGTATAACCTAGACTCTTGGGTGGCAAAGTTGGAGTGGAGTACCAAGAGGGAGACAGAGATGTTCTTCACATAAAGTGCCAGAGGTCCAGAGGGCCTAGGCCTCATTCTCCCAGGGTGAAGCCAAGAATCAGGAGGAACTTCCCTAAAGTGAAAGGAATGTTTGACATTTCATCTGAATGGGTGAGAGGCTGTAGCAGGAAAGAGACAACAAACCAAAAGACACTTAGCAAAAGGCTCTTTTCCTACATTTTGGGGGGATAAATGAAGAAGAAAAAGTATATATATAATTTTTAAAATATATTTTTAAAAGAAAATTGACCTATATAGCTCACATGACAAAAATAACTGAAAGAAAATGTACCCAAATGCTGTTTGTGGCAGTACCATGAGTAATTTTTTTTAACACATTGTCTAACTTCTAAAACTTTCTTTTTTTGGTAATTAGCTTTACTATTTTCTAATAAAAATGTAATTAAAATAATAAAAAAAGGACAGCATGAAAACATCAAAAGAAGGCTAATTAGAAGCTAATAAGGGGGCGTTGGGATCGGCAGTGGAGGGAAACTGCCAGGGGAGGGAGGGGCACATCTCATCAACAAGGGTACCTGCATAATGAACATTTGTACACCAGCTCTGAATTGTGCCCCACATCCTTAAAATTAAAAAAAAATTTTTTTAATAAAAAAAAAGAAGATAAAAAATATATTAACATGGAGGAACATTCACTGGAATCTGAGTTTCTGGTCTGGTGCCTTAAGGGTAGGCCACCTGACCAAGCAGTCTGGTCATCAGGCACATAGGATGTGGCCTCTGCTCTGTGGGGCCTAGAGTCCAAACTCCCTGCTGCTGCCTCCCAGAAGGCACCTGGTATGGTCCTCCGGTTTCCCTGGGCCTGGGGGCTGTCCCTCTAGAGCAGCACCCCACTTCCCATGCCGTGGCTTGCACGTATCAAACCACATGGAATGATCTGGACCGGCTGTGAACTTGGGACACAGGAACCCTCTGGTTCATCCTTGTGCCTCTCCAGTACGGGTATGGATGAAAGGAGCTGTTCAAAACGTTTGCTGGCCTAAACAGCATCTGAAAGTGTTGGACTGGCCATTTTGTCTTTGTTTTTTGAGTCAGTGTCTCACTCTGTTGCTCAGACTGGAGGGCAGTGGCACAATCACGGCTCACCACAGTCTCAACCTCCTGGGCTCATGGGATCTTCCAGTCTCAGCTTCCCAAGTAACTGGTACCACAGGTGAGTGCCACCACACCCAGCTAATTTTTTTATTTTTATTTTTGTAGAGTTGAGGTTTCGTCTTACTATGTGGCCTACGCTGGTCTCGAACTCCTGGGCTCAAGCAGCCCTCCACTGTGGCCTTGGACTGGCCATTTCTGGCACAGTTTACTCACTGGCACAGTGTTGATATTCTACACAGCCTGCAGCCCTGTGTCCCTCAGGACAGTCCTGCCTGCTGGTCTCTACCTGCTACATGTACAAACAGTAGCACTTTCTTCCAGATCTCCCACCAAACCTGACCCTTTGAAAGCACAGTCCTGGACACACCAAAGTAAATAGGCTAAGCGAGACTGGCTAGCCAAGAAGGAAAGCTGCTCTGAGGCTGAGTGCAGAAAACACTGCTTAAAATTTCTCACTTTCATCCTCCACCTCGAAGATCTAATTCCGAGTCCCACCAAGGCCTGTAATCACAGTTTGCTACTTTATTTTTTCCTAAAATAAAATGACTTCCTTCCAGGGCTGAGAAGCCTATGATGTCACACATCCCTTCTGCAGGGATACCAAACACAGGCGATGCTCTGGGAAGTGGTTTTCTGGGGGTGGCTTTCAGTCACTCTGGATAACCCACACAGATGAAGTAACCCAGTGTAGACAATGTGGTTGACTGAAATAGCGATTTTCTTCAGAGTCTAGACTGGGTGGTTAGTGAGCCCAGTGCGGGTGTAGTAAACCAACCTGCTGACCAGTTATGAGCCTCACCTCCCCAGGTCCAGGGTCCTTCTGCCCAAGCCCCATAGTCAGTGGCCTGCTGTTCATAGGGCGTCTTCCTGCCCCTTGGATCACTGCACACCTGTCCTGAAAATACCAGAGACCAAGGGGAAGGAAGAGACAAGCCTGTGATTACTGAGTAGCTGCTGTGTATCAGGCATTGGGCTTGGGTTGCTAATGCGATAAAACCAGTTTGAGGAAGATTTGCTCACTCTCCTGATACCTCTTGCAACTTGTATTCTTATGTTATGTATCAAGCTTGCTATTAATTATAACAAACTTTAAAAAGTAGCCATGGCTGGGCATGGTGACTCACACCTGTAATCCCAGCATTTTGGGAGGCTGAGGTATGAGGATTGCTTGAGACCAGGAGTTCGAGACCAGCCTGGACAACATAGCAAGACCCTGTCTCTACAAAAAGATAAAAAAAAAGTCAGCTAGGCATGGTTGGCATGTACCTGTAGCCCCAGCAACTTGGGAGGCTGAGGTGGAAAGATCACCTGAAACAGGAGGTTCAGGCTGCAGTGAGTTGTGATTGTGCCACTGGACACTCCAGTCTGGTCAACAGAGTAAGACCCTGACTCAAAAAAAAAAAAAAAGTCATGTCTTTTGGTGGTGGAGACCACCTGACTCTGGGACATCTGCCTTTGGTATGCTGTGTCTGGCAGACGTGTTTAGGAGGCACAACTGCAGCAGTGCCTGGAGCTGGCCAGAAAGGAAGAATCTCATCCAATGGCCCAGAGTCTCTGAAGGCAGGCCTGGGACTCTGGTTTAGACAGGCTGTTCAGGTGGTTTTCATGCCAGGAAATGCCAGGTCCTTACCAAGATCATGAGTCAGCCGTGCCTCTGCCCTTTCCCAGTCCCGCCACTCTCCGTTGGTAACACTGGAGAGCGAGCAGTTCTCTGATCTACACCTCAGTGTGTGCATCTGCAAAATGGGGATAAGAATGGCCTCCAGCTCATGGAAATACCGAGAGGTTTAAGTAAGACACTACAGCGCACTTCACCCAAAGCATGGACCCTACCAAGTGCATAATTAATATGAGTTATCACATCATTTTTAGTTCTTTGGGGAATTCTTGCCTGCTTGAGAAGCTGGCCAACTGGAGATGGTCTGTCCCAAGAAGCAGAGGTGCCACGCCAGGAGGGTGGACCACGTGCAGTGTGTCTCTGGCCTTCCCAGAGACAATGGCTGGCCCTCCTCTGGGAGAAGGGGGCTTTTCCCATGACCCCAGAGTTGGCCTGGGGGAGAAGAGCTCCATCAGCACAGCCACCATTTTTTGTGTGGATGGGAAGCTGGCCCACAGGGCTTCTGGCCTGGCATGAAGGGTGGGGGTAGGGCATGGGATGATCCCACACATCTCTATGTTTGTTTTTTTGGGGTTTTTTTTTGGTGAGTTGGAATCTCACTCTGTTACCCAGACTGGAGGGCAGTGGCCGCTCCTGGCCACCGCAGCCTCGACCTGCTGGGCTCCGCGATCCTTCTGCCTCAGCCTTCCAAGTAGTTGGAATTACAGGGGCGCGCTACCACGTCTGGTTAATTTTTGATTTATTGTAGAGATGAGGTCTCAACAAGTTGCCCAGGCGGGTCTCGAACCCGCGGGCTCAGGCAATCCACTCACCTCAGCCTCCCAAGGTGCGGGATTACAGGCTGAGCCACCGAGCCTGGCTATCCCACATATCTTTACTTTCTGCCCTGGCCTTCAGTGACTGGGGGTTGTGCTCACAGCCAGTCACCACGGCTTGAGCAGTTCTCCTTCCAGACATCCCTGACATAGTCTCCTCCTCTGTGTCCCACTGTGGGGTCCTCCTCGCTCTGCACACACCCCAGTCACCATCCCCCAGCCACCTGCCAAGGCTCTCCAGCATTGTATCAGCCTTCCAAGTACTCCCTGCCAGTCCGAGTCCCCCACCTCCCCACCTTCCCTCTCTCTCCTTCTTTTATTCTCTCCACAAACATGTCCTTGGTGTCTAACATGTGCCAGGCAGTATTAGAGGCTCTAGGGAGACCGGAATGGGCCCAAAAGACAAAGTCCCTGCCCTCAACGTGCCTGTCTCTGGTGGGGGACGTGGCCACACCTGTGATGTGTCCGTCTACACCGTGCCAGCAGCTGACAGGGCAAGAAGAACCCAGTGCGGTGAGAAGGACGGGCTGCCAGGGCCAAGGGAGGCTTTGCTCGTGAGGGAACCCTGAGGGGGACCTGCAGGGGTGAGTGAATAAGCCTGTGTTTCTGTGGGGCGGAGATCAGGTGGAGGGGACAGCGGGCACAGCCTCAAGGCAAGTGTGCCCTGGCATTTAGAGGGGACCACAGGGAGGTCAGGGTCGGAGCAGAGTGAGGGGGCAGAGGCAGGAGGTCACAGGGCCTGACGTGCCACCGTGAGGAAACTGGTTGACTCTGTGGGATGGGCAGCCACTGGTGGGCTCTGAACAGGGGAGTCACATGGTATGACTTATGTTGTAAAAGGACCCTCTGATCGTCCAGTGGGGAAGTGGCTACAGGAGCTGAGGGCAGAAATAAGGGGACTGGTCAGGAAGCTGGTGAGGAAACTGTGGTGACCCAGAGTCAGCGGTGGTGACTGAAGTGGGGGGCTACAGCTGGGTTCTGCACGTGTCCCAAAGTGGAGCAAACAGGGTCTCCAGAAAGAGGAGGGCTCAGGATGACGCCAGTGTGTCTGGCCTGAGTAACTGGAGAATGGTTTATCCCTTCCTGAGTTGGTTCACCAACAGGTATGGGAAGGATGGCAGCACAGAACCCAGACCACTGCTCTGGCCCTGCCCTGCCTGGGCCTTCTTCTGCCTTCTGTGCTGTCTGCTCCCTGGGGCTCCCCTGAGCTCCCTGGACCAACACCCACCCTCAGCTCAGTTCAGGAATTGGCTCTTCTGAACAGCCTTTTGTGACCATCTTCTTATCAGTACTATTCAGTCCACCTTTGTGGGGAACAGCTACCATTCCCGGGTTCGTTGGGTGCCGACTGAGGGGCACGCCAAAGGCATTCTTTCCATGTGTCTGAGTAACTCTGCAGGGGAAGAATGATCATACGAAACTTTCAGGTTGGGAGAGGGAGGTTCCCAGCACAGTGGATCACATCCCTGGCCACTCCTCAGGTTAGTACAAGTAGATTCAACCGATGCACATCTGACTCCGAAGCCCATGCGCATCTGCTGTCCTGGATGAGTTTTTAAATCACGGCACCTGGAACACTTTGTTAGGTTTCCCTGGTTTACATGTCTGCTGCATCCACTGGACAGCGAAAGAGGGTGCCTGGTATAGGAGGCTGCCCAATAACTCAGACAGAAAAGGCTAGAGAGAGTTGGGGACCCACTGGAGAGCCCAGTGATGACTCTCACTCCTCTACCCACCACTCAAACTCATCATTTTTTGACAATCTAGTAGTTGAGACAGATGGTATATAAGTAAGCAGATAACTATACAAGAGAGTTAGTATGGGTTGAATTGTGTTCCCTCAAAATTCATATGTTCAAGTCTCAAGTCCTAATAAGCTCAGAATATGATCTTATTTGGAAATAATGAGTTGTTGTAGATATAATTAGCTAGTTAAGTTGAGAACATACTGGAGAAGGTGAGTCCCTAATTCAATATGACTGGTGTCCTTATAGAAAGGGAAATTTGATGGCTGAGGATGGTGGCTCATACCTGTAACCCAGTTCTTTGGGAAGCCAAAGTGGGAGGATCACTTGAGGCCAGGAGTTCAAGACCAGCCTGGACAACACAGTGAGACCTCATCTCTACAAAAAATACAAAAATTAGCCAAGCATGTGGTGCACATCTATAGTCCCAGTTACTTGGGAGGCTGAGAGGGAAAGATTGCCTGAACCCAGGAGGTAGAGGCTGTGGTGGGCTGTGATCCTGCCACTGCCTTCCCCAGCTTAAGTGAGTCTCTGACTCAAAAAAAAAAAAAAAATTATACCTGAAAATGGCATTTATGAAACATATACTGTTAAAGAGACTGGATGAAAAGTCATACTCTCAACTGCCTCTCCCCCCATGACCTAAACAGCTTGATTTTGCTAAAGACTGAAACAAATTTTTACTTTGGAAAGTAACTTTGAGATAGACTGTGCAGACCTCATGCTAGAGTCGAAGGCTATTCAGTGCAGTAATATGGTTCAAATGGCCATACCAAGAATTCTGAGAGTTATTTGTCATTTCTGACCATGCTAATTTATCTCCTTGACATTACTATTTTGAACAAAGGCCTGCATCACTGAGTCCCAAGATACAAAGTATGCTTTCATACTTTGATGCTCCAACTTCAAAACCTGCACCTGTATAGATTTTCTAACCATTTAAACTTGTGGATCTTCTCTGGAATATTCTTTCCAGGGTTCCTCTGAGCAAAGCCCAGGCCAAACTGTCATACCATGCCCTTTCATTTATGTTATTAGAGGGATCAAGAGAAAAAAAAAAGTACTCAAATTACTGCAAAAAGAAGTCACTTCAGGTACACCTACATTGACTTTGGTCTTTTAGCACAAATGAAATAACTTTGCATTTCACTAACTTTTACTTGATGAAACTGTATTATATTTTGCATAAAGAACTGGCAGTATTCAAACACAGAAGAAACATTTTTCTCATATTTCTAAAGGGATTATAGAACAAATGCTAGCATTCGGTTTACTGAATTATAAAGCAATATTACTTAGCTTCTTATCTGCATAGTTCAAGAGGAAATCTGAAAATTATCTAGTTCCTATAAATAGTAAATATCTCAAGGTGACCTTTCTGAATCAGTTTGAACCAGTTATGTGATATGTGCCTAATTCTCACTTCATTTCATAATATGTGGATTACAGTTCTGGTGCTTAAAGCCAAAACCAACAAAAATATGAAACATTACCTGAGATTCAAGCAACCAGTCAGTACTCCTAAAGGTAATGCCTCCCAATTCACAATCAACTTCCTTTTTTAGGTAGCCAAGTGTGAAAACTGAGACACCACAGGCAGAGGCTTTTCAGAAAAATAAAGCCCTGTATGCTAGAAACTGACCAGCTCATTAGTTCAAGAAAGCCTGGGTCTGGAAAGCATTCATCAGGTAGGCCCAGATATAGGATGTTGCATAATCTACCTGTTGAATTTTGAATTCAAGAGTATAACTGATTATCTCTACTGAGTCTGGGACAACCTCATGAAGGATAAGAGGATGAAGGGGGCTGACAACAAAGCCAAGGGGTTTACCTGGGAAGGTCTAGAGCAGCCCACTGTCCTTAGAACGTATTCACTCACCCCTTCCATGCTTAGTGAAGTCAAAGCTCCCAAGACATCACTTCCTCCTTAAAATGGCTAAGGGGAAGTCATTTTTCAAGTGCTCATAGAATTTTAACAATAATAACCCACTGCCCAGTAGGAGAAGGGTGGAAGAGGAGAAGACAGGGGTGGAACCAGAGGGAGAACCAATACTTTCTTTATTGAAAGTCAATATACTTGACAATTTTCAAGTAGAAGGGCTGTCCTAAATTCCTTCGTGGAAGTGAAAAATCCATTGGTAAAAAAGTCTAAGTGTGTGGGAGTAGATTCAGGAATCTTTAATAACAAGTCCTGTAGGTTATAAGCTCACTTGAGATCCCCAGGAGCCACGGTCGTTTAGTGGATGCTCCATCAGGGGGTGACAGAAGAGAAACCTCGAAGAACTTGGAACATGTCTGCTGACAGTAAAACAAAAGACCCAAGGGGAAGAGCCTTCCACGCCTCCTCTTTTATTTAGATCGAGCATGAACAACTTGACTTTGGGAGTGGACAGAGGGTCACTGATGGCTCCTTTTCTCTAACACATCGCTCTGTGACAGATGCCAGGGTTTCTGGCACAGTTAACCAACTTCTTTCTTGGTCCCCCAAACAGACATTGAGACAGACAGACAGATGCCCGCTAGGTACCTGCAGGAGGATCTTGTTACCGTCGTGGTCCTCGGTCTGCCAACGCCCCTCACTGATGGGGCTGCAGGGCTTGGGCAGGAGAGGCACGAGCTCGCCGATGTCCTTCACTCGGAACTCCAGCACGGACGAGTCAGTGGGCACGGGGCTCTGGTCACAGGGCAGCCTCTTCAGGGAGAACTGGATGTCCAGATCGAGATTGGAGAAAATGGGGAAGATGCAGAAGTCCACTTTCCTCTGGCTGGGGCTCCGCCGCAGAATCAGCTCGTAGAACCGGAGGCTGTCGGCGTAGTTGTCGTGGCGGCAGTAGACGGTGAAGCGCACGATCTCCCTGCCGTAGTGCACCGGCCGGATGGCCCACAGCGGGGTCCCGGGGGCCAGCGTGAAGAAGTCCTGGCTGCAGGGCAGGTAGGGCAGGAAGCGGCCGTGCACACGCTCCGTGTGGTGGTGGCGCCAGGGCGGCCGCTGCAGCGTGCGGTGCAGCTGCAGGATCTGCTCCTCGCCGTACTCCTCCTGCAGGAACAGCACCACCGCCAGCGCGGGCTGCGCGCCCCGCGAGGCCTTCCGCCGCCGCCGGCACGCCCGCCTCTCGGACACGCGGAACAGCGGGAGGTCCGGGTGGATCCACGCCAGGACCTTGTCGATGGCCTCCTGCAGGGCCTGGGACTCCCCGGGGTCTGCGATGATGTGGATGCTGACCAGGAAAGGGTCCTGTGCCTCTTCCACGGAAAGCTCACCTGTGAGCGCACACACAAAATGAATGAAAGGATACGATTATGGCCAGTTCATTCAAGTTCCAGTGACAACACGAAGGGCCTCAACAGGAACAGCTACCAAATTCTAGCTGAATTGACTCCGTGATCTATGATATCCTGATTCCAAGTTCATGTGTGACATCTACTATGGCAGGACCCTAGCAGCCAAAGACAAAAGTTAAACCTTGGTCCTGTATTTCATCAGGCTGAGCGGTACAGGGAACATCTGACTTGCTACCTGCCTATTAAACAATAAGTTGTCAAGTATCCAGTAATATGAAAGAGATGACAGGCCCGTTAGAGAAGATGCTATGGCATGACCTGCACAGCATTTAGCATTTCCTGAAATACCGCATAAAGCACCCCTCAGACCACTTCATGCCTGGGGTTTGCTTATTTCATTGGTTTGTTTTGCTCATTTAACAGGCCCTTGGAGGCTCTTTCCTATATCCTGCCACTGGTCGAGGCACGGGGAATACAGTGGAGGACAAGAGAAGCAGGCTCTTATCCCCAGAGTTTGAAAGATCAAGCCCTGCTTGTGCTGCATCTTGCCTACAGTGCCCCTACCGAGTGGCTGGTCATGATCACCTTGCTGCTGGAGACACAAGGAAGGGGGAGTGGAGGAGCGACGTGCAGTGTTCTGGGTGTTGGAGCTTCCTGGGGCTCAGGTTAGGGTGGAAGGAAAGCAGGGTGAGACCATGACTGCCCATGTGAGGCTGCCTCTTGCTGGGCCACCTCCACCCAGGAACCCACACATCTTGAATGGGTTGGTTCCCCTTCCTGTGTCCTCTGGCAGAATACCCGGAAGTGTCGAATTCCAAGCATGAAGTTGACTGTTGAACTTGGCAACACTTTCCCATGGGGTTACGCTGTTTACTGGGCACACTGGCATATTTCTGACTCAGATAACTTTATCTGAGAAAAGCTTTGCTCTTCTAAAAGACGGCTCTATTTGCATTTATGTAAGTTTAGGACTAATCTAAGGGAAATCAAGGCATATTTAGACCAATCATGATTTGAGGGGCTAGATTCATCGAGAATCTAGCCTTGTTTCCACACATGTGGCTCACGGTGTCCATAGGAGTGTCAGGAATAGAGTGGTCCACTGTGTTCTAGAAATATGCTATGCTTTTAGAACCATAACCTCAATCAAGTCACAGGATGAAAGGTAACTTTTTGTGGTAGGTAACATTCCAAGTGGGCTTATGAGCCCAGTTCCCCATGTGTACCTGCAATAACAGTTTTAATTCCAATGGATCAAACCTGCCTGAGTTTTCATCCCAATTCTAATTGCTAGCTATCTCACTTGAAAACAGTTGTTTGTTGTTGTCTCTTCTTTCAATTACTCATTCACTCTCATGTTTGTTGAGCAATCAGTCTGTACCAGGCACCAGGGAGACAAGGAAGCTGGCACTGCCAAGGACTATGGGAGTACATTTACCAGACTCTGTTATGATACTGCTCCCTTAGAGTTGTGCAGTGCACAAACTGCGCAACCATAGGCTGCTACCCTCTAAAGAACCATAAGCCACATGATTTAGGTGGGAAACACAGACATAAAACATTAAAATTCAATCTGACATATGCCTATAAGGAATGTAACAGAATACAATCTTTTTTTTTTTTTTTTTTGAGTTGGAGTCTCACTCTGTCACCCAGACCAGAGTGCAGTGGCCGCTCCTGGCCACCGCAGCCTCTACCTGCTGGGCTCCGGCGATCCTTCTGCCTCAGCCTTCCAAGTAGCCGGAATTACAGGCATGCGCTACCACACCCGGCTGATTTTTTGATTTATTGTAGAGATGAGGTCTCGCTGCCCAGGCGGGTCTCGAACCCGTGGGCTCAGGCAATCCCCTCACCTCAGCCTCCCAAAGGCACGGGATTACAGGCTGAGCCACCAAGCCCCGCTTCAGAATACCATCTTGGGGTAGGGTTAGATTTTAAAAGTCACCATGAGGTTATGATTCCCTACAGACCATATCACCACTGAAAGCTTCCTGATTTTCCAGTAAAATACTTGATGGTACTTGTAACATGACAAGACAGCCAGATAGGTGTTTCTTTGGCTGAATGCCAGATGAAATAACCAGCTTACTGCAGGGCTGAGTACAAACAGTCTTTTTCTCTAAACACTAGACCCCACTCACCAAACCAAGCCTTTCACTCTACAAGAGGCTTTTGGGAGTGTGAGAGGCTTCTAGAACCTAAGATGACTAAGGTAAGAGCGATGCCAAGTTTCAGTTCTCCAGTGACCACGGAGTAGAATGGGGGGGTAGAATTATTTAAAACTGTCCTTCCCCCTCCTTCCTTCCCTCTGGCTGAGTGTTATATTCCCAAGTCCATATAGTTAAATATGAGCATGAGGCAATCCTGACTTAATATTATACCATGACAAAAAAGCAGCCACTTTTTCTCCTGAGGGCTTCTGAGAAGGCTTCCTAGAGGAGGCACCATGTGAACTGAGTCTTGAAGGGTCAGTGGCATCTCATTTATGATAACCTCAAATGTGGGGGAGATTACTGTAGGGAGAGAGACTGTTTATGGAGGCACAGAACTGCGCAAAAAAAAAAAAAACAACAAAACCAACAAGTACATCTGGAAGCAGGCGGTGAGTAATTCTGAAACACAGCAACAAACACAGCTGGAAAAATGGATTGGAGCCATGCTGGGTGGGGTTTCAGCTCAACTTGGAATTTGATTACGGGGCAAAGGAAAGTTTTAACGAAGGGATGTCAGGATTAAGTGGGGAGAAGTTGGCTATAGGCAAAGTAATGAGTTAGATTAGTGAAGAGTCTAGACAAGAGAATGCAGGGCTTCGGCCATGTGGGAGATGACACGTTTGGCCCTGGCTGCTTACCCTACTTTGCATCCTCACTTTCTACCTTTTGACCTTACAGAAGGAGGCAGCCGTATTGTGTGTTTTGGCCTGCCTCCTTGTGCTTCTGACATTTCTATGAGGACATTCTCAGGGTAGCCTCCTGGTCCCAGGAGGGGTACATGGAACAGAACCTCCCCAGCCTAGTCTAGTTCAGTCAACATTCAACCCAAAGACACACGGGAAGAATCACCTAGCTGAGTGTGGTCTAGAGCAGCGATCCCCAACCTTTTTGGTGTCAGGGACCGGTTTTATGGAAGATGGTTTCTCCACAGACCAGGGGTGGGATTGTCAGGCATCGGATTCTCATAAGGAGCACTCAACCTAGATCCCTCGCCTGTGCAATTCACAGTAGGGTTCTCTCTCCTATGGGAATCTAAAGCCACTGCTGATCTGACAAGAGGCAGAGCTCTTGTCAGATCACCTCCTGTTGCGTGGCCTGGTTCCTAACAGGACAGAGACTAGTTAGGGACCCCTGGTCTAGAGGTCTAGGCCGTGGGTGGTGTCTCATGCCTATAATCCCAGAATTCTGGGAGGCCGAGGCTGGAGAACTGCTTGGGTTTGAGAGCAGCCTGGGCAACACAGTGAGATCTTGTCTCAAAAAAAAAAAGAAAAGAAAAGAAAAAAAGAAAAAAAAGAGGTCTAGATTAGCTGACTCAAGACACATGGGAAATAATATATGATATTTGTTTCAAGCCACTGAGTCTGGGGGTGGTTGCTACACAGCACTATTTGCAGATACAGAGTAAGTGGATAGACAGAAGAGGCGTGGATTCTCAGGGAAATAGCTCAAATAAGGAGGCATGGGCATGGCAGATGCGATGCAGCAAGTTAGGAGAGGAGTACACCTTGACGTTTCCAACTTTGAACTCCCAAAAGGGGGCACATGTGACTCTGCTAAACATCAATGGATGCTCAATATAAATGGAAAAGAACAAAAAGGCTTTGAACAATCTGGGGATAAATAAATTTATCCAAGAAAATTACAGATGTCTTCTATTGGGGGGAAAAAAAGACATGCAAGGTAAAGGAATGCCTGGGAAAAGAAGTCAGAGCAGTCAGGTGGTCCCTTCAAATCATGACCCTACACACAGGGTGTGTATGTGGCCAGGTACACAGGGTGACATGTTAGCTAATGTGTGTTTTCTTGGTGCTCTACGTGTATGAACTCATTTAATTCTCACAACAACGCTGGAGGGGGTATGCTATGATTATCCCCATTTTAGAGAGCAGAACATAGAGGCACAGAAAGGGGAAGTAGCCTGCCAGGCCACACAGAGTTTAAGCACTAACTTCAGCATCTCAGGTCAAGTGCACCATTGCCCAGGGCCCTGCAGAGAAGTGCACTTGCCTCTCCACTGTGTCTGTTTCACAGCAAAATGGCCGGCTGCCACTGTCCATCCCTCCTCACTCTAACTGGCTGCCTTACATCTCTTTCCTCTGAACCTGGGTCCCTGTGGAAAAATAAGCCAGAAACAGCTTCCCCATTGGCACGTGCCCAGGTCTTTACATCTCAGCACTGTCCCTGAGAGCAACTCAAACAGGCCAGCACCACAGGTGGGTACACTAGTGAAAAGAAAGCACAACAGGACCCAAGAGAGCCCACAGCTGGGCATGAGAGGCCGGGGAGGGGGGATTCTGAGTCTCCCCAGTAGAGCCATCAGGGTGCTCAGCTTTGTGCCATCTCTATTCGTTGTCACATGGAGGCTTCCCTGAGAGGAGTAACAAAGGCCACGCTGAAGCCTGCATGGATGAGTGAATGTTTATGGCTCTGCAAAAGGGCAGGGTGCCCGGGCTTGGAGCAGGGGGGTGCACTGAAAGGCATTCACCCAAGCACCAGCTCGCCTGGCAGCTTGGGAGGCAGCCAACAGCAAGAGAGCCAGAGGACGCAGCCCCACCCCCAGCACTCCCTCTGCACTGTATGGACCAGGGAGAGGCAAGTGGTTGAAATCCTGCCCCCAGAGAGCTAAGGGGAATGAGCAGCGGCACTAGTATGCTCTTGCCATCGCCAGTATGTGCCCATTGCATGCAGCACGCAGACTCAAAGAACCACAGACTCAGCTCCCAACTGTCATCGGGTGCTAGGGTTACACACCCCCAGAGAAAGCTGCCTCTGTGGAGCTGAGGAAACCAAGTATTAGAGGGGAAGGAGAGAAAATGTGAATAATTAATTGTCACGAAAAGCCTCCACGTCTCCCTGGAGAAGCAGAGACAACGCAACTCAGGGATATGCTCTGTCTTTATCATATCTATTACATGACTTCTCAAAGGCCCTCAGAGAGCACCTGTCGGGTTAGGGCAAACCACAGACCAAAACCAAACCAGGTGTGGGACAGACTGTCTGAGGCTGGTGAAAGGGCAAGAGATGCTCACAATAGTAACAAGGCTTTCAACTCGTTTGTGTTTCTCGAGGAAAAGGAAGATTCTTTCTCTTGTGATTACAGACAATTAGATTTTTCTTTGATAATGTAAAACGAAAACAACATTAAGGGACACAGTACACAAGTTCAGGTCTCCTATGATGCAGAAAGTGCACTAGTAATTAGCCTGGGTGTTTGTTACATTTGTATCCCATTTTTAGGGCCAATTAAAAAAAATTTGTTTTGAGTCAGGGTCTCACTCTGTCACCCAGGCTGGAGGGCAGTGGCACACACATGGCTCACTGCAGCCTTGACCTTCTGGACTCAGGTGATCCTTCTGACTCAGCTTCCCAAATAGCTGAGACTACAGGCAAGCGCCATTGTGCCCAGCTATGTTGCCCAAGCTGGTCTCAAACTCCTGGACTCAAGTAATCCTCCCACCTCAGCCTCCCAAATTGCTGGAATTACAGGGGTAAGCCACTGCGCCTGTCCTGGCCAATTAATTTTAACAGAAAAATAATTTAGGCAATAGCAATCATTTATTGTGTTCTTGTTATTTGCCAGACACTGTCCTAAAAGCTTTCCATGCACGATCTTATTTAATCTTTAAAGCAACAGTATGATAGAGGTGTATTCTCTATCCCATGCTGTGGTGAAATGGTACTGGCTTGCTCGAGGCCGCTGGGCTAGGACGTCCCAGGTCAGTGTTCCAAGTTCCCAAGTTCAACATCCTTCAAACCACTGTGTTGGTCACTTGCCCCCAAATCTTAGCCTGCCTGTCTGGGGTTCTGAAATCATGGCTTGGCTCCTTTTGCCAACTTGGGTGGGAGATCCTGCTGTGAATGGACTGGCTGTTTTGCCTGGGAGGGCATTCCCAGCTGGAGTCTTAGGGAGGAGAGGGCAGGGCACTGAGATCCTACCTGCTGACAGACTCCCGGATGCTGGTCACTCACTTGGCCACCTCAGTGCTGCCTGGCCCCCTCACCACCACTCTCTGCAGCCTGGGACTTCATACCAGCCTGGCCTGCACTGTGTCCTGCTGTCTGGTGCCAGCCAGATTAGTCCTCCTTCCACACAGGCAACCGGGTGTTTCCCCAGAGCACCTATCCCCCCAACAGTGGGCATGTCTAGTTGACCATCCAGATCTTTCATTCCAAGGGACTTCCTGGGCAAGTCTCAGGATGTGATAAGCTCAGATACCCCTTTCTAGAATTTTTGGTCAACGATTGATAATACCGTTGTTTTATCCACAATTCGTCACTGACAGTTTGAAATTCAGTTGTAATCGTTTACTTAATCAAGGAATGTTACTGAGCACCTACCTTGTGCTCAGGTGCCAGAGGACATGGTGGAAAATAAAAGCCTCTGCCTTTGTAGAGCTTATAATTGAATGGGGGGAGAAGACAGATGACACACAACAAATGTGTAAGATGAAGTCAGGGGGCTAAGTGCTACGGACACTTCACTAACAAACACACACATCCAATGTGGTTCAAGGTTTCTAAGGCAGCAGCCAAACCCTTTACCATCAACTGAAAAAGTTGTCACGCACCATTCCAGTGCCAACATTCCTGCCAACACCCCAGTATCCTGGAAGCCCCCAGGAGGCTAACAGACTCTGAACAAGCGCATCTCCAGTGGTTGCAGGCTGTTTGGTTTGGGGAATCTGGCGCTGGAGCCTGGCTTGAGACTGTTACCTCACAGGCATGAGAGATTGAACAAATTCCTTATTTGCATTTCTAAAGCCCCCCTCTGTGGCACCGGACAGCTTGGTCGCTTGGATACCAGTCTGCCAACCAGACCCACAAGATCCAGTGGCAGAAAACCCAGGTGAGGTGGTGGGTCACATACACAAAAAGCTACACGCAGGGCACAGGTTGACACCGTGAAGAAAGATCAGGTCAGAGAGCGGGAGGCAATAAAACCTCTAGGGTGACAATGAACACAAAACCCACAGGGAGGGCCATCCTCCCGTTAAGCCACATGGTCTTCCCAGAATGCCAAGAGTAAATGCCCTCAGGAAGGGGCCTCCCAAATTCCTTCCTGGGGGACGCTATTCATTCGGAATGAAATGAATAACCTGCCCTTCATCTCTTTTTTTTCACAGTTTAAAATGCCAGTTCTCTGAAACTTTCAACTAATTAAAAAATTGTAATCGACCTCCCTATCCCCCAATATTCTAGATAAGAACCTCAGACTTCCTTGATTCTTAGTGATTTTATAATTTTGGCATATCAGGCCTCTGGTTGGCCTGCAACTTTGGGCTGTGAAAGTGGCAAGGCTGGTCTCAGTGCCAGCCCCAAAATGAAGGTGAAATTAGTTGCAGGGTTGGAAACAGTGAATTGTGGTGGCAGGGAGGTGACACAGAGGATTTTCCATATAGGGGACCCAAACTGCATTCATAACATCAATAATAAGGTTCTTGCCACGTCCTCGCCCCCAGTCTGTATTTACAGCACTTTCCTGCAATAGAAGAATTTAACATAGGCTGACACGGTTAAGCCCAAACTTCTGTGTTCATTTGGCAGACGAGTATAGTAAGAACTCTTTCTGGTCTGAGGCCCTCTCGAGTTTTTGTAAGAAGGATGCCTTTGTAGTAACTGCAGTTATCCCACTGCTCTTTCAGTTTCATCGTCTACTGAAAAAAAAAAATGTCAGGAACCAGGATGCCTGATTTGTATTCCTGAGCTCCTCCTGAAACCAGGACACTGGGAAGAAAGAAGTAATATAGGAAGTAAGGCTTTCTATATACTTTTTTTACTTTAAATACCTTGCATTTTTTTCCCACTTGTTGGGACAATCATTTTTGTTTAAATGTTTGTTTGCTTTCTGAGTGGAGTCTCACTCTGTTGCCCAGACTGGAGTACAATGGCACAAACACAGCTCACTGCAGCCTCAAGGTCCTGGGCTGGGTGATCTACCCACCTCAGCCTCCTGAATAGGTGGGACTACAGGCGTGTGTCACTGTGCCCAGCTAATTTTTAAACTTTTTTTTGTAGAGATGAGGTTTTGCTATGCTATCCAGGCTGGTCTTGAACTCCTGGCCTCAAGTGATCCTCCTGCCTTGGCCTCCCAAAGTGCTAGGATAACAGGCATGAACCACTGCACCAGGCTAGTTTAAATGTATTTCTAACCATCATTCTGAAACATACCCTCCTGAAGAGAAGACAGCGGGAGGGTGGGGGAGGGGGAAGAGGGGGAGGAGGGAAGGACACAAAAGCCAGACACTGACCAGAGAGTAATGACAAAGGCACTTTAATTTCTGACACAGTTTAACATAAATTCTGGGAGAGACTAAGAGGTTGCTACATAATTAGTCTGAGGAAGTATAAATGCAGCTAAACACTCAAGCATTTCTAGCATGCTTATGTAAGTCCTTAGGACCATAAGGATTTGGAACGTGTGTGAAACGGTAACACACAACAATGTGCCATGCTTCATAATGTACTAAGACCTTTCTTTTAGTAAAAGTTGAGGGTTGGAAATGCCTGAGGAGACGTTAGCATTTTACACGGAGTTCTTTCTTCTACTCATTCATTTTAATTCTCTCTCAGCCATATTATGCGCTTGTTGTTTTCATCTGTAGTCAAGTCAGCCTGAAAGTCGGGGTCTCAAGAAAAATACTGTAGATTTGGAGATGACACAGCAAAAGTTGGAAACAAGAGGAAGGGCATTAATATTCATCCTGTCTTAAGAAATAAACAAACCTACCCAAACAGAACAAAACAAAACAAAAAACAGAAGAGAAGGATGTCAGCCAAAGTCTAGCCCCAGGATTCGCTCTTCAGGAAACTCCAGACCTCTCAGCCTTATACTAGGGCTAGCGACAGGAATCCTCACAATTACATTAGTGAAGATTTACTTTAAAAAAGGATTTCTTGAGGCAGGATGTTGATAAATCAGACAAACAATGACTAGCTCTTATAACTGTTCTAAGAAAAGACACTACATATGTGTTTATAAGATACACCCTGAATCCTGCAGTAGAAAAATCAGTGACAAAATCTGGCATTGGCTTTGCTCATGACCCCACTTGTAATGTTTGAAATGAAGCCCGGGGACCCATTTTTTGGCCTAAAATTCAGTGAAATATTAAAATGCTTTGCCAGTTTGAATATGATCCTGACAAGTCTCTAGCCCTTGTTTCCAATCTCTTTAGAAAATAAATACCCTGGGGCCACTTGGAAAACAAGCTTACCGGACATGACTAGAGAATTTGGGATGGGCGAGACATTCAGCCTAGCCCCTTCGTTTACAGATGAGGTCAGGCCACTTGCTCATGCCAATGACAGGTCTAGAAAGAGAACAAACATCCCCCAACTCCCAGTTCGTGGCTCTCCCCTTTATATCTCAACTACACTTAGTCCAACGGCCCCCACTACTACCAAGCAGGAGGAGACACAGCTTGTCCTGGTCTCCAGGGAGCTTACAATCTAATTAAGAAAGCAAGACATTTACACATGACAAATAAAATACTAAATGATGTAGAGGTGAAATGCAAAGATGATAAGGATGCTTCCTGTTTCCACAGTTTTCTTATTGCCTCATGACCCTCCACCCGCAGAGTCTGGCCTGATCATTGCTTCAGGGAAGATGGTGGCAGATAAACGCAATAGTCAAGTTTCTGAATTTTTTTTTTCCAGCTCATAATGGAGGAAATAGTCTTGATGGGCAAGGCTCACAATCCTAAGAGCTGGGCTTTTAGAAACAGAAAAGGCTTTCTGAGCCAAGAAGGGCTAAAACCTAGAGCAGGGGGTTCACACCATGAACCAGAGGACAGAAGAACGTGTGACACTGCAGGATGTCAAGCCTGGGCTTCTGGAGGGAGGAAGAAGACTGGAAGGAACCTGACCAAAGTCTATGCCAGAAGGCTTCGGAGAAAGTGTCACAGACAGAGCTGCTCCTGAGCTGAGCCCTGCAGGGCTGCGGATCCCCAAGGAGAGCAGTACTTGGCCTTCTCCTTGGGGAGAAGTACTTGACCAGGGGGTGAGGGCAGTGGCTCAGGAGCAAACTTTAGTGCAATTCTCGAGAAATAACAGTTCAACTTGTACACTTGAGTTTGTGGCTGAAAATTCATACTCATTATAAAGGGAAGTTCTTATTGGAACTCTCAATGGAGAGTTGAAAGTGTTATTGTCTAATGGCTGGTGACGCTACCTCACAGAGAGGCCCCCAACTTCTCAGTTCAGGTGATCTGTGACTCTACACGTTTCAGCCTCACTGTCCTCAAGCCTGAGATAATAAAATGTTAACTATGGAACTGCAGAGAAGGTCCACTTTTCCCCATCCATGACAAATAACTCCTTGCAACTATATTCCTGTTGCAAAAAAGCATAATCAGTCTTCTAAGCACAGGTTGAACTGCTCTGCTTCACTACCTTTTTGTGCCAATAGTAACATCAGAAGACGTCAGGGTCAGATCAAAGTAAAAGGAGGAGCGAGAGCACATGGAACGTTCCTTCCTTCCCATAACCAGGATGCTGTACAAAATAGAAGTTAAGTAAATATGGAAGAAGGGCCGGGCTTGGTGGCTTAGCCTGTAATCCCTACATTTTGGGAGGTGGAGGCAAGTGAATTGCCTGAGCCTGAAGGTTCAAGACCATCTTGGGCAACTTGGCGAGACCTCATCTCTACAATAAATCAAAAATTAGCAGGGTGTGCCTGTAGTTCTGGCTACTTGGAAGGCTGAGGTGGAAAGATCACTGGAGCTTAGCACGTCGATGCTGGGGTGGCCAACAGAGTGAGACTCTACCTCAAAAAAAAAATAATAAATAAAATATGGAGGAAGGAGAGAAGGCTCAGAAAGAAGGAAGACTGATGGGATTCTCTTAGCTCTCTTAGCTAACTGTGACTTTTGTAATCTGTAAAGGACATGACCTGGATTTTTGCAGTGTTCTCCAGCTACTTCCAATTTGTAATCCCTTCAGAGGTTAAAGGTAGCAGTACAGATGTCGAGTAAAGATAGAAACTGTCCACTGGAGTGGGAAACGTTTTCTGTAAAGTCTGGGCAGAGCCCCAGTGGCTTTGCTGGGGCCATTACTACTGCCTGAGCTTGGATTGGGAATGTCACCAATACCAAACTTCCACTGTGGGAAACAGGAAAGACTTCAACTTGGGTCTCCCAATCCAGGACGCTCCCTGTTTATAACCTACTTCACAGAACAATCCTGCTCATTGTCATTGTTTAAAATATCGATCTATGTATGTATCTATCTATTCAGACAATCTTCTTTTTTTTGGACGTAAAAATCACAATTTTTAAGGAACCCTAGCACTCTCATTTATGCTCGTGGGACAGTGAAGTGGCATCTTTGGAGAATAACCTGGCAATAGGGATTAGAAGTTTTAAAAAAGTATATATAGTTTCTGCTCCCACAAGTCGAAATATGAGAGTTTATCCTGATAATGAAAGATGTGCACAAAGACCTAGCACACAGATGCTCTTGGCAATGCTGCTTATAAAGGCGGAAAAGGGAATAGGACCAACAACAGGGCACTGATGAATAAAGTACAGCATGGAAATACAGGCCAGGTATAGTGGCTCATGCCTATAATCCCAGCACTTTGGGAGGCTGAAGCAGGAAGATCGCTTGAGTCCAGGAGTTTGAGATAGCCTGGGCAACATAGCAAGATCTCATAAAAATAAAAAAATAATTAAAAAAATTAGCTAGGTGCAGTGGCATGCACCTGTAATCCCAGCTACTTAGGAGGCTGAGGTAGAAGGACCACCTGAGCCCAGGTGTTAAGGCTGCAGTGAGATGGGATTGTGCCACTGCACTCCAGCCTGGGCAATAGAGAGAGACCCTGACTCTAAATAAATAAATAAATAAAATACAATGGAATACTGTATTCAAACTATTGTAGTAATAAGCTTCCTGACATATGAAGATGTTTATAATATATTGAAAAAATTAGACTATAAAACAATATATAATACTCTTTTTTAAATTATTGCCAAAAATTCTATATATCTATAGAATTGTAGATGTTCAGAAAAAAATCTATAAAGACAGACACAAAATTATGAATAATGGGTGTTTCTGGATGGTAGGATTCTGTGTGTTGGGTTTTTTCTTGTGTGTGGCTAATCTATATTTTCTCATTTTTCTACAAGGACTATGTGTTATTGGGTAATAAAAATTATTTTAAAATTGAGAAAAGCACCAGGCACCTGAAGGGCAGGAGTAGTGGCAGCTGCTTACTTTTGTTCCCTCCCTTGTAGGGGAATCCTGACAACCCTGGTCAACCAGATGCCCCTGAAGTACCACTTCAGCATCACAGGGGGAAAATGCAGTCATGAGAAATCTGCCTCCATTTTTCTTTCATATCCTGGATAGAAATCAGCACCCTCTGTGTAGTTGAAGTCATACAATTAAAACTTATCTCTGGAGCCAGAAGGACTATACCGCATTTCTTTTGAAAACAGATGCCACTGCAGCAAAGCATCAAAGGAGTTGTCTGTGCGGTATATTGCCCTCACCCTTTGATTTCCTGATGTGTATCTCTCGTTATTGCTTTTTTCTTATCATCTGTCAAATAGTAATACTGTCTCGCTTTCCAGGCTTCTTTGAAGGATTCTGAGTATTCAGACCCCACACCATCAATAACATTAGAAATGCATTCACACGTTCAGCTTCAGTGAGTTCATTTGTCACAGGGTTTCATTGACTACTTCCATGGTCCCTGTGGAAGGCTGCCACCTGCTTCTTAGACAAATCCCAAACACACACCTCTAGCTTTGCCTCAGAAGGGATACACCCCATGTTTTTAAAGTAAACAAGTGGAGGAACATAATTTTTTTATTTTAAATTAAACCAATACAAAATTTATCAAGTGAAATTTTTTCTCATCTAGATATTATGCAGATCCCACAGGCTACAGATTTTAAAAATTAGAATCTTGGCCAGGCATGGTGGCTCACACCTGTAATCCCAGCACTGTGGGAGGCCAAGATGGGAGGATCGCTTGAGCTTAGAAATTCAAGACTAGCCTGGGCAACTTAGTGAGACTCTATCTCTAAAAAAATTAAAAAAAAAAAATTAGCTGGGTATAGTGGTGCATACTTATAGTCCTAACTACTTGAGAAGCTGAGGCAGGAGAATCACTTAAGCCCAGGAGTTGGAGGCTGCGGTGAGCCATGATCGTGCTACTGTACTCCAGCCTAGGTGACAAAGTGAGACCCTGACTCAAAAAAACCCCCAAAAAACTAGAATCTTAAAGCAAGAGATTTGGGTAAATCACATGTATCGGAGTTATTTAAAAGCAAGCTTGCTTAATGCGGAGAGGGACTAGCTCAGTGTTCTTCAAGCTTTCAGTGC
Organism: Cephalopachus bancanus; assembly: GCA_027257055.1. Taxonomy (NCBI): domain Eukaryota; kingdom Metazoa; phylum Chordata; class Mammalia; order Primates; family Tarsiidae; genus Cephalopachus; species Cephalopachus bancanus. The sequence goes on from JAPVLO010000196.1 coordinate 712,483, forward strand.
ATACAACTCACTTGACTCAGGAGGTCTGGGGTGAGGCCTGGGATTCTGCATTTCTAACAAGCTCCCAGTGATGCTAATGCAGTAGTCCCTGGACCACACTCTGAGCAGCAAGTTTTCCAGTCTGGTGACTTTATGAGCTCTGCCAGGCCGAGGACACCTTCCCTGGGCAGCAACACAACATGGAGTGGGATGCCCCACCTGCACCAGCTGGCTCTGAGACGCCCTATGGCTCTGAGACTACGACTAAGCCTCCACCTGAAGGACCCAGACCTGCATAAATGACACACCCAGGCCTGTGGCCCTTTTATTAGTGTTGCTTATAAGCGGCATACTAAATGGCTCTAGGACTAAGGGAAGGTCCAGGAACACCACAAGTATCCCATGGCTGAAGTCATATTTGCCACAGAAAGCCTCAATGCCTGGCTGAGGTTGTGAAAAGAGTCACCAGCAACAGTTAGGGCAGCCAGGGCAAGCTAGAGTAAGGCCAATGCCTTCTAGAGTGGGAAAAGTGTGCCTTGAGGATGCTCTCAACAGGGACAGTAGCTGTTAGGTATACCAGATGCCCCACACCAGGGAATGGAATAGATACTTCTGAGTAAAATCTTTAAGTCTACAGTCCCTTTGGAGGACAGTGCCACAAAGAAAGAGACTGGACAAGGAAATCAGATTGATCTGTTCACGTGCACGGCATCTTTGAGGTTTCTCACTGGTTCTTGCAGCCAGGGTACACACCAAGATGAATGTGTTATCACTGATGCTGTCATCTACCACGCCTTGGCTCACAGACAGCCCCATCTAGGGCTGCAAACCCGTTCCAGCTGTGCTTCAGCTCGTCCTCCACCTTTGAAACAGTTCTACACGTGAACATGAGTGTTGTGCCACAACATGGTTTTAAGCATAACAACAATGGAAATAGTTCTTATTTGGGGCTCATTTGCTGGAAGTTGCACACTCAAGTGCTTCCAACTCTGTGCAGTGGTAGAGCAGAAATTCAAAACCCTGTGACTCTCCTCCAATTTGAAATGAGGATACCATCTCCCCAATGCTTCAATTTGTTGTAGGTCAATCACTGGGTTTATATCAATATATCAAATAATAGTGTTAGTATTACTAACAAGCCCTTTGGTAACTGAGGAAGTAGGAAGTTAATGACTATAGGGACAGTGTTGGGAGCTGGCTATGGAGGCCCACCTGAGTATTAGGGATCCAGACAGGCTGTGAACCCTGAGACCACTAGGATGAGTTCAGGAGCTGAAGGCCCATTCCCTCTTCCCTTCTTTGCTGTTTGGCACGTTCCACTAGCAGGGACTTTGATAATCTAAGCATGAAGTTCTGAGAGTATGACAGGCATGGTTTACTTTAGGAGTCCATTGTTCCCGTTCCTCACAGACTGTGGTTTCGGCTTTAAACTTAACGTAATTCAAACTCGGGTCACCTTTGGGAGCCTTATATATGACATAAGCTTCTTTATGAGATTTAAAAGTGTATTTGTAGAATTAGTATATACATTTAGAGCTGTTTCCAGCTTTAGATGGTATAGATGATTATCTAGAGTTCCCAGAAATGGCCCAGCATGAACTTTGGACTGGGCCACATTCCTAAGGGCCCAGCGTCCACTGTGGGCTGGGCTGCATTCTTTTAAACCGGTCCTTTAGCTACAATTAGTGTAGGTTTTTTCTACTTATTATAGAAACTGAATTTATTTTATTCATAGAAAGTATTATAGAATAGGTCATGCTACGTCAGGGAATTATGTTAGTTCAAGCATGATCAATCATGATATTTTGAGGTTTAATAAAATACAGTTAACTTTAGAAATTTCATTGTCTCCATTTTCTACTATTGTGGTTTTGGCCTTAGTACATTTACTGTTTATATTTGGGTTTTATTTTTAGAAGCTTTATTGCTGATGATCAGCTTTATATCTTAGGATTAGGAATTAGAAACTTTTATAGAAATTAGGATAGATATATAGGATCTTAGAATAGCCATTTTGTTAAGAGATTATAATGGATTGTTCCAAGAAGTGGCCCCCTGTGAACCTGGGACTGGGCCACATCCTAAAGAGCCCACTGTGATCTTTGGACTGGGCCACATTCTTTAGGAACTGGTTTAAGCTATAATTAAGAGCTTCCATAGCAATTGTGTAAGTAGTGTTAGCATAGAATAGAAAGGTAATAAGATTTAAGTTCGTCATCATGGGTGTTTTGTACGCATGAGCTTTAGAAGTTACTGATTATTAGAACATCATGATGCTAGTAGGGATTGTTGCACTGCTTTTGAGGAACATTAACTAGCATAGGGAAAAATAAGACAATTTTGGGGTTTGTCCTCCTCATACCTGAGAAAACATCTGGTGGGTGGGGGACGCCCATCCTGCACCTGGCTTTGTGTTCACGTGAAAGACTTGTGAGACTGTCTGTGTAAAATTTGGGGATAAATACCCGCTGTTACTTCCAATAAATTGGCTTCTGCACTAGACAGAGTCCAGTCTCTTTCTTTCTCCCCCAGTCTCTTTCTTTCTTTCAATATCTGTCCCTCCAGAACCACCGACGCTGCCACACCTTCCAAGGGACCTCCTAAATCTCTCTGCAGGGGTTGGCCCCCCGCAGGACAGACATGAACTGAGATACTCAACTTCCACAATGCACTTTGACTAGGGGGCTAAATTCTAATTTAAATATTGGTGACTTTTCTTTTGATGCCTCTCCTTAGGAGGGGTGTGAAACTAGGGATAGGATAGTTGGGTTTTTTTTTTTTTGAGTCTTTTTCAAGCCTGTATATGCTGCCAACTCCACAATAATCACAAAATTAAGCAAGTTCAATAGCCGAAATTGTCCTTGATGAGGATTAATAAATAGATTTGAGTTTTGCCTGGATCTTAGGGGGTTCTTATTCCATAAGATCTAGGCAAACATTCTGAAAGAATGTTTGTTTTGAGACTCACAGGGGAAGTACTTTACATAGAAGGAAAAAATGAAGACTATAACACTGACAAATGGATCGAAGTTAAATTGGCTACTCTTCCAAAATATTGATCTTCCTTTTTTGGAGACGTGATAAAACCTGGCTCTAAAATGAGCAAAATGTGTCAATAAGTTATCATCTTCTCTAATGAAAACAGAGAGAAAAATGATAAATACTTCATTATCCCAAGTCTGAATTTAGCTCTTGGATATGGAGACACAGATCATATGTATCCACATATTCCCATCAGTGATGAGTTCTGCAGTATGCAGTCATGTCTTTTCCATGTGTTGCTTTTAAAACTCCTACATTTGCTTGTCACAAATTTAATTGCTTAATTAAATCACAAAGAGCTTATCTTTTCCTCCAAATTGCTGAGGGGTTGCATAAATGTGGCCAAAACCCAAATCAAAACACATTATGCACCAGTATCCTGAAATTGCAAGGAAATGTTTGAGATTGCTGAGAAACCAAAGGGAGAAGGCAGCATGTATGTGGAAAGATATGCCTGTGAGAAAAGACTGCCTCAGCAAGGGCTGAGATGTCTTCTCAGACAGATCAGTGAGGCAGAACTGACAAGCCTCATGGTGGCTCCAGACCAGCTATAAGTGTCTAGCAATTAACAAAGATGCCTGAACTTTCCTATTTGAAAAGCACCTGTGATCCACCTGACCCTTTCCACTTGAGATGAGTGTGTGTCCAGAAGCCCAGAGCCCCAGCTGCACCAAACTGTGGCTGCTCTCAAGGGCAGTTTACACACATGGTGGCCCCAGGAAGGCCAAGAGGCTAGAACTCTCCAGGATGTACAGCCTGCGGAAGCTCTGGGCCAGCAGGGAGGACTGAGCAGGAAATACAGAAGCTACCTGAGTCGTTGGAAAAACAAAGCAGGAAGTTGGAAAAAGAAAAGTAGGGAAAAAATACAAAAGCCTGGAATCTGCAGCCCAGGCAGGTGGAAGATCAAATTCAATGACTCCCACCCATCCATCACGTGTGCCATTTTTGAACGGCTTGGTGGGTTCCTGGGCTCAAATTAGCAAAGTGAGCAGCTCATGGCCATTTCTCACTAGTTTCCACAGACACAGATACTTCCTCAGGGCATGGCCAAGGGGCAGAGAGAGGCCTTCTTTATCACTCTGCCTGATCTTTGTGAAAGAGTAGGAAGGGGAATGCAAGGCATTCCTGCCATCGCTGGCAGTTTGAAGTTGCCAGGTGAAGCGTTAATGATGATATTGAGTTCTGGAGAGGAACAGTTTTAGGACCAAAATTAGGAGGGCAAGCAGCAAAGGTTCCTGTAGAACAGCCTCAATTACATAGAACTAAGTAATTTGGCTATTTCCTAATGGCATCATCCTGAGGCTAGATATCCTCAAGAAATACTCTATTTTTCCTAAAAATGTAATTTTTAAGCTCCTAGCACCTTCTAAGAGTAATTTTCCAAGTATGATTATGATCTTTATTTGAATGGAAATATTCATTCACACATGATGCAAATTTCATTAGCATTACATGGCAGAGTTGATTTTTTTTTTTCTGGCATAATTATTGTTTCTCTTTTATTCTGTGTACAAATAATTTCACCCCTTTCATTTAAATCACATAAGAATGCAAACTGTACATAGTGGCTTGATAATCTTCCAACCAGATTTCTGGAATAGCAACTTAAAATTCTGAGAGTATAAATTAAATTCATCTTCCTTAGCAAGTATTATGATTTATTGAGATCTCTCCAGTGCCAACAGTGTGTTTAGCTTTGCAGAAGACATAAAGGAAAAGCCTGCCATTCTTATCAATCTACATAAGGCAAACGAACCAGTTGCAACTGGAAAAAATTCATGGGAACAAAAACAAACCATCCATTAAAGAAGTCCTCGGTTCCTCCTCCACAGATGGCCAGTAACAGAAGACAAGTCAGTGGATGTGCAACTCTGTGGTCCATGAGGCTGAGGGAAAGAGGATAATGCCAGCAACCTACGTGCTGGCTGCTGCCTCAGACCTGTGCAGTCCTTTGAGCCGAGCGGGGCAAGAAGTAGCTGCTGTGTCTCACCACGGTCTCTCTACCGTCACCGACTTATGGGCAGCTCACAGTTCAGAAGAACTCAGGCTGATTTGAGCAGCCTTCACTTTGCGATTAACACTACCAGAGAGGATGCCCGGTCCTGAGATTTTGATTCTGGGTCAAAAAGAGCAAAGAGAAACAGGTATAGATTCCTCAGTCCTTCCCTCCTTCTTTCCTTTCTCCTTCTTCCTTCTATCTCTTTTTAGAGGAGTTTCTAAGACATTCATGTCTTGGCATCCTAGAGCTTCTGGAAGGGTCCTTAGAAACTGAGGCCCACAGAGGGCAGCTGACTTGCCTGAGAGCACACGGCTAATTCCTGTGGAGCAAAGACTAGAGCCTAGGACATCTAACCACGCCACTGATCTTGTTCCTTTCCTATAGTGATGACCTTTCTTTTTCTCCCATGAGACAGGCAGCATGAGGAAGCAGACCTCTGCATTTTGAGGGAAAAGATGACAACTAAAAAGAGTGACTGGTGTTCTCTGGAGGAAGCTCCCGTGACAGATCCTACTAACGAAACCCAGCTGTGGACAAACAGACAAGGTCAATGCTAATGCTTGTTCACCCCAAGGAAATGTTTCTGTTTTTTTTTTTGAGTTGGAGTCTCACTCTGTCGCCCAGACTGGAGTGCAGTGGCCGCTTCCGGCCACCGCAGCCTCGCCTGCTGGGCTCCGGCAATCCTTCCGCCTTAGCCTTCTGAGTAGCCGGAATTACAGGCGCACGCTACCACGCCCGGCTGATTTTTTGATTTATTGTAGAGATGAGGTCTCGCTGCCCAGGCGGGTCTCGAACCCGCGGGCTCAGGCAATCCACTCACCTCAGCCTCTCAAAGGCGCGGGATTACAGGCTGAGCCACCGAGCCCGGCGGAAATGTTTATGCTCCCGTGAACTTGGGACCAAATGGGTAACAGAGCATCATGTGAACGTGGATTCAGAGCCACTCGCAGGCACCGAAAACCCCATTTTCTAGTAGTGAAGGATTAGAATTGACTCTCAAGTCCCAACAGGAATCAGAAGTCATTCAGAGATAGCCACTTAGTTGACGTAGGCTGATGCCAGCCTAAGTGGAATGGCAGCGAGAGGCAGGAGCTGCTATCATAACTGGGAAATGGGAACTGGGACAGTGCAGCTGTCAGGCAGCCAAGGACCCTGCAGGACACACACGGGGGCTGCACCGAGTCGACTGTGATAGGGACAGCGACCCTGCAGCGCTTGCAGGTAAACAGCAGACATTTCTCTCTACTCAAGTCCCTGAGTGTGATTATCCAGTTTGTAGGGAAACATTAAAAAAATCTATGTGGAGGCCAGAGATAGTGGCTCACGCCTGTAATCCCAGTACTTTGGGAGGTGGAGGTGAGAGGATTGCCTGGTTCGAGACCAGCCTGGGCAACTTGGCGACACCTCATCTCTACAATAAATCAAAAAATTAGCCGGGTGTGATGGGGCACACCTGTGGTTCCAGTTACTTGGAAAGCTGAGGCAGAAGGATCACCTGAATACAGCTGGTCAAGGCTGCGGTGGCTGTGAGCATGTCACCCAGCATGGGTGACAGAGAGAGACTGTCAAAAAAAAAAGATCGACTTGGAAAATACTTTTTCTTATTGTAGCACTGTCAATATCTATATCTATGTTTTTTGAGTCAGGGTCTCACTCTGTTGCCCAGGCTGGGGTGCACCGGCACCATCACAGCTCACTGCAGCCTCAACCACTCGGGTTCAGTGGATCCTTCCGTCTCAGTCTTCTGAGTAGGTGAGACTACAGGTGTGTTCCATAACATTCAGCTAATTTTTAAATTTTTTTGTAGAGATGAGTTCTCACTATGTTGCTCAAGCTGGTCTCAAATTTCTAGGCTCAAGCAATCCTCCTGACTCAGTCTCCCAAAGTGTTGGGACTATAGGCATGAGTCACCATGCCCAGCCCAAATCTATATTTTAAAGAATAGGTTTTAGATGTAAATGTTTTTCTTTTCAGAAAGACTCTATTCTGTTACCTTTCACTGACTGCTCAAGGAACCTTCTCCTGAGAGTACACGGGGCTGGCAGGAGAGGCAGGCCAGGCACCATACGGAGATAGTTAGAGGCTCCCCAGTACCCACTCTCCCCTTCTTCCTTACTAACCGAATCATATTGGTGGTGGCAATGTAGCCAAAGAAAACAAACAATTTCCAGCTCCCTTGTAACTAGAAAGTCACATGTGGCCAAGATCTGGCCAATAGAGATAACAGAAATGACCGGGTAGTCTCTGAGAAAATGCCTTAAAAAGTGGGGATGACTCAACTGGCAGTTACCTTTTGTCTTTCCCTGTTCCTCCTTCCTGCCCAGAACAAGGAAGTGATGGCCGTGTGGAGGCAGCCATATTGTAACTCTGAGGCAAGCCTGAGGATGAAAGCCAAAAGATGAGAGTGGTATAGTGAAATGATTAAAGGAGCCTCTACACCAGACTAGCATGGCCTCCTTGGACTTTTAAAAATATATTTTAAAGGAAAAACAAATCCCTACTTGTTTAACCATTATTTTTTCCCATTGTTTGTAGCCAAATACATTTCCTAACAGAAACACATACACATATTCACTCAACCAAGAGGTCCTGTCACTGAACAGTGAGGCAGGAACCACCAAATATTTAAGTAAAAAGGAAGAGCAACAACAGGATATTGAGCCCCACTGGGCTAAACATAAATTCCAACTCAGAGACTGCGATTAAAATAATAGAGAGGAAAACATCCCAATCCAAACTAACAGTTTCTATGACTAGAGAGATATTTTGTTGTGACCCAGAGGACTGATTGAGAGCTACAAATTGAGCAAAGGCTTCAGGCAAGTATCTTAGAAAAATCATTCTTAAAGAAATGTAGCCTCTGGGCAAAACTGAGGAGAATGAAAATGGTGGCACAGAGAGTGAGAGTTCGCCAGCGGCTTCCTCTGATTTAGGAATGCGAGAGCTTCAGGGAGTGAGTGCAAACCACTGGAGCATTATTCTCATTATTACTAATGGTTCTTAATAACTAAGGGGCAATGTTGGGTCTCTAGTTGGCTGAATTGACCAGAAATTGCTTGTTGCAGTTATACTAATAATGAAATATAATTTAACACTAAATTACAATTCCAGATTATATAACTTTCTGCACAGTCTCTGATTGCAAAGGAAAACAGCCAGAATGTCAATAAATAGAATAATCTAATTAAGTATTTCTCCATTTGGGAACTATTTAGAAGTGAGAGTTTAACAGGATAGTGAGACAGGGCAAAACAATCCCGTACTTGCTGATTTAAAAAGTCACAGCTTTTTTGTAAAACAATTATTTTTGTTATTTTGAAATATGTGTTCTATCAATCTGAACGGCTTTGGTCATTTACGTAGTAAACTTAACCACTATCAATTCTTTCTAGTTATGAGGCATAGTTTTCCATTAGTACATTTACCTGTACTTTAACACTAAATATAAGCATCTTTTTAATACTCGAAGTGTCTTTATACACATATTCCTAATCTTTTTTTGTGCAATATGTAATAACCAGCTACAAGCCATGAATCACAAATATAGGAAGGACTGATAAAAACATCTATATTCCTTTTAGCTACATTTAGATGGAAAAATGATAGCTAGTATCCTAATTATAACCTATGTTGATACAGTAAGTCCCCTACATATGAACCATCAAGTTGTGTTCTTTCAAAGATGCAAATGTGTGTTTGCATGTCCAATCATGTAAGTTACTTCACGTGCCTGGCACACATTGTCATGTGCGTGCATCATCTACGAGTGGTTGCACTTCTGTGTACTTTACTGTACAGCACTGTATAGAGTACAGTATCTTTTTTTTTAAATTGTGGGGTACGAGTACAGTATCTTTATTTCAAGCCTGGGATGTCTGGAAGCAAGTGTAAAAGCAGCAGTGATATAGCTGGTACAATATAGCCAATTGCTAATTGGGTACCCAGACTAACTGTTGGACTTATGGACAAAATGGACTTACAAGTGTGCTCTCAGAACCGAACTCGTTCATATGTAGGGGACATACTGTATTGCTGTTGACATACTTTGCAGGGTTTTGCCAGGGATAGATTCACCCTCCATTGGAAAGACAATGGTATTTGCCTGCAGATGCAGAAATACAAGGGAAGAGATTTGCTAAGGAGTGAGCTGAAGCAACCCCATGGATTCAGCGGCTATGCTCTGAGCTTCTGTTAGCCTGTGGGGAGCAGGTACTTGATAGATGCTTGTTCAGTGAAAGAGCTACCTCATACTCTTCAGAGATGGTGTTCCTAGAAGCATCCATAGGCAGTGGAGACAGCCTGAGCGACAGCCTGGGCAACAGCCTGGGCTACACCCTTCAGGCTGAATTCCCGTAGGGAAGGTGGTGGCATATCCAGTGTAGAAATCAAGGTACAATCAAATTCCCCAGGAAAAGCCTCCACTTCCAAAGCTTGAGTATCCTGTAACACCTGCTTTGGCAAGGACACCTTTGATGATGTTTACCTATATGAAAACATGTACACATAGAAGGCCTACGTGGTACTAACCACTGGAGGGACACTTACACAATGCTCAAGGCCACTTAAAAGATACTTACTGCTGGTGGAGGACAGGTGGCTGTAGTCAGACCTGAAACACAAGATCTCGGTATTAGTAAGATTCTTTATCCAAATGATTCATTCAAGCCAGAATTTTAAAGAGTCAGCAACAAGTAGCGTTTAAGTGGTAAAGAAATGTCACTATTTAAAAACTGTAGGCCACGTGTGGAGACTCATGCCTGTAATCCCAGCACTTTGCAAGGCTGGGACCATCCTGGGCAACATAGCGAGACCTCGTCTCCACAAATAATAAAAAAGTTAGTGGGGTAGGGTGGTGTGCACCTTTAGTCCCAGCTACTTGGGAGGCTGAGGCGGAAGGATTGCCTGTGCCCAGGAGGTTGAGGCTTCTGTGAGCCATGACTGTACCACTGTACTCCAGCTTGGGGGACAGAGTGAGACTCTGACTCAAAAAGACAAACAAACGTCCATCTGGAGTGCTGAGCTGTTTGAATGTTATGCAAGACACAGTTATGTCTGAATTTGAAAGCAAAACTTTAAAGGCATTTTAGAAATCTGAAGTCCTTCACATGGGCTCTGTGAAGCCTTCTAATGGTTGGAAGGTCTCCAGCCATCTACATTTGCTCCCAAATTTTTAAATTTATTTTTCTGGGGAGGAGGCCCAAAGTATCTCAACAGATTCACAACTCCCTAAAAGGTCAAGCCTCTGCAAGTGAGCACCCTTCGAGTGTTTGCACCTGAACACTATGGGAAATGTTTTTTTGCTGACATAGGCAGAGGACCACAGGGAGGAGGGAGAGCAGCTCAGCTGTGACGCGGTCCACATTCAAGGTATGGGGGGGCCACCGGGAAACACAAAGGCACAATGACATTTCCACAGATTTCAGTTCCATCTGAGCAGAAAGCCTGCTGGATGTGAGAGTAACAGGATGAGGCTGTGATAGGGAAAGGGACAAGGCAGGCTTAGGGCTGGGGTAAAATTACCCTTTCGCTTTCCATGCTGAAAAATCAGCTGCTGGCATTCCGCCTCTGTCAGAGTGGGGATCTGGCCAAGGAGCTGCTTAATCTCTACTAAATTTCTGCCCTACTTATGTGGCTGTTAAGACTTCCCTCTCTGGCAACAAATTTGGTCTGGAAGCTATTTATTTTCTTCCCCCGGTATCCCAAAGTCATTCTCAGTAGGAAATTAATCACTTAAGCACGTAGGGATTTATTCCGCCTTAGTAGTTAGGGGATGTAGTTATGCAAATAAACTGCTTAATTATGTTTAATTTTATAGATATACATTCCTTTTATCTCCTTAGGCTCATGTTGCCTTTCTTGAATCATCCAATTTTCACTCCATTGAGCATCTTGCCACATTAAAAAAAAGTGCATACACAACTCTTTTTTAATCATAAGAAGTATGCCTTTTATTAGTTAAAATAACCTATGTCACCAACAATAATGCATTGATTTATTGGTAGAAGAACCAAATGAAAGAAAAACGGCATGTGGCTTTCTCTTTTTCAAATGAAATACTTTAGTAGTCATGGAATCATTATATTTTAAAACTGGAAAGAATAACAACTACTACTCACAGTTGCATATCCCTTTATATGTTACAAACTGCATTCATTTATCATCAATTTGACTTTTGATTGTATTGCTTAGGAGAATAAAGTGATCTTGTTTGTAAGGAGATTGAGAGGTGAGAAGGATAAGAGCTTGAACCGAGTGTGCAGGGTGGGTGGCAAGAAAGAAGTCAGAAGGTAGATTGGCCAGGACACGGTGAAAGGAAAGCAAAAGAGAGAAGAGAGTCGAGAACCGGTGACATTCTGAAACCCAGGATTTGGAACCCCAGTACCGGTGCATTCAATACTTTCTGGAACCCGTCAGGACATAAATAAACTTCAGAACAATACTTAGAAATACAGCTATATATATACTCAGTGACTCCTCAACAAACATCCACTGCGGTAGAGGCAACGGGAAAACAATTTCATGACAATATGATCATCCTAAGATGGCCAAACTTTAAAGAAGTTTCATGACTATTCAAATACAACATACAATAAGACTGCATGGCATTACTATTTCTTTTATTCTTAGAAAAGCGTCTGTATTTTCAGCTAGGATTTTCCAAATACTGCTGGAGCAGATGGGGCTCCCATATGCATACATTCTAAAGATCTGCATACAGATGGATATGGATGTAGAATGAATTTTACACTTGAAACAGAGTTCAAGAATCTTAAAGTGCAACGGTATTTTAGTGTTTTAGGACAGGTGCTGGCATAGCGGATGCCCCTCCATGAATCCCTCAAGACTAAAGGCACCAGCGGGTCAGGCCTGCCAAGTCTGACAGTCACACTCGTCCTGCTCCAATTCATTCCCCATACAGCAGCCAATCTTCACAAAGCACAAATCCGATCATGTTTCTCTCTGGGTGAGATTCAAAGTCGCTAGTGGAACACACAAACCCCTCTCTCCAAGGCGGATAGCCCAGCTATGCAGCCCAACTTGCATCCCTGTCCACTGTCAAAACAGAAATCGCATAAAGTCCCCGAAGCCTCACTTGCTCTCCAGCCTCTGATCCTCAGTAGATGCAGTTTGTACATAGCTGCTATAATAACGGAGATCTGATTTTGAACTGCTCTTTTCGCTTGACACCACCACATGTGCTACGTAGTTCCTGTTCTTATCATTTTAGATGAGGTGATGTATCATTTATTCCACCATTTCCCTCTGGCTGGCTCTATGATTGTTACTGATTGTTCACTTTTACAAAACACATGGCAATGAGGTATTTGTGAATTTGAGCTTTATATTTATTTTCTTTTTCTTAAAAAAATTATGAGTGGAAATATAGACTGGGTCAGTGCTTAAAATATATTCCAAATAACCCCAAAAGATTATTTACTGGAAATATTGCCAGTGAAAGACAAACTGTAAAGCTTAAAACAATTCTGTACATAATAAGTCATTTCAAAACAATTTCAGAGAACAACCAGGTATTTGATGAGGATCCTTTGGAGAAGTTTGTACTACCTGAACTCTTTTTAGGGTGGAAAGGAACTGCAGGAGGGTACCTGCCCTGAGATTTCTGTTTATTGGTCTCACAAATGTATCCAACCAGGTCTACACAGGACATTCAACCCTGCCAGAATGTAAGTATGAATGGTGAACTTAGAAGGAACAATTTATGGACACAGGATATGGATGAGCAGAATAATACACAGATTATGTACTTTCACATACCTGACGCATAGAGACACATTTCCAAACATTGTATTTATTTAGTATTGTGCCACTAATGAACAGCAAGTTAGATGCAGTTCCTTGATTGTATTCTAATTATAATTATATATATAGGGATTATATATAAGGGGATTCTGTATTTAAGAGAGTTTACCACAGTCAGAAGCCCATTACCAATTGATATACAGTATAGGTGAGTGAATTGCCTGAGCCCACGGGTTCGAGACCCGCCCGGGCAACTTGGCAAGACATCATCTCTACAAAAAAATCAGCTGGGCATGGTAGTGTGTGCCTGTAATTCTGGCTATTCGGAAGGCTGAGATGGAAGGATCGCCGGAGCCCAGTGGGTCGAGGCTGCAGTGGCCGGGAGCGGCCACTGCACTCCAGTCTGGGTGGCAGAGTGAGACTCCAACTTAAAAAAAAAAAGAATACCTTCCTAAATTCTCTTTTCCAGGAAAATTGTGGCATAAGAATTGATCTTGGCATTTCTGTAAAATAGATCTTGGTGTTTCTGTAAAATGTCAGCTCAATGTATCATGGACCTCAACTGTTAACTATTAGAGCACTGAGTGAAATACTATGTGATTTAGAGTTAACTAATTCCATCCTGAACACAAAGATAACAGAATACTAACAGATCATCTAGTCATCTCTATAAGACTTCCCCTTTTATCTTTAAAAAAAGCCTGCCCCAATTTAAAATGTATTCCACCTATTCTTTTCCATCCACCTGTTTAAACTCTGGACTCATGAGTCATTGGTTATCCCTTAAGTCACAGTGAGGTATCAGTTGGAGGTCACCCAAAGAAACCTGGCAGGTTTGGCCCTCTGTATTCAGAAGCTCAGTGACAGCTGACATGGAAGTAGAAGACCATTAATGCCAGACCAGACCACTGAATGAAAATAATCCATCACATTTGAAAGAGTGGCTTAGAGGCCAAACCTTGGAGACATCACCAATGAAACAGTCACTATAAAGCAATGACTTTTATTTGGGTTTACAAGGAACTGCCTGTCCCTCTATTCAGGGATTGTGTTTCTTAAGACATTTTAGCACCATCAGCAGCTGACTTGCCATTTTTTTCTAACAGTAAGTACACAGATGCACAAGGCTTGCTTTCAAGTGTATTTGGAAAATGGGAACTTCAAAATAACATCAATTGCCACAGAAGAATACTAGTTTGCTTTTTGTCTGTATTAGGTGGGTCAGACAGCAAATGTGGCATTTCAAGCAAAAGGACATGTTTGAGCTGAAAACAAGAATTAATTGCAGATCAAATAGCTCCTTGAGAGGTGACCTCTCTAGGTGGGAAGGACGCTAGAGACCCAGGCTTCAATTCACTCCGATAACGAGCCATGTGCCCTCCAAGCCTCCATCTCCTCCCCTGTAAAATAATAATTATGATACCGAGGCAGGCTCTGTAGCCTCTCAGGTGTTCTGAACGATGATTAAATTGTTAAGGTATTTAAAAGCAACAGAGCATCCAGGGTGATGATATAAAGAACCTATGATCTTGAGCTCACCATTTTATGATATAAAACTCTTAAGTTTATCATTCAGAGTGTTCTTCAAAACAGTAATAAAAGTATGGTGAGAAATAAGAGCATCCTGAGGGTTTACTTATGCCAGGCACTGTTCTAGGGCATTAACTGTATAGACTCACAAAAACCCTATGGGGTAGGTACTATCATCATCATTCCCATTTTAGAGAGGAGGAAACTGAGGGCAGAGAGAGGTCAAGTCATCGGTTCAAGGTTCCACCATTCCTAAGTGGAGGAGCCAGAATTCAAACACCAGCAGGCTGGTTCTTGTCATTGTAACTTTCAAAGTGACTGGCACAGCCTGTCCCTGGCAGTGGGACCCACAGCACAGAGTTTCTTGGAATCCTTTCTTCCATCATGCTGTGGAAAGGACAATCATCCTATTACGCTAAACCTCTTGCTCCTATGTTTTGTTCACATCCATCTAGCAATGGTCCCCCTTTGCCCACACCTTGATGACCCCAACCACCCACCATTTCTCTCTGCCTGACCCTAAGTAGGTGAGCACTGCAGCAGGAAAATAAATGATAAGGTAGATTCGCATCTCCATAAATATGTAATCACAAATCTCAGCTGAGCTCTCGTGCAACATTGTCCCAAGCAAGTATTTCAAATCTCCATTCTCCTGGGGGTGGAGGGTATTTACAACAAATGAAAACCCCATCTTCCCTTTCCTTGTCTAGTTGTAGGAGGAGATGTCCTGCCTCCTGCCTAGAGCCATCCATCCACCTGTTGGTCCATCTGCCTCCACCTCTTCAGCCAGCAAACTGACACTACAGCTGATCATCTTTCCCTGTATTTTTATCCTTTTCCTTTTGCAAAATGCTTTCTATTGGTGCGATTGCCCAATCAGCGCCAATGGTCAGGAAATCCTTCCCTCACCCACTCTCCTCTCCAGTCACTGGTTCTCCTAAACTCTCCTTTTTCCAGACAAAGAGGAATCCAGCTGTCTCCTCTTCCTCACCTTCTATTGCCTGCGGGAGTCACTCTAATCTGACTTCTGGCTGCACCACCCACTGTTAAGTACTATTCTACCATCATTTAATTACCTCCACTAAAAAAAAAAAAAAAAAAAGACATGTCCCATTTCTCATCTTTATGAGTTTCTCAGTAGCATAGCTAATTTCTCCTTCCTTTCTCAAAATCTCCCCCCCTCACAGCTTCTATGGCAGCACATCCTTCCTTCACTCCATGCCTACTCTTAGGTTCCTCTATCAGTTCATCCTCATTTACCTGACATTTATTTTATTTATGTATTTATTTTTTGAGCTGGGGTCTTTCTGCCACCCAGTCTGGAGTGCAGTGGTAGGATCACAGCTTGCTGCAGCCTTTATCTCCTGGGCTAAGGCAGTCCTCCTGCTTTAGTCTCTGGAGCAGCTGGGATTATAGGCTGGAGTTTCATAGAGATGAGTCTTGCTATGTTGCCCAGGTTGATCAGAAACTCCTGGGCTCAAGCAATCCTCCTGCCTCCACCTCCCAAAGTGCTGAGATTATAGGTGTGTGCCACCACGTCCAAACTTCCTGACATTTAAATACTGTAGTTTCTCAAGGTTGGTCTTAAAGGCACCTGCTGCACAGAGTTGTGAAGGATTCAGTGAGTCAGTGAAATATGTAAAGGCTTAGATCAGCAGGCGGCAGATAGTGAATGCTAAACAAGTGTTTGCTATTATCTTTAGTCCATTTTATGTCTCCCAGGGCTTCAATTGCCATTTTTAGGTAGATAGTTCCCAAATGTAATGTCATCATGCAGACCTCCTTTCTGAGTTCTAGAGAGATATACCCAATGGCTGACTCATCATCTGTTTTGTTTTTGAGTTGGGGTCTCACTCTGTCACCCAGGCTGGAGTGCAGTGATAGGATCATGGCTCACCACAGCTTCGACCTCACGGGCTTGGGTGATCCTTCCACCTTAGCCTCTCAATTAGCTGGGACTATAAGTGCACGCTGCCATGCCCGGCTGAGTTTTAAAAAAATTTTTTGTAGAGATGAGGTCTTGCTATGTTGCCTAGGCTAGTCTTGAACTCCTGGACTTAAGCAATCCTCCTGCTTCAGCCACCCAAAGTGCTGGGCCACCATGCCTGGCGTTAACATCTTTAGTTGGATGTCTCACAATGTGCTGAAAATGAAATGTCTCATACCCCGCCCAAACTTGGTCTGGAAGAGATCACAGGCTACTTTGAAAATCTGATAAAAAGTACATTCTCTTCTCCTAAAAATTCACAATGCACATCATTTGGCACACAACTTGGAGCAATTCACGGTCCCCAAATTAAGGATCAGTGCCTTAGCGGATGTGTCACTTGAGTTGAGCCTTGAAAGAATGGTCGGATTTCACTTGGCAGACAGGCATGCCAGGTGGACAGGGCGTAGCTGGCAAAGAGGGCAGCTGGACAAAGGCAAGGAAACAGAAAAACCTGTCAGATGTGGCTGGGGCAGGGTACATTGGAGGACCTGCCGAGAAACAAGGCCAGAGAGGGAAGGAGGGACTCCACAGCATCAGGGCCTATAAGTCACATGAAATTCTTTATACCTTTAGATAACAGAGCCATAAAAGTTTGGAAGGGACAGAGACATGATCAGATTTGCATTTTAAAAATAATGATATCAAAGCTGGGAGCAGTGGCTCACACTCGTAATCCCAGCATTTTGGGAGGCCGAAGCAGGAGGATTGCTTGAGTCCAGGAGTTCAAAATCAGCCTGGGCAACATAGCAGTCCTCATCTTTACAAAAAAACATTAAAAACAATTAGCCAGGTGTGGTGGCATGCACCTGTAGACCCAGCTATTCAGAAGGCGGAAGTGGAAGGATCACCTGAGCCCAGGTCGAGGCTGCGGTGAGCTGTGATAGTGTCAGTGCACTCCAGCCTGGGTAATAGAGTGAGACCTTGACTCAAAAATCAAAACAAAATGAAAAGATAAATAATAATGATAGCAAACATTTACTGAGTGCTTTTGTGTGCTTTCCACACAGTCTCAACAGGCAGCTCTATGAAAGTTGGATAGAGAGAGGGGGAGAGAGCTCCAGAAATGTAAACTATGAACGGTTTTTTTGATAACTAAAATTCAAGGAATAGATAATATATGGCAATACAAGACTAATAAGCATGCATCGAAACTACCTTATTTAATAGATGCATGCCATTTTGCCTTTATCTGTAGCTTAAGGATTCTAATGATATGATAAAAATAATTTAAAGCATTCTATTCTGTTACAACTACACATTTTAGTGACAGAGGCTGAGAAGAGAAGCTCTGATGTCAGCACGATCAGCGAACTCCTCCCAGGAGCCCTGGCAGCTGTCATGCTGATGTCCAGATCCTGGGGCGATGTCACCCCCTGGGTCAGGATTTCCTCTCCACTCTTCAAGACAGAGTCCTTGGAAAGAAATATCTGTTTTATGTGAGCTCTGAAAATTAAAATCAATGGACTAGCGACCATTTTATTTAACCCAACTCATTCATGAGCTGCTTAATTTTGCTTTGTTTCTCCTATTCATGGTCCAGCTAACTAGAGGTAGGAAAAAAACAGCCAAGGATCTTCCATCAAAGTTGACAAATACCACTTACACAAAGTGTGGGAAAAAGCAAGGGAGTTTGGTATTCAGAATCAAGTCACTCCACTGGATTATGATTGGGCGTTGTCGAAAACCGTAAATGACCCCAAGTTTGGATAACAGGGAAAGACCCAGGTAAAGCAGGGGAGTAAAGTCCCAGATTTGGGCTAGGCATGGTGGTGGCACCCGCAAGGAAGCGTGGGCTTGGGAGGAGGAAGGACTGTGTGGGAAACCCTTCCCGGGGTCAAGTCAGAACTCTGGGTCCATTCTGGGACTGGATTCTCTACCTGCCCTCACAGGGTTGCCAAATCCTGAGATTAGTCTAAAACCTCTCCGACCTTCCAGGAACGAAGCTTTCTGTAGTCTGGGCCGCTCCGCCCTCCCACAGGATTACTCCAGATAGGAAAAGACACCCTTTCCTCCTGGGTCAGATCCTGCATCCTGGATGTGGTGCTGACTTTGCACAGGAAAATCCCCTAGAGATAAGGGCTGCGTTCAAGTCTTTACAGTGACATCTCCTAAAAGACATTTTGTATTTTGTCCCACTCAGGAATGTTGTTTAGGGGAGAACTAATTCTTCTCCTAAGGTTCCAGCTCATTGTTTGAGTTCACTAAAACGAAGAGGACATTTCTTTAAATAAGCAGGACTACATCACAGCACCATCTCCATCCCTCTGACTAAAGGCCAGCAGTCCCGGCTGGGACAGGTGCACTTAGAGTGAGGAAGTTTGGCGGGACTGGGGGAGTCGAGCAGGGTGTCCCAACGGCACAGAATAAAGCCGCACAATGAAGCCGTAAAACGAGGCGTGCCATCCTCTTAGCTGACTTCTGAAAGGCTTTTCCTCCTCTCCCCACCTCCAGGGCTGAACTCCGGGGGCTCCGGAACTACGCAAGGAAAATCTCCGCGGAAGGTCGAAACAAGTGCAAGAGCATCGCTCGTCTTTCTAACGATGATTAGGGGACGCTACGTTTGCCTGGCGCTCCCATCACCTCGCAGGAGATCAGAGGGTAAGGGGCCGAGGGGGTGGCGTCTTCCATGGGGCCTCGAGTCCTTCCACTTTCCTCCCCCGGAGTGGGGCCCGCCCTGCGCGGGGCAGCCACGGTCCACGCGGCCGGCCCGGGAGGAAGGGCCCCCTCACCTCCTCGCCCCCTCGAGTTTCCGGGGGTCCCGCCGCAGCGGCTCCGGCTGTGCCGCGGAGGTCGGGAGGGTCCCCCGCCGGGAAGGCGCCGCCGCGCAACTCGGAAAGCACCCCCCGCCCGCGGCCCGGCCGTGCTCGGCGCAACTCACCCTCCGGTCTCGGCGCCCGAGTCCACGCAGTCGTCCTCCTCGCCGCCGCCGCCCGCCTTCGGGTCCATGGCGCGCGCGTCCCGGCCGAGCTCGGCTCGCGGGCTCCGGCGGGACCCGGGGCGCGCTACCTCCCCGCCGCCCAGCCCGAGCCGGCCGGGCTCCCTCCGCGAGTCCGGCGGCCGGGCGCCCGCAAACAACTCGAGCGCCGGCCGCGAGCCCCGCGCCGCGCCCTCTCCCGGCCGCACCGGGCGGGGCACATGCGGCCGCGCCCGCCCCTCCCCTCGCCTCGCCGCCCGCTGGCCGGCGGGCGCGCGCGCGGTGCACGGGGTGCGCGTGTGCGCGCGGGGCGTGCGCGCGTGCGCGTGAGTGGGCGAGGTGTGTGAGGTCGCGTGCGCCGGTGTCCGCGGGGTGAGGTGGGCGTGGCGTGCCCTAACTCTGCACGCGCTTGAGTGTGCGGAGCGCGTGTGCCGTGCGGGTGCGCGACCGCACACACGCGTGGGTGGGCGCGCGGTGAGGGTGCGCACCAGAGCTCGCAGTCCGGGAATCGAGGCCCAGGGCTTGCCCCGAGGTTCTCCAGTCCCGACAGCATCGAGAAAACCCAAAGGCGTCGTGAAAGCAGCGAGGGACCTGCTCCCCTTTGGGGACCACTTGGAACAACTGGGTGTTTTCTTTTACCCTCTTCAGAATTGTCGACGCTGAATTCATTATCACCGTTCTCGGAACAGGCCTGGGTGGCTTCCCACCACCTAACTTGCCAATAAGTGCCATGCAATTTTTGCTACTTAAAAAAATGCCAGCCGGGCTCGGTGGCTCAGCCTGTAATCCCGCGCCTTTGGGAGGCTGAGGTGAGTGAATTGCCTGAGTCCGCGGGTTCGAGACCCGCTTGGGCAGCGACACCTCATCTCTACAATAAATCAAACAATCAGCCGGGGCGTGGTAGCGCATGCCTGTAATTCCGGCTACTTGGAAAGCTGAGGAGGAAGGATCGCCGGAGCCCAGCAGGTCGAGGCTGCGGTGGCTGGGAGCGGCCACTGCACTCCAGTCTGGGCGACAGAGTGAGACTCCAACTCAAAAAAAAAAATGCCTTTGAAAATAATGTAAATGTAAAGAGCATTGGATGTACCTGCAATTCAGGCAGTGTTGCTGCAAGAGGATAACCTCAGGGTGGGTTAATGATCACTTTGTGGGGGGTGGTCCTCATCTCCTTTTAGGAGGATGAAGCTGGAGGCAAATTGGGTGGTTGGGGAAGCTATGTGAACAACTTGGTTTTCTGACAGCCCTGCCCAAACCATTGGAAGGCACTCATTTCTACCTTTATTCTTTTGTAAGACAAACTATTTAACCCCTTGGAGTCTTAATTTCCTCATCTGTAAGATGGGCGATTGAGATTTACCCTGTATCTCTGTGGTGAATTAAATGATGTCATGTGTAAAACACTTCATGTGTGTGCTAACTCACGCCAAGCACTAGTTGCAGTTAGCTATCATGACATTTAAAGCATGGCCAGCTACATCCCCAATCTCGATTTGCAAAGTGGTGTCATTCAGGGTGACAAGTTATACCATGAAGAGGAATATAGTTTCTTTCCTGTCTCCCCCACTCCTTCCCTCCTATTCTTCCTTCCTACTTCCCTACTTAAATATCATTCCTTTCTGATTCCTATTTTGAATAGATTACACAAAAGAGAAATCCGGTTAACAAACGAAGACTAGAAATCCAATTTCACTGTCAAGAAAAAACACAGGTAAGTATGCCAACTCCGTATCTGAATTGTTCTTACTGAGCTTAAAATTTCTTGCTCTGCAAACAAATGGATCTGGTATACTCCATGGTGCTCATTAACTGAAAGAAAGAAGCATGCCAGTTCTTCAAGGGGGATTTTTCCCCTCAGTGAACTGATTTCTAAAATCTCTCAAGTGAGATGAGGAACATTGTGAGTGATAAACCACACAGTGTCATTAATAACCATTTTTAATGTATAGATTCATACAATAATTATTTACATACCAAACAGGAGGGTGAACTTTGGAAATACAAATGAGGGAAAATGACAACAGATAAGATCCCTGTCCTCATAGAGCTTCTGATTCAGGGGGAGACTAATTAAACAAGTAAGTTATGCATGGGTGTATGTATATGTATGTGTACACACACACAGACACACACACACACACACACACACACACACACACACACACACACACATTGCAAATGGAGGTAACTCACTGTGAAGGAAAAGAATAGCGTGCCCTGAGAGAGAACATAATTTAAATTGTGAGAGGGCAGAGGAAGTTCTCTCAGAAGAGATGATTGAGCCCTTATCTGCTTTAGGGCCTTTGCACTTTCTGTTCCTTCTTCCTGAAATACTTTCTCCCAGATTTTTTGCAAGGCTCCCTCCACATTTCCTTCAGTTCTCTGTTCACAGGGCCCCTCATCAGGGCAGCCTCCCTGACTAATCCTTTGTCACAGTATCCCCTTACTCGATTCCGTTTCTTGGAACTCCACTAGCCACCAGCAAATGATAGATTTATTTACTGGTCACCGGCTCATTCCTCCCCACCTTTTCCCCAATGCCAGCTCTATGAGAGCAGGGACTCAGCGTGGTTTGTTCACTGCTGTGTCCCCAAATCTGTAACAGTCCCTGGAGCAATGAACATGTGTGAAGTGAAGGAAAGGGAAGGCCCAGCATGGCATGGGGATGAGGGAAACTTAGGATGGCATGGAGGTTGGGGGTACCCAGAACGGTGTGGGGGCACCCATGGTGGTGTGGGGGAGAGAGGGCACCCAGCACGGTGTAGGGGTGAGGGGGCACTCTGGGTAAAGAGGCAGGCTCAGGCACTGAGCATTGGATTAGATCAGGAGTGAAAGCAAATTGGGTGACCAGAAATACATCAAGTGGCAAAGGCAACAGTGAGGCATTTGACATAAATATGACACCTCTAGGAAGTCACCAGTAGACCACTATAGTATATTTGGAAAGTAGGAGGGCAAATACAGTATCAACAGATCAGACTAAAGTGTGTGGTAAAAGTGGCCAAGCACGGAAGTATAATGAACATTCTACCATTTTTTTATCCTTACGGCATGAGGGAATTTGCCTTAGTCTATTCTGTGCAGGGACAATTCAAACGTGTACTTCAAATAATCCTTGGTGAAACTCCATGAAGTCGGCTTATTTTTCTGTTTAACAGCCAAGGAAATGAAACCCCATTGAGTTTCAGGGCCTTGTCCCAGGTCACCCAAGTAGTGAGTGGGAAGCCAGTGGTTCATTTACTGTGTGTAGAGTCCATACGTCTACCTGGAGGGCTGATGGTTGGCCCAGCCGTGTCCTCAGGAAGAAGGCACTAAGAAAAAGGTCAGGCAAGAAATGGTGAAATCAGAATGACCCGTAGGAGACCTTGGAAATAAGATGCTACTTACATGATTTCAGCCTTTTCAACCATCTAGAGAAAGGTGAGATCAGACCAAAAACCTGGGACACATTTGAAAATGATGCATTGATTCAGGGTCTCCTGGGGAACACAGGTGTTGTCATCTATGGCATTGCTGTCTGGTGGCAACTCAGTGATGCATTGATTATTGGGAAAAGGAGCTTAAACGGTGGCACTGTATTCAACTTATCATAGGCCTCACTTTATTGCTTTGCTTCAGAGCCTCACTTCATTGTTTCTTTTTAGTATAAGAGATATGGGGAGCCGGGCTCAGTGACTCAGCCTGTAATCCCGTGCCTTTGGGAGACTGAGGTGAGTGGATTGCCTGAGCCCGCGGGTTCGAGACCCACCTGGGCAACTTGGCAAGACATCATCTCTACCATAAATCAAAAATTAGCCGGGCGTGGTAGTGCGTGCCTGTAGTTTCAGCCACTTGGAAGGCTGAGGCGGAAGGATCACTGGAGTCCAGCAGGTCGAGGCTGTGGTGGCCAGGAGCGGCCACTGTACTCCAGTCTGGGTGACAGAGTGAGACTACGACTCAAAAAAAAAAAAAAAAAGAGATATGGGGCTGGTAACTAGTATGAGACCTTGTTGTGATCAACACAGAGTTTTTAGTGCATCACCTTTACATGGTTTCTACTCTTTATTTATTTTATTAAAAAATTTTTTTTTGAGTTGAGGTCTTACTCTGTTGCCCAGGCCGAAGTGTGGCAGCATTATCACGGCTCACCACAGCCTCGACTTCCTGGGCTCAGGCAATCATTCCATTTCAACCTCCCTAGTAGCTGGGACTACAAGCACATGCCACCATGTTCGACTGATTTTTTGATTCTTTGTAGAGATGAGGTCTCTCTGTGTTGCCCAGGCTGGTCTTGAACTCCTGAGCTCAAGCAATCCTCCTGCCTCAAATTCCCAAGTTGTTGGGATTATAGGCGTGAGCCACTGCATTCAGCCTACTATTCTTTATACTTGAGCTCCTTAATATCAATCACTTTAATCATGAGGGTGCAATGCCCTCCTCCTTCACTCCTGTAAGATGGGGACAGAGGAGTGTCACTGACCTGCTTAGGGTACCATGCCTGCTGTCCTAAAGATGTTCTATCAGAGCCTGAGGTCAGCCCTGGGGGAGCACTAAGGTATGGCATGAAGTGTAACTGACCAGGAAACACGAATCCTGACTTCTGGATCTAAATCTGTCATGTACTTGTTGTTGAAACTCTCACTAGGGGAAGAAGGTAGAGCATCAACTGATTTTTAAGTCCTTGTTACATGTAAGGATTTGACAAACATGATTTAATTCTCACAAAAATCTTGTGAGGCTTCCATCATCCTTAAAATGGTGGTCATTGATGTGACTCTCACAGGAGACTCAAAGTCCTTTATTTATTTATTTTTAAAAAATTTTGCCTGTAATCCCAGTACTTTGGGGGGCTGAGGTTAGTGGGTTGCCTGAGCCCACGGGTTTGAGACCAGCCCAGGCAACTTGGCAAGACCTTGTTTCTACAATAAATCAAAAATTAGCCAGGCATGGTAGCTCGTACCTGTAGTTCCAGTACCTGTAGTTCCAGTTACTTGGAAGGCTGAGGTGGAAGGATCGCCGGAGCCCAGCAGGTCGATACTGGGGTGGCTGTGAGTATGCCACTGCACTCCAGCCTAGGCGGCAGAGTGAGACTCAAACTAAAAAAAGAAAAAAAAATTGTATTTTTGAGTCAAGGTCTTACTCTGTCACCCAGGCTGGAGTGCAGTGGCACAATCTCAGCTCACCACAGCCTCAACCTCCTGAGTTCAGGAGATCTTCCCACCTCAGCACCCCCAAGCAGCTGGGACTACAGATACATGCCACCTCACCCAGCTGATTTTTTTGATTTTTTGTAGAGATGAGTTCTCGCTATGTTTCTCTGGCTGGTCTCAAAATTCTGGGCTGAAGCAGTCCTCCCCCCTCAGCCTCCCAAAGTGCTGGGATTGTAGGCATGAACTACCCTGCCTTGCCTCAGAGCCCTTTAGAAATTATGAAGCATATGAAGATAAGATGTTGCTTATTTTAAAAATAACTTTTTCTCAGAAAAGTCTGACTATCACTTTCATGCTGTATTTCACCTGTAATGCTCATTTCAGTCTCTACTGATATCATTGCATGTGTTGGTGTATTAGAAAACAAGGACGTTTATTCATTTATTTATTGAACACTTGCTGTGTGCCAGGCAGTGGCTGGAGCCAGGGACACAACAGGGAATCAGCCAGAGGAAGTTTCTGGTCTAATGGAGGTTTTGGGTCCAGAGAAGGCGGTTTATTGTGTTCTATGACCCATCCATGTCTGGCCTTCCCTCCAAGTCTCGCGTTCCTTAGACAGCTCCTTAAAGCCCCTCCAGGCATCTGACAGTACCATCAGCCATTAGAATAGGACTGGTGTGTCAAAACCCTTTCTTGGAGGGGGAAAAAAAAACTTAAAATAATCTGATGGGAAATAAAGAGCCATCAACTTTGCTGATGAAAGAGATGGATTAGTAATCGAGAAAGCCCTAGAAAACTGATAGTCATTGGGAGGGAGCCAAACACAGGAGATAAGTAGCTTTAAGATAAGAACTTTACAGCAAAAGACTGAAAACAGATAAAAACAAAACTCTCCAGGAAATGGGATTTGCCTGGATTTGGATCTCAGAGGGAAGCAAGGCCACTTTTACTGCATGAATCTGTACAATTTGCTATAAAGGCAGCTTGATTTAATCTAGTTCTTTAAAGAATTTTTTTTTTTTAGGTTATGTAGTAACAAATAGAAATGGAAAAATATATTGGCCTGGGAAATTCTGTCTATTCATTTTTATTTATTTATTTATTTATAGAAACACATTTCCCCCCCAAAAAAATTCAGGTTAAAGAGTAACACGAAGAAAAAAAAAAACAAAACTCTTTCTTCCAAGTCTCCAGAAGAGTTTGTCTGATGTGAAAAATAAATATTATGATCTCAACAAGAAAAAATAATAAACTATTGACAAATCTACTTAGACAAAGAAAGCCACTAGCCCTACTTGCAAACATAAGGAGACCAGATGGCAAAGGGATAAATGAAACGAAAGATAAACTGTTGAGTTGGAAAATAATCTTATTGAAATATAAATGACTCCATTTTGATAAGGGAGAGTGGAGAGAGTGGTCCTGCCTTGGAGGCTTCCAAGAACTCTCAGCCTGCTGTCTACAGGATGAGATCTGGAGTTCCAGCCAGACATCCGACCACCCACCCACTGTGATCCCCCAGACTGACAGGATGGTGGGTGTAAAATGAGATGGGAATGTGAAAGACTGACTTCTGGAAAAGTGCTATGGAAACTTAAGAATGCAATGGAAACCCTAGACTTGGTGCATTGTCCTTCAGGTCCCCAATGAAGCTAGTCACGCCTTCTGGGAACTGCCGCTCAGTCACCTATTTCTTGTCCTACTATGACCTAGATGTGGAAAGGTCTGGTCCTCTGTCCTCTTGTTCTCACACTTTCCTTCAGTGGCCCTCTTCCCAGGTTCTAACTGCCTGTGTCAGTCTGCTTGGGCTTCCATAACAATATACCATTGCCTGGGAGGCTCAATCAACAGAAATTGATTTTCTCACAGTTCTAGAAGCTGGAAGTCCAAGATGAAGAAGGTGTTGGGAGGTTTGGTTTCTCCTGAGTCCTCTCTCTTTGGCTTGCAGATGGCTGCCTTCTTGCAACGTCCTCACATGGTCTTTACTCTGAGTATGCGCATCCCTAGAGTCTCTGTGTGTCCATGTTCCTTCTTGTGAAGACCCCAGTCTGAGTAGAATAGGGCCCACCCCAATGGCCTCTTTTAACTTAATAACTTCTTTAAAGACTGTCTCAAAAGACCGTCTCTAGCCGGCCTCTGTGGCTCAGCCTATAATCCTGCACCTTGGGAGGCTGAGTGAGTGAATTGTCCGAGCCCGCGGGTTCTGGACTTGCCTGGGCAACTTGGCGAGACCTCATCTCTACAATAAATAAAAAATTAGCCGGGTGTAGTAGCACGCTCTTGTAGTTCCAGCTACTTGGAAGGCCGAGGCGGAAGGATCGCTGGAGCCCAGCAGTTCGAGGCTGCGGTGGCCGGGAGCGGCCACTGCACTCCAGTCTGGGCAACAGAGTGAGACTCCATCTCAAAAAAAAAAAAAAAAGGACTGTCTCCAAATACAGCCAGATTCTGAGGTATTGGAGTTTAGAGCTTCAACCTATGTATTTTGAGGGACACAATTTAGCCCATGACATTGCCTTTGAAGCCATTTCATGGAGGAGGCAGAATTTTATAATGGGTAAGGCTGAGTTTTGACCCCAACCACGCTGCACAAGTTCAAGTCTTCCCTCTTTTACCTCGTAAGTTTGTGATCTGAGGCAAGTGACTTAACCCCTCTGAGACTCAGTTTTCTTGTTTGTGTCACAGTCGTACAAAGGTCTTTGTGAGAACTAAGAGGTTATGGCATAGGGTGTGCTGAGACAGTGGCTGGTGGGTATGAAACATTGGGTATTATCACTTGCTCTGCAGTCGGCTTCCACATCTAGATCTTTCTTCATGACCTCTCTCCAGTTCTGTATCTAACTGTCCTGGTGCTCTTGGCTCATTCTGTGCAAATGTCATGCACTCATACACTCACTCTCCAAAATTATACTGACCTAGGGATCCTGCTGGATCTGATCCAAATAAGATAGATCCCTGCCTTTGAACCCTGACAGTCATTGCTGAAAGATCCAGGTGAGTCCAGACCTCAATACATTATCATTAATGTTATGACAGTGGTGTGTGGAATTCAGCTCAGAACATGTACAGGATACTGTTGGAGTCCATGGAAGGGAGGAAGCAATACCTCCCGGGGAGGGGGAAAGAGGGGGATGTGGAGGTCAAAGGTTTCATGGAATTGATCATGCAAGTTGAGTTTTAAAGGGTGAAATAGGCCAGGCATGGGGCTCATGCTTGTAATCCCAGCACTTTGGGAGGCTGAGGTGGGAGAATTGCTTGAGCCCAGGAGTGTGAGACCAGCCTGGGCAACATAGTGAGACCTCGTCTCTACAAAAAAATAAAAAAATAAGCTGGGCTCGATGGTGTGTTATTTGTGTCCCAGCTATTTGGGAAGATGAGGTGGAAGGATTGCCTGAGCCCAGGAGATCAAGGCTGTAGTGAGCCATGAGTGTGCTACTGCCCTCCAGCTTAGGCAACAGTGTGAGACCCTGACTGAAAAAAATGAATAAATAAAAATGAAGAGTAGATAGCATTCACTGAACAGACAAAGATGGAAAGGGCAGAGCCATTCCCTCTAGCTCCTCATGGCTGCTGGTGTGTTATCATTACAGATGTCCTGTGCCCTCACCCTGGCCCAGGGAGGACTTTAGCACTTGGCTCATAGTCATCCTGTCCCCTCAATTCTTGTCTTCAGTTTACAACTGCTCTAACTATGCAATTCAAGATTCCATCATGCCGGTGTATGACCGCCGGTTCCAGTCCTTCCTGCTCTCGTTTCTGTGTCTCTACCTGTTCCTTGTCCTCGTAAAGACTTCTATTTAGGCATCTCAGAGTGAGCCACTCTGAGGGTCCTTGCCCATGTCATCTGCTCTGAGATCTGCTGCCCTCTAGCATCTTTTAAGAACCTTCTTCACTACCATCTCCTTGCAGGATACAGGCACACGTTTCACCCCAGAGCTTACCCTCCCGCCTTCTTTCTCTCTCTGTCTCCCCTCCTTCCCTTCCTAGCGACAGAACCTGTCCCCCTGGCTCATCAACTCTTCTGTATCAGAGACAGAATTAGGCACTAGGGACACATAGGGGAAAAGGACACAATTATTGCCCCTGAGGAGCTGCTGGTATATTCAAGAGTTAAAAAAAAAAGTCTGAAAACAATGTGACACCCTTTCTCAAGCCCTAAGTCAAGCTGAGGGGATCCTCCCCCCACCATAACTCCCTTGATCTTTTATCAGAAGTTTTGGCTGGGCTGGGTGGCTCGGCTTGTAATCCCAGCACTTTGGGAGGCCGAGGCGAGTGGATTGCCTGAGCTCGCAGGTTTGAGACCAGCCCAGGCAACTCGGCGAGACCTCGTCTCTATAATAAATAAAAAATTAGCCGGGTGCAGTAGCACGTGCCTGTAGTTGTGACTACTTGGAAGGCTGAGGCAGAAGGACCACCAGAGCCCAGCAGGTCGACACTGGGGTGGCCATGAGCGTGCCACTGTACTCCAGCATGGGCGATGGTGTGAGACTCCAACTAAAAAAAAAAAGTTTTATCGGACGCCTGCCTGTTTGCTTGTTTTTTGCCAGTACTAGAACAGAGGGTCCAGAGCGCCCCTGCCAACTTTTTAAAAAGAATTTTATTTATTTGTTTTTTTTTTTGTAGAGACGAGGTCTCTCTATGTTGCCCAGGCTGGTCTCAAACTCCCGAGCTCAAGCAATCCTCCTGCCTCAGCCTCAAAAGTGCTGGGATTACAGGCTTGAGTCACTGCACCCAGTCCCAGAGCCGTTTTTCTGAGCCGTGGGTTCACAAGTACTGCATGCCCCTGAATGACGATTGCCTCATTAAGTGGGCTGGCTGGGGGTCTGAGCAAAGCCTCTGGCTCAGGCAACCACTCTAGAGGCCGACCAGTAGGTGGCGCCCTAACAAGCTTGGGTATCCTGAGGGTGGCAGCAACTCAGAGAACTGATTGCTTCTTTGGGGTTCCCTGGTGCTGGCAGCAATGCTGTGTGCTCTTGCAGTTGTGTGGTTGTTTTTGTAAGCATCTGAGAACTCGACCTTGTCAACTTCCACAATGACTACTTTCAAAATTAACTTTATCCACTCCACCCACCCTTCTCAGAAACATTACCCGCTCCTTCTCCTGTAGCAGCTTCAGTCTTCCATGGGGTCTGTGCCTTCAGCATTTAAATATACACAGTTTTTTTCATGTTAAATAAGAAAAAAAACCCTCCACTTCCTCTTTCATCAGCTGCCACTCCTTCACTTAGCAAATCTCCCCCACCGCCTTCTTTTTCCTCTCCCTCTCCCACTACCTCTCCTTCTCCCTCTGTCAGGGTTTCCCTCTGTTACCCAGACTGAAGGGTAGTGGCACAATCACAGATCACTGAGGCCTCCAACTCCTGGGCTCAAGTGATCCTCCCTCCTCAGCCTCTCAAGTAGTGGGAACAACAGGTGTGCACCACCATGCCTGGCTGGTTTTTTTGTAGAAACAGGATTTTACTATGTTATACAGGCTAGTCTCAAATTTCTAGGCCCAAGGGATCCTTCTGGCTTGACCTCAAAGTGCTGGGATTACAGACGTGAGCCACAGTATCCGGCCTCACACAGCAAATGTTCTGAAAGTGTTGTTCATGCTTGCTGTCTCCATTTCCTTTCCATGATGGGTAAGTTTCAGTGTTCTTAGATGCTGTTGAGTCCTCCTCCTTGGTCTCTTCCCCTGGTTTCCATGGTACAGGGCTCCCTAGTTATTGTCCCACCCCTCTGATTGCATCTGTTTTGTCTCCTGTGCCACCTCGTCTACACAGTCTTTATGGACTGGGCCCCCAAAATTTGTTCTCAGGCTGTCTTCTCTTTTTTGTACTCTCTCCATGGGCCCATGATTTCAATGGACGCACATATGACCCCGATGGGAGTCTCAGCCCTGTCTCCTCTGTGCCTCAACCCTGTCAAAATTACTATACAAGCATTCCTTGCATGTCTCAAAGGCACTTCCAATTAGAGTTATTCAAAACTAAACTTATGATTACCACACATAGCCCCTCACCCACATTCTCACCCTTCCCATGGTTCCCTTTTCCTTATTGCAGTGAGTGGTACCATCCTCTGTCCTAGTATTCCAGCCAGAGGGCTGTCATCCTTGAAGACTCCTTTTCTTTAACCACTTGCCAGTCATTTGCTTGCTAGATGTGCCCCGAGAATGTCCCCTGGTCTCCAATTCCATTGCCATCATCATAGTCCATCCTTCTTCCTCTCTAGCCTAGCTCATAACATTTGTCTGACTTCCTGTGTCCATTCCTGCCCCTCTCACCTGTTGCGATTCTGTAGCCAGGTGCTCCTTCTGGAAGATATATCTGGCCATGTCATCCACTTTATAGCTGAAAGGTCGGCAGTAGCTTCCTGCTGCTCTTAGGATGGAGACAAGCTGCCTATACACCACCACAGTCCTCCCCCCGTTGTCTCCACGTTCCTGTGCACCAAGTCCACTGGCTATCTTTAGTTCCTCAAAGCACTAGCTTTCTTTTCAGGTACAAGGTCTTGCAAGTGCCAGTTACTCTACCTGGACTCCTACTCCCATCTCATCTTCACCTGGGTAACTCCCTCTTGGTCACTAGATCACCTCCCAATCATTATTTCCTCCCTGACTAGATTGATCTCCCTCCCGCTTTATGCCTTCAGAGAATCTTCACAGAGTCATCACTTTATATCTGTTTGTGTGATTCTTTGATCATCCCCTCTTTCCACCCCCAAATTGTAAGTTCTGTGAAGACCACACGGTTCTGCTTATCACTGTACCTTCACCATATAACATAGTGCCTGTCATGTGGTGAGTGTTATTACAACAAACGCTTCAATGCCTTGTACCTAACACCCTGCCCTGCACACAGGAGCCATTCTGCAGATGTTACCGAAAGGGTGACTGAGCACATGGGCTGAGAGTGTTCTATTGCCTCTTCTAGTCCCTTGGAGGAAACTAGATAAATTCCCAAGTTGCTCATTCTCTTGTTTTCATTTTTGAATGCAGTGGCACCATCACGGCCCACCTTTGGGGCTCAGGCAATTCTTCAGCCTCAACCTTCTGAGTAGCTGGGACTACAGAAGTGTGCCACCATGCCTGGCAAATTTCTTTTTTAAAAAAATTTTTTTTATAGAAATGAGCTCTTGCTATGTTCCCCAGGCTGATCTCAAACACCTGATCTCAAGCAATCCTCTTGCCTCAGTCTCCCAAAATGCTAGAATTACAGGCACGAGCCACTGCGCTGGGCCTCTCTTTTGAAAAAATCGTTACAGTTTTATTAAAGTGCTTGTCATGGGGCAAGACAGAATATGTAGCAGAGCTGACACAGTTCCACACAGTTCAGATAATTCTGTTTCTCCCCACCGGGATACTTACTGGAGAAGCCATGAAAAAGGGGTACACTCAGTGACAATGGTTAATTCTCACAACTCCTCGAGAACTGACCCAAGTGAAATGCTAGCTGACCTCTGGACGCTTCGAAGTGTGAGTAATCTAATCTGGAAAACATTATATTGTGAACTGGCTGTGTTTTGATGCTTTCCCTTTTCCACAGTATTTTCCAAAATTCCAAGTATTATGTCTGAATCACTTCTAGGTGAAGGAGGGCATTTTCTTCCCAGTTTGTCTTTGACTGACAATCCTCAACTGTGATGTCCTCAGGGTGCCCACAGGGCAGAGGTTGCCACACTCAGGGAATTGTTTGTTGGAGACTGTAGAATCTTCTCTTCTGGAGGGGAAGGAGGCTGTTTTTGCAATCTGAGGCGTCCTCAGTTCCTTGGAGTTAGGTTAAACGTCTTCCTGCTGAGGAGGAGCAGATTGCTTCTATGGGTTCCCCAGGTCTCCCTCTGCATTGTGATTTCATGATTCTATTAATGTTTGACAGAAGGGCAAGTCCAAATGTGCAATTCCACATAACCCCTGCATTTTCTCCTGAGGATAAAATTGAATAGAAAATGGAATATATCACAGTGATGGGAGTCTGGCTGTGTGCTTTGGAAGAGAAACTAGCTGCAGGGTTTCGTCACCTTGGAAACAGGCAAAGCCCGATATGGAGCTCTCCAGGGCTTCTGCTACGGAATCAAAATGTATCTGGATTAGGCTTCATGGTGGGAGGCAATGCATGTGAAATCTTATCTGTGAGTCTGAGATCACTGACAAATGGCATTCTGAGCAATGCAAGAAACCAACAGTGCATAACGCAGAAGGATTGAGGTGCAACCACTGGCTTGAAGTTAAAAAGTTGGGAATCTGGGTTCAGCAAGCTGTGGAAAGTTTTAGGTAGTTTTGTGCATGATGCTAAATATCAGGATAATTCACGGGGGGAAAAGGCCACTGAACAACTGCCCGTTTGGGTTATGTGATCCAAACACTGAGATATTTGAAAACATTCAAATGTCTGCCATTGCAATGACAAATTTCTGGATGAATAGTTACATGGGGTTTCCCCCCCCAATTCTCTATTTTGGTGCTGCATACATAATTTTTGAAAAGTTGCTTTATTAAATGGTGCTGAGATCTACCTTGCACATCTGGAGGGCCATTTTTTAATAAACATTTTTTGATTCTATCATAGGATTTTTCCCAAGAGAAAGATTATAGAGGCCGGGCATGGTGGTTCACGCCTGTAATCCCAGCACTTTGGGAGACTGAGCAGTTTGAGATCAGTCTGGGCAACATAGTGAGACTTCATCTCTACAAAAATAAAAAATAAATGAGCCAGGCATGATGGCGTGCACCTGTAGTCCCAGCTACTTGGGAGGCTGAGGCAGAAGGATCACTTGCGCCCAGGGGGTTGAGGCTGCGGCGATCATGCCCCTGCACTCCAACCTGGGTGACAGAGTGAAATTCTGACTCAAAGAAAAAAAAAAGATTGTAGAAACTTCAACTTGACCTCTCAGCCATGGCCCACATAGGCGGCCACGCCCCCTCCCTAGTGCATGCACTCTCCTTGGCATCCATGGCATTGCCCTTGCTGATTTTTCTCCTACTTCTCTGGATACTGCTTCTCTAGTTCCTTTGCTAAGTCCTAGATCAAGCTGACTTCCAGCACTGGCGTCTCTCTATAGCAGTCCCCCGTCTTCCTCTTCTCCTTCTCCACTCATTTCCTTGGAGATCCCAATCATTCTCGTTAATACAAGTACCATCAATATACCGATGGCTTCTACATTTATTTATTTATTTATTACCTGAGTCAGGGTCTCTGTTGCCCAGGCTGGAGTGCAGTGGCACCATCATGGCTCACTGTAGCCTCAAACTCCTGGGCTTAGGCGATCCTTCTGCCTCAGCCTCAGGCGTGCACCACCATGCCCAGCTAATTTTTGGATTTTTTTTTGTAGAGACAAAGTCTCACCATGTTGCCAAGACTGGTTTTGAACTCCCAGACTCAAGCACCTCGGCCTCCCAAAGTGATGGGTTTACAGGTGTGAGCCACCACACCTGGTCCTACCTTTATATCTTTGACTCATTTCTCCCAGCTGAGCTCCAACCCTAAATCTAACTCCCTACATGGCGTTTTCACATGGATATCTCAGAGATGTACCAAGTTCAGTGTGACCAAAAAAGTAATGATAGCTTTTTTCCCCCAGACCTTTTCTCCATATTTCTAATTAAATGACCCACCAAGAAACCAGGGAATTGTCTTTGATAACTTCATCTCTTCTACCTTTCATGTCCAGTCATCAAAGATCCACCTTATCAATGTCTCTTGAGTTGTCTCCTTCTGTCTTCAATGTCACCTCCTTGGTCCAGGCCATTGTCATTGCTGACCTAGATGACCTGCAGTGGCTTCCTGTCTGGCACCCCTGCATCCCCTCCTGCCCTCTACCAATTTGTTTTCTACACTGGGTAGACAACTGTTCCAGAAATGCAAAGCATTCTTTGTTACCACTCTATTTAAAGCCTTTCTATGGTTTCCTGACACCCTTAGGAAAAAGTCGTAGGAAGAATGGGCTTACAGGACAAGACTATGAACTATGTCTTAGAAATGTTGAGCTTCAGGTAAATATTAAGTTAGAATCCACTTCTGATAGAGGTCATGGTAGGAGAAATAGATATATAGATGCAGTAATTAAGAACCAAATTGAGGCCAGGTGCGGTGGCTCATGCCTGTAATCCCAGCACTTTGGGAAACTGAGATGAGAAGATTGCTTGAGCCCAGGAGTTCAAGATTAACCTGGGTAACATAGTGGGGCTTCTTCTCTAAAAAAAAAAAAAATCAGAACAATTAGCTGAGCGTGGTGGCTGCACCTGTAGACACAACTACTCAGGAAGCTGAGGCAGAAGGATCTCCTGAGCCCAGGAAGTTGAGGCTTCGGTGAGCCATGATCGTGCCACTGCATTCCAGCTTGGGTGATTGAGATTCTGACTCAAACAACAAATAGAGATGTTGTAAAGGTAAGCTAGGAAGTCTTTCACTTATAACCCATACATTGGCTGTTACGCTTGAGTGTGGCCACAGTATCCCACAGACTTCAGAGGATGGGGCATTCTAAACTAGGGCTTCCAGAATTAACCAGTCTTTTAGAGGCAACTTTGTATACACCCAACTCACAAAAGGATGATGTACAATCAACATGTCAATTCATTAATCCATAGTAGGAAGACTTAAGTTCACTGCTCAATACATTTGGGGCCTAAAGACAAATAATTGGAAAACAAATGATAGTGAGAGGTTTCTTGGGAAGCGTATAATCCAAGACGAGGAAGCAAGAGAAACAATTCTTACTGAATCGTCAGTCCAGAATGGTGTGTATGTATGTGGTTTCAGACCCTGTGGAGATTGTGGTTTCGAGTTTTGCTTGTGCTTAGCAAAACTTGAGGTTGGGGTAAAACTCAGTGAAGCAGTTTTTACTAATGGAGAATTTTTTCCTACAAATGAGATTTTTGTCTTTTGTAAAAACAGAACAAAATAGCGAACAATTAACAAAAGGAAAACACAAGGCAATGAAAATGCTCAGCATTTAAGAAATAGCTCAAAATACACCGTAAGTCATAAGGTAACTTCAAACGCTCAAGAGGAACCAGCTGGAAGAATGTTTTAATTGATTAAACTTTTTGCCCTGAGGAAGCTAGAACAGTTTAGCGAATTGTCATTTAATTCCCTGCTTCTGCTTAGGCCTAGAAAAAAATAAACGAAGAGAGATAAGCACCATGTTTCTGATATAATTGCCTTGGGGAAAAGAATCGTGAGAAGCAAGCTCAGCTCTGATGAGCAGAAATTGAGAGAAGCGCAATGAGTTCTCTAAGCTCAGAATGGCTGAGCTGTGTGGTATTCCTCCTGTCCCTCCCTCCCTGTTAGCATGATATGGAGAATTGGAACTCTGAAAGACCCTCTTCTCCATCCTTTAAATATATTAACTCATGGAATCCTCATGTTAGATGCTCTATTTGCCCCCAATCTGGTAAGAAAATCGAGACAAACAAGGCAGGTAACTTGCTAGAATAGAGCTATTTCAGAAAGGGGCTGAGCTGGGATTTGAACCCAGGTGATCTGATTCCTCATTCACAGTCTCAAGAGCCCAACCTCTTCTTTTTACTCTTCTTGGAAACGGGAGCGTGTCTCCAGTCAATGATCCCTGGTCCCAGAGGAGCCAACTACACAAAGTCTGAGGTAAACTACAATCAGCTTGAGGAAATACACACCTGCCACCATGGAGGTGTTCTACCCAAGGATCTGGGTAGGAAAAGGGGTTGGGATGGGGACTGGGACATCTGTGCCTTTTCTTTTCCTTTTTCTTTTTAATCCACATAATCCCCCCTGAATGTAGAATTCCATTCTTTCTTCTTCTTCTTCTTCTTCTTTTTTTTTTTTTTTTTTGAGTCAGAGTCTCACTCTGTCACCCAGGCTGGAATGCAGTGGCATCATCACAGCTCACCGCAGCCTCCACCTCCTGGGCTCAGGTGATTCTTCTGCCTCAGCCTCCTGAGCAGCTGGCACTACAGGTATATACCACCATGCCTGGCTAATTTTTTTTTTATATATAGAGACAAGGTTTTGCTATGTTGTCCAGGCTGGTCTAGAACTGTTGGGCTCAAGCAATCCTCCCACCTCGGCCTCCCAAAGTGCTGACATTATAGGCATGAGCCACTGCACCTAGCTGGAATTATTTTCTTAAGTACCCTGGCTCCAGACTGCTTACTTCAGAAAAACTTTTGGTAGGGGGAGCTGAGGGGAGGGTGCAGAGGGAAGAAGAGAATGGTCAGTCCATGGGGGTATACCTTTTCTTCTGGTCTGTGCATTAGATAGACATTTGGACAGAGCTGCACTGTCTTGTGGTTCCTTCTCTAGGTTATCTGCTGATCACATTCTTCCATTTAAATCTTTCCTCAGCCAGGCTCGGTGGCTCAGCCTGTAATCCCGCGCCTTGGGAGGCTGAGGTGAGTGGTTTGCCTGAGCCCGCGGGTTCGAGACCCGCCTGGGCAGCGAGGCCTCATCTCTACAATAAATCAAAAAATCAGCCGGGCATGGTAGCACACGCCTTAATTCTGGCTACTCGGAAGGCTGAGGTGGAAGGATCGCCGGAGCCCAGCAGGTCGAGGCTGTTGGAGTGCAGTGGCACCATCAAGGCTCACCACATCCTCGACCTCCTGGGCTCAGGAGATCCTTCCGTCTCAGCCTCCTGAGAAGCTGAGACTACAGGTACATACCATCACACCTAGCTACTTAAAATTTTTTTCTGTAGAGATGAGGTCTTCTATGTTGCCCAGGCTGGTCTCGAATTCCTAGTCTCAAGTGATCCTTCTGCCTGGGTCTCCCAAAGTGCTGGGATTACAGGCATTAGCCACCATGCCCTGCCCTTTTATTTTTTTGGGGAGGGGGTTCTGTATAACACTCAGTGGGTGACATTATTTATAAGTTACAATGATCATGACCTTGTGGTAGGGATGGAAATCACTTCTCCTTATGGGTCAGCACAGGGAGAATGTTATAAGCATCTAAGTGAGAGCCAGTGCTGCGGGGAGGGAGAAAAATGCCAAAAACAGATGCTGGGAATGTCACCAATTTGAGGGAAGAACTCTCGGAATTAGTGGAAAACAATGTTATGACAGCCAGAACAGGTGCCAGTGTTGCGAAGTGGGTTGGTTAGTCATCAACGGTGTCCAATGTTATGCGGGGTGAAGTAGAATGAGTCCTACTGTGTCCTTGCTGGAAAAGGGAACATGGGTCATCACAGCACCAGGAGACACTGGGGCCCCTAGTCGGAGACACTGGGAATCAGGTGATTGAGAGGTGTATGTACTCCCGTTAGAGGGCTTCAGATTCAGATCAGATTTGAAAATTGACAGTGAGAACCTCAATCCAGGTGTGTGGGCTGAGAGCTGACACTGTTAAGCAGGAACAGATGAGTGTCCTTACTGGGATAGTGGCTATAAAAGGGAGCTCAAGTCTTCTTGCTCAGGGTCGGGGACAAAACGTCCTGAACATCTGCAACTGGTAAGTAAGCAACTTCCATTCTCAGAGGAGCCACCCTGGCTTTCTTGGGAGAGTCACTCCAATTTTCTTGGGCCAGAACTGCAGCCTGCTCCGCTTACCTTAGACCAAGAGGCCCCATTTGCTGGAGATCATAAAATGTTTGTGCTGGTTCATGTCTTTAACCCTAGGAATGAAAGAAATAATGGAGTAGATCAAATTTATTGTATTAATGTGTTAAGTTCAGGAATGATCTGTGTATATTTGAGATATAAAGTTACAAGAATCCAGTATCTTGTTTGATCAAGCACTCTATATCCCATGGCCTTTGCACTTGCTACTCTCCTGCCTGGACATCTCTTCCATCTAGTAGCCTCGTGCCTTGCTTTACTAAGTCTTTTAAGTGTTTACTAAAGTAAACACTTATCAAGAAAACTTTTCCTTTTTCAAAAGTATACATCACCTGTCCCCACTCTGCTTCATTTTCTTTAAAGCACCAGCCACCAAGTTACACACCATGTATTTTGTTGATTTGTTCCCCACTATACATCAAATCTGTTCCAGGTTTTGGAGATACAGTGATAAAACAGACAAAGTTTTTTTTTTTTTTTTTGGTGGAAAAATGCCTCCATGAGCTGCTTGGGTAGGATTGAATCTCCAAGGGTACCATCAGGTAACAGAAGATTATAACTGCAAGGTCTTCTCAGGGACAACAGAAATGAAGAGGACAAAATTGTCTATGGGGATTTTGTGCTAGTCTACTTTCTGTTTCTATAACTGAATACCTGAGACCGAGTAATTTATAAAGAAAAATAATTTATTTCCTGTGGTTCTGGAGGTTGGGGAGTCCAAGGTTGGGGGACCATGTCTGCGAAAGCCTTATTGCTGGTGGGACTGTCGACAGAGTCCCAGGGCAGTGTGGGGCGCCACGTGGCATTACGTGGCAAGCGAGCTCACAAGAGTCGGCCAAACTGGCTTTAATAACAGACCCACTTTCAGGCTTGGTGTGGTGCTTGCACCTGTAATCCCAGCACTTTGAGAGGCTGAGACTGGAGAATTGCTTGGACTCGGGAGTTTGAGATAAGCCTGGGCAACCAGTGAGACCTCGTTGCTTGAGGGAAAAAAAAATTAGCCAGACATGGTGGCACATGCCTGTAGCTACTCGGGAGGCTGAGGTGGGAGGATCTCCTGAGCTCAGGAAATAGAAGTTGTGGTGATCTGTGATCATGCCACTGTACTCTAGACTGTCTGACAGAGTGAAACCCTGACAAAATAACATAACATAAAATAAAAAAATAAAATAAAATAAGCCAGACCTACTCTTGTGATAACTGGCTCACTCCCTCAGTGATCCATTAATCCTTGTATGGGTCAACCCATTTGTGAGGGCTGAACCCTCAAGACCCAGTCACCTCCCAAATGCCCCACCCCTCAACATTACTGCACTGGGGACCAAGTTTTAACACGTGAACTTTTGGAGAATACATTCAAACCGTAACAGATTTCAA
Source organism: Cephalopachus bancanus (assembly GCA_027257055.1). Lineage (NCBI taxonomy): Eukaryota > Metazoa > Chordata > Mammalia > Primates > Tarsiidae > Cephalopachus > Cephalopachus bancanus. The sequence continues at coordinate 751,714 of JAPVLO010000196.1, forward strand.
ACATCGTAACACAGTGAAGTTATTTATTAAATATGAAGTTATTACTGAGTTGGCAATGAGGTGTCTTAAGCTTAAAATATACGCATGTGGTAAAAATCTCAAACAGTACACAACCTTATATTAGGTTGATGCAAAAGTTCGTAGCGTTTGTGTTTGGCATGGCAACACTGTGGTGTTGGGAGTTTGTTTATTGTTTGTCATTTGTCATTTAGAGTGACACTGTTGTGCTTATGAATAGGCCTTGCATTTTTCAGAGTTTAAGAAAGTTAGTGCTATTTGTGGGCTAAAGAAGATGGAGTGTCAAGTGGGGGAAAAAACAACAACACTTCTGACATATTCTTTGGTTTAACAGAGGAGTAAAGGCAGCAGGGGCAGATCAAAACATTTGTGCCATGTGCAGGGAGGATGCCGTCAGGGAAAGCACGACAAGAAAATGGTTTTGTCATTCCAAAGAGGGCCGCTTTGATCTGAGAGATTCTCCATTTTTAGGAAGACCATCAGACTTTGATGAAGACCTTTTAAACACTTTAGTTCACGATGACTCACATCGGTCAACCCGAGAATTGGCAAGCGTAGTGAACTGTGACAAGTCAATCATCATGTGACATTTGCACTCCATAGGCAAGTGACAAACACTACAAATTGATCCATCAGCCCAATAAAATGAAAAATGAGACGCTTTCCTACTCTGAACTTCTGGTCCCACTTACCTAACTTCCTCCAACAGTTTTACCTTCCAGGCATTTTCATGCATGCACTAATATATATGAATGTATTCTTTTTGACCAATTTGTGATATTATAGAGACTGTGCTTGGTCTTGATTTTTGACTTAATATATTTTATGTTCCTTTATGAATACATAAAGACCTGCCTCTTTTGGAAAAAAAAAGTGCTTCTTTTAATATTTTATTGCATGGATTGCCACATTTTAAATTAGTAACATACAGATAAGCCCAAACAATGCCGTGGTGAACATCCTTATAATAACTCTTTGTTAATTTGTCCACATGTAAATACATTTGCAAGATAAATTGCTAGCAGAAATACTGATGTGAGTTTAAAGTATTTCTTTCTCAAATTCTGGTGTGAGTGAATTCAAAACTTGGTTTTACTTCAAGCATTCCCACTGTGTTAGACTAACACAGGACTTGATACTTCATCTCTTATGGCCTAATTTCCTATTCTAATAATGAAGATATTTAATAGCTATGCAAATAATACACTGGAGATATAATTGATTAAAGTGGCAGCAGAAAGTACCACTTATGCACTGGGAGATTGACTTAATAATTCAATTCCACAAGCCTTTATTAAAGGCTCAACTCATGTGCCTGATTCATCCTTTTGCACATCTCTGTCCCATGTGTGGTCCTCAGCTACAATCGAGAGGAAGGAGTGGGGGTCGCCTGCCGTGCCTCACCATCAGACACTGCGTCAGTACTAAGTCTGCTAGTCATGTCCTTAGTGGCCCAGCTGTGGCCAGCAGGAGAACTTTCCATGGACACACACTAAGTGCAAAGAGAAAAATCCCTCTTTCCTAGGGTATCATGAGGCTCATCGACCCCTCCCAGAACACTCAGGCTTGTTCTACCTCTGCTTATCACTGTGTGTTGGGATGCTGCAGGGATGGGACAGCCCACAAGTCCTTCCAGAGAACACTGGAGCAGGGGAAGCCAACCTGCAAGTCTCAGGCTCATGGGCAGCTCTTAGCATATCACAGACAGACCTTAAAACAGCCTTGGCAGAAAAACTGCCAATTCAGCCGAGCTTTTTCTTTCTTTCTTTTTCTTTTGCAATAAGGTAGAAATATTATTATCAATAAGTGACGCCATTCATTTCCAGGGGTATACTGGTAAACCAGTTTTCTGGGGGAAAGAAACGACCCCAACTGCCAATTTTCGTGGTGTAAATACTCCCAACGTGGTCATTTGGGAAGAGATGCACACAACTGGGTCTTGCAAGCTGTATGGGTTTGCTCTAGAGCACCACTGCATATTATCACTGAACTGTTCATCTCTCCAAACATAGGTCCTACTTGCAAATGTTCAATGTTGCTACTGCCACCTGTCCAGTTGCTATTGAGAGGTTAAAAGTCTTTTTATAACTAATAACATAGAATGTTGGTAGTCTAGTTACCATTGCTGCTAACAAGCCTCAAAAAACTGTTTTATTATGCCCATGAATTTTGTGGGTCAGGAATTTAGGCAGTGGAGACCTACAGGTGGCTTATCCCTGCTACATGATAGGGTTCTGACTAGGACTCTGAAAACCTGGGGTATGCTTGATGAGTGGGAGGCTGGAATCATCTAGAAGACTTCCTCACTCCTACGTCTGGTGTTGGTACTGGTTTTCATCTGTGGCCAGAGGTTACTGACACCTAAACATAGACTGTGCAGACAGCTGCCTGGACACTCTCATGGGATGGTAGCTAGGTACCAAGCAAGCATCCAAGGAACCATGTCGAAGCTGTATTGTCTTTATGATGTAGGCTTGTTTCTTGTTTGCTTGTTTCTTTGTTCAAGGGAACTTGTAAGACACAGTATCATTTCTGCTGAAGTTAGAAGCTTACCCAGATTCAAGGCAGGGGAATTTAGACCCTACCTATCAAAAGAATGAATGTCAAAGTCATATTTTAAGAAGGGTATATGGAGTGGGAGACATTTTGTGACCATCTTTGAAAAATACAACATGCTAGAATTGGCATTTAGGGTGCTCTTCAGAGCAGGAGACTGGAAAGGCTCAACTCATGTGCCTGATTCATCCTTTTGCACATCTCTGTCCCATGTGTGGTCCTCAGCTATTCTCTTCCTCAACCTCCCATGAAACTTTAATCCTTCATAGAGACATTTAAGAGCTCTCTTGGACTCTGTGCCTAGCTCACAGGAAAACAATGTTCAGGGGAAGGGGGCAGAGGGGTGCTCTATTAGCTCAAGAAGCTAGAAGAACCACACCCATTCATTCAACAGAAATTGATCAGGCACCTTCTGTGTGCCTGGCACTGTGTGAGGCACTTGAGAACAGACAGGCATAGTTCTGCACTCTTGTAGCTCACAAGACAAACAGCCAACAGTAAGCAGTAGATAAACAAAATGTTGATAGCTTGTACCACATGCCCAAAAGAAAACAAATAGGGCATGTGATGGAGAATGACTGGCAGGATCATTAGGTACGGAGGTGTCAAGGTCAGCCTTTCTGAAGAAGTGACATTTAAGATGCCAAATGAAGAAAAAGGAAAAATCATGGGAAGAATGTCTCAGTCGCAGGGACAGCAAATCTAAAGTCCTTAAGGTAGAGAAGCGTGACGTGTACTTCAGGGGCATAGTGAGAAAGGGGGGACAAGATATGACAAAGGGGGCTGGGCTGAATCATCAGCACAAAGGTGGCATCTAACACTGTGGGGAAGGGAAAGACAACCCAGAGAGAGAGGGAGTGTGCAGATAGGGCAGAGATGAGAAGTGTACAGAGGAATGGCCCAGTTTTGAAGCATGTTAGAGACAAGAATCTGAAGAGGTAACTGGGAGGAGGGTAGTGATGGAAGAGGAAACCGGAAAGCACACTGGGTGAATGCCAAGAGGAGAGAGTGATTCTAGAACGCAGGAGCAGCCATCTGCTGAAATCAGTTAGTAGGCCCAGGAATGTGGGACAGGTGGGAGTCCATGGGGTTGAAAGCGTGGGGGTTATGTGTTACATTGATAAGTGTCATTTTGCGGGAGTGAAGAAGCCGAAAGTCCCATTAGGAGTGAGAGATGAGGGGGTGGAGGTGACATTTATCATCAAATTTCTTGAACATTTTTGCTGGAAGCAAGAAAAGAGAAATGGGGCATTAACATCTTCTAAAACGAGTTCTTTAAATTAGATATTAATGGGATTAATGCAAATGAGAAGTTTTGAGACACCCTGGGTTTAACAAAGTCTTTACTACCAATCTTTACTGCACCTTGATAAGCTAATATGCATTGTGAATTTTCCTCCTTGTTTGGTACCACAGCTTTTTTTTATTTTCAGTTTTTAAGTTGTGTCTTAAAGTACTAATGGAACAAACTTTAGGATGTACTGAACTTAAATCATTTTTTTTGTCCTCAAGTTTTATAGAGGGAAGATACAAGAAAAGTTCACCAAATGTGCAATTCCGAATCCTTTGCAAAACTGTAGTAAGCACACTGCCAGTTGAGTTACTCAATGTGCCTGATATCAAGAACTTTGTGACAAATTCCTCCTTACAAATCAATACCAGGAAAAATAATTGCTTCTCTGAAAGGACTGGCACATTTTAAAATATTGGCCAGTGAATCCAATTGAATCACAACATTCCAGAACTAAAAGTGGCCTAAATGTAATCTGGTGGGTACGTAGAGGAATTTACAAATTAGTCCTGTATGTTAGGAACTTGGAAAGTATTTTCCTTATAAACCACGATCAGCATGGTGGTTACTTTCTACCATCAAAATCCTTAACCCATAATGTATTCACTTTCACCCATTTCCCTGAAATTCTTGTGTGCCTCCCCCTTGGGTGGGCCCAGGTGCTCTTACTGCCCTCTGGAGCTTGGTTGGGTAAACCACTATTTCTGCCTGTTGTGGGTGGGACTTCCAGTGGGGCAGTGGCCACACGAAGAACCCCTCTATGAGTCCCAGTTCAGTGGGGAGAGCTAAGATTCCTGCACTGCAGCTGACGTTCCTTTGTGTGTTGCTTTTGCATCACATGGGGACGCATGGCTTTTGCAGACTGCCTGAGACTGTGGGCTTCATCTCACCATCTACCGTGTTTTCTGCCAGAAACGTTCATTTGTTTTAAGAACTTAGGATTTGGGCATTTGTTCTCCTTGCTTTCTTCTACACTTTCTCAATCTTCTCGTGGCATCCAAAGGCCTAGGGGAGCCAGGGTAGAGGAGGTGGACATAGGTCTCTAATTCAAAGAAGCTAGTATTTGCAGATTCTAGTAGGGAGCCCATACTCTGGAGAGGAGGAAGAGAAGGGGGGAGGGGAGGAGAGAAGGAGGCAGAGAGGGAGGGGGAGAAAGGGAGATTCTTCCGCCTCACCCAGCATTTTCCCTGGCTGGGTCAAGACCCCACTATCACCCATTTCCCTCATCTCCCAGACAAGCAAATGGCCTCCAGTCCCCAGGCAAATGAGAGAAGGATGGTGCTGAGAACCTTTCTTGCTTCTGTAAACTGCCCGAGGAATCTGTCCCCTCTGAAGTGGAGAAGTCACTGTTTGAATGTTGGAGAGAAACTGAAAGAAACTTTTTATTGGGGTATTATGATACTCAGAATCTTTGGCTCCTACAATGCCACAGGTAGTATATCATTTTAAAAGTGATGGAGAAACTGAAGTTCAGAGAGGCTTAAAGTACACAAGTTAAGACTTCTAAAAATGACTTTTAGCCGGGCTTGGTGGCTCAGCTTGTAATCCCGTGCCTTTGGGAGGCTGAGGTGAGTGGATTGCCTGAGCCCGCGGGTTCGAGACCCTCCTGGGCAACTTGGCGAGACCTCATCTCTACCATAAATCAAAAATTAGCTGGGTAGCGTGCGCCTGTAGTTCCAGCTATTCGGAAGGCTGAGGCGGAAGGATCACCGGAGCCCAGCAGGTTGAGGCTGCGGTGGCCGGGAACGGCCACTGCACTCCAGTCTGGGTGACGGAGTGAGACTCCAACTCAAAAAAAAAAAAAAAAAAAAAGACTTTTAACAATCAGTTGTACAGTGAGATAGAATATATATTCAGAGAAGTATAAGCAGAAATGAAACAGCTTGTGTAAGTGTAAGTACTCCAGGTCAAAGTATAAGCAACCACCTCCTCCCGATTGCTACTATGTCCCCCAAGGGTAATGCTCATGTCTTTTATGATTATCATGTCCTTGCTTTTTAAAAGTAGTTTTTCTATCTAAGCATGGGGTTTGATGTTGCATGATTTTTAATTAAAAATGCTTTTTAAAAAAAAATTTGAGTCAGGGTCTCACTCTTCGTCGGGCTGGAATGCAGTGGCACGATCACAGCTCATCGCAGCCTCAACCTCTTGGACTCGGGTGATCCTTCACTTCAGCCTCCTGAGTAGCTGGGACTACAGACAGTGCCACGACACCTGACTAATTTGATGTTGCCTGTCTTTTGTACTTTAAGAAGAATAATTCATATAGTGTGTATTCTTTCATGTCTGGCTTCTTTGTTCACCACTATGCTTGTGCAATACTAAATTGCATGAATAGATCACCGTTCTTTAAACCATTGAATATTTAGGATTTTGGGGTTGTCTCTATTTTCTAGCTACTTCTAATAATGCTGCTGTGAACATTCTTTTACATATCTATTGATTACTCCTGGATATATAACATTTGGATATATATGTATATATATATATACATATATATATGCATATATGTATGTGTATATCAGAATTCATACCTTTCTGGATCATATAGTGTGGATATCTTCTATGTTAATAGCTAACCATAAACCGTTTTTGAAAGTGGCCGTCCAGTCTACATCTACATTCCCACTAGGAGGTGTGAAACATCTAGTTTCACATCTTTGCCAACACTCGTTATTTTCAGTCTTTTTACATTTTGGCTATACTGATGCTTACGTAGTGATCCTCTCAGTGATTTTTTTTTTTTTTTTTTTTTTTTGAGTTGGAGTCTCACTCTGTTGCCCAGACTGGAGTGCAGTGGCATGCTTCCGGCCACCGCAGCCTCGACCTGCTGGGCTCCGGGGATCCTTCCACCTCAGCCTTCCAAGTAGCTGGAACTACAGGCGCACACTACCACGTCCAGCTAATTTTTGATTTATTGTAGAGATGAGGTCTCGCTGAGTTGCCTGGGCGGGTCTCGAACCCATGGGCTCAGGTAATCCACTCACCTTGGTCTCCCAAAGTGCTGGGATTACAGGCTGAGCCATCGAGCCTGGCCTCAGTGATGTTTTAATTTGCAATTTACTAATGAGGTTGAACACCTTTACCTATGTGTATTTACTTAACATTCGCATGGCCTGTGTTGTGAAGTATCTGTTTAAGTCAGTTGCCCTTTTTTACTGGGTTGTCTTTTTCTCATTGATCTGTGGGAGTTCTTTCTATAGTGTACATACAAACTCTGTGCCATTTATTTTTATTGAAAATTTCTTCTTGCAGAGCAGAGTTACTCATGTTGCTCATTCTAGCACTTTGGAGGCTGAGGCAAGAGTATAATAACTTCAGACTAGTAGTTTGAGATAAGCTTAGGCAATATAGCAAGACCCCCATCTCTACCAAAAATTTCAAAAAATTAACCAGGCATGGTGACACGCACCTGTAGTCCCAGCTATTTGAATAGCTGAATTGGGATGATTGCTTGAGCCCAGGAGTTTGAGGCTGCAATGAGCTATGATCACACTACTGCACTCCAGCCTTGTGTAGAGTAGGAACTTGTATCTGAAAAAAAAAAAGAAAAGAAAAATTCTTCTCATTTCCCTTTTCATTCATCATTCTCTTATTCTTTTCTTGGTCTCTTTGATTAATTGAAGCTCTTAATTTAATTTCCATTTAGCTCAATATATCATTTTTCCCCCTGATATGTCCAGGATCATAAAGAAATTCTCTAATATCATCTACTAGGGTTCTTCTAGTTTGACTTTCACATTTAGATCTACAGTTGATTTTTGTATTTGTGTGAAGTGGGGATAAATTAATTTGTTTTCGTATGCATATCCAGCCATTTCTGGATGATGTATTAAAGAGACCATTCTTTCCCTCTTTTGTAGATAATTATTGTACCAATAATTGTGCTTGAACAAGAGTGTATTTCTTTAACTTGGAAAAAAACCTCAGTTATTGAAACGCATTCATCTAAAGTTAGGAGTTACCTAAAATTTGGAGAATGTCAAGCAAACCTCAATATTTCTATGATCCATTCCTTTATAAAGGGAAGAAGCAAACTTTGAGTTTCATGGTAGGATTCCAGAAACCCCAAAGATAGCTTATAGATAGGCATCTTAATGTTTTTATTTTTCTGAATTCAAGCCTGAATTTGGATAAGACAAAACTCAAGAGTTGTCAGATATGGATGTAAGTCATAATTATTTAAAGGCAAAAAATAGTCCCAGGTACTGTTTTGAAGGGGTACAGTGATAAGAAATTTAAACTTTTTTTCAGAAGCAAGAACCTTTTGTTGAAGTGGCAACACCCAAATAAAATATGCTGAAACATTTCTTTTTTTGTGACCTATTGAAAAAATTCATTTTGTATTAAACTTTAAAAATTAAATGTAACCTAATACTATACCTTTATATATCCATAATTCCAGCTATAAAAATATAAATTAAAGCTTTCAACTTTGGTTTAACCATTGTTAACTTTATTAGTCTATCAAATCAAACTGTGTAATACACATGTGTTAGGTACATGCATACATATATGTCTATTGACTGATTGATTGCCTCTCAGCTCTGCTTTATGATACTATACCTAGACCCTGCACACATTTCTATTTTGCCAGGTGGTGGGATGCAAAGCTTTGTCAGTGCTAAGTTTTGGCACTGGTGGAACACTGCAGGAGCCAGGGACTTCTCTTCCTGTTTCCAGCACTTTCTTCTCTTGCTTCTGTGGTGCTCACTGGCATACAGGACACCCAGAAGTGTTCACATTCTGATAAGTTTCAGCAGCATCCTTGAGGGCAACTTCCCAGTGAGCTTAGCAGCATCCACACAGTGGCCTATAAGTTCTAGCAGTGGCCCAGACAGCTTCCCGGTGAGACATCTGGACAGTGTTATTATTAGATCTCTCCTCTTTCGCTCACACGCACATACACATACATACACTGTACTCATGTACTCATGGAGTTTTATTATTAAATACTTGACAGTTAATTATCATAGTTATTCTTTTTAGTGTTCAAAATCTCTCCAGTTGTGGCCAGGGGAGCCTCTTCAAGCTGCTTCCTATGTCCTTTGGGTTGCTCCCATTAGCCTAAGTGCTTCATTGCTTTCTGACACAGCAAGATGTCCGAGTGCAATGGATTTTTGCATATTGATCTTTTCAGCAACCATGTTAAGCTCACTTATTAATTCTAATAATTTGTAGATTGTATAGAAGCTTCTGTAAGTACAGTCATATTATTTTCAAATAATGATAGTTAAAATTCTTCCCACCTAATCTGTATAATTTATAACCCTCCCCCCCCCCCTTTTTTTGCTTTCCTGTATATGCTAGAAACTCCAGTAAAACGTTGACTAGAAGTGGTTGTGGCAGGTGTCCTTGTCTATTTCTTCATTTCAAAGTATCAGCTTCCAGTGTTTCAGGTACAATGTTTACAGATACTTTTCATCAGATTAAGGAGAGTCTCTTCTAGTTTACTAAGAGTTTTTGTAATAACAGATGTTGAGTTTTATTAAAACTTTTTTCTGGATCTCTTGAGATAATCATAACATTTTTCTTCTACATGCTATTTATGTGGTGTGTTATGCTATCTAATGTCAAACCAACCTTTCATTCTTGGATTAAACCACATTTGAGAATTCACAATGGAACGCAGATCACACTCTGTGCGGAGAAGTCTATGGTTGTGTAACTTTCCAGAGGGATCTCTATGTCTGTCCATTATAGCAACTCCAACCCATTCTTGAGTTCCTAGGGTTTGAGTATTTCTGCTTTATAGCTGTTGTAACAGTTTCCTATAGGCTCAAAGATGTGCTCTGGAGTCCCAATCCTCACAGTGCTGGTGATGTGTAGGTGGTGATAGAGGACATGAGACAGGGGTGACGCCTGCTCCTGCCTGACCCCCGCTGACTACCTCTATACTGTATTTTTAAAATCATTTTATTCCCTTATGCTGCATTCTATATAATTTCTTCTGATTTACCCTTCAGTTCACTAATTCTCTTCAATGGTTTCTAATTTTCTGTTGAACCTATCTGTGAAGTTTTTTTGTTTTGTTTTGTTTTTTTGAGTTGGAGTCTCACTCTGTCATCCAGACTGGAATGCAGTGGCACGCTCCCGGCCACTGCAGCCTTGACCTGCTGGGCTCCGGCGATCCTTCCACCTCAGCCTTCCAAGTAGCCAGAACTACAGGCGTGTGCTACCACGCCTGGCTAATTTTTGATTTATTGTAGAGACGAGGTCTCGCCAAGTTGCCCTGGTGGGTCTCAAAACCCTCAGGCTCTGGCAATTCACTCGCCTTGGTCTCCCAAAGTGCTGGGATTACAGGCTGAGCCACCGAGCCCAGCCTGTGTAGTTTTAAGTTGTACTGTGTTTTTATTTCTATAAAATTCTATTTTTAAGCCTGCTTTGACATTTAAAAAATATTTTTCTTTTTCTGCAGAGATCCTCAAATTTATCTTTTATTTACTCAAATATTGCAAAAATGGTTACTTTGTAGATGCTGATCATTCCTACCTCTAAGTCTTGTGAACCTATTTCTGTTATTTCTCGTGCTAACTTCCTAGGTGACTGGTTATCTTTGGATGTTGTATTTGAAAAAACAATTTAGGGATAATTTGAGGCTTATAATTAAGGAAACTCCACTCAGACAGGATTTGTAGCTGCTTCTGCCAGGCACGGAGTTGCTATCAGTTTGGGACCACCTTAAATCAAATTTAAGACTTGAGATTTTTTAGGTGATCCAGGAATAAGGTTTAGGTGTAATTCTGTGTGAGAACTGATCTACTCCTGGATCAACCTCACTCTGAAGGCCCTTTAAGGTCCTAATTTTTTAAGCCTCTAAACTGGGGTGAGTGTATATGTATATATATGTCACCATGATTTAGGTCCTCAAGGAAACTATTCTAGGATAGGCACATGTCCTTAGGCAAAGATAGATTTTTTTTTTTCTCCTGGGTTATGATCATCTCTTCATTTTTGTATTTTGCTATTATTTTGTCTGCTCTTACATATTTTAAAATATCTTGTCTAGTTGCCGAGGTTGGTTTGGTTTGAATAATATAGCTCATTGTTACTGGAAAGGAGTGTTCTTGGAGATATTTTGAGCATAAACTTTGGAACAGATATTTTGAACAAGACTTTCTGACCAACTGGAAGAGATATGTGAAAGAAAGAGGAGAGTCAGGGAGAACTGTGAGATTTTTGCCCTGTGCAGCTAAGAACAGGGAAACCAGTAACTGAGATGGATACTGACACGAAGCAGACTGGGGGAAGGATCAGGAAATTACTTTGGGGCATGTTAAGATGCCTATTACTCATGCTGGTAGAGAAACTGAGTAGGTAGCTGGAAAGAGATTAAATCTAGAGATAGAAAATCTGGAGCCCTCAGTGCATAAATATTTAAAATTGCAAGATTGGTTGAAGTCACTGAGGGAATTGGTACAGACAGAGAAGAGGCCCAGAGACCCAAGAGGTATGCAGAAAGTATGACTTCTCTCCCCTCCTTTCCCTGAACACTATATAAATAGAATATATTAGGCCAGGCGCAGAAGCTCACATTTGTAATCCCAGCACTATGGAGGCCAAGGAAGGAAGACTGCTTGAGCCCAGGAGTTTGAGACCAACCTAGGCAACATAGTGAGACCTCATCTCTATAAAAAATTAAAAATTTAGCCAGGTGTGGTGGCACGCACCTGTAGTCCCAGCTACTCGGGAGGCTGAGGTGGGAAGATTGCCTGAGCCCAGGAGTTTAGGCTGAGTGAGTCATGATTATGCCATTGTACTCTAGCCTGGATGACATTGTGAGACCCTGATCCAAATAAACAAATATAACATATGGCCAGACAAAGATGAGACGCTGTTTGTCTTTTTCACTGAAGACTAGTATAATACATGAAAATATTTAGGAAAGACTTTGTCACCATGTCCTATCCTAGAGCAGAGGAATTATATTCCTTTTCCTCACTTGTTTTGTGTGTGTTTAAAAGTCCAGCATTCTGTCTTTCTCTCCTTCATTCTCTATCTTTATTTCTCTTATCTTCTGGTCCACACAGAAGCTATGTCAAAATAAAAGATCAACATGGATTACCAAAATAAAACAGTGTTGCATGGGAGCCCTTTGGAAGGGGTGTTTCCGAGCAGTGCTGATCCTTGGTCATAACTGAAATGCCTGTAGCACTGCCTTTGGGTGGGCTCTGTGCTCAGCACTGGGATGCACTATTTCACATAACCCTCACCCCAGCCCTTGGGGGCATGTGCTTGTAGTTTCCCATTTGTACAGATGAGGCACAGAGGAGTTATGTGGCTTGTTCAAAGCTAGTAAGGAGGCAACCGAACCCCAGAGCCCTGCATCTAGCCTCTGTACTGTAAGGACTGATGGGTGGACACCTCTGCCCACAATAATACTTAATCTTCTCGTGAGTTCATGTACTCTTCATACATAGAGGACCAGTGATGCAAAAAGTCCAGGTCAACATAAGGTAGAGAGAGTGCTCATGCACCTTGATTTCAAGTGGATTTTTTTTTTTTTTTTTTTGAGTTGGAGTCTCACTCCATTGCCCAGGCTGGAGTGCGGTGGCCTCTTCCGGCCACCTCAGCCTCGACCTGCTGGGCTCCAGTAATCCTTCCGCCTCAGCCTTCCTAGTAACCGGAATTACAGGCACGCGCTACCACACCCAGCTAGTTTTTTTTATTTGTTATAGAGACGAGGTCTCGCCAAGTTGCCCAGGCGGGTCTCGAACCCGCAGGCTCCCAAAGTGCTGGGATTACAGGCTGAGCTACCAAGCCCGGTCGGATTTTTTTTTAAATGAGTCAGGTTCTCACTTTGTCACCAAGGCTGGAGTGCAGTGGCACAATCATGGCTCAGACTGCAGCCTCAACCTCCTGGGCTCAGGAGATCCTTCTACCTCAGCCTTTCCCGAGTAGCTGGGACTCTAGGCGTGCACCACCACACCCGACTAATTTTTTGATTTTTTGTAGAGATGAGGTCTTGCTATGTTGTCCAGGTTGGTTGCCAAGTCCTGGGCTCAAGCAATCCTCCCATCTTGGCCTCCCAAAGTGCTGGGATTGCAGGCATGAGCCACCACCAACCAACCTCAGGTGGATTTATTCTCAAACCCCCTTCCTTTGAGCTCCTCCTCCATTGCTCCATTTTCTTTGCCGTTTTGTCTCATCCCCTACCAGTATGTTTTCTTGTCTTGCATTCTTGAAATCTGGCAGCTTATTGGACACTAATATTGGTTTTGATTACTGCTCTGGCTTTTTGAGGGTAGGAGCTTGGAGCAGAGTGGTCTTGCCCTGCCCAGAGGATGGGAGAATTGAGAGAAATGTTGAGCAGGCATGAACAGGGTATCAGAGAATGCGGTCTGTGTGCTAAGAGCTGTGTGTGGAGAGAAATAACCTGTGTAACACTGTCCCATGTGTGATGTGACCTTTCTCTGTGAGTCCATGAATCTTCAGTGCTGCCCTTAGAAATCATGGCATTTTCAGTCATTTCATTTCCTGTGGACATCACTGAAAGGCTTAGTTCATGTTCTGGTTGATTCAGCCTGAGTTAGGGTCAACAGGTGTGGGTGCAGGAAGATGAGTCTCACAGGGAAACGATTTCGGTTGGGACAGCGGGAAGCTAGGGGTCAGGATGTTGGAGGTGGATCATCCCTCCTGATGGTCTGGCCCAGGGACTGGTCATGGGAGGGGTGTGACTGAAAGGAAGTGGCAGTGAAGGTTGTAGGAACCGAAGAACTGAAGGATAGGAGGCAGGGTTCATTCACAACCTGTGATTTTCCCTGTTACCCACCACTGCTGTCATTATAACGAGTCAGTCACTGTCTTTGTGAGTGTTTCACTGTGATTCTCACTGTTACCCATCACTGCTGTCATTTAACGAGCCAATCACTGTCTTTGTGAGTGTTTGCATCTGTGTCGCATCCAAGTATCCATAGGAAGTGAAAAACTGAGATTCCTCCAGAAGGTTATTTGAGTAACACCAAGGACCCCACAGTGGAAAGATAAAATGTCAAGGTGGTGGGTGAGTTTCCCCTTTTTGTTCAGAATTTTTGAAGCCAGGTAAAACACACAACCAGTGGATACTGGCAGGCAATTTCCTAGAAATGAAATTTAGAAGTTGGAATAAATCATTGCTTCTAGCCTGAGAGCCTACAGATAATGGGACCTCCACATTATCCAAAATTAAAAGTGGCCAGGATAGAGATGAAAAGCAAGTAAGAGCTTGGGAAGTCTGTTGAAGAGAGGATTTTGAAACATTTAGGTAGCAGGAAATGAATGACAATGTTACAGCTAAGATAAAACAGCCTTCCAAATGACACCTACCTGGCAAATACAGGAAGAGAGATGCTGCTCAAAATACTTCAGTGGTGCAGGCCTGTGGAGACAGTCTTCTGAAAGTAAAATGGAATGAGACATTAAAGAGGACCTTTAAAATGTTTGAAGCCGCCCAGGCACAGTAGCTCACACCTGTAATCCCAACACTTTGGGAAGCCGAGGCAGGAGGATCACTTGAGCCCAGGAGTTTGAGATCACCCTGGTCAATGTAGTGAGATCTCCTTTGTACAAAAAAAGTGAAAAATTAGCCAGGCAGGTGGTGCGTGCCTGTAGCCACAGCTACTTGGGAGGCTGAGGCAGAAGGATCGACTGAACCTAGAAAATCGAGGCTGCAGTGAGCCTTATCACCCCACTGCATCCCAGCTTGGGCAACAAAGTGAGACCCTGACTCAAAAAAAAAAAAAAAATTTGAAGTTGTATTACCTGTTGTTTAAGACAGGATTTAAAATCTGGTTGGAGTAAGGTACAGATGAAGAATCGATCCAATTTCCTTGTATTACACAGTGTTCTTATTTATTTATTTAGAGTCAGCATCTCACTCTGTCACCCAGGCTGGAGTGCAGTGGCACGCTCACGGCCACCACAGCCTTTACCACCTGGCTCAGGCGATTCTTCCACCTCAGCCTTCCAAGTAGTTGGAACCACAGGTGCCCGCACCACGCCGGCTAATTTTTTGATTTGTTGTTGAGATGAGGTCTCGCTATGTTGCCCAGGCTGGTCTCAAGCTGTTGGGCTCAGGCAGTCCTCTGCCCCTCAGGCAGTCCTCTTGCTCCAAAGTGCTGGATTACAGGCATGAGCCACTGTGCCCGGCTTGTTCATATTTAAGTGGAAGTCGGCATTCTGGATAATAGGAATGTAGGAAAGGGAGGCCAGTTCTGTTGGCCATGCTCATGCAGACCATGCTCCCAGACACTAATGAGCATAGAGTCTTGTTAAATGCAGATATTGATTCAGTATGTCTAGGGTGGAGCCAAAGATTCTGCATTTCTAGAAATCTCCCAGGTGAGGCCTCTTGTCCTAGGATGACACTTCAAGGGCCAAGACACTAGAGCAGGGATTTCCATACCTGCATTCACAAGAATCTCTCTGAGTAGACCTGATGTGCTGCAGGATTTTGGAACAGAAGCTTCTAAGACTGTGTTGGAGATTAATTAATCCAAGAACCAGAGGAGTCAGGACATTATTCTTCAAATAAAAGGTTTTTTCCCAGCAGCATGTGGAAAACATTTTTGGTATGAGAATTTTGATAGCTGTTTGAGATAAAATATCTTACATATTTTATAATATTTTGGGTAAAATATTTAGATCAAATATCGACAATAGCTATCAGAAATTTGGGTTGGGGGGCTGGGTGCAGTGGCTCATGCCTGTAATTCCAGCACTTTGGGAGGCCGATACAGGAGGATTACTTGAACACAGGAGTTCAAGACCAGCCTGGGCAACATATTAAATAAATGAATGAATAAATAAATAATCCATACATACATAAATAAAAATTAGTTGGGTGTGGCGGGGTGCCTGTACTCCTACCTATGTGAGAGGCTGAGATGGAAGAATCTCTAAGCCCAGGAGGTTAAGGCTGCAATGAGCCGTGATCATGCCACTGTACTCCTGCCTGGGAGACTGAGTGAGTCCAACTCAAAAAAAAAAAAAGAAATTTGAGATGGGGGCTGTAATGTTTTTAATAAACTATAGAATGTTTGTTTTGAAGATGTTGAAGGTCTGGAGTGAATAAGAGGATAGACGAAATGAGTAAGTCTGTCGACATATCAACACTTTGTAGCTTCTTGAATCATCCTTTTAATTATTTGAGTAATAAATGTAGCCTCTAGCACCTAGGGACTTCAGGGGCTATGATCAGGATGTGTGTGTGTCTGCGTGCATGAGCATGAGTGTGCATGTGTATGAAAGCTGCGTGTATAAGCATGCAAGTGTGTGTGTCTGCGTGCATGAGTGTGCATACATGTGAAAATTGTGTGTACAAGCATGCAAGTTTGTGTGTGTGTCTGTGTGCATGTGTGTGTCTGCGTGCATGTGTGTGAAAGTTGTGTGTACAAGCATGCAACGGAGTGTGTGTGTTTTTCGTCAGTGAAGCCCTACTTTCACTGGATATCCAGGTTGAAAAATGCTGACATTCCCTGTAATATATTCAGGTGGTGAACATAGGATGCTATCCAGGCTCCTACCCACTTCCAGTCTCTCTGGCATCTTGCTCTCATTGTGGGAGGCTCTTTTGCTTTTCAGAACTCAATGGGATTGTATCTCTGCTACATCCAATTTTACCCCTTTCAGTAGAGCATAATTAGATGCAAATACAAATCACAACTATTGTCAGAATTCAAATGGATTCTAATGAGAATTAATATTTTCCACTTGTGAAAGTAATGATTCAGAGCACAGAGTAAGGCAAAAATTCAAAATTAGGCAGAAACCACTTATTTATCAAGTAGAAATAGCGATATTCTGTTTGTCTTATAGAGCTTAGAATTTTATATCCAGATATCAGCACTTTGTTATAAATGATTTCTAATCCCTCAACAAGATCTTACCCTCCATAATAATTGAACAAATGAATATGTGACTGAGTTAATTAAATGCTATTGTCTGCACTTTAAAGTTTTATTCTTAGATTGTATTTCATTAATATAATTATCCAAGAAAGCATTATGTTAAACAACATATAACTGCGGTGTACTATATATATTAATCTGAATTATTTTAGTTGCAAGTGACAAACTCCACTCACACTAATTTAAATAAAAGAAAAAGGAACTTATTGATTCATATAACTACAAAATTTGGGTACACCTTAGGTATATTTGTACCTAAAAAGACTCCATTTTTCAATCTTTTTATCTTCTGTTACTTTTAAGTGTTGGTCATACTCATTCCCACAGCAGACAGCTTTTGCTAATCAGAGAATGTGTTTCAAAACAGCTTGAACTTATAAAACTTAGGATCTAAGATCCCAGAAAAATAAAAAGCACCTCTCTTCAGTGCCCTAGCAGAAAATCTTTGTGAAGATAGTGATTCAGCTGGGCTTACATAGCTGTGTCTGAAAGCATCAGTATGGCTATAGGGATGGAGCCCTCTCATTGGCTTATCTTGGGACTAAATGTGGTCAACGTCATCCCCACATTGACCACCTTGAATGTAAGTAGGATGTTTCCCTTGAAGGAAGGGGTGATAGGCAGACTGCTGGTATGTTTCCTGCTCATTACAGGCCTGGCTTGAGTGGCAGGTAAAATGCAACTCATGGGAATGCTGCCAAAGACATGAAGTATCTAGAAGGACCTCGGGAACATTTAATAGAAAAGGTATCAAAGCAATATAGACATCTCAAATTAACACGTACTTGTGTGTGTACAGTAAGGTTTAGTGGACTTCAGACAGAACCTTGTATTTTCTAAAGTAATTCACCACATTTTTTTCAGAGTTGTATGGCCAGAAAATTCTTTAAGACACAAAATGTGTCTCCCTGTCTCTCCTACCCTTTTCAACTTGGGACCGTTTAAAAGAACTGTTTTCTCTCTTCCAATGAGCAGTTCTTCAAATGTTTGAAGTTAAGGGTCACATGTCTTTCCAGAGTAAACATCCTTAGCTGCTTCATTGATCCTTACATGCTATGGTTTTGAGACCCTTCCATCCCTCCTCTGAGACCACCTTTGCCTGTCAGTGTCCCTGTGAAGGTTTATAGCCTATAACCATTCAGAGTGGAGGGAGCAATCATTATTTCTCATTTTTGATTTTATATTTTTATTAATGAGCTAGCTAAAGGCGAAGTTGGCACCTGGGAATTGTCCCATCAAACCATTAACACACATTAGATTTATTAACTTATTAACTTTACATCTTCTTTATTCCCACTTGTTCACTTGGTTTTGGACTCAATTTTCCAATGTAAAAAATGTAGCCTTATATATGTCTCAGGTTTATCTTTATTTTTTGGGTCACAGTCTCACTCTGCTACCCAGGCTGGAGTACAGAGGCATGGTTATGGCTCACCACAACCTTGACCTTCTGGGCTCAGGTGATCCTCCTGCCCCAGACTCCCTAGCAGCTGGGACTACAGGTACACACCACCCCACCTGGCTAATTTTTTTACTTTTTGTAGAGATGAGGTCTTACTATGTTGCCCAGGCTGGCCTTGAACTCCTGGACTCAAGCAGTCCTTCTGCCTCTGCCTCCCAAAGTGCTGGGATTAGCGGCATGAGGCACCATGCCTGGCCTATTTCTCAATTTTATATGTATCATAAAGTCCTCATGTCTGCCTTAATAGCATAATAGAGAAGCAGTAAAGAGTAGTGGTAATTTACTTTTTAAAAAGCTTTTATATTTGAAAATAAAATAAAAATAAGTCAAACAATCAGGTCACAAAATATGACTTAGCCAGTGACTCCAGAAGCCCCTCCATGAAGTCTTAACTCCTGCCTCTCCTATAGTATACTACTATATTTATATGGTAATATCAACTAACCTAGCAATAAATCATTTGTGTTGGCTCAATATTTTTATTATTCGAATGCGCATCAGTAGACAATATAGTCTTTCTCATTTAAAAAAAATTTGTGACTCTATGTCTCTTACTCTTGCGTTTTCCCTGAATCTCTTTATTTCTTTTAAAATTTATCTGTCACATTTGACCTGAAGAGTTATCAATAGTGTGGATTTTTTTATTGCATAATCATGGTGCAATTCAACATGTTCCTCCATCCTTTGTAATCCCTGCAAATTGGTGGTTGTATTCTAAATCTTGATCAGACTCACATTTAATTCTTTTCCCAAGATGACACAGCACCATCTACAGTTGGAAAGGCAGGATAAATCCAGTTTTGTTTCCCTTTATTTACTAGTTTTCAAGAGGATGAATTGTTTTCCTATCTATCTCTGGAGGTGAACAATTTGATTTTTAAAATATCATTATGAACCCATTGAGTTAATGGTCTAATTGATTGCCATTATCCCACTGAAGCTCATTTGGTTTTTTTCTCTGGCCAGTGGGAGCATTTTCCAGTTGGTTTCTGAGTATTTGGACATGGCCCTAGTAGTCTTTGATAACTTCCTTTCTAATACAAGATGAGTGTTCCAGGCTCATCTTGTTCATTTCATGTCCCAGACTTGGAGTCAGTCACTTCCCCAAAGAAATTGAAGACTTTTTTGGAGAAAAGGGTATTTTTGTAATCATAATCTGAGTGTTTCTAGGCTCTTTGTAGGTAGAGTTAATATATAGTCTATCTAGCTACATAATCTCATGAGTTCATATGAGATTATGAGTTCTTATTCATATGACACTTTAAATTCAAATTCAAGTATACAAGGTTTTTTCTTAGTCTTTTATATTATTCCTGTATCTTATTTTTCCACAGTGAGAATCTGAGAATCTTGGTTCTTAAGGGCTTGAGGAATGATCGAACTAGAATATTTAATATGTAATTCTTTTCTTTTTTCCCACACTGCATGCATAGCCTGAGCAAATCCATAGTAATACTATTGTTACCATCAGTTAAAACTGATTTTGCATATGTGCCCCTCATTCTCCCCTACTCTTTGCAATTGTATCAGATCTATACTGCCTAGACACATAGGCATTGTACAGCATTCTCTCTCTCTTTTTTTTTTTTTGAGTTGGAGTCTCACTCTGTTGCCCAGACTGGAGTGCAGTGGCCGCTTCCGGCCACCGCAGCCTCGACCTGCTGGGCTCCGGCGATCCTTCCGCCTCAGCCTTCCAGGTAGCCGGAATTACAGGCATATGCTACCATGCCCGGCTGATTTTTTTTTTTTTTTTTTTTTGATTTATTGTAGAGATGAGGTCTCACTGCCCAGGCAGGTCTTGAACCCGCGGGCTTAGGCAATCCACTCACCTCAGCCTCCCAAAGGCGCGGGATTACAGGCTGAGCCACCGAGCCCGGCTTCTCTCTCTTTTTTTATGCTTAATGTAATTCAGTTCTACAAGTACATGTGAATTTAATATTTGCTGGTCCTTCATTTGATGTCTTGCTAATCAGCTTGAAATTCATTATTTAATGTATTATTCGATAAGAGTTCATGGGGTTGGGTACAGTGGTTCACGCCTGTAATCGCAGCACTTTGGAAGACCGAGGCAGGAGGATCGCTTGAACTCACGAGTTTGAGACCAGCCTGGGCAACACAGTGAGACCTCATGTCTACAAAAAATGATTAAAAAAAATAAATAACCATGCCTGTAGTCCCAGCTCCTTGGGAGGTTAAGGTGGAAGAATCGCCTGAGCTGGAGAGGTTGAGGCTGGGGAGTGCCACTGCACTCCAACCTCGGCAACAAAGTGAGACCTTGACTCAAAAAGCAAAACAAAATGAAACAAAAGCAAAACCAAAAAAGAGCTCGTGCAAACAATTTTCCTAAGTTCTTGCCATGTCAAATAGTTTGTCACCTTTGTTTGGAAGTCAGTTTAACTGGATATATAATAATTGATTCACAATTTTTCTTGAGTCTAAAATACGGTATTTCACTTTATCTGGTACAAGTATTGCTGTTAAAAACTTTGAAATTCTGATGGCAATTTACTTTAATTATTTGCTAATTATGCCTTGATGACCACAGGTTTTTTTCTTTCACTTCAAAGTCTAGCAGTTTTACTTAAATATGAAACCTGTAATCCCAGCACTTTGGGAGGCTGAGGTGAGGGGATTGCTTGAGCCCAAGGTTTTGAGACTAGCCCAGGCAACTTGGTGAGACATCTCTACAATAAGTCAAAAAACTGGCCAGGCCTGTGTGGTAATGAGCATCTGTACTTCTGGCTACTTGGAAGGCTGAGGTGGAAGAATCACTGGAGCCGAGTGGGTCGACTCTTGGGTGATCGGGAGTGTGCCACTGCACTCTAGCCTGAGTGACGAAGTGAGACAGTGAGACTACAACTCAAACAACAAAAAAAGACCTGATATTGATCATTATTCTCAGATACACAATGTACTTCTTCAACATGTGACTTTAAAATCTTTTTTTTTAATTTCAAGAAAGTTTTCCTGAGTCATGGTTTTTTAATATTTATTGCGTTAAATTATTTTGAGCTCCTTCTTCTGAAAATTCTGTTATCTATACAGTGGAGCCGTTGCCTATTTTCAGTATTTGTCATATTCTCTTGAATCCCTTTTATCTCTGTATTTTTTTCTTTCTTCTTTTTTTTTTTTTTTTGAGTTGCAGTCTCAACCTGTTGCCCAGGCTGGAGTGCAGTGGCATGCACACGTCCACCACAGCCTCAACCTGCTGGGCTCAGGTGATCCTTCGGCCTCAGCCTTTCAAGTAGCTGGAACTATAAGGCACAAGCCACCACACCCGGCTAATTTTTGGATTTATTGTAGAGAGGAGGTCTTGCCAGGTTGCCCAGGCAGGTCTTGAACCTCTGTACTCAGGCAATCCTCTCACCTCAGCCTCCCAAAGTGCTGGGATCACAGGCATGAGCCATTGCACCTGGCCAGTATTTCTTTCTAATTTTAAACAGTGTATTATTTTTCACTTTTTGTTTCTCTTATGCTGTCACTGTTGTTGTTACTCTGTGTCTCTTCTAGTTTATTCTTCATTTCTGAATAATTAAAAACCATTTTTCATTTCTTTCCTGAGCTCTATTTTCTCATTTCTGAGGTGAAGATGTACTGTTGTCCCTACCAGCTAAAAGCAAATTGCACCAACGTGTCATTTTAAGAAGACAGGTAGAAGAAACTGGTTTACCTCAAAGAAAAAAAAAATGGAAAGAGATGTATTTATTGATTGATTGATTGAGTCAGGGTCACACTCTGACATCCAGGCTGGAGTACAGCAGCGTGATCATGGTTCACTGCAGCCTGGACCTCCTTCCTGAGCTCAGGTGGTCCTCCCTCCTCACTCCCCTGAGTAGCTGGGACTACAGGTATATACCACCATGCCCAGCTAATTTTTTTTATTTTTTTGTAGAAATGAGGTCTTGCTATGTTGCCTAGGCTGGTCTCAAGCTCCTGGGCTCAGGCAGTCTGCTTGTCTCACCTCCCAAAGTGCTGGGATTACAGGCGTGAGCCACTGTACTTGGCCCAGTCTAAGTTTTTTAGTCTGTTATTTTGAAGTTCTGCTTCTCCTGATTGTGGGTAAAAAAGATGTTCTGAAATAGGAGTGATGATATATTAGAGGTAGTTTTGGAGATACCTTGTAGTTCAAAATTATTAAAAGAAATGATATTTCAGCTGGGCTCGGTGGCTCAGCCTGTAATCCCGCACCTTTGGGAGGCTGAGGTGAGTGGATTGCCTGAGCCCGCGAGTTCGAGACCCGCCTGGGCAGCGAGACCTCATCTCTACAACAAATCAAAAAATTAGCCGGGCGTGGTAGTGCGTGCCTGTAATTCCTGCTACTTGGAAGGCTGAGGCGGAAGGATCGCTAGAGCCCAGCAGGTCGAGGCTGCGGTGGCCGGAAGTGGCCACTGCACTCCAGTCTGGGCGACAGTGAGACTCCAACTCAAAAAAAAAAAAAAAAAAAAAAAATGATATTTCTTCTGACTCTCTAAAAAGCATATTTCTTTTATTATTACTAAAAGAAATGAGATGAGTTAGGATAAGAAGCAGAGTAAGATACAAAATAAGGCAAGCACTTTTTTATACTTAAATATTCATTAGAACATTGGTTTTGTAGATATTAAGAAGAAGTTTACTTTCTATACAGTTTCTGTGCAATTGTGGCAGTTTCTAATTGCTTGATTTCTACAAAAATTACTTGTAATATTTTTAGTTTCTACAAAGAATATAGCCCAGTGTTGACCAATCCAAAGCAAAAAGGTACACATATAGAGATGTTGTTATGTGGGACCAATCCTTACAAAGCTATATCAAATTAATATCAAATAGAAATATCTTCAATTTTATCTGGGCTTCTTCTAAGGAAATTAAGGAATAAACAAAGTCAAACACACAATAAATAAATCTCCAGGGACTTTAATATCTGTAAATTACTACACTAGATACTGTGGGATAAACAACAATGTGTAAAATGACTAATTCATATGTCAAAACAAAGGCAATCATTCAAGAGAACCCCTTTGCATAAAGCTTATACAAATGTTCAAAGACCATGTGAGGTTTACTAATTATATAAAGAATGAATTAGAGATACTGATCATGAGATAAAGATTATTTTCATGTCACAAATCAACATACTCACCTAAAATACAATCAAAGTGAAAGTAATTATACATTCTGGAAAAGCTTATCATGTATTTGTTCATTAATTCAATGAACATTTATTAATCACCGATTGTGTTCTAGGAGTGCTGGAGAGGTTTTAAAACTGAAGGTTTACTTATAGAAGTCTTCAGCATGTATGCAGTAAGTGAAGGTATGGCATTGTTCAGAAAAAATTTGCAGAACAAGAAGTCACTTCAAGAAACATCAACATTTAAATAAAGAGTAGTGTAGGAGGAACTGGCAGAGGAGACTGCAGACTTAGCCAGAGAGAAAAGAGGGGATAGGAGAGAACAGTGCCACAGAGGTCCAGTAAGAAGAGTTTTCCCTGGTGAGTGTCTAATTCTACTGAGAGTTCATTCAAGATGAGATTAAAAAATGCCCATTTATTCAGTAGTAAGGAAGATACTGGTGAATTTGTCATGGGCATTTTTAGATGAACATCTGTTGTGGAGAGACTTGGGCATCTGTACTTTAAAACATTTCACAGGTGATATGGGAGCCACTAGTCCAGCTCGTTCACATGATTCTTCCTTTGGAAGTCTACCCAGATCTTTGATTCACTTTTTCTTGCTGATCCACCACAAGGGATGCCCCCTATCTGGGTCCCATTCAGGTTTCCTGGATATTACATCTACGTCAGCATGTAGGGCGGATGTAATAGGGTAAAACTTCTCAGGGAGTGGGAACAAGGTATAGGAGGAATTTAAAGATCTCTTCAGATCCAGCTAGGTTGACTGAGTAGATGGTGATGCTATTGATTAGGATTTGAAAATAAGTTTGAATAAAGAAGAATAACCTAACAAGAGCAAAGAGTAATGCTGTGGTCCTCACAGAGTTTAGGCAAAGGTGAATTGGAGAGTAAGTATTTTCTAAGGTGTTCCTGGGTAGAGGATGTCACAATGAATAGACAAACCTAATCTGTGAAGGCAGTTTACCCTTGGAGTGGAGAAGGATGACTCCCTAAAGTTACCAACAATTGACAAACATGACACATTTTCACAGACTCCCTCGTGGGTTCTGATTCTGCATTTTGCCAAACAACGTTCTGATTGTTTAATTTATATTTTTTTAAGATTTAAAGCAGCATTTTCTCATAATAGGGAGCTTTAAAAACTTTTTTAAGTACAAGAGAGAAAACAAAGCCAAACATAAGCACACAATCTAAATAAAATGAAAGTATATTACCTTTAGGGCTTTCAAAAATATGAGATTTGATGATATATATAATTATTCTTCAAATAATACATTTTAGTACTATAAAGAACTCTATTTTGGATATTTAGATATTTTCAATGTTTTGTTATTCTGAATGAAATTGATATGAACATTCATATTACAAATATTTGCCTGCTTTTCTGATTGTTTATTTAACAGATTCCTAAGAGTAAAACTACTTGTCAAAGGACATTAACATTTTTAACCCTTTAATACATATTTGCCAGATTGCTTTCCAGAAATATTGTACCATTTATTTATTTATTTGAGTCGGGGTCTCACTCTGCTACCCATACTGGAATTGCAGTGGCACAATTATGACTTGCTGCAGCTTTGACATCCTGTGCTCAGGCAATCCTTTCACCTCAGCCTCCCAAGTATCTGGGACTATAGATCACCATGCCCAGCTTTTTAAAAATGTTTTTTGTAGAAATGAGGTCTTGCTATATTGTCCAGGCTGATCTTGAACTCCTGGGCTCAAGCAAGCCTCCTACCTCAGCCTCCCAAAGTGCTGGGATTATAGGTGTGAGCCACTGTACTAAATCATATTAATTTAATTCTCAACAGCACTCCTTAAAGATGCCAGGTCTCCAACCAGGTATAGTGGCTCATGCCTGTAATCATAGCACTGTGGTCAGTCATGATCATGCCACTGCTCTCCAGCCTGGGTGACAGAGTGAGACCCCGACTCAAATAAATAAATAAATGGTACAATTGGTACCATTTGTACCAATTGTATCCTGTCCAAAAAAAAAAAAAAAAGTCATTTCTTCAGCATCCTTGCTAGGAAAAGACATTACCTGATTTTTTAATATTGGCAATTTGGGGGAAAAAGATACTGTTATGTTAAATTGCACTATGCTTTGTTTGCAAGTTTGCAAATTGCTCATACATTTATTAGTCACTTGTATTTCTTTCTTTTCTTTTCTTTTCTTTTTTTGAGTCCAAGGTTCACTCTGTCACCCAGGCTGGAGTGCAGTGTTGTGCTCACGGCCACTGCTGCCTCAACCTGCTGGGCTCAGGCAATCCTTTTGCCTCAGCCTGCCAAGTAGTTGGAGCCACAGTTGTGTGCCATCATGCCTAACTAATTTTTTGATTTATTGTAGTGACGAGATCTTGCCAAATTACCCAGGCTGGTCTCGAAGCCCTGGGCTCAGGCAATCCTCTAGCTTTGGTCTCCCACAGTACTGGGACTACGGTGTGCACCACCACACCCAGCCTGTATTTCTTTTACTATAAATTTTATGTTCATTCTTTATGATTATTTTTCTATCTAGATTTAATATACTGATTTAGTTCATAACATTTATATATTAAAAATATCAATCTTTTGCCTGCCATATTAGCTTCTAATATTTTTCTCCTTGTTGTTTAACTTGTTTTTCATTATTTTATCAAATTTTTGAGGTTTTTCATAGTTGAGTCTCATTTTTTTCTTTACATTTTAGAATTTTAAGCTTAGAAAAACAACTTCCTCTTCACAAATAAGATACAGTTGCCTATTATTTCTTCCTATGTTCACATTTTACCATTGATCTCTATTTGCAAATTAGTATGCATTGTAAAGTGATGACCACTGTTTTTCTCAGTCTCTGATTTTGCAGATCAGTTACAGAATAGACTGTTTCCACATGGTGTGGGTGTGGGATGGAATGGAAGGCCCCTAGGAGAGCAAAAGCAAATAAACAGTAAAACTGAACCCCCAAACACAAGTCTGTGAGTAGGTATTCCCACGAACACTCAGATACAAGTGAAGGGTAGACAATAACCAAATCTGTTTAATACCAGCAACTACTTAAATGGAAATAGAGGGAAAGCAGGAAGGTTTCTGATATATATAGAGCTAAAAGCCTAGAAATGGCTATCAGCTTTTCACAAGAACATGCAGCTGATGGGAGAACAGAAGAACTTGGAGAGCACTTTGTAACTTCCGATTTATGGGTGAGGGTTAGTGTGGCTTGGATTCCATGAATTGCCAAAACTGCAACCCCCTTGCAAGACCAGCCTATGCACTGAGGAGAAATGGCTGGCCATTTCATCCAAACTGAGAAGGATGGAGACAATAAGTACAAAAGAAAGCGCATAGCCTAGATTTTTGCCTCCTAGGAAAACAGCCTGAAACAAGGTCTTGTGGACAGATGGTTTATTTGGGATGGAATCCAGAGAGTGGGAGAGAATGCTGGTGAAGCAAGTGAGGAAAATCCTATATAAGGGTGCTTGACGGTTGGCCACCCCCATGGGACACTTGGTCCCAATGCTGCCAGAGCTTACTGAGAAATTTACTGTGATTTTCTTTGTGGCCTATGGCATGATCAATTTCAAGCATGCTTCATATGCACTCTTTAAAGAAATTTGGAGTGATGATTTGTTTTCCCAAAAATCTTCTTTTCATCAGACACAGTGGCCTATGCTTGTAATCCCAGCACTTCAGGAGACTGAGGCGGGAGGACTGCTTGAGCCCAGGGATTTGAGGCCAGCCTAGGCAACTTGGCAAGACCTCATCTCTACAATAAATAAAAAAACTTAGCTGTGGTGGCACATGCCTATAGTTACAGCTACCTGGAAGGCTGAGGCAGAAGGATCACCTGAGCCCAGCATGTTGAGGCTGCGGTGGCTGTGAGCATGCCCCTACATTCCAGCCTGGGTGACAGAGTAAGACCCCAACTCAATATATATATATATATATATATATATATATATATATTTTTTTTTTTTTTTTTTTTTTTTTTTTTTTTTTTGCTGGCTTCTTGTTTTAAGCATCTTTAGAAACTGCCAACATAGGATTATTTGATCAGATTTATTTTGGGGCCATGAAGCTTAGTTGCAAATACTAGAAACTGGTTCCAGATTAGATTTAGGAGGTAGGAAGCCTAAGGGTAGGATGCTGAGGTTAGAGATCGCTAGATGCTACATTCAGTCTCTGACAAAGCAAGCAAAGGATAATAATTATTCAAAAATAATTTTTTTTGAGTTGGCGTCTCACTCTGTCACCCAGGCTGGAGTGCAGTGACATGATCATGCCTCACCGTAGCCTCCACCTCCTGGCCTCAGGTGATTCTTCTGCCTTGTCCTCCTAAGTAGCTGGGACTACAGGTATGCACCACCAAGTCCAGTTAATTTTTTTTTTTTTTTTTTTTTTGGTAAAGAAGGGGTCTTGCTATATTGCCCAGACTGGCGTTGAACTCCTGGTCTCAAGTGATCCTCCCACCTCAGCCTCCCAAAGTGCTGAAATTATAGGTATAAGCCATCCCCACTGGACCTCAACAAACAATTTAAAAGGTGGCTATATAAGTATACCAATAAATTCAGAGTATATATATCAAGTTAATAATAAATAGACCAGGCTCGGCTCAGCCTGTAATCTCAGCACTTTGGGAGGCTGAGGTGAATGGATTGCCTGAGTCTGTGGGTTTGAGACCAGCCTGGGCAACTTTGGCCAGACCTCGTCTCTACAATAAATTTAAAAAATTAGCTGGGCATGGTAGCACGTGCCTGTAGTTCTGGCTACTTGGAAGGCTGAGGCGAAAGGATCGCCAGAGCCCATCTGGTTGATCCTGGTGTGGCCATGAGTGTGCCACTGCACTCTAGCCTATACGACAGAGTGAGACTCCAACTCAAAACATAAAAAATAAAAAAATAAATAACAAAAATTCCTAGTACTTGCCTTTTAAATATATTTTAATGGATATTTCATTTGCAAGTTTGGAGAGTGAAACAGACACTGCCACGGCGAAATTACAATAGCTTAATAAAGTACTGATTCTCAATTAGATTGTCAGGAATGTCAGTGCTAGGAAGGATTTGCCTTTGCCTTGCTATACATATATAAATAATAATCATACTTAAGATTATGATTCTGGTTTAGAGATTAGCCCTGCATGAGTATGAATGTTGGGAACTAGTTATCACACTCATGTCACACTGGATAACTAATAGGAAAGTTCCCACTCTTATTACTGTAGAGATGGTCTTGGCCAGGGAACCATCTGTTTGTTTGTTTTTGGTTTTGTCTCTTTCTTTTGTGAGTGCTCTGTCGTGGAAACCCCAGCACTTAAGGTTCTTGAGACATGATCACAAATATCATTTACAGTTTTATTGACTAATGGATGAAGATGATGGGGTCATAACATTCTGTTTCCATACGAGATGCACACCTTGAATGCAGTCATTTCATTTTCAGTCCTTTCAGTGCGGTCTCTCCCTGTTGATATTCACTTCCAATGGATCTAGGGTTGGCTTTTGTCATGAGTGTTCAAGGAATTTAACTGAATCTAGGACTCTTCCAATCTTATTTGTGGACAGTGTCTTTCAGAATCTCCTATTATTCAAGTGAGTAGAAGCCAACTGGTTGGTGTGTTTTCATGGGTAACTCTTCTCCTCCCCATCCTGCTTACGTCTGGAACATTCAAAGCCAATCAACTGTTGTTTTAGTAAGATTTCCAGTGGAATTGATTAAAGGACTATTTTTGGCTAAGGAGAAGGGCAATTCAGTAGAAAGGACTTAGATGGGGTTGGCACATTCTTCTAGAAGAGAATTTAGGGTTTTACACAACAATCTGAATATTACTTGGGGCTTAAAATAAAGATCATAAATAGAAATGTAGAGAAGCTGCCCTGGGTGGCAGAGATCTCATTGCCTGAGTAACAGTCATGGTCTTTATTTGTTCCCTGAAAAACATACAGCAGTGGATTATTCTGGGCTTTCCACCCTATAAGCCTTGATAAACTTGGGTTGGCAGACCGTTGTTCCATGTTGAAGAGGAACTCTTCACCATGACCACAGCATTCCCAGTCACTCTGAATGGTGGATGTGGTGACCAAGACAGTGTAGGGAGGCCACAAAGGTCCTTACCACATTTAACAATCAGGAAGTGAAAACGCTCTCTTGTCCTCATACCTAAGGTTCAGCTGCAAGGTGAGCAAAATGGAAAATTGGGCTCCAAGGTGCAGAACTGTCTCTTAAGCTGACTTGGTAGATAATTCTATTGGGAAAGGGAGCCTTCTGAGCAGCGTTTGGGAAGGTGCCCCATACTCATACATTCAGCCCTCCATGTCCACAGGTTCTGCATCCACAGACTCAACTCACCGCAGATCAAAAATATTCAGGAGAAACCCCAATTAAAAATAAATCAGGGGTGAGGCCAGGTGCAGTGGCTCAAGCATGTAATCTCAGCACTTTGGGAGGCTGAAGAGGGAGGATTGCTTGAGCCCAGGAGTTCGAGACCAACCTAGGCAACATAGCAAGACCTTGTCTCTACAAAAAAAAAATCCCAGCTACTCAGGAGGCTGAGGTGAAAGGATTGCCTGAGCTCAGGAGGTTGAGGCTGTGGTGAGCCATGTTCATGACACTGCACTCTAGCCTGGGCAACAGAGTGAGACTCAAAAAAAAAAAGTATTAGTTATTATCAGTAATCTAGAGATGATGTAAAGCATATGGAAGGGTGGGCATAGGTTATATGCAAATTATATGCCATTTTATAGCAGGAAATTGCACGCCTGTGGGTTTTGGTGTCCGAGGGTATCCTGGAACCAATCTCCTCACAGTTACCAAGGGACAACTATAATAGCAACATTAGCTACCATTTATCAAGCACATACCATGTAGAAAGTACTTACAAAGATTACCTGTAATTCTTCCAACAAGAAATACGTGACTTTTAACTAATACTTTTAGACAGAAACAAACCTAGGAGGTTAAACACATTTTTCAAAATCATATACTGATGTGGTTGCTAAGTCAGGTGAGACTGGAGTGGAAGCTCAAGTTCTTTAATCTCTTCTGTATTCTGGTGGGATATATACCAGCCTCTCTCTATTGAATTAATATCAGGTACCAGATATCGGACATGCATTGTTACTAATTTAGCAAAGTAGTATTGCTATCATCCCCATCTTATAGACAGTGAAACAAAGGCTCAGGAAAGATGAATAATTTGTCCAAGGCCACATAGCTAGTAATCTGAAGGATTTGGATCCAACTCCAGGTCTGTGGACTCTAAGACCCATCATTTCCCATTGAGCTACAGTGGCTTCCCAAGGGTATTCGTGTAGGGAAAGAGAAGAAGTGTACTCGGTCGGGGGCAGTTTCTCTGGTCTTCCAGATAGAACTGGAACTTAATGTCAACTTTATTTTTCCAGGAAAATTTCTACAAAATAAAAAAATGTAGCATAACTCTTTGCAAATGAAATACTTCGATTTTAATGTATCCCTTGCTAATGCAGAATTTATCAGCCAAGACAGATGGCTGACCTGGTGGAGGCAGAGGAGTGCAAGGAATTTTGAAAGCCCAGCATCATTCAAGGCATGGGAAGTTACTGTAGGAGCTGAATTTCACAGCATGTAAAGGGAACATTTGGATAAGAGTGATGGAGAAGGTACCTTCAAAATAACTTGTAGCTGTGTGGGCTCAGGATGTTGGTGTGTGTCCTATATTCCTGATATGGGTCTACTGCAACCTAGTGAGCCTGTAGGGTGGCCCTTTGGTTGATCTAGTCTGTGAGCTATTGCCTGTGAGTTGCTGGACCAGGTGCGGCACTTTGCCAATCAGCTGCTGCCTGGGAAGCCTGACTCCTCCCCCAAAAGTACCCATTTCTCCCTAGGAGCCACTCGTGGTTGTTCTCATGATACCACGGAGAAGAGATTAGAAGGGGAAGTAGACTCAGGAC
This sequence comes from Cephalopachus bancanus, assembly GCA_027257055.1. Classification (NCBI taxonomy): domain Eukaryota; kingdom Metazoa; phylum Chordata; class Mammalia; order Primates; family Tarsiidae; genus Cephalopachus; species Cephalopachus bancanus. The sequence goes on from JAPVLO010000196.1 coordinate 782,954, forward strand.
ATAGAGAGGATACGATAGAACCCTGAGAGCAGAGGCAACCTTGAGAAAAGACATTTTCCTAAATATATTGCTTCTTTTTCAACAAGCATCAAAAGAGCTCTGAGCCCTGTAACTACCCTTTCATTACCTGCTGTTCAGCAAGGGATAAGGAGGGGACCAGAGATCACTGTCACTCAGCTTGTCACTTGGAAGTTCATTAAGAAGCCAAGCTAGTGTCATTTTCGGGAATTCTAGAATTTCCAGAGTGCAAAGAGGCAAACTCTAGTCAAAGTTCAAGATAAAAGCAGAAAAGGGGTGTGGATTAGTAATGGGTGTTAATATGAGGTTGAGAGCCCTTGATTCAATGGGCTTCTCAGATGCTACTTTGTCACAGAGGCAGGTGAGTTGGGAAGAAGAGTCTTGAGACCTCTCCATCAAGTAGGATAGTAGGATAGCAATGGGATTGCCGACCCAAGTCATGGAGGTGTAGGAGAGGCAGTCTAGTTTCAGAGTTTGGAGCATGCAGCTGACATGTGAATACAGTGTGTATAGAGGTAGACACTGGATTGGACATTTCAATCTTTGAAGTGTAGTATAGGTGACAAAGATGGGTTAAAGATTTTTAAATAGAGGGTGTGTGAGTCTTTGCTTATGTGTTTGTGTGTGTGGTGGGAGCTGCTGGCAGGATTTTGGTTATTCAGGAGAGTTGGGAACATGGGAGGTATAGTGGCTCCTTCATTTTCCCTACCTGCATCTTGGAGAATCAGTCACTTTTCCAGCTCACTGGGTCACAGCTGGCTGTTTATTACAGATTGCCACTCCATTTCTTCTGGTTTGTTTCGTTGTTTGGGATCTGTGTTTGTACTAACTGCAGTGTCGGCCCACTTAGTAAAAACAAGCAAACAGACAAACATGCAATGCTATAGACCTTGGAGATCAGCTGGTTGAGTTCTCTTATTTGACATATGGGAAAACTGAGGCTACCCAAAATCTGATGGAGGTAGTAGAACTCAGGCTAGAACTGGTGGCTCCTAATTCCATATTTGTGTCCTTTTCAGTGTCCTGCTCACTGGCATTTAAATTTAATCTAAATAGAACTGCCTGTTATCATCTGCCCCTACCCTGTCTTCAAGTTATTTTGAGCTTGTTCTTCTATAGGGCAGACATAAGGGGGGCAAGCCCAGCTATTTTTTAAAAAAATTAAATGAATCAGTCACCACAAAATTCTGAGCAAGTTGGACCAAGCCTGGATACTTGCCAAGCATCTACCTGCATGTAAGGTACTTAAATGTGCTTCCAGATTTTCTGGGACAGTCTTTCAGTAATTCTTCCCCTTTTGTACTTTTCGCTGACTTCTATTCAGTTGACTTTCCCATATGTTTGCTGGTCATTTATATTAGCATTTGTGAATTCGCTCATCATTGCTCTTTCCCCTTTTCCTATTAAGTGAGGTCTTATCTATTATTAACTAAGTATTTGTTGATGCTTAGAAAAATAAAGGACTTTACTTGTGCCATTGAGTGACTGAGATGGCACTTGGTCTTGATTCTCTCTGATTTCAGAGCCACTGTTTCAATACCCATGTTCTCAGGATGTCCTTATAAAAAGGGACAGTCATCCAAAAGGCTAAATACTCAGTGAATGTAGCATGTGTTTTACCAACATGCATGACTCCATTAGTGCATCTTAGAAACAAACAGTATCTACCTGATAGGCCCTTGAATTTTGCTAAGGTTTTTTCATTTTTCAAAATCTCTTAACTTTATATATTTCTCTGGATGCTAAATTGTTAGCTTTTGAAGGTGTTTTGTAATCCATAAGGGCTTACCATCAAGATATGCTATTCTTTTGTTTAAATCCTGTTGAGAGAATACTTGTTCCCAGAAGAGGGATAATGAGAAAAAATATAACCTTCTCAAAAAAGTATTGTTGGTGGGGTGACTCACACTTGTAACCCCAGCACTTTGGGAGGCTGAGACAGGAGGGTTGCTTGAGCCCAGGAGTTGGAGACCACCTGGGCGATATGGTGAGAACCTGTTTCTATTGGAAAAAAAAAAGATTTCAGTTAATCTTTAGGCTTGGTCAAGGTGGCAGAGATCTAAAATGACAGTGGATTAAACAAAATAGGAATTTCTTTCTCTTTCATGGCATAGCTGGTATGTAAGCAGCCCGGGACTGGTAGGATGGCTTCATGGCATTGGTGATGGGGACCCATTCTGCATTTTTGTTTTCTCTTCCTAGGGAGTCGCCCTCATCCTCATTGTCCAAAACAACTCACCATTTTTGTCTCTTATGCCACTGGACAGGGGGAGAAAGCTCTTTTCTTAAAATGGAGCAATCTAGGAGAAGCTGGTACCATTTCCACCTACTTCCCATGTTCCAGAACTTTGTTACATGGCTGCACCATATTCAAGGAAGGCTGGGAAATGTAGCCTTTATTTTGGCCTCGAACTCCTGAACTCAAGCAATTCTCTTGCCTCAGCCTTCCTAAGTGCTGGGATTACAGATGTGAGCCACTGCACCCAGTCTTTTTTTAATTTTAATTTTTAAATTTTTGTAGAGACAAGGTCTTGCTTTGTTGCCTAGACTAGTCTCGAACTCATGAGCTCAAGTGATCCTTCCACCTCAGTCTCCCAAAGTGCTGGGATTACAGGTATAGGCCACTGTGTCCAGCTTTTACTTTGAGAAAATTGAGAAAGAAGGCAGAACAGTTATTGGGGGTTAGCTAGCAATCTCTGGCACATAAGACTTTATCAGACATCAGGAGACTGTTCACCCAATATAAGCTTCTGACTATCTAAACTAGGTTCATATCTTGCTTTTTTGCCTCTTGCAATGTGGGTCTCTCTCAGTTGCATTTCCTTGTCTATAAAATAGAGACAATAAATGGGGTTTCGTGTTTATAAGGTGTCTGTTAGAGTATCTGGTGCATAGTAGGTAGTTGACAGTGAAAGGCTCCTTTCTTCTTCCCCTTTCTAGAAACTGGAGATTCTACCAGGAAGGTTATACTGTGAACAGTCTCCTGAAACCTTAGAGCCCGGATTTGCTCATGGGAATTTCATCTTCCTGCTGGACACACACGCTGACAGGCAACAGCTGGAGAGCTTAATATAAATGATTTTGAAAGCTTCCCTCTGAGTATAGAGAACTCACAGAGATTAAAGATAAAAGCCATAGGCAGCAGGATGTACAGTACAACCAAAGCCTCACAATCAAGGGAGAAACGTGTGCTGTCTGCCATCATACCTGGGTGGAACTGGAAACCTCCAGTGGTGATGGGCTGAGGAGGTGAGGGTCAGGCATTTAAGTCTACGTGAAAGAGACCCACCCAGAAGAGTAAATACAAATTAATGTAGCCCTGAGACTTCTAACCATAAAAATGGAATTTAAAGGCTATTGGTCACTTTCCTGTCACTCTGTGTCACAGAGACTTGCAGTCCCTGTGAGCAATCACCTGGCCAGCCTCCCTTCCGCCACCTCCCCATGCCATTGCTGAAGAGGCAGGTCTGAGTCTCCAGTGGACTCCTTAGGCTTGGTTTCAGGTAGCAATCTGGTAAGTCTAGAGTCATGGGCTTTGCAACTATTGCCATTAGACAAATATCTAGAAAGGACTTTTCAGCTTGATAAGGTGCTTTTGTGTACTTTCTTCTGGAAAGCCACTCCTTCCTCTGTCTCGTCCAAAGACACACAATGCCCAGATCATTCTCCCTTCCCTCCAAGAGAGGCGTATTTGAAAGTGTGTGTTGTGTGTGTGTGTGTGTGTGTGTGTGTGTGTGTGTGAGAGAGAGAGAGAGAGAGAGAGAGGGAGGGGGAGGGGGAGGGGGACGGGGAGGGAGAAATTGAGTGTGTGTTGTATTTGTGCTTCCTTTGGATTTCAAATGTGGCAAATTGCTGGTGGGTTCCCTAAACAGAATGACTTGACTTTGGAGCTTTTTTATCTTAGTCCTTGACAAATATTGGGTCATCAGATATTTCATATTTAAATATGGAATTGAGACTTGTTGCAGCAATCATGTTTATCCTATAGGAAGTTTAAACTCATGCCTTTTTAAAAACAACTTTTAAATTATAAATGTGTCAGTATGCTATTTCAAAGTCAAAAAATGTGCAGGAAAGAAGAGTGTTTTACTCAAATTCCATCTCATCTGCTTCCTAGCTTTCTGAACTCAGAAAAAATATCACTTCTTTGTGTCACAGTACTTGGTTTGAACCCTACCACTAGGCTGTAAGTTCCATTAAAATAGACACACTCTTCTCTTTTGATAACTGATGTATTCCCTGTGACATAAGTTAGGCAGCATTTAGCCTGTAGTAGGTATCAATAAATATCTGTCAAATGAATTTGTTCAATGAGAATAATAATTCTGTCTCCTGGGATTGTTATGAAGATTAAATAAGACAACATATGCAAAGTACCTGGTGCTAAGCCTCCTTCTTGGGGTTTGTTTGATGGTGGCTGTCATTATTATTTGGAAGTCTCTGCATTTGCATAGAACTATGCTGATTAAAATATGGCTTAAATATCATTTTATATCCCCTTGTTCCAAAAACTCTGATTACTTATTGCCATTGGGAAGAGATCGGCAAAATCTTCATATTTCCCATCCGTGACCACTATCCGTGGAGGCATTCTATCAGCATTCCACTGCCATCACTCTTGTCAGTGTGATCAGTACTTCCGTGTTACTGGCCAGGCATGGTGGCTCATGCCTGTAATCCCAGCACTTTGGGAAGCTGAAGGAGGAGGATCATTTGAGCCCAGAAGTTTGAGACCAGTCTGGGCAACGTAGTGAGAACTTGTCTCTACAAAAAAAATTTAAAAAATTAGCTGGGCATGGTGGCACATGCCTGTAGTCCCAGCTACTCAGGAGGCTGAAGCAGAAGGGTCACCTGAGCCCAGAGGCTGAGGCTGCAGCGAGCCATGATTGAGTCACTGCACTCCAGCCTTAAAAACAAAAAAACAAAAAACTCCCAAAAGTTCCATGTTGCTAAACCAATGGCACATTCTCAGTCAGTCCTCACGTCACATAACCTATCTATACCAGAGGCACCTTTGGTTGCCCCTCCTAGGATGCTTTCTTCACCAGGGGTCCAGGATGCCCCCACTTCTTAGCATTTTCTCCTCCCTCCCTGGGTGCTTCCTCTTCATCTCCTTTCCATGCTCCTGCTCACCTTCTCAACCTCTGAGGTTGACTGACCGAGTCCCAGCCTTTGGGTCTATAGCTATATCTTCTCCCTGTATTGGTCAAGCCCTGAGAGGACAATTTTGGGTAATTTGAGAAGAACTTAATAAAGGGACTTTTTATAAAGATGTGAGCATAATGTAGACATATGAGCAATAGACAATGCAGTATCTGGAGCTGGAAGCCATGGGAAGCCTGAAAGAGGCTGGAAGCAGGAGACGGATCCTGGGACCCAGAAAGGGTGGCAGAATGGGTAGGCTGACTGGTGGAGCCATAGCCTTTGCTGCAGGGAAAGTCAACACAAAGCAGCTCAGCAGGAGGGGCCTGGGAAGTCCATAGCCCCACATCCTTCCTGACACCCTTTCATCACTTGTTGACGCTTCCATTGACTGGACCAAAATGAAGTCAGAAATCTCATTGACAATGTCCAAATAGGCCAGTCGCCTGTGGTCCAAAACAGGAAAGAGAAGAATGAGAAGCCAAAAGAGAGAGGCAGAGGGAAGACAGCCAGCATACCCTGTGGTGAGCTCATCCAGTCCCAAGGCTTTCAGCACCATCATGTGCTGAAGACCATGGTCTCCTCTAACTACCTACTGACATCTATACTTGGATCCCTAAAGGATATCTCCAAGTAAGCATACAGAAAACCAAGATCTCACCTGGCACCTCTTCAAACACACAGCACCCACATCCTTCCTCCTCTGGGCTGATGTCAGATCCATTCTTTCAATCGCACAGGCTAATGTCATCCTTGATCCAACTCTTTCTGTCATACCCTGCATTATGACATTTTACTCTCCTGACTCTACTTTCAAAGTCTATCTAGGATCTAAATAATTTCATGGTTTTCACAAATTGTTATTTACATTTTTACTTTTGTTTAATATTTTTTAGAGACAGAGCCTTGCTCTGTGTTCCAGGCTGGAGCATGAGGCTATGTTCACAGATCACTGCAGCTTCAATCTCCTGGGCTCAAGTGACCCTCCCTCCACAGCCTCCCACGTAGCTAGGACTATAGGCATGTACCACCATGCTCAGCTAATGTATTTTTTATTTTGTAGAGATAGGGTCTTGCTGTGTTACCCAGGCCGGTCTCAAATTCCTGGTCTCAAGAGGTCCTTCTGTCTCATCCTCCCAAAGTGCTGGGATTACAGGCATGAGCCGCCATCCTGGGTTGTTATTCATGTTTTGAAAGGAGCATGAATTGAATCATTCAATAGACCTTTAATGTGCCTACTTGTGTGAAGCATTTGGGTTAGGTGCTGATGATACAGTGGAGAACACATCACACACGGGCTCTCCCTCAGTGTAGTTTGCAGTCTAGTGGGGATGCATGTCATGATCACATGTCTAAGATACTTTCTAACCACACTTCATATTAGTAGACATTTTGAAGTTTTGGAACGTAGTCCATTGAGTTGGGCACTAGCCATATGCTGCCTGTGCAGCGACTTGGTAGATGAGCAAGTTACACATGGAAGGTTAGGGAAAAGACTATGATCATTATTGGCTCCCAGCCCTTTGATCCTGTTGTTATTCTCCTCCTCCTCCTTCACATCCTCTTCCTTCTCCTCTTCCCCCTCCTTCACCTTCTTTTTATCCTCTTCCTCCTCCTTCCCTGGTATCTCACTCTGTTGCCCAGGCTGGAGTGCAGTGGCATGATCACGGCTCACTGCAGTCTCCACTTCGTGGGCTCAGGTGATCCTTCCACCTCAGCCTCATGAAAAGCTGGGACTACAGGCATGCACTATCATGCCTGGCTAATTTTTTTTATTTTTTTGCAGAGACGAGATCTCATTATGTTGCCCAGACTGGTCTCAAACTCCTGGGCTCAAGCAGTCTTCCTACTTTGGCCTCCCAAAGCATTGGGATTACAGGTGTGAGCTGACCACACCTGGCCTAGAGTATCTGTTTTTCCTTAAACCTTCTTCTGCCCTCACTCATTTTCTAGACATCCTATATCCCATGATTCATCTTCCTGCAATTTTCCTGTTGCTATTCTGAATTCTCTTATTCTCTTGTCCTCATTATTCTACTCTCTAAAAACTTGTGATGTCTCCTTTTTGCTTTACCCTCAATGCTGGGAAGCTATCTTTCTGTGTCCCCAGTGGGACCTCAGCTTCTGACTCTGATGGAATACCTTGTAACAGACCAATGCTTGGTGGGAGAAACTAGAAAAAACCAGATAAAATAAAAAAGTAAAATGTTTGAGGGCTTAAGTGAGCAGTGGAGGCTGCCAAAACTTGAGGGGTAAGATCCCAGAGGGCAAAAAAGTTCTTTGAGGTTAGACCAACTTTTGGCATGCTGCTGATCTCAGGGGGCATTTGCTGATCCTTGACCAGGGGAGGAAGGCAGCGAAGCCAGCAGAAATTTCATCATCCTCATGGGGTTTGGGAGACAGAAATTAGAATTTGGAGTGGGTAAGGACTTATAGCCAGGACTTGCGGGGCAGGGGGGGAGGTCAGGATTTCAGAGAGAAAGAAAACATAAAGGAGTAACCCCGTTTTCCCTCAGTGTATGTTACTTAAGTTGTTCAGAGAAGAGGGCTAAGAAGCCAAGTACAAAGCACTTGGTAGACTCAAAGAGTTTTTGGTAGACTCAAAGTGCTAGGGAAACAAAAAATTGAATTCAGAACATACCAAAGAGGAGAGGCTCTGGGAGACTCCAAGCTGGAACTCCTGCAGGGCTGCATTTCGGTTGAAGCTGTGAACCAGCACCGAGATATTCAAAGATTGCCTCGAGCCTCGGGATGCTCACAGCCTGACTGGATTTGGGTCAGGCATCCCTCTCTGCCAGCTTCCAGAGGATAGGGCGAATCCCCCTTTGAGGGGGATCACATCTGGAGCCTCTGTACTTTTTCAAATGTGATGTCCAGTAATTCAACAAAAATTACCAGGCATACTAGTCAACAAGACCAAGGGAAAAAATAGATATAACTTCAAGATTCGGGTTTCTCTGATATTGGAGTTATCAGAAATGGGACTTCAAATTAAGTGACTGATATGTTCAAAAAAGTATATGACAAGATAGAGAATGTCATCAGAGAACTGGAATTTACTCCAATAGAAATTCTAGAAATGAGAAGCACAATAGCTGACATTACAGACTCAAAAGATGAGGGTGACAACACTTTGGACCAGTTAAAGAGAGGACTAGTAGCTAGAAGCATGAACTGGTAAGCATCAGCAGTTTTAAAATGTGGGTTTTGTGGGTTATTATGGTATGATGAGGGCAACAGATCAGGAGACAACTCAGAGTTTCTAAGAGCAGGGCCCACGCCGTGCCACACACAGAGAAACACCAGATTAGTCAGGAGGCAGAAAGCATAGGAGAAAAATAAGAGCCTTTACTTAGACACTACGGAAGGAATGGCCAAGGCAGGGTGAGCGGGCTAATTTGAATAATTCCCTCTGGGGTGGAGGGACTGCCCTGAATTGTCTGGCACCTGGCCCTGGGGTAATTAGGCAAGGGCTGGAGTGTAAGAGTCTGATAGCAGAGGTGGGGAGGAACGTGGGCTCTGCATGGAGAGTTGCATAGTAACGGGCACTCATAGTACTGTCTCTGGGAACTGACTAGCCCTCAGAGGGCAGTTTCTCCATGGTGGGTAAGGCCCTGTAGGTCAAAACATCAGCGTAAAAAGACGTGTTGACTCCAAGCAACAGCTGCGGCTCCTCCCTCCATGTGTCTATATCTCTCTTACTTGAGTGGTATGCTTACTTGTATCTGGACTCAAAGCTGTTAACGATAGTTATCCTTACTTATAAAATTATGATTTAGTTAACGATGACATGAATCAGTGACCTATGTGTATAGAAAGACAGGAAGTTGTTATTTCTTTGAAAATTAACAAAGGCTTGATAAGAAAAACTGCTTTTAAGTATAAGTGAGTTGTGGGGCATGATGGCTCCTACTTGTGATCCTGGCACTTTGGGAGGCTGAGGTGAAGAATTGCTTAAGCCCAGGAGTTCAAGATCAGCCAAGGCAATACAGTGAGACCCCATCTCAGCAAAAAATAAAAAGCAACAACAAAAAAATAAGACTGGCATGGTGGCATGCGCCTATCGTCCCAGCAACATGGGAGGCTGAGGTGGAAGGATCGCCTGAGCCCAGGAGATTGAGGCTGTAGTGTGCTGTGATTGTGCCACTGCGCTCCAGACTGGGCAACAGAGTGAAACCCTGACTTAAATAAACAAACAAATAAATGTTAGGCAATTGGGGAAAAAAAAAAACAGCAACTAGCGTACCCTGAAGATTCCCAAGACTATGAATTTACAGGTATCTTTAAATTATTGATTTACTGTAAACAAACTAACAATTGCAAATGATGTATATTGGTATCATTTATGCAAGAAAGATGTCAAAGGAAAGTTCTTGGTCCTGAATTTGAAATCTGGCAGGTGAATATTTTAATATGAAATATTTAATATATAGATGTAGTTTTAAAAATAATTCCTCTGCTTTTAGCAGGAACAAGCCTCTAATTGAGCCTTCTACATGGGATAAGAGGGCTTCTGTGAACACAATGTGTGAATTGTGTCTGTAGAATGCAGTAAGGAGTAGGAGACCTCTGACCAAGCAGAGAGTATATCTTCTTTTTTTTTAGAAAGCAGGATTTATTGAGAGGACAGAAAAGCCCCCACAGTGAGAGGGAACCCGAGAGGGTTGCCCCATATCTTCTTAAAAAGTATTAATAGTCAAACTTCTAAAAGCAACATGCAAGGGTGGGTGTGGTAGCTCATGCCTGTAATCCAAGCACTTTGGGCTGTTGAGGTGGGACAATTACTTGAGGCCGGGAGTTCAAGGCCAACCTGGGCAACATAGAGGGACCTCTTCCCTACAAAAAATAAAAATATTAGCTGGATGTGGCAGTGGGTGCCTGTAGTCCCAGTTACTTGGGCAGCTGAGGCAGAAGGATCATCTGAGCCCAGGAAGTGGAGGCTGCTGTGAGCTGTGATTGTGCCACTGCCCTGCAGCCTGGGCAGTGGCATGCTCCCAGCCACCACAGCCTTGACCTGCTGGGCTCTGGCGATTCTTCCGCTTCAGCCTTCCAAGTAGCCAGAACTACAGGCTCACGCTACCACGAGTGGCTAATTTTTTGATTTATTGTAGAGACGAGGTCTCGCCAAGTTGCTTGGGTGGGTCTTGAACCCGTGGGCTCAGGCAATCCACTCGCCTCGGCCTCCCAAAGTGCTGGGATTACAGGCTGAGCCACTGAGGCTAGCCAAAAATTTAAAAAATAAGAATAAAAGCAATATCTCCATTAACAATTGATACAGACAAGGATCATCAATGGATGCTAAAGTCTTTGGTAAAAAGAGGTCAAGGAACAGAAGAATTGTATGATCCAAAGTATCACTTTATAGATTTCTTATAAATTACACAAAAAAGTACCATCACGGTGCCAATTTCTGGTGGATATCTCCTTAATCATGTTATCAGGCTTGGCATCACCAGTGACACCATCATGACATTATGGGCTTCCTTTGTGATCCTGTAATAAGTATACATCAGTTGTGCTCTTCTTGTGAATAACATTAAACCTGAACCTAGTAATGAGTGAGCAATGAGACAAATGCAGATTGTGGGACATTCTACTAGACTATTGCCTGGACATTTAGATACAGGACAATGTCATGAAAATCTTAAAAAGTAATAGGATTGTTCTAGATTAAAGGGGACCTCAGGCAGCGTAGCAAACGAATGAGTGAGCGTTCACTGGATCCGGATTTTTTTTGGAGGGGGGGTGTCAATCATCTGTATTTTCTTTAATTTTTAATTAAAAAAATTTTTTAATGTTTATTTCAAATATGTGGGCATAATTCAGGAGAATCCTAGATTTTTTTTTTTTTTTTTTGAGTTGGAGTCTCACTATGCCTAGATTTTTAAGAGTCAACAGTAAAGAGCTTTTATTGGGACAGTAAGGGAAATTTGCATATGGATTGCTTAATAGTTGATGTCAATCAATATTCAATTTTGGGGTGGAAATTTTTTTATTTTAGTTTTTATTTTATTTTAGATTTGGAGGGGTGAGGTTTTTATTTATTTTGTTCCTATTTTATTTCTTAACAAAGAAACATACATAGTGATATGTGAGATTTGGTTTTGGGGTGGAAATTTTAAAAAACAGCAGCGTTGTATCACTAAACAAAGCCCAGATATGGCTCTGGGTTCGTTGATCCCATTTCTTTCTACTCCACTAAGTGTAGGTATACATTTTGATAAATGCTGTCATACAGTAAACTACCCAGGCACAGAGCCCCAGTGTGCCAAAGGCTCTTGTCCTTTGTTGCCCCCTAGTTTTTCCTGTGCCCTCTCATTGCGGTGGCATTGTTAAAGTGATTCTGGGCCAGGTGTGGAGGCTCATGCCTATAACTCCAGCACTTTGGGAGGCCAAGGTGGAGTTGCTTGAGCCCAGAAGTTTGAGACTAGCCTGGGCAACACAGCAAGACCTCACCACTACAAAAATATCAAAAAATTAGCTGGGCGTGGTGGTACATGCCTGTAGTCCTAGCTACTTGGAACGCTGAGGTGGAAGGATCGCCTGAGCCCAGGGGATCTATGCTGCAGTGAGCCAAAATCAGGCCACTGTACTCCAGCCTGGGCAACAAAGTGAGACCCAGACTCTATAAACAAACAAAAGTGATTCTGGTTGTTAAGACCCTTTGCCTACTTTGTTCATCAATGTTCCCCAAACATCTAGAATGTGGCACATAGCTAAATAAATATCTGTTGATTAGGTGAGTTGAATATAGGAAGCCAATTGATATGCGTCTGTTGGTTTTTATATTAAGCCAACATATATGGAACTCTCTTATTAATTCTGATTATAGATAGCCCTTGAGTTTTCTTTGTGGACAGTGTAGAAAATGGCAATTTGTTTTTTTGTTTTCAATTTTTGTGAGTTTTCTTTCTTTTTCTTATTATGCTGACAAGATCTCCAATTTGATGTTGACTAGAAGTATTGGTCACAGGCTTCCTTGTCTTGTTTCTTGTTTCAGAGAAAATGCTTTCAGTAATTGCCATTAGGAACAGCACTTGCTGTGGTATTTTAGTAGATCTTAAAAAAAAAATCGGGTTGGGTGTGGTGGCTCATGCCTGTAATCCCAGCATTTTGGGAGACTGAGGTGGGAGTATTGCTTGAGCCCAGGAGTTTGAGACCAACCTGGGTAACGTAGCAAGACCTCATCACTACAAAAATTTTTTTTAAAAGCATGTGTTTACAGTCCCAGCTACTTGGGAGACTGAGGCGGAAGGATCACATGAGTCCAGGAGCTGTGGCAGTGATCCATGATCATGCCGCTATATTCCACCCTGGGCAACAGAGTGAGATTCTGATTCAAACAAACAAAACAACAACAACAAAAATTAGGTTAAGGCATTTCCTTTCTAGTTTGTCAAGAGTTTTAAATCATTTATGGGTGTTCCCATTCATTTCATACCTGCCACTTTGACAGATGCTCTTCTTTTTTCTTTTTTTTTTTGAGTTGGAGTCTCACTCAGTCGCCCAGACTGGAGTGCAGTGGCTGCTCCCAGCCACCGCAGCCTTGCCTGCTGGGCTCCGGCAATCCTTCCACCCCAGCCTTCTGAGTAGCTGGAATTACAGGCACGTACTACCATGCCCGGCTGATTTTTTGATTTATGGTAGAGATGAGGTCTCGCTGCCCAGGCGGGTCCTGAACCCGCGAGCTCAGGCAATCCACTCACCTCAGCCTCCCAAAGGCGCAGGATTACAGGCTGAGCCACCGAGCCCGGCTGACAGATGCTCTTCTAATACCATTGAGAAATTGTCTGCTTCCCAGTACCTCATAGACAAATTTATAATCCCTCATTAGTCTTCAGTGAGGAAGGCCTGTTTCCTGCCTCATTTTTTGAGCACCATAAAGTATGTCAATAAGGAGGAGCAGATCAAATGTCTAAACACTGACATTGTGCCGACCCACACTATGTGGCCCTTAACATCACGGTGTATTACATATGACTTGCCAGGAATGAGACATTTTGTGTAGTATAAAATGCATAAAAATCCAAAATATACATTGCATATTTGGAGTCAACTGCCTTCTGGAGCTCTCTGGTGAGTGAGATGCCATGTCCTTAGGATCTCTTTCTCTCTTATTACCTGTGAGATTTCAGTTGAGCCATCAATTTCAATAGCCCTGAGATCACAGCACAACAGCAAGATGACCATGACAGTGGCAATGACTCAGAGAGAGAGAGAGAGAGATGGGTTTTTTTGAGAGTCAATAAAAATTCAACTATAATCTGTATGTTTTCTGTAGTCTATATTTTCCTACACGGGGGTTAGCAAGCCAGTCTCTCCACATGGCTGGGAGAAGATGTAAGAGCTTAGCGACTCAAGGAAGATTTTCAGAAATCACTCGGATCACCCTCTTTTTTTCTTGTCATTCCCCTCCTCCCCCACCCCAACCCCCCTGTCCTAGTCCTGGCATCTGTTTTTTAAATCATTGTCAGTGAAAACAAGTGTGGTGCTGTCTGAAATCCAGAAAAAGCAACCTCCGGGGAAGAAAATGTAAATCACAGGTGTGTAAATCATCACCACTGAGAGCTGGCATGCTGTTGACTTGCCCGAGAGTCTGCATTTTCATTTAATGCTGAAAATGGGCTTTGATGCACATGTTTGGTGGTGGCAGCAGGGAACTTATGAAACACAAAGGTTTCAATGACTCAGAACTGGCCAGAGTCTATGTGTGGGGAGAGAGATCGGTGGATTCACTCTGGCACCCAATCAGTCCCTGAGAACTGTAAGAAATTTTGCAAGGGGGCCAGCTTACCAACATATTGGCATGCACTAAAAGCCCCTTAAATGCTTGCTACTTCCTGATGCAGAAGGAAAACCACTGTCATCGGAAAAAATTATTTGTTGGAATATTCTCTTTAATGAGCAGATTCATTCATTTTCTGGGGAACGCGCTATCATTTTGTCTCTATCACACTCAAAGAACTGTCTGGGGCAATCAATTCCAAAGAACACCCATCAAATCAGTTAAACAACCAGTGGGGAGGAAGAACCCTCAGAAATCAATAGTAGTTGTTTCACTGAATTGATGGGTTTCTGCCAGTTGTTCAGATCCATCAGATGTGTGTGCTCACTTGCTGCCATGGCTGTCAAGTGTTGTATGGGACGTTCAGGCCAAAGACAGACCCTGCTGGAAGTGGAGGCTCCCCATGGCCAATGGGTGCTACTTTCACTGAGGAGAGCCTTGAGGCAAGGTGTAGCCACTGTCATCACTACTGCCCTCTAGTGAGCAAGATGGCAAATAGTCTTTTAACAGCCACCACTGAGCACCTTCAGCAAGAAAGGCAATTTACAAGGATTATTACTTACCTCTTAACAGTCCAACAAGTAGAAATTGTTATCCCTCCCTGCTCTTTTCTCCCTTGAGGAGTGAAGAGAAGCTATTCACTCTGTTAGTCAGCAGGGAGAAGCAAGCCAGGAACCTCCCTCTGTTCATTGCCAACGCCAAGTTCTCTTCCGGACATGATTTGCCCCTCATCTGTGCACAGCGCAGTGGCTGAGAACTATGAATTCTAGAATCTGACACAGATGGCTCACCATCCTGGCACCTCTATTCACCGTGGGACCTTGGGCAATTTACTGAACTGTTTTGAGTTTCAGTTTTCCCATCTGCAAAATGGGCATGATACTAATTCATTGAAACAATATATACAAAATCCATTGTATAAAGCCTGGGACATTGTAAAGGTGGAAAAGTCTGGTCTTTGTTTTTGTTTTTGGTTTTTGAAAAGCTGTTATTCTTAGAAATATCATAAAGGGTGACTTGAGGCTGTCTTAAACTCATATTAGGGCTACAAGCCTGCCTCTTTCCTTGCTCTCACTATGAACAAATCCTTGGCATGGCCTTTGTGAGAATCGTAACTAGGATGTCAATGTTATTAATAATTGCAGAGTTCTGAATTTTAGTGAACATTTACTAGTTCATGACAGTGAGGCATCCACCCACCCTACTTTATTTATTCAACATTTAAAAAATGCAGGGCACTCTCTGCTCTTGCTCAAGTATGTGTGGGGGGTGCAGAAAGGAATGGGATTTTCAGCAAAGGCTCTCTGGCTGCAAGAAGCTTACTCACCTGTCCTGCAGAAGACAAGAAGTACCCATGAAAACCCTGGCAGTGCAAATCCAGAAAATTCCATCTCTACAATGTTCAAGGACAGGCAAAACAAATCCAAGGCGATAGAAATCAGTCCAATGACTACCTCTTAGGGGTGGGAATTGATGGGGAAGGGACAGAGGGAGCTTTCGGGATACTGGGATATTCCAGACCTGGATCTGAACATACATGCATGCAACATTTGAGCCATATGTTTGCCATCTGTGTCCTTTACCGTGTGATGCTCTACCTCCATGAAGGAGAGCTGAAGGCTTAAACAGCCGTACGGAAAATGCCACTAGAGCTGTGGCCCAGCAGCGTGTGAAGATGTGTAACACCATGGATTAAGTTGTACTCGCCCACCTAGGGCACTAGGTGACATTTGCATCAATGGTTCCCTCACAACAGGGTGGATTCACCCAAATGAGACTTGGCCGAGGCAGGCAATTACACTGTGACAGATGGAGACACAGCCCATGACCAGACATATATGGAAGCCGAGTGACATTCAGATTCCCTGTCACTCCCTTACATGATGGCTTCCTTTCATCAAGTCCCTGTTTTGTTCTAAGTGTTTTATAGATTCCTTTCCTCTAGTCTTTGCAGTAATCTAGGTAGGTGTCTTTTGAATCAGTATTTTAAAGAGACCTAATAACAAGCAAATGGTGAAGCAAGACTTTAACCCTGGTCAATCTAGCCTTTAGGTTAGGGGCATAAGCTCTGGAGACAGAGTGTCCATGTTTGAGTCCCAGCTCCACATTTCTTTGCTTTGTAAACTTGGGCGAGTTCCTTGACTTCTCTGTGCCTTAATTGAAATGGGGATAATGACAACCATGTAACACAGAGTTATTGTGAATTAATCTGTGTAAAACATTTAGAACGTAGTGTGTACTTGGCACATATTAAGAGCTGTAACGCCAGGCTCGGTGGCTCAGCCTGTAATCCCGCGCCTTTGGGAGGCTGAGGTGAGTGGATTGCCTGAGCCCGCGGGTTCGAGACCCGCCTGGGTAGCGAGACCTCATCTCTACAATAAATCAAAAAATCAGCCGGGCATGGTAGCGCATACCTATAATTCTGGCTACTTGGAAGGCTGAGGCGGAAGGATTGCCGGAGCCCAGCAGGTCGAGGCTGCGGTGGCCGGGAGCGGCCACTGCACTCCAGTCTGGGTGACAGAGTGAGACTCCAACTCAAAAAAAAAAAAAAAAGAGCTGTATATATTAGCAATTGATCTGTTGAATGACACAGTCTCTCAAAACACAGCCTCTTAAAAGCCAAATTCCATGATTTCCTGGGATATGGAGTAGAAATATCAGGTCTAGCGAAGTCACTTTTTTTCTCCACCTCCCTCCTAAGCACCTGGCAGGCTCATGGGACCACTTCCTTTCCTTTCCAGGAGAGCCCCTAAGTTACAGGCTAGGTAGTGAGGTTGAGGTCCCTCGTCACATCAGCTCTTTTATATTACCCTTAAGTTCAAAGTGACCAAAGAGCAAATGCTGTCCTGGACTTGCTGGTAGTTCTTGTGTTAGTGTCGGACACAAAGGAGGCTGGAAGCTGTTGGAATGAAGATTTTTCCAGATTGTGCCATCGGCAGGGGGGTCTCCCTTGATCTCCAATTCCATTCTCTCTCGGATGCTGGGAGTGGTCTCCTCCCCGACCCACGTGGTGATGGTGATCCTCGTGTGAACAAAGAAGACCCTCCACCTCTGGGGTTGCCTGTGATGGACCCTACCATAAACCAAGACTTGGAAGTAAGAAATGTCAGTATCAGTTGGGCTGGTCTTTTGAATGGAAGAGACAGAAATTAAAGCGTGTAGGCAGCAGCTTCTCCCCTTGTCTACATGGAGATATACTAAGAAAGAGTATACAGCAGAGCAGAGGAGGTAAGGTAGAGACTCAGAGAGGAGCAGGGATGAGGATAGAGACTGAGGAGGCTCGTCACTCTGTGGCCTGGGCCACCAAGAGGCCACCCAGCCTCCTCGTCTGGAAATGACCCCTCTGGCTTAAATTGGCTCTGGTGGGTTTCCATTGCTCGTGCTTGATCAAACAAATCCACCTGAGTAATTAGCCCAGTTCGGAATGAAGATGTGTGCCCCCAAAGATATCTGCATACCCATGTTCACAGATGCATTAGCCACAAGAGCCAAAGAAAATTCATCACATGGAGCACTTTTCTGGGAAGACTTGCGTGAATCCCCTAACCTGAGTTAGGAGCCCTCTCATACACGGCTACTTGTCTTCCTATGGATCTGGCTGTATCTTAGCCCTAGCCATGCACGTCTTACATTTTAAATTGCCTGGTTAAAACATGTATTTATCTTTGAACCCCTAAAAGGTAGTCATTTGAGTTGCAATCTCTAGATTTTGGGGGGGGTGAGTCTCATTTGTGTAGTTTCTGCATTGTTTACAGTAATACAAATATTTTACATTCAGGTTTTTAATATATTTAATATAAATATTTTTACATTTAGTTCACAGTATATGTATTTATTTCATATGACTTGCTTTTTAAATTTAGGAAATATTTAAGAATTTTATTTTATTTTACTTCATTTTGAATCAGAGTCTCTCTCTGCTGCCCAGGTTGGAGTGCAGTGTCATGACCACAGCTTACCATAGACTCAAGCAGTCCTTCTGTCTCAGCCTCCAGAGTAGCTGGGACTACAGACACATGCCACCATGCCTGGCTAATTTTTTAATTTTTTGTAGAGACGAGGTCTCACTATGTTGCCTAGATTGGTCTCGAGCTTCTGGGTTCAAGTAGTCCTCCCAGATTGGCCTCCCAAAGTGCTGGGATTACAGGCATGAGCCACTGTGTCTGGCTGCATTTAGAGTCTTTAATCTTTAGTTTGGACAGTGGTTGCAGAGCAGTTCTTTGATACTGATGACAGATACATACCTTGGCTGCTTATGGGCAAAACCAGCTGTGTAGTTTAAGCAGCCCAGTTCAAATTGATCCAGCAATTCCACATCTACATATACCCAAGGAATCAAAAGCAGGGACTCAAAGAGATATCTGCACACCCATGTTTATAGCTGCATTATCCACAATAGCCAAAAGATGAAAGCAACTCAAATATTCATCCATGGATGGACGAATGAACTAAATGATACGAGGGGGACCCAAAACCAGAATTAACTTTTGGAGGATGGGCCCCTTGTAATACAGTCTTCTCCTAGGTAAGTGTTCTAGGAACACATCAGCATCAGTATACCATCTAGCGTTGCTGTAAGAGGCTGCATTTGGCTTCAGTAAATTTTGGGAGGGTGGGATTCTTTCAATGCATTTGCCCATTTCATGATGGGTAATTTACAAGTGCACCTGCCCACACCATGCTGAGTGTTCAGCAGTCTTGGACCAAAAACAGCATGAGCCCCATGCCCCACCCTCCCATGTCACCTGATCTTGCCCCCAGCTACATTTTTTGTTGTTGTTTGTTTCCACAGATGAAAAAAGTCCTCAAAGGGAGACATTTTGCTGATGTGGAAGAGGGAAACAAACAAACAAAAAAAACCAGATGCACTAAAAGACATCAAAATTGACAAGTTCAAAAACAGAGCAACAAATAGTACTTTGAAGATGACTGAAGTTTAAACATGTAAGAATAAATACACAATTTTTATAAACCTGTTTTTTGGGGTCCCCCTCATATATACATAAATTGGAATGTGATTCTACCTAAAAAAGGGAGGAAATTCTGACATATAGCATGGATGAGCTTTGAGGACACTGTGCTGAGTGAAATAAGCCTGTCACAAGAAGACAAAACCTGTATGATTTCACCTATTTGAGGTATTATTGGTGGGGATGCAAACTAGTTCAACCTCTGTGGAAAACAGTGTGGCAATTCCTAAAAGAACTAGAAATCAACCTTCCATATGACCCAGCAATCCTCCTTCTGGGAATATACCCAGAGGAACTTAAACCACTCCACAAAAGAGATACCTATGCATGCATGTTTATTGCAGCACTATTTACAATAGCAAAAACTTGGAACCAACTGTACTGCCCACTGAAACTGGACTGGATAAATAAAAATATGGTACATATACACAATGTGGTATTACATAGCCATAAAGAAAGACAACATTATGGACTTCACAGCAAATTGGTTGGATTTGGAGTCTATAATACTCAGTGATCTATCACAGAAACCAAGAACTGAGTACCACATGTTCTCACTCATAAGCAGACCATGAACATTTACCATAATACTATACGAAAGGGATCGACAGTACTTAGAAACTGCCAGGAAAGGAGGGGGCACATACCATAAATAAGGGTACCTGATCTCAAACCAGGTGAAATGGGGACCAAAGGGAGGTTCAAACTTTACCTGTACGATGACCACTTGTACACTTTATCCTGAATTGTACCCCATGTCTTTAAAATTAAAAACCAAAAAAGAGTAGTCATATTCACAGAGACAGAAAGTAAAATGGTGGTTGCCAGGGGCAGAGAGGAGGGAAATGGGGAATAATAGGTTCGGAGCTTTAAGTTTTGCAATATGGAAACAGTTCTGAAGATGGGTTGCTGACAATGTAAGTGTACTTAACACTTCTGAAGAGTGTACTTAAAATGGCTAAGAGAGTAATTTTATGTTATGTGAATATTGCCACAGTTGTTTTAAGCAGAAGAAAAGCTTCTCTCTCTCTCTCTCTCTCTCTCTCTCTCTCTGCCTGCACTGGTTTTTTCTTTGCTATTTAATGCCACACCACCTTAGGCACAAGGATAGAAGTTGGATGAACACAGATGCTCATAGGTGCCAGTGAGGCAGGTTATTCAGTGCAGGTTAGACATGGTTGTAAAAAGTACATAAAACTTCTTGTTAAAGGCAAGCACGTATCCTTTCTCTTAAGGCACCCATGTCCTTTGGGCATGTCTCTTTCTTTCTAATAGGTTCTGTCTTAAACTATTTTAGACTTGCTCTGGAATTCTTTCCTGTGACTGAGTCGAAAGAATCCACAGAGTAACACACCATGCCCCACCCAGAGTCACCAGAGGCCCCATCCTGATGCTCTGGGCACATAGGGGGTGCATGCCTGACTCTGACCCTTTGTAAGGCTCCTGTGGGGACAGAAAAAGGGGACAGGCTTCACTGGGTCGGGGGGAAGAGTGGGTAGTCGAGAACCTTTGCTGGGGAGGTGACAGGAGGAAGGACCATGGGAGCCAAGGCTTCAAGTCCCTGGCACATGACTTCACCTACAAAACTTCAAAGATAAAATCATTAAGAGTTAAGATTGCCACTGCAGAGCAGTAAATCTCAACCCGTTCTGAGTGATGGCCAGGACAGTGCCCTCTGTGCATCCCCAGGAAGCCAGCCCTGGTTGTTGTGCTGCAGAAACATGACAAAACTTCAACCCCTGCGGCAAAAGTGTCTCCAGGTTCCCACAGAGCATGACTCAGCTCGGAGGGTGTGTAGGACCCAGAGCCAACAAGAGATGGGGCTCAGGCACAACAGAGAGGCTGGAGAGATCAAGTAACAGAGTCACTGAGCCCTGAAAGACTGCCCATGGATTTCTCAGAACCAAGAACTGAAGACTAGAGCTTGGGTTTGTGGGAACCACCCTGACCTGTTTTCACAGATGGCAGAAGTGATTGAAATTCCGTGATTTGAAGATGTTGTAGCTGTTACATTATTAGGAGATTGAGGTCACTGAGCTAGAGAAAAATTTTGCTCCGTTAGGGCTGAAGTCACATGCTCTAAAAAAGAAACGGGTGATGTTTACAATGAAGTTTGAAAGCCTCGCATTCCCACAGGAGGTGCCGAGCCTGATGGCATGTGTGATATCTATAAATGCTGAGTAACATTGTCACACGGTGAGGGGTGAGGGCGGGTGGGATGGGGCCCTGAGGAATCTCCGTGCTGTTAGCTGTGTGTATGTGAGCAATTTCTGGAATCCTGTTTTTGCTCTCTCCACACTGTGTGGTGAGAATGACAATACTGTTATGGAGGGCAGTAATTCTCAGCCGTAATGTACATCTAAATCCCCTGGGGGTCTTATTAGAAGGAAGAGTCTCACTTGGTAGGGCTAGGCTGGGCCTAAGATTCTGCATTTCTAACTAGCTCCCAGGTGATGCCAATGTGCCTGGTCCCTGTGGTCAGGGGTGGGGAGCAGATGAGCGCTGTCCGAACAGCAGACCTCGAGCAAAGACAAGGCCCCAAGCAAAGGCAAGGTCCCGCTTGGTTGCTCCATACCCTAGCCAAAGAGCAAGGGATGCAGCGTGCTACACAGAACAGCATCTCAGAACCCACACATGCAGGTGCAAATAGTACAGATAAAGCCTTGGCAACAACAAGATAACTGTGGGACAGCTTGCCATTTAGGTAGCAACAAAATTCCGTTATAGCTCCCTCTCAGACCTCGAACCCCTCCCAACTTCCTTTGTGCTTGATTATAAAATAAACATGCTGAGCTAGTTCAGTGCCATTTCTCCTCCATCAGAGGAAAGTCTGGCCCCAGCTTTTCTTTATGTCTTTGTGTCTGTATCTTTCTTAATCTCTCACCGCTCTCTTTTGGGACCCCCAAGGCAGCCGCATGGGCCGCAGCAGTCAGGATCAAGGGTCTGAGACTAGTCTGGACAATCAGGAACTGTTTCCCTTTTCAACACTGATGTCTCCAAAGAGAGGCAAATTCAAGGCCCTGACACTGTATGAACCCAGAGCTGTTCAGATCACTCCTAACAGCTTTTCAGGTTAAGCAGAAATGTCACCCTCCTCCAGGAAGACTTCTTTGATTCCCTCAGGCAGAAGAGAGCATTTTCTGCTCAATGCTCCCTCAGGGCTCAGTATAGGACTTCAGTGCATAGCATGTTGCCTTAACTACCCCTACTGAATATTCTCTCTCTACTAGACTACATATCCCTGGAATGTCCAGCATCTTTACATCCCTATTGGCTGGCTCAGTACCTGATCACAGAAGGCACTTGTATTGGTTTCCTGGTGTTGCTGGAACAAATTTATCACAAATTTAGTGGCTTAAAACAATACCACAATACAGTTTATTACCTTACCATTCTGTAGTTTAGATGTTGATTATGAGTCTCACTAGGCTAAAATAAAGGTGTCAGCTGGGCTGAGTTCCTTCTGGAAGTGGACTTTATGTATATATGGTCTTTTCTTGCTTTTAGAGGCTGTCTGCATTCCTTGGCTTGTGACCTCTTCCTCTGTCTTCAAAGCCAGCAGTGGTGTGCTAAGTCCTTCCCACACTCCATCATTCTGACCGTTCCTGTCTTCTCTGCTATCTATAAGGAAGATAATCCAGGAAATCTCTCTATCTTAAACTGATTAGCAGCCTTAACTCCCCTTCGCCATGTCATAGAACAATATTCACAGGTTGTGGGGTTTAGCACATGGACAGCTTTGTGGTCCATTGTTCTGTCTACGACTTATTGGACAAATGTCTACAAAGTGAATTTGTGTCTCTGATTGACCCTATGGACACAGCTCAGGGCAGAGGGGTTCTAAAGAGTTGAGGAGTTTACAGCTCTAGACTTCCTGTGGCCAATTTTAGTGCATTTCTGGTATTTTCCATTTAGTCAGAATGATGTCTGACCCCTGACATCTCAGAAGATAGCCTCACGAATCTAGGCATCTACACATAAGCAAGGTGTAAAGCCAAAGAATTTGGTCCACTTCAGTAAGCATTGATGGAGCTCTGGCTTTAGTTTCCATTTTGGGTCAAGAACTAGAAGTGGAAAAATAGTCCCAGGTGTTGAGGGGCTCACTGTGAGTGTCTTTCTGGTGGCACAAAGAGTGATCCCCAGGCAATTGGTCCATTGCATTTATTAGGATGGCCAAAGTAGCTTTCTGGAAAGACAGAGGTTTTGTTATCTATACAGTCTTCTTAGAAGATGTTGGTAGCAGTGCTGAAAGTATATGTAATTTACACAGAATTTATGCCAAATTTGGTCTGACTATACAACTTTAGCTTGTGACCAGACCAGAGAAGTGAGTTAAGGAAATAAAATTTCTTAAATGCCACCCTCTCAAGTGATTGAAGTTCTAATTTTACTTCCCAAGGGATCCTATTGAGCCTGTTCTCAGCATATAATAAAAATAAAACCCCATATCGATTTGCCCACCTTTCCCGGCAAGAGCTGCTGGTGGCTGTACATTTGAGTGAAAATTGTGAAGTATGGTGACCAAGTGCTCAAAGGTGTTTGCTTGCACAATGACCAAGTGCCCAGAGGCTGTTAAAAATATTCCCAACCCTGGGAAAATGTGAGGTTCCATAAGCAGGTTTCCACAGTAAATGAAAAAAAGTAACCGTTTGTAAGATAATTATAGGATCTATAAAACTGTGGAATCATAATACGCCACAAACAGTGTGGTCTGATAATGGACCACGAGTTTCAAGCTATGAGCTAAACATCCTTCGATTTTATAGGCATTGCTTTGAGTGAGTGTATCCCAGCGTTTGGAGGTCATCTCAGCTCACTTTATTTGAGATTCTCTGTGAGCGTGAAGCTTGAGTCTGAGTGCCATATGCCTTTCCTCCACTATAGGGCCTGTCCTCAGCTTACTGACACTCTAGAAGAATGGGGTTCAGAATATAGTAGAGGAAAGAGGGCTCCGGAGGTGTAAAGGTGTTGCAGATACCTGTTAAGGACATCAACCCTCATACTTCTGTTTACAGAATACTATGTAACTATTAAGAGAGTAGTTGAAGAAAAATAGTAACCTGAAAAAAAGTTCTGTGTGTGGAATATTTGTAAGGGACAAAAGCTGGTTGATCATGTTCATTTGTCTCAAAATCATCCTCAAAGCGTGCTGATGACACCCCTTGCGGAATTCTGTTATGGTACTTCAAAAAGGAGGTTTCTTTAAAACTGCTTTTGTATCTAGGAAAACGTCTAACTATAAAATATGACGGTTTGAGTTTGCTCATTAAGGATTTCATTTATGCATGCAAAGTTCTAAAATGA
Organism: Cephalopachus bancanus; assembly: GCA_027257055.1. Classification (NCBI taxonomy): domain Eukaryota; kingdom Metazoa; phylum Chordata; class Mammalia; order Primates; family Tarsiidae; genus Cephalopachus; species Cephalopachus bancanus. The sequence goes on from JAPVLO010000196.1 coordinate 807,173, forward strand.
TGTAAATATTGTATATCTTATACTGTTTTCTGGGAAGAGTTCTATTTCTTGGGTCCAAATATAGGCTCCTGGAGACAGAGTCAGCGTCTTTTTGTTCTTGCTAGGTCCGGCACCATTTAAACTCTGCCTAAAAACATCAGAGAAGGCTCTCCTGCGGAGGGAGTGATGAGAGGTGCCTGTGGGTGTCTGTTATTGATGAAGAAGAGACGTATCCATGCTGTATTACTTCAAGGGATATAATAGTTTTCAATGACTCAGCAAAATGAGTCTGCATATGAAAAACGTAATTGCCTTTTTGCTCCTAGTGGCTTCACTTCCCCACCCTCATGGTTTACCTCAGTCTTCTGGACTGGTGCATGTGGGGACTGGGGTTGAGCACCCAGGACCAGCTACCAGCGATCAAGCAAACCAGCGATGACCAGCCCAAATAATTTTTTTTTTTGGAGTCTGTGACCCAGGCTGGAGTGCAGTGATACGCTCACAGCGTATGCAGCCTTGACTGGCTGGGTTCAAGTGATCCTCCCGCCTCAGCCTCCCTAGTAGCTGGAACTACAGGTGTGTATCACCATGCCCAACTAATTTTTTATTCAATTGTTTTTTTAATTAATTAATTATTATTTTTTTTAAATTTCATTTCTTATGTGAGGTACAATTCAGGGTTAAGTATACAGATGTTCATTATGCAGGTACCCTTGTTGATTAGGTGTGCCCCCCCTTCCCTGACAGAATCTCACTACTGTGAATTCTGCCACCCCCTCCACCCCACCTCCAGCAGTTTCCCACTAAGGACAATCCTTTTCTTATAGGATTTTTAAAAATATCATTGTAAAGATAAGGTCTTACCAATTTTCCCAGGCTGGTCTTGAACCCCTGAGCTCAGACAAGCCTCTTGACTCAGCCTCCCAAACTGCTGGGATTACAGGCATGAGTCTCTGTACCTAGCCAGGCCAAAGGATTTTTTTTTTTTCAACTTGATTGTCCAGATTTAATGCATCTGGCCTATCTCAAAAGGAAGAGCCAGTTAGAGCATTGTTCAAAATAGCTCTTTATAGAATTCATTTTCTAGATGATTCCATTTGCATCTGTATTTCAGATTTGCTGGGTTTCCTGCCCTATCCTTTATCACATTTACTAATTAAGGAAGATACAGAAACCAGATTTTTAAGGTTTTTCCCCTCCCCATTTCAGCCTATGCCTACTTCCTATTAAAGATTTCCCTCTGCTTTGAATAAAATTTCTGAGCAGTCTTCAGAGCCCTGTTAAATGATTTAGAGCTATCTCTGGCTAGCTGGTCTCTAGCTCTAGCGATCAAGGCCCCCATCTAGTGGGAGAATATGAAGCTGCCACTGCAGCGAGAGATGGAAATGAGTAGGGCAGTTGGAATTTCTGCTAGGTCCTGCCTGTGGAGCACAAGGGGGCCTCTGAGGAAGTCTCGTTCAGAATCTCAGAATCTCGAAGGTCCTTAACTGCATGGGGCAGGCAGTGGGCAGTCAGAAAGACGCCCTGTCAAGGGGAAGGAAAACTGTCTTCCTCTGTGTGGCATGGAAGATACTCTGTGTGCCCCTCTCCAGGGTAAAGAGAAGCCTGACCATGAGGAAGGAGCAGCCGGTCTGGGGGAAATGCCTATATAAAATTACCTTCCGGTCCTGCCCTCTGGGGGAGGGGCAAGGCTGGTGAACACACACTTTCTTAAATAATGACCAGAAACTGCTCGAGGAGACAAGAAGTCATTTGAAAGACAAAAAGCGTCTTCAATCTCCAGGGACCCCACCTGCCCTGCACCCTCCTCCTGGATAGCCTGCATCCTGGCTCAAGGCCGGAGGTAGTACCTTCAGGTCAGGGAACTTGTTTTACAGGCAGCATCTCTGGTAAAGCCTGTGAATGGGATCTGAGATCTTTTTCAGACTATGAACACCGGAGAACCTGAACGCCTACTCAAGCCCAGCACCCCAGAAGTCCTCTGCCGGTCACAGGACCCCAGGAAGACAGTCTCAAGACCCCCCAGTGACATCATCAACTGATCAACAGCCCCATTCTTCTTCTGCCAAGTTCCCTTTGAAACCCTTGTCCTCTGGGCAACCCCTTCGGGTCCCCTCCCACTGTGGGAGCTTTTCCGTCCTCTCAATAAATCCTCTTTCTAAAACAAAAACAAAAACCCAAAAAACATTATCCTCTAAATATTCAGGGAGTCAGATTTGAATGATTTCTCCTGCCCTCTTTGCTTAGCTGCTTTGCAATACATTCATATAATTTTTAAGTTGGGGTCTTACTCTGTCACCCAGGCTGGAGTGCAGTGGCATGATCCTGGTTCAATGCAGCCTCAACCTCCTGAGCTCAGATGATCCTCCTGCCTCAGCCTCCCTTGTAGATGGGACTACAGGTGTGCGCTAATTTTTTGTAGAGACAGGATCTTGCTATGTTGCCTAGGCTAGTCTTGAATTCTCGGGCTCAAGCATTCCTCCCACCCCAGCCTCCCAAAGTGCTGGGATTACAAGTATGAGCCATCACGCCTGGCCTGCTTTGCAATATTAAGCTCTTTCTCCATTGTAGTGACTGTATCTGTTTTGTTTTTTTCAGGGTAGCGGGCATAAGAACCAGGTTTGGCTGCAACACTGAGAGCCTCTGAGGTGGGCAGCCAAAATAGTTAAGGTGGACCTGGCTGGAACCCCAGGTAGCAGAGGGTATTTCCACAGAGCCTTGGTTCCTCGGGACGTTTGTGCCTTCAGCTGGTTAAAGGGTTATACTCTTCCTTTTCCTAAGGCAGGTCCCTGTTCAGCAGGCATGGGTTCTTGTCAGTAAGCCAGAAGACCCCCACCAGGTGGTGGTGGAAAAGCATTTCTCTCCTTCTCATCCCCAGGTGTCATCTGACCCCCCAGCGGGACCTCAGGCAGATGCATGAGCTCTGCTGTCCCTTTGTGAACCTCCTGGCTTTGTGCAGGGCTGCCACCTTTTAGCTTATAGTGCCACTGAAATGTCACCTCCCGGTGATGCCTCCCGCCATGCCATTGTTCTCTGCAGGGCACCCCATAGGCTCCCTTCATGGTGCCCATTATACCATTTAATATTTCCTGTGTGTGATTATCTCCCCCACCTGGGAAGGGACCGTGCATACTGCATTGCTGACGTGCCCCTGCTGCAGTGTCTGGCACAGGGCCAGTGCTCCCCCTGCTCGTGTGAAGGAATGAAGAGGCTGGAGCCCAAAGCAGGGATGGTGAGGTGGGGGGAGGGACTGGTGGAGAGGCCTGGAAAGACCTCTCTCAGGTTGGCTGCTGTTGGTTTCCTTCCTCTCCATTAGAAGCAGTCATAGGGGTGCAATTTGCCATGGGTTGTTAAGGAAATCACATGGGTCACAGTGCTATGCAGATGCAAAGCATTATCAAGTGCTGTTTCATTTCCATTTGCCTGATTCCTTTTACCATATGTGCATCTGCTTTCCCAGGCCCCCTAATTAGGCTTGAAGAGGCTCAAGGTGAGGGGGGGGCACCAGCATCCAGAGGCCCGGAACCCTCCCTGGCCTGTGTCATACACACAATCACAAACATCAGAGGTGGGGGCGCTTGGAGATCCCCTAATTCACAGCTCCTCAAGCCTGTCTGTACATTAAATTGACTGAGCAATTTTTAGCCAGAGGCCCAGGCCACCTCACCTGAGATTTTGATTTAATTGGTCTGCGAGGAAGCCCAGGCACAGGCATGTTTAAGCAGCTCTCCAGGTGATTCTAATGTGCACCTAAGGTGGAGAGCCTGGACCAAATCCATGGCTTGCCTCTAAAGTGAGCCCACAGAGTCCAAGAGGATGACAGCTACCTTTCTCAAGGTTACCAGAGCCACGATTCAGACCCAGGCCCCTGTCTTCCGGCCCCTGCTCCCTCTCTCAAAGGCATGGGGGGGCCAGGCCACAGATACAGCAGTGGGATTTGTCCCACAGCAGGACTGACTGTGACAAAGACTCTTCTTCTGCAAATGAGATAAGAAAGGAGGTTCCCACCACATCCAATCCTTGCTCCAAGGGCAGATTGTGGATGCTATGTAGACTTGAACCAAGAACTGGTGAACATCGGGGCAGAGTACCTAAGTTCCTGGGATGGAGACAGGGCGTGAGTACCTGAAACTTCCCTGGGATGGGGGCCCCTTCTTGGCCTGCCCTGGCCTTTTGCAGCTGTTTTACTGCTTCCAGCAGGGCTGGGAATCCTAAGGTTAACAGAAAGTCTGACTTTGACGCTGGCCAGAGGATCAGAGTAGACCACCACTGGTTGAGGAACCTGGCCTGGTGATGGGAGCAGGCCAGACAGACACTGAGATGGAGAAACCCAGATTCCTTGGCAAGAGGCGATTTTGTTTGCATCTGAGGAGACCCTGAGTCTTGTTTTGTTCTAGATGGAACATAGCTACAAATGGAGAAAGGAGTACAGAATCCTTCAATGCGCAAGTGGTTTCCTGTGTTCTCTCTGTTTGTGGCAGGGCTCTCCAAGATCTTTTTTCTGCAGATGCCCGTTCATTGGAGGCTCCAGGTGTTGGTGGAGAAACAGGCCATTTCTATTTTTTGAAACTCTCACTATATCAAACATTTAGAAATTTCAAAGTAGGTTGAAAAATCAGAGCACCTTTTATATTTACATTATTCATGTAGTGTAATTTACATTGTCTGTTATTGAAAAATTTCCTTAAATTTTGAGGTAAGAACATTTAACAGATTTTTAAGTGCCCAATATGGTATTGTTATCTGTAGACATATTCTTGTACACAGAGCTCTAGAATGTATGTGTATTGCCTAAGGGAACTTCACACCTGTTGATTAGCAACTCCTCTTTAGCCCCGCCCCAAGCCCTTAGCAACCACGATTCTATTTTTTGCTTTTATGAGCTTGACTATTTTACATACCACCTATAGGTGAAATTATACAGCATTTGTCTTTCTGTGGCTGGCTTATTTCTCTTGGGATAATATCTTCCAAGTTCATCCATTGTGGAAGCCATTTTAAACAAGTGCCACATTTTGTTAACCCCCAACTGATCAACGACTGGGCTACAATCAAAGCCAGACATCAGCCAATCAGAACTGCCTCATTTGCATGGCAAGAACCCTGATGCATGACAGGAACCCTCACCTTAACCAAAAAGAGGCCAGCTTCCAACAAAACAACCTCAAACCACTGGCTTGGCACAGAGAACTCCTTTGTTGCTGTCTTGCCCAGTGTCTCCCTTGTAGCATGTTCAATATACCTGTTTTTCTACTCTGATCTGACTTGGGTGAATTCTTTCACTGCCCACGACTCTGGTCATCTGGTCACTGCTTGTGACATCCGTGTTGTTGCATATTGAAGGATTTCCTTTTTCGTGGCTGAATAATATTCCATTGTATATGTGTGTGTGTGTATCTACCTTTCTTCTTTATCTAGTCATCTGTTAATAGACATTGAGGCTGTTTCCACATTTTGACTATTGTGAACAGTGTTGTAATGAACAGAGGAGTGCAGTACAGATATCTCTTCAAGATTGTGATTTCAATTCTTTTGAATTGAATTTTGGATAAATACTCAGATGGGGGATTGCTGGATTAGATGGTAGTCCTATTTTTTGTTTTCTGAGAAATCTCCATACTGTTTTCCACAGCAGTTGCACCATTTTTGCATTCTCACCAACAAGGTATGAGGGTTCAATTTCTTTACAAACTCGCCAACACTTGTGGTCTTTTTTGTGTGTGTGTGATAAAAGCCATCCTAAGAGGTGCGAGGTGATATCTTATTGTGGTTTTGACTTGCATTTTCCTGATGATGAGTGACATCTTTTCCAACACCTGTTGACCATGTGCACAAGGGGGGGACCCCAAAAAACATGAGATTGTCTTTTGGAGGGTGGATCCCTTGTAGTACAGGATTCCCCCACTAGGTCAGTGTTTTAGGAACCCATTGGCATCAGTGTACTAGTTAGCATTGTTGTGAGAGGCTGTATTTGGCTTCAGTTAATTTTTTTCGGGGATTCTTTCAGTGTGTTTGCCCATTTCATGATGGGTGGTTTATAAATACACCTACCCACACCACACTGAATGTTCAGCAGTTTTTGACCTTAAATGGTGTGACCCCCCCCATGCCCCACCCTCCCTATTTACCCAATCTCACCCTGAGAAACTTTTTTGTCTTCCTCAGATGAAAAAAGTCCTCAAAGGGAAATATTTTGCTGATGTGGAAGAGGTGTGGGAAAAGAAAACCCAGCAGCAGTAAAAGGCATCAAAATGGACATACTCAAAAACTGTTTTGAGCAGTGGAAAAAGCATCTCGATAGGTGTATTGCATCAAATAGAGAATACTTTGAGGGTGACTGAAACATAAACATATTATAATAAATACACATTTTAAAATAAATAATTTTGTTTTTTAGGGTTTCCCCTCATATGTCTTCTTTTGAGAAATGTCTGTTCAAGTTTTTTGCCCATTTTTAAAAACTGGGTCATTAGATTTTTTGCTATTGAGTTGTAATAAACAAAAGCTTTTAACATATGTGCAAAAGTACAGTACAAAATAACTGTTTGCAAGATAATTACAGGATTTTTAACACTGTGGAATCATAATATGCCACAAACAGTGTGGTATGATAATGGGTCATGAGTTTCAAGCTGTGAGCCGAACATCCTTAGATTTTGTAGGCGTGGCTCTGTATGGGTATATCCCAGTGTTTGGAGGTCATCTCAGTTCACCTTATTTTGAGATTCTCTGTGCGTGTGAAGCTTGAGTCTGAGTGTCCTATACCTTTCCTCCATTTCAGGGCCTGTCCTTAGCTTACTGACCCTCTAGAAGAATGGGGACAGAATATAGCACCCCAGGGGTTACAAGGGTGTTGCAGACATCAACAAGGACATCATCCCTCATACTTCTGTACTATAGAATACGATGTAACTATTATGAGAGAAGTTGAAGAAAAATAGAAACCTTACCAAAAGTTCTGTTAATGGAATATGGTTTCAGCTGGGTGGTGGCTTGTGCCTATAATCCCAACACTTTGGGAGGCTGAGGCAGGAATATTGCTTGAACCCAGGAGTTTGAGACCAGCTTTGGCATCATAGCAAGACCTCGACTCTACAAAGAATTAAAAAATTAGCCGGGCATGGTGTCACACATCTATAGTCCCAGCTACTTGGGAGACTGAGGTAGAATGATTCCCTGAACCCAAGAGGTTAAGGCCGTGATGAGCGGTGATCATGCCACTGCCCTCCAGACTGGGAGACAGAGTGAGAACCTGACTCAAAAAACCAAAAAAACCTGGTTTCAAAACCATACGCAGTGTGGGTCTGTTGTTGGAGAAGGCCTATATAAATGTCAGAACACAAAATAGAGACACAAAAACCCATGCACCCATTGTGGGATGACATATGATTTTTAGTCTCTTTTTTATGCCTGATTTTTGCTGCTCCCCCCACCCCCCTGCCTCCTCTCTCCTCCAGCTATCCCACGATGTCCCTGAGGGGTCACCTTGTGCCCTAGTCCCCAGAAAGCCCTCAAAGGAGGAGCAGGAGCAGCAAGGAACGAGACAGCAAGTTTTGCGAGGGCAGTGCCACACTGCCTGCTCACCACTGTATTCTCTGGCATCTTCAGTGCTTGTTTCCTTAATGAATGCATATTCTTCTTGTAATCAGACAAAATCTATTATTTTAATATACTAATGTGAAAGAAGAAAGAAAGAAGGAAGGAGGGAGGGTGGGAAGAAAAAAGGGAGGAGAGGCGAGGGAGGGAAACCCCCCTTCCTGTTGTGCTTTGTGCTTGGTTGGCTGGTTGTTGGTCTGTCCTAGGGCACCAGGGAGTGGGAGACAGAAGAACAGAGAGGCTGGGGGTATGGCTGGGCCTGGGATTGGCAGGGTAGAGGGGATGGAATGAGACATATAGACCTCAGCATAGTCCCTTCAGGGAGCGATGACGTAGACACTGTTTATGCTCCCAGTGGCTCCAGTCACAGCCCTGTTCAAGCATGACAGGACCCTGGAACCCACAGATGAAGACTATGATTTTCGAGTGACTACTAAGCATCCGTCCAGGAGCTGTACAGCTCCCGCATCCCAGAGGCTGTGCAGAGTTTGACTCCCTGGCTGAGTGTCTAACATCAGTTATGAGTTATGGAGCACTGTTAGAAGTTTATCATAGTGCAGCATTTTAGTTAATTAACCGATATAAACACATACACTGTTTATCAACCTAGATAATTTACATGGTGGGTCTGTTTAATTTCCACAAGCACTCTCTTTAGTTTTCAGGATCACAAAGGGCTGCACAGGTATACAACTGGTATACACAGGTACACACACACACACACACACACACACACACACACACACACACACACACCCAGCTCTCCTCTCAGGATCACAAAGGGCTGCACAGGTATACAACTGGTATACACAGGTACACACACACACACACACACACACACACACACACACACACACACACACACACACACACACACACACACACACACACACACACACACACACACCCAGCTCTCCTCTCTTGCTAGGCCAAGTGGCTGATTTTGCTACTCCTACTTCCCTCTCCTGTCTCCTCTCCAGCTATCCCACGATGTCCCTGAGGGTTCGGTTTGTCCCCACGCAGCCCTCAAAGAAGGAGCAGAAGCAGCAGAAACCAAACAGCAAGTTTTATGAGGGCGGGCCACACTGCCTGCTCACCACCACATCCCCAGTGCCTGGCATCTCCAGTGCTTGTTGAATCTTTGCTGGGTGAGTGACCCAAAGCATGGATGCATCCTCAGCCCCTCTGGCTCCTTAGAACCTCACTCCAGGCTGCTGGGGGTTCCTGGCCCCAGGTAGGTCACCCTCCTGGTGTCTCCTTTCGTCCTTTAGGGCTGGGGAAGAATTTGTCTTTGTGGGCCCTATCCCACTAGGAGCGGTTCTCTTCTTGAGTGGATTCCAAATCCCGGGATACCTAAGAGTCATATGGGACACGTGTTCCCACCCAGGTGAGCCTTGGGACCTGCTTTATCAACTGGTGACTTTGAAGCAGATGGCCCTTCCTGTGGAGACTGTGATGCTGGCTGGGGTGTGGTGTGTTGCCCTATGGGTTCTCTGACTTTGCCATAGAAAAACATTTCAGGGTGAGTCCCAAGTATAGTTTAAGACAGAAAGTATTAGAAGGAGACATGCCCAGTGAGTATGGGTGCCTTAAGAGAAAGGATGTGTGCTTGCCTTTAGCAAGAAGGTTTATATACTTTTACAGCCATGATTAAGCAAACCATGAGTTAAGAACGGTGGGCTGCAGGCATCTGGTCATGAGTTTTGACTGCCGTCTCTCCACTTTCTAAGATCATGAGGACTTTCTAAATAATTAAAGTTATTGCATAACTAGATTTGAGCTTTTCTTAAAACATCATGTCTGTGTTTGGGATAATTCCCCGTTGTTTCTGTGGTTTACTGCACTGGTAGATCCATGTTCCAGCCCACAAGATGGTCAGGTCTGCTTGGTTGGGTGCAGGTCGTGTACTGATAGACAGATGTTTAAACGCTTACCCTATTTAAATTGCTTACAAGAAACTTATCTATGTCTAACCTACACCAAATAGCCTGCTCAATTGCACCTTAGTGCTTCACTTTTTTTTTTTTTTGAGTTGGAGTCTCATTCAGTCACCCAGACTGGAGTGCAGTAGCCGTTCCCGGCCACCGCAGCCTTGACCTGCTGGGCTCCGGCGATCCTTCCACCTCAGCCTTCCAAGTAGCTGGAACTACAGGTGCGTGCTACCATGCCCGGCTAATTTTTTGATTTATTGTAGAGATGAGGTCTTGCCAAGTTGCCCAGGTGGGTCTCGAACCTGTGGGCTCAGGCAATCCACTCACCTCAGCCTCCCAAGGTGCGGGAGTGCTTCACTTTTTTTTTAAATATCTCTTAGGAGAAAGCTGACCATATTCTTCATGCCCAGGGATAAATGGTTCTGAATCAGATTTGTTCCATAACTATTGAGCCTTACAGTTTTGGTTCTGAGAATGCAAAGATGGGTAAGATTCAGCTGGGGTTCTCTGGAGGATGCTGCCAGCCTGGATTTTGGATGCAAATTGATCTGAGTTTCCCTTGCATCTTGTTTTGGGGTGGAGTGTGGTATCATCTCAAGCTCCTCATCAGTAGAACAAGAAGAATCCACCCAGGGTGGCTGTGAGCATGACACGAGATGACCTAGGAGAAGTGGCCAGCACGTACTAGAAGCTCAGCTACATGGGTGCAATGTGGAGAGAGCAGTGGGTTAGGATTTTGTAGCTGGAGAGGACCCTGGAGCACCCAATTCCCTTCATTTTACAAATGAGGAGAATGAAGCCCAGCAGGTTATAATTTCTCTCCCACATTATATCTTTATTAATTATTATTATCATCATTATCATCATCATTATTTTTGAGTTGGGTCTCATTCTGTTGCCCAGGCTGGAATGCAGTGGCATGATCACTACTTCACCACAGCCTCAACCTCCTGGACCCAGGTGATCCTTCTGCCTCAGCCTTCCATGTAGCTGGTGCTACAAATGTATACCACCACATCCAGCTAATTAAAAAAATTTTTTTTTTGTAGAGATGAGGTCTCACTGTGTTGTCCAGATTGGTCTCAAAGTCCTGGCCTCAGGCAATCCTCCTGCCTCAGCCTCCCAAAGTGCTGGGATTACAGGCATAAGCCACCACATAAGCTATGTGTTTATTTTATCCATTCAAATTACACCTGAACCAGCCTTCCCTTCCATCTCACCTATGAACCTCCATCTCACAAACAGTATCTATTTGGGTGTGATGCACAAAAGCTTTTGCTGCTCCCTTGTCCTCAAGCTCTTAACACCAGAAAAGCTGAGTGCCTGGGGTGGGAGAGATGTCCACCCCTCCATGAAGTCAGTCGCTCACCAGGCCAAGGGCCCTGGGACTCTCAGGCCTAACCCTCTGCCATCAATGGCGCCGTCCAGGTCAGGAAGGAACACAAGCCTACTGTGTCACTGCCAGCAAATTAGTCTCTAAGACCTCAGACTTGGACTCTGGGGAGAGTAACCATTTCCTAGCCCAGGCTTTGGCTTTATTGTGCTAAAAGAGTTTCTTGTCCCTGTAGGGTGGCACCACACAAGGCCCCCTCCCTCTTTCCAGGTGGGTTTGGGCCTATTCACAAGAGAGGGAAGGAGAGGACCCCACGCAGTCACAGAAATGCCACTGGGACCGAGGATTTGGTCACGTCCCCTCTCACCTTGTAGGGTGACACACCCTCAGTGACAACATGAGCACACCCTGGATTTGGTCCCAAGCAGGGTGTCGGGGCCTGGGGAGGGGTCCTGAGAGTGGCCAATCCCAGATGCCCCTTCCCCTCAGGCTCTGTGCCTAGGCGTGGAGGGCATGCTGAGGCCATGGGTGGAATGTTCCCCGCGCCTGTTGCCCATATCTTGCAGTAGTGCGTGGTGAATGTTCTTGTGCACCCTTCCTCAGCAGTCAGCCCACTCCCCACCCCCACTCCCGGACTGGGTCAGACCAAATTGGGCAGGTCTAGATCAATGTCTATAACTTTGGTTACCTTTGGTTCATTATAATACTAAAAATCCCACCCGCAGAGAGAATGTGCGGCCATTTTGTGTACATGTGGCATTTAGATAACCATGGTATCACACTGCGCCTATGTACTAGAAACCCGACCCTTCTCACACTGAGTCCCACTCTGCCGTATGGAAGATGCTATATAATCCAGGAATGTTTTTTCCTGTCCAGCTGGCCGCTCCTGGACCACTTTCCCTGTAAGTTCCCGAATAAAGTCCACGTCTCATCTGTTGTCTTCCGGTCATTTCTTCAGCCTCTGAGACACCATGCCTTCCCTTTTGAAGTCTTTGGGAGTTTAGCATGACACACCTGCAGCTGGGCCCAGCAGTTTTTTTGAACCTGGTGATCGGATTAATTTCAGTCAGTGGGGATTTCTTACCTTGCTTGTTTGTTTAGTAAAGGAACAGAAGTTGTAAAATAGTTTAGTTGGAGAAATGAGCGTATATTCACTCTCGTAATTAACCATCAGGATAGTTAGGAATTTGGGGAAGCTCATTCATCCCCATGCTCTGAGCACCTGTCCACAGCAATGAGAATCAGATGGATGGTGGCTCCCCGACCCCACCAAAACAGCTTGGTGTTAAGACAGAGCCAGGTTTGTGACATATTCCTTTAAGGGAGAGTTTGAGGTGTAGGGGCGCCTCAGAAAAGAGGGCAAATGTGGGTGGTTGTGCGTGTGTTGGTTCTGAATTAGGTGAGCTTTTGATATGGGACTGGGTTAGAACTGGGAAAGTTCTGGACATGACAGTTTAAGTTTGGGGCACATAAAGAGGTGAGGATTTGGGCTAGGTCATGGGTATCTGGTCCTGAGAAGGAGGATGAATTGACTAGATTTTCAGGAAGTTCCACAAACAATAAAGATACCTACAGGCTCACCTTCTCAGGTGAGTTTCTTGGAGTAATTGAGTTGAGCTGATGCAGACACGGAAGGACCGTCGTGTGAGCGTGCACAGGACCCTTGCGGGTGTGTGGATGGGCCCCACACTCCTGACGGCAGCAAGAGGACCCCAGGAATGCTTCACTGACTCTTTGCCCCCTGTCCTTGAGACTGGCTCCTCTCCCTTGTGAGTCTCCATGCCATTCAGGGAACGCCCCCTGGAGTCAGAGTTTCCTTGTTCCGGTGCCACAAGCTCCCTTTTCCTGTCTGGTGTCTGTTGGACACACAGGGGCACAGAGTTTGAGGAGCAGGATGCAAAAGGTTCACAGTCACTGGGGAACACACAGAGGAGCACTTAGACCAAGTGCAGCTACCTGGCACCCACACCTTCCCAGGAGACACCTATTCCTTCCTTGGGGGGTACTCACTCTTTCCCTGGGGGCCACCCACTTCTTCCCAGGAGGCATCCCCCTCTTTCCCTGGGGCTGTCCACTCCTCTGGAGTCCACAGGGCCTCTGCTGCCAGGGTGGCCTGATCTAGCCCCAGGGGTCCTGGAGCTTTTCTGAAATTGCCAGGTTTAATTAAAAATACGTACTTTAACAATAAAATATATAAAGTAGTAAATGTTCAGTAGAGAAGATTTTTTCTCTGTATAGTTTTTTAAATTATGGTAAAATAGATATCACAGAAAATTTACCATTTTTAGATGTACAATTCATGGCATGAATTACATTCGTAATGTTGTACAGACATCACTACCCGCCTCTGGAACGTTCCCATCATCCCAAACAGAAACTCTGAGCCTATGAAACACTAACTCCCCATTCTCCCTCCCCCAGCCCCTGGTAGCTTCTTGTCTCTGTGAACTTGACTACCGTAAGTACCTTAAGTGAAGGTACTTCAGTGAAATCCTTCAGTATTTGTCCTTTTGTGTCTGGCTTATTTCACTTAGTGTGATGTTTTCAAGTGTGTATGGTTTTTATTTCGTTTGGTTTTCATTATTTATTTAATTTTTTGAGTCAGGGTCTCACGTTGTTGCCCAGGCTGGAGTGCAGTGGCACCGTCACAGCTCACAGCAGCCTCGACATCCTGAGCTCAGGCGATCCCTCTGCCTCAGACTCCGGTAGCTAGGACTACAGGGATGTGCCACCATGCCCAGCTCATTTTATTTTTTATTTTTTACAGAGATGAAGTTTCACTATTTTTCCCAGGCTGGTCTCAAACACCTGGGCTCAAGGGATCTTCTCGCCTCAGTCTCCCTAAGTGCTGGGATTACAGGTGTGAGCCACCACACCCAGCCATCGAATATGTATGACTTTTTCAAGAATGTAATTTTATATAACATTGTCCCATAGGCATTTACATTGTTTAAATTATTTCAAAATTTCAGGAAGTAATATAGCAGACACCTGAGATCCCCCTTACCCATCTGAGTTCAATGGAAGGTAACATTTTGCAATATTTGTCTCACAATTATTTTCATAAAATTTTTACAGTTATATTCCACCGACTAACAAGCCAGTTTTAGTTGTGGTTCACACACACACAGAAGCTTCGTAATATAGAGGTTTATAACCAGATAGACCTGGAGCTGCCTTCCTGGGTTCAAATCCCGCTCTCCTGCTAGCTGTGTGGCTGTAGACAAGTTCTGCAAACTTTCTGTGAGTTAGCTTCCTTTCCAAAGAATGGAGAAGGTCACACCAGTATCTACTTCATTGCTATTGTCAGGATTGAATGAGTCAATATGTCGCCTAGGCAGATGCTGGTAACTGTTGACTGTCCTTCCTCCAAGATATGGCTATACCTTCTCTGATGCCCCTTTCCTTCCCTCTGTCTCCTCTCAACTTTTAAAGTTTCTCAGACTCCTGGCACTTGACTACCACTGAATTTCTCATTTGTCAAAGCAATCAGATCTGGCATTGGCCTTTGTCCATCAAAAAGAACTAGCAGTCACGTCCGCCAGCCTTGGCAGGAACAGCCCTTGGCAACCATTCCCTCCCCCTGGCCCTTGGTTCCCTGGGTGGTCACTTTGCAGTCAGCTCTCTCAGAAGTCCCTATTTTGGACCTGGTGAGAGTCTCCCTTTTGGCACAGCAACTTCCATTTGCAAATATATTACTATTTGCAAATAAGGCATCGCAGAACACTGGATGCATGTTGGCAATTTAGCAAGTGAAGCAGAAAGCAATTTTTTATAAATTTGTAGGTAAATTCTGGAATGCTTTAACCTCAAGGAAATAGCTCTAATATTCTTTCCTGCACCCCTGTCTCATCCCCAGCTCATTAAAACAGAGTTATGCCCGAATGTGGTGACTTTTTACATGTTGTTATTATTAACAGAAAAGATGCTTTATAAGCCAATGGTGGTCAACAAGATTAGAGGAAAATTCTTATTTTATTTGTGTTAGACAGATGCATTTCATTGGCACTACACTACATGTAAAGTGCTAATTACAAATAATTCCATAGTAAAGAAAAAAGCTAAAGAAAGTAGCATAATTTGGAGTATATGGTAAGTGCTCAATAAATATGGAAGGAAATAGTGACAATGCCTTTGCCATGGCTTCTAAGATGTGAATATACCCTTGTAGCTCTATTCACACACACACACACACACACACACACACACACACACACACACACACACACACCCCACACAGGGCCACAGACATGAAACTTGGACACAATCCCTAATTCACATGAATTCCCTTTCCCTTCATCCCAGGCGGCCCTTTATTATAATAGCATGGATTATCCTTGCTTTGTTATCCACGCTGACCAGGGCCAGGGCCGATTCTGTGGACGTGCTCCCCTCTGGCGGAAGGTAGGAGACTTGCATGCTCAGTCAAATGAAATGACCCAGTCTCCATATCAGCTCAGTAATAGCTGATGCGGGTGTGTTTATTTAACCGCGACAGATGAAGAGGAAGCTATGAAGTAGACAGAAAAGAAACAGCTGGAAGAAAAGCTTCCTAGAGCCCAGGATAGCGATGAGCAGAGCAGCCCCTGGTAAATATTTGTTGACTGATTAATCGGATAAGCCCAGGGGCTGTAGATGATGTTGGTTCAAAGACACTGAGGGTGAGTCACAGTGGGACCCTGGTGACCTGACTAATTCTGCACAAGTGCCGGGAATCTTGCTGATTCTGGAAATTTTCAAAGATTCATTTCCAGTAATTGCCTAATCCACCCAGTGCTGCCAAAGAGGTGTGAGGCTTCTCTCCATCAGCTCTCTGAGTTACAGCATTGAAATGGCCGGTCCTTTTCCACTCCAAGGGAGTGAAAGGGTTGAGGGGTGAAACGTTCATTCAGATGCATTCTTGACAAGCACAACCCATGCCCCAGAAACCTCAATTCAGGCAGGTGTCAATATTTGACAAAGTAGCAGTTTCATTCAGATTCCTTCCGTGAAGAGGGAAATAGCATGCTTTGCTGGAAGGTGCAAACCAGGGAGTTGAGAATTTAGTGGGAAAATGATACAGTTATAGGTCAAGATGGACAAGTCCCAAGTCCCTGGCGCGTTTGCCAATCTTCTTGCAGACCTGGAAAGACTTACCATCTCTAGCTACGTCTGTTTCTAATTTACTTGTCACGGGTGAGATTGGCACCTCCACCCAGGAAAGAGACTGTCACTGAATGGAGAGGTTGTCGAGGCAGGCTGCTAGCAGGTTCTGTACCTTCAAGATCTGAAACACCCTTCAGGCCCCTTTTCCAGCTAAGACTTGAGAAGGAAAAAAGATCAACAAATCTTACAGAGAGGGTTTTCCTACAGGATAAGTGAAACAAGTTTCTTTGGAGTGTGCCAAAAGGAAAAAATTTCCACTTAACCCTTAGGAAAAATAAAGACCCCATCTAAAGCCATTCTGTGTTGTGGGGAAGAAGAAGTCTAATATAAGAATAAGGGTTTATATGAAGTGGCAAGAGCAGGGGGAGTGAAACCAGCTGGAAGGTCATGGAAAAAGCTGGAAGGTCAGACCCCAAACATCCAAATAGGCGATTCTCTCCTGGGGGGGGGAACTGCTTGCATTTCTTAAGAAACTCTGGGACCTTTGCCACCAAACCTGGTGAGAAGCCTAGAAACCACCCCATACCTTGTGTCTGCTGTGGCCCCTATGACCCAAGGATAATTGTCTCTCTTCACCGTCTTCCAAAGCTTGGGCAAATTCTTCTCATTAGAACACTGAGCTCAAACCATGTAAGGCAGGAGATTCTAGGCAAGGAAGGTCCATGAGAAGCGGATGGAAGTGACGTAAAGCTGATAAGAGCACAACATTCTCCAAAGCCCTGGAAGTCCTAGATTTACTGTCCGACTATACGAGACAAATTATTCATCCACCCATTCAATAAATGCCGAGTGCTTGCCATGTTCTAGGCATTGGGTTAGGTGGTAGAGACAGATTCAATTATGTAGAAGAATGTATTCCTGCCCCATGTAAGTTCATGTTGAATTAAAAGGGGGAATGGGGCACATACAGTAACCACTAAGATGTGCAGACATTTTTAGGGCTGTTCATAATCATTCTGGCTCTTTCCCAGTGCATGCTAGGACTGTGTTTCCCCACGAAGTTTGGAGAGACCACGTGACTTGCTTTGGTCAGTGACATGTGAGCAAGTGTGACGCTTGTGACTTGCATTCGGAAGGTTCAGGAATGATGAACCTCTTCTCCCTGCCATGGTAAATTGGTGAAGATGGAACTTGGGCCAGCCCAAGCCCCAAAAGGCTAAGTAGAACAGAGCAGAGCCCCTGGCCAACCTGCAAGAAACATGCAATGTGATCGAGAAATAAATCTGAGTAACAAACTAGTAAGAGTTTGGGCTTGTGTGTTACCACAGCAAAATGAGCCCATGCTGACTGGCCTGTAACACGAGAGTGAGAACAATGAGTAGTGCCCAGGGTCTCTGGAGGATGGGAAGATTTCTGTCTCCGGGTTGTCTAGTACATGGTTGGTCATTCCCCCACGTGTGGTTTTGGTTTAATTTACTCTATGGAGAAGATCAAAGAAACTGATTAATGAGGGAGATACAGCAGAGAACAAAGCAGACCTCAAATATCAAACCTTCCTTCTAATGCCATCAGAAAAACTTCTTTCTCCAGCATTGTTTTCTGCATTCACAGTCCCCTCCTCTTAGTTTGACTTTAGACGATGGTGAACTGATCACCACAAGATTGTTGAAGATAGAATAACAGTAGGTCTTTTTTTGGGGGGGGGTAGAGAAAGGTCGTTCCATTGCCAAGTGATCCTCCTGCTTCAGCCTTCCAAAGTGCTAGTGGGATTACAGGCATGAACCACTGCACCCAGCCCTTAAACATTTTTTTAAGATGATGATAGAAACAAGAATAGAACTGAAGAAAATGATGAGAATAGAGATCTACACGATCCTAAGGTTCCACATCCAATTTTTTTTTTTTTTTTTAAGTCGGAGTCTCACTCTGTCGCCCAGACTGGAGTGCAGCGGCTGCTCCCGGCCACTGCAGCCTCGACCTGCTGGGCTCCGGCGATCCTTCCACCTCATCCTTCCAAGTAGCTGGAACTGCAGGCATGCGCTACCATGCCCAGCTGATTTTTGATTTATTGTAGAGATGAGGTCTCGCCAAGTTGCCAAGGCGGGTCTTGAACCCGCGGGCTCAGGCAATCCACTCACCTTGGCCTCCTAAAGCACTGGGATTACAGGCTGAGCCACCGAGCCCAGCCACACATCCAATTTCAGGAAGCAAGATGGTTCACAGACTATGTTGAGGGAATTGATAAAGCTCTAGTTTGGTGTATCAGTCAAACCTATTTGTAATGGGCATGAATTAAAGCACAAAGCAGCTGGGCTATCACATCATAACAAGATGATGACAGTTAAAAAAATTTTTTTTTTAGGTTAGGCACCGTGGTTCACTCCTGTAATCCCAGCACTTTGGGAGGCCGAGGTGAGAGGATCACTTGAGACCAGAAATTCAAGACTAGTCTGGACAACACAGTAAGAAAGAAAAAAAAAAAAGCAGGGCATGGCGGCATGTGTTGTGGTCCCGGTTACTCACGAGGCTGAGGTGGAAGGATCACTGGGGCCCAGGAGGTAGAGGCTTTGGTGAGCCGTGATTGTGTCACTGCACTCCAGCTGAACTTGACTCAAAAAAAAAAAAAAATTGGTGTTTTTTTAAAGCATATAAATGCCTTTTTTTTTCCCCTTAGGATTAAGTTTATTTCTCCAGTTTAACAATAAATGCCTTTTTTTTCCTAATCATATATTCTGGTTGTATATATTTCTGATATTTATGTTTTATATATGTAATTATATATTTAAATATTTATATTATACTGTATTTACTGTCATATATTTTTTAGCCTTCCTTTCTCTGAAGATGCTATAAATATTTCTTATGCATTTTAAGCATTTTTTTCTACATGACTTTAAAACAACACATATTTATAACAAAAACAGTATATGAAGTATTTATTACACAGACACACGAAAGGGAGTATACTGTGTATACGGTCTTACCTTGAACCTTTTTCACTTGTTACATTATGAACATCTTTGCATATGATTAACTGTCGCTCTGGGGCATATTTTTAATAACTGTGCTGTGTTCCAGCGTGTGAACATAATTTGTTTAGCTAATTCTCAGTTGTAGGAAATGTACAAATATTTGTACATACCCATGATTTTGTTAGGCAAGATGACTAGAAGTGTAACAGCTGAACTAAAGTGAATGTATAATTTTAAGGATTTTGATACGTGTTTCCAAACTTCTTCTAATAAGTGATTCCAACTGATGCTCTCACAATAGCGTGTTAGAGTGACTTTTCCTGAAACTTTTCCACCTTCGCCACGTGGAGTGTTATTTTTTTTCAAGTCTTGTCTGGTAAGTATTAAATGCTATCTTATTTTAATTGAAATGTGTTTGGTTGCCAGTGGGGAATACAATTGGGAATCAGTCCCACTTCATCTCGCCCCATGCTAGGTCTCTGGGCTCAGGATCTGCCTGATGAACTCTTCACTGTGTCCCCAGGACAGCTCCAGGCCCTTCTGAGGGCGGGTGGGCAGCTTCTCATTTTGCCCTCAACCCTGAGCTCAGGTTTTAAGGCACAAGAATCCATCACGTGAAGGGGCAAGAGAAAGCAGGGTTTATTATGATGGGCATTTTAATGATGGAGAAAGCAAAGGTTTTCCCATGGTCACCTGGCATTAATTGACATATCTGAAAATAAGACCCAGGTCTTGTGCCTCCACGTCTTGTGCCTTCTCAGGACCTCTGTAGTCAGAGACAAGTAGAAAAGGGCCAGGGAGGAGTGGAAACAGCCCCAAGGCATTTCTCCTTTGACAAATAATCAGATAACCATTTTTGATGACCTCAAGAAGGTTGAATCATTCATTCAACACATATTTAATATTACATACCTAGAGAGGCAATGTGAATATACCAGTGAGCAAGAGAGAGAGAAATTCCTGTTCTGGTTGGGCATGGTGGCTCACACTTATAATCCTAGCACTTTGGGAGGCCGAGGCAGGAGGATTGCTTAAGCCCAGCAGTTTAAAACCAGCCTTGGAAACATAGAGAGACCTCATCTCTACAAAAAGGGAAATACAAAAATTAACTGGCTCTGGTGGTACGGACTTGTAGTCCCAGCTACTTGGGAGGCTGAGGCAGAAGGATCACCTGAGCCCAGAAGGTCGAGTCAGTGGTGAGCCACGATTGTGCCACTGCACTCTAGCTTAGGCAACAGAGTGAGTCCCTGACTCAAATACATACATACATAGAAATTCCTGCTCTGCTGGCTTCTAGGATTCAAATCCAGCTCTACCACGCAATAGGTACAGAATGTTGGGCACATTATTTAAACTGGTTATGCCTAAACATCTCCATCTCTACAATGGGACAATACTCATACCTATGTAGCAGGTGAAATTGTGGGATTAAGTGAGATGACATTTGTAAAAGTCCAGTGGACATTGGCAATGAAATTGTAATTTTCACCTGGAACCTCTACAGATGAAACCATTTGCATTATTCATAATAATGGTGACTATTATTAAGCAATCATTTAGCAAGTGCCTATAAATCAGCGTGGATGCTAGTGCTTTTATCTGTTATCCTGTTGTGAAGCGACAGTGTTTCCTAAACTTCCTTGAGGGTAATAATCCTCTGGGATGCCTTAAAAAAAAATTCCCAGATTCTCCAATCTCCCTGAATCAGGATTTCCTCTAGAAGGTCTTGGAAGTCTTTTTTTAAAAAACTGTGGTAACAACAACAAAAAAGAAATACCTTGGCGTCTTCCTAACAGGAGAAGTGAAAGACCTTTACAACAAAACTACAAAACAATGCTCAAAGAAATCCAAGAAAACACGAACAAATGGAAAAATATTCCATGCTCATAGACTGGAAGAATCAATATTGTTAAGATGTCTATCCTACCCAAGGCAATCTACAGATTCAACACAATACCCATTAAATTGCCATCATCATTCTTCTCAGACCTGGAAACAACAACACAGAAATTCATATGGAAACATAAACAACCACGAATAGCCAAAACAATCCTCAGCAAAAGAAATAAAGTGGGAGGAATCACATGCCCAGACTGTAAGCTTTATTATAATCAAAACAGCCTGTATTGATACAAAAACAGGCATATAGACCAATGGAACAGGATGGAGATTCCAGAAGCAAAACCTCAATTTCTCAACCAGCTCATCTTAAACAAAGTCTCCAACAATGACCACTGGGGAGAGGAGAACCTATTCAGTAGATGGTGCTGGAAAAACTGACTGACCACATGCAGAAGATTGGAACAGGACTTCTACCTATCACCATACACAAAAATCAACTCTAAATGGATCAAAGACCTAAATGTAAAACCTCAAACTATAAGAGCCTTAGAAAACACAGGAGACACCCTTACAGAAATTGGAATAGGCAACCAATTCCTGATTAAAATCCCAACAGCTCATGCCATAAGAGATAAGATTGACAAGTGGGACCTCATCAAACTGAAAAGCTTCTGCAAAACAAAAGAGACCATTAAGAGAGCAGGGAGATAGTTAACAGAATGGAAAAAAATATTTGCCAACTGTATATCTGACAAAGGCCTAATATCCAGGATCTATAAGGAACAGAAACGTACTAAAAGGAAAAAAACAAACACCCCTATTAAAAAGTGGGCAAAATATATGAATAGGTACTTCTCAAAAGAAGACATACAG
Organism: Cephalopachus bancanus; assembly: GCA_027257055.1. Classification (NCBI taxonomy): domain Eukaryota; kingdom Metazoa; phylum Chordata; class Mammalia; order Primates; family Tarsiidae; genus Cephalopachus; species Cephalopachus bancanus. The sequence goes on from JAPVLO010000196.1 coordinate 828,787, forward strand.
CAGACAACAGATACATGAAAAAATGCTCAGCCTTACTAATCATCAAAAAAATGCAAATCAAAACCACACTGAGATACCACCTAACTACAGTCAGGATGGCCAACATCAATAACTCAAAAAGCAACAGATGCTGGAGAGGACATAGAGAAAAGGGAACACTTCTACACTGTTGGTGGGAGTATAAACTAGCACACCTCTGTGGAAAACAGTGTGTCAATTTCTAAAAGATCTAAAAGTTGACCTTCCATATGACCCAGCAATCCCCCTTCTGGGAATATACTCAGAGGAACTCAAATCTTTCTACTGTTCACAGTAGCAAAAACATGAAACCAACCATGCTGCCCATCAGAAGCAGACTAGATTTTAAAAATGTGATACATGTACACTATGGACTATTACATAGCTATAAAAAGGACAAAATTATGGACTTTGCAGCAACTTGGATGGATTTAGAGTTCATCATACTCAGGGATCTATCACAGGAACAAAGACCTGAGTACCACATGTTTTCACTCATATGTGGACCCTGAACATTTATCATAACACTACATGAAAGGAATGAGCAGTAGATGGACACTGCCGGGGGCTGGGCACATAACCCTAATAAGGGTACCTGATCCCAAACCAGGCAAAGTGAGGACTCATGGAAGTCCTAAACTTTTCCTGTACGATGACCACTTTTGTGCCTAACCCTGAATTGTACCCTGCATCTTTTAAATAAATAAATAAAAGTTGTGGTAAAATATACAAAAATAAAATTTACCATTTTGCCCATGTTTAAGTGTATAGTTCAGTGGCATTAAGTATATTCACATTGTCGTGCAACTATCTCCCCTGCCATCCATCTCCAGAACTCTTTTAATCTTCCCAAACTGAAACTCTGTTCCCATTAAACACTAACTTCCCACTGCCCCCTCCCCCAACTTCTGGCAACTACCATTTTACATTTTACTTCCTGTTGTATGCGTTTCATTACTCTGGGTACCCCAAGTAAGCAGAATCATACAATATTAGTCTCTTTGTGACTAGCTTTTTCACTGAGCATAATGTCTTCAAGGCTTATCCGTGTTGCAACGTGTCAGAATTTCGTTTCCTTTTTAAGGTTGAACACTTCCTCTGCATATATACATATGTCACATTCTGTTTATCTGTTCGTCTGTTGATGGAGATTTGGATTGCTTCCATCTTTTGGTGATTTCCCTTCTGAATCTGCACCATGGCAGCAGGAAATCATTTATTGTTTTTCTGGTTCTGCTGGGGACAGGCAATCAGATAATTTTTGACTTTTTTTGAGCCTTTAGCACCTGTTTACCTTACCTGTGAATAGAGCAATTCACTAGGCTTAGTGAAGGGTACAAGTTCCTAACAAACACTCCCACTGTACCCAGTTGCTATGGACTGAAACAATTCTGAGACCCGTCACCTCCCCTTGATGACCCGAGGCTCTGTGCCTCGTACCAGGTTTGGAGTCACAGGGCACATCATACTCCTGGGCATGTTATACACCTGGGTGCACCATATACCTGGGCATGCCTTCCATTGGGGATGCTTACACATGGGCATGCTGTATACCTGGGCATGTTGTACACCTGGGCCAGGCTATCCATGACTCTAGCACCCTAGGCAATGGTCTTCTCTTTGGGGTGCTATCACAACGATGCCACAGACCAGGAGTAGCCAAATGGTATCTATGGTCACCCTAAGTGCAGGGATCAGTTCACCTAAATATTTTACAAGTTTTTGCTATTACCTGGAGAAGAATGACCACTTCTAATCAATGCAAACACATAGCCGAGGTAGCCATGTTAAAATCACCACCTCGAATGCCTTATTAGGACAGCTTCATTCTCTGCCCCCATCTTGGCTCACTTCTGATTCTAGGGGAGACTCACTGAAGCTCACCCAACAACAAACACCTGCTGGCCCAGCACTTCAGTGCCCCACAAAGCCCTCAATGTCTTGCCATGTGAGGAGGCGAAGGCGTGAGTAGGCATGAGGTGAGAGGCCTGCTGGGTCCCTCTCCTAGTGTCCTCTGGAGGACTGTGTGGTGGAGCAGCCAGAGACCAGTTCCTCTGGGAAGTAAAAGTCAGGAATACTCAGATCTTGTGAAAACCCGGAAAGTAGTTTTTCTGTCTGTCCTTACTCAAGGTCCCGAAGAACATTTTTTCCTACATCTGTTTTTCTCTTCTCCTTTCCTAAGTCCATGAATGAAACAAACCATCTCTCAGAGATTGCTGGTTGTCTCCAAGAGTTGCGATCGCAATAGAACTTGGAGCTACAAAGTCCATCCCGCCGAAGACCACACTTCTCAGCTTCCCATACAGCCCTGGGTAGCCAAGTGAGTAGATTCTGGTCAATGGGAGGTGAGTAAAAGCTAAAGGAGTGTGTAAACTCTTTTCTTTCCTGATTTCCTATTGACTAAAACAAGAATACTTTATTTGAGTCACCTTTGACCATGCACTTTTGACCAGCAGAAAGTCTGGGGAGTGAGGGAGCAATGAGATGGAAGACACCTGGGTCCCTGAGTGTTCACACGGAGCAGAGGCATCTCCCTGATTAGCTTCCTCTGCTCTGTTACATGAGCGAGATAAGTGAATATATTCTCATCTCTGTCATGGAAGCCAAACTGATTCTCTAATATATTAAACCCTCCAACTAGAGAGAAAAGAGAAAGAAAAAATGGGACTGGAGAGGAAGGTCTGTCTGAAAAGGCAGGCAGGAGCAGGAGAACGTGAAAAAAGGTGGGCAGCAGATATTTCATCTCTTTCCAAATCCAAAAGCACTGCCAGGCTCAGCCTTCCACCCAGGGACAGGAACATCACAACTAATTTTTCTGCCAATTGTCGTGTAAATGTTTGAAGTGTAAACATTAATGAGAAGACTGTCTTTTTTCCTGAAAGTTCTGATAAAGTGCTGCGGAATGCCACTATGAAAATAATTAAGGATAACGTTGAGCCCCTACATTTGTCTTTCTAAGCATTATATAATCCACCCCTCATTATCCACATTTCTTTTGCATTTTGGGAAAATGAGAGTTATTCCTATGGTGATTTATGAAACTTGATTTGGGGTAATATAATCTATTTTGCTATTAATCTTAGCTGAATGTACTTAGAAAAAATAAATCGACAAGGGCATGTGATATATCCCAAGTGAAATGAAAGGATTTGGAGCTTATTCTTAAAAAGAACAATCTGTCCACTGGCTGTCCTTCAGGGAGGTTCTCAACCCTCCCACTATGGTGGCCACCTTAGCTCCATAAGGGATTGTGGCAGATGCTGTACCCCCCCCCGATGAGTCTTCTAGTACTCATACCTAGCTGGTCCTATGATTTGATGAAATCAATAGAATGTGGCAGAAGGAACAGGGTGCTAGTTCCCAGCTTCAGCCTGAAGCCTTGGCATGTTTCACTTCCAAACTGTTGAGAGCCCTGAGCAGCCATCTAAGGAGTCCAGCCACCATGCAAGACCATGTGGAGAGGGAGACGCTTCCCAGATGAGCCCAGCCCCAGTTGACCCAACCCTGAATACAGCCACAGGAATGCCTCTGTCACACCCAGCAGAAGCCCAGCTAAACTGCAGACTTGTGAATGAATATGATAATCGCTGTTTTAAGCCAGCGTACTTTGGGATGGTTTGTAATAGTCATAGATAAACAAAGCACTAAGCTTTCTTGAATCATATGGAGCTCCTACTTAAGGTTTCTAAATGAAATATTCTCATAATTCCATTGGCCACATCATCTTCTAAGTTCTTAACCAGTCAGGGTTGCCATATACAGTTGTATGGGTTGCACATATACCAGGGTCCCTGCCCAGGGAGTCAGTGGGGACTGCTTGCCTGGCTCTTGCCTGAAAAAGGCACTTTTCTAAATTGAATTAAGATGTCTTCCAGAGCTCTGATAAAGGGTGCCTTGTGGAATCAAATCAAAGCTGTTGACCTGGCCTTTTAGACCCTCCGTCAACTACTAGCTGTGGGCTTTCCCCTCCAACTTCTTCCCAACCCTGTATCTCACTGCTCATCTCTGGTCTTGGCTGGTCTGATTTGCCCTGCCTCCCACAGTCAGATGTGCCATTCTATTGGTTGGGCAGCAATGTATACGATGCTCCCAGATAGGGGTTGTGCCTTCTAGAAGAGGTTGTGAGTCCCACTACCAGGCCTCTGTATATTCAGGCACTAGGACCTTTTCAGTCTTGTAAACCTCAGAGGATCTAATGTTTGCTTGCAGGCACATTTTCCAGGGATCTCCCAGTAAGAAGGGACAATGAAGCCACCTGTTGACTTGTGTTTGGTCTTTACATGTGGAGGGTCAGGCATGAGGAGAGCTGGAGCTGCCTCACGGGTTGAAGGTCCAGAGCACAGGGCATGGTTGAAGCCAGGGAAGCCATCTCCAGGGACAATTCTTTCCTCACAATTCACAGCACAACCAGAAAGTGAAATGTTCCAATACGCCGGGCAAATGGACCAACGTGACATGGGATACATGTTGTCGAACTTAGTAATCTTACACTTCATTCAATATTCAGGACATGTATTTGATCTCTTCCTTCTCTCGACTTCCCCTTCTTCCTCTGCACACTCTTCCTTCGTTTCTCTGTCTGTTTTCCTCCTCCAGCACATCCCTGCCTCCTAGAAAGTGCTGACTCAGCCACTTTCCTGACAGAGACACCACCAAGGGAGATTTCTAATGCGCAATTAGGGATGGAGGTACTGACTGTTTTTTTGGACTTGGATGCCATTGAAGTGCAGTTGCAGGCTGGTGGGATTAGAGGGATCTTGAGATGTGTGTCTGAGACAACCCCAGGTTATGCCAGGATACCAGGCAACACATCTGGTAGGGAGGGAAATGATGAGGTGCTTACTGATCTCATGCCAGAAAGGTGCTTACTGATCTCATGCCAGCACTATTAGATGCAGAAAAAACTTTTGGTAAAATCCAGTACCCCTTCTTGATAAAAAACCTCGTGTCTGGTCACATGCCCTGTGAGAAGTGGGCTGTTCATGACAGGGTGACCCAACGAACATATCAGGGAAACTTGGTATTGCTCAGGTCAGTGGGTGTAACTAGCAATTTTGAAGCTGATTATTATTAAGGCTGGCTCAGTTGAGCCTGTGATCTTTAACTCCTGGCCTCAAGCAATCCTCCCACCTCAGCCTCCCAAAGTGGGATTATAGGCATGAGCCACTGTGCAAAATTAGATACCATCTAGTTCATAGGATTGTCATTCTTTCATATTTGTCATCTCTACAAATGTGAAAGAATGAGTAACCTCTTGGATTATGACTGGATCCAAAATTTTTGTCCGAAGTAATAGTTTGGCAACTGTATGCTGGGAGCTGTATATTATTCTAAATGAATAATTGCTACTTTTGACTGAATAAATATCACTGGCTAAGTGCTTTGTCTTCATTATCTTATTTATTTTTTGTTCCTTTTGTATATATTTAAGGTGTACAACATGTTGTTTGATATGCTAATACTCAGTAAAGCAGTTATTATAGTCAAACAACTGGGGGAAAGGGAACCTAAAATCTCCTCTTTAGGCAAAAATCCCGGATACAATATTATTAACTCTAGTTCTAATGTTGTACATTGGTTCACAAGACATAATTCATCCTACATACTTACACATTGCAGCTTTATTCACAATCGCCAAGATATGGAGCCTACCGGAGTGTCTGCTGAGAGTGAAGCATCTGCTGTATGTCTAGATAGAGTGGAATATGAGTTAGCCTTACAAAAGGCAATTCCACCACTGGTCACCTGAAAGAACCGGGAGGATATTGTACTAAGTGAAATAAGCTGGACCCAGGAAGAAAAATACGTGAAATCTAAAATAAAATAAAATAAAATAAAATTGAATGCACAGAGATAGAGAATAAAACAGTAGTTACCAGAGGCAGGGCGGGGACACAGGAAGGAAACGAGGGGATGGAGGTCAAAGGACATTTATCTCATTTAATCATTACTTCAACCCTACGAACTAGATGGTATCTAATTTTGCAGAGGAGGGATCCAAGCTCAGAGGGCTTAAATAACTTTCCTAAGCCGGTAGGTGGCTGAGCTGTGATTCATACCCGGTCTGAGTGAGGCCTATGCTGTCACTCTTTCCCACCAGGTCACGAGTGACACCCCCAGCGAGGCTGGCCTGGGAGCAGGCAGGGGTTCATTCACTCTCCTACACCTGCTGCCTGAGCTGTCCTGCCTACCATCACCACCGCCCTGGGATTTTATCCTTTATGTTTGAGAAATTCTGGAATAAACCAACTTTTGTTACACCAGTCACTTTATGCAGATTCTCCAGTCAAGCCTGAAACTCTGATACCTCCAGAAAGAGCAAGCCTGGTCTGTGCCCCACGAGAGGCACACAGTTCTCAGCAGGGAAGGCACGGAGGAGCTGGGTTGGGGGGAGAGGCCACAGTCCTGTGTTCTCCAAGATGCATGGAAAGTATCAAGCCTGGTCTACCTGACCTGGGATTTGATGGGCATTTTTAGTGCCCTTGAAATATGCTTTGTGCTGGGCTCGGTGGCTCAGCCTGTAATCCCGCACTTTGGGAGGCTGAGGTGAGTGGATTGCCTGAGCCCGTGGGTTCGAAACCCGCCTGGGCAACTTGGCGAGACCTCATCTCTACAATAAATCAAAAAAATTAGCCGGGCGTGGTAGCATGCGCCTGTAGTTTCAGCTACTTGGAAGGCTGAGGCAGGAGGATTGCCGAAGCCCCGCAGGTCAAGGCTGCAGTGGCTAGGAGTGGCCACTGCACGCCAGTCTGGGCGACAGAGTGAGACTCCAACTCAAAAAGAAAAAAGAAATATGCTTTGTAAAGCCACAAGGTGCTTTCACACCCCTTTCCCTTCCTTTCTCTTCCTTTCCCTTCCCTTCCCTTCCCTTCCCCTTCCCTCTTCCCTTCTCTCTCCCTCCCTCCCTCTCTCCCTCCCTCACTTCCTCTTCTGAGTCAGGATCAAACTCCTGGGCTCAAACAATCCTTCCACCCCAGCCTCCCAAGTAGCTGGGACCACAGGCACACACCGCCATGCCTGACTAACTTAAAAATTTTTTTGTAGAGACAAGGTCTTGCTATGTTACCTAGGCTGATCTTGAACTCCGGGGCTCAAGTAAACGACTGGGATTACAAACTCAGCCTCCCAAAAGTCTGGGGTTATAGGTGTGAGCTGCTGCCTCCAGCCTAACACCCATTTCTTATAGCTGAGGTCATGAGAAAAATCTAAAATAAGGTAGAGGAGAGGTCACTGCTATTCTGAAGTAATTTCTTTCTTCTGACAGAGGTATTTTTCTAGGGAGAAGCCATTCTTTCCCTCTACTACCTCAGGAGGAGCTCCAGGGGAACGTGGCTTAGGGGACAGGACTGGTGCAGGAGGGAAGAGGGGCAGCCAGCTGGGGGTCGGGGCTGTGACTGAATGTCCTGTTCATTCATGTTCGTGACATGCTCTGTGAGTTGATGTCCACAAGGGGGAATCGGGGCCGACATACTAGGCAGGAAGTCAAAGCTTTGAGTGTGAGGAGGACTATGTCTGCAGTCACCCAATTTATTATTTTATTTTAATATTGTATCTATTTATTATTTGAGTTGGAGTCTCGCTCTGTCACCCAGACTGGAAGGCAGTGGCACAATCATGGTTTACCACAGCCTCAACCTCCTGGGTTCAGGCAATCCTCCCTCCTCAGCCTCCCAAGTTGCTGGGACTACAGGTGCATGCCACCATGCCCAGCTAATCTTGTGTCGAGATAGTATCTCACTACGGTGCCCAGACTGGTTTCAAACTCCTGGGCTCAACCAATCCTCCTGCCTCGGCCTTCCAAAGTGCTGGGATTATAGGCATGAACCACGGCTCCAGGTCTGAATATTTTATTTCTGTGATAAGGTCTCACTCTGTTGCCCAGGCTGGAGTGCAGTGGCATGATCATAGCTCACTGCAGCCTCAAACTCCTGGACTCAAGCTATCCTCCTACCTCATCCTCCCAAAGTGCTGGGATTATAGGCATGAGTACCACACCCAGTCTGCACTCACCTAGATTTAGACCTTAAACCAGTCTCAGAACCTCTCCATGGCACCCTTTCTTCATCTGTGGATTGGTAACCACTAAAGGTGATAACGGACATAAGGCTTCTCTGCCAGGGAAGCTACAAATAATAAATAACATTCACATCTGTGGAAATGCTTCAATAGCTCTAAGGCACTCCACAACTGTAAGGCTGAAATGCTTCTATGTGTGCAGGGCTGTCACACCCCGGTGCCTAGGAGAAACCACACACAGAAGGTACCATCAAAGAGAAAGACATTTATAAAGTCATTTAATAGCTATATAAAGAAAAGTGTGGTTATTGTCCTAGGGCAAGATAGGAACATTTTAAAATGCTTTTCTTTGGATCACAGACCTCTATGGCTATCTGATAAAACCAAGAACTCTTTCTCTCTTCAAAATGGATACACACAGCAAAAATAAACTGTGCTGACCCATTCATCCAACAGCACTTTACATAGATTTTCTGAGAGTGCCTCGTCTCTAACACTCACCTAGCTTAAGAAGGTGCCTGTCTTAGAGATGCCTTAGGTTCTGACTGTTGCCCAGGAGAGGAGTAGACTGTGGAGAATAATGAACACCAGAGTGATGCTTTGCATCTGCCCGACAAAAATCCTGGAGGGAACATTCTAGGAGTTGAACGGGCTCATACAACCCTCCTGAAAAAATTGTGTATGTCAGTTGTTAACTCGTCTAAGCTGAACTATGCTCAAGCTGCAGAACGTGTCTGGCCCACGGACGTGGCCACCTTCCAGGTCCCTGTCGCTTTTGTGCAAAAAGTCGCAGGTCCTGACATCCGAATCCTCCCGCCTCCACAATGGGCTGCTATCCGGTGACGCTGCGAGGTCCCCTTACCGCAGGTGAGGCTCCTCCAGGGCGCTCGGATGCCTGCTAGGAGCCCGGCTTATCGGGGCATCTGTGAGCTCCTGCCAACGCCCTGGCTGTGTCTGCCCTGGCCCATCTCAGGGGACCGGATTTTACCCTGAGCAACATGTATATTTGTTTGTTTGTCTCTGTTAAGTAGAATTTCACTTTGGGTTTAGAGAATTCAGGACCAGAGTCAGCTCAGCCAAGGTGGAAATGTAAAAATCCACACCAAGATCAAGTCCAGCTGAGTGAGGCCACGTCCAGCGATGGAAAGCGAAAAGGCAAGAAGATAATTGAGCACTGTCACACCTCCTCCATCCTGCCGGGGCCTTCCACGTGGAACTCAAGAGGTATTTGCACCAAATGTGCCTAAAGCCTAAAGCCAGCCAGGGCGCCTGCTTCTAAGCTCAGGGAGCGCGCTGCCTTCTGTCCTCAGTTGTTTATGGCATCTTGGTTACAGGATGTAAGTATCCCCCATGAGAGCTGCGCAGGTCACCCGCCTGACCGAGCCCTCGCCCGCTGCCACCCTGGAGCTCAGAGGCCCCGCGGCAGGCAGATGGCGCGAGGCCTGGAAGTCGCTTCCGCTGTCCCCAGCTAGATCAAGTGGCGGCAGCCCAGGCAGCTGGAAGGGACCCACGGAGAGAAATTGAGCACCATGCTCAGAAAGATCCACTCCCTCTTCAACTCCAGCCCGCAGAGGAAGGCGGCCGAGAGCCCCTACTACGACGGGGCCAGCCCCGCGGTGAAGCTGATTCGAAGCAGCTCCATGTACGTGGTCGGGGACCACGGGGAGAAATTCAGCGAGTCCTTGAAGAAGTACAAGAGCACCAGCAGCATGGACACCAGCATGTTCTACCTGCAGCAGGAGGAGGACCGGGCGTGGATGTACTCGCGCACCCAGGATTGCCTGCAGTACCTGCAGGAGCTGCTGGCGTTGCGCAAGAAGTATCTCAGCAGCCTCAGCGACCTGAAGCCCCACCGTGCCCAGGGCATCTCCTCGACCTCCTCCAAGTCCTCCAGGGGAGGGAAGAAGGCCGCCGCCCAGCCCGCTCCCAGAGAAGGGAAGGTAAGTGCTGAACAGGACAGTCTAGCCACCCGGGAGCTCTTCCGGGAGCCTTGAACGCCTACTTGAAACCTTCTGTCCATCCCTGGCTTCGTTCATCTGACATGGTCGCAGCAAGGGCTCCATCATCTTTCAGACTTTCCTCTGCCTGGGGAAGGGCAGCTAAGCCCGCGCTGACTTCCAATGCTGAGGAAGTGAGGGGAAGCTGGTATCGGTGTCTGCAGAGCAGCCTGGTAGAGAAGACCTGGGCTCTGGCCTCAAGCGGCCGGAGTTTACCTTGCACATCTGTCGCTGATGGCCCGACTTTGTGGGTGAGATAATGCCCCTGTGGCATTTTGATGACAGCAATTCATTTTTCAACAAAGTGTTGGTTTGAAACAATTATTAGGATGACATCTAAAAATCCTGGTGAAAAGTGAAATTTTCATGTTAGCTGGATGTTTTCTTTTTTACATTTTGATTTTACTTTAGAGTTGTGGGGTGCACGTGAGGATTGACTACATAAATAGGTTGTGTGCAGGTGAAGTTTGTGCTTCTAGCTAGCCTTCTCTCCCCCGACAGTGGACCAGGGACCCTTGATGTTGCCATGTGACCCACTCCCTTCCCTCCCTCCCCTGGCAGTCCCCAGTATCTGCTTGTCCCACCCTTGTGCTAGTGTGACCGGTGTTCAGGGCCCACTTATGAGTGAGAACACATAGTATTCAGTTCTTTGTTTCTGTGATAGTTCCCTTAGGATGATGGTCTCCAGCAGCATCCATATTGCTGTGAAAGTCATGATTTTTGGACTAGGTGTTTTCTAAGTATCAAGGTGCTTAGCCCCATGTGAACCAAAGAACTGGTAGATTCTTCCATCTGCATCTTGGACCCAGACATTTTGGTGGCCAGGTATGGCCACAGAAGAGAGGCTGTGCCTCTCAGGAGATTGCTGGATGGCTTTAGGCACTGGAAGTCACCAGACAGATGTGCATGAAACTAGCAAAATAAATAACTTGCATTTATCTCACTGAATATACTTACTGCCGTGCTTTGTATATATCACTTTTCTTTGAGCATTCCAATAATGCCAGTATAGAAGGTGGGAAGGAAGTCCTTCTGTATCACAGAGGGGTAAACGGAGGCTCGGTGACCCTGCCTCTAGGTGCTTGGTCACCGGATTCTAATTACAAGCCCCAACTTCATTTAGTTACTCCTTCCTTTATTTCCACAAATTTGTTTTTATTGCTAGTCTCTGTCACCCAGACTGGAGTGCAGCGGCACGATCACAGTTCACTGCAACCTCGACCTCCTGGGTTCAGGCAGTCCTTCCACCTCAGCCTCCCACGTAGCTGGGAATACAGTACTGGGAATGCAAGTATGCATCACCATGTCCGGCCAGCTAATTCTTAATTTTGTTTTTTTTGTAGAGATCAGGTTCTGCTATGTTATCCAGATTGGTCTCGAACTCCTGGGCTAAAACAATCCTCCTGCCTTGATCTCCCAAAGTATTGGTATTATAGATGTCAGCCATGGCACCCAGCCTATTTTTATTTATTGTTAATGCCCATGTTTTGAGGCTGTTGTATTGTATACTCCCATCAGTTGTTTTTCTGATGACTGGCCTAGAAGGTGTTTGGAGCAGGCCTGTCTCCTACTCTTTTGCTGTCTCCCCAGAGTGTTCTGAGACCAGCAAGCTCCATTAATGTTGAATGACTGATTGGCCCACTGTCAAATCTCTGGGGACTGGCTTCACCCAACTGGTTTCAACTGTCTGCGTGTTACACCAGGTGGGAGCAGTTTAAAGAATCATTTGAACTCTAAAAGTGTGTCAGTGTTGCAGCCCATGCAAAAGGGCCCTAGTCTTGGGGACCAGTGTTGACCCTGTGATTAGTCAGTTGCCGATTCTGTGGGCCAGTTCCCTCCTCCTTTGGGGTCACCTCCGATGACAGAGGAGTTACAGTGGCTTCGGGATGCCGTTCCAGCTTGACTCTTCTGGATTGTAGGCTCTAGTTAGATTTCTTCTAAGGCACAGCCTTTCCAGGCAAATAGACTCCTTGCTTATAGGACTAGCTCCTTCCCTTGGGGAGGTGTCTGGAGATAGAGGGAGTGCATGGGAGCAGACCCACCAGCTCCAGTCCTGTGAATGACTGCAAAAATAGTCATAGGCAGGATACAATGTATGAATTTCCTCCAGAGATGCCTCTCACCATGGTGCAATCTTTTTTTTTTTTTTAATTGGGTTCACCCAGGCTGGAGTATAGTGGCATGATCACAATAATCACGTCTCACCACAGTCTGTACCTCCTGGGCTCAGGCGATCCTTCTACTTCAACTGGGAAGCTGGGACTAAAGGCATGTGCCATCATGCCCAGCTGGTTTTTCGGATTTTTGTAGAGATGAGCCCTCTCTATGTTGCTCATGCTGGTCTCGAACTCCTGACCTCAGGCAATCCTCCCGCCTCAGCCTCCCAAAAGGTTGGGATTACAGGTGTGGGCCACCACCATATTTGGCAGGGAGAGGGTTTTGAAAGAGCCTTGAAGTCAATCAGAAAAGGTTTGAATTTCAGATCTGCTACTTAACAGTTGTGTGCCTTTGTTAAGTGAACTGAACCTCTCTGAGCCTCTTTTTTCTGTAGTGTAGAAACAGAAAGGATAATATGTCTTGTGAGGTGTCAGCAAGGTTCTGCTCATAATTGTACCTGGCGCATACTGGGTACTCACTCCCAGCGTTTACTGACTCTGAAACATTGGGTGCAGGAGGCTGTTTCCTGTCTTTAGAGGACTGCACCCCTCCCCATGGCTCCTACAGAAAGAGCTGTGTGCTGGGCTTGCCTGAGGAAGGGTGAGTGCAGACCCCTTGGCTAGCGGGAGGCCCATGGCTGCCTGGTCTCTGTGCATTGCAGGGGCGCAGGACCAGGAGGACTCCTCCTCACTGGAATGCCATTGACCTCTTGCTTTGGGAGGAAACCCTGTGAATGTTCAAGGTTTAGGGCAAACATCACTCCTTTCCCTGATACTCTATTATGGTCTATCCCCTCAAAATCCATATGTTGAAATCCTAACCCCCAGTAGCACAGAAGGTGACTTTACTTAGAAATAGGGTAATTACAGGTATAATTAGTTAAGGTAAGGTCATACTGGAGTAGAGTGGGCCCCTATTCCAATATGACTGAGGTTTTTTTTGTTTTTTTTTGGTTTTTTTTGAGTCAGGGTCTTAGTCTGTCACCCAGGCTGGAGTGTAGTGGCAGGATCATGGCTAGCGGCAGCCTTGACCTCCTGGGATCAGGCAGTCCTTCCACCTCAGCCTCCCGAGTAGCTGGGACTACAGGTGCGCACCACCAAGACCAGCTCATTTTTTGTTTTTTGTTTTTTGCAAAGACGAGATGTGGCTATTTGCCCAGACTGGTCTTGAGCTCCTGGGCTCAGGTGATTCTCTTGCCTCAGCCTCCCGAAGTCTGGGATTACAGGTGTGAGCCATGACTGGTATTTTTAATGTAAAGGCACGGAGACACGGAGAATGTCACATGAAGGCTTGGAGTTAATGTTGCCACAGGCCAAGAACCTACCAAAAGCTGGAGAGAGGCCTGGAGCAGAAGCTTCCCTGCAGAGGGAGCATGGCCCTGCCTACAGCTCGATCTCAGATTTCTGGCCTCCAGAACCTTGTGACAATACCTTTCTGTGACTCTAAGCCACCCCGTTTGTGGCACTTTGTTACAGCAGCTCTAGGAAACAAAGACATCCCTCTGTAGACTTAGCCTATTCTCTTCTGCAGCACTGGCCTGACCACACCTCTGTTCTAGCATTCATCACATCCTATTGTAGTTTGTTAAAAATGCCTGTCTCCCTGGTGGACTGCAGTGAGCTTGGGAGCTTGAAGCTGAAACAGCATCTTTTTCATTTTTCTATCCCCGGAGCATTATAGTGAGTCCTTTCGGTCACTTGTGGATGCTTTATAAATGTTAAACATCTGATGTCTTTTGTGCCGGAAGTCAGGGGAGAGCTGGCCTTCGTGTAGGGAATGAGCAGTGTTCTCTGTGGCTTTGGGACACCACACAGGTCCCTCTTCCCTCTTTTTCTTCCTCTCTCCCTCCCTCTTTCCCTCGGTTCCTCCATCCCTCCCTCCTTCCCCTCCTCCTCCCTGCCTTCCTCTCTGCTTCCCTCTTGATTTCAGCCCCTGGCCACAGCACCGAAGTTCCCTTGTCTGTCCTTCTTTTGCGGTAAAATAGTGGCTTTTAAACTATATTGATTAAGATCCATAGTAGTAAGAAACACATTTTAGATAATGGCTCATTTTACCCAAACGCAAACAAAGCAAAAGTTCTATGAAATAGACTTACTTCTGTTCCTTGCTTGGCACTCTGGTGTTTTCCAAAGTATTCTATGCTATTCTCATTTTTTAAAATGGCTTGACACACAAACTTGATTCACAAGACACTGCTGGTTGTGGAGTAAGATATTCTAATAGGTCCCGTTGACATGTGAATGGCATCTAAAGCATTGAGGCAGCAGGACCTGTTATCCCATTATTCCCCTGGAGAGACCCAGAACCTGGAAGGGCACCATGTAGGTGGGTGGGAGGAGGGAGCAAGGTGAGCCGGGGTGGGCATGGGGAGCCCCCCATAAGCCCTGCATCATGCCAGACCTGTGATAATTTGCTTCTCTCTCAGAATAGGAGTCATTACAAAAATGAATGAAACACCTTTTGCAACATTCTAAAATCAAAGCAACAATAAAAATCCATATCTGAGGATTTTTGTGTTGGTGCTGGGCATGAACTGCAGTTTGCGGTTCAGTATTTGGATGCTCAAATGCTAGGACTTCCAACTCAGGGCATAATGCGTAGAGGCAGGAGGACAGCATGTTTGACATGGGTCCTGTCCTGGAGTGTGGAGTCCCTGAACCAACAGGGCAAGCCTCCTATCTGCTCTGGACAGCTTGGGTGTTTCGGCAGTGAGGCTCTTTTCCACGCCCACTGTCCCTGATTTTATGTCTCCCCACAGGCACACCAGGAACCATTGCATCTATTCCTGGCTTGTAATCATCCTCTAAACCTGACGTGTTGCCCATCAGCCCCATTCTACAGAGGAGAAAATTTTCTCCCCATACTGACACTTTCTCTTCAAATGTCTACATTGGGTTTCATTTTTACTCTTCGTCTTCACAGCACTGAAATACTGAGTTTGTACTACCCACTTTTTCACTGCTTGACACTAGGGAAAGTGCCAGGAAAAAAATGCAAGCACAGCTACAGTGGAAACCTCAGGTATTATGTCTTCAAACCATTTCAACAAACACGCTTCCAGACCTCCCGACTCACTAAGCATAGCATCTGAGATGAGCCACACACCAAGATTATAAAGTAGCTACTGAAATTGGAAAATCAGGGGAGGAAAAAAACATCCATAGAAAATCAAGATCACTCAAAAGAATATGCAGATTTTATGAGTTAACTCAGCTGCTATCAATGAGCTTTAGATTTGGCTCTGTGCTTGTTGGAAGCTAAGATAAAAAGAACTGGACTCATTTCAAAAATCTGGTGATCTGAAAAGAATAATCACACAAATTGCTTATGGGAAGTGAGATTTTTCCCCTTCAGCTTTGAATTCCAAAATATCTCACATGGCCCTTGATTTAGGGAACATTGTGTGATGTGGCTGGTAATACCCTCAGTAATATTTTAGTAACATTTCATTAGTATGTCATTAATTCATTACCTCATATTTATTGAGCATATACTATGTGTCAGGAACTGTTCTATTTGCTGGTGAACAAGACACGTTCCTATCCTCATGGGGGGATGAGTCTTGTGGGAAAGTGAGGAGTGAACCCATTCAGAGTTCCTGGTGATTTCTCAGCACCTTGGTTGTAACAGCTGAGGGTGCAGTCCTGAAATGCATCTTAGTGAGGGCCTAAGGATCACCCCTGAGTACATAGCTTCTGCCAGACACTTCTGAGCCCAGAATTCAGATGCAAGAAGTATGGATGCACCATACACCCTTCCAATGGTTTCTGTCAGTATCCTCTGACCATGTGGTTCACTACAGGAGATAAAAATGTCTGCTGTGTCTCTTGCTGTTTACATTCCATCCCCCCATCCTAACATCAAAGTCCATTCCTCCCTCTGCAATTTTTTCCAGGGTCACATCTGGGACATGGCTGGCCCTGGTCTCTCCCCTGCTGTGGCGGGCTCCCCCCGAAGCCCTCTCCTCTGCTATGGGGGGCTCTGGGTCATTTGACTTCTCTCTTTTCTCTCCTGCTCATAAACATACTTCTCTCAGCTTGGCTTTAAAAAAGAAACCAATAGCTTTAATTCATATACATAAAACTCATCCTTTTAAAGTGTACAAGTCAGTGGTTTTTAGTCTGTTAAAGTTGTGTACCTTCCACCACAATCTAATTCCAGAACGTTCTCATCACACATTTCACTTATTGGGGGGGCAGGGGCAGTGGGAAAATAAACATAATTTACCATCTTGAACATGGCACTTCATAGTTCCTGAAGTGAGTCATTTTCAGTGTCCCCAAATTATAGATAATGAAGTCTATTGCCCTTAATTAATTCTTAAGAAACTAAGTGCTTTTCTTTGAATGATTGTGTATCCATTTTTTTTGTTTTGTTTTATTTTTTTGAGTTGGAGTCTCACTCTGTTGCCCAGACTGGAGTGCAGTGGCCACTCCGGCCACCGCAGCTTCGACCTGCTGGGCTCTGGCAATCCTTCCGCCTCAGCCTTCCGAGTAGCCAGAATTACAGGCGCGTGCTACCACGCCCAGCTAATTTTTTGATTTATTGTAGAGATGAGGTCTTGCTGCCCAGGCAGGTCTCGAACCTGCGGGCTCAGGCAATCCACTCACCTCAGCCTCCCAAAGGCGCGGGATTACAGGCTGAGCCACCGAGCCCAGCGTGTATCAGTTTTTTAAGAGTAAAAATGCATAACACTAGATAGCTTTCAAATTGTTAATAACCAGACAATAATCAGGATCCTTCACACTAGACTTCGATGAACTTTTAAAAATTACGATTTACATTATTATATTATATTACCCATAATAATTTATCCAAAAGACTATTAAACCCTAACGCACTTTTTTTTTAGTTGGGGGTCTCACTCTGTCACCTAGGCTGGAGTGTATTTGCGCAATCATGGCTTATTGAAGCCTTGACCTCCTGGGCTCAGGTGATCCTTCCTCCTCAGCCTCCCAATTAGCTGGGACTACAGGCATGTGCCACCACACCTGGCTTTATAGGGACAAGTTCTCACTATATTGCTGAGGCTGGTCTCAAACTCCTGGGCTCGAGTGATCCTCCTGCCTCAGCCTCCCAAAGTGCTGGGATTATAGGTATGAGCCACTGTTCCTGACCTCCAGAACTTTCTTATCATCCCAGACACTCTGTACTCATTAACCACTAAGGTTACTCCATTTTCCCTTACTCCCAGTCCATGGTGTCCTGTATTCTACTTTCTGTTTCTATGAGTTTTCCCATCCTAGGCACCTTATATCAGTGGAATCATGCAGTATTTGTTTTTCTGTATCCGGCTCATTTCACTTATGATGTTTTCGAGGCCATCTGTTCTATAACACGTGTCAGAACTTCCTTTCTGTACATGGCTGATCAGCTTGGTTTTTGATGGGAGGTGAAGAGGACAAGTTTGAGGTAATGCTCTGATTCTGACCAGAGTGCTTGCTGACATTTACGGTCCTCACCGAAGACAGCTCCTTACAGTTTTAGAGCCAGATGTGTAGGTAAACAGCTGCCATCCCACTATGAGAACTGGGACACATAAGTGGTCCCTGGCCTGGCTGGACCACAGAGAGGAGCCTCAAGGATCCTGGCACAGAGCCAGGACTGGTCGTGTGGGATGGGCTGCAGCAGACCCCAGAACCCTCAAAGTTCAGACGGTTCAGGTTGGACATTTTCCTAGACCAGGGTTATTGGTCACCCACCACAGTCAGAAGAAACCTCATTAATTCTCTCATGGGTCATGTGGCTGAGAGCGGCTTGGAGTTCTGATCCATCTGCCTGGATGAATTAGCTGCAAAATAGCCACCCCTCCCTGCCCCCCTGACTAAAGATATTCACCTGTTATAAGAATGATTTTAAAAGAACCAACTGAGTTCCAAAGAATGCCTGCCAAAAGTGATTGATTTTTATTGAAAATAGTTTTCTTCTGACAATAGTTAGCTTTCAGAATCAATTTTCTATCAAGACCACTCAGTATTGGTTCATAAAATAAGACCATGTCAGCAGCGAATTTCTTCTCTACGGTGGGGGGGGGGTGTCTGAATCCAATTTATCTAAAAAGACTCCAAATCGTCCACACATAAATTACCTATGGGGCGTGAAGCAGTTCTGGATCTGTTTTACACTGTTGGGAATTATTTCTGAGACCTGCTGGTGAGACTTTCTGCAATTGCAGTGATATTAAAATGCAGGTTTTCTGTGAGCATTGGTTCCTGGGGGGGGCGGGGGATGTCTCCATCACTTGGATTGTATCTGGTTGATGGAGTTGAAAAGCGGTAAAAATTCAATATGAGCTGCAAAAAAATACCCCATTATGCTTGGCAGAACTCGCCACAAGATGGCAGACGGCATAATAGTGATTGATAACCGCGCCTGATTCCTGCTGCCCCTCTCAGTCAAGTCACGATATGTGTAATTATATTCCCGAATCTATCCTCCACGCACAAGCTGTTTGCTCTGCCTAGAAACAATACTTCCCTCTCCCCTTTTCCTCTCCCTACACCCTATGCACCTGGCTAACTTCTTGTGCTTTGAGAGGGCAGAGAATGCGCTTCCCAGGAAGCCTTTTCTTACATCTGCAGTGGGTTTCCCTCCTCCCTGTGTCTTAGCCCAGTCTTGGCAATCAGCATACCTACTGTAATTGTTTATTCATTTACTTATCTCTGCCACTGACTGTGAGCTCATTGAACAGAAGCATTATGTCTTATTTATCTTTTTAATTCCAACCTCTAGCCTAGTTTCAGGTACAAAGCATATGCTTAATAAGCCAATAGCCTTAGAAACTCCAACTGTGATTTTTTTTTTTAAATATTTTTGAGTCAGGGTTTCACTCTGTATCCCAGGCTGAAGTGCAGTGACATGACCATGGCTTACCACAACCTTGACCTCCTGGGCTCAGGCAATCTTTCAGCCTCAGCCTCCCAAGTAGCTGGGATTACAGGCTTGTGCCGCCGGCTAAATTTTTGATTTTTTTTTTTTTTTTTTGTAGAGATGAGATCTCACTATGTTGCCTAGACTGGTCTCAAACTCCTGGGCTCAAGTGATCCTCCTGCTTTGGCCTTCCAAAGTGCTGGGATTATAAGTGTGCACCACCTTGCCTGGCCTCAATTGTAATTTAAGAAGGGAACTGTTAAAAAAAAATTCAGCGGAAGATCTGGAGAAGTTCCAAGTCTGTAGTTTTGAAAAGTAGAGGTTTGTCTTTTCTTTATAATGGAATAGGATATAGTTTGAATGTATTCATATGGAAGTATTCCCCAATAATTAAAATATCTGTGTAACTGATCAGAGCCCCTGACCAAAAGTATATATATATATATATTTTTTTTTTGGAGTTGGAGTCTCACTCTGTCACCCAGACTGGAGTGCAGTGGCCGCTCCCGGCCACCGCAGCCTCACCTGCTGGGCTCGGGCGATCCTTCCGCCTCAGCCTTCCGAGTAGCCGGAATTACAGGCATGCGCTACCACGCCCGGCTGATTTTTTGATTTATTGTAGAGATGAGGTCTCGCTGCCCAGGCTGGTCTCGAACCCACGGGTTCAGGCAGTCCACTCACCTCAGCCTCCCAAAGGTGCGGGATTACAGGCTGAGCCACCGAGCCTGGCTTACTTTTTTAGCTATACTTTTTTTGATGGTAAAGTTAGATTTTCTCATTAGATTAAAACTTATAAAACATAGAAAAGTATAAGAAAATAAAAGTAACTTAGAATCCTACCACCCAGAGATAACCACAATATAATTTTGGGGTGTATTTTCTTTCAATCATTTTTTTTCCCTGTATATTTACACACATGTGTGCTAGGGTTGCAAGATAAAATAAGGGTTGCCTAGTTAAATTAGAATTTTTTAGTTTATTTAGGTCCCATGTGATACTGGTACATATTTACACTAAAAAGTTATTCATTGTTTATCCAAAATGAGTATTTAGCTGCAATCCTGTATTTTTATTTGCTAAATTTGGCAACTCTGATGTGTATATGTACAAATTTTTTCAATGTTATTCATATCATAAATACATTTTTATATTGTCTTATTTTCAGTTAACATTATGTATATCGTGGGTTTTTTCCATCTCATTAACTAGTTTTTGAAAACAAAAGTTTGAAAGACTAATTTAACAACTCATCTTCTTTAAACAATTATTGAGCATAAATTCATTTTACTCTATATCTATAAGGCAGAGATTCCTAGAAGTGTGATTGATGCGTCAAAAGTTAAAGGTCATTCATTTTTAAAGATTCTTCTACATATTACTTTCCAGAAGCACTTTACCATTTTGCGCATTTCATCAACAGTAAGTTTCTAATAAGCTCTTTTTATTGCACTTTGTCAGTATCAAGTGTTTTCATTTGAAAAGTTTGCCAATGTGATAGATAAATTGCATTGTTTTAATGTATTTTTCTTTTATTATTTCTTGTATTAAGAATTACTTTTTTTTTGGTCATAGCAATGCATAACTTGTTTAATGGATTGTTCATTCAGGTCTTTATAAATTTTTCTTTTGGTTTTATTAAAGTTTTGCTGTTTACTTATAGGGACTCTGCTCATGTTAAGGATATTAACACTTTGTCTATCACATGTATTAAAAACATTTTCCCCCAAGTTATGATGTATCTTTTCATTTATTTGACATTTTCTGATGTACAAATGCTTCTGATTTTTATGTCTTCAATTTTTGTCTTTGCTATTTCTTCCATTGCTTTCATGCTTAGAAAGTCCTTCCACATCTTAAGGTCGACTGCATATTTGCCATTTTTTTCTCCTAATAGTTCCATTTTAAAAAATCAACCATTTTGTCTACCAGCAATTTATTTTGCTATGTAGTGGGAACTGAGAATCCAATTTGAGTTTTTTCCAAATAGCAAATATCCTAACAGCATTTATTGACAACTCCATCCCCTCACTCATTGGGTTATGAGAGGTCACTTACTATACGGGAAGATTTTGTACTATGTTTCAAGGATTCTGTTTCAATGCTGTCCGTTGGGCTTCTAACAGTTTGATAAACATGAGCAAAATTTCTTTACTCAATGTTTTGTTAAAGTCAAGTGATCATTTAGATGACAAATAAGGCAGGGAGTTACATGGTACTAGCAAAAGAAGTAATGGCTTTAAGATTAGAAAGCTGGGGGAAAAAAATAAGCCTAAATCTATCAGCTAGAGTTTGTGAGTCTACAATCTCTATTACTAGAGACAGAAGATGGGCAAGTGTGCTTCCAAAACTGTTTTGATGTTTGGTTATAATAGATAATACCAAGGTTTAGTTACACTCGAGTTCCTAAAAAAACCTCTTCTTTTTATCTCTGTCTTGATTTTCTTGCTCTGTAATCTACTTCATTGATTGTTTTTATTTTTAGCCTTGTCAAGTCTATTATTCAACACACTATTGAAATTGTGTAGATGGCTATGTGTACATATGTATTTACATTTCAGTGACTATATTTTTTCTAAGTTGTTTTTCATATCTACAGTTCCTGTTTCACAAATTCCTATTCTTTTTTTTGGCCACAAAGCTCTATTCAATTATGGGAACACATTTCTGTAAGTGCTGTAATATAAAGGGGATAAAATAAGCATCACTTTTTACTTGGTCCTGAATATCCATCCTAAGATGATAGAAGACAAACAGGGTGCAATGGATAGAGCTTTTAAAGTTCATCCTGAAAACCTTCTTTTGATGGTAGTCTGCTGCTTGTGAATAAAGCTGAACTTTTTTGTATTTAATTTCACCCAGGTGAATGATCCAAGGGTAAAATGATCTCAATACAGACCAATTTCACATTTGTTTCTGGAAATTTCATCATCAGTATTGACATTCAGATTTCTAGGAAGGATTAGCCTAAGATAGTATTATAGTACTCCATAGAAATAAGAAGTATAGAGTTCTTAAAATGTGCTCAAAGTGTAAATTAGCAACATGAAAATTGGTTGAAGAATATAAACACTTGGTAATGGCATCTACGTAGTGGTGTACATTCATTAACTCAACAAATAGTTATTACTCCATGTCAGGCACCAAAATTGGTGCTCGACATTCATAGGTAAAAAGATAATATGTTTGCTCTAATGCAGCTCCATAGTCTGAGCAGCTCTCAGTGTCATTGCCTGAATCACACTGGTCTGTTGAGGTTCTTTGGAAGAGAGGCAGGTAGAATTACAAGCAGAATGTTGTGAGTTGCAAATACCCTACGACCTCTCATGCACACAGCAGATGGCGGTGAGCATTTTTCAAAAGGGGTGTGTCTTATTTGTGAGTGTTGTTTGTCAAAGCCATCTCAAGGAAGAGGTTCAGGATCACCAGTCTACTGTGTATTCACACAGTGTGCTGTAGGGGATCTATCCACACATGACAGAAAATGAGGATAGAAAAGATGTGCCTGGGTCTGTCTGCAGCAGGGGTGGAAACTTCCGAGAGGAGGTGACACATGGTTGACCCTCGGGGTGGGGAGGGGATTGCCCACCGGGGGAGGTGGGAGGAGCCTGAATGCTTAGTAGTGGTATCCTTGGTATTGGGTAAGTCTAGAATGTTCCCCTCTTCTCCCCTTGACAGAAAGTTGCTGTTGACAACTGGAAGTTCATCTTGTAGTATTCAGATCTCTTGCAGAAAAATATAGACAGAGCCCAGAAGAAAATGAACAGATCGTAGAAAGGGGCAGCCCGGGTACCCAGGGGGAGATAAAACTAAGCAGGATAGCAGGTTGGTATGAAATGCAGAAAAATATCAGAAACTATCCTCCAGGAATTAGAAATTAAAATGAGAAACAAGCTGGAGTTTGGTTTGGAAAATGCGAAAGATTCCATCTGGTAAATGTAATCTGAAGCCCAGGCCTGGGTGGGGAGATGGAGCAGGGGAGGGTTGGAAAATGATAACCCTGAGGCCACGGAGGGTTAAATGTGAAGGGCAGACTGGAGGGGAGTCCGCAATGTGATACAGATGCTCTCAGAGAAAGCTCCTTCTCCCTGGGGCCTCCTCAGGGCTGATGGCCAAGGGACCCTCTAAAACTCAGGCTGCAACAGAAGGCAGGCTGTGTGACATTTGGCCTTTCTAAAGACTAAAGGGTCTGGGCTAGAAACAAGTCAAGGTTGGGAAAGAAGCAATCCATGTTTGCCTGGAGTTGTGAGTTCAGGAAGGGAGGTCTATTTTTGGTCTTCCCCAGACTGAACTCTCATTTTGTACAGCCACTTCTTTGTAAAGTAGACTTTCCTGTGACATTAACCTGAGCCCCAAAGGAATCACCAAGGGAATGTCAGGGTGTGGATCAGAATGCCCCATGAAAATTGAGAGAAGACAGAAAAAGCTGAAATCAGCCTGAGTTCGATCCAGGACTTGAAAAGGCCCAGCCCTGACTTGTAGTTTAGAATTGGTACTTAACCATCACAAAATCCATGTGGAGACATTGCAAAGTGTACTATTTATTTATATATTTGTTTGTTTGTTTATTTATTATAGAGATGTAGGATACAAGTCAGGATTAGCTACACAAGCAGGCTGCGTGCAGGTGAGGTTTGGACCTCCGATTGGCCCTTACCTCCCTGACTTAGGGCCAGGTAACCTTTGTGCTGCCACATGTCCTCTCCCTCCCTGCTTCCCTCCCCTGGCAGTGTCCATTGACTGCCAATCCCTCCCCTGTGCGAACATGATTAATGTTCAGGTCCCACTTATGAGTGAGAACCTTTGGTATTTAGTTCTTTGTTTCCATGATAGATCACTAAGTATGATATGGTCTTCAACTCCATCTACTTTGCTACAGATTCTATGATTTTGTTCTTCTTTATGGCTGTGTAATATTCCATCATGTATATGTACCACATTTTCTTTATCTAGTTCACTTTTGATGGACAGTAGAATTGGTTCCATGTTTTTGCTATTATGAGTAGTACAGGTATAAATATGCATGTGCAGGTGTCTTTTTGGTAGAATGATTTATGTTCCTCTGGGTATATGCACAGGAGAAGTATTGCTGGATCATATGGAAGGTCAACTTTTATTTCTTTTAGGAATTACCACACTGCTTTCCATAGAAGTTGAACTAGCCTGCACTCTCACCAACAGTGTAGAAGCATTCCCTTGAAAAGTGTACTTTCTAAAAGGACAATAGAAGTTCTCTTCATCAAACCCCACTAACTTGCCAGATCACTCGATGCTTACCATTCTCTCTCTAAAATACCCATAGCAAGCTGGATATTTACAAGTCAAAGCCTGTCTCCAACTATGGTATTACAGGCAAAATGCAAAATGATATATACATAAGACTTCATGGCAGCACTAATTGTAGAGATGGGATCTCACTGTGTTGCCCAGGCTGGTCTTGAACTCCTGGCCTCAAATTATACTCCTGCCTCAGCCTCCCAAAGTGCTGGGATTACAGGTATGTGCCCCTGCGCCCAGCTAGGCAGCACTAATTGTAATAGCAAAAGATTGCAAATATCCATCCATAGGGGGCTGTAATTTGCTCATGCAGTGTGTCTGTACAATGGAGAACAATGCAGTTATTGAAAGAGATGAGAAGGCTCCCTATTTTATGACTATGGAGTGACTTTCAGATGCACTGAGTGAAGAAAGCAATGCTCCCGGGTGTGTATGATGTGCTGCTTTTTGTTTTCTTTTTTTTGAGTTGGAGTTTCACTCTGTCACCCAGACTGGAGTGCAGTGGCTGCTCCCGGCCACCGCAGCCTCGACCTGCTGGGCTCCGGCGATCCTTCCGCCTCAGCCTTCCAAGTAGCCGGAATTACAGGCATGTGCTACCACGCTCGGCTGATTTTTTGATTTATTGTAGAGATGAGGTCTCGCTGCCCAGGCGGGTCTCAAACCCGCGGACTCAGGCAATCCACTCACCTCAGCCTCCCAAAGGTTGTTTTCTTTTAAAGTGGGTAAATACAAATATAAATATTTGCTTGCTTGCTTACATTTTCAAAAATAAATGATAGAAAGGATAAACAAAATACTAAAGAAGGGATGGAGAAAATGAGAAGAAAGGGCTGGCTAGCCTCCTCCTGAATGTTAGCTATGTTAATTGGAACCATGAGTATTATTTATGTATTTTTAAGGTATTTAATCAAAAAGAAACAAGAACAGTCCCTAACACATAAAATTCAACTGGAGCATAGGAACCAAAGTGATTACCAAGACAACGGCATAATCATACAGAAAAGAATTGTGCCAAGAGACTCCAAGAATTTTGGTTATATATCCCAAGGACAAAACACACACACACACACACACACACACACACACACCTTAAATTGCATTCACTGGGCTTACTATTGACAATGTTGGTGTTATTATTTTGAAACTATTATACATAGTGGTATAAAGCAAATAAGCAATTGTGTTATGTATATAGAACCAAGATTTTCAGTGTAAAAGAGACACAAATATAAATTAAATAAGCTAAGTACGAAACCTATAAAACTGGGGAGACTGTTGGTTCCTGTTCAGGGTGTAGAGAGATGGAAAGGATATCACTCCCAGCCTTACAACCTTACAACCACTACCACAACAAAAAAAAGGATAACCTGCAAGTTTGTGACTCTTTTTGAAACCACCAGAGAACTGGGGTCTCAGGAAAACCAATCAGCCCAAATTCTAAGGGGAAAGAGGAATCTGCTGGGAGAGGCAGGATGCCTGTATCTGCTTACTTGGGGCAGACAGATGGACACTGGTAAAAAGACTTCACCTAGAAGTGTTAACAAATTGGTGATGGCAGAGTGTGACAGGGTCGCAGACATACGTGGAGTTCACACTCCCCATGAGCCTCAGTGGGTCCTCATGGAGGCTTGGGAGAGAGTCCTGAGAAAGTAGCAGTGCAGAACGGGAGGAGGGAAGAACAGCTGCAGAGAGAAGTTTACTCTTTCTTATCTCTGCCTAGAACAAAAACTTCAGTGGGGGAGAGGGCATGGAAGGGTAAGGCATCCTGGGCTCACAAGTACGGCTGGGGGAGGGCAAGGCCACTGAGAAGGCCACATCCCCAGGGACACATGCCTAAGACTGGAGCCTAATCGGTGTACCAGTGCACGCCTGCCTGCCTCTAACCACCACGCTAACAAGCATCAAGGAGTAACAGTGGAATACTGCTAAGAAAGAGGCAAGGGCGTGGAGAGGCCCTCCTCTAAGGGAAGCACAAAGGGAAACCTGAGGCTGAGGATGCAGCTGGCATTGAGGAGAAATTCTCTGGAAAATTAGCCTCTACTTGAAATACAAGGTATTTCTGGAGAAATCTAAAGTCTGTGGTGCTCCCGGAGTGACCATAGTGACAACTGACCCCAATCCCTGCTAAACTCCTATTTAGACAGACTCAAAGGCAAGTTAAAGGCCTAGCTGAAGGAAAGACTGTTTCCAGGCCTAAAAATCTCAATGTCTAATGACCTACACAAAATGCCTGACTTTCAACAAAAAACTGTGAGTCATATGAAAAAGCACAATTATAGTGAGCAGCATGTCTATATGTGTACAAAAACAATGCGGTGTCAAGCAGCAAAGCAACTGATAGAACTAGACTCAGATATGGCACAGACATGGGAACCATCAGACAGGAATTTTAAGTAAAACAATAATATGTCAAAATCTTTAGTGGAAAAGGTAGAAAACATGCATGGTCTGATGAAGAATTCCAGCAGAAAGATGGAAACTATAAGAAAGAGTCAAACGAAGAGATTAGAAATGAGCTGCACGGTAACAGAGATGAAGACTGTCTTTGTGGACTTGACACAGCCATGAAAAGGATCAGCAAACTGGAATGCATCAAAAGAAATGACCAAAACTGACACACAAAGAAAATGTAGTGAAAAAAAAGTTGGGCTCAGTGGCTCAGCCTGTAATCCCAGCACTTTAGGAGGCTGAGGTGAGTGGATTGCCAGAGCCCGTGGGTTCGAGACCCACCTGGGCAACTTGGCGAGACCTCATCTCTACGATAAATAAAACACTAGCCGGGCTCGGTGGCTCAGCCTGTAATCCCACGCCTTTGGGAGGCTGAGGTGAGCGGATTGCCTGAGCCCGCGGGTTCAAGACCCGCCTGGGCAGCGAGACCTTATCTCTACAAT
Source organism: Cephalopachus bancanus (assembly GCA_027257055.1). Classification (NCBI taxonomy): domain Eukaryota; kingdom Metazoa; phylum Chordata; class Mammalia; order Primates; family Tarsiidae; genus Cephalopachus; species Cephalopachus bancanus. Next base: position 856,010 of record JAPVLO010000196.1, read on the forward strand.
AAATCAAAAAAACCAGCCGGGCATGGTAGCGCATGACTGTAATTCCGGCTACTCGGAAGGCTGAGGCGGAAGGATCGCCGGAGTCCAGCAGGTCGAGGCTGCGGTGGCGGGAAGCGGCCACTGCACTCCAGACTGGGTGACAGAGTGAGACTCCAACTCAAAAAAAAAAAAAAAAAAATAATAAATAAATAAAACACTAGCCAGGCGTGGTAGCGCGCGCCTGTAGTTCCAGCCACTTGGAAGGCTGAGGCAGAAAGATCGCCGGAGCCCAGCAGGTCGAGGCTGCGGTGGCCGGGAGTGTGCCACTGCACTCCAGTCTGGGCAACAGAATGAGACTCCAACTCAAAAAAAAAAGAAAGAATAGAGGAGCCAAGAACTGCAGGACATCAAAATCTAACATAAGTGATTAGAATCTCAGAGAAGACAGAAAGGAGCAGAAGAGATATTTGAGAGAAGAGTGAAAGAATTTCCCCAAATTAATGACATACACTAAACCATAGGTCTAAGAAACTCAGAAAGCACCAAGCAGGATAAATAACAACAACAATAAAATGTAGGCATATCATAATAAAATTGCTGAAAAGACAAAAAGGAAAAAAGATATCACATTACACACAGCAGCACAAAGATAAAAATTAGAGCAGACTTCTCAGCAGAAAAGATTATAGGCTTTTGCCTATAATCTCAGCACTTTGGGAGGCAGAGGTGAGAGGATTGCCTGAGCCCAGGGGTTCAAGACCAGCCTGGTCAACTTGGTGAGACTTCATCTCTACAATAAATAAAAAAATTAGCCAGGTGTGGCAGCATGCACCTGTAGTTCCAGCTACTTGGAAGGCAGAGGTGGAAGGATCGCCTGAGCTCATCTAGAAACTGAACGTTATGGTGAACAGCATCTCTATATATGTACAAGATTTTTGTGAACTGCAAACTTTTTTTTTTTACTAGAAAACATCTTTAAATAGATAGGTTTTTTCTTTTTCTATTTGTAAAGAGTTTTCTTAGAAAAAATATTGAAGCACAACAGACAATCTGAATCTTGTCTGTTAAAAATAGAAATCCAACTACATGTGGTTATCTGTCCTCTTTCAAAAAGTGGATGATATTGCCAAAACTCTTATCTGTGAAAGATATATTTTGAAGTATTTATGAGTAAAATTATTTTTTTAGGATAAGATTTAAGGAAAAAAGTGAGAGGATGATAGATGACCAAGAATGGCTGAAAGTTGATTGTTGAAGGTGATGATGACTATTTGGGGTTCATGATTCTATTTTCTCTAGTTTTTTAACTTAAACATTTTTATAATAAAATTTTAAAAATTGACCAGGCGCTGTGGCTCATACCTATAATCCCAGCACTTTGGGAGGCAGAGGTGAGAGGACTACCTGAGCCTAGGGTTTCAAGACAAGCCTGGGCAACTTGGCGAGACTTTGTCTCCACAAGAAATCAAAAGATTAGCTGGGCGTGGCAGCATGCACCTGTAGTTCCACCTACTTGGAAGGCTAAGGTGGAAGGATCACCTGAAGCCAGCAGGTCAAGGCTGTGGTGACTGTGATTGTGCCACTGCACTCCAACCTGGAAAACAGAGTGATACTCTGACTCAAATAAAGAAAAAGAGGCCTGGCGTGGTGGCCCAAGCCTGTAATCCCAGCACTTTGGGAGGCCGAGGTGAGGGGATTGCCTGAGCCCATAGGTTCGAGAACAGCCCGGGCAACTTGGCAAGACCTCATCTCTACAATAAATAAAAAAATTAACCGCCTGTAGTTACAGCTACTTGGAAGGCTGAGGCGGAAGGACCGCCTGAGCCCAGCAGGTCGATACTGGACTGGCTGTGAATGTGCCACTGCACTCTACCCTGGGCAACGGAGTGAGACTCCAACTCAAATAATAAATAAAAACAAAAGCAAAAGCAAAAAAACAAAAAAATGGGATATGTCTGTGTACTTCTCAACTGTCACTATTCAAATTATGGACTTAGTAAAATTAAGTTATATTTATTCCCAAACTGGTTTTTGTTATTTGGACTTATTATAGTATTATAAAATGTAATTTAATTAAATATTATAAACAATAAAATATGAGTGATAAAAGAGAATTTCTTCTATGAAAATTAAGTTGAACACTTTAGAAAGATTCAAAAAAGAGAATTGCTTAAAAAAAGGTAACAGAATGAGGTTTGAACAAGGCAAATTTGACAGATTTGAAAAATATAAATCATAAAGATCTAGAAGGATTTTGCATTCAATTTTTTTACAAGTGCCTTTAACTCCCCCCCCCTTTAAAATAAACCACATTTAGGAATTTTAGATGAAATATTGTGGCTAACATATAAGCAAAAAAGACAATGAATAATTAAAATGAATAAGCCCCATTTCAAAAGTTTGGTGATCGAAAAAAGTGGACTAAAGTGAAGCATTTAGGAAAATATTATGCATCCACACAGTAACTCACATATACATAGTAAAATGATCAGTCTGCTTCTTCCAGGTGGTAACAGACTGGAATGAGATGGCACGATTCATGGTTTGGGTAGAGGGAGCTGGTGATTTATTCTCCAACTAGGGACACTTTGGAGAGTGGAAAGAGGGACTATTCATAAACACACTAGAATAACAGGCACAGACTGGAATGATTCCTGAGCAAAGCAGGTTTGGCGATTGGAGGGGATCAGAATCACAAGCCATTTTAATACCTTGGAGCAGCAGCTGGGTCCAGCCACAGTGAAGCATAGCAGTGGTAAATGGCGAATGTTAAACCCAGGAAGCAAACTAATGTACGAATACAAGCAGAGGCAATGCCTGCCCAGAATGGGGTTTAGGTGCAGCTGGGGAGCCAGGAATCTGCACCTCTGTGGGTGGGACACTCTCCTATCCCCAGTCAAGAAGGAGAGAGCAGAAGACAGATTCAGTCTGCTACCTGGGCCCCTCGGGTAATAGGAAGGACACTATGATGCGAGGAGGCTGGGCTCCTTAATCCAGGAGCTTTTGCTTTCTTTCCTCAGTGGCCTCTATCCCTAGCTCCTGTTTGCTGTCTCTGTGTTCACCACGGAGACACTCCTGTCTCTCTTGCAAAACCAGGGAGTAAGACTGGTATTTTAGGTTTTCCCTGTTAAACCAGAAAATGAGATGAGGATTCGTGGGCCCCTTGTTGTCCTGCCCATGTCTGGGTCCCTGTGGAGCAGTGGTCCGGCAGCTGTGTATTAGGATCTCTTGATTATTTGTTTTTTGTTTTTTGTTTTTTTTGAGTTGGAGTCTCACTCTGTCGCCCAGACTGGAGTGCAGTGGCCGCTCCCGGCCACCGCAGCCTTGCCTTGCTGGGCTCCGGCGATCCTTTCACCTCAGCCTTCCAAGTAGCTGGAACTACAGGTGCGCGCTACCACGCCGGCTAATTTTTTGATTTATTGTTGAGGTGAGGTCTCACCAAGTTGCCCAGGTGGGTCTCGAACCCGTGGGCTCAGGCAATCCACTCACCTCAGCCTCCCAAGGCATGGGATTACAGGCTGAGCCACCGCGCCCAGCTTTCTTGATTATTTGAATTCATTAGTTTGGGAGAAGGCCAGACATAGATAGTCTAATAGCACGCGGGAGGGACTGGGCACCACTGTTACAGAGTCACCCTGACAGCGATGAGGGATGTGACTGTTACCTCCCAAGACTGGGCTATCAGATTGGGTCAAAGGGCCACTTGCAAACGATCATTTGCGGGGAAGCAAGGCACAGCCAAGCAAGAAAGAGGACAGTTTGTTTATTCACTTGTTTATTTATTTTCCTATCTTATTCCATAAGGGATTTGGGGTTGGGGTATCTAATGAAGATAACTGGGCAAATGGAGGGAAGCTTTCTTTTGTGATGAGACTTGGTCACACAGGATCCTTTGGGTTCTTCACAAATGTCACCAATGATTTACTCACCAACCATGCCAGGATCTGAAAACTCTTCTACCAGAAACTAGTTTTTGACTTTATTTTTTGTAGAGATGGGGTCTCATTATGTTGCCCAGGCTGGTCTCAAACTCCTGACCTCAAGCCATCCTTCTGCCTCAACCTTCCAAAATGCTGAGATTACAGGTGTGTCACTACCCCTGGCCCAAAACAAATGTCATAATAATAATGTATTTACTGGCCCAGGAGAGCCCCAGGAGTGGGAACTGGAAGAGCCACCTCTTCAGTGTTGGCCGAGAAGCTCACTTGTCAACGTTTCTGGGTGAGCCTGGAATGGCAGTCGCTATGGAGCAGAGCAGAAAGGGCAAGGTATGGGAAGGGGACCCAGGTCTTGAAACCTGAAGCTGAAGTGTTGGGCACAAACAACATGTTTGAATATTTGGAGTAACCAACAAATGTGCACCTGAAATAACTCTTGTCTACTAGCTTTGATGATAGAGTCCAGTGGCTGAGGTGGTGATTTCTGGGCTAGTGGTTTCTTTTTTGATTTGTAAATGCCGTCCTCAGAGGATTTAGAACAGTCCAGCGTCTGTGTTAACAGACCGGCGACAGGGTGTTCACCGTGTTCTTAGCCACTACTGGTTAATGATGCCAGGTGGGGTGCTGTACAAAACCCATAGATTCTTTGGCTTGTTTCTAAAATGAGATGGCAAAGTTTTCAAACAAAGTTTATTAGAGAAAGAAGAGAGAAAAGACAGAGTGACATGCCAGAGCTGGCATGGGTGAAAGAAACCGTTCTTTTGCTGTTTACAATAGACCTGATACTCCTTCACAATGATTGATAGACTACAAATAGAGTGGAGGCCAGGTCACCCCACTCTGGAGATTGACATCTCTGGGGTTCCGATGGAAAGAGAGAAGGGAGGGGGGTGATTTTTTTCCTGACCACATTGTCTTTTGCAGAAGACCTACCAGACATTTCCAGTTAAGTTCCTTGGCTAAAAGGTGGTTTATTATCATTTCTATGGCTTTGATTAGTCAAGGGGTGGTCTTTGGCCTTCTGCTTTTGACAGGGAATCTGAAAGTTTCTTAGTGATTATTATGCTAAACCACGAATTGAAAGGTTGGGCTGTCCTAGTCTGGCATCTGATGGAGTTTTCTTTTGATTTGCCGAGGGGGTGAGGTAGGCTGCCAGCTTGACCTGCGGTAAAATACAATTTTTAAAATGTCTGAACACTTTCTAATGCCTATTTATGGGAAATGTATCTATCTATGTCTAACCTGTGCTGGCTACCCTGCCTCAAAGACACCAAGTTGGCTCTCATCTAGATAATTTAAGAAACAAAAAACAGACTTTGGCCCCCTCCCCTACCCTGGGGAGGTGAATCTCCTTTGGCCCTCTCTCTCTCTCTAATTTGAATTTAAATAAACTATATTTTCTAATCTAAAAAAAAGAAAGAGACAAAAACAACTGATTTCAGTGCTTTGAGCTGCTGTCCAGAGAGATACTTAAGAATGAATCACTTAGATCAAATCGTAGGGTAGCCCAGATAAGAAAGGCTATGGTTCACACAAGCAAGAGAGACCCTTGCATGAAGCCACCACTGATGGCAGTTACCTACTACACACTTGGAGATGTCCCCTCCATGTTGGGGGAATTTTGAGATGCACAAACAAACAACCCCCCCAAAAAACCTATGGACTAAACCTATGGACTAGCATTACATCCCTTGGGGGAGTCAGTCTGGATCGGGGAGCTTTCTCTCTTCTTTGTTTCTTTCTCCCATGCTTCAAAAAAATTAAATCTCTAACATGGAACGTGCCATAGTAAAACGAGAGTAGGTACTGAGGCTTACGGGAACCTAGAGGAAAGAGACAGCCCAGGAAAAGGGGGGAGCTTCCTGGAGAAGGTGCTCTTCCAGCTAAGTCTCGATACATGAACCAGAGTCAGTTAGTGAGAACATTCAAGATGGAGGAAGCAGCGCAAATAGAGGGCTTCAACCGACACTGCTTCTTCCCCCCCATCTTCCGTATTTCAGTCTCACATCCACGCCCAGCCCTTGATGTGCCTGCTGTTGGCATGTCTGGTGAGTCTCTGCTTCCCAGGGGTCGAGTTGTCCCCCTTCTCAGCTGCTTTCCCACCTGCGTAGTGCTGGGAGCCGGTCCATCCCATCAGGCCCCCTCCAACCTCTTTCTGACCCACAGAAGCCTTTGGATGTCTTTCTTCCATGAATGGCCTTTCTCTTGTTCTCTTTGCCCCGGGGGGCTTTTACTTGATGCTGTCCTCACTTTCATATTAGCAGGCTCTTTGAAGGGGGATGATAGCTCAGTGTGGCTAGGCTTCCACTTCTAACAGACAAGGTTCAGGTGTATATTGTGGTCCTCCAGTAGTTTCCTCTTTACTATTGGGATTACAGATGTGGGTCGGGTTGCCGTGACTCACATCTGTAATCCCAGCACTTTGAGAGACCAAGGCAGGAGGATTACTTGAGCCCAGGAATTCGAGACCAGCCTAGGCAGCATAATGAGACCTCATCTCTACCAAAAAAAAAAAAAAAATCAAAAAATTAGCCAAGTGTGGTGGTGCGTGCCTATAGTGCCAGTTATTTGGGAGGCTGAGGTGGGAGGATCGCCTGAGACTGGGAGGTTGAGGCTGCATGCCACTGCACTGCAACCTGGGTGACAGAGTGACACCTTGGCTCAGAAAACAAAACAAAAATAAAAGGAAAAAATGATCTTAAAATGTTTTCTAGCAGTACAACATGCATATGTTTCATAAAAACCTCATAGACACAGAGACACTGTTCTTTTCTTTCCCAACACACCAGTCTGTGATTAAATCATACTCACTTTCAATAGTATCGTACTTTCAAAATGCCCGCAGGAAATAAAAGCACTCTACATTTGGTCAGAAGAGCCCACGTTAACACATTTGTCTTTTTTTTTTCTCCCCAAGTTCTCTTATTTCCTAAATTCCTCAGAGCTTTTTATTAGTTCGCATGCTGATTTGGTCAATTCCAAAGACTGTAAGTTCTCCATCGAAGCCCACCATGGTGTCTGAGCTTACATGATGTGAGTCACTTTTCACTGTTTGTGGATTATGGTGAAGATGAAATGAGATTATGAAGGAGACCAAGTCAGGACAGAGCCTGAAAGCTAGTTAGGTAGAACAGATATTTTTTCCTTGCACTTTTCAAACAATTGTACTGATTTAAATTTCTTCCACGACTTGAGCCCAAATTTGGCCCCTTTATTTTTACATTATTTTTTATTTTTATTTTGAGTCAGGATCTCACTCTGTTACCCAGGCTAGAATGCAGTGGTACAATCACGGCTCACTGCAGCCTCAACCTCCTGGGATCAGGCTATCCTTCCATCTCAGTCTCCCAAGTAGCTGGTACTACAGGCACGCACCACCACGACTGGCTAATTTTTTGATTTTTTTTGTAGTGACGAGGTTTCGCTAGGGTGCTTAGACTGGTTTTGAACTCCCGGGCTCCAGCAATCTCCCCGCCTCCAGCAATCTCCGCCTCAGCCTCCCAAAGTGCTGGGATTACAGCCGTGAGCCACTGCACCAGCCTCCCTTTAGAAACTGACAGCTCTTACAGAGTATTTTCCAAATATCTTGGCTTCTCTTTCTGCTGTGAGCATTTCATTGCCAACCTGAGGATCTGTACAATCTCCCACTTGAGTGTTTACCAGCAGGGAACAAGGCCAAAGAAAAGTTGTTCTGCCCAAGGTCTGATAACAAATCCACGACCAAGAAAGCAGCAGACCTCATTGTTCTTTCACTGTCCCTCCTTGGGTCACTTAGAAGTCCATGGACCCACAGCAGTCATGATCTGGAGTGCCTGTCTTGCTTCTACAGGGTACTTATTCAGATATACCTTCGGGATCCCTGACTCTGGGTGCATTTCATTTTAGCCGCATTTAGTCCTTTCCAGGGTCTCTGGCTCACTTGCATGAAGGTGCTCGGGGGCTGGGTGGACAACCTTCTTCTCTCCTTCACCTCTAGAACAAGGCAGCCCTGAAGAAATACTCGCAGTTCAGCGCCGACGTGGCTGAGGCCATGGCCTTCTTTGACGCCATCATTGCAGAGCTGGACACGGAGAGACGGCCCCGGGCTGCTGAGGCTGACCCGCCCAATGAAGACGTGGACTTTGATGGTGAGTGTCGCGGAAGGCAGAGGGAGCATGGTGGCCGAAGGCGGGTGGCCATGGTGCAGGCGTGACTGCAGGCTGGGGGCTCCGGGGTGCACTTATAAGGTAGGTCATCAGGAATCCCATCTCCTCGGTTAAAGGGAAACCTTGCACCTACAGTAGGAGCCTGGCCCGTGAGCCGTCCTCTTTGGGCACCTCTTGCTTTGGTTGTTCCTGCTGCCACTGCTCCAGCCCGCCCCTCCAACACCCTGGGGCCAGGTTTGGACAAAAACTCCTTCCCTGCGGTCCACTTACCACAGCTGAAACCCGTGGAACTGTCCCAAGATTCCAAGGAGGAGAGCAATAGGGAAATGATGAAAGAAATAGTTTCATGGGGGCGGGGGTGGATGAAAGGGCACAGAATTTCCATCTCGTGAGATGAAAATGCTCTGGAGATCGCTTGCACAACAGTGAGAATACACTGAACACTACTGAGCTATGCACTTAAAAATACTGACGATAGTGCCTTTTACCTTATGCACACTTCACAATTAAAAAAAGAAACAGCCGGGCTCGGTGGCTCAGCCTGTAATCCCACGCTTTGGGAGGCTGAGGTGAGTGGATTGCCTGAGCGCACAGGCTCGAGACCCGCCTGGGCAGGCGAGACCTCATCTCTACAATAAATTAAAAAAAATCAGCTGGGCGTGGTAGCACGTGCCTGGGCGTGGTAGCACGTGCATCCAGCTACTTGGAAGGGGCGGACGGATCTCTGGAGCCCAGCAGGTCTAGGCTACGGTGGCTGGGAGTGGCCACTGCACTCCAATCTGGGCGACAGTGAGACTCCAACTCAAAAAAATAAAAAAGAAAAAAAGAAACACAAGAAACAAACTCACTATATTTGAAAATCTAGCTTCCGAGCCTATCTAGGATAGGTTGTGGGGTGGTGGGTAGGGCAGGGGTGCCCAGGGTGCCTGCCCAGGCCCAGCCTGGATCTCTGGAGGGGGGTGGGGAAGATGGGAGAGGAGAGCATAGGCCATGCTTCCCTCCCTACCAAGGCGTGCCACGCCCCCCCCCCCCCCCGTGGAGAGGGGAGAATCCAAACACATCCATGAGTTGAGTCCGCTTTTGAATTCCATTGCTCAACTGCCCCTTTCTTTAATCTTTGGCTTGCCCACACCCCATGGTGCAATTTAGCCTTGATTTTATTCACGGGGGATACTGGCTTTGAGATTTTAAGGTAACAGTTTTTGATACCAATGTTAAATAATTCGTGTTTTAGCTAATGCTCCAAAGATGACAAGCTTGTGATTTATTGTTGTTGTTCTGGCTTTGACGGATGTGTGTCTGTGAGACGTGGGCTCTCAAACTGTGTTCTGTGCAACTTCACAGAAGGAGACCCCGCTCCCCAAGCTCATTCTGCCTTCCTCATCCTTTTCTCCCACAAAGCTCCTCCAGTCCTCAACAGGGAGCAGCCCTCTCCCTGGGAGGGGCCTGGGCAACTCAGGATATTGGTGAAAGGATGATAAAATCTGTGTCACCTTCACAGTTATAATTTTTCTTTTTCTTTCTTTTTTTTAGTCGGGGTCTTACTCTGTCACTCCGACTGGAGTTCAATGGCGTGATCACAGCTCACTGCAGCCTCTAACTCCTGAGCTTAGGTGACCCTCCTGCCTCAGCCTCCCAAGTAGCTGAGACTACAGGTGTGCAACACCACACCCAGATAATTTCTTTTTCCTTTTTTTTTGTAGTGATGAGGTCTTGCTATATTGCCTGGGCTAGTCTCAAACTCCTGGCCTCAAGCAGTCCTCCCACTTTGGCCTCCCAAAGTGTTGGAATTACAGGTGTGAGCCACCATGCCCAGCCCATAGGTATAATTTTTGATGAAAGTGTCTCTTGTCATGCAATGGCTATTTTTCTCTGTTAACAATAATACATGTCCACTGTAAATCAAATTAATCAAATGATGCACCGGTATAAAGTAAAAAAAAATTATGATCTGCAATACAACAAACCCAGAGATAATCATCACTGTTGACGTCCCTACAAACTTTTTTTTTTTTTGAGTTGGAGTCTCATTCCGTCTCCCAGGCTGGAGTGCAGTGGCATGCTCACGGCCACCCCAGCGTCGACCTGCTAGGCTCTGGCGATCCTTCTGCCTCAGCCGTCCAGGTAACTGGAACTACAAGCGCACACTACCATGCCTGGCCAGTTTTGTATTTATCAGAGACGAGGGCTTGCCAAGTTGCCCAGGCTGTTCTCAAACTTGTGGGCTCAGGCAATCCACTCGCCTCGACCTCCCAAAGTGGATTACAGGCTGAGCCACCGAGCCCGGCCTCAAAAGTGTTTTAACACACTCGCACTCATTTTTATTTTCTTTTTCTTTTTTTAAAAAAACTAGTCTTTTACTTAACAATTAACAATTGTTAATTAACACTTAATTTGCAGTGCATCTGGGACTTCTTCCCAATCAATAAATGTAGATCTACGCCTTCATTTTTCGTGGACCTAATATCCCACTGTATCCTTGCACCACAATTGCTGAGTCAAATCCCCTTTGCTTGGCTACCAGGCCTTCTCGCTGCTGGGAACATGGCTGGCTCTCTCTACCTATCTGTTGTGAGTTCTCAGTTGGACCCTACCTCTCCTTAGCCTTGTGCCCCTCTGGACTGCGAGTCCTCCCTTCTCCGGTCCTGTCTCTTCCAGTGGCCACCAGTTCCCAGGAGCACAGCCTGCATTCCAACTGGATCCTGCGGGCGCCGCGTAGACACTCAGAGGACGTCGCCACCCGCGCCGCACACACCATAGATGGCCAATTTCGAAGGAGCACGGAGCGCCGGGCCATCGGCACTCAGAGGCGGCTGGAGAGGCACCCCATCTATTTGCCCAAGGCTGTGGAGGGGGCGTTCAACACCTTGAAATTTAAGCCCAAAGCCTGCAAGAAGGAGTAAGTGCTTGGACTGAGCAGCGTACCCAAGATGTCCTCGGGTCCTCCAGATGCTTGGGGTGGCTCTTAAGGTGCCTTGACCCCCATCCTACCTGCCAAAGATCATTGGTTTTTTTTTTTTTTTTTCCTGAAGAGGAGGTTTTTGTTTAAACAAACTCTTTAGTTGGTGGCAGTCTACACTCTACCCTAGCTCACTACTGTCACCTGCTCCTAACTAGCTTCGGCTCTAGGTGAACCTCCCTTTTTCCTGGCCCATGTAGCCCTTTTTCGTTCTCTGTGCCACCCCCTCCATTATGGCCCCAGGTGCCACCGACACTTTGTGTGCTCCAGATTTTAGTGAGGGTTTGAGTTTGAACAGAGCTAGCACCAAACGGAACCGACAGCAAGTGAAGGAAGTGCTCCCGCCTAGAAGGCACTGGTTCTGAGTTGTAGAATTCCTTGCTGGCTGGGCTCCTCTTGCCACGGTCTCTTGTTGCCTCCCTCCCTCCGGATCCTTCTCTCCCAAGACTAGTTATCATCACTGACCCCCAAATTCCTGTTACCTACACACTTACAGCAGGAAGTTCTCTGTCAGTTTGGCCCACCCAGGCCATGCTGCCGGACCTCACCTGTCACAACAGAAGGGCCTGTCGGCTGTTTCCCTTTGCTTCTGCAAAAGCCACTCAACCCTCTTGAATTCAGGGGCTTTCTAGATGGCATTTTCCTCCCATAATAATAGGTTATGGGCTGGACATATCACCTCATCACCTATCTATCTCCTTCAAGGCCAGGCTGAGGTCCAGCTGAGGCCGACACACAGTTCCCGTGAGGACACTGTTTGGTCCTCCCCAAGGTTCAGGACTAGGGGAACAACCTGGGGAATGGTGGTCATCTGAGTGTTCCTGTCCTCTGTGCCCTGGAACTTACACCTTCTGCCTCATTCCTCCCTTCCAGCCTGGGGAGCTCCAGACAGATCCTCTTCAACTTCTCAGGAGAAGACATGGAATGGGATGCAGAACTCTTTGCGCTGGAACCTCTGGTGCCTCCGGGGGAGGACTACTACGAGACCGAGAACCCCAAAGGGCAGTGGCTGCTTCGGGAAAAACTCTGGGAGCGGACAGTGCCCTGACTCCATCCGGCTTCCTTAACTTGTCTCAGACTGGGTCCCCGAGAAGGTGTCTGCTATTAGCGCAGCACGAGGTGTTTGGTGGCGTTAAATATGCAAATTGTAGCACAATCAGACCCCTCGACACACTGCCTGCTGGTATCCTGCTAGTGCCAAACAGACCTGTGGTTTCTCAGAGGACAGACCTCGGGACACTTGGACCCTGGGTTTCCCTGCATGGGCAGGTTAGCAGGGATTTGCAGCCTGTCTGGTCTCCAAGAGCAGTGGATGGAAGGTCTTGAGAGGGTGTCTGGGCTCAACTCCTCTGGCCCACCTGGCCTGGTCCTTGTTCTCCAGGTGTCTGTCCAAGTGTCTGCTAGCATTGTGCTCAGGACAGGGAACAACACCTCGCCCCCCACCCTGTGGGTTTCTGGGCCAAAGTTTTCAAATAGGTGGTAGCACCTCTTTCCATGAGCTCAGAGACGTTCTGGTTCTGTATCGAGGTGCCTTCTTTTGGGCAGAGTGCAGCTGAGAAAGTAGCTCCTTGTGCTCTCTTTTCTAAAAACTTCTGAATTAGGCTGAAGATAAGGCCAATGTCCTGGCAGTAGGGTGAGGGAAGGGGTATGTCAGGGACCTCCCACTTTTCACAGGGAACTGACTAGAGAAGGAGAGAGATGAGGGATTTTTTTCCCTACGATTCTCACCCAGAATTTTTTTTTTCAGTCAAGGTCTCACTCTGTCGCCCAACTGGAGTACAGTAGCTTGATCACGGCTCACTGTATTCTTAATCTTCTGGACTCAAGAAATCCTTTTGCCTCAGCCTCCTGAGTACCTGAGACTTGGCACACACCACCATGCCTGGCTAAATTTTTTTATTTTCTTGTAGAGAAGGGGTCTTGCTGTGTTGCCCGGGCTGGTCTCAAACTCTTGGGCTCCAGTAATCCTCCTGCCTCGGCCTCCCAAAGTGAGCCACTGTGCCTGGTGAAAGTTTTCGTAGTATCCTTGGAACCAGTTTGTGACAGGCCATGCCTCCCCCTTCCCCCAGTTAAGAGGAAAATCAGAATCATTAAGTTTCATTTGGCCCAGAAAGAATTTCTCAATTTCAGGAACTGTCTGAATCAGAATTACATTTCAAATATGTTCTTTGAATTTCGAACACATTTTTGCATTTTTGCAGAGTTGTGCCCATTCAAGCTTGAAAACCACTGGTTTGGAAAATACACTGAACTTTGTCTATTCTCATTTATTATTTTTATTTATTTTTTGGCATTTTCTTGTAAATCAGTCTGTGCTTGCTTACAAATATATGACGGCCTTTGGGCATAGAGGAGGAAGACACTTGGAAAAACCAATCATCTGAACTCAGCCAAGGATGTCCTAGGCCAGGGTCACTCTGAGAACTGAATGAAGGCTTCCCTTCTGCCAGGCCTGTGGGATGATATTCTTTCTTTTTCTTTTTTTCCCCTTGAGTCAGAGTCTTATTCTGTCACCCAGGCTGGAGTGCAGTGGCATGATCCCAACTCACTACAGCCTTCACCTCCTGGACCCAGGCAATCGTTTTGCCTCAGCCTTCTGAGTAGCTGGGACTACAGGCATGCACCACCATGCCCAGCTGGTTTTTAAATTTTTTGTAGAGATGAGGTCTTGCTATGTTGCCCAGGCTGGTCTTGAACTCCTGGGCTCAAGTAATCCTGTCGCCTCAGCTTCCCAAAGTGCTGGAATTACAGGTGTGAGCCATCATGCCTGACCTGATATTCTTATTGTTCTGTTGTTTAGAAAGAAACTTTTGTTTATATGAACCTGATTATTTGAATCTAATTATTTTGAGAAAGAGAGAGAGAGAGAGAGAGAGAGAGAAAGGACAACTAGTAATTGTGTGGCATTCTTAGAAATTTTATATCAACACATTTTCAGAAGGACAACATACTGGAAATGTTTTAATACTTCTCTATTATGTTTTGAGTGCCAATGTCAATGTTTGGGGGTTTTGTTCATTTTGTTGCTTGTACTAACCCAACTATAGCCAGAAGCGTCACCAAAAAATAAATGTTTGGGAGATTTGTCTTAGAAACTGCATTAAAGCACTGCAACTTCTCACCATGGATCTTCTCCCGCAATGTGGCCTTGTTTTGTGCCTCATGTATAAAAGTTCACTGCTGGGGATAAGCTCAGGACAAAGGTCTCTTTGCCTCTTATCAAACTTCAGTGTCTCATCGATCCACCCTGTCAGTACGTGGTGAAGACACCGTGTACTTGTTGCTTTTACAGATGAGAAAAAAATAAACAGGACTGAAGATGTTTGGAATCCTGATTTTTTAAAAAAGTATTTGTCGCTTAGGGGACATGAAACTGTGCCTTTCTATTTTGTTTCGTTTGGTATGTTTTTGTTGAATGAGAGACTATACACAGACCGCCTGAAAAATCCCAGAGTTTGGAAGCACAAGCCTGGCTTGTCTTTGGGGATGATTTTTGGGTGTTTGAAGTCAGTGATAGACCCCAGGATCTGGGCTCTGCCTGGGGAATCTTGGGATGGTAACTGCTGGAGTATGAGATATATCAAATCTGAAAAGTCAATTCAGAAGCCCCTGCTGAGTTGACGGGTTTTTTTCTCTTGATTTGACCATTATTCTATGAACTCGTTCTATGGAGCCGTTGGGACTGTGTTGGCGGTGCTAGCTTTTCAGAACGCTCAGGGTTTTTTTTTCATTTTTGTTTTTTGTTTGAGTTTGGTCTTACTCTGTGGCCTAGGCTGGAGTGCAGTGGCACCATCACAGCTCACTGCAGCCTCAACCTCCTGGCCTCAAGCAGTCCTCCTACTTCAGCCTCCTGAGTAACTATAACTATAAGCATGTGCCACCACGCACATCTAATTTTTGAATTTTTTTGCAGTGACAATGCCTCGCTATGTTGCCCAGGCTGGTATCGAACTCCTGGGCTAAAGTAATCCTCCCCCCTTGGCCTCTCAGAGAGCTGGAGTGACATGTGTGAGCCACTGCCCCAGCCGGGACCCTCAGTTTTGATGCAGAGAAATCTACCTATCCCTAGACAGTGTGTCAGAAAAAGAGGATGTCAGCCTCAGGTGTCTGGCTTGTACTTTAGCTTCTGGTTTCTCATGCCCACCACAAAAATGTCTTCTCTTCACGGTGGAAGCTACATGGACTGCTGGTTTGGCTGAATGGTGTATACTCGGTCCTTTGCCATGCAGCTGAGAATGCGGCTGGCAGACAGAGCCTTTGGAGTCCCTCTCAGACAGAGTTGGAGCCTGATTCCATCAGGAGACTTTGTTCCCCTTGTCACTGATTGCCTTTGCATAGTGGGTTAGTTTCCTGTTGCTGTAACACTATGTCACCACACATTTAAAAGTTTAAAACAATGCAACTTTATTCTCTCTCTCTCTCTCTTTTTAGATGTTGACTGGTCTCACTCTGTCACCCAGGCTGGAGGGCAGTGGCATAATCATGGCTCCCTGCAGCTTTAACCTCCTGGGCTCAAGCCAGCCTCCCGCCTCAGCCTCCTGAGTAGCTGGAACTACAGTCATGCACCACCATGCCCGGCTAATTCTTTGATATTTTTGTAGAGATGGCATCCCTCTATGTTGCTTAGGCTAGTCTCCAATTTCTGGGCTCAAGCAATCCTCCCACCTCGCCCTCCCATGCTGGGATTATAGGTGTGAGTCATTGTGCCCAGCCCAGCAAATTTATTCTCTTACAGCCTGGAAGTCAGAAGACCCAAAATCTATTTCACTAGGTTAAGTCAAAGTTTCAGCAAGGCTGTCTTCCTTCTAGAGGCTCCCATTTCCTGGCCTTTCCTAACTTCCAGAGCTTCCTGCTTTCCTTGGCAGTGACCTTGTTCTTGTGTCCCCCCAACCTCTTGTGCCCATCGGATCTCCTGCCCCCCTTTTATAAGGACCCTCATGATGACTTCGGTCTCACCTGGGTAATCCAAGACAACCCCCCCTATCACCAGATCCTTAATCTAATCAAATCTACTAAATCCCTTTTACCATACAAGGTGACATTCACAGGCTTGGGGGATTAGAATGGAAACATCTTTGGGAGACCATTATGTAGCCAACTACACAGCATCACAAGATATTCTAGTACTTACAAACCCAGTCCAGTTCCCCATTAGGCTTGATTCTAACAGCCCAGTGTTTGTGGCTGTGACCTAGCTGTCTTTTCCACAATCTTTGGTTCTAACTACCACCCAATAATTTTGTTAAGGTGAAATTCTGTCTTTTCTGACAGACTCCAATCTCAGAAAATCTTTTCAATTATACGAAATTTCCAAGTGGGAAACACGACGCTTCAGCCTTGTGACAATCCTTTGTTGCCATGCCTCCTAACACAGGGTCCTCAGATCACCTGGTTTACTTGTAAATTTGCCTTCATGAAATGGAAGTATAGGTTAGGACGGATATGAAGGTTGTTGACTTTGGTCTGAAATGAGCCCTTATCGGGAGTGCCACAGGGTTGTCAGACTTGTCAACTCCCGTCTTGCCTGGCTGCTGTATGTCACGTGTAAAGGAATATGTGTATTCATTTTGCAGTCCCAGGCCTGTCGCAGCTGGAGAAGACCATGACCTCGTTTTACACCTAAGGGGAACTGCCACTCGGGGAAGACAAATGCCTTTTTCATGATTAATCGAAACCTCAGGTACCAGTCCTAGGGTGAGGACTCAGACCTGGGTCCAGTCCTCTGAGCCAGGCTTCTCTACCCGGTCAGGATTTGTGGGTCTTCAAAGCCACACACCTTGGCCTCCCTGCCTCCCCTTCTGGAGGGAATGACTTATGCAGCAGCCTGTTGGTATGTGGTGCTTTGGCCACACGGTGGTGCTTCACGCCCAGCAATCCTGCGGGTCCCTTTGATGCGTCACTGAAGATTTGAAAATCAGACCGAAAGGAAAAGGGCCCTGGCCTCTGGTCATCTTAGAATACACAGCCTTGTCAGTGAGCACGGGGAGGTGAGTGACGGTGGAGTCAGTTGGGCTCGTTAGCTGGTTGCTACACTGTAGGAAAAGCCTAGTTCTTGCCGATTTCATCAGTCCTAAGGGAAGGCTGTAGGTTGAAACCAAAGGATCCAGAATTCCACATTCAGAGACCATTTTCAGGAGTTTTTCATGACACGGCAGCTATCCATGTGTACAAGTCAGAACATTGTCTTCCAGTGTGGTAGGGGAAAGAAAATGGGCCCCCATAAGTCAGAGTTTTGACTTTCCTGGAAAAACAGATTTTTCTGAAGATATTACCTGACTCCCAAAACACACTTCTCCCAGACAAAAGAGAAGGGTTAACACCAGCTAGTTTTATTCTCCTCTTGAAGGTGGTATAGAAATGGACCTGCGTGTGAAAACCAGCCCTGACGCTGACTAGTTTTGGGAAGCTGCTTCGCTTCTCTGTACTTTGATGTTCTCATCATTCAGGGGGTTAATGTCAAAAGGACCTACTTTAAAATTCATGTGTGAGGATGAATTAAAATTAGGCAGAATCAAATTAAATTGCCAATATTTCATAGTCTTTGACCTTGATTTCACGTGATTCATCCTAAAATGTGGACCGTGCTTGGTGCCAAGCATCGTGTGAGACTTGGGGAAAGAGAGCGATTATTTTCACCCCGCATGACAGGAGTACAACAAGCACTTACTGTGACCATGTAGGGAAATAGACTGCCCTGTCTCTTGGACATTTGTTCCTGAATATTCTTACTGATGGGTGGCCCTGTTGATCCTGCACACCAAGGGTCTGAATATGAACATATGCCACAAGAAATCTGGCTGCTTATCACAGCCTTACCTTTAGCCGCTTCAAGCCATCTTTCAATGAGATGTTGGTTCACCAAGGGAGAAAACTCAAGGCCAACCCAGGACCCCCTGCTGCACGAGGAAAGCTGAGGTCTCTTTTACACATTTCCTCCAGGGTCCCTGGATGATAGAGCCCTCCCTCCCCAGAGTTTGCCTCCCACAGACAGTCTAGGCCTGAAACTGACATGGAAATCGATCCCTCTCTGTCTTTCTGAGGCACCCACATCAAAGTTTATCTGTTCCAGGCCGGGTGCGTTCACGCTTATCATCCCAGTACTTTGAGAGGCCAAGGTGAGATGATTGCTTGAGCCCAGGAATTTGGGACCAGCCTGGGCAACGTAGTGAGACTTCCTCTTAAAAAATTAGCTGGGTATGGTGGTGCCCAGTTACTTGGGAGGCTGAGGCAGGAGGATCGCCTGAGCACAAGAGGTTGAGGCTGTGACAAGACATGATTGTGCCACTGCACAGTCTGGGTGACAGAGTGAGACCTCAACTCAAAAAGAAAATAGAAAAGTTTATTCTGTGTTCCCGTCTTTCTTAGGTGAATATTAGGTAAACTAATAAGACAGAGGGATAATATTTTTATTTTGACAGAAGTTTTCCAAACTGTAGCCAAAAGGAATGAGAATTTCAGGCACCCACGGGCCCATGGGAGAGAGGGATATGGTTGGATTTTTTGTTTTTTGTGTTTTTTTTTTAATCACAAGGGCTTCTAGGAACCCAGCAATTCAGCCACATCCCACCTTGTGTCCGAGGCCACCATCCTCTGCTGGTTTAGTCCCTGGAGGAAAGCCAGAGGCAGCTCGGAATCCAAGAAGTCCAAAGTAGCCTGGGAACAACAAATCAACTGCAGAGGGGCTCCCTACCAAGAATAAGGCTGCTGCATTCCCAGAAATGCAAAACAAACCAACGAAAACCAGATTGTGGTTATGTGTTTTCCCCAGATTCTCTTACCTTGCAATCTCAAGTCTTTTCTGAACAATAGACATTTACTCTAGTGACCTCCCAAAGGCAAGCCCTTCCCCCGTGTCCTATGCAAAATAGGTTTGTGTTTCTCGTTGTACAGCCTGCATAGACATGAGAGAGGAGACCCGGTTTGCTGGGGCTCATTACATGTCATAGACACGCATCAAGTGAGGCTGTGTTTATGTACATACGAGGGGGCCCCCAAGCCCCAGGAATTATCTTTTGGAGGCTTCCCCTGCTAGGTGTGTGTTCTTAGGAACCCATCAGCATCAGTGGACCAGCTAGCATTGTTGTGAGAGACTGCGTCCGCCTTCAGTGAATTTTGTTTTTGGAGATTCTCTCAATGTGTTTGTCCATTTTGTGACGGATGATTTACGAGTGCAACTGCCCACACTGTGCTATGTGTTCAGCAGTTTTTCACCCAAAACAGCATGACTCCCATGCCCTACCCTCTCTATTCACCCGATCTCGCTACAAGTGACTTTTTAAAAATTTTCCTGGATGAAAAAAATCCCTCAAAGGGAAATGTCTTGCCGATGTGGGAGAAGTGAAACAAATAATGGCCGAAGCACTAAAAGGCATCCAAATTGGCAAACTGACAAGTTCAAAAACTGTCTTGAGCAGTGGAAAAAGTGTATTGATAGGTGTATTGCATCAAATGGAGAGTACTTTGAAGGTGACTGAAGCTTAAACATGTAAGAATTTCTTACCCAATTTCTTATGAGTAAATTCATTTTGGGGGGGTCCTCCTTCATATATCTAATTTGGATCATGATGTCTGAAATCTTCAATGCACCAAACATTGAGTTAAAAGTTAAGAAGCCAGCTGGGCAGAATGACTCATAACTGTAATCCCATCACTTTGGGAGGCCAAGGCAGAAGGATTGCCTGAACCCAGGGGTTTGAGACCAGCCTGGGCAACATGAACATATTGTATGACTCTATTCATGTGAAGTTCAAGAGCAGGGAAAACTCATCTACGATGATAGTAATCGGAGCAGTGGCAGGTGGGAGTGGAGAGGCTGATTGAGAAGGCGCTCCAGGAAACCTTCTGTGATGATGTTCTACATCTTTATTAGGGTATGAGTTACACGGGGTTATACATCTGCCAAAGGTCATGAAACTACTCACTTAAGATTCAAAAAGTAGCCATGAAAATGTCCCTCAAAACACGATCACAGAATAGGTACGGTGGTCCATTGTGTCATGGAAGAGAGAAGGAGAATTTCCAGATAGTGAAAGTTCCTCCCTGACTATGTGATTGAAAAACATACAAAATGTTGGCCAATTTTCCAGGCAGTTTCACAATCTCAGGACCTTTTTCTTGGTACACACACTGTCTATGTCTTTTCGAATGTTTACAGAGTATTTACAAAAAGTAGTCCGTCGGGTGGCAATTGTAATTAGGGAAACTGGCAGCGAAAATTAACACATACCATAAAAGAGGGATAATTACTCCACTGTCATATACAATATTATTATCAAATGATGTTCACCCAGGGATCCAATTGGTTCGTACACGCTCGACCTCGCTGTTCTAGGAAAGATCCCCCCTTGTTTTTCTGAGCGTGAAGCTGCCACGTTCCACGGGTGATATGCCATATGGTACTTAACATCAGAATCAAAACGAGCTGTGCTTTTTGTGTGTGATGCTGAAATTTATTAGAAAATCAGAAAGCCTAATTTCTACCAAGTTCCTGAGAACTGCCATCTGCCGCATGAAAAAGAAAATAGAGATTTTTTTTTAAACTATGTTCTTATTGTGAGATGTGAGGGTGCTGGTGTGTTTGAAAAAGCAGGGTTGAGGCGGGGGGAGGGACACGTAAGGGAGAGCCAGAGCAAGCCTACTTGGCAGGGCAGAAAGAGTGTCAGCTGAATGGGGGCAAAGGCTTGGGAAGCATAATTATGGAAATCATCTATTCTGGAGCCTTTTTTTCCCCTCCCCTGACCACATGTCCCTTCCATGGAGGAGCAGCCCACAGTCTGGCTATTGAGAATAAGTGAAGTCCCCACTGTAGAAAGAGGGAAGCTTGGTCTCTCCAAGTGCTAAGTCCCTCCATGGAGGAGGTGGCATGGGCTAGGCCAGGAGGGAGAGCTGGAAAGGCTGAATGCAGAAAGGTGAGGGTAGGAAATCCTAAGGGGTATTGTAGAAAGAGGGGCAGACAGGAGGGAAGAGGGACCCAAATAGGGGAGAGTGGCCGGGTGCGGTGGCTCACGCTTGTAATCCCAGCACTTTGGAAGGCTGAGGCAGGAGGATCGCTTGAGCCCAGGAGTTTGGCCAACCTGGGCAACGTAGCAAAAGCTTGTCTTGATTTTTTAAAAAATTTTTAAAAAACAGCCAGCAATGGTGGTGCACACTATAGTCCCAGCGACTCGGGTGAGGCAGATGTGGAAGATCGTCTGAGCCTAGGAGGTTGAGGCTGTGGTAAACAGTGATTGTGCCGCTGGCTGGGCAATGGAGTGAGAGCCTGACTTGGAAAAGGGGGGTGGGGGGAATAGTGTGCCCACCGAGCAGGAAAAAATCTTTCAGCAAACCAGGGATACCAAGATAAAGAAGTCAAAGTGAGCCGGGCTCAGTGGCTCAGCCTGTAATCCCTCACTTGGGGAGGCTGAGGTGAGTGGATTGCCTGAGCCCGCGGGTTCGAGACCCCCCTGGGCAGCGAGACCTCATCTCTACAATAAATTAAAAAATCAGCTGGGCATGGTAGCTCGTGCCTGTAATTTGGGCTACTCGGACGGCTGAGGCGGGAGGATCGCCGGAGCCCAGCAGGCGAGGCTGCGGTGGCCGGGAGCTGCCACTGCACTCCAGTCTGGGTGACAGAGTGAGACTCCAACTCAAAAAAAAAAAAAAAAAAAAGAAGTCAAAGTGCTTTCAGAAGGCCGCCCATGTCTGGACATACATTTCAGCAGATGGCCTCAGTCTGGCACGGTTAGGGTCCCGAAGTACTGTCTTAACCATGAGTCACATCCCTCTAGCACCCTTTAGCTCCACGCTGCAACCTGGAGGGCGTACCCCACCCCTTGATTTCACAGAACTTATTTTTACACCAAAGCCGGTGTGTATATTGGAAAGGCTGTAGGCAGCATTTGCTGGAGCGGGTTAGTGGCTGGGTTTCTCACCTCTGACCACAAGTCAATGCTCAGGAAACACACCTGTGGCAGACAGCCTACCGGAGCCTGAACGGGAACAGTGATGTTGATGGAGGACAAAGTTTTCAGGCACCGGGGACTCGCACGTGATGACATTATAGGGCCAAGTGTTGGTCAGGCAGGGCATGCTTGGATGGCATCCAAAGTTTAATTAAAGAGAGACTAGGATGGGTACAGTGGCTCACGCCTGTAATCCCTGTCCTTGGCAGGTCGAGGCAGGAGGACTGTTTGAGCTCAGGAGTGCAAGACCAGCCTGAGCAACATAGCAAGATCTTATCTCTACCAAAAAAAAAAAAAAAAAAACTGGGTGTGGTGGCCCAGCTACATGGGAGGCTGAGGTAGGAGGATCACTTGAGTCCAGGTGTTTGAGGCTGCAGTGACTTGTGATCATGTCACAGCACTCCAGCCTGGGCAACAGAGTGAGACCCTGACTATCAACAAACAAACAAGCAAGCAAATAAATAGAGAGACTTAAGAGAAACCTCCCAATAGGCAGTCTCGTCTACCCAGCAGAATTCCTGCAGGACCTTAGGGGCATACCTGAGGCGAAGATCAGAGTTCTGGGCACTCCTGGGGGCCAAAGTTCTACGCTTTTGCAGCCTGGGAGCAAAGCCAATGCCTTCTTCAGTGCCTGCATTTCCCAGGTGCTCATGATGGTGACATCACGCAGGTAGTGGACCAACAACTGGCTGTCGAATGAAAGGATGAGTGAGTTTGCCAAAGCCTGAGAAGTTTTAGAAGCCCCAGCCTCCGATTTCAGCCGATCTAGGAGATAATCAGACGCCAACCTCTCTGCGGAGGAATTGAGTGGGACAGGGACAAAACTGGTTTCTGAACTTGCAGCTGGATTAAGTGGGAAGACAGACAAGCCCTAAGGCCCAGCAGGACCAGATGTGCTCCTTTCCCCCAGGCGGGTAGCAGCCTGGCTAGGGCCCCACCTCCCCGGTGCTCTGCAGGTCTCTGCTGCACCAGGCTCAGGGCTGCCAGCTGGCAGAATGGCGATGTTGTGTAGGCATCTTGGGGAGATGCTGGGGGCTTGAGCTCCCCAGAACTCAGCATCGGGCGCCAGGCAGCAGGTTCTACTTACTCCCCGTGGGGACTGCCTTACTTTTTACTCCCTTGGGGGACAAAGGACCTGGCAGTTTGCTCCTTGCATGGAGGCCAGTGATGAATTCCTAATTTCCTCGTGGACCGCACAGACTTCTACAAGACGGTGGAGACACTGCAGAGTCTCTGGAACGACTTGGAGCTGGCAGGAGGGTTGGGCGCCTGGTGCCGCACCAGGATTACTGGGGCCAGAGAAGTAGCAGCTAGCTGCGAGAGCATGGTGAGCAACCCTGGGCTCCCTTCCACCCTAACTTCCCCTGAGTTCCCATTGCTGAACACCTGTTGCTGCAAATGCACATTATGGGAGAAGCGTGAGCTATGTTTCCTGAGCACTTACTATATGCCAAGTGCCTCACACCTTTATCTCATGTAATCAATCCTTACTACAACCCATTCTCCAGATGAAACAACTAAAGACAAGTGCTATCTGGCCAGGGTCAAGCGGCAAGTAAGACTTAGAATCCTCTGGTCCATAGTCAGACTTGTTATGCATTGTGCCATACTGTCCTGTGATGCAAGTAAAGCTTTGAGGTTGGCAATCAGCCCTCATGGTTTGACTCCAGAAATGGTTTTGTTTTGTTTTTTTTTTTGAGTCAGAGTCTCACTGTTTCTCCCAGGCTGGAGTACAGTGGCATGCTCATGGCCACCGCATCCTGGACCTGCTAGGCTCAGGTGATCCTTCTGCCTCAGCCTTCCAAGTAGCTGGAACTACAGATATGTGCCACCATGCCTGGCTAGTTTTTTGATTTATTGTAGAGACAAGGCCTTGCCATGTTGCCCAGGCTGGTCTTGAACCCATGGACTCAGACATTCCTCTTGCCTCCACCTCCCAAAGTGCCGAGATTACAGGCATGAACTCCATAATCCCAACAACAGTCTTCCAATAGAATCAGCACTATTATTTCCATGTTAGCTCACGAGTGGACTGGGCTCAGAGATGTTAGGCAATTTACCCAAAGTTGCACAGCTGTAAGGCACAGAGTCAGAAACCAGTCTGGCTCCAGAGCCCAAGCCCTCTCCTGTGAGCAGCACCCCCTCTCTGGGCTCATCCTGGCTGCACTGCATTTTGAAACCCCATCCCCTAGCCAACGGATGGCAGGCACAGAAAGTAGGTTTGGCTGTGAGGTGTGTAAAGCCATCTTTACGGCAGAAAGAGTGAGCTAAGCCTTAATGTTTTCAGATGTTTTAATTGGTCCTTTTGAATGCTGACCTTTCTCAAGGGTACTACAGCTATGACCCAGCTAGTCCCTGAAAGTTTTGGGGGCCACCAGCCAATGAGAGCTCCTGCCTGCCTGTTGATCTGACTGCTTTAACAGTGCTAGTTCCAGAGTGAAAGAGAACCTTGGTGCTGGCGTGTCTGTTTCAAACAGGCCCTCAAATGTACAAGAAGTGTATCTGCTGCTCCTGTCTCCTAGGCGTGAGCAGCAAACAGCAAATCCCCCCCATACACTGGACACATTATGTGGGGCCAGCCTGGCAGTTGCTCCTTTTGCTCTCTTGACATGAAAGTCCGCAAGAGAAGCACATGTTTATAATCAGTATAGGATGAGGGGGCTTCTCTCTGACCTATAAACTCAAGGCCCCCAAATGATTAACTCTGACACTGGCTTGGGGATCTGCTTTGAGATCTGCTGTCTCCAAAGACAAGTAGGGGACCACATGTCTCACTGATCCTAAATTCATCAAACCGAGATACGTTAACCCAGGTAGTTATAAACCAGAAGCAGATGGTGTGGCTGGAACCCAGTAGCTGACTGTGGATTCCCTGTGCCTCTCAGTTTCCTTTGTTATCCACTAGGACGGTATCACCAGTACTTGGGCTACGACAGCGGACATGATGATTTCATTGGATCCAGCACTCTTTTGCAGAGAATTCTAGGCTAAAACAATTGCTATCTTTGCTAACATTGGATTGATTTGAAATGCTTGGGGGTATTTAAAGATTTTCATGAGTTCAACTTGCTGAATTGAAGCTCCTTGCGAATACTGATGTTTCTCAGGAGGGCTGCAGTTATGATCCAAGTAGCCCCTGAAAGATTTGGAGGCCAACCAGAGGCAGAGTAGTAGGTAGGAGTAGGCAGTATGTGCTAGAAGGAAATGTAAGACAGTTCTAGAGAGGGCTCTGATTGCTGGAGAGGGTACGGTGCATGCCGGGGATGGGAGAACCAGAAGAAGACAGAGCTAGGGGTGAGGTTGACACTGTGGTGGGACCTGGACAGAAAGCCAAGCAGGACCAACATCCCCGTTTCCAGAAAGGAACTGCCAGTGTTTAGGCCTTTCTCCTCCCTGTTGGCACCGGGCGCTTTCTCATTAAAAACCCCCATGTATGAAAACACACACTCATAAAATAAACCTGCAACCTGACATTTGTGGGACAAAAGATACCTTTTGAAAATGGAGCTCACTTGGTGCTCTCAAATATAGTTCAATCCGCGCCCTTAGGTTGGAGCCCCCAAGTTGTGGAAGGCTGAGGCTGTGCAGTGCCTGGGCCCCTCACAAGCAGAGGTGTTCATGGGCCTCCCTTTTTTCCTGATGGAGGCAGGAAGAAAGAGCACAGATGAATGCACAAAGTCATTCTTTCTGGCAATTTGATGCTCTTTCTTTTTTTTAGTCTTTTCTTCTTTTTTTCTTTCTTTTCTTTTCTTTCTTTCGAGACAGGGTCTTGCTCTGTCACTCAGGCTGGAGTGCAGTGGCATGATCACAGATTACTACGGACTCAAACTCCTGGCCTCAGGTGATCCTCCTGCCTCAGCCTCAAGTAGTTGGGACTACAGGTGCATGCCACCATGCCTGGCTAATTTTTAAAAATTTTTTTGGTAGAGACGAGGTCTCCCTATGCCTGGGCTGGTCTCACATTCCTGGCCTCAAGTGATCCTCCTGCCTCAGCCTCCCAAAGTGGTGGGACTACAGGTGTGAGCCTCCAAGCTTGGCCTTCTGTCTCTCTTTATTGTGGGTTCTCCCTCTATTTTCCTGCACTCATTGTCTCCTACACACGCACGCTCAGGTCTGCATTCATTTTTATAAAGAAAAGAAATGAGTCCTTCACTGCCTTTGTGGAACTGACATGAAGTGAGTGCCCTTCTTCTCCCCCACATCTAAAGACCCTCAATGCCACTGGCATATTTTTGAATTTTTGGTTCTAATCAGACCAGTTCCTTATTTTGGAAAGGATTACAATGCACAGTAATCACTTTATTTAACCTCCTCTAATCACAATCTGATTTCCGTTCATATCTTTTCTCTGTGGAAATAACCCAAGTGCGGGGCTTCAGGGTCTTCCCAAAGTCAGGTACAGCTATTAAATGAGCAAAAGGTGTAATTAGTTTCTCCAAGAGAATGCCATTGTGCATTTTCTTTTCTTTTTCTTTTTAGTTGGAGTCTCACTCTATCACCCAGAGTTGATTGCAGTGACACGCGCATGACTACTGTAGCCTCCACCTGCTGGACTCAGACAATCCTTCTGTCTCAACCTTCCATGTAGCTGGAAGTACAAGTGTGTGTCACCATACCCAGCTAATTTTTTGATTTATTGTAGAGAGGAGGTCTTGCCAAGTTGCTCAAACTAGTCTTGAACCTCTAGGCTCAAGCAATCCTCTCACCTCCGCCTCCCAGAGTGCTGGGATTACAGTTGTGAGCCACTGCACCTAGCCTGCATTTCCTAAAAGACACCATGAAGAAGAGGGCTGTGACTGGGGATTTCATGCTTCGCTATACATGCTTTTCTTCTGGTTTTGTGTTCCAGTATGGATTTATCAACTCCTGTCTGCAATCGCTTGTGATAGAGAAATTTGGTGAAGAGACATGGGAAACATTGAAGTGAGTATATGAAAAAAAGCTGAAGCATCCCTGGGACAGCTGGTAAGCCTCCAGTTTCATGAAGGCTACAGTTTTTTACCAACCTTTTGATTAAGCCACTTCATTGAATGGACCCTTTATAATATATAGACACCCTCCTCAAAGAGATTCTGTTACTAGGGAAATCAAGTCAGGTACCTTGAACATGCCCACTAGATGCAGAAAAAACCTGGTAAGCCGTATCTGTCATCAAGGAAGGTGGCAGTCATAATTCCTAAAATCTGTCTTAAGAGAGGGACCCCGTGTAAATAATGCCAACATTATTCTAACTTTTATCTCATGAACACATTCTCACCTTCTCTTTTTAATCACTGAAGAGAAAGCAATTGCATTATTTTCATTGCACATCAATAGCGTACCCAAGCTGAGGTGGGGGGGGTGGGAGATACCTTTTAAGTTTGGCCAGGATCACTCCTTAGGTGTTTTAGTCAACTCCCTCTTAATGTTGTCATTTGCACCTCCATGTAGTCTCCCGTCTGATTCACATCATCTTGTGCTGTCTGTCTGCTTTCCTGGACGCTCCCAGTCTTCAAATGATAGAGGTTGAAGCTGAACTGGTCTCAGAAATCACCTGGTCCTACAAAGAAAGAGGGAATACAAAAATATGGAAAGGCCAGGCATGGTGGCTTATGCATGTAATCTCAGCGCTTGGGAGGCTGAGGCAGGAGGATTGCTTAAGCCCAGGAATTCAAGATCAACTCAGGCAACATAGCAAGACCTCATTTCTACAAAAAATAAAAAAAATTAGCCAGGTGTGGTGGCACATGCCTGTAGTCCCAGCTACTTGGGAGGTTGAAGTGGAAGGATCACCTGAGCCCAGGAAGTTGCGGCTGCAGTGAGCCATGACAGTGCCATTGCACTCTAGCCTAGGCAACAGAGTGAGACTCCAACAACAACAACAAAAGAAATAGAAAATGATTGGCTTCCTCAGTTAACCAATGACATGCAAATTAAAACAATTTGGCACTGCCTTGCCTATTAAACCTCCAAAAAATTTAAATAATAATAACCAATTTTGGTTAAGATGCAGCAAAATGGGTAATTGCTGATGGCATCGTAAATCAGTACAACCCCTTTGGAAAGCAACTTGACAACACGTCCCAAAAGCTATGAAGATGATTAAATCCTTTGAAGTGAGAAGTCCATTCTTGAGAATCTATTCTCTCAGAAACACACACACACCTTTATATAAACACATATACTTACTTATGCAAAAAGAAGTAATGCAGCCTTATATTTACATTATTTATTTATTTTTAAAATGTCCTTAGTAGTTGAGAACAAGCCAACAAATAGAATGACAAAAGAAATATGCATCCTTATATGTGATGATTGTAAAGATCATGAAACAACTTGTCAAATCTTATGACAATTTTAAGTTAAAGACAAGAAAACAAAAACCAGAAAACACAAAGCTGACATAGCTACTAAGGAAATTGTACAAATGAAAAAAAGACTAAGAGAAAGACCAAAATAATAACTATCAGTAACTGAATTAGAAAGATGAAATGCTAGATGATTTTTCCCCCTAAACTTTCTCTTTTCTTTTTCTTTTCCAAATTTTCTGTTTTCTTGCTTTTGTAATGTAAAAACAACTTAAAATTCTTAGTGCAAACCTTCCCCCCTCTCTCTTCCCATTTTACAAATAAAATAATTAGAGCTGAGAACGAAGTGACTTGCCCATAACCGGTGGTTGAAATGTAGTGGAGCCAGGCCCGGCTCACACCCTCCGCCCTGGTAAGGCCGAGTCACTGAAGCCCAGTCCCTCTTAGTCATGGAAGGCAGCCTAGGGACAAATCAGCATCTCCGAGGCAAATCGCTGAGAACCTCACAAGTTTGTATGGAAAAAAGGAGCCCTGGTCTCACAGAGGTAAAATACATTCACTTCCAAATATTTCAGGTAGGAACACTGAATAATTAGGATCAGAGACACCTTGGACTCGTGGTCCCTTGAGAGATTACTTAGCCCAGATCTCTTCATTCTACAGACGAGAAAACTGAGTCTAAGAAAGGATAAGTGACATGGCAAGTAGGCAACAGTGCTAGCATGCAATGTCAGAATCTCTCTTTTTTTTTTTGAGTCGTGGTCTCATTCTGTCTCCCAGGCTGGAGTGCAGTGCATGATCAGGATTTACCACAACCTCAAGCTCTTGGCTCAACCTATCCTCCTGCCTCAGCCTCCCAAGTAGCTGAGGGTACAGCAAGGCGCCACTGGTCTCAAACTCCTGGGTTCAAGTAATCCTCCCTCCTTGGCCTCCCAAAGTGCTGGGATTATAGACATAAATCATAGCGCCAGCCCATGTAAGAATCTTAAAACACTCCCTTTCAACCCCCTAAACCAGGGGTCCTCAAACTTTTAAAACAGGGGGCCAGTTCACTGTCCCTCAGACCGTTGGAGGGGCAGACTATAGTTTAAAAAAAAAAACAACTATGAACAAATTCTTTTTTTTTTAAACTATAGTCTGCCCCTCCAACGGTCTGAGGGACGGTGAACTGGCCCCCTGTTTTAAAAGTTTGAGGACCTCTGCAAACTGTCTTGGGGAAAGAAGCTAAGACTCTGAGACTTTTTTTTTTAATGGCCATTGTGTTGCAAAGGCTAAACTCAGTGAGAATAGAGGCTGAGAAAGGTCTTCTTACATTAAGTACTTCTTTTGAGCCAGGCCCCTTACCTAATAGAATTATTAAAGCCCAACACTCCAAATCAAGTTATTGTCTAGTGTCGATGAGGAGAAAACGGAGTCCCAGAGAGGACCTTAAAATTCTGAAGGCCACACAGTAAGTAACAGAGCTGGGACTCAAAGCCCGATCTGGGACTGCAAAGATCCCTCCTTTATTAGGCCACACTGCCTGGGAAAAGGCAGAGCCACTGGCAGTGGGGCTGCGTTAACATTCATCCCAGGGCTCTGGGTGACACAGGACGGGCAGCTCCTGACCCATGCCTCTACGTGCTCCTATAGTGTGCCTGGTACTGGGAAAAGCACCCGAAGAGGTCTGGTACTGGGAAAAGCACCGAAGGAATCAAGAATCAAATACGCTATGTTGCCTGGGTGGCTTTCTAATTCCTAGAAACATTATACATATACCTGGAACGTAGGAGCTAGGGTGCCAAAGCCTGTGTCAGCTGAGGAGCTGGGATCATTTCCTCTGCACCAAACCCAACAGGGGCAGGTCAGCTACAGCCCCGTCTGCCTAGGCCTTCCAGAGGATCGGCTGCCCTACACAGCAGGTGATCAGTCTGGAGGAGGAGGAAGGAGAGGTGTAGGAAGGAGAGGTGTAAAGATCAGACAGGCTGTTGGGTGGACGCTGGGGAGGTGGGGGCAGTGGGGAACCAAGCTGGGAAATAGGACGCTTGTATTCTCAGAAGTCACTGGGCGTGGCTGCGAGTCCCTAGGCAACGGTGACATGACACAGCAGAGCGGCTACAGTGCTGGGCGTTGCCGCGAGTCCCTAGGAAGCTGTGACTGGATGCAGCAGAGGCTCTGGGGCTGCAATGCTGAGGTCAAAGCCTAGAAGCATCGCTTACTGTCTGTTCCACACTGGGCAGGCTACTTAACCACCCTATGATCCTGGTCACAGAAGGATAATAAAAGTATCTAACCTCATAGAGGTTGTCGCAAGTGTTAAATGAGATAATATAAACCAGACACTTAGGAAAACGCGTGTCTCAGGGTGAGCACTCAACAGATGTAAGCTGCTTTTGTTGAAGTTGATGCTTCCTATTGGCTAGGTTGTGAGAGATTGGTCCTCAGGTAGGTTGGGGGAGAGGTGAAGGTGGCAGGGGTGGGCATCCCACTGGACTGGATTTGAATCCTGGCTCTGCTGCTCGGAACTGTGTGTTCTTGAGCAGGTTGCTTCACATCTCTGAAGCTGTTTCCTCATTGATAGAAGAAGGAAATAATGTGCCTAACTTCTAGGGTTGAGGAAAGGACTGAGTGGAACAATCCACCCCAATGTGCCTGGTAGGTAAGCATCCTTCCTCCGCCTCCGATATGTAGGTTTAGTTTTATTTGACATTGATAGAAACCGCTTTGCTGCTGGTCAGATAACCGTGTCTTCCATCTTGAAGATGATCCTGGAAGCTTCCTTTTTGCCCAGAGGAATCCTGTCTTCCTAAAATTAGCATGATTTGATGAATGGTCCTGTCTCTGCTCCTCGTTTTGGACAGGTCTCCCTGACACCCAGTGTGGGCCGCCAACTAGCCTTGCCTTAGGGAAGCCTCACAAATTCTGGTGACCAGCCTGTGAGGGCGTGGGATGGATTGTTATTGATTGACTTTTGACTGATAAGCTTCTACCATCTGATTTCCTGGTTAGACTCTCTAGCCACAGCTCAGCTGCTAGGACTCCAGAAATAGAGCAATTAGACATGAGCAGAGGTAAAGCATCGTGTCCAGCTCTGCCTGTGACAGGCTGATGAGATGCGATATTTAAGGAGGACCCACACCCTGCCCTATGTCTCTGAGCAAAGATAGTGTTGCTGAGAGCAGTTTCTGTTGTTCTGTGCTTGGGCACGGAGATGGACAAGCATGAGATGCAGTGGAAAGAAGGTGACTTTATTTCGAAAGTTGGCAGATGAGGAAATGGCCAGGCTCGTGTCTCAAGGAAACCATTTCAAAATATTAGGCTAGGGATAGGGGATTTTTAAAGAGAAGTAATAGAATAAGGAGTAACTGGGAGAGGCACAGGGAGCTGATCTCGCTTTGATAGCTATCTTGAACTGTTGTCTACCTGGAGAGCTGGCCAAGGTTGTCCTGTCTGTGTTCAGGTTGTAGGTGAATCGCCTTCAGGTGACCTCTAAGTAACGGGGAATTCTGCCATGGGGTCTCCATACTCTGTTATTCCAAAGTCAGCTTCAGCAGTAACCTCTGGAATCTCCTAAGCAATATGCAATTATATTGGAAAGAAACAAAAATCTTTAACTCTAAGAGAGAAAAAGTCTTAAAACCATTTCTCAAAAGCTGAGATGGAAATTCTTGACTGCAATAACATGGCCAGCTGTTGCAAACCTGATTGGTTGAGATATTCAGCACATCTTTCCAAATCCGGGGAAGGGGGTAGTGAGGGAGGGAGGGGGATGATCCAGGTTTCCACATGTAAATAGGTGGAAGAGACTATTTCCTTTTGGGGTCCTTGGTGTGACTACCCAGAAAGGATGGAATGCCATCATTTCCTACTCTTAGAGGGTCAGTTGTCATACCATTCCCAAGCAAACAGGAAGCCCCCTGAAGTCCACATGAACTCCAAGGTGATGAAGGACATTTGAACTAGGGCTGCAAGAGTCAAGGGAATCAGAGAAATATGTCTGGGAACGGGGAACCCAGCAGGGCACATCCTGAATCTGTGTCACTAGGCTTTATCGCCTTAATCGTGAAGTGCCAACTCTCTGCTTAATTGAGTCTCAGAGGATATGTTTGTATACAGAGCTCTAGACACCAATGTGATTGCACTGGAAATGCAGCTTTAAGCCAAAAATAAACCCTATCTAACAAGTCCCACCAGCTATGAAAATTGCATCATATTAGAACTCGTTAAAAAAAACAACTGTAGTGCAGAAAATTCAACTTATAAAACAGAAATTAAGGCAAGATTATTTGCTGTGCAAAAGGATTTGCTTCAGGCTACATTTAAATAACAAGTTTCCTAGTGCTTTTAAAGTAGAATTTAACTGAAAAAGATTTTTAAAATCATCAATTTTGATACAAATTTTAAGAAGAAATGATTAGGTAAAATGAACTCTGTCTCTAGACCTTATGACACACATTTATTTCATACGAAATAATAAGAAACAGATTTTCTCCTCCTTTGCCTGTGTTGTTTATTTTCTTCTCTGGTAGTCTAGATTTATAGATTTCTAATTATGAACCACTCTTTTATAACCTCCTGATAAAAATCTTTATCAAAACTAAACAATGAGAAGCAACCGTTAGATTGTGAAGAGTAAGGCATTTGGAATCAGATAAACCTTTGCATTTTGCCTGGACCACTTTTGACTTGGGCAACTTTATTTATGTAACAAGTACTTATTTAGCTCCTAATAAGTGCTGAGCAAAGTTCCAGGCACTGGGGATGGTGGTGAAGGGAATAGATGAGGGCTCTGTTCTCTGAGAATATGTAAAGGCAGCAAACAAGTAAATAATAAAAACCTTTCAGATTGTGCAAAGCTTATAAAAATATAAAATATTTAATAGTGACAGGGGAGAGAAGATGCCAGTTTCCCTAAGGTGGTCAGAAAAGACCTCTTTGCCAAGGCAGTGCTTGAACGGAAAGGCAGGAAGGAGCGAGTCTTGAGTCAGGGAAATGTGTGTGTTCCAGGCAGCGATAACAGTGAGTGCAAAGGTCTTGAGGTTGGACTGAGCTCCGTGAATTTGAGACCCAGAAAAATTCAACATGATTGGAATGTCGTGCATGAGAAGTCTGACTGGAGGTACAAGTAAAGTTTATAGGGAACAGAACAATATAAATGTGTAGAAGATGGGATGATGTTGAAATTTTATTCTGTTGAATCATGGGAACTCAAGAAAATATTTTTTATTCTAATTGCAATGAGTTACTGAAGCCTCTGAGCCTCAGTGCGTTCAGTTCCACTGTGTAAGTTCAAGTTGAAAGGTGTTAGTACAAGGATTCAGAAGATTCTCACAGAGCTCAACTGCAGGAAGTATAGAAAAACCTCAGAGGAAACAGAACTTGGCTGGCCTCTTTCCAACTCTGTATCTCTCTTCATGTTTCCTCTGTTTCTCTGGCTCTCTTTGCAAGTCTTTTCATTTTTGTTTCTTCCAAACTTTTCTTTTCTTTTTTTTAAAAGTGAGAAAGCAGGATTTATTGAGAGGACAGAAAATCTCCCACAGTGGTAGGGGACCAGAATAGGTTGCCCCAAACTTTTCTATATGCCCTTTCAATTCAAGAGATCATCATCATCTGACTGACAGTTTCTCAGTGTTTCAATTCCAGATGATGGAGATAGAGGGTTGAGTGGGCTGGCTTTGGTCCAGTGTCCATACCTAGCCCAAACAGAGGGACTTTGGAGGGCAGTGGCTCTAAGAAGTGGTTATGGGTAGAGCCTTCAGGACCGGCAAACTTTCTCCACTGTATAAACAAATGCAGGAGAAGGGATGAATGCTTGGATGACTCGTGTGTATGAATGGAAGATGAATACATGAATGGAAGATGAATGGGTGACTACCAAGCCCTGACCAACCCATTAAGGGGGGGGGTAGATGGGGATCACATGGCTTCTTTCCGTGTCATGGGTTCTTCGACAGAGATTCCTAGACAGGCTTGAGGGGTTCTGAGAATCCTCTGAAATTCCCTATTAAATGTTGTGTCCATGTGTCTGCATCTATTTTTTGGGGAGAGGGTTCATTCACCAGAATCTTTAAGAGCTGAATGACATTAAAAAATGCCTATGCAGCCGGGCTCGGTGGCTCAACCTGTAATCCCGCGCCTTTGGGAGGCTGAGGTGAGTGGATTGCCTGAGCCCGCGGGTTCGAGACCCGCCTGGGCAGCGAGACCTCATCTCTACAATAAATCAAAAATTAGCCGGGCGTGGTAGCACATGCCTGTAATTCCGGCTACTCGGAAGGCTGAGGAGGAAGGATCGCCGGAGCCCAGCAGGTCGAGGCTGCGGTGGCCAGAAGCAGCCACTGCACTCCAGTCTGGGCGACAAAGTGAGACTCCAACTCAAAAAAAAAAAAAAAAAAAAAAAAAACCTATGCATTCTTGGGATTTTTGTTCTTGCCAAATAGGAAAAGCGAAAATGTGGCTAACATTATGACATCTTGATGAATTACCATACTTTCTTTCTTTCTTTTTGAATTGGAGTCTTACTCTGTTGCCCAGGCTAGAGTGCAGTGGCACACTTACAGCCACTGTAGCCTCGACCTGCTGGGCGCAGGTGATCCTTCCACCTCGGCCATCCAGGTAGCTGAACCACAGGTGTACACCACTGTGCCTGGTTATTTTTTTGACTTATTGTAGAGACGAGGTTTTGCCATGTTGTTCAGGCTGGTCTCAAACCCCTAAGCTCAGGTAATCCTCTCGCCTCCACCTCCCAAAGTGCTGGGATTACAGGCATGAGCCACCATGCCTGGCAAGCAACCATACTTTCAAGGACAGTCTATCATGAAACCATTTGAGCCAGAAAAAAACAGCATGGTTTCCACTCATCCCCTTTCCTGCTTTGCCTCCTCTGTCCCATCAGCCCACCAGGACTTTTATCCCTTCCTTCGAGACTATAAGTCCTCCTTTTCCTTCATATTATCTACTTTTCCCATAAATAAAGTCTAGTTTAAAAGTAGCTGAGTTGGCCAGGCACGGTGGCTCACGCCTATAATTCCAGCACTTCGGGAGGCCAAGGTGAGAGGATTGCCTGAGCCAACGGGTTCAAGATCAGCCTGGCCAACTTGGTCAGACCTCATCTCTAAAAGAAATCAAGAAAAAATAACTAGGCGTGGTGGCACATGCCTGTAGGTCCAGCTACTTGGAAGGCTGAGGTGGAAGGATCGCCTGAGCTCAGCAGGCCAACGTTGTGGTAGCCGTGAGCATGCCACTGTCCTCCAGCCTGGGTGACAGAGTGAGACTCTTACTCAAAAAAAAACCAAAACATAGCTGAGTCCAGGCGCAGTGGCTCATGCATGTAATCCTAGTATTTTGGGAGGCTGAGGCGTGAGGATCACTTGAGCCCTAGAGTTTGAGGTCAGTCTGGACAACAAAACGAGACCTCATCTCTATAGAAAATAAAAAATAGCTGAAAGCAGAAGATTTTTATTTTTAATTTTGAACCTGAAATATTGCGTGTCTCCTCACTTCTGCCTTGTTCTTGGCCATGAATGTGTTTGTGGATTCACCTGGTTGCCCAAAACCATAGGCCCTCAGAACCAGCGAAGCCCTTAGAAGTCAGTTTGGTTGGGGCCTTTCAACTGGAGAACCCAGCCTCTAAAAGATCATGTGAAAATATCCAAGGGCATGGGAAATCCTAAAAAGGTGGTTGATATTGTAATATTACCTATAAAGAAGAAATGTGGTTTTTCTAATAAAAACCATCGAAGGTAAAGCTTTAGAAGTATTTTTGTTCAGTGGGAATATATGGAGGATAAATTCAGCAAGAGTAGAAACAGGTATCCTAAGATCTGGAGCTTATATAATGTGAAGAGCCTCCTTTAAAAAGAATATAACATTACAAATAAAAATTTAGCTACAAAAGTGAGTACTTATTTAGAATGAGGGGGGAAAAATGTTGAAGCTGACAGATAACATAAACATCAGAATCTCAACAGATAACCTGTTTTTGTTATTGCTATCATTAATTAACAAAACTGTTTTTATAATATGCTTCCCTGCATCTTTAGCTGCAATTAGTTTGTCCGTTTATAGGACCATAATTTTATTATATCACTTTCTATAAAGAGAGTAGAATGAATATTTCTTTAGCATGGCTGACTGAAACTGAGAAATTTTCAAAATATTTATTATCAAAAAATAATGATATGTTAGCATAGGTCATGTATTTTTATGATAAATAACTACATTATCCACATAAAGATGTTAATGGGAAGAGTGGCACTATTTTACATTTTTGAAACTCTCTTTAATGTCTGACTTAATGGAAGGTATGAGGATTCTATCTTTAGCACTCTGTCTTTTTTGATGTGGTTTTGGTCTAGATGTATGAAGAAAATATGGAAAAAGGAAGACCTTTAATACCCTTTTCAGATAATCATGGTTATTCTTTTAAATCTCATAAAAGCTCAACTAGTGGTGGTTTCTCAAAGGTCAGTTACAATGCTGAATCTGAAACTGCATCAGTGACCTTCTTCCCCCTCCGTTATATTAAAATCTCTTGGTCTGTCATACTTTGAAATAAATCATTTAGCATAATTTTGTACCAGCATGCATTAGTTATGTGGAAACAACTAGCTCACCGAGTTATGCTGATCTTACGAATGTTGACATGTTTCATTATACAATATCAAAATCGCATTTGTCAATATCACCACAATCTTAGCAGAAAGCCTGCAAGAGCTGAGAAGCTAATAAGCTCACGGCGGCAGATGCAAGGCTTTGTCCCCCCCCAAATTCTTGCATCTTGAATTTTATCATTGGCAACACATTCTGCCAGTTATTTTCCTGGAAGTGACAAGCTAACTTTGCTATTTTTTAAAGAAATATCTGCCAAATATCCAAGTCTGAGTAACCATAGTTCTTCTGTTCATGGTTCTTTCAAGTTGAAATGATATTCCATGAAAAAAGTGACTAATTCAGCTCATAACTCAGTCTTATAAGCACTTTTCCTGGAGGTGATGATCAACACTTTTGTATTCAGCAAAAGCACTTTATGTGCGTATTTCCCATTTTGTTACACAAAATGTTCAAAAGATGTATTTTTATGTGAATCACAGGTACACAGGGATACAGGTACTCAGGGCTAGGGTGGCTAGGAGAGGGAAGAGGAGGATTGAACATCAAAATCTCCATGGAACTCTTGACCTAATCCAGTATGATCATTGTACAAATGAAGAAATGAAGGCACAGTAGGACTTGTCCCAAATCATCTAGCTGGATTGTGGTAGAGCCTGGTTAACCCACGGGTCTCTTCCTGACTCAAGCACAGAGAGCCTGTGAGCCTCTGACAAGTTAGGTCTCTCACCTAAATTCTCTTATAAGCATTTATCAAGCTCCTATTGTGTATTAGGTACAAGGTAGGTATGGAGGATATTAGATCAGATAACATTTTCCCGATCTTTTTACTTGATAATCTAGGAAGCAGACAGACAGGTAAAGCGATCACACATGCAGTCAGCACTAAGATGGGAGGAGATACAGGGAACCAAGGGCACTCAGAGGACGGACTCTTGAATCTCCATGCTGGAAGTGACCAGAGTTAGTGATTCTTAAGCTGATTTGGGAAGGAAGAATTAAGTTAGCCAGAGCAGAGGACGTGAGAGGTTTTCTGGTGGAGACAGAGCCTGTGGGAAGGCAGGGAGGACAGAACTGTGAGTAGCTGGATGAGTGTGTGAGTGTGTGTTGGGGGGGGAGTAGGTTGGGGATGGTAGGGATAGGGGTGGCGGGGATAGCCAAAGGTGAGGGAGGGATTGGGGGACTAGGTCACAGAGGCTGGGTGTGTTGACTTAACAAGTCTGGACTTTATCAGGAAAGCTGTGGGAACTGGAGGACCTGCTAGAAAGACAGGCTGGTGCATTTTCTACATTCCAGATGGTTGTGACACCAGGTCAAACCTCTCCACGCCTCCCTCTCCCACCTTCACCTTGATTCACACAGTGACAGGCATGAGAGCTGTTGAAGAAACAATTTCCTAGGGCTTAAGTTGATCCCATTTTCTTGGCCTAAAACTTGCTGCAGAGTGCTATTATTTTTCCTGTGAGCTTTATAGCTCGCTCTGGATCGGAGCAACAATTACATCAGTTTAGTAAGGCTGGACAATGTAAGATTCATCATTTGTAGTCG
The DNA here is from genome assembly GCA_027257055.1 of Cephalopachus bancanus. Classification (NCBI taxonomy): domain Eukaryota; kingdom Metazoa; phylum Chordata; class Mammalia; order Primates; family Tarsiidae; genus Cephalopachus; species Cephalopachus bancanus. The sequence continues at coordinate 894,392 of JAPVLO010000196.1, forward strand.
GTTGCCTTGCCAGACTAAATCCTAGAAAGTGTTTCTGTGCAGTGGTTTCCAAACCCGGAGTGTCATCTGAGGCAAGTGGTTAAAAATATATAGATTTTTCAGACACTGCCTCCTGGGACTCAGAAATCTTCATATTTATTTTGCTCCTCAAATTATTTCGGTACGGCAGTCTGGACTTGATTTCCAGCCCAGGTAGTTTAGATATCACTGGTTGGAAGTAACTAAAGCAGAACACACATTGAATGACTGATCAAACACTGGTTTATCAGTCTCCTGCATCTATGTCTTATGCACATCTTTGTGGCTAATGCTGTTCATGTTACATGGCACGTATTTCTCTTTGGCTGAGCTGGAAACATCCAGCTCTGAACTTCATTTCCCATATCTGTTGCGTTTCCAATTCCCCATCTCTTCAAAATAGTATTTGACAGTCATTTTTGTCTCCTTCTCATCCTCTTATCAGAGGCTCTGCCATCTCATTGGAAGATATCAATTGGTTTATTTATTTATTTATTTAAATTTTTGGGTGAACATATTGTTTTGCTAAAGCAGCTTGAATGACTATAAATATGCCAGTGTGTACTGACTCTGTGGGTAACGTTCTATGCAAGATCATGGAGATCAATAAACAGGGCTGAAAATCCCTGTGTAATCATCACAGTCTGGGCATGTCTGGCATCCCAGTGACATGCAACATATATACAATCCTAAATAAACACTTGATGCTAAAATATCTTCAGTTTAGCCTACAGGAGAGAGCAGGCTGCCAGACCCAGGCAGGTGGGAATGTGTGAATGTGTGGTCCCCTTGGAGGACAGGGGAGTGCTACAGAATTTATTACCTTTCTGAAGGTCCTGGAGATTGTGTAATCATGTCTGGGATCTGAACACATTATGACAACATGCCAGGTTTCAATTGGGGTCTTGCCCATTGTGTGTCTATTTTGTTTATGGGCACAGAAGGAGGGCACGTGTTTTCACAGAGACTCACAGGCCCCTGAAAGGCTTGTAGGAGTCAGCCCCAACATGGCAGAGGGCACCTCACTCAGGGAATGATATGATGGACAGCACTCCCCATCCTCTTGGGTCCCACAGCTGCTTTTCTGAACAGCCGCATTCAATGATGCTTGGAAACCATCGTGTAGACATGGACCAACACAGGCAATCTTAGAAGTGGAGGGAAACTCGGAGGTCTTCTAGCCCAGGGTTCTCAACTGTAGGCACAAGGACCCCACAGGGCTGTCTGAGAGTCCCCAGTGGATGTGTGTGTATTGGAGAGAGAAGGGTGGGTTAAAAGACAGTTGAGGAACACTCATCTTGCCCACCAACACCCTTATGTTACAGATCAAAGAAATCCATGCCCAGAGAGGGAAGATGATTTTTCCTCAGAGCAAATTTGTGTCAGGGATGGGCCTGGAGCTAGGGTCTCCTAAGCCCCCAACCCGTTGTCTCCCAGCCCACCAGCCACCTCCCTGTCCTCATCACAGCTCTTTCTTGGATCTGTATGGTGATTTTTGATTTCTCCAAGTTCTTTTACTTCTGTTATCCTATTTTATCCTTATCAATACTCCTGTCAGATAGGCAGGACAGGAATAGTAATTACCCCATTTTACAGTGAAAAAGATGAAGGCCAGGCAGATAAAGAGGTGGTTAGCCCAGAAAGGAATATTTAGAAAATGAATAAGGATTTTCAAATATTGGAAAGTAGCTGGAGGAGGGACCAGCCCTGTCTGCATCTTCCAAAAGGGCAGAACAAAGGCCAATGAGTAAATTCGAGCAGGAGGGATGTAGGCTTTGGAGCCCAGAGCCCAGATCCTTCTCTTGTCCCTGGGTGACCCTGGAAAGACACTTAATCTTTCTGAGCATCAGCTTTCTTCACAGTAAAAGGGATGATAAAGAATAATTTGTCATTTCTTGGGCCAGATGCTCAATACATAGAAGATATTATGAGAGCCCAGAAGTAGATTTCAGTTCAACATAAGAGAAATAACTGTCTCTCAAAGAGAGCAGTCTGTAGATGGAATGTGTTGCTTGCAAAGGAATGAGCTTCTTGTCATTGGAAGCGTTTAAAAAGAAACAGGAAGGCCGGCAGTCAGAGCTAGTGCAGGGTGGGAAACTGGACAATTAGGAAATTCCACACCTCATGCAGTTCCAAGATTCTGTAGTTCTGGGATAAGCTCAAGGGCTCTGACTCCTCTCTGTTCCCTGAACGTGCTTTCTGCTGCTTGGGAGCCTGTCCTCCCTGGCCAGAAGACTCTTTGCCTGCTCATCCTTTAGTTTCAGTTAGACCTCCCTTTCTCAAAGAAGCATTTCCTGACCAGACTCCTTCTCCTTTCCCATTTGTTGCCTGAATTGCCAAGTACAGTTTAGAGACTCAACACGAGGGTGTGGCCTAGAGTGCAAGTCTTCTGACTCCTAGGCTAAGCCTCTCTTCAGCAGGTTTGGTTACCTGCTGGCAGGTCTGTCAATAACTCCTATAACACAGTCAACTGCACGGCCACACAGTGAGAAACTCAAGCAGCTGCTCTTCCATTCAGAGAAAGAGGCTCTGTGACCCCTGAGTTACAAGTTCACTACCCTGTGTTTATTGAGTTCTTAACAATGCTCAAAGGGCCCAGTCTAGAGGGTGAGACCAATAATCTTTATATAAGTTGAGGAAATGCATGGCCTGGTCTGGGTACCTGAGAAGGAAGCCCTGGGCCCAAACTAGGGTCCTGGGAAGGCACTCCAATGTCCCACATCCTTTATGATCAGGAGTGTTTTTGCTGTGTTATATCTTGCTGAGTCAGTGGATATATTCCTGGGGCAAAGCTCCAATGGATGGGTGTTCACTGCATCTTGGTTTTTCTTCCAGAACTTCTGCAGAGGTACAAGATGCCTTCATGACTTACACAGTGTATGATGACATCATCACCACCAAGCTCATCCAAGAGGCCTGCAAAGTTCTGGGTAAGCATGAAAGGACTTGTTTGGGTTTCTTAGGGCAGCTGTGACGAAATATAGCCATGATTCACTGCAGCTTTGTTCTGTAAACTTGCTGAAAACACTGAATTGGTGAATACTGAACCATTGCATCTGAAGAAATACAGGGTTAAGTTCGTGAGTCTCTAGTCACAATATTTTTGTCAATCAATCAATGCATAACCTTGCTTGATGTGTGCTTCTGTTTAAAGACACCTTATTGAATACATATTGTTGGCTGGGCGTGGTGGCTCATGCCTGTAATCCCAGCCTTTTGGGAAGCTGAGGTGGAAGGACTGCTTGAGCCCAGGAGTTTGAGACCAACCTGGGCAACATAGTAAGACCTCATCTCTACAAAAGATTAAAAAATTAGCTTGGTGTGGTGGCATGCGCCTGTAGTCCCAGCTACTCAGGAGAAGGATTGCATGAGCCTAGGAGGTCTGGGCTTCGGTGAGCTATGATTGTGCCACTATACTCCTACCTGGGTGGCAGAGTGAAACCCTGACTAAAAAATAAATAAATAAAATTTAAAGTAAAAATAAGATTAAAAATTATATATGTGTGTGTGTGTGTGTGTGTGTGTGTGTGTGTGTGTGTGTGTGTATTTGATTCATTAACATTGAACTCATGGCCAACAGTACCATAACTTATGCCTGAATGAAGCTAACCTAACATATATATTTTCTCTGTAAGGCACAGCCTTTTTGTGCTTGGGAACACTGAGCAGCACTTCAGCACCAAACTTGACGGCCATTTTATTTTAGTTTATTTTTTGATTTGGAGTCTCACTCTGTTGCCCAGGCTGGAGAGCAATGGCATGCTCACAGCCACTACAGCCTTGACCTGAGGGGCGCAGGTGACCCTTCCACCTCAGCCTTCCAAATAGCTGGAACTACAGGCAAGCACCACCACACCTGGCTAATTTTTTGATTTGTGGTAGAGGTGCAGTCTCACCAAGTTGCCCAGGTTGGTCTCAAACCCCTGGGCTCAGGCAATTCTCTCACCTCAGTTTCCCAAAGTGCTGGGATTACAGACTGACACACTGCTCCTGACCTAGGGCCATTTTAAATAGCAAAATCACCAACAAAAAAGCACAACAATGTGAAAAACATGTCACTCAATAGACTGCAACAAGGATGCTTATTTGTAGGATTAGAACTAAAACAAGAAAGTAGAGTATTGCCTTGTCCTGTATTGGCTAGAAACATTCATGTTAGGTGATGCAAGTTTTTCACTACTGTCTATGTCTGGAAATGACTTTGATTTGGGGGGTTAAAGGTGAGTTTTAGTAAGTGAATAAATTTGCAAATATAGAATCCTTGAATTATGACTATCAACTGTATTATAAAATGCCTGGTTTAAAACAACAGAAATTTGCTCACTCATGGTTCAGGGGACAAGGGGTCCAAAATCTAGTTGCTGGCAGGGGGAGGCTCTCTCTGGAGGCCCTTGGGAAGAATTCCTTTCCTCTTCCAACTTTTGGTGGCCCGAAGTATTTCTTGGCTTGAGATAGCATAACTCCAATATCTGCCTCCACCTTTGCATGGTCATCTTCTCTCTGTGTCTGTCTCTGTGTCTACATTTTTCTCTTTAATTTTTTTTTCTGTAGAGATATGGTCACTCTATGTTGTCCAGGATGGTCTCGAACTCCTGGCCTCAAGTGACCCTTTCACCTTAGTGTTTCAAAGTGCTGGGATTACAGGTGTGAGCCATCTCGCCCAACCACACCCTCTTGTCTTTTTCTTTTCTTTTTTTTTTTTTTTTTGAGTTGGAGTCTCACTCGGTCACCCAGACTGGAGTGCAGTGGCCGCTCCCGGCCACCGCAGCCTTGACCTGCTGGGATCCGGTGATCCTTCAGCCTCAGCCTTCCGAGTAGCCAGAATTACAGGCATGTGCTACCATACCTGGCTGATTTTTTGATTTATTGTAGAGATGAGGTCTCGCTGCCCAGACGGGTCTCGAACCCGCGGGCTCAGGCAATCCACTCACCTCAGCCTCCCAAAGGCGCGGGATTACAGGCTGAGCCACCGAGCCCGACTTCACACCCTCTTTTCATAAGGACACCAAGCATATTGGATTTATAGTCTACCCTAAATGACCTCATTCTAACTTGATTACATCTGCAAAGTCCTAATTTCCAAGTAATGTCACATTCACAAGTTCCTGGTAGACATAAATTTTTGAGGACACCGCTTAATCAAGTACAGGTCTCATGTGTGACTCTTTCCATTTGAGTAGCCTTAACTTTTATAGACAAAAATTATGAGCACCACCACCATCATGTTTGGCCTTAATGCTGGCTTTACAGGGGTTGCAATACCTTTGAAAATGGTTTGCCCTGACTACCTCTAGGTATCAGGAGGAACAACTTTGAGAACGTCCCTGTACCAACCACACATGTGCTTACCTGAAAATAGACATGGTGTGCATTGCAGGGTAGTTCGGAAGGCCTTTACTCCCTCTTCTCTGCCATGGCTCATTTTTCCGTCTGCTCAGATGTAAAAATGCCACTGACAAGGTCATAGTGGGGTGACCACATGTAGATGGCCCCACTTGCAATGCACATGTATTTCCAGGATGATTTTTTCCATGGATGCATTAGCAAGGGAATTGATCTTATTAACCTGCTCACTCCCCAGACCCTGCAGGGAAGAGACATAGGACAATGCTTCTTTCCAGTTTGTTTTTGCTGTTTGTTTTTTTTAGTTGGAGTCTCACTCTGTTGCCCATGTTGGAGTGCCGTGATATGGTCGCAACTATCACAGCCTCGACCTCCTGGGCTCAGGTAATCCTTCTGCCTCAGCCTTCCAAGTAACTGGAACCACAGGCACACTCCACCATACCTGGTTAGTTTTTATTTATTGTGGAGAGGAGGTCTTGCCAAGTTGCCCAGGCTGGTCTTGAACCCTTGGGCTTAGGCAATCTTCTTACCTCCGCCTCCCAAAGTGCTGGGATTACAGGCATGAGCCATCGCACTTGGCTACTTCTTTCTAGTTTAATGACCCAGGACAAATTACTTAAGCAGTCATAGTTTTCTTATTGGTCAAATAAGAATATCTATCCTTCGCAGTTGTTTTGAGGATTAAATGAGATAATATATGTGAAAATATTAAATGTGGCATCCAACATATAATAGGCTCTCAAAAATATTTCCTTCCTTCCTTCCTTTCTTTTTTTCTTCCCTCCTTTCTGTTTTCCGTCTTTCCTTCCTCCCTTCCTTCCTACCATCAGTTTCCTAGGGCTGCTGTAGCAAAGGACCAGCCTCAAGTGGCTTCAAACAACATAAATTAATTTTCGCAGAGTTCTGGAAGTCAGAAGTCTAAAATCAAGGTGTCAGCGGGGTTCATTCCTCTGGTGGCTCCAAGGATAAAGCAATTTGTGAGGTGGCTACAGGTTAAAGTCACACAGTAACCAATCCAACAGGTCCACCTGAGAACCAACACCCTTGCTTTTCTCCTAGCTTCCTGGGATTGCTGGCAATCCTTGGCCTGTAGACACAAACTTCGCCCTCATCTTCACATGACCTTTTCCCCTGTGGGGCTGCTTCTTTCTCTTTCTTCTTCTTTTTATCTTTTTTTCTTTTTCTTTTTTGAGTTGGAGTCTTACTATGTTGCTCAGACTAGAGTGCAGTGGCACACTCATGGCCACCACAGCCTTGACCTCCTGGGCTCAGGGGGTCCTTCCGCCTCAGCCTTTCAAGTAGCTGGAACTACAGGTGCACGTCACCATGCTGGGCTAATTTTTTTTTTTTTTTTTTTAATTGTCGAGACGAGGTCTCGCCATGTTGTCCAGGCTGATCTCAAACCCATGGGCTCAGGCAATCCCCTTGCCTCAGCCTCCCAAAGTGTTGGGATTACAGGCGTGAGCCCCCACACCCTGCCTGTGTGTCTTCTTGTATGTGACCTTCTCATATGGACAGTGGTCATTGGATTTAGGGTCCATTCTAATCCAGAATGATCTCATCTTATTTTAGCTACATCTGCAGAGATCTTATCTTCAAATAAGATCACATTCTGAGGTTCCCGGGTAGAAATGAATTTAGGGGGGGACACTATTCAACCCCTCTTTTAAAAATCATTCTTTCCCCTTAGCACTGAGCGCACAATGAACAGGACAGACCTTGAGGGGAGGACAGGACAGGCAGCCTTCACTGTCCCAGACTCCAGGGAGTTGTGTAGGAAACAGGGAAAGCCCTGCCTCCCCCTCCCCCCATTCCCGGAAGCTTCCAGGCTCTTTGACGGGTCCCTCTCTCAGTCTCCGTCGAATTTCCTTCACTCTTCCCTCACAGGCAATGCTGCTTTAGGTCGCCATGAGAGTGTGAGTTGGCCTTAGGGAATATCACTGGCAGACACCTTGTCAACATCCATTCCTGGAACCTGATACCCTGGGACCCAACTGTTGGAAGTGTCAGGCTGGGCCAGTCACTTGGGTCTTTTAAGGTGGCTTCTGTGCAACCCACAAAGAGTCAGGCAGCTGGGGCTGTGACTTTGAGCTGGTTTTCAGGGATCCTCTGGGAGCCCAGCAAATTGGCCTGCCATCCTCAGGAGGGACTTGCGAGGTGGTTACAGGTTAAAGCCAGTGGCAGACACCAGAGTAATCAGTGTCCAGCAGGCCCACCTGAGAACACACTGAGGCAGCTAGTTAACTAAGCTCGCACCAATGGTTGGCTTCTCCAGAACTGAGTAGTGACTCGGAATGCACCTGTTTCAGGAGAGGCATTGAGTTTATTTGCCTTTCCTTTTTTTTTTCTTTTAGTTGGGGTCTCATTCTGCCTACTAGGCTGGACTACAGTGGCACCCTCACAGCTCACTGCAGCCTCGACTTCCTGGACTCAGGCAATCCTTCTGTCTCAGCCACCCAAGTTGCTGGGACTATAGGCATGCACCACCACTCCAGGCTAATTTTTTTTTATTTTTTATAGAGACGGTGGGGGGGTTGGGTCTCACTATGTTGCCCAGGCTGGTCTCGAACTCCTGGGCTCAAGTGATCCTCCCACCTCGGCCTCCCAAAGTGCTCAGTGCACTCAGTGTTAAGGTGTGAGCTATTACACCTGGTCACCTGTCCTTTGAATTTCAGAAAACTTCCTTGATTAAAAAGATAGGGCCAGCTTCAATTCCATGCACTTGGACCTAGTAAAATACAGAGCCTTTCTCTTGCTTTTCACATGATGATTTGACATCTCCATCTCTTTTCATGTTCATGGTCATCTCCTGGATGGAGAGGACCTTCCAGGGATTTGCATCTGGGAAAGGCCCAAAGACTCTGCCAAGCTGGGAGAGGGAAGTCTTAGTAAGCTGAATATGTGTGAGCATCAGAGTCCTCTCCAGTAGGGGGTGGTCACCTGCTTTTCCCACCTACTTTGGGCCACCCGCTGCCCCAGGCTCATCGGCTGCTCTGGTTTTTTTTGGAGCCACAGAGCCAAGCAGGGTCCAGAGGTGCCAATGAGGCCTGGCAGGATGATGGTGATCAGAGATAAGAGGAATCCGGGGCACCAACTGGCCATTAAAACAACTTCCAAACAGATGTGTTTGTGCCCCTGGTCACTTGCCACCTGTAAGTGACTGCCTCTCGTTTTGATAACACGAGACAAGGTTTTGTCTGAAACTGGAAATAAGACACAAGGAGTGAGACAGTCATTTGCTCCTTCAGCTCCTGGAACTCGGGCGCCAAGAGCAGTAACACCTCCTGGATGCTTCCTAAATCCAGTGTCCAGCCTTCCTCCACAGCGGCCCTTGGAAGGGGAGCACAGGCAGTTGATAGACAGGCTCATATGGCCTCCCACCAATCACAGCTGGGCCACCCCCAACCAACCAGCCAGCCAACCAACCAACCAACCAACCATCCAACCAACCAACCAACCGCCCCTTCCAAAGAAACTTAGACAGAGAAATTCTAGGCAAACCTGGGTCAGAAGCTGGGTAGTATCCATGACACCTGCAATTCTCACCGCTACCCTGCCCAGTCTATTTTGGGAGGACTCCCAGACTTACTTGTCTCCCCACAACTGATGCCAGGAGAGGTTTTTATGGGTGTAGGTTATCAAAAAGCAGGTGGCATCAGGCTTTCTGTGCTGGAATCTGAGTACAGGGTGCGTGCTCCTTACAGCACTGTGTGTCCCCCGGGATCTGAGGGCCTAGAGACCTGGGCTCTAGACTTAGTTTTGCTCCCCAGCAATAGCCTTTTTGTTTAACATGCAGCAGCACAACAATTCCAGAGAGATACCTCTCAGTCTTCTTGTTTAACACACCTGCCAATGAAATGTCCTGTTTTCTCTTCTTTTTTAAGTCAGGGGTCTAACTCTGTCACCCAGGCTGGATTGCAATGCACAATCATAGCTCACCAAAGCCTCAGCCTCCTGGGTCAAACAACCCTCCTGCCTTGGCTTCTCAAGTAACTGGAACTGCAGGTGCACACCACCATACCTGGATAATTTTCTGATTTTGTGTAGAGATGAAGTTTCACTATGTTGCCTAGGCTGGTCAAGAACTCCTGGACTCAAGCAATCCTCTCACCTTGGCCTCATAAAGTACTGAGTCATTGCATCTGGTTCTGTTTTATTTTCTAATATATCATTAAAATTTTTTTGAAAATATATGATTATGATGTTAAATAGGCTTTTCTTTTCTTTTCTTTTTTTCTGAGTTGGAGTCTCACTCTGTCACCCAGACTGGAGTGCAGTGGCCGCTCCCGGCTACCGCAGCCTCAACCTGCTGGGCTCCGGCAATCCTGCTGCCTCAGCCTTCCGAGTAGCTGGAATTATAGGTCTGCGCTACCACACCTGGCTGATTTTTTGATTTATTGTAGAGATGAGGTCTCGCCAAATTGCCCAGGCGGGTCTCGAACCCATGGGCTCAGGCAATCCACTCACCTCAGCCTCCCAAAGGTGCGGGATTACAGGCTGAGTCACCGAGCCCGGCTTAAATAAGCTTTTCAAACCACACAGACAGACCCTTCTAGATCCTCCTATGTGCTACCCCACATAGGCAAAGCCTAGACATGGCCCTTCCAGCAGACGGTTCCACAGGTCGTTTATTCTAAGTGAAGAATGGTGCCATGCAGTCTAAGCTTAGTTCCTAACCCCCTGGCAAAGGTCATCTTGTTGTTATTCTAGAATGAGAATTAGGGGTGGGCTCCTGCTCTGTCCCATCAACTGTATGACCTTGGCATCAAATTTTATTGAGAGTTGATCTCCTCCTCAAAAGGGAATAATACCTTAAAGGGTTGCAGGAAGGAATGCATTGTCAGATAACAGATGTAAGGCACTTAGTGACATGCATGGCACATACTGGGTGTTTAGCAAATGTCAACCGAAAGGTGAATCTGAAGGGAAAGTGGAATATTTCTATGAGGATTGACAATTAAGTTCATGAACTTATCCTAGAAAAAGTACTACATACGTCTTTGCTGAGTGTCTCTATGGTCACCTTCAGAGTACTCCTCTTGGGAAGCTATACCAATGCCAGTGCCTAGTCCACCCATCAGAGCAATTTTGGAATTCTTTTTCTCTCATAGCTGTGAGAACTATCATCGTATTACCCTTGATGTCCTGAATGTCATCAAAATGTCTTTCTTTCAATATTTCCTTTATCTTCAGGTAAAGAAAAAAGTCACTGGGGACCAGATCATGTGAGTAGGGAGGGTGTGCTAATACAGTTATTTTTTTACTGGCTAAAAACTCCCTCACAGACAGGGAGCTGATGCATTGTCTTGATGCAAGAACTCCTTCAAGACCATTTTTGCATATACCTTTCTCATGCCAAAGTTTTCAGTTAAGATTTTCCTATTTCTCTATTGATGTTTATTTGTTCTGCTATGCTTCTCACAGTCAGCCGACAATTTTAATGCACAATTTGATGCATTTTTGCATGTTTTAGTGAGTTCTGCTCGTTATTGGGTGACCTCTCTTAATCAGTGACACTTTCTATCCCCTCAGAAAAACGTTTAATCTATTTGTACAGTGCCAGTTTCTTAATGGCATCCTCCCCATAAAGTTGAACTAACATGTACCTGATTTCACTTCCACCCTTGCCAAGTTTAATAAGAAATTTAATGTTTGTTAGTTGCTCTAATTCAAACTCCGATATTCCCGTGGCAATAGCTCTGACAGCCATTCCAGAGAAAGAGTCCCAAAATTGCTTAGATGGGTGGACTTGGAGTTGGTGTTGGTGCATAGCTTCCCAAAGGGAGTACTTCAAAGTTGACCATCATGACACTTTTTCTAGAATGAGCTTGCAAATTTAATTGTCAGACCTCATATGTTTTGTACCTCTGGATGCTTTTCCTTAAAAGAAGAAAAAGGCTCTGCTATTCACTTCAAATGACTGTGGTACAAATAACAACAATGATAACGATAATAATAATAATAATAATAATTTGAGCCCTTTAATCAGTCAAATGACATGATTCATGAGCCACATCTGGGTCCTTGCCTGTCCATGTAAATAAAATTTTATTGGCAACAGCCATGCCTGTTTGCTTATGTATAGTCTAAGGTGGCATTTGTGCTACAGTGGCAGAGTGGAGTAGATGTGAGAACACATGACCTGCAAAGTTGAAAATATTAACGATCTGCTCTTTACAGAAACAGTTTGTCATCTCACGCTCTAGAGAATGGATCTTTTACAAACAGGTCTTATTCAAGATTTTAAAAATACCTTTCTACCCAAGAGCGGCTATGGACCGAATTGTATGTCCCCCAAAATTCATATTTGGAGGTGAAGTTTGAAGAAATAATTAGGTTTAGATGAGGTCATGAGAGTGGGACCTTCATGATAGGGTCAGTGCCCTTATAAAAGAGACACAAGGCCGGGCTCGGTGGCTCAGCCTGTAATCCCAGCACTTTGGGTGGCCGAGGTGAGTGGATTGCCTGAGCCTGCGGGTTTGAGACCCGCCTGGGCAACTTGGCGAGACTTCATCTCTACAATAAATCAAAAAATTAGCCGGGCGTGGTAGCGCGCGCCTGTAGTTCCAGCTACTTGGAAGGCTGAGGCGGAAGGATCACTGGAGCCCAGCAGGCTGAGGTTGCGGTGGCCAGAAGTGGCCACTGCACTCCAGTCTGGGCGACAGAGTGAGACTCCAACTCAAAAAAAAAAAAAGAGACACAAGAGAGCTTGCTTGTATTCTCTCCCTGTCATGTGAGGACACAGTGAGAAGGTGGCCATCTACAGGTGAGGAAGAAGGCTCTTACCAGAAACCAAGCATGTTAGCACCTTGATTTCCGACTTCCAACCTCCAGAACCATGAAAAAATAAGTTTCTGTTATTTAAGCCACCCACACTATGGTATTCTATTTTATTTTATCTTATTTTTTGAGTTAGGGTCTCACTCTGTCACCCAGGCTGGAGTACAATGGCAGGATCACGGCTCACCATACCCTTGACCACTTGGGCTCAGGTGATTCTTCTGCCTCAGCCTCCCAAGTGGCTGGGACTACAGGCTCATGCCACCATACCTGGTTAATTTTTCTATATTTTGTAGAAACAGTGTCTTGCTTTTTTGCCCAGGCTGGTCTTGAACTCCTGGGCTCTAGCAATCCTTCTTCCCCACCCTCCCAAATTGCTGGGATTACAGGTGTGTGCCACGGTACTAAGTCTACCATATTTTACTATGGCATCCCTAGCAGACTAATATAAGAACTCTAATTAAAATTTTTAGGTCTCCAGAAAGACAGCCTCTGTATGTCTCATATCACCCCAGTCCATTTTTGTGGCTGTGTGCTTTTGTGGGGACAGCCCCTTCAGAAGCGAGATGTCACACACCTGCCCAACCAATATGCTTAGAGGCAGCAACCAGTTTACAGACCAATGTGTGGGCTGACTCACATTTCTACCAAAAGCCAAAATGCATCACCGTGGTTTCTCTCTTTGAGTATCAGAAACCTTTTTTCTTCTTGTTTGTTTACCTCTGTAAGGTCTGTTGGCCTATATTTGAAAGAGTTCATGGGTATAGTAAGTGCATCTTTCAAATAAAAAAGTTGGGATGCAAAGTTGAGTAAACACAGAGTGTGAGATGTGAAATTAGGCTGACCCAGGAAGCTTGTGTGTTACTCTGTATGTACACAGCTCCCATGAATCTGAGAGAGAGCAAGTCTCGGCCAAAGGGAAGACTACAGGAAGCACATTTTACAGCTTAACAAAATATACAGGTCAGTTGAAACTAACTGCTCCCTTTGACAAAAAAAAAAAAAAAAAAAAAAAAAAGCCTGCTTAGTCACCATTAGGCTTTACCTTCCAAGTGGGTTCCAGAATGCTGTTTCTTTACCTTGAAGCAATTGTTGGGACTTTTCCAGGCCATGCTGCCACTGCATAGCTCTGTGCTTTCTAATTAGCATAATTCAGGATGGGACCAGATGGCAGGTTAAGCACTGCATAAGGAATTGTTCTGTACATGAATAAGTGCCTACTTAGTGTGTAAGTGGGTTATTAGTGATCTGAAGTGACAAAATTCAAAACAACACACAACAGCCATTTGGCACAGCTGTGTCCGTCTAGACTTCGCTTGCTAAGAAGCCCTTGGTAAAATGTGTTTCAACAGTTAGCTATCAGCAAATGCTGGCAAGTCTTTTCTGCACCTAACTCTCTAAAAATAAGAGGAACAAGATTGGGCATGGCGGCTTACGCCTGTAATCCCAGCACTTTGGGCGACTGAGAATTGCTTGAGCCCAGGAATTCAAGACCAGCCTGGGCAACACAGTGAGACCTCATCACTACAAAATAAATTCAAAAGACTAGCTGGGCATGGTGGCACACGCCTGTAGTTCCAGCTACTCCAGAGGCAAAAGTGGTAGGATCTCTTGAGCACAGAGGTCGAGGCTTGGGTGAATCGGGATCGTGACACTGTACTCCAGCCTGGGAGACAGAGTGAGACCCTGTCTCAAAAAAGAAAAAATAAGCCGGGCTCGGTGGCTCAGCCTGTAATCCCGCACCTTTGGGAGGCTGAGATGAGTGGATTGCCTGAGCCCACGGGTTTGAGACCTGCCTGGGCAGCGAGACCTCATCTCTACAATAAATAAAAAAATCAGCCGGGCATGGTAGCACATGCCTGTAATTCCGGCTACTTGGAAGGCTGAGGCGGAAGGATCACCGGAGCCCAGCAGGTCAAGGCTGCGGTGGCCGGGAGCGGCCACTGCACTCCAGTCTGGGCGACAGAGTGAGACTCCAACTCAAAAAAAAAAAGAAAGAAAAAAATAAAATAAAAAGGGGAGCAACATAACACTGACAAATTCCTGAAATCAGGCATTATAACAACGGCTCTTTACCATACTTCTGTGAGGGTGGAACAGGTAACCCAGGCTGTGCAACCAACTGAAAAAGGAGACTTGAATTCAAGTCTCCCGTCTCCGAGACTGGTGCTGAATCCCGCAGACTAGAGACGTTGATGATGTCTTAAGCAAGGGCTTTGGGATTAGACCTGGTGAGCCCCCGGACAATATTGTTTCCTAATAATGCAGCTGAGGACAAACTTCTATTGGTCATGTAGCAGTGACACCCTGAAGATGAAATCAAGGCTGGGCATAGTGGCTCATACCTGTAATCCCAGTACTTTGGGAGGCCGAGGTGAGAGCATTACCTGAACCCAGGAGTTTGAGAACAACCTGGACAATATAGTGAGAACTCATCTCTACAAAAAAAAGAAAAGATTATCCAGGTATGGTGGCACACATCTGTAGTGCTAGCTGGGCATGGTGGTGCACACCCTGTGGTCCCGGAGGCTGAAGCGAAATGATGGCCTGAGCCCAGGAGGCTGAGGCTTCAGTGAGCCACGATCATGCCATTGCACTATAGCCTGGGCGATGAAGTGAGTCCCTGACCCCCCCAACCCCCCAAAAGATGAAACAAACAATGGGAGCAAAGTGCCTAACACTAAGGGGGGGTACTCAATGAGGTACCCTTCCCTCCTTGTTCTTTCCCTCTCTTACATACCACCCAGAGACCCTGCCCCTCTATCCTGGCCCCTGGTTGGACCAACCCCTCTTTTCTACCAGGCTTAGGTGGGATGGCTTCATTCCTGCACAGCACTGCCCAACTGAGCTGCCTTTACCTAGTTGCCGTTTCTGTCTTCTCTATGCCTGTACAACCTCACTGCTACATCTGAAACCCAATTTTCCTATTAGAGACTGCTTCCTTCTTGCAAACTGCAGTATCAACGCAGGTGGCTGTTTCTTTCCTTTCCTTAAACTCCTTCTTCTCCAACTGACAACATACTTCCCTATACATAAAATCATGGCTGGCTTAAGTGATGTCATTTGAGAAGGAGAGTATTCTAGGTGAATGGCTCTTTCCAGATAGCTGAATCTTTTGGATACCAAACCTTTGGGGGAAAACATTACCCATTCTCAATGGAAAACTTTGTCAAATATAAAGCAGGAACTTCTTTTCTTGAGGAGCGGGATATACTCTTCTGGATGACGTAGGAAGGATGCCATGAGGAATAGCTTGTGTTGCTGACATTTTGGGCCATGGTAGGCGGGCAGGGGTCTTAGGAAGTCCAGCCCTGAGCAGGCTGTTTGCCCAGGAGCCTCAGCTGCGTTATTGTACCGCCAGCCCTTGCTGGGGCTTCTGCAGGTGTCGTTTGCCCCCTGCCCTGACAACCCACCTCTACTCTTTCCAGTTCCTTGAGCTATCAGCCCCTTGGCAAGAGGTACACATTTCCTGGTGACACAGATAAGCCAAGTTTAAGTCAGAAAGTTCAAGTTCATGCATCATTCCAATTTAAAAGTCCCTTATAAGTCTCCACACCTCTCTTGAGAAGCCAAGCATAGATGTTTCATGACAGTTGTTTTCCTGTGAACAAAGAAGTCTTTTATTGAAAAAAATCAAAACCACTTTTCAACAGAGTTTTAAATATATACACAAAAGTAGAGGGATTGTATGCTGAAACCCACATACCCTTCACCCAGCTTCACTAATGATCAATATTTTGCCAATCTTATTTCATCTATCTGATCCCTTCACCCTCTTTGTTTTTGTTTTTGCTGGAATGTCTTAAAGCAAATATTAGGTTTCCCACAATTTCACCCATAAATAGTTCAGCATGACTCTCTAACAAGATAAAGACATTTTAAAATATAATGATGACGCCCTGATTATATCTAACAAAATTTATAACATCACAGAGGTCCAGGAGCAGGCTGTATCTCAGCTGGCCATGGATAAGTGTGGTCTTTGTGGTCTTATTATGTAAGATTCCCTAAGGTCTTTTCAGGGCAATCAGTAAAAACTTTTTTACTTTGACATAAGATCAAACTCAAGAAGTTTGCAAGGATAGTACAACCATGTACTCTTTATCCACATTCCCTAAATGTTAATATTTTACCATATTGGCTCTCTTTCTTTATGTCTATATGTATAATTTTTTTCCTGAATTGTTAGTATGTTGCAAACATGTTGCCTCTTCAGTCCTAAAAATTCTCTAGTATAACTACAGTACAATAGTCAAACTCAGGAAATGAACATGGATACAGCACTATTATCTGATCTACAGATTTTTTTTTTTTTTGAGTCGGGGTCTCACTGTGTCACCCAGACTGGAGTGCAGTGGCATGATCATGACTCACCACAGCTTTGGCTCAGGTGATGCTCCAGTCTCAGGCTCTTCAGTAACTGAGACTACAGGTATGTGCCACCATGCCCAACTAATTTAAAAAAACATTTTTTTGTAGAGACAAGGTCTTACTATGTTGCCCAGGCTGCTCTCAACCTCTTGGGCTCAAACGCTCCTTCCACCTCAGCCTCCCGAGTAGCTGGGACTACAGGCTCATGCCACCACATCATGTTAATTTTTTAATTTTTTTGTAGAGATGAGGTGTCACTGTATTGCCTAGGCTGATCTCAAACTCCTGGGCTCAAGCGATTCTCCCGCCTTGGCCTCCCAAAGTGCTGGGATTTCAGGCATGAGCCACCATGCCTGGTCGATCACTTTTTTACTTTTTTCCATGACAAGATGTTATAGCTGCATTCTTTCCTACCCCTGGACTCTTTTGTCTTTCCAAGGAGCTCTGATTCCTTTTAGTGGAGAAAAGTCTTTAAAATCAAGATCTGGACAAGCTCACTGCTACTGGAGCGTCACTGCTGTTAGGCCCTCTCAGTGAACAGAGCTGGAAGTAGATGTTACACATACACACGTTCTCTTATTCTCCCCTCCCCCTCCCCTTTCCCCTCCCCCTCTCTCTTCCTCTCAACCTATGGCAGGCTTTGGGGTCTTACTATATTAGATCTTCTAATCCAACAGCACAGGATTCCTGCTATTCTTCCCTTTCCATAATTGTGACTTCATTTCAGATAGTGAGGAAAAACTGGCTCCTACTATCCACAATGTCTGTACTTATATTCTCAATCTATGAATGTTCACAAAATAGTTTCAAAATTGCTAACCCCAACTGCTGTGAAAAGGAAGCCTACTAACCAGAGTTAAATAATGGCTGAAAGTTCTTTTTGTTTTTGACTTGAAGACACAGCAGTCTAAATACCATGTTCAAATGTGACTGGGTTAATTTTTTTCCTGGGTAATTATGTTATTCAAAACGGTTCTATAGAAATGCTGTTCTGTTCATTTGTGTTTTGTTCCATCTTAGGGGTTTTCCCTGTCCTTATTGATCTTATTTATTTGTTTATTTGAAGCATATGAACTATTAACACGATTCCCCAGACCAGAACTATTCTCAGAGTTATACTCAGAGAAGTGTTCTCTTCTGCCGCTCCACAAGTTTTCTAAACTTCCCACCCCATTCCCACCAATGTCTTGTAGGTAACCAATCTGTTTATCCTTCTGGTATTTAATTATACACGAATAAGCATATAAGTGCCTATTTCCTTGTTTCTTCTTTCTTAAACAAAAGATAGAATACTAAGCATAGTGTAGGCTCTCCCCTGCAGTGTCAGAAAGCATTTAAGCCACCTCAGATTTGTGTTTAGTTCTTTCTTGCATCTTCTTTCCATTTCCTACATATCTCTGTGACTTAGAGGGCTCTTAGAAGCCTAAAAATGCTGAAATGAAACTGTATAAAAAACTAAGACAGGTGTTGATTCTGAAAAGTGACCTTTACCCTCTGCTGGACAAGCATTCTCAAGCAGGGATTCTAGAAGAAGCACCAAATCCTTCACAGACGGAATATACCACACTGGAGCCCCTGATCCTTGTTTAAGGAGCAGTTCATCTCCCGGCCAGATGTCCTTGACTGTTATCAGAGCTGGGTGCCCAGAAACCAAGTATACAGGGACTGGAACAAGTAACTTCATGAATTTTTTGTAAGTTTATAGATTTTAAAGAAAAGTCCAACGGGCAGTCTGTCTCCACAAGGTTGCCACTGTCATTTGAGTATAATTTTGCTGGGCTCGCAGACAGCCCAGTCCTCCTGGGAGAGGTCCCCGGGAGAAGGAAGGCTCGGGACCCATGCTTTTCCTGGCAGGTAGCAAGATGCACCTGCTCGGAGCTCCAGCCGCCAGGCTGCACAGCACAGCTGTTTTCTCTCAGCCTAAATAAGCTAGATTTAGAGGGAAGAGAGGGGTGGAAGGAGAGAGGAAGGTAAGAAAAGTAAACGAACACCTGTTCATCTACTTTTCAGGAGTTCTCCTCCCAGGGATGCATATGCTTTAGAAGGGGACTGAGTAGAATTTATTTCTGTTTCCCTGGTGGGTCACAGGTGGTCTCTGATTACAGTCCTAGACAAGCTTGTCTGCATCCAGCTAGGGTGCACCCACAAGCAAAGAATCCAACGAAGGCAATGAACACAGGCTGTCACTACCTCTCTCCTACTATCCAAAGCTTTGTCTAGATTCAAATCAGACCAATCAACTTTTGAGAATGAAGTGTAACTCATCTCTTACCAGACCAGACCAATGCAGTGGACTCCACCCTGCTCAGATTCCAAAACAGTTACCTTCCCAGCAGTCTCACTGTGGACCGTGAGCTATAGGGAATCTGCTGTTCAGATCACCTACTCCCTGGATTCCCTGCCGCCTCTGTAGGATTTAGTCCTGGGTAGTTCAGGAGACCTGGAATGTCCCTTACTCTGTGTTCCAGATCCAGTCAGAGTACCAGAGAGCTTTTCAAGGATGCAGTCACTAGTGATTACGAATCCTGCTGGTCTCCCATACACCTGGACATTCCCCACCTTCTCCCTGGCCTCCAGGACTCACATGAGTCAGAACCCCATTGTCAATAAGACAGCAGCATGCGTCTCCTAGGAGTTCCTAGAGTTCCAGGCCAGCAACATGTGTGGAAGCCCTGTCTCTGTGTCAACAATGACAACTTATAGGCAGCACTTGCCTTGGAGAGACACCTGTTTCTCTAGCTGCTGCTCGAGGCTAAGGGGTATGGTACAAAGGCACTGAATTTAGAGTTAGAGCCTCTTCAACAAGCTGGCCTCTGTCACTCTGTGTGATTGGAGTCAGTTCACAAAGATGACTCAGCCTCAGTAAAAAGAAAGATCTGTTCATCACCTTATCTGATTTTACAAGATTTCGATGAACATCAAGTGAAGTAATGGGTGTTGCAGGAACTATAAAATGTTGTTTACAAATGTTTGCTAGGCCAGGCATGGTGGCTCATGCCTGTAATCCCAGCACTTTGGGAAGCCGAGGAAAGAGATTGCCTGAGCCCAGGAGTTTGAGACCAGCCTAGGCAACATAGCGAGACCGCGTCTCAACACAAAATAAAAAAATTAGCCAGGCATGGTGGTGCCTACCTGTAGTCTCAGCTACTTGGGAGGCTGAGGTGGGAGGATCGCCTGAGCCCAGGAGGTAGAGGTTGTGGTGAGCCGTGATTGTGCCACTGTGCTCCAGCCTGGGCAACTAAAAACAAACAACACAAATTTGCTGTCTCTCCTGCAAAACAAATGCAGACTGCAGCAGCCCCGCCTCCACGGCAATCCTCCCCCAGGTATTCATCAAACACCTACTTTGTGTCCAGCACAGAGTAGGATATAATGTTTCTGCCCTCCAGAATGAACATAAGTTGGGAAAAAAACAAACAAGCAAACAAACAGAAACACAACAATTAGGAAAAGAGAATTCCAAGGTGACCTGGAATACTCATAGAAACCATTACAGAAAGTGTGACATAAATCCTGGACCCAGAGGAAGGCCAGGATGCAGTGAGGCCAAGAGAGAAAGGAAAAGTCATCATAGGACTTTGCTGTCATCTTTTGGGTGAATCAGGGTCCTAGAACCCTGGGGAAATTAATTTTGTTGTTGTTGTGGCATAATCATTGTTTCTCAGAGATAGCCTTTCATTCTCGTAGAGGCCCATTCTATTTAAGATGTTGGAGATGGTAGGGGAGATTATGCAGGGCTGCACCCTTCCCACCTCGTGCTGGGCTATGGATTTAGCCCAAGGGGGTAGGTACAACAGACCTGCATCCCTTTCTGGATGTTGGGGAAATATTTGCAGTGAAAATGATGGAAAAGACCAGATTGGGATAGGGAGGGACTCATATTTCAGGTGCACCTACCATGATGGCTCTGCAATATCCATGTGATTATTGGCAGTTGACTGATAAGGAAGGTGAAGCCTTAGCGAGTGGCTCAGTAAGCATCACACAATCAGAAAGTGAACCCTTTGGAGATCAGTGAAGACCATGCACAAGAGAGCAAACACCTTGCAGGGGCTTTTATTTGGGGGTGTGTTTTGGACGCCACAGGTGTCTCCATGGAAGCCATCTTGAAACTCTTTGGAGAATTCTTCTTTCAATTCTGTAAGATGTCTGGCTATGACAGGATGCTACGGACACTGGGAGGAAACCTCACGGAGTTTATTGAAAACCTGGATGCCCTCCACAGTTACCTGGCACTCTCTTATCAGGTAAGGCCTTCTGAGTCTGGTCTTGGCACCCAAGAGGAAGCAAATGCTGCAGTAGCTCCAGGCCATCTCCCTGCTTCCCCAACATAGGTGTAAGTGCAGGGGGAGCGGCCTCCCATGCAGAATCCTTGATACCGGGTATCGGTGGACCCAGGAGTTCTCTTGGGAAAGGAAAGGAAAATAAACACCTGTTGGCCACTGTTATAAACTGACTGACAGAAATCAAAGAAGGGCAAGTTGCAGGAGTCCAGCTCTGTGAGGGAGATGGCCTGTTCAGAGAGGGGCTGGTGTGGGTTCGAGGTTAACTCAAGGAGACCGATCACAATGCGAACAAAGGCTGGAAAACAGATTACAGTGGATTTGCAAAACTCTCCTAAAGTTTCCTGGCCTGGATGGAGCTGATAAATAGCTTGTGCAGCCAGATTCATGTTATTCATGTATCAGAAGGGAAGACTTGGCAGGGCCAAGATCTAGAATCTGAAATCATCCAACTCTGATTAACCCACAGGTGACCAACTGAGGTGTTAAGAACCGAATTTCTCTTCTGGGATATGTCCTTCTGGAGTTCTTTCCTTGGTTTTCTTGTTTGTACACAACATTGGAAATTCAAATCTAGACTCACTAGGCTCTCTTTTGTTTATTATTTTATTTTATTTTTCATGTGTGCGACAAAATCTCACTTTGTCGCCCAGGCTGGAGTCCAGTGGTGCAATTCCGGCTCACTGCAGCCTTGACCTCCTGGGCTGAGGAGATCCTTTTGCCTCAGCCTCCCACGTAGCTGGGACTACAGGCACGCGCTGTCATGCCCAGCTAATTTTTTTGTATTTTTTTAAAAAGAGACAAGGTCTCACCATCATGCCCAGGCTGGTCTTGAATTTCTGAGTTCAAGCAATTCTCCTGCCTTGGCCTCCCAAAGTTCTGGGATTACAGGCATTAGCCACTGTGCCCGGCCCTTTTTATTTTTTAGACCTCTACAATAAATCAAAAAATCAGCCGGGCATGGTAGCGCATGCCTGTAATTCCAGCTACTCGGAAGGCTGAGGCGGAAGGATCGCCAGAGCCCAGCAGGCGAGATTGCGGTGGCCGGGAGCGGCCGCTGCACTCCAGTCTGGGTGGCCGACTGGAGTCGAGTGAGACTCCAACTCAAAAAAATAAAAAAATAGACAAGAAAAAGCAAAATGGCATTTAAACATAATATAATAATGGTTTATTGCCTGACATAAAATTTATATTTATTTTTAGGGCCCTTGATGGTTTTGCAAGATCTTTCTTCATCACTTCTACATTGAATGTTCAGAACCACCCTTACAATGTTATGATGATAAAATGGGATGTGTAAGTCGGGCTCGGTGGCTCAGCCTGTAATCCTGCGCCTTTGGGAGGCTGAGGTGAGTGGATTGCCTGAGCCCGCGGGTTCGAGACCCACCTGGGCAGCGAGACCTCATCTCCACAATAAATCAAAAAATCAGCCGGGCGTGGTAGCGCATGCCTGTAATTCTGGCTACTTGGAAGGCTGAGGCGGAAGGATCGCCGGAGCCTGGCAGGTCGAGGCTGCGGTGGCCAGGAGCGGCCACTGCACTCCAGTCTGGGCGACAGAGTGAGACTCCAACTCAAAAAAAAAAAAAAAAAATGGGATGTGTATGTTAAGGGCCCCATCACCTGTTACACACCCTTATAGATGTTAAGTGTAAAAGATACTGTAGTCTCCATTTTTCAGAGAAGGAATCAGAGGATTGGAAACCTTAACTGACTTCAACTAGTATTAGCAGTTGGACCTGTCCTGTTGTCATGTGACCTACTCTTGGACAGAGTGAATGACAAGAAGCCTGCCCATTCAGGCCATATGGGCTGGAATACGGTCTGACTAGCTCTGTAACTTGCCAGCTGTGTGATACTGACCCAATTTCTTGCCATCTCTAAATCTCCATTTTGCACAAATTTATTTAATAAGTATTTATTGAGGGCCTAATATGTATCAAGCACTTTCTAAGGCACAGAGACAGAAAGAAACTGGAAAAAAATAACCTACCTCATAGTGATGTGTGGATTCAAAGATATAAAAGTCCCTAATGTTGTAATAAGCCCAGAAAAGGCACTCCATAAATAATAACTCTCTTTCTTCTCCTTCCTTTCTGTTCAATATGGTCAGTTTAAAAATTACTATAATTTGCATTTTTCAACAACTCCCTTTCAGTTTTTTTTTTTTTTTTTTTTTTTTTGCTAA
Source organism: Cephalopachus bancanus (assembly GCA_027257055.1). Lineage (NCBI taxonomy): Eukaryota > Metazoa > Chordata > Mammalia > Primates > Tarsiidae > Cephalopachus > Cephalopachus bancanus. The sequence continues at coordinate 917,372 of JAPVLO010000196.1, forward strand.
AGCACAACAATTAGGATCCAAAGAAATACAGTTAGGCTCCTTTAACACACCTTCATAATATTTTTTAATATTACATAGTTCATCTGAAATCTGGCTGATATATGAAGTCCCAGTTCTGGAGAAGGTATTCATATTCTTCGATTCATTCATTAAAAAGACAGGAATATCTTTCCTATTACCATCACCATTATGAATAAGAGTGAAAAGAATTGAGGTTCTGAAGTCCCAAGTTCATTATTTTTATACCCAACCCTGCTACCCTTCCTCTGACAGTCACTCCTCCTCTCTCCATAAACCAAAGCCATATTTCTGGAGAGGAAATTTAATAGAACTTCTCTGGGGGTATGTAAGGGCATCTTGCATATAGTGAGATAAATAAAATATTTAAGTATTATCATATGCAAGTTGGAATAAAATAATAAAATACATGAAACGATACCTGACAGTTAAATAGGCTTTATACTGAGTAAGGTTCTACAGATTGCTTCTTTGGGCAAAAATAAGAAAATAAGATAATATTGACTTTTTCCTTCATGTCTATCTAGTAATTTGGCTATGCCTTTAAGGCATACATTTCTGGTTATAACAGAGTCTTTCATCTTGTTATTTTATTTTATTTTTATTTTTTAATTTTTTTGAGGTGGAGTCTCACTCTGTCACCCAGGCTGGAGTGCAGTGGCACACTCATGGCCACAGCAGCCTTAACTTGCTGGGCTCAGGCGATACTTCTGCCTCAGCATTCCAACTAGCTAGAACTACAGCCACGCACTACCTCGCCTGGCTAATTTTTTAAAAAATTTATTGTAGAGATGAGGTCTGCCAAATTGTCCAGGCTGGTCTTGAACCCCTGGACTCAGGCAATCCTCTTGCCTTGGCCTCCCAAAGTGCTGGGATTACAGGCTTGAGCCACCGCGCCTGGCCTCCTCTTGTTATTTTTAAGCTAACTTTTATTGAATGCTAGTTATAAGGCGGGTGTTGGGCTAAGCAATTTATAAACATTAACTTACCCTCTTGACATCCTAAGATGAGATTGTCTTATTTTTTACAATACAGATGAGACAATGAGGGCCAGAGAGGTTAAGTAATGATCCCAAATCACCCAGGTATGGTGTGAGTTGGGTCCAAACCCAGGCAGGGTGGTACATCAGCTACTCAGAAGGCTGAGACAGAAGGATCGCCTGAGCCTGAGAGGTTGAGGCTGCAGTGAGCCGTGATTGTGCCACTGTACTCCAATCTCCATAGATTATGTTGTCCATTGTTTTCATTGTTTTCACCTTTACCCTGATTTTTAAACGTCCTATTTTTATCAAGGAATAAAAAATATAACCATATTATTTAGAAACCTAGCCGAGCTCAGTTGCTCGGCCTGTAATCCCGCGCCTTGGGAGGCTGAGGTGAGTGAATTGCCTGAGGTCGTGGGTTCAAGACCCGCCTGGGCAACTTGGTGAGACCTCATCTCTACAATAAATCAAAAAACTAGCCAAGTGTGGTAGCGCGTGCCTGTAGTTCCAGCTACTTGGAAAGCTGAGGTGGACGGATCGCTGGAGCCCAGCAGGTTGAGGATGCGGTGACCGGGAGCGGCCACTGCACTCCAGTCTGGGCGACAGAGTGAGACTCCAACTCAAAAAAAAAAAAAAAAAAAAAGAAACCTGGTAGCACTGACCAGAAGAACTAAACACATGAATTTCTGGAAGTGACCTTTGGATGTGGCCTGGGCAGGGGGTGCGGGGGGTGAGGTGTGAGGGGGAGGAGCAGGAACACATGGTTTTCCCTTCAGCCCTTCTGTCCTCTGTTACTTTATTCTCACTGTGTAGGGTTTAGATATCTTTTTCTTTTTTGAGTTGGGTGGAATCTCACTCTGTCTCTCAGGCTGGAGTGCAGAGGCCTGATGAAAGCTCACCACAGCCTTGACCTCTTGAGCTCAGGTGATCCTCCCACCTCAGCCTCCCAAGTATCTGGGACTACAGGAGTGTGCCACCATGCTTAGTCAATTTTTTGATTCTTTGTAGAGATGAGGTCTTGCTTTGTTGCCCAGGCTGGTCTTGAACTCCTGAGTTCAGACAATCCTCCCTCCTCGGCCTCTCAAAGTGGTAGGATTACAGGCATAAACCACCAGGCCTGGCAAGATGTGGATATCATTTTAAAAATCAACTCTTAACTTCATATTTCATCATTTTTTAAAATATATCCTGCCTAAAATTATCCTCAGATTTAGCCAAGATGTAAACACATACACACACAATCCTTATACTACTTTCTCTACATACATACTTTTGGAATTATAAAACAAGTTTTTGAAACCTTTCCCTATGGAAGAGGACAAAGATCTTCGAAGGAATTCACCTCTTTAGCCTCTTCCCTCACTCAAGCCAAAAACTGTGTGCCCAGGGTGCCGAGTTGTCCACTAACTACACAAGGGAGAGGACTGCTTCTCTTAGAGACTCTCTCAGACTAAGTCGTTTTCCTTCTTTTGCAACACACATCTCACCTACTGTGAAACGGTGCTTATTTGAATGTCAACACATATTCCTGGACAAAGAGGGTCTCTTCCGATGTACCTTGTGGGTTCTATTTTACAAACATGCCACTTGACATCACAGATGACATTATCCTTCCAGAGCAAGAAATTAACTAGTCAATTTCACTTGCCAATTCCTATGGGTCCCTGATCTGAGTGAAGATGCTCATGGTCACTCGGTCACAGGTCAAGCATGGTGGAAACTCACTAAAGCTTCTTGTCACTTGTATTGGTCAGCCATGCCCTGGAGTATGGGTAGAAAGAGCATGGCATGGTGTCAAGAATCATATGGGATTCAAATGTTGTTCTATCATTAATCTAGGTTGAACTGCCCTGGGCCTTAGTTTCTTCCTCTTTAAAATGGGGTGCTTTCTTGCCATATAGAGTTGTTTAGGGCGACCATTCCTGACATACGGGAGCTGAAATCATGGCTGTGTTTATGTGATGGGAGAGAGTTTGGATTACTGTTCCGTGCAATGTCATGGATAAGTACTATTGTTTCACAAAGCCTCAAAAGCATAATTTAAACAATTTGTGTCCACGGGAAAAAATGTGTTGTGTCTTTCAATTAGGAGATGAACGCACCATCATTTCGCGTGGAGAGAGGAGCAGATGGAAACATGCCTCTCCATTACTACTCGGACAGAAGTGGTCTGTGCCACATTGTGCCAGGTATGGGAATGGCTCAGCCAGGCCCAGAGCCACGAGGGCTTTGAAGTGAGGAAGGCTTCCCCACAAAAGCTCCAGGATGGCAAGTAGCTGGCTGTGGGTAGGAAATCCAGACTCTCTTAGAATGTCTGACTCTGGATCACCTTGCCCATTACTACCAAAGTCTCTGAGCCTTAGATTTCCAAAATTCCACAAGAAGGAATTTTTCTTTTTCGTTTGACATTTAAAATTATGCAGGTATGTATGTAGTTCTGATGATTCTTTATTATTTTGAATCAGCTCTTTTATTTATTTATTTTTCTTGGTTGGGGTCTCACTCTGTCTCCCAGGCTGGAGTACAGTGGAGTGAGATACTTCCATCTCAGCCTCCTGAGTAGCTGGGACCACAGACGTGTACCACCATACCTGGCTAATTTTTTGTTTTTTTGTAGAGATGAAGTCTTACTATGTTGTCCTGGCTGGTCTCAAACTCCTGGGCTCAAGCAACCTTCCCACCTTGGCCTCCCAAAGCGTTGGGATTACAGGCGTGAGACACGACACTGCGCCTGACCCTGAATCAGCTCTTTATCTGTATTTAGCATTGTAGAAAAAGCACACTTCCATGTGATCACATATCTTTAAAACCACATCTTTAATGGCTGAATGATATTCTATTATCTTAATTAATTTAAATAATTTAAAATAATTATCTTAACTAATCTCCTCTTGTTAAACTTTTAGTTGATACTAATTTTCTGCTATTATAAACAATGCTGTTGTTTACAGACCAAGAGGCGTCAAGGCAGTGTTTCTCTATTTTGGCACTATTGACTTTTTGAACTAAGTAATTCTTTGTTGTGATGGGTTTCCCATCCCTCACCCATAGGTGTCCTTCTGCTGTAGGTATCACTGAGGCTGTGGCCAAGGACTTCTTTGATATTGATGTGACCATGGATATCCTTGGCATGAATGAAGAAATAGAGAGGACAGGGAAGAAGGAACATGTTGTGTTTCTGATCATCCAGAAGGCTCACAGGAAGATGAGAAAGGCAAAGCCACACAGGTTGCAAGACGGTCAAGACATCTGGAGAGACCAAGAGGTACTTACTGGGTTTGCTGTGTCTTTAGAAAGCAGCTTTCCTAAGTAGCCTTGCCAGTCTTGGGGCAATCTATGCACGCATAAGAATCTTCAACACAAGAAAGAAAAGTTGTTTATGTATGAGTTTCCTGCCAGATATCATCCTAGTGCCCTCTTGAGATTTTATTTAAAAGTTTTTGCTGCTTTTGATAGAGAAATAGTATGAGAACTAATCAAAATAAAAACAACAACAACAACACTTGAGAGTTCTAAAATCTTGGTAGACTGGATTGCAGAAGCCTTCATGCTGTTCCTCTGGCCATGGACACTGTTCCTTTTATACAGGTGGAGCCCATCACAGAAAATGGGGCTTGCATATCTCCTGTCATATGACCAGATGCTTCTTTCCCTGCCATCTGCAGGCCCTCCAGGCAGCTTTCCTTAGGATGAAGGAGAAATATTTGAGTGTCTCCACTTGTCCTGTGAAGAAATCCCACTGGGATATTGTGAGAAGCATAGTCATGTATGGAAAAGGTAAGTAGGTGGTTCTCCCAAGCTCAGCCCTTAGAGCAGAATGATTTCCTAGTTCTCAAGGGTCACAGCTAGTGTACTCCAATGGCACCAAGCCTTCTGTGATGATGGTGTCGCTGGTTTCTGCAGAGCTTGGATTTGGCGACCGTGATGTTTAATATGAAAATGTCAGGTTTTAATTGGCCTTCTGTTATCCTTTTGACTTGTGCTGGGTGACATGGAGACACCGACTCTGCTGTCCCCAGAGAAAGCTGTTGGAGAGTGGATTGGAATCAGTCCACCATCTCTTCTGTCCTCAGAGAAAGCCACTGGAGGGAGGATTGGAATCTCCCCAGCTGGCGGCTGACGGAGAGGAGGAAAATGAGTACTAACATGCGATCCAGAACAATGCATTTTCCAGAGGTCCTCTTCTGGATTCAGCTTGCTCTACCCGGATGCATTTCTGGACTGGAGATCTGTGGAAAATAACCATGGTCATGCTGTAGTGCAAAGGACACTGGGTCAAGAGCCAGGAAAGCGTTTCTAGCTCTGTGCCTGAGGACCTTGCTGTGTGACCTTGGACAAGATCCCCCATCGTCCCATTTGCAAAATGAAGGCATTAGGCTTGCTAAGGTTCCCCTGTGAGCCCTGAGCTGGTCTAACGATTAGCACCTAATGCCTGGGTCAGAATAAGAGCTCCAATACGCTGGGGAGACGGGAGCTAGGGTCTCTCTTTATGGCCCGATGGGCCAGGTGACATGCATCTGGGAGAAGGTCTGCAGGGCTCAAAAGCTGCATTTTGCGTCCTTCAAGGCATGGCAAGTGAGTCAAACATGCAATTGATGTCCTTTGTCTAGGAGATTTTCATATCAAAAAGGCTCCATTTCGAATCTCTACCCCCTGCCAAATAGGACTGTTGGTTAAATTTTCACGTGCCACCCCAAACTGTCAGTCTAAAAAGCTCCATGGCAAATGTCCCTGACGCTGGGCCCAGAGCACACGCTCTGCTCTGCTCGCTCATTGTCTGGCTGTCACCGTTTCAATGCCGACTCTGTGTTCATGGCGAGACGTACTCAATTGGTCCAGAAACTCTTCAGCGGCGGCAGAAACTTGGCAGGGGGCAGGAGGGCTTCTCAACCTGGTAGTAAGTTTTGTTTGTTTTAATTTGAAAGAATTGCCGTGGCCATCTGGAGACGGGGAGGGAGCCTGTGCGAAAGATGGGGGGTGGGAGAGGTCGCACGTTGCCTGTGAATCATTTAGATACCGTCCCTCTCCTGAGTTCTGCTCTGTGCAAGGGCGGTGCAGGAGTTGCCTGTCATCGGGACTTTCTTTCTCTATGTCCAGGCCCTCTCATGAACACCTTCAAGCTGACTTACCCTGAGAGACTCTGGATTGAAGAGGAGACATTCTGCAAGGCTTTTCCTTTCCACATTGTGTTTGATGAATCAGTAAGAGGCCTTTCTCTCTGCAGCTGGGAGCTGGGGGTAAGCCAGGGAAGAGCACATGATTTATAGTCTTTTATGAACATTGGGACGTTCTCGCCCCCAAGACATTCTCAGAATTCAGGAGACCAGGCTTTAGCAGGACCATCTTGGAGAATGGTCAGGGCCATTGACTTCCTTTTCCTATTGTGCTATGTCCTCCAGAAACCAGCAGCTGCCGGATCTTCTCGATAGGGATGAAAAGGAGGCTAGAACTAATGATAGAATGGAAAGGTAACAAGAAAACAAGGAGGTGACGCTAAAGTTCACTACATGAAGAGACATCAGAACATAGTAGCAATGATCAGGTGGAATTCTGTGAACTTTTATTGTCCTTGTGACCCTCATAGATGTCTCAGTCCCACCAAGTTATCTATTCTGCCTCTTAAACATGGGGGAGAGGTCCATGCCGACTAAGGCCACTTTTTTTTTTTTTTTTTTGACATTGACTCTCACTCTGTCACCCAGGCTGGATTGCAGTGGTGCAATCATAGCTCACTGCAACCTCAAGTGATCCTTTTGCCTCAGCCTCCTTAGTAACTGGAATTACAGACATATGCCACCATGCCCGATTAATTTATTTTGATTTTTTGTAGAGATGGAGTCTTCCTATGTTGCTCAGGCTGGTCTCAAACTCCTGACTTCAAGCAGTCCTCCTGTCTCAGTCTCCCAAAGTGCTGGGATACAGGTGTGAGCCACTGTACCTCATGCCACTGTTCTGAGAGTTGTGAGCATGACCATTTAAGTTTATTGTTGTTGATTCCCTGGATAAAATATATGTAAACTGAATTGATTATGAACTCATTTAAAGGGCAATTAGGCAAAATGCATTTGGTTCAAATTCAGTTACAATGCTTTCAGCCTCTGTGATTTTCTGATATTTATTTGAACTCATAGACATATTTAATCATCACCTACCAGTTGAACGCTAGGTACAGATTCTATGAAATTGACTCATTTGGGCTGGGTGCAGTGACTTACGTCCATAATCCCAGCACTTTGGGAGGTCAAGGTGGGAGGATCCCTTGAGCCCAGAAGTTTGAGACCAACCTGGGCAATATAGCAAGACCGTTATCTCTACAAAAAAGTAACTGGGTATGGTGGTGTACACCTGTAGCCCCAGCTACTCATGAGGATGAGGCAGAAGGACAGCCTGGGCCCAGAAGCCTGAGGCTGTGGCCCATGTCCAACTCAAAAAAAAAGAAAAATAAATTCACTCAGTTGTCTGCCTGCAAACAAATTAGGATCTGAGTTGAACAAACACCCTTGTAGGAAACAATCAGTGAATTATAAAATAATGTACTTTGACTTTTCCCCAGTGCCACAAGGGTATTATTCTTGCTACTATTTAATATTTTAAAATCTGGTCTACTTTAAAAACTTCCTAAGTTTTGGGCATAGAATAACAGAAAATGTAATGATACATCTTCCAAAAGGTTAGTCTGATTTCTGTAGCCTGCCAGAGCTGCCAAGGCTAACACAGGTAGGTATTCCTAGACAGCCAGTGCTGGCACTGAATGTTTTATATAAAGAATACCCATTTCACTTCGTTCCTCTGTGTGCTACCTGGAGATAGCAGTGAAAGGTGTCGCTATGTCTCATGGAGCTAGGAAAGATCTATTAGCCCAACTGAGAGCTTTAACTTCTGTCTCTCTTTAGTTAGAAATATGCCTCTGAGCGTTTCTATATTATTCTATTTCTCTTTTAGACTTTAGTGCAAATTCGATTGTTTAGAAATGTATTTGTTACTTCCGTGATGTTTATTCTCTTACTGACCCCTCTTCCTCCCAGTGAGTCACAGAGCATGGCTAGAGTGTTCTTTCTAGGGGGAAGTCGTGGTGGAGGTTCCTTTTCTATTGCTCAGCCTCACATCTGTCCCCTGTGGATAGCTGAGGGTCAAGCAAGCTGGAGTGAACATTCAGAAGCACGTCCCAGGACTCCAGGCACAGGAGATTCGAGTGGATGAGTATTTCTCCATCATTCATCCTCAAGTTACCTTCAGCATTTTCAGCATCTGCAAATTTATCAACAGTCAATTTGTCCTGAAGACACGAAGCGAAATGATACCTGGAGCTTGGAAAAGTCAGCCCACACTCAAACTCCGAGATAATAACTCACTCCTTTCCCATTGCTCCCTGCTTACTTTAGAGACTGACCAGAAAGGGAAGAGGTGGAGTTTTCTCATTTCTTAGAAAGTGGGGCAGGAACTACACTAAGAACAAGTTATTTTTTTTCTGACAGTTCCACTTGATCTGATCGGAATACAATGTATTTGGTTTCCCTATTTCTAGTTTAGACATATATATATGGAGAGAGTTAGAGAGATGTATTAGAATATAGTTATGTATATAATTATACAATTATATAATTTGTATAATTATACAATTCTCATTTTTGTTACTAAATTCTTCAGAATTCATGAGGTACTATTTATTATATTAGTTTGAAGTCCTTTTTCTTTTTTTTTGAGTGTTGGAGTCTCACTCTGTCGCCCAGGCTGGAGTGCAGTGGCACGATCACAGTTCACTGTAGCCTCGACCTCCTAGGCTCAAATAATCCTTCCACTGCAGCCCCCCATGTAGCTGGAACTACAAGCACACACCACCACACCTGGCTAAATTTTTTTATTTTTGTAGAGAGGTATGTTGCCTAGGCTGGTCTTGAACTCCCGAGCTCAAGCAATCCTCTCTCTTCAGTCTCCCCAAATTCTAGGATAACAGGCATGAGCCACTGCTCCTGGCCTAATGTCTGTCTTTTATATAGCAACATGGTCATTTCTATCTACTATCAGTAGGGCTCATATTTTGGTTTTGGTTTAATTGTGGTAAAATTCACATATCATCAAATGTACCATTTTAATTATTTTTAAGTGTAGAGTTCATTAGTATTAAGTACATTCTCAAGTTGTACTGTCTTTACTACCATCCATCTCCAAAACTTGCTTATTTTGTGCAAAACTGAAAGTCTATACCCACTCAACAATAACTCTTTATTCCTCCTTCCTCCAGTCCATGGCAACCACTATTCAACTTTCTGTCCCTATAAAGGTGACTACTGTAGGTATTTTATATAAGTGGAATCATACAGTATTTGTCTTTTTGTGTCTGGCTTATAACACTTAGCGTAATGTCTTCATGGTTCATCCATGTTGTAGCATGTGCCAGAATTTCCTTCTTTTTTGAAACCAAATAATACTCTGTTGTATGTATATACCACATTCTTTTTTTTTTTTTTTTTTTGAGTTGGAGTCTCACTCTGTCACCCAGGCTGGAGTGCCGTGGCACACACACAACCATCCCACCGTTGACCTGCTGGGCTCTGGCGATTCTTCTGCCTCAGCCTTCCAAGGAGCCGGAACTATGGGCATTCGCTACCATGCTCACCTAATTTTGGATTTATTGTAGAGAGGAGGTCTTGCCAAGTTGACCGGGCTGGTCTCAAACCCGTGGGCTCAGACAATCTACTAACCTCGGACTCCCAAAGTGCTGGGATTACAGGCTTAGCCACGGAGCCAGGCCTTTTAAAAAAATTTTTATTTTATTTTAAAGATGTGGGATTAGGTATACTAGTGGTCATTGTACAGGTAAAGTTTGTTGCCTCCCTTTGGTCTCCACTTTGCCTGATTTGAGATCCTTATTGATGTTACGTGCCCCTCCCACCCTCCTGGCAGTTTCTGGCTACTGCCAATCCATTTCTTTCTTTTTTTTGTTGTTTTTGTTTTTTTTGAGTTGGAGTTTCACTCGGTTGCCCAGACTGGAGTGCAGTGGCCGCTCCCGGCCACCGCAGCCTCGCCTGCTGGGCTCCAGCGATCCTTCCGTCTCAGCCTTCCGAGTAGCCAGAATTACAGGCACGCGCTACCACGCCCGGCTGATTTTTTTATTTATTGTAGAGATGAGGTCTCGCTGCCCAGGCGGGTCTCGAACCCGCGGGCTCAGGCAATCCATTCACCTCAGCCTCCCAAAGGTGCGGGATTACAGGCTGAGCCACCGAGCCCGGCTTCCATTTCTTATGTATTATTATATCACATTCTTTATCCATTCATCTGTCAATGGACATTTGGGATGCTTCTACCATTTAGTTCTTATGAATAACACTACTATAAACATTGGTGTACAAATGTCTCTTTGAGTCTCTGTTTTCATTTCTTTTGAGTATACATCCAGAACTAGAATTGCTAGATCATGTGGCAGTTCTATTTTTAATTTACTGAGGAACTGCCATACTGATTTTCATAGCTGCTGCACTATTTTACATTCCCATAAAAGGTGCACAAGGGTTCCTATTTCTCCACATTCTCATGAATACTCATTATTTTCTGGCTTGTTTGTTTTTAAGTCAGGGTCTCACTCTGTCACCCAGGCTGGAGTGCAGTGGCACAATCACGGCTCACCACAGCCACGACGTCCTTGGCTCAGGCAATCATTCCACCTCAGCCTCCTGAGTAGCTGGGACTACAGGCATGTGTCACCACACTTAGCTAATTTTTTAAAGTTTTTTTTTTGTAGAGACGAGGTCTCACTGTGTTGCCCAGATTGATCTGGAACTCCTGGGCTCAAACAATCCTCCTGCGTAATTGTTGGAATTACAGGAGTGAGCCACTGTGCCCTGTACCCTCACTTTCTTAAAAAAAAAAATAAAAAAAAAAGAATAGCCCTCTTAGTAGGTGTGAAGTGGTGGTATCTTATTGTGGTTTTGATCTACATTTCTCTAATTCAGTAATGTTGAACATCTTTTTATGTGCTTATTAACCATTTCTACATATTCTTTGAAATGATGTCTATTCACATTTTGGTCCATTTTTAAATTGGATTGTTTCTCTTTGTGGTTGAACTGTAGGAGTTCTTCGAATATTCTGGATTTGAACCCTTTTCAGATATATGATTTGTAAATATTTTCTTTTATTCTGTGAGCTGCCTTTTTACTCTGTTGATTGTGTCCTTTGATGCACGAAAGTTTTTTATTTTGATATAGTTCAATTTATTTATTTTCTCTTTTGTTTTCTGTTCTTTTGGTGTCATATCCAAGAAATTGTTGGCAAGACCAATGTCATGAAGCTTTTCCTCTTTGTTTTCTTCTAAGAATTTTAGCTCTTACATGTAGGTCTTTGATTCACTTGGTGCTAATTTTTATATATGGTGTGAAGGGACACCATTTTGAGCTGCCTTCCTCTTAGACAGATGATTATGTATTTGAGACATAAGCACAGGCAGAATTGAGGGAACTTCTGAGAAAAAAAATGACGTGTTCTGGAACTTGAGTGAACTGTAGCGTGGGATGGTGGGAAAGGAGACTGGCAAGATGGAGACTTGAACTCTATCGTGCAGTTGGAAACATGTTTAAATGTCTGCCAGGATGAGATTTGAGGTTTAGAATAATTGTTCTGGAGGCATGTGAAGGATGAATCAGAGTGTAGAGAAAATGGATCCTGGGAGGCCAGGTGGAGGCCACCACGGGGTTCAGGGTAGAAGCTTTGAGATACTCAACTCAGGCAATGGTGCTAGGGTGGGAATTTGGGAACAGATTCATGAGATAATTAAGGCATATCCTGATAATTGAATGTAAGAGTTGAAAGAGCATCATTAGGATTATTATTAGCTTCCTTCCTCAGGTAACTGGGTGATAAAGGTGTGATTAACTGAGAAAACCCTTATTAATGTTATGTGCCCACCCTTGCCCCGGCAGTTTCTGGCTACTGCCAATTCCTTTTTTATAGTATTATTACTCCATATTCTTTATATCCATTCATCTGTCAATCCTGTAACCTCCTTGTGGCATGGATTTTGGGCAGTTTGAGTCACCACTGTATCCTCAATGCCTAAAACAGTGTCCCTGGTTCATAGTTAGGACTAAATATGTATGTGATGAAAGAATTAGTGGAAAGAGAAGAATTGCAGAGGGCATTGAAGTTAACTGCAGACATTCATGAATAAACACCTAAAATGGAGGAAAGAAAAACAAAATACTACTCATGGAAGCATAAATTGTCACAATCATCCTAGATGGCAATTTGGTAATACATATCAAAAGCCTTAAAAATGAACATATTCTTTGTTCAAGTAATTCCACATCTAAAAAATATCCTTTAACACAACAGCCATGAATATAGACAAAGGCTTACCTCAAGCTTGTTCATTGAAATGTTGTTTATAGAATGATAACACTAGATATAATATAATCAATGCAAGCTTACTATTTAAATAAAATGCAGTACAATCAATGTAACCAGCAAAAATTCAGACGTATAGCTGTATTTAATATTGCAAAAGAATATCTGTTATATATTTTGAAGTGAAAAATTCAGACAACAAACAGAAGATGTCATATAATCCCATCTTTTTGGTAATGTGAATATATACTCCAAAATAGCGATGGTAATTATTTGTGTGGTGTGATATGGTGAGTTTTACTATTTTCTTTCTCATTTTTTCATGTTCTGCAATGAATGCATATAGCTACTATAACAATATAACAAACACATCCTTTTTTTTTTTTTTTTTTGGAGTCTCACTCTGTTGCCCAGGCTGGAGTGCAGTGGCACGCTCACAGCTACCGCAGCCTCGAACTGCTGGACTCAGGTGGTCCTTCTCCCTTAGCCTTCTAAGTAGCTGGAACTATAAGCATGCACCACCATGCCCAGCTAATTTTTTTATTTATCATAGAGATGAGGTCTCACCAAGTTGCCCAGGCTGGTCTTGAATCCCTGGGCTTGGCAATCCTCTCATCTCAGCCTCCCAAAGTGCTGGGATTATAGTTGTGATTCACCGAACCTGGCTTACATATCCATTTTTAAAGAAATACACATCTTGAGTTAAGGAAGCATGTTTTCTCTGGAAATTCAGAGAAATTCTTTGTGAACATGGTGTAAGGGCAATTGTGTCATGCTAAAAGAAAAGAATACTGTATCAAGACAGAATTCTAGGGAATGCCAGCATTGAAGGAATGAGATTTTTAAATGTAAGGAAACAAATCAAAGAAGTTAGGGAAATCTCAGAGAGAAAACAGTGTCCCAGAAAGGAAGATTTCAGAAAGGGAGTTCTGGCTGGGTATGGTGTCTCATGCCTGTAATCCCAGCACTTTGGGAGGCTGAGGAGGGAAGTTTACTTGAACCCAGGAGTTCGAGATAAACCTAGGTGACATAATGAGACTTCATCTCTACAAAACAACAACAACAATAATAATAAATTAGCTGGGTGTGGTGGTACACGCTTGCAGTCCCAGCTACTTAGGAGCCTAAGGTGGGAGGATTGCTTGAGCCTAGGAGTTTGAGGCTGTGGTGAGCTGGGATCATGCCAGTATACTTCAACTTGGGTGACAGAGTGAGATCCTGACCCAAAGAAAAAAAGAAAGAAAGAAAGTAAAAGAAAAAAAGAGGAGGTTCTGATTGACACCATCAGGCAGAGAAAGCTGAGTAGAGAAAAGGCTGAACGTGTTGGCATTGGCAGTGTGGAGGCCATCGATGGAGCCACCTCAAGTAAGCAGGCAACCGTGGAAGCAGCTCCTGGGGAGAGAGAGGGAGATGAGTAAGTGGAGACACAGCATATAGATAATGCTCATGAAATTTGGCCAAATGGGGTGGGAGTATGACTGTGCAGTGCTCAAAAGTGCTCTGTGTGGGTGATGATTGGTTGTCTCGAGCACACGTCTCAGCCTCTAGTGGTGGCGTACTCTACTGTTGGTTGCATCTCTCTCTATGATGGCAAGGCCAGATGATCTGGATGGAGTCCCTGCGGTTCATGGTGTACCTGTGCTCTCCAAAGCTCCGCAGCCTGCAAGAGCTGGAGGAGCACAAGATGCATCTTTCGGACATCGCCCCCCACGACACCACCAGGGATCTCATCCTCCTGAACCAGCAGCGGCTGGCTGAGATTGAGCTGTCCAGCCAGCTGGAGAGGAAGAAGGAGGAGCTGCGTGTCCTCTCCAAGCACTTGGCCCTTGAGAAGAAGAAAACAGAGACCTTACTTTATGCCATGCTGCCAGAACACGTGGCCAACCAGCTGAAGGAGGGGAAAAAGGTTGCTGCAGGTAAGACACCCTTTCCTGCACAGGGACCTCTGAACAAGGCGCAGTGTGCCTTAGTTGGGGCACAGGCTTTGAAATCAGACAGATGTGGGTTTGATTTTTTTTTTTTTTGTAGAGTTGAGGTCTTGCTATGTTGCCCAGACTGGTCTCGAGCACCTGGGCTCAAGCGATCCTCCCACTTTGGCTCCCATAGTGCTGGGATTACAGGCGCGAGTTACTGCACCCGATCGGGTTTGAATTCTGGCTCTGTCACCTATGAGTGACATGATCTTGGGCTAATTACTTCACCTGCATATCCTCAGCTTCCTTCTCTCTACATTGAGGATAATACAAATAACGCAGGAGAGAAATATGGATTTTATAAAAATATCTGCCGACTATATACACATTAGTTTCTCTATGAATTTAAGGCCTTGTCTTGAGACTGGCCTAATGACTTAATGACCATGAGTAGGGTCAATGACCGTGAGCTCCAACTAGAAATAATACGCTCATGGGTTAGATAAATCACGGGGTGTCTCTGTGGACCATTCTGAAACAGTAAACTATTTATGGAGGGATGGATGCTGTGTTTACCCTGAACTCACTTTCCATTTGTCATGGGTGTGTGTTCATTCTCCAGACATGCCAGGTAAGCTCACTCCAGATCTGGGGACACAGAGGAGTCTACAGTCTCGTAGGCTTGACAAATACATGTTGAGTAAATGAATGGGGATGAGGGTGACCAAAAGACAAGAAACTAATGTGCATTAAGGAGTAATTATTGTGTCAGGATCTGTGTTAGACATTTTACATATACTGTTTCATTAAATGTTGTCCACATTTCTATGAAGGAGGTGTTACCCGTATTTTATAGCTGAACAAATTGACATCTGAGGGGGACCCAGAAAACCTGGAATTATCTTTTGGAGGTGGGCCCCTTGTAGTACAGGCTTTCCCCACTAGCTGAGTCTTCTAGGAACCCATCAGCATCAGTGTGCCAGCTAGCATTGATACGAGGTTATGTTCGGCTTCAGTGAATCGTTTTGGGAGATTCTTTCAATGCATTTGTCCATTTCATGGTGGGTGATTTACAAACTCACCTGATCACACCATGCTTAGTGTTCAGCAGTTTTTGACCCCAAACAGCATGACCTCCATGCCCTCTCTCCCTATTCACCCAATCTCTTCTTTTGTTTCCTACGGGTGAAAAAAGTCATCAAAGGGAAATGTTTTGCAGAAGAGGTGACACAAAAAATGGCAGAAACACTAAAAGACATGCAAATTGATGAGTTCAAAAACTATTCTGAGCAGTGGAAAAAACATTTTGATAGGTGTATTGCATCAAACAGAGAGTACTTTGAAGGTGACTGAAGTGTAAACGTGTAAGAATAAATATCTTTTTCTATAAATAAATTCTGTTTTTTGGATCCCCCCTCATATACTCCAGCTGATGTGTAAAAGAGCTGGAAACGAATTGCATTAAGTCCATCTAACTCCAGAATTAATATGTCTTCCATCACATGCTATGGAAACATAGATGACAGGGAAATTAATAATGAGTATCAGGTAGAGAGAGACAGGGGATAGGGTGGAGTCAGGAAGGCACCTGACAACCTGAGCCAGGCTTTGAGGCAGAATTCAGCAATGAGGCACAGGCATTTCAGGAGATGGGGTTACCAAGAGCAAAGGGAAGGCAACGAGAATATAAATGCCACCATACATTGTCCCCAGGACATGGATGGGGTACTTGGATAAGAGTCTACTGAGGTTGGGTAGGTAGGGTGAGGTTCAGGTGAGGCAGTGATGAATCTGGATTATCCTAGAAAAGGAAATTATTTTTTACTTTGTAGACAGTGAGGATTCATGGAAGTTTCTTTTCTTAATATGGAAGTGACAGGATTCGTTTTATAAATAGAGGTTTGGCCGCAGTGCAGTGAATGCATTAGAGCGGGCCAGACAGTCCACCGGAAGTGCAGCTGGGCTAAGGCAGCCTGAGGCGACATCAGTGAGGTTTCCTAACTGACCTGGCAGGTAAGTAATAGAGAGGAGCAAGAATGAGGCTTCTAGCATGGAAACATGGGGTGCTTTATCCTGAGACAGAACCAGCAAAAGAGCAGGGTTGGGAGAAGGTGGCAAGGTCAGTTTTAGAGCATTGAGCTGGAGATGTCTGTGGGATGCTCCACACAGCGTGACCACAGGGAGATAGGAATCTAGGAACATTCTGGCTTGGAGACACAAATCTGGGAGTTATTGCCATGTAGGTAAGGTTAGTCATAGACTCTATGAATGACAGAAAGAAAGTATGGGGTGAGAAGAGAGTTGAGTAGTACACTAGGGAACACTTAACATTTAAGAAGGAGGAGAAGCCAGAGAAAGATATAAAACAAGGAGATCAGAGAGGTAGGAGGGAGGAAAATGAAGAGAGAATCATAGGCCAGACGCCAAAGGAAAGAGAAGGTTACATGGAGGGGAAATTTCCACCAGAAAAATAAGGAATGCAGAAGGTACCCTACTGTGTCCAAGGAGTCATTGACTTTCTTGCTCAACAAATATTTATTGAGCATCTACTATGACCAGGCCCTGCTTCCGGTGCTAGGGATACAACAGAGATCAAAGCAGGTGGTCTCTCATTTCATGGCACTTTGTGTCACAATGAGGGAGATGGACAATAACCAAATACACAATTCCATCTAAAATTTCATGCCACGTAAGTCTCGGCGGAAGCGGATCGAGCTAAGAGGATAGAGCGTCTAGGGGCTGCTATTTTAGATAGAGTCTAAAGGTCAAGATAGTTCTCACTGAGTTGGTTACATTTGAGATGAGAGAGACAGAGCCCTGGAGATACTTGAGAAAAAAGGGTCTCGGGCAGAGAAAACAGCAGGTGCAAAGGCCCTAAGACTGAAGGCCTTCAACATACTGGAGAAACACCAAGGAGGCCAGTGTGGCCGAAGTGTGATGAGCCAGAGGGAAGCATGAGGTCAGAGAGAGAGGGCAGGAACAGAGATGGGGGTTCCCTTTGTAGGCCACGGTAGGGGCTTGGGGTTTCATTCTAAGTGTGACAGAAGTCATGGAAGATTTGAGGCAGGAGTGGGGAATCAAACAGAACCTCTGGCTGCTTCATGGCAATTAGCGTGAGTGGGGGTAAGACAGGAAGTAGGGACACATGTCAGGAGCGTGTGATGAGGATAAGTTAGCTTCCCTGCCATACAAAGACAGGGAACCACCACTTTACAGTGACCAGCCTCTGTCAGCCCTGCCCTTATGTCTCCTGAAGCTCAGACTCAGTGTTTGTTTGCTGTTATGTCTTCTTCACTAGACTAGGGTCTCCTTAGGGGCGGGACCAGTCTGCTTGCTTCCTGTGATACCATTCTCCAGGCATGATGATGAGATCCATCAGTGTGCTCAGAGCAGGCACTCAAGACATGTGTCTGGTGGTTACTGCAGAATGGGAACAGCATCCGGCCCCTTTTCTCCAAGGCACTGGCAGGTTTGATTCTCAAAGGGCCCTTGAATCCAGAATCCACAGGATTATCCTGTATCCTTGGCTATCACCTGATACCTGGTTTCTGTTGCAGGAGAATTTAAAGCCTGCACAATCCTTTTCAGCAACGTGGTGACATTTACTAACATCTGCGCCACCTGTGAACCTATCCAAATAGTGAACATGCTAAATTCCATGTACTCCAGATTTGACAGATTAACCAGTGTCCATGAAGTCTATAAGGTAAGTGTCTGTGTAGTATGGGGTGTTTCATGGTGTGCTTACATAGGGTGAGCCCTTGATTTTTTTTTTCTTGAGTTGGAGTCTTACTCTGCCACCCAGGCTGGAGTGCAGTGGCACGCTCACAGCCACCGCAGCCTTGACCTGCTGGGCTCAGGTGATCCTTCCACTTCAGCCTTCCAAGTAGCTGGGACTACAGGCGCGTGCTACCATGCCTGGCTAATTTTTTGATTTATTGTAGAGAGGAGTCTTACTAAGTTGCCCAGGTGGCTCTCGATCCCCTGGGCTCAGGCAAACCTCTCACCTCAGCCTCCCAAAGTGCTGGGATTACAGGCTTGAGCCACTGCGCCCAGCAGAGCCATTGATTCTGTTTTCCTTTGCTCCTGTCTGCACTAGGCTGGAGTTTGGTGTGGATGGGTGTGAGGTGAAGAGGAAGAGCTAGCCAAAAGGGAACCAGACGTATTTTAGAACATTTTCCAGTCATTTTTTAAAAAAAGGAATCCTTTATAATGCCCTGTGGTAAAAGGGTGCTCTGGTGCCTTTAGGGGGCAAAGATTGTTTTCACAGAGAATACAGTTCTCTTACTCCCAAATTCAATGGAAAGTTGAATCCACACACTGCATGATCTAATCTGTAGCATCACGTGACTACCCCAAGAGCTTCATCTTTGGGGTTTGTGTCCACCAAAAGCAGAAAATCCTTTTGGGGCTCTCCTGGTTGTTCCCTGAGTCATCTTTCTTTTCATTTCCTTCCTCACCCACCCCCTACCCTTAGCAAAGAATCGCCTGCTTTAATATGATCCTTTTGTCAATATGTGGAAAATGGCAAAAATACTTAATGACGTGTTTGGCACATGAAGAAAACCCTCTAAATATCCATTTTTTCGCCTGACAGGTAGAAACAATAGGAGATGCTTATATGGTGGTGGGAGGTGTGCCAGTGCCTGTTGGAAGCCATGCTCAAAGAGTGGCTAATTTTGCCTTGGGGATGACAATTGCCGCAAAAGAAGTGATGAATCCTGTTACTGGAGATCCCATCCAGGTAGACAGCAGCCAAGGACTTTGCTTAACACCAGCTATCTCACACATAACAGTAGAATTTTACTTTTCTGCTTAGGTGGCTACTGGGTATGTAACAGTAATGAAAATGGATAATTTCCCCCAATTCTTTTCTTCCCTTGCATATGTTCCTACCAGAGATATCAGTAAGGCTGTTACCATCTCAACTTCTCTCAAATTTCAGAAGAGGCCATGGCGCTCAGGATTTTTCTATGATTGACTTCAAGTTTCCTTTGTCCATAATTTAGAACAAGGCTGAACATGTCTCTCTATTTACCTAGTAGAGCTCAATCCATCTTGAAAGGCAACTCATTTATAATTCCTGCTTTTTTTGTTCAAGCATTTCAACAAGTGATTCAGATTTACCAAGCAGTCCAGTTTTCCTGTTTAGGGAAATTGTGTTTCCAACATGCTGTCTGATGGGTTCAGAACTTAGGCTGAGGTGTGAAGCTGCCTGCAGTCAACAGGCTAGACACCGCAGTAAGATAGTCAGAATGGCTTTCCTTCTGCCATGGGGCCGCCAGCGAGACATCTGCTTGTCTTTCTCACAGGAAGCTACTTCCAAACATGGAAGTTTGCTTGTACTATAGGAGTTGGACAGTTTTGGAGATGAAAAGTCAGTGTCCTCTTCTGCCAGCTCAGCAGATCCTAATGTCCCTAAGATGGCTGAGAACAACCTCTCTGGTGTCTCTCTGGCTTTTATATCCAGATCTCTCCCCTGCACATGTCAGAAATTAAAAAATGAACCAAATAGCCAACTAAACATAAACAAAACCAATTATAAATTGGAATATGATTTTTCCAAATTATAACCCCTTTGCAGGAGATTCCAAAAATGTGCTCCATTCACCCTCACTGTAGTGATGAATGATTTAGAAACTGAGAAATAGTGAGGGTTGCAGTGCCCACTGCAGTCTTCTAAGCATAGGCTGGCCTTAGGTAATTACAAGAATAAAACAGCCATGATACTTGACTCTTTGTAAATGCACGGTAGACATCAGTGGAATAAAAACCCAGTGTCGTACATAAAAAAATCAGGATAGAGGTAATGAGGGAACAGGTAGAAGCAGCTCAGATAAGAGATGAAGGCTTTAGTTAAAGGACCCTAATGCAAGTCAATAAAGAAAAAATAATTGAAAATGTATGGTATTGTAAATGGAAAGAAAAGTTTGTGTGGTACATATAGCACCAGAGATTAAAATAATATACATCAATAAGAATAAAATTAAACAAGTTCCTGGAAATTCTCAAGGTGGATTTACCAAGGGAAAAAAAAAAAAGCAGGAAAAGATGTTAGCAATTTTAAGGTAAAAATATGTACATAAAAGCATCATTAAATACCCCCCAGAGACAACATGGATGCAAGGACATAGGGCAAAGGACTGAAAACATTTTCTCTGCCAAAAGAATTATGCTGTCATTTCTACATTTTAAAAATTAGTACACACTGAGATCTATTCTTTCATTCACATCATCTTTAATATACACTTACTGAGATTCTTCTGTGCATGAGACAGGATTTCTAGGTACTTTGATGCATTCAGAGAAATATATGACAGGCTCTTTTTCTAGAGGAATTTATCATCTTATTTCAGGGAGAAAAAATCTAGCAAGAAAAAAACAAGTAAGTCTGATTAGGGTGAGAAAGCTGTGAGAGACTGTTGTCCTCATGTTAGTCATTTTTTCAAAATCCCACCAGAGAGCAAAGAAATCTAAATGAACTAAAATCCAGAAAGTAACAAGCCCTTCCAAGCAGTAGACACCCATAATTACATTCATCCCTGGCAGGGCAGCAGGAGAAGTAATCTACCAGAGGTGAGAGCAGGGAAAAACCAGTCTAAATTTTAATGGACTTTTTAGTGGTCACAAGGGGCCTGAAATGACCAGTTAGAATCCCGAAGAGCCCCAGCTGCAGAACCTGTACCCATCGACCATTTCTTTCCCACAGGCCTTCACTGAGTGCATAGCATTATTCAAAGTCTAGGAGAGGAGAGGAGAGCTGAGACATTCCTCGTCCTTGAGATGTGTGGGAACTTTCTCAAATGCAAGGCAGTGGCCCACTAAAGGCTAGTGTTAGGGTCAGAGACTGAGAGAAATCCCTCTGTGGTACTCTTGGTCTTCACTAAGTGCACTACAATGACCCTTTGAAGTCTGGGGCAAGGAAGAATGGCAGAGAAAAATTTCTCAATGTTCAGAAAGCCAAAGTGGAACCAAAGAGCAAAAAAATCCCTCAAAATCTCACTGTTGGGCTATAATATAGAAAGAGATTTTCTATAATTCAGAAAGCTGGTGATATGACTTTACAGCATTAGGAGATTCTCAAGCTTTGCTGGTGCTCAGATTCTTCGCCCTGCTAAAGTTCTGATCCAGCCTTCCTAATATTTGAAACCAGTGGTGCATGGAATCTATCAATATCACTGGAGAAGCCCAAACCCAGCTCCAATACAGGTTAGATTCACTTCCTCTCCATTCTAGCAGCTTGATTCCGAACGGTCAGACCTTTTCGGAGGGATAAATATTACCTACTTCCATCTCTACTGTACTTTCACACACAATTTGGGCATACAGTTAAATAATGATAAATACGAGAGGCACGAATATGGTAATGTAGTGCATAGCCAGTAGAGGAAATAGCCAATAGAAGCAGGTTCAAAAATTGCCTAGATGTTGGAATTATCAGATAGGATCTTTAAAACAACTCTGAGAGGTATTTGAAAAGGCCTATTACAAAAAGAGAAAAACAAATGTGAACAATGGGAAATACATGCACACTACCTATATCTGTAACTATTTCATATCTATAGCTATCCAATAGAAATGAAAGCCATGATGTCAGAAATCCGTCATAAGGAATTTATGGTATTAGCAGAAATGAGAGACAACAGAGGAAAGAACCAGGAAATTTGAAGACAAAGGAATATAAATTATCCAAACTAAAACACAAAGACAAAACAGGGTGAAAATTGGAACAAAACACCTTAGATCTGTAGGACAATATCAAATGGACTCCTGTATATAGTCTGGAGTGCTAGAAGAGAATAGAGTGGGATTGGGTCAGAAGAGATATTTGAAGAGATAATGATTGAGAATTTTCCTACATTGATGAAAAATATCAATCTGCATATCCAAGAGCTTAGCAAACCTAAGCAGGATAATTACAGTCACTTCTAGTCAAAGTATACCAAAAGCCCTATCAAGTGCAATAAGGCAAGAAAAAGAAATATAAGACATAAGTATTGGGAAAAGGAAGTAAAATTATCATTATAGAAAACTGTATACAAACTACAGAAGACTACATGATCTTATAAATGAGTTTAGCAAGGTCATAGGATAAAATATATAAAATTAATTATTTATATACTAAGGACACAAAAATTGGAAAATGAAATAAGAACAAAATAAAGCTAAATTTCTATGAATAAATCAAACAAAGATACATATGACCTCTATACTTAAAACTACAAGATATTGCTTAGGGAAATTAAAGAAGACCTAATTAAACCATATTCATGATTGTAAACACAATATATTTAAACTGTTCATTCTCCCCAGATTGATGTGTACATTTGATAGAATGCAATCAAAGTCCCTGCAAGCTTCTTTGAAAATATTAACAAGTTGATTTTAAAATTTATATGAAAATGTAAAGAATCTGGGCTAACCCCAAAAATCTTGGAAAATAACTAAATGGGAGGACTCATTATCCAATTTCAAGATTTATTTTAAAGGTATAGTAAAAAAAATATTGATTGAGATTGGGAGAGATAAACAAATAGATCACTGGAGCAGTATAGAGTGTCTAGATATAGACTACACGTTTGAGGTTAACTAATTTTTGGCCAAGGCACCAAATAATTGAATGGGAAAGGCAAACTCTTTTAAAGGAATGATTCTGTTACAATTGAATATCATATGGAAAGAAAAAAAATGTACCTTAATCCTTATATATGTACCTTATATACAAAAATTAATTTGAAATATATCACAAATCTAAGCATAAATGCCAGAATCATAAAGCTTTCTATTTGGAGATAGGGCCTTTACAGAGTAAAATGAGGCCTTAAGGGTGAGCCTTAATTCAATCTGACTGATGTCCTTATAAGAAGAGGAAATCTGGACACACAAAGACACAGTAGGAATGCATGTGCACAGAGCAAATACCATGTGAGAACACAGCAAGAAGGCAGACATCTCCAAGCCAAGGAGCGAGGTCTTAGGAGAAACCAAACCTGCCCACATCTTGATCTTAAATTTCTAACCTTCAGAACTGTGAGAAAATAAATTTTGATTATTTAAGACACCCAGTCTGTGGTGTTTTGTTATGGCAGCCCTAGCAACCTAATACATTTATCATAACTTTTAAAATGTCTGCTTATTCAAGAAAATGAATAGACAAGCCCACAGACTGAGAAAAATATTTCTTATACATATATATTACATATCCAAATATGTATAGCAGTAAACAACTCCATTTAAAATAGCTAGAAATGCCGGGTATGATGGCTCAAGTCTGTAATCCCAGTACTTTGGGAGACCAAGGTGAGAGGATTGCCTGAGTCTAGGGGTTTGAGACCAACCTGGACAACTTGTTGAGGACTCGCCTCTACAACAAATCAAAAAATTAGCCAGGCATGGTGGTGCAAGCATGTAGTTCCAGCTACTTGGAAGGCTGAGGTGGAAGGATTGCCTGAGCCCAGTAGGCCGAGGCTGCGATGGCCATGAGCATGCCACTGCAGTCCAGCCTGGGCGACAGAGTGAGATTCTGATTCAAAAAAAATAAAAATAAAAATAAAAGAAGCCGGGCTCGGTGGCTCAGCCTGTAATCCCGCGCCTTTGGGAGGCTGAGGTGAGTGGATTGCCTGAGCCCGCGGGTTCGAGACCCGCCTGGGCAGCGAGACCTCATCTCTACAATAAATCAAAAAATCAGCCGGGCGTGGTAGCACATGCCTGTAATTCTGGCTACTTGGAAGGCTGAGGCGGAAGGATCGCCGGAGCCCAGCAGGTCGAGGCTGCGGTGGCCGGGAGCGGCCACTGCACTCCAGTCTGGGCGACAGAGTGAGACTCCAACTCAAAAATAAAGAAAGAAATAAATAAAAATAAATAAAAGAAATAGGCAAAAAAATTTGAACAGACTTTTCACAAAAGAAAATATATGAATGGACAAAATGTGTATGAAAATGTGTTTAACATCATTAGTCACCAATTTAATGCAAATTAAAACCACAATGAGATATCATTTCACACCCACTAGAAGACCAAATGGTGAAAATGTAGAGCAACTGAAAGTGACACATTGCTGATAGGAATGTAAAATAGTACAACTTTGGAGAATTGTTGGGCAGGCTGTGTGCTTGTTTGTTTTTTTATGAGATTCAGTATGTGTCTATCTTGTGACCCAGAAATGCCACTTCTAGGTATTTACCTAAGAGAAATGAAAACATATGTCTACAAAAAATCTGTGCAGGAGGGTTCATAGCAGCCCTAATTATAATAGCCTCAAACTGACAATAATCTGAATGCTCATGAAAAGGAGAATATATAAATGAATCATGGTGAATTCTGATAAGAGGATACTGTTGGCCGGGAGTGGTAGCTCATACCTATAATCCCAGCACTTTGGGAGGCCAAGGTGAAAGATTTGCCTGAGCCCACGGGTTCGACACCAGCCTGGGCAACTTGGTGAGATCTCATCTCTACAATAAATCAAAAAATTAGTGGGCGTGGTGGCGTGTACCTGTAGATCCAGCTACTTGGAAGGCTATGGTGGAAGGATCACTGAGCCCAGCAGGTCGAGGCTGTGGTGGCCATGAGCGTGCCACTGTACTCTAGACTGGGCAACAGAATGAGACTCCAACTCAGAAAAAAAAACCCCAAAACAGTATATACCATACCATATGATTTTATTCATGTACAGTTCTAGAACAGGCAAATTATTCTTTGGTAAAAGAAATGAGAAAGTGGTGCCAGGTGCAGTGGCTCACGCCTGAAATCCCAGCACTTTGGGAGACGGAGACAAGAGGACTTGCCTAAGTCCAGGGGTTCAAGACCAGCCTGGGCAATGTGGTGAGACCTCATCTCTACAATAAATAAAAAAAATTAGCTGGGCATGGTGGCACATGCCTGTGGTTCCAGCCTTTGGAAGGCTGAGGTGGAAGGATCACCCAAGCCCAGCAGGTCAAGGCTGTGGTGGCTGTGAGCGTGCCACTGCACTCTAGTCTGGACAACAGAGTGAGACTACAACTAAAAAAAAAAAAGAAATGAGAAAGTGGTTTTCCCTGTCTCGAAAGATGGGGAAAGAGCTTAGCTGCAAAGGGCCACAAGGTAATTCTGCAAGGTAATGGAACTAATCTACATTGTATTTTGGATGATGGCTACAGGAATATATACACTTCTCAACTCACAGAGCTAAACACTTCAATCATTTAAAAAATTATTTTGTGTAAATTATACCTCCATTTTAGATAGTCTCTTTTCAGTGAGGTTCTTTCCATACAGATCAGAGTGGGGATACACACTGGACCAGTCTTAGCCGGTGTCGTGGGAGACAAGATGCCACAGTACTGCTTGTTTGGTGACACCGTGAACACTGCCTCTAGGATGGAAAGTCATGGGCTTCCCAACAAAGTACATCTCAGCTCCACAACCTTCAGGTAGCTCATTGATTCATGCTTTGCTCTGTCCCTCCCTCTTTCCAGAACTTACAGAGTGTCTAGTAGCCACGTTTAGGGTAGTGGAGGAAACTCGTTTTTTCTCCCACACCTCGTTGGCTTGCAGAAGACATTGTGCCAGACAATAAAAATTATTGAGTCTCTATTATAGCACAGTTTTTACTCTCAAGAAGCATATAGTTTAGTGCAGAGAATAGCAAATTATGACCCACAGGCCAAATCCATTCTGCTGCTTGTTTTTTTAAATAAAGTTTTATTGGAACACAACCATGTGCTTTTATTTGCATATTGTCTATGACTGAAGTCAAGCTGCAAAGGCAGAGTGGGGTGATTGTGACAGAGGCTGTATGGCCCACAGGTAAAGCCTAAAATATTTACCATCTGTTTTATGATTGAAAAAGTTTTCTGACTCTTTATCTACCAGAAGAAGAAAGAAAAGTCACAGTGAATTATTATTTTTATTTTTTATTTTTTTGAGTTGGAGTCTCACTCAGTCGCCCAGACTGGAGTACAGTGGCTGCTCCCGGCCACCGCAGCCTCGGCCTGCTGGGCTCCGGCGATCCTTCTGCCTCAGCCTTCCAAGTAGTCA
Organism: Cephalopachus bancanus; assembly: GCA_027257055.1. Taxonomy (NCBI): domain Eukaryota; kingdom Metazoa; phylum Chordata; class Mammalia; order Primates; family Tarsiidae; genus Cephalopachus; species Cephalopachus bancanus. The sequence goes on from JAPVLO010000196.1 coordinate 943,644, forward strand.
GAATTACAGGCATGCGCTACCACGCCCGGCTGATATTTTGATTTATTGCAGAGATAAGTACGATGATAAAGATATGCATAAAACTATACTTACAGTTTCCCGAGCACTTACAATAGGCCACATTCTCTTCTAAATTCTTTTACATATGTTAATTCATTTAGGGTATGAAGATACATCATTATTATTCTTATTTATGGATAAAAAAATAAGGCACACATTCAGCACTTGGGAGACTGAGGTGAGAGGATTGCCTGAGCCCACAGGTTCGAGACAGGCCTGGGCAACTTAGCGACGCCTCATCTCTACAATAAATCAAAAAATTAGCCGGGCATGGTAGCCTGTAGTTCCAGCTACGTGGAAGGCTGAGGCGGAAGGATCATCTGAGCCCAGTGGATGGACACTGGGGTGGCTGTGAGCATGCTACTGCACTCCAGCCTGGGCGATGGAGTAAGACCCCAACTCAAAAAAAAAAAAAAAAAGGTACACAAAGGTAAATAACCTACCTTGTGTCCAAGTAGACTAGGAAGAGAAGAGTCTAGATGCAGCCCAGGGGTCAGAGGTCAGGGTTCAGATTTCAGAGTTAAAGCTCTTTAGCTGCTATACTCTCATGCCTGAGGGAATCACAGGGTGTGTTATGGGAGTCCAGGACAAGGGGGGGTTCACCAAATGAAGAAAGGCTGTGTGGAGGAGATTCTTGAGAAATCGTGAACAAAGCTTTGCAGAGTAGGATATAGCCAACATTGGGGTATTGGAAGTGAAAACCAAGCAGTACAGGGTCATGTGTAGAATAGGTGCAGAGAACTACAAACACTTTAACTTTTCTGAATTGGTAAATATGAGGAAGGAAGTGGAGAGAGCTACATATGTCCTCCTGAAGTTACGGGCTCTGCATTGTAGGTGAGGAAAAGGCCCCAAGGAGTGCGAGGGACAATGACATGGTCAGGGTCCGATTTGACACCGAACACTCTGGAGACCCTGTAGGGACAGATTAAAATCAAGAAATGGGAAAGACAAGACTTGTCAGGAGTTTCGTCTAAACCTGAACATTGGCAGTGGAAATGCGGGGGAAAGTAAAACCAGCTAAACTTGATAATTACTAGAAATGGGAAATGAGGAGGAAGGAGGATTCCAGGTCTCCGTTTGGGGAGACGAGGGCTTGAATGGTGGTATCGCTATCTGAGATAGGACAAATGAGAGGTCTCCCTGTTCACAGGGGCAGGTGATGCGTTGGACACGTTGGGTTCAAAGGGGCCATGGAGCATCCAGATAGAGGGGCCATGAAATGGATGGGTGAAGTTTGGAGTTGAGTTGAAGCTTGGAGATTCAGACTTGGAATTAGCAACATACAGGTGGTAATTAAAGTCCTGAGAGTTGATTAGATCACCTAGGGAAGGATGCAGTGTGAGAAGAGAATGCTACCCTGGGCAAAGCAAACATTTAAGTGGCAGGTGAGGAGCCCATGGAAGAGGCAGAAGAAGAAATAGTCAGAAAAGAACTGGGAGAACTCAGGGTGAGAACTCTGTGGATGATTTAGGGAGGAGGAACTGAATAAAAATGTCAAATATTGTAACACGGACTGAAAAATATTCCCTAGTGGTTTTAGGGACATTACCAAAAGTGTCTGTAGTAGAATGGTGAGGCTAGACACTGGGTTGAAAGGTTAAAGGAAGAGGGAATTTGTATAGGATTGAAGCAGGGGAGAGTCTGTTTTCTTCTCTTTAGGATGGAAGAGACCTAAGCATGCTGGGGGAGGGAAGATGAAATGGGGGAGGGAGCTAGCGATAAGGGTAGCATGGCTGATAGAGCCAGGCTCAGAGGAGATGGGATGGGGTATGGATGTGGTACCCCTAAACAAGAAACATGCCTCATTCTTTGAGACTGGGATGCAGGGTGGTGTGGTCACGGGGTGAGAAGTTGCTTACCTGTAATGATTGAAATTTTGTAGATGCATCAGGTCACACAGCTTGCAAGTCAGGGACCAGGTGCCAAGTGGGGGCATATGAGGAATATGGTTAAGGTCTGCACTCTCCACCAACCTGGCCAAGGGAAGACTTGATGGCGTGCTGAGACCGATGGCCGTGAATTAGAGTCATCACTGATCTCACTGGCTTTTTGGTTTTACTCCATCACTCAGCAGCCAGTAAATAAACAAACAAGGAAACATTTTGTAATGACCCTGTAGCTCTGTCTCTTTTCAAGCATGGTCCCTACTGCATTCTCTTCTTCTTCAGTTCCTTGGGGGACAGAGATCATGGTGGAGAAAGCCTGGGTATTTAGGATGAATAGCACAACAAGCATGAAGTCTATCAGGTGCTAGGGGAAGATGGAAAGAAGAGTGCTGATACCCAAGGATCCTGACGTTTCAGAACTGTGAGGTGGTGGTGTTCACACAGGCACTGACACATGACGTATAAACACGTGAGAGGTGCCCGTAGGAGGGATGGGCTGGAAGGAGGGAAATAGGTGGTAGGATCAACAGTGTTTAGATGGGTCTCTGTGCTCTCTTTGACCTCATAATGTTGGACCTCGACTCTTTCCACTGCCTTTGTCCCCCAACCCGGCAGGCCCGGCTGATGTCTCTGGTCCTCCCTCCTCCTTTGTTGTGAGTCTTGGGTTTCGGATTTCCTCCCTGAATCACCTTCTGCATTGTAGCCAATGCTTGAGTTACAGATTTGTGAACTCTGATATCTGGTGCATTTTTTTTCCTTTTTGTAGAGTCCTGGAAAATAAAGGGTTTGAAATCATTGAGAGGGGTGAAATCGAAGTGAAAGGTAAAGGGAAAATGACCACATACTTTTTGATCCAGAACTTGAATGCCACAGAAGATGAGATCATGGGGAGATCTAAAACTCCACTTGACCATAAGGGTAAGCAAAACAAACAAAACAAACAAACAAACGAACTTTGTCATTAGTGTTGAATATTGTTTTCCACTAATAACTTTGGAAGTGTTTAGTGTGCAGTCAGGCGCGCTGGCTCATGCCTATAATCCCAGCACCCTGGGAGGCAGAGGTGGGAGGATTGCTTGAGCCCAGGAGTTTGAGACCAGCCTAGGCAACATAGCCAGACCTTGTCTCTATGAAAAATCAAAAAATTATCCAGGCGTGGTGGAGCCCACATGTAATCCTAGCTACTCAGGAGGCTGAGGTGGAAGGAACACCTGAGCCCAGGAGGTTGAGGTTTTGGTGAGCCGTGATCGTGCCACTGCACTCCAGCCAGGGTAACAGAGTGAGACCCTATCTTAAAAAAAAAAAAAAAGAATAGAAATGTTTAGTGCAGCCCTTGGGTCTGCAGAGTCAACACAAGTAGCATTCCAGCCCTCCACCAAACTCCAAGGATCAGCTCAACTATCTTGCCCTGAACACTCTGCTCTTGCATCCTGGATATTATGATGTTCCACAAGCCAGGCTGATCCAGCTAAAGAGTGCTACCACCATCAGTTTCCAAGGTTCTTCTCTGTCCCAGAAAAAGCCTTTTTCACCCAGCTCTCCTGTAGCTAGGAAATGATTTCAGAGTGTTCTCTCTGCTCCACAGCCTCAGAGGTGGCCCCAGGACAGACTTTCCTCACACACCAGAAGCTTCCACCTCCTTCATTCTCTTATGGCTTTCAAAAACTGGGAAGAGGGACAAAAAGTTGTCACTTACCTGGCTCCAGGAGTGACAAGAGGGTAGGAGTTTAGGGTAAAGCAACCCAGTGCTAAGGGGGGCCAGGGATAACTGTTTGGTTCATAGTATCCAAAAAAAGAAGATGGAATCCATCAATGAGATCTCCATCAGCTGCAAGGGGTCCCTCCCACACAATCAGGGCGCCCAGCTACAGCCTAGCTAAGACAGAAGTATTGATCCATAGGGGAAACCTGGTAGCAGGAGGCAAGCCTTTCTGAACCTCCGAAGTCAACTAGAGAAGAAAATGGATTCATTCTGACAGGAACTAATCTTCTTCCACTCCAGAGACCCACAAGGGAGAAATCTCTAAATCCAGAGGTACCTCATTTACACAGCTAATACATGCAGAATGTCACCTTGGGAAGCATGGGTTAGGGTTATTATTTTTTAAGTGGGACTATTTCAAAAAAGAGATAGATATATGAAGAATATTTAAAGTTGTTTTCCTAATGCATTCATTCTCTTATCAGCCCACGTTTGCATCCCTGTGAGCTGTGGTTTGTTTTGGCCACATGTTACTGATGGATATGCTGAGACAGAAAAATCTAGATAAAAAATGAGAAATAATATTGGCTAGCAAAGACCAGGAGCAGCCTTCATTAGAGTTTTTGGCCCCAGAATTTCTAGGCTCTGGGCATCTATCTCCTCATTAACATCACCTCCTCCGTCTGTCCCCACAGGATGGAGGGTTTCTAGAGAGGGGTCAACAAACTGTTTTCCCTTTTTCTTTGTTGTTCATGTGTTTCCTGTGCCCTCATGGGTGACAGCCCCATCCTACTTTGGCATGAAGAGACCCAGAAGGTGAAAGGAACAAGAAAAGATGGCTGCCAGGGGAGCACTTCCACCAGTCAGCCTCCTTTTCTCCCCCTTGTTCTCAAAAGTAGGTGCATTTTCTGGCCCTTCTTCTAGGTGACGAGTCCATGAAACATATTAAATGTCTCCGGTCACCCTAGCATGACATCTGTTTCATCCTCCACATGACAGGCACTTGAAGGAAACATTCCAGGAGTTGCTGACGTTCAGAGACATGGAAGAAAGTCCCCTACCTTGGCCACTATGAAGACAGCTTGTAGCTTCATTCTCACTTTTTCTTCCTCTCGCATATTTTTACAGAAGCACATGCTCAGAGAAATCAAGACAGGAAAACCGTTGCCTTTACGAGGTACACTGACAGTCAGCAGCTGTGCCCCATTGGGAATGACGCAGACGGTGAGTATCCCTGACCTGGTTTAAAATACTCCTAGCCCTGCACTGCATATAAAGAAAATCAGGGGGTTCAGAGGTTGTCTCTTGGAGGGCAAGCTGGAAAGGGACAACGTAGGTGAAGCTTAGAGTCCCAGGCAGGGTGATTCTGTTGCTCACTGTAGTTGGAGTAAGCTTTTGTTTTCAACTCCCACCACCTGGGTGTCCTGGGGAGGCCTCATTCTGAAAAGGGTCTTCTATACCCCCTTCAAAAGAATCTCTAATACCAGAAAAACTTATTGATCTCCATGTTCCCAAAAAATGAAGTCTCTCTGGACAGTGTGGCCCTTAGTAGCAGTCTGTCTCTTACTAAGGAATGCTGGAGACTTCTTGGCTGTCCCTCATCATCTGGTGCTTTACAGAGATCTTGGGGCATTGACACCACCACAAAATCGTCCCTGTGACCCTCTTCTGAGGGTGATGGGGATGGGAGGGTTTGCTTACTTCATGCTGACTCATGACTGCCTTGGCAAAGTCATTCAGTTCCCTCAAGAGCTGTTCTCAGGACTGAGTATGGGGTCACGGAGGAGTGACGGGGAACCAAGCATGGGCCTGCAGAAGGAATCCCTATAGCAGCAGTCCCCCTACTTTCTAGAGCCCCGTGCTGGGCAATCTGTATGATGTTAAGACAGACATGGCTGCAGTGTGTGCTTGTTAGAGGGGATCACATCTCGTGTGTTTTTTAAAAAAAATCATCCCTGGTCACTGACACAATTTTTTAAGATAAATGAGACAATCTATGTGATGACTAGAATAACTTAATAATCCATAGACAGAGTTCAGCTGTTCTTGTGCTTAGTAGGCAATGCCTCTAAGTTGAGTGCCACTTGAGCCCTTGGCAATGGCATTGCCCTGATGCCAGAGACAGCCCTCTAGCTTAAGCCTAGAATCTGAGGTTGAGGGAATGATCAGCATCGTCTGTTCATTTCTGGTGAGAGGAGGCAGCAAAACTGCCCTCACTCCGGTCCTGGGGTCAGATGGAATTTTTGATTCCGGGGTATGAAAAACAGCAAAGTTTCTGCCATTATCTAAAGGTACTTTCCTCCCCTTCCTACTCCCCTCCTTTCTGGAATTGCATATTTCTGGCAGTATCCAAGCTCTGAATAGTTGTCCAACTTGTTATAGGCTAGAATTAAAACAGTCACAGATCCATTCAGTGACAGTCCTTGGAAAGTCATTGCTGCTCCAGCAATACAGAGCGTCTAGTCCAGTCACTGTCCTGGGATCCACAACGCTCATGGAACTAAATGTGTGAGATCTCTGCCTTCATACAGCTTGTGGTTTAGTAAAGGGACAATTAACATATAATTAAATAAATAAGATTATTAGGAACTGGGGTGGTGGCTCACAGCTGTAATCCCAGCATTTTGTGAGGTCGAGGAGGAAGGATCACTTGAGCCCAGGAGTTCAAGAACAGCCTGGGCAACAAAGCGAGACCTTGTCTCTACAAAAAATAAAAAAAGTTAGCAGGACATTGTTGTGAGTGCTTGTAGTCCCAGCTACTCGGGAGGCTGAGGCAGAAGGATCACCTGAACCCAGGAAGTCAAGGCTGCAGTGACAGAATGAGACCCTGACTCAATTTTTTTTACAAAATCATTTGGGTAGTGATGAATGTTAAGAAGGAAGTAAGACTTGGTGGAGAAAAGGGTCAATGAGTCCCTCTATGAGGGAGCAACTCTTCAGCTGAGACTTGGATGGCAGGAAAGAGCCCCCCGTGGCTTCCTGGAAAGGGGTTTCCAGGCAGCACTGTGCCCAAGGCAGACAGAAGCCTGGCAAGTCCAAAGGGGACAAGAAGGCCGGTGTGTCTGGAGAGGACTAGAAGAGGAACGGTGTGGTAGGGGATGAGGTCAGCAAAGTGGGCAGGGACCATGGACAGTCTTGACCTTGAGCCCACTTATCCACATGCAAAAAGCAGGAGCATGAAATAAGATTTAGGTAAGGAGATACTGGGGCTCCCCAGGGACCTTCAGAGGGAGAAGGGCTCTGACATTGGATTCCTAAATGGTTCCTCCACAAACAGCTCTGAAGGAAAGGTCTAAAAACTGCTGTAGGAAGGTGAACAAATTCATTTTTTTGACATTCTGCCCCATGGGGGCAGGTGGCAGGCGTCCCCCCACACGGGTGGACATCTTGTTTATGATGCCAGGGTACGTGGGGTGTAGTTGTTCTGTGGGTTTTTTTTTTTTTTGAGTTGGAGTCTCACTCTGTCGCCCAGACTGGAGTGCAGTGGCCGCTCCTGGCCACCGCAGCCTCGACTTGCTGGGCTCTGGCGATCCTTCCGCCTCAGCCTTCTGAGTAGCTGGAATTACAAGCGCACGCTACCACGTCCGGCTAATTTTTTGATTTTATTGTAGAGATGAGGTCTCGCCTGCCCAGGCGGGTCTCGAACCCGCGGGCTTAGGCAATCCACTCACCTCAGCCTCCCAAAGGCGTGGGATAACAGGCTGAGCCACTGAGCCCGGCTGTTCTGTGGGGTTTTAACTTAGGCACAAGAAAGAATTCAAGAGTGAGTCTCAGAGAGAATCAAAGTATAGTTTATTATAGAGCTGGAAACATATTCAAAGATAATTTATTATAAAACCGAAAACACAATGTGGGTATCCTAGAGAGAAAGACCCATGCTTACCTTTAACATAAAGCTTTATAAAGCCCACAACCATGATTAAGCAAACTATTCCATAAACTAAGAAAGGAGGGCTACAGGGATCTGATCATAAGTTTTGATTCCTATCTCTTAACTGCTTAAGTTTACATATGTAACCAAGGACCCCTCTGAATAATGGAAGTTGCAGCCTAACTAGATCTGGGCTTTTCTTAGAACACCATGCCTTTGTGCTTTGGGCAATTCCTCATTGTTTTCTGTGATTTACCGCACTGGTAGCTCCACATTCCAACCCATGAGGTGGTCAGGTCTGATATGCCTGGCCTGGTTGGGTGTTGTTCAAGGTCATGTACTGATAAGAAAGGCTCCTGAATGCTTAGTCACCCTGTTCCTCAGCTGTCTCAATTAGACCCACCTAAGGGAAATAAATGGTCTAACTACATCTAAGCTCTGTGCTATGCTAACTACGCCTGCCTCACTTAGAGGTGGGAGACACATTTCTCAGCTGAGCTTCGATTCAGCACCTCTTCTAACTGTTCCTTTCCTGAACAAGTACCAATACCAACAACTAGAGAAGGAGAAACTGAGGCTACCTCAGTTTTGGGGGGAAATTGGAGGGGGTAAAGAACTGGCATTTCCTGGGTAACTACTTTGTGCCAGGCATTTTACCCACATTATCTTATTTGATACAACCGTCCCACTGCCACACCCACCACAGAGTTCAAAAAGATTATGTAATTAGGCCCTGCAACTAGTGAATGGAAGAAAGCCTGATTTGATTTTCATTTCAGGCCTGCTTGTCTTGGGCAGACCACGTCCCTATGAGCCCACTTTGAGTATCAGTCAAGACGATTCCATAGTTTCCCCAAGTGATAACAACTGCACTTGGATTTATTGGGTTCAAAATGGCCCTGCCATGTGTCTCTCAGATCCTCTGGGTCCCATCTGAACAGATTTGATTGTTCAGTGTGATGAGAAAGTGTATTGAGGAATAAACCACCCACTGTGTGCATGACCAGAGGCTTGGGCCATTGGACCCAAAGCTACCCTAACCCAGACCTACTGAACCAGATATTGCCTTTTCACAACTCTCTCAGGGAATTTTAGTGTCCCACCAATGTAGACTTCTTCCTTATGTCTGATGGTTGGAAGCAGACATTGAATTTAGCCTTGGAGGGTTCATGTCACCTGCTCACAGGACCCGCCTTTTCATCATGGTTCAGGTCCCAGTTCTTATGGGATTTCAGGCCCAGCTGGGTCTGATACATCATGTTTAGCTCTGAATTCGGTGAAAGTTGCCAGAGGGACACTGTGGGGGCCCACACTCACACTCTCACCCCCACCCCTGGAGTCACCACCACCCCGACCCCTATGCAAACATCATCATGGGGAAGTGTTTCCATCAGTAGCCACAGCCTGTTGAGACTCCTCAGAGATCTGCCTGCTTCCCAGGCTTCAGGCAGTTGGGCAGACATTCAAGATTCAAGATTCACCTCATTGATCATATCTGCCATCAACCTCGCCAGGTTGTCACCTGATTGCCAAACACCATGGCTCTCCGGTTGCATGCCTTTCCATCTGCCTTGGCTTCCGGGTGTAGAAGGAGGCATTCCTTCCTCCCTCTCCCCTGAGAGTACCATGGATCCTGACAAAATATCTGAGCCTTGGCAGCCTAGGAAGCTGCAGTGGTGAGGAGGATATCACAGAGACCCCTCTCTGAGGACCAGCTGAGGCCTAGGGCTCACCCCTGCTCACCGAATCCCTGTGAGGCCCGGCCACCTTCTGCCAGGGCAATAGGGAACGCTCAGCGCTCAGCGTGGCCCAGGCCTGCAAGGCGGCAGGCAGGGCCTCATTTGCACTTCAATAATGCGCCTTTCTTTCACTCAACTATGTATTTGGGTGTTAGATGTGTCAGTGGGGAGACTCCCCAGTGCAATTAAAGGGAGTATTGAGCTGGAGAGAGATCAGTGTGTGTTGACTCAGATATTTAGGCAACCACCTTTCAGTATTGACTCAGAAATTGGTCTTACAGCTGTCCCTGCTGGCAGGCTCTTCTGGCATCTCGTCAGGCCCCTGCTAATGTGTTTTTCAAATTTCAACTCGCTTCAACTTGTCTCCTAACCGATTCTCTTGATGATTATAATAATGGTTTCCAAGCTGACCTGCGTACAGCACTTAGGCAAGGAGCCCAAAGGCCCTCTCTGGAGGTGACCCCTCCTTGTAAATCACAAGCCGAGGGTGTCCACTGGCTGTGTTCGTGGCAGGTTAAGTCAGCTTGGGGGACTTCTTAAACAACTCCTAATTGATCCTCTGGAGAATGTTAGTGGTGAGGGTCTCTCTCCTGATGGAGTTTAGGGTTTAGTGGTCTGCCTGTCTGGGAGGTTGCTGATTTCCCTCCAAATTTGACACACTCTTCCACACAGGAAGAACTTTCCCACCATTTGCAATCTCCCTGATGGGTAATTCTTGGATGGGTTTGTGGCCACTTAATTGCCAGGGTTCCTGCCCCTTGCTTTACTGAGTCCCAACGATAGGAGCACATTTCCCAGATGTGTCCAATTAGCTGGGACCCAGCTGGTTTGGAGCCAGGCTGCTGGGTCCCTGTTCTCAGCTCCAAGGTCTTTCAGCAGCCTTTCTGAGGGCTTCCTAAGCGTGGCTGTCAAACTTTCCTGACCTTTTCCACTTGGGACTGATGAATGGCATAGCTGTTAACCTCGGGCTTTCTAGAAGTTAAGCCTTAGTTAACCCAACCATGTTCTATAGAAAGAGGATCCTGGGAGGGATAAATGAACCCTTCACATATAAGGAGGTGACTAATGGAGGAACATAAGATTTTCAGTGCTAGGGCTAGCCTCTAAGTCTCATGTTGTCACCCTTAATGTCATAGACCAGATGTCACCTCAGAACTGGTCGGCCTGAGCGGCACAGGTGGGAGGCAGCTGGATCATCTGTGGAACAACCTGTTGACCATACAGACATCAAGTGCCTCACCTGAGAGGGATTCAGTAAGCCACAGTGGGGCTTGAGATCTGGCTTGTTAAGCAGCTTTATAGGGGACTCTGATGAGCCAATAGGTTTAAGCATCGCCTTGGTGATGGAAAGAGTGTGAGATGGAAATCAGAATTCCTGGGACAGAGTCCAGGTCCCGGCCCCCAGTGATTGGTGTGTCACTTCGGGCAAGTTCTCCTTGCTTCATTTTTCTCACCCAGAAGACAGAGTGACAGAGGACCTGCTTCAGAGGGTTGCTTTGAGGAACATAAGACTTAGTACGTGGCATCTGAAAATTGCCGTGCTGAAGACACGTCAGGCGCACTGACTGCTGCGTCACTTGGGAGTTCATTCACTTAACACAAGCGTGGGTCTTAGCACAATTTTTTCTTTCTTTTTTTTAAAGAATGATCTGCTGCATACAAGAAGCAACAGGTGTACTGTTGCCAAGGACCTGGATGGGGAGAAGCCGTGGGTGGAGCAAGGCATGTGTTGGGCGGAGCCGTGGGTGGGGCAGAGCCACTGGTGGGAGGAGCCTGGTGGGAATCCACCAGCCTCCCTCAGGGTGCTCCAGCTTGACAGGGCACACGAGTGATGCCTGGACACACACCAGGTCTCCATAAACCTCTTGGAGGAGGTGCAAGGGACGGCAGGAACACCAACAGGCAAGAATCTGCTCCGGCCTCTGGAAAATGTAGGAACTTCTGGAAGCTGGGGACTGATTTCTTCCTGGGCTCAGCCTCTTTTGGCAATGGAAGGAAAGAGGGGGCAGCTGCAACAGCAGCCCCTCCCCTCATCCTGGAAACTCCACTGCACCTAGCCTATCACTAGAATAGACATCTACTCTTACTGGCGGAGTTTCCCCTCAAAATTTCATTTGTAGAGTTCTTGGCTCCTTTCACTGTTCAGACCTTCCTGCCCTTCCCCCGAGACAAGTGAATTCCTCGTAAACCAACTGAGCTAGAAGCAAGCAGGAAGGGTAAAGTGCTCCACATACCGAGACCACGTAGAGCCAAGGCCGGGACCCGGCAGGGAGAGAGGTGGGGGGAGGGGTTGGCGGCCTCAGGTCTGGCGCTTCTGAGGACCAGGTGGTCTTCGGGGAGGGGCGGGGCCGTGGACGGGGCGGAGCCTTGAGGCCTCCAGAGAAGACCTGAATGGGAGTCTGGTTTCAGGCTTAGACCAAACCCTCCACCCCAATCGTGGAGAAGCAAGTTGAAACCAAGATGTGGTCTTTCATATCTTTTTCTGTCTAGGAAGTTAGAAACAGATGCAGACATGAAAAACAGGGATTATTTTAGTGGCAAATGCAAGAATCCGTTTTTATCCCATATTGTATCTTGTGTGACTCACAGGGCCCTGCATGTAACAACCAGGCGATGACCCACACCCCACCTCTGTTCGCCAGATGGAAAGATTTCTTCAGCAACCATTCTCTTTATTTAATACGGTCTTAATCTAAATTGTGATGAGTTTCTGTACCGATTCTAATACTGGGATGAGTGGTTTTATTCAACTAAATATTTGTTTATTTATGTTCTAGGAGAAATATTTATTTTTTAAAGAAAAACACAAAGTGCAGATAAACCAAACGAAGAAAACAAAAATACCTATAATTCCATCACCCAGAGAGACTACTATGAAAATTTGGGCCATACCTCCCTGACTGGCATATGGGAGAGTGTGTGTATATGTGTCTACATATAGGCTTTTTCTTACTAAAATGGGATTGTCATGCAGATACTGTTTTCTAATTTAGCAGGTCATGAATTTCTTTTCTTTGAACAATTTAAATACATTTTAAAACAGAGGAGGGGAATTTTAAAAAGATATAATGTGCTCCACATGGTACCCGTGTTTCCCATGTCACCTGTGCCTTCACATTGCCTAAACCACTTTTCCGCTGTGTCCAATTCTAGTGATCTCATCCTCCCCACATCTATGACATATCTGTGATGGCGCTGATGTTCTGTGAGTCCTGAAGTTCTGTCTACATTTTCCAAGAAAAACTAAACTTGTTGAATGTAGCTTTGAGGTTTAGGTGAACCCAGGTGCCTAGATGTCAGTAATCCGTGGAAGACATACCTTGTAATTCTCAATGAGAAAATGTAATTAACCAGAATGCTATATTTTCTACTGTGGACAATGATGAGCATTAACTGTAACAAAATGATGGATCTAATTGGCAGTCCTTGGGGATTGTGAACAATTGTCTTGTGGGAGCAAAAGATGATGGATGAGAATTCATCTCAAGTAAACAAGAAAATTCTTGCACCATCTGGATCAAGGAATTGGACTGGGGTAGGATATCAAACATAGATGTATGAAAATTCCGAGTCCTGAAATCTGTGCTGAGAGGCATTGTTTGAATTGTCAGGCAGCATTAACTCAAATAGATGGAGTCAGGTCTGGCCCGTGGGACTTTCAATGTGCTGTGTCAGTTTATTTTTCCTACACAATCCAAGCTGGTTGTCTTTTCTTGTTGTTGATTAGGGACTTTTTTTTCTTTAGAGAAAGAGGAAAATGAGTTTAAGGGAAACAGGAGTAGAAATGGAGGAGGTGGAAGGTCCAGTAAAGATTCAAGTGATAAAATGAAAAATGGTCAGGTGAGAAGAGAGAGGGATGGACTGTGGAGGTGAGGAAGATGAAGTAATGATGAAAAGCCATGTCTAAAAAGTTCTGAGAAGAGAAATTAGAAGAGGGAAAAAAGTGTTGAATGAAGAGGAGACTAAGAGATCTGTGAAATGTGATTTCCCAGTGTTGAGCTGAATTCCATCATGTCTTGTGAGAAGTTAAGCCAGATTCTTCATCTTGGTTACAAAGAAATCATGGTGCTCTCTGGAAGCAAGAGCAGATCATGAACAGATCCTGACAGCTGGTGGGTAAAAGGAATAATTTCTTTGACTATATTCCCTCTCATTTTAGCAATTCCAGCCCTGTCTAGCTCAGTTTTCATTTTTATTAGGGTAGCCCCTACTTTTGGTACAATTACAAAGATACAAAATGAATACTATTTTGTGGAGATTTTTCTCTCATGGATTTTTATGACATTTCTGAGTTGAGTGGGAGTAGATATGTTGTTTAATATCCTTTTACATGGAGAAACTGAGGCACAGAGGAATGTAGGTTGGGGAGAGTTCAGCCACCCTTTGTAGTGCTCTGATGGATACAAAGGCAGATGGCCAAGTCTTCTCAACAGAAAAAAGTGGCATTTCTATCCACAGTCAACCTCTTTTTCCTTTATTTGCTATGATAGCAAAACAAAACTGAACCCAAACCTCTAAAATACCATATTTTTATCATTTAAACTGCAGGTTTCCATTTTTGAAAAGTTTAATTCCTTTTAAAATTATAGCAGTGCTTACATGCCAAAGAAGTACAATACTACAATACACTTCATAATTTAAAATGAAAGAGAAAAACAGTACTAGGAATAATAAAATTAGTAGAGAATTAGCAAAAACAAAACACCCTATATCTGTATAAGTATAATTTATCAGTTTTCAAAGAGCATAAAACACTGTTGAATATAAGTTAGTTGTTTGTGTGTGCAAGTGCCTCTGTGTGTGTGTATGTGGTGTGAGAGAGAGAAAGAGAGAGAAAGAAACATGCCACGGCAATCAAATGAACTTATAGTTAATGACATCTGTACTTAGCTACATCTGGTTTGGCCATACTCTATAAAAATGCCACAGTTGAGAGTTTTATGAACCTTGATTCCTTGTCAGATTAGCCCCAATCTATGCATGAGCTAAATACTCCATATGAATCATCACCAGAACTCAGTGACATGGTTCTAGGTGTCCCAGGAAGCCCCTCTTTCTTTGCTCCAGGGTCTTATCCCAACTTTCACCTTATCCTGAGCCTGAGACTGAGGTGAGACTGGGGACAAGTCTGGTAGCCCAATATTTTCCACATGCAGGTCATCACTTATGTTCCCCAATGACTAGTAGAGTTTGTCTTGGTCTAATCATTTGTCTTGGTCCAATCGTTTGTGCTGAAAACTCCCCATTGCTCCCAGGATCTTAAAACAAAACTGATCACTGATCCAGTTTCAGGAGAAAGTCCTGAGGTGCTAAGAGTCCCTGTTGGTGAAAGAAACCATTAATTTGGGAAGAGAAGGCAGAAGACTGGAGCCCCTCCTGATTTCCTGCTTTCTAGAACACTAGACACACACGAGCTTCAAACTGAACACAAAAGCCTCTCTGAACTTATCTCTGGAACAGTGATTGGGATTTTTAGAAAGGAAATGGGAATGACATACGACTTTTGAATCTCAGACTCTGATCTTTCCAAATGAAACTGCAGGAAGATCAGGAGGAGATAGAGATGGTGTCCTCCACCCAGCCTCTAGTCCATTCCTTCTCTGGCTCAGCTCACTGCCTCCTGCCTTGGCTCACTGTCCCAGAGGGAGGCAGGCCTTTTCTGGTACCTTCTCCCTGGCTCCCCACCTCCTACTCCCATACTCAGAAGTACTAACTGGCATCTTTGAGTTTGTACTCTACGTGGGGCATTGTGTTAATCACTTGATATAAATAATCTAATTTAATGATCATAACAACCCCGAGAGGTAGGTATAATGATTATTTCCCCACTCTTCAGATGAGGAAAAATGAGGCCCAGAGAGTTTAAATAGCTCATCACAGTTGCATGGTGAGCTGTGGCGGCTCTGGGTCTGACCCTCAGCCTCCATGACGTTGCTGCTCAGAACTCAGACAGTCACAGGGCCAGAAGGAAGGGAGACTTGGAGTTGTTAGGTGAGTTTTGCAGAAATAAGGATTTGGGATGTGACTAACAAGACGGCACGGGGCAGAATTAAAGAAATCATATAGCCACAAGGCAGTGAATGGTCTGTATGGGCCATTTAACGTTGCCTATGACGACCTTCTACTACCCAGGATCACACTGAGGTAGGAAGGGAGGCCTATAGTGTCCAAACAGTTTCCCTGGGGCCTGGCTCGGATAGAACCCCCTGACCTGACAAACAAGTCTGAACCTTCATAACTTGCTACCCCTTCATGTTCTTTCAGCTTCCAAAGAATCCATGCCTGCAGGGAGTGCAGGGGCCAGAGGGGACTCCACAGAGGGAGCTGACCGACCACAGTCTTCAGTTCAGACAAAGATACATCACTTTCCAAATGACACGGCGCCGTCTGCTTTCTGTATTTTGTTCTAATGGGGAAAACGAACCCCTGAGTTTCATTTCTCTCTTACTTAGTTCTGTGGCAGCAAAGAAAATAACAACTTTTCACTTCTCAGCTCAAAACTTCTTAAGCTATGTCTCTTCTTCATGGTCCCTTTGAGAATAAAAGTCTAGAAATGAAACACAATCCTGACAAGTTTGGAAAATGTGCTTTTACGTTCTCAGTTCAAAGCCAACCCTAAACTTTGAGACGTTGGGTCTTATTTGTTCACAGAGATGATAAGTTTGGCCTTGGGGCCTGTTTCTGTTTTGTCTAACTGAATGACTGGCTTCATGCTCTCACCATTAGGGTTCCCCTGAACCTTTGCCTCTGAACAAGAGCCATGACTTCAGAGGACACCCTGACCTTGGAGGTTTGCCTTGTTTTAAATGGTGTTGAGAGGGAGAGGGGGAGGAGGAAGAGGAGGAAAGAGACCCAGACCCCGCAGTTTATAAATCATCCCATAACACAACCGGGATGTGAAAGGCACTTAGCCAGGGTTTGTGAAAGGAAATAATTTTCATTCCCAGCCCTAGGAATTACATGAAGCAATAGAACAAAAGCTGCATTTCCCCAGAGAGTTTCCCCAAGTAAGTTGGAAAGGAAAATGTGAAACTCACCCAAATGACAGCAGTAGGAAAGACGTGGAAACACGGCAGCGTGTAGCTAGATACCCAGGTGTCCCTTGGCTGGTGTCTCACATGCTTGCAGCTGTAGGTATCAAAATGTCTTCTGTAAAGGGGGGTGTTGGGAATGTTCTCCAAGCAAAAGTGAGGATGGGGCAGAAGTGTCTTTGTGCTCCACATCTGTATTTGGTGATAGTGAGAAAATACTTTTTTGACCTAGACAGTAAAGAAAATTTTAAGGGCACACATGTGTTTCTGACTCGTTCTTGTCCCGAGAGGCATTAACTGTCTTTCAGCAATTCCCAGCAGAGTTTGGGAGGGACCTGACTCTGACCCCAGTACCCAGCCAGTCCCAGGAGCAGGAGGGGATGGAAAGGTGACAAGAGTTGATTTCCTTGCCTCAGTCTGTCTTGATAGCAACTTGGGTCTAGAAATGGTCACGTGTGGCCCGCAGTCCAGCACAGCAAGCCCAGAGTTGCCAGAGTATGAAGTACACAGTTAAGAGATGTGGATTCTCATCCAGGCTTTACCACCTGACGCCACCAGCTCTTAAACAGAGTTTGTGACAGCTGCTCCATCTACCTCACAGGTTTTCATGAGGATTCAGTGAGATGTAAGAGCACAAAGATGACAGCAATACTCACAATAGCAGTAACTGCAGACTTATGGGTCTAGCTCCTCGACTTGTGGGTTCAGATAAAACCCATTGTAAGTTGAAAATATCAAAATGCATTGAGTTTATATCCTGATAAATTCATGGTAAAGTCAAAATTGTAAACCAAAGCATTTAAACTCAGATGTTCTCTGATTCATGATGGGATTACCTCCCAACAAACCCATTTTAGCTGGGCACAGTGGCTTATGCCTGTAATCCCAGCACTTTGGGAGGCTGAGGTGGGAGAATTGCTTGAGCCCAGGAATTCGAGACCAGCCTGGGAAACAAAGTGGGACCTCATCTCCACAAAAAATAAAAAAAAATTACCCGGGGAAGATGGCACTTGCCTGTAGTCTCAGCTACTTGGGAGGCTGAGGCAGAAGGATCTCCTGAGCCCAGGAGGTCGAGGCTGCAGTGAGCCATGGTTATGCCTCTACACTCCAGCCTGGGTGACAAAGTGAGACCCCAGCTCAAAAAAAAGTGTAAAGTTGAAAAATCATTAAATCGAACCATGTGAGACCATCTGCACTAACATTTATGAAGCATCAGTCACGTACCAGAAACTGGCCCCATGTGCACGTATGTTACATGTTATATGTGCTCCTGGCAATGACCCTGAGCTCTTTTAGTCCCTGTTTGGCAGGTGAGGAAATGGGAACTTGGGGAGATTCAGTAACCTAAGATCGGTTACCACTGGTGCACAGCCGAAGCAGGACAACTGAGGTTCACAGTTATGACACCATCAAAAGATGCAGGATATGGACCCAGGAGCCAGGTAGAGTCATGCTTGAATCCTGACTCTATCACTTGGGAGCTGTATGACTGTGGAGAAATTGCTTAACATCTCTGTGCCTCCGTGTCTCATTTGTAAAATGAGGGTAATCAGAGAACCTGCCTGTTAGGGTTGTCATGAGGATTACATGAAATATACACGAAGTACTTAGGGGCAGGAATGACAGTTAGCAAGCCCTATTTAAATGCTAGCTTTTTTTCTTTTTCTTTTTTTAAAAATTTGAGTTGGGGTTCCCACCCTGTTGCCCAGTTTGGAGTGTAGTGGCATGATCACAGCTCACCACAGCCTCAGCCTACCAGGGTTCAGGCGATTCTTCCACCTTAGCCTCCAGGTAGCTGGGACTACAGGCACATGCCACCACACCTGACTAATTTTTTGATTTCTTGTAGGGACAAGGTCTTGCTATGTTGCCCAGGCTGGTCTTGAACTCCTGGACTCAAGCAATCCTCCCACCTTGGCCTCCCAAAGTGCTGGGATTACAGGTGTGTGCCACTGTGCCTGGCCTATTTTCTTAAATGCTCCTATTAAGTAATTGACCTCCCTGCCTAAGTGGGGGCAAGAAAAGGTGATGGAGCTCCTTACTCTTGTTACTTTTGCTGTATGTTTTCCCTCGAAATCCTTGTTGTTAGCGAGAAACCTATCCAGGACAAGGAACACTGTCAGGTGGTAGCATTGCCTGGGAGAGAAAGAGCAAAGCGGTTTCTGTTTTATCTTTGGAAGGAGAAAAGTCAGAGCCTGTGATCCTGCTTCTGGTTGGCAGCTTGCTTTGCTTCTCTGGCCCCAATGAGATATGCCAGTTTAATGCCCAGTTATACCTAAACTGCCAGAAATTGTGAAGCAGGTGCCCTAGTCCTGGCTAAAAAAGAAGAGGATTTGCTCAGTGTCTATTATGAGTTAAGTAACCATTTCCAGTTGTGAACAAGTGACTGCATCTCCCTGCATTTGGTAGCACCCTGGAGCCCACTATTTATTCTTTTGAGTACACACTCCTGGGAACAAACTTCAGGTGCCTGGGAAATTTAGCAGGGTTGACGAAGTGTTCTGTGAGTCCCCAGCACTCCCAAAGCACCTTCCTTCTTTCCTGGATCTGCTTCTCTGGGTTGAAGGCCTCAGGAAACCTCTGCCAGGCTGGCTGTGCAAACACTCACTAAGAGGCCAGATTAGCTTGCAGGAGGTCTGCGTCTCTGCTCACATCTGTAAGTGTTAGGCTGGAACGCCAGCATCTGGGGGCCTGCCTGATGTTCACCAGTCAAGCATCTGGCCGTCACCCCAGAAAACAGACTTGTTTATGAGCGGTGAGTGTTCTGCTCAGCCCGGCAGGCACAAGGACCCCAGGTGCGGCCCCTCTCAGCCTTAGAATCTCTAAGGAGAGGAGCCCTCCCGCTCCTACAACCCATTTGACCCCACCACTCAATTCCCTCGGCTGCTCCACCAGGGGGACCCGTTGGAGGGCATGGCAGACCGGGATCCCAGCAGACAGCCGGTTGGGCAGGCTAAGGGCTGGCAAACTCACTGGCCTCCAGCCCGTGGGGACAGGCAGACACTGTCATCAAGTAAGAACTTGACTCAGCCTGTAATCCTGCGCCTTTGGGAGGCTGAGGTGAGTGGATTGCCTGAGCCCGCGGGTTCGAGACCCGCCTGGGCAACTTGGTGAGACTTCATCTCTACAATAAATCAAAAACTAGCCGGGCCTGGTAGCCTGCGCCTGTAGTTCCAGCTACTTGGACAGCTGAGGCGGAAGGATCGCCGGAGCCCAGCAGGTCGAGGCTGCGGTGGTCGGGAGAGGCCACTGCACTCCAGTCTGGGCAACAGAGTGAGACTCCAACTCAAAAAACAAAACAAAACAAAACAAAACTAGAAAACACTGCCCTCTGTCCCTCCCCAGTGGGGCGCAGAGCTTAATCCCATGGCTTCAGCAGCAGTCCCTGACCCTCCTCCCAACTTCTGCACACACAGCTTTCTGGGCCACGCAGGAGCATGGAGGTCAAGTTCATGATCGTGAGTGGAGGAGACAGCGATGTGCCGGGTGCCCCCTCTGTCTTCCTTCCTCCCCCTGCACGAACCTCTGGAGCCAGTTCTCCAATGCTCGGGCCTGGCATCTCCCTCCATCCCTGGGCTCATTCTTCCCAACCACCCAGCCTCCCCGCCCCTTCTTTGACAGCCTTTCTCTCTTTTCCAACTTCCCTTCAGCTCGAGCTGTGTGTGAGAGAAAGAAGGCGAATCATGAGCCCGGCTGCGGAATGAGATCATTTCTCTCCTTCTTAGCGGGCTTAGCTGTCTTCTGGTCGGGGTGACAAGAAAGCGAGGGAGCTCGCTCTCCGCGGAGAGCCATCTGGCTCCCACAGACTCGCGCTGATGCTAATCTATGGGCTTCTCTTTCGCTTTATCCTCGTTGCTTCTTGTTTGTTCCCGAGGAACCCTTCATCTGCAGCTGTAACTTCAGACCTGGTGCGTGTGAAGGCTGGCGCTCGTTTGGGGGCACTTGTTTATTCCTGCACGAGCCCTCACCGCCCCACTCCTCCCGTAGGTGTCAGGATGCCATTGTTATCATTGGTGGGTCTATGTCGTTTTAATGTCAGGGCTGTACTTTCATATGGAAATCAGGCAATTATGTTCCACATGGAGCGCGCTGACAGATGCAGAGGTTTTACACCACTGGCCGTGTCTTGGGGACAAAGGCGGCCAGGGCTCCCAGGGGACCGTTAAATAAATAGAATATGTTTCAAGCGCACAGAAAAATTCAAGAATAATTAACTGCGTGATGAGAGTTCATAGATCTCGTGGCTGTTTAGTTTCAATATGTGATAATGATATGTCAATGAACCACTTAACTCATCCTTGTAAAGGCCGCATGAGAAACCCAATTACAATGTGCCTTTAAACAGAGGCAGAGGCTGCTCTGGGCATCTGTTTACGAGTGTCTAAATGCAAAGCTTCAGAGGATTTTAAGTTGTTTGTTTCCCCCCTCCAGGTGGTGTGAGAAGGGGTATGGTGGCAGCCTGATGCATGTAGTCACTGTTATCTCAATGGTATTTATAGATATTTGTGGTATTTAAGATCAGTGGTATTTACCCAGGAACTCCTGCTGCAAATATGGTGACAATATCATCAACTATTGGTTGGTATTTGTTTTGTGCAAAGC
The DNA here is from genome assembly GCA_027257055.1 of Cephalopachus bancanus. Taxonomy (NCBI): domain Eukaryota; kingdom Metazoa; phylum Chordata; class Mammalia; order Primates; family Tarsiidae; genus Cephalopachus; species Cephalopachus bancanus. The sequence goes on from JAPVLO010000196.1 coordinate 964,538, forward strand.
ACCTAGCTAAGTGCTCTCCATCATGGCCTCCCGTATTCCCATGAATGTGAAGTGGGTACTATTATCATCCACATTTCACAGAGAGGAAACTGAGGCATAGGACTCCGTGGGAGAACTGACCTTCAGACTAGCCCTCTGCAATTCTGAGGGTAGCTCTTGGCCACAGGGTTCAGCCCTCTTTAATGTTGCAACAAAGATTAGGAAGAAAGATACTTACACATCCTTTATAAATCACTCGCATGTCAGGCACATATTGTTGCTGTGAACTAAACAGGAGAGACCTAATAAAAATTAAAAGTTAATTTTTTCCTCTAAAATATCCAGCTGTTTAAGCAGATAGTTAATTTGGAGCCCAAAACATGCATTAAAATTCATCACTCGATGGGTCTATCACATCAGTGTGTCTACCACATGTGGGTTTAAATCAGCTTATTTTATGAACAAGTTAAGTGCCACCACTACCAGTCATTGCACCCTCCTGTCATGGAGGAAAGACACAGGGAGCAGGTGAGGGTCTTTTTGGACTTCAGAAGTCCCTGAATTTCCTCACTCAGCAGCTACCTTGAACTACACCCAAACGGATGCCAATTAGAACTCAGAAAAAAGTTTTTTCTTACTCGCTAAGAAAAAACTTTAAAAAAATGAAGCGAATGGTAAAATAAGTAAATAACAACAACAAGTTTACATAGGAATCCCTAATGCTTTCTCAGATCAACAAGGGCCATTTAAAAAGTCCATGAGGCTCCTCTGTCACAAGAATCAGACCAGAAGCGTCAGTAGACAAAACATCCACAATTTGCTAGTGACTAATAAACATCAATCACACCCACAACACCTTTCACCATGACTTATTTTACCTTATCCAAAGGTAGATACACATTTAAGGAGGTTTAAAACCTTTAGACCATCAGTTTTCTCTTAAGTTAGGAAAAAAATAAATGTCTTCTTTTGGAGGAATTAGTTTATTTAAAAAATCTCTATTGAACACATTTGTTTGAAAATATTAGTATAATAAACTTGTATTACAATAATAGAAATATTATTAAAGTATCCTTTCCAATAAGTTCCTTAATTAAAAGGACTGAAATGCTAGTGACAAGCTTAAAGGAGACTGAAGTGACAGTTCACAAGAGCTCAAGAAAGCAGCGGGTGGAGTCATGCAACGTCTCGGGGTCAACCAGACTGAACGATTCTTGTTCCACAGGGACCAAACACAACAGAATTAAGAGGGGAAAAAAAAAAAAAAAAAAAAATCACAGCGAACAAAGCCGGAAAACTAAGTGCCAGCATTCAAAAATCAGGAATAACTAAAATCGAGGTTAACAGTTCTCAAAATATATGTCACAGCTGATGTTATTCAGTGAGTTAATGTCCATGCTCAGTTATTAGCATATAATATCTTGCCACAAACAAATTTGTTTCACATCTTCATTATAAGTTCTTCACACATTAAGAAGTATGTTTAATTAAGCATTTGACAAAAAAATAAGCTTAATTTACAGAGGAATCCTGAACACTTTCCCAGATTCAGCAAGTGCCATTTTGAAGTTCAAGATGCACAATTGCAAGAAGATGATTTATTAACTAAACAAAACATGAGGTGTCTACTAGTTAGCTTATGATTAATAAACATCAGCAACACACACACACACACACACACACACACACACACACACACACACACACACACAATCATTAGTCATTTTAACTTCCTCAATACAGAAAATCATTTAGAAAACCACTCAAAGTATTTTGGCATCAACTTACCTTATGATATACATTTTTAGAAAAAAATTCCTCTGATTAAAGAGGAATTGGTTTTGCCTCCCCCCCATCCCCGCCCCTGGTCAGGCAGGGTCTCACTCTGTCGCCAAGGCTAGAGTGCAGAGGCACAATCACTGCTCACTGTAGCCTCTACCTCCTTGGCTCAGGTGATCCTTCCGCCTCTGCCTCCTGGGTAGTTGGGACTACAGGTGTACCACCACACACAGCTAACTTTTTTTATTTTTATTTTTTACTGAGACAGGGTCTTGCTATGTTGCCCAGGATGGTCTCGAATTCATGAGCTCAAGCAATCCTCCCACCTTGGCCTCTCAAAGTTCTAGGAGGCATGAGCCTCAAAGTTCTAGAGGCATGAGCCTCTGCATCCAGTCAATGCTTTTTTTTCTCTTTTTAAACACACTTACTTGAAAATATTATCATAATCTTGTGATTGTGACTTTTTTTTTTTTTTGGGTTAGAGTCTCACTCTGTCGCCCAGACTGGAGTGCAGTGGCCACTCCCGGCCACCGCAGCCTCGATCTGCCGGGCTCCGGTGATCCTTCCGCCTCAGCCTTCCGAGTAGCTGGAATTACAGGCGTGCACTACCATGCCCGGCAAAAAATTTTTTTGATTTATTGTAGAGATGAGGTCTCGCCTGCCCAGGCGGGTCTCAAACCCGTGGGCTCAGGCAATCCACTCACCCCAGCCTCCCAAAGGCACGGGATTACAGGCTGAGCCACCGAGCCCGGCGTGATTGTGACTTTTTAAAAGTGATTGTGATTAGCAAAATCAAAATTGATTTTGACCCAGCTCTTCCAAAAAGAAAAAAGTGTGTGTGTGTGTGTGTATGTGTGTGTATGTGTGTGTGTGTGTGTGTGTGTACGTGTGTGTATGTGTTCATGTGTGTATATTTTAATACTAGCCAGTCTGTCGGGTAACATATATATTGTGACTATATAGATCATAGTAGAGTGACCATAATACCTAAGCATCTTAAGAAAAGTAAAGCTAGTGGCTGGCCAGAGAGATAAATCAGTAGCGTTGCAGGAGTGCAGGAAGGCTTTCCATTAGTCATTCCAATCAAACATATCCAATCTCTTTACACCGGATCATGGAGAAAGCGAACTTTGAAAACCATGCCATTTATTAGAAGAATAAGACAATGCAGTGGACAGACCACATTTAAAACCCATGTGGAACTTTTCAGATTATACCTTCACACTCCTGAGAAAAATCATTTCAGAGTGAGTCTGTTACTCAGGGAAGAGTCATGGAGCTCAGATGGATTGGGGTGGAGAAACGGTAGCAGGCCGATGAGTGAGATAAAAATGTGAATAGTAGTCATCTTTAGGAACTAGAGTTATGGGTGATTTCATTTTTCTTCTTCGTGCTTTCCTAAGCTTTCAAAATAATAGGGTGATGGGTTTTCAACCTGGCTCTGCAGTTCATTGGCTTGTGTAAGCTGTTTCTCATCTTTGGGGCTTCAGTGTCCTCTCTGTGGACATCACAGTGCACACGTCAGCGAGTTGTGATGACAAGTGAGATAATCCTGGCAAACACATCATGCCTTGCATGTGTAACTGTGCAATACATATTAACTATGTGTAACTGTGCAATATATGTTAACTATTTAAGAAAAAAATCCTGATACAGTCTACGTCTGCAAGGGTTCTTATAGAAACAGAAAAAGTAGAAGGTCTCAGTCTTATTAATGAAATAGATATGCCTTTCTAATGCCACATTGTCTGATCACCTGGTATAAGTGAGCACCTCCTTTCATCCCTTTTCTGCCACATTTCCCTGGGTTTTTCATTCTTAGCACTCATTGCAAGCTGAAATTGTGTTGTTTACATACTCGTATCAGCCACCATGGTAGATTTTAAGCTACCAGTGGTTTAGCAAATGGCTTGGAAAACTCCCAGATTTTAAACAAGTAGTTGTCATAAGCCAGCACACCACTGGCTGATCTTCATTTTAACAATTTCAGCATTTTAGCCTGCATATTAAATGGTAGTTTGGGTTTGAGAATGAAGGAGAATGTACCCCTCTCCACACCCTCAGGAAAGCACAGATATGATAAGAAATTTGTAGGCATATTACTGGGGGCAGAAGGATTAGTGTAACAAAACACACAACCAAATGGACAGTTTCGTAAGTTGACTTCTATTATTGTGGTGGTAAAATGTAAGATTCCTTGGAAACCAATGGAATTATAAAAATAGAACCCATGATTAATTCCCCAAATAGCTCCGTCATTCTGAGGAAATGGGCAAGTTTGAGCATCCTTGAGATCTTTAAGATACAAGTATTTTCTTTTCCAATGTGTTTCAAAAGTCAAGGCAATATTTAAAAAAATCATACATTGGCTGGATTTGGTGACTCAACCTGTAATCCCAGCACTTTGGGAGGCCAAGGTGAGTGGATTGCCTGAGCCCATGGGTTCGCAACCAGCCCGGGCAACTTGGCGAGACCTTGTCTCTACAATAAATAAAAAATTAGCAAGCGCCTGGTAGTTCCAGCTACTTGGAAGGCTGAGGTGGAAGGACTGCTGGAGCCCAGCAGGTTGACACTGGGATGACCATGAGCGTGTCACTGCACTCCAGCCTGGGCAACGGAGTGAGACTCCAACTCAAACAAACAAAAAAAATCATTCATTAAGAAGACTCACTCTTACCCCATCTCTATTCACCCATTGCTCTCACGATTGGCATTTTTATTGATTTGTTTATATTTTCTTTATGAAAATAGAAGCAAACACATACAGGTATTTTATTCCTCACTCCTATCTTTCTTGCATAAAAGATACTGTATTATTGACACTGTTCTGCACTTAGCTTTTTCACCTACCAGTAAAATCTGACATTTTTCCTTGTTAGGATATAGAGAGAGCATCTTTATTCTTTTTTTCAGTTGTGTATATTTTCTTTTTTTTCCCCCTTTTTTTTTTGAGTTGGAGTCTCACTCTGTCGCCCAGACTGGAGTGCAGTGGCCGTTCCCGGCCACCACAGCCTCTACCTGCTGGGCTCCGGTGATCCTTCCGCCTCAGCCTTCCGAGTAGCCGGAATTACAGGCGCATGCTACCACGCCCGGCTAATTTTTTGATTTATTGTAGAGATGAGGTCTCGCCTGCCCAGGCGGGTCTCGAACCCGCGGGCTCAGGCAATCCACTCACCTCAGCCTCCCAAAGGCGCGGGATTACAGGCTGAGCCACCGAGCCCGGCTCAGTTGTGTATATTTTCATTATGTGGCACATTAAAGAGGGTCTCAAATTCTTGGTCTTTTTCCCACTGAATGGTAGATTCTGTTTCCCCTTCCTTTGAACATACTGGTCTTAGAGATTTATTTGACCAGCCAAATACAGTGCCAGTGTGTCTGCGCCAGTCTGCAGGACAGGCACAAAGAGTGGCTGCTTCTGCCTCCTGCCACCTGGACATTCACTCTTGGGGCAACCAGATACGTGGAAAGAAGTCTGACCACCCTGACACTATCAGGTTGCAAGACAGTACAAGCAAGCTTTGTGGAGAGACCACATGGAGAAGTATGCTGCGCTAGTCCCTGCGATTTCAGCCATGACAGCTCACGCACCAGACATGGGGATGAAGACCGTTGAGTCTTCAGGTGATTCCAACCCAGCCAATACCTGACTGTAATCACATGAGACTCCCTCATGAGAACTGACCTGCTAAGCCTAGTCAACCCACAGAACAATGAGAGAAAATAACAAATTGTTGTTCTAACCACTATATTTTGAGGTAATTTTTTACATAGCAATAGAGCACCTGAACACATTGTTCAAATGTATCATGATTTATTTAATTTAGCTTTTGTATATAAACATTCAAGCTATTTCCAATCTTTTGATATTTCAGCCAATGATATAATGAATAATCTTGCCTATATATCATTTCGCACAGTTGCAGGTATATAAATTCCCAAAATTGAAATTAGTGAGTCAAAAGACAAATGAATTTTTAATTGGGCGTATTTCCTTCCATTCAAACTGTCCATCTATTTGCCCATTTTTCTATTGGCTTGTTCTTTTACTTCTCAATTCTAGAAAATTAGTTATTTGTGATATGATGTATAAATTTTTTTTCCCAGTGATCTTGTCTTTGGGCTTTGCTTATGTTTTTGCCATCAGCTTTTTTTTTTAAACTCTCCCATATTATAAACATTTGTTTTAACTTTTATGTTTACTTTTTAAAATTTTTTTGTTTTAACATTTAATCTTTGATCCATTTAGAATTCATTCTGATGTGTAAGGTATGACCCTAATTTTAGTTTTTTAATGACTACTTAATTAGCTCAAGATCATTTACTAAATTAATGACTCTTTTTGCTATTGGTTTGAAATGCTACTTTTATCATATACTACATTTTAGTATGCATTTAGGTCTATCTGTAATCTTTCTATTTTAAGTCTTTATGTCTCCATTTAATATCACATCCTTTTAATTATTGTAACTTAAAGATATATTTTACTATTTGAGCTGGCTAGAGTATGCCTAGTTATTCTTGTTTTAAAGAATTTTCCCAAATGTTTCTCCTAATTTCTTTTTTTTTTTTAGCTTTTAAATTTGAAGATGTGGGGTACAATTCAAGGTTAGGTATACAAATGTTCATTATGCAGGTATACCCTTGTTGATGAGGTGTGCCTCCATGTCCCTGGCAGTTTCCCACTACTGCCAATCCCACCTATCTTCTCCCCACTGGCAGTTTCCCACTACATTTATTCCCACTATAATTTATTTTTTCATATGAACTTTAGTATCAATTTGTTAGGTTATAAAAATATCCTAGTAGATACAAACAGTTTAATTGTAAGCTTATTACAAATAGATTTCAAATTACAAATAGATTATTTTAGGGAGATGTGGTGTCTTTCTGATGTACACTTCTTTTTTCTAAGGTATGACCCTAATTTTAGTTTTTTAATGACTAAAAAAACTAGCATGTCTTTGCAATTGTTTCAAGCTGCTTTGTGTCTTTCAGTTTTAATTTAAAGTTTCCTCATATTGATGAGACATTTCTTAGATTTCTTTCTTGCTTTCTTTTTTCAGTTTTTATCTTGTTCTGGTAAATGTAAAAGGATCTTTTCTTCCACCACATCTTCTAACAAGTAGTTGTTTAACATATGAAAGTTTTTGATAGTTATGTATTGACTTTACATTAAACCTCATTACTGAATTCCTATTTTCATAATCTTTTCAGATGATCCTCTTGGGTTATCCAAGTATTTAACTTGCAAATAATGATTTTTTACTTCTTTTAAATTTTTGTATGTCTATTTTCTCTCTCTCTTCTAACTATTTAGAACATTGTTATCTTATTCCTGACTTTAATGAGAATGCTACTGACATTTTGCCACTAATTATAATGCTGCCATTTAATTTGGTGTGTGATAGGGAAGTATACATCTATTCCTATTTCACTGAATTTTTTTAGATCAATAATGGAAGTTGAATTTTACTTGGTATCTTTTAAGCATCTAAGGAGATAAATATCTTATTTTTTTCTTTAATCACTAATATGGTGAATTACTATTAATAGACTTCATACTTCATACGACTATTGAACATCTTTGCATTATGAGTAAACCCCACTTTGTCATATTGTATTATTCTTTTAATGAGTTGTTCGAATCTACTTGGTAATATTTTACTTAGTATTGTTGCATGAATATTTATAAATAAGTTTTTTTTAGTTGTACAATTTCCAGGTGTATGAGTATTATGCTCACTTTTTTGTCCTGTTTAATAACTCTTTCCCATACCCATATCCATTTCATTTTGTTTGGTTTTCTCATGTTTATTCTTTAAGCTCTTGTGCTTTTATTATTTTCTGTCTTCCATTCAAATGCATCTTCATTTCGGTTTGTTTTTTTCTTCCATATCTATCCTGCACCTAGCCTTCTCAATTGTCATTCCTTGTCTATCACTTCTGTGGGTTCCTACGTCTCTGCTTTGTGCCTAAGCCTCACTGAGGTAACTGCTTCATTGTATATTTTATTTGTAGTAAAATACTTTTTACTGTTTTCATCAGCTCTTTGGCAAAATTTATGTCATTTACTTTTTCTGATCTTTTTCTTGTTTTATGTCTTATATCTTTGAAATAACTTGGGTTTTTTTAAAAAAATTCTGATTTCTCATCTTGAAGGCACATGAGTTTTTCCTGGACTAAAAATGTGCAGGGTCAAAACTCAGCCTAGGAGGAATTTTCTCTATAAATAAGGGTATTGCATGTGAGGTTTAAATCTATGTATCCTCAGTCAATAAAGACAGAAAGCTATGAGGAGTTTTTCTAAAAGCAATGTCTCTCTTTCTTGCTGCCACTGAGATAGGTATTTCCTGCAAATGTGGTGTGTATGTGATTTTTCTTTTTTTTTTTTTTTGAGTTGGAGTTTCACTCTGTCACCCAGACTGGAGTGCAGTGGCCGCTCCCGGCCACCGCAGCCTCGACCTGCTGGGCTCCGGCGATCCTTCCGCCTCAGCTTTCCAAGTAGCTGGAATTACAGGCGCGCGCTACCACGCCCGGCTGATTTTTTGATTTATTGTAGAGATGAGGTCTCGATGCCCAGGCGGGTCTCGAACCCGCGGGCTCAGGCAATCCACTCCTCAGCCTCCCAAAGGCGCGGGATTACAGGCTGAGCCACCGAGCCCAGCTGTGATTTTTCTTTTAGCCCCATCACCTCTTTATTTCACAACTGAATTGGGACCCAGATAGTTCTTGCTGCCCTAGTGTGTACACGGTTTCTTCCACTGTAAACATGTGCCTTAGACCCTGTTCGTCACCTCACCCCTCTCTGTTTACAAATGCATTTTTGCTAACTTGGTCTGATTTCTGTAGCCAAAAACTCTTCCTTCTTCTTTCTCCTGGATGCTTCCCAGCTTATGGCAGCCCCTGCATCTGTTTGTTGTTTGTGGTTTTAACTACCTCCCAGTTTTGCTGAAAATGAACTTTTTGCTTCTATTTCTTATTTTCCTTTTGCTTTGGATAATTTCAAGGAAGAGACAAGGGTGGCAGGGAAAATGGACTTCTCGCCTCCATCTTCAAACCAGGAGCATTCACAATTCAAAAGTGAATAGTCAAAAGGGTTGAAAGTAGCTAATTCTGAAAATCTTTTAAAGAAAAACACCATGGGATTCACTTTGCAGAGTATATAGATGTTTTAAAGCCCCAAAGTAGATTTAAAGCATTCAAGGTGTTTTCTTAGCTCATCACTTGGGCAAGTCATCTAATCTCTATGGATCTCATTTTTCCAATAAAGGTGTTGATGAGATGATCCCTAAAGCCTTAAGACAGACTCAAGATTTAATTCCAAGACATGAATCACTGGTGGTGGAATTTAGGCACAGGGATACTTGGATAGGGAAGAAGCTTGGGGTCTTGGAGTAGAAAGAGAAGAACAAATTTGAATTGAGAAATTATTATATACCTTGCTCTATGCTAAGAACTTTATATACATTAATACTTTTGAGATACAGGTATTATTATTATTATCAATTCCATTTTAAAGTCATAGAAAATGAGGTTTGAATAGGTTAAAAGATTTAGTCACGATGGCAGAGCTAGAATTGAAATCCTGGCCTTTCTGGCCTTGGAACCTAGTGTTACTTCCCAGAGAAATACACAGAGGCCTGCAGGCCTGTCCTGCCTGAAATTCACAGGCTGTGTTCATGTTCCAGCCACCACTGCCCTCTGTCCTCCTGTCTTTCACCCTATTTCCATGGCAAATATTTAAAAATCAGGTCTTTTAATACTCATCATACTGATTTAGTCTCTAATCATGAATCCAACCAAAATAACTGGATCTACTCTGCTATTAGTCCATGGTGACCAAATCCAGGCTGTATTAGGATAATTGCATTCAGCCTGCACTTTGGAAAGTACACCCCAAACAAGAGGGTATTCATTTACTAAAGCTTTAATAACATAATTTTAGGAAAATTCTCCATTTTAAAAATAAACCAAGTAGACATCTTTGAAGACCCAAGAAATCTTTACCTAGCTCGTTTCTTCAAAATAAAAAAAAGTGAAATTTTGTTCACATTTTAAAGATAGATTTACCATCTATCATGGTTCACTAATGAAATCAATCTAAATAGCCTTTGTATTTAAAAAAAAAGCAAAAAATAAATTTCCTCAAAATACTTAGAACTTCTTTAGAATTCTTTTTACCTTTTGAACTTTTTTGGCCTTATAAAACTGTCAGCAGAGCAAAGTAGGGGCCAGTTTCCACAGCCATTAACACCCCATCCTTTTTACAAGTCTCTATTCTTTGGAAATGTAAAGACTTGTGTTGAAAAGCATTAACTGGGAAAATAAATGAGCAGCAAAATTATCAGTTTCCACTTAGTGATTAGGTGCCTCTGGTTGGCTTGTCAACAATGGAAAGCCAATTTGCTGAGCTTTGAAAGCTGATGCCTTTCTTCACACCTGAGTAAATGAAGTCTCCTGACTCTGCTCTTGCCCTGCTAGGGCCTGTTCAACTCTGGGGCCCCCAGACAGCTGCTGCCCCTCCAGGCTGTGTCCCTGTTGGCCTGTTAGCCAATCCCTGTGGTACTAACCTCAACTTCTCGTGGAGTTTCCACTGTCACCTTCAGACTACAGCCGCAGGCAGAGAAAAAGTGAAATTATACTCCAAAGAGATTCTTCAAACCCAAAGAGCTGAGATTGTCTCCTTCCTGAATTCTATTTCTGATTCTGAGGAAAGGGAAGGTGGGAGACATATAGTAAGTACACACTGTCAATCCCCTTCTCCCCCTCCAGCCTTGCCTCAGGCTGTACCTGCCTGAATCCCATTCATTCCAACTGAGGTTCCCCTTCTCCACAAAATCTCTGGTCTATACTGGCAACTCCTGGCTCCCTTTTCATGGCTCTTTTATTCAGTTTGAGAACCTACATTTCCATTCACTTTAAAGTCAAACTCCTCTGCCTGACTTCAAGACCTGAATAGCCTTACCTCACCCAATGCAGTACTACTGCTTCCAGACCCAGAATCCCTGAGACACCTCCCTGGTGCTACAAAGGAAAGGTAAGCCACAGCTCCACCAATGAACAGCTCATGCTGTTTTCTTCACCTATTCTCTCCACCAGTTAACAGCTCAGTGTCTCAAGTTCTGCTGTCTTGCCTGGAGAAGAGTTAAAAAAGGCAAAAGCATGGTGGCTCGCACCTGTAATTCCAGCACCTTGGGATGCTAAGGATGGGGCAACATAGCAAGACCTCGTCTCTACAGAAAAACAAAAAATTAGCCAGGCATGGTGGTATGTGCCTGTAGTCCCAGCTGCTTGAGAGCTGAGGCGAGAGGATTGCCTGAGCCCAGGAAGTCAAGGCTGTGGTGAGCTGTGATAGTGCCACTGCACTCCGGCCTGGGGGACAGAGTAAGACCCAGAACAAAAGAAAAAGCAAAACACACAGATAGATAGATTTATGTTTACTGGAGGAGGGGGCTTCCAAATACTGAATATCATATATGCATTCTCATCACTGATTATAAACTGTTACCAAATATTTAAAGTAAAAATAGCTATCATCATCTTATATGTAAAATGAAGCATGCATTTTTGAGTAGGCAACTGGTGGTGTAGACTACTGGCCATTACTGAAAACCACATTTCCTTGAATGATTCTTTTTCTCCACTTCCACTCCAACAATGTCTTTAGGAGTGATCCAATCTGCCACAGTCCTAATTTGTATGGCTTTGAGGTCTACCTGCTTGCCCTAGTTGTTTTAATCTTGTGTGGTTGAGGTAAAAGGTGTTATTTCTTCCTCTTATCAGTGTACCAGCCTACTGGTTGTGAGTTAGGAAATCAGAAGTTTGGAAAAGTGTTTCAAAAATAAGAATAAATTGGCCTTAGTGAAATTGTGGACCTTGTAAAATCTGACTGTCAAGAGTGGAGGAGGTGTCAGGGCTGCATATTAAAATCCCAGTGCCCAAGCCACACCTCAGAATAATTATGGCAGCATTTCCAGGGGTCTGGCCTGGCAACTGTATTTCTTAAATCTTCCCAGATGAAGTCCAGACATGGTGACTCATGTCTGTAATTCTAGCACTTTGCGAGGCCGAGGAAGGAGGATAGCTTGAGTTCAGGAGTTCAAGACCAGACTGAGCAACAGAGGGAGGCCTCATCTTTACCAAAAAAAAAAAAAAAAAAATCAAAAAATTAGCTAGGTGTGGTGGTGTACACTTGTAGTCCCAGCCTCGGGAGGATGAGGTGAAAGGATCACCTGAGCCCAGGAGGTGGAGGCTGTGGTGAACTGTGTTATGCCACTGCACTCCAGCCTGGGTGACAGAGAGAGACTGACTCAAAAAAAAAAAAAAAAAATCTTCCCAAATGATGCCAATGTGCAGTCAGTGTTGAGAAGCACTTGGTCCCTGGCTAACAAAGAGTTGGTCAATAATGCAAATCCATGGTAGAGAGGGAATGTGAAGCCAGCGGACCAGGATCCGGTCCAAGAGGAGCTCCTGGCCATTCTCTCTCCTCTGCTGTCCCTCCTGATACAGAGAAAATTCATCTTCATGAGAAAAAATTTCTGTGCACTCTGACCATGCTAAACTTTCTAAATCATTTGTTATTCTACCTTTTCCAGACGGATGCACATTCTCTATTTGGGTCATTAGGCTATAGTTGATAAATTATACTATTTCATTGTTCTTTTGAGGCTTTCCCATAGGATAGACATATCCCTAGCCTCTGAGGTCATTTTCATTTTACAAAATATGTAGTAAGCCACTTATTATTCAATGTCAAATACTGTGCGAGGTTCTGGGATACAATGGGGTGTTGAGGGCCCCCAAGACACTCCCGTGTTTGACTACTTGCTTTAAGAACTCGCAGGAGTCAGCATATAGTTGTCTTCACAGCTAAGATTTATTACAGTGGTGTGGCGAGGATCCATAGCCGAACCAGAAGAAACACAGACACAGGCAGAGTCTGGAGAAACCCATGAGCAGGCTTCCGTGTGATGTCTCGGTTCCATCAGGGGACACCCAGAGTGCACCCCAGCAACAACAATGCAGCACTATGCCTGCAATATTTCTGCCCTGGGAAGCCCGTACCTGTGACTGGGGTCTGGTCATGTAGGCTCCCTCTGCTTGGCTTGTACCAGAGTTTCAGACTCCCAGAAGGAAAGCTGGTATTCAGTATAAGCCATATTGCTTCTACCAACAGTTCAGGCATGGTGAGTCACTCCGTGGTGTTTCCTATCAGTGTAATGAACTGTTTACCACTCAAGTTCCCAGACACCAACCAAAGGCCAATCTTGCAAGCAGCCTTTCGAGGGAGAGCAGCCTCAGGCCTACTACGGTAACCCGGTAACCCTTTTCTGTACAAACGGTTAGCTCAAATGACCTCTGCTTTCATGAGGTGCTATGTAATGAGAGAGATAAACATTATTAGGCCTACAAATATTAAAATATCCCTGTGATAGTTCCATGGAGGAGGGGTCGAGGGCGCCATGGCAGCTGCAGTAGAAAGATCTGACATCCTCTGGAGGTCGGGGAAGCCTTTCTTAGGTTTTCCTATGGCAGGCCAGGGAAGACCAGATCTGAGGAATGTCTAGGACTTAGGTCATCAGAGTGGGCTAGCAGAACATTCCAGGTGAGGAAAGAGTCACCTATCTAAAGGCCATGTGGCTACTGTAAGTATGGCACAACTGAGGCTGGAAAAAGTCATGTGGCTGCAGAGAGAAAGGCTGCAGCTCTGGCATTCAAGGCATTTCAGGTCATGATGAGGACATGGGGCCTCACCCAAAGAGCAAGGGGACACCACTGAAAGGTTTAGAGTGAAGTTGAGGTGTGCGAGGGAGTGGGCAGAGGTGGGAGATGACAGATAATGAGCCTTGTGTTTGAAAGGCATTGAAGGTTCTAGAGTGGACACTGACCCTCCAGGTAGGAAGGACACAGCCGCACTTTGGGAGAGGACGGTGATTTGGACTAAAAGGGTGGTAACAGGAATGGAGCAAAGGATCTGACTTTGAGATTTTTACAGGATAAACCGAAAGACTGTGCATGGGGTGACAAGGTTGAAATAGACAAAGGGTCAAGGATGACTGTAAGATTTGTGGCTTGTGTGACTACGTAGAGCCAGGTTGACTGAAGTTCACTGTGATTGTTTCTAAGGTCCCTTTGCCTCCCTTCTCTACTTATTTGTCTTTTCTTTCTTTTCCCTCCCTCCCTCCCCCTCATCCTTCCTTTTTTCTCTCTCTCCCTCTCCTCCTTCCCTCTCTCCCTCCCTCCTGCCTTCCCTCCTTCCTTCTTTCCTTCTTTTTTTCCCTTTTCCATCCCTCTCTCCCTTTTTCTCTCCCTCCTTTCTTCTTCTTCCTCCTTCTGCAATCAAGGAGAAGATCATGAGCTGTGATAGTCCTTAAGATACCCAAATGTAGCCGGGCTCCATGGCTCAGCCTGTAATCCCGCGCCTTTGGGAGGCTGAGGTGAGTGGATTGCTTGAGCCCGCGGGTTCGAGACCCGCCTGGGCAGCGAGACCTCATCTCGACAATAAATCAAAAAATCAGCCGGGCGTGGTAGCGCATGCCTGTAATTCTGGCTACTCGGAAAGCTGAGGCGGAAGGATCGCTGGAGCCCAGCAGGTCGAGGCTGCAGTGGCCGGGAGCGGCCTCAGTACTCAGTCTGGGTGACAGAGTGAGACTCTAGCTCAAAAAAAAAAAAAAAAAAAGATACTCAAATGTGATGTCAAAGGGCAGCTAGACATTCAAGTGTGGAGCTTAGATGGGACCTCTGGGTGGAGGTATAAAACATTAAGTTAGGTCCAAACAATTTCACATATTTCTAGAAATGGCCTAAATCACTTTAAAACCATTAAACATTCAGTGACAATCCATCTTAATCCATCCCTGTAAAATTCTTTTGGAAGTCTATTTATGAGTGCTCAGGAATTGAGTCTCTAAAGTTCTTGTTGTGAAGCTAAGGAATTTGGTTACTATCTGCTAGAGAAAAAACCCAGCAAAGGTATGTCAGTAAACTTAAAACGTTATTTTCTGTGCTCTGCTCCATCAGTCATATGTTTTGCTCTCCTTAGTTTTGTAGACAGAAATAGCAATTCTCAGTCCTGGTTGTGATATACCCCCAGAGAATTTGCAATTATTTCTAGGGCCCTTTGGAAGTCTTCAATCAAAATTAATTAATTTCAGCATCTGTGTACATGCCTAGAACACACAATTTAAAGTAAATCAAATATTTTTGCCACAGTCAGGGAAGTTGAGGAATCACATAATGGTTTGGGGATAAATGAAGGGCAATTGTTTAATTATTGGTAGTATTTGCTAATAACCACTTGAATACTAAGTAAGCACAGAACAGTGAAACATACAGGGGGGCTCCCAAAAAAGTCGGATTACTTTTTAGAGGGCAGGCCTCTTGTAATACAGGCTTCCCCTGTAGGTAAGTGTTCTAAGAACCCATCGGCATCAGTGTACCAGCTAGCATTGTGGGGAGAGGCTGTGTTCAACAGGATCTTCTTTTTTATTCTTTCAACGCATTTGCCTATTTCATGATGGGCGATTTATGAGTGCACCTGTCCACACCTGCACCTGAGTGTTCAGCAATTTTTTTGTTTTGTTTTGAGTTGGAGTCTCATTCTGTCGCCCAGGCTGGAGTGCAGTGACATGCTCCCGGTCATCGTAGCCTTGACCTGCTAGGCTCAGTTGATCCTTCACCTCAGTTTTCCAAGTAGCTGAACTATAGGCATGTGCCACCACGCCCGGCTAATGTTTGTTTGTTCGTTCATTCACTCATTTACTTATTTATTTATTTATTGGTAGAGATGAAGTCTCACCGTGTTGCCTAGGCTAGTCTCGAATCCCTGGGCTCAGGTAATCCTCTCACCTCTGCCTCCCAGAGTGCTGGGATTACAGGCATGAGCCACTGCACCTGGCCAACTGTGTTCTGCAGTTTTTATTTTGTTTTGTTTTTACCAAAACAGTATGACCTTCATGCCCCACCTTTCATATTCACCTGACCTCACCTGAGTGACTTTTTTTTTGTTTGTTTCCCTGATGAAGAAAGTCCTCAAAACGAAACATTTTGTGGATGTGGAAGAGGTGAAACAAGAAACGGCAGAAGCACTAAAAGGCATCAAACGATGAGTTCAAAAACTGTTTTGAGCATTGGAAAAAGCATCTGGATAGATGTATTACATCAAATGGAGAGTACTTTGAAGGTGGCTGAAGTTTAAACATGTAAGAATAAATACACATTTTTTCTAAATAAATTCTGAGCTTTTTTGACCCCCCATATATGGTTCTTCTTCCAAGAAATTTACTAAATGAGACCCCCCAGTTTAAAAATATTATAACCTGGAGAGAAAAATTTTAAGTAACTAATGGAATCAATTAACTGAGTATTTTTAATTTTGTTTTTATATTACTATAATGGTAACATGTATTTATCATAGAAAATCTCTAAAGAGGGAGGCCAACAAGAAAAAAAGAAGGAGAAAATAAGGAAGGAAAGAAGAAAGGAAGGAGGGAGGGAAAGAAGGAAGGGAGAAAGGAGGGAGGAAGGGAGGGGAAGAGAGAGGGGAGACTTCAGTACCAACTTTTAAAATAATTTCCTTCAGCCCTGCAGTTTAGTAATTTTTTTTCTCAGTTGCTTACCATGTAAACAGTCCCACAGTTAACATTCTTGAGCCAAATCTCTGAACACATTCACGATGAACATCCTCAGACTATATTTCTAACGGTGGGTATGGCTGACGCAAAGGGAATGCAACACACGCAGGCCTTTGGTATTTATTTCCAGTTGGCCTCCAGAAGTTGTAACTTTTTCTATTCTTATCAGCAGGGCCCACTTCCCGCCTCTGCTCCAGCTCTGAGCACGACTGTTTTCTAAAAGCCCTTGACAACTTGATAAGAAAGGAGATTCTCCTCTGAGCAGTATATCACTGACTCATGTACTGTGTGGGGGATGCCCGCGACGTGCTCAGCACTATCTTGGTGATTTTCGGCACTACAGGCATATCTCTATTTGAGGTGTTTGCCATATGGTCCCTGCCTTCAAGGTAACTGACAATCCAGTTGGGAAACAGCTTCATGCTTGGGCCTAGTGGGCATGGGGAGGAAATGGCTTCTTTGAGAGAGGTGGGGCTTTATATTTGTTGATCTGTTTGTTTTTTATTATTTTTTTGAGTCAGGGTCTCACTTTGTTGCCCAGGCTGGAACGCAGTGGTGTGGTCATAGCTCATCGCAGCCACAAACTCCTGGGCTCAGGCAATCCTTCCACTTCAGTGGAAGGATTAGCTGAGACAATAGGCACACTCCACCATGCTCCGCGAATTTTTTGTAGAGTCGAGGGTATCCAGTGGCTTTGGGGTGTTTGTGTGAGGGAGACAGGGAGAGGGACAGGAAGAAGAAGGACAGGGAGGGAGAGAGGGAGAGGAGGAAGCAGGCATAGTTAACGTAGTTTAGAAGTAGTTATGCAAGTTTTCTTAGGCAGGTCGAATTTAGAATAGGGTGAATGTTCAGATATCTTTTTTATCTGTACATGACTTTCACCCAACTGACCAGGCATATCGAATCTGACCACCTTGCAGGTTGAAATGTGGAACTACCAGTGTAGTAAATTATAGAAATAATAGGGAATTTCCCAAAACACAGAAATGATTTTGTAACCCCAAATCTATTTAGGCAATAACTTTATTATTTATAAGGCCCTTGTCATTTTAAAGATGCAGTCCACTGTTCTTAGCTCATGGTTTGCTTAATGATCACTGTAAAAGTATGTAAAGCTTCTTGTCAAAGGCAAGCATGTGCCCTTTCTCATAAGGCACCCGTGCTCTTTGAGCGTGTCTCTTTCTTTCTAATAATTGTCTTAAGCTATACTTGGCACTCACTCTGAAATTCTTTTTTGTGGCAAAGTCAAAAGAACCCACAGAGCAACACACTGCACCCCCCCAACATCAGAGAGAGAGATAGAAAGAGAGAGAGGAAGAGGGAAGAGGGGGAGGGAGAGAGTGAGATAAAGAGAGGTAGAGGAATGAAGGAAGGAAGAGGGAGAAATAGAGGGCCAAGGTCATAGTTGATAAGGAGAACCAGTGGAGGAAACAGAACTGTGCCAACAAGACTTTCACAAACCGAACAAGCCTCACACTTTGACAACACAGTGCCCCCACAAAGGATGCCCCGGTGGTGAGTCTTTCTGGAGAAGGGAGAGAAGGTTAGCATTCCACCTGTGTCCTGACAGCAGCCACATTAGCAGGTTTTGAGTGGCTAAATGATTTGCTCAGGGACACAGAACCTACTCACAGTAACACTCTGGTATTAGCAATTGCTTTGAGCCAAACTATACATTGACCTCCAAGGACAGTGCTTGGGATTGTGTAAGGAGAGGACAGAAAAAGTCAGGCTCTAACTCCACAGTTGTGTGTTGAACTCTGTGTTGAAGCTGTCTCATCACAATGGATTGAATTTCAGTCATTTCTGTAGAGCACGCTCTCCTGGAAGACTGCAATAAGTCCAGAACTCCAAAACTGAGTTCCTAGAGTTGTGTTTTTAGAAAGGAAGATTCACTTGTCAACTATAGAAGGGTGGGGATGTTAGAAGCTCCTTTTCTACATGTGAAAGGAGGTATGGAAAAATTATAGATTACTTCCCAGAACTTAAGTTCCACTTACCTGATGGAGTCAGAGATTCAGAAATAAAATTATGTCCTGAAGAAGCTGTTTGGGGACCCGTTTGAATGCAAGATCAGCTGAGCAGCACCCACCCCATTCCTCTTGCATGCCAAGTAGAAGAGCCAGCTCAGACCCACAGATATCTTTGCACAAGACCTCCCACTTTCTGCTAAAACATAGTCACTATACACCAGAATTCCCCACCAAATTACTTTTTGGCATCTACCTCCAACGTTCCCTCATACCCTATGCCTCACTCTAAAAAATAATAGTAATATACATACTGGACAAATCTTTTAAAAATGAAGAACTATAACTCCAGAAGATCATAAAATGCACATGTTTAGGCATCGTTATGAATTAGAGGCAGCCAAATTGATAAGAAGGGTCAAGATTTTTGTGAGTATCTGTTAGATCTCAGTGGGACCCCCAAAAATGTTAGGGCACACTCCCAGTGGGGCCTCCAGAATGTTAGGTCAGGCCCGCTGGGGGTGTGGGGTGTCTGGTGTGCAATCTGGTGCTGCATGAAAGATGCAAAGAATTGCACAGAAGTTAGATTCGAAAATATAATTTATTTAGAAAGTAAATTAGAGAGAAAGAGAAAGAGGGGATCACCTCTCCAAGCTAAATACTTGAAATATAAAAGCTAATTAGTACAAAACAAGCTGGGGGGGGTTGTAAAACAATTATCAATAACTACCTCTGAGAAACCGGTTCTGTCCTTGGCTAGTGATTAGAGAGTAAGTTAAGTGAACCGCTAAAAAAACATGAGATTTAGGCCATGTTAAAATGGCTGCTCATCGGGTATATTAAATCCATGTTATGTCCTTTCAGTATCTAAAGTAAGGATAGAGGCTGGGCATGGTAGCTCATGCCTGTAATCCCAACACTTTGGGAGGCTAAGGCAATATAGTAAGACCCCTATTTTTACAAAAAAATAAAAATTCGCCTATTCTGATACATGCACCTGTAGTCCTAGCTATTTGAGAGGCTGAGACAGGAAAACCACTTTAGACCAAGAGTTCAAGGCTGCAGTGAGCTATGATCGTGCTACTGCACTCAAGCCTGGGTGGCAGAGTGAGACCCTGTCTCAAAATAAAATAAAGTAAGGATTGAAACTTGGTTTGCCAAAGCTTTCAGTGCAGAATCAAGTGCTTAAGTCGCCACATCCATACCTAAAACACACTGGCCTGACCCAAGCAGAACAAATCAACATGGTGAGGCTTAACAAACCACCCAAATTTCACAATGGACCTTCTCCTCTCCACATTTTGAAATCTGAAGACCATGTTGGAAAGATCTACACTTTGATGGGGGATGGGCCAGGGCAGAGAGGTGGTGTGCCTTCAGCTCCTGAGCCTATCACAGAGGCACACTCTGGGGGCGCTTCAAGCCCCCCACAGAACCGCCTTGTGAGGGTTCCAGGGAAAAATGTCGCTGCCCACGCAGACTAGTGGTATTGATCAGAGAAATAAAGCATCCATGGTTAGTGCTTTAAAATACACTTCGTGGCACTTGACGATTTAGCCCTTTGGGAGGTTCTGAAGCTGCAGGGGAAACAGCCAGGCCATTCGTGGAGCTGCCGCCATCACTTGTCCCTTTTCTGCCTTCGTGCTGCCATCTAGAGAGGAAAGGAAAACATGTGTTGTGTCCTGGTGAGGAGAGACAGTTGCCTGAAATCCCGAGCACCACCCGAGACTTCTAGAACAGAAAAGCAAGGCTGGCTGGGTTGGTCCTGGGTCAGCAGCTGTGCATTTTGGCATCGAAGAGACGACCTTAGACGAAGGAAGGAGTTCCTGTCATGGTCAGCCTCTGAATCCTCATTTTAGGGTTCATATCAAGCTCCCAAAGAGTGAGCCAAGGTGTGTGCATTTTTCTTTTCAATATTCAAAGGGAGTGAGATACAACATAATGGTAGGGCCGCCCAAACTTATAGAATGGATACTGTCATTTTAGGAAAAATGGAAAATACAAGAGATGCGTGCAGACAAGGTTCTGAGTTGAGTAATTCTTAAACCATTTTTTTCCTCTTTTCTTTTGGCAGATCTTTTGATAAAAAGCAGGATGCCCTATGTAGACTCCAGTGGATAAACGTGTGATTGCTGGTAGAAGCAGTAGCATACGCTAGCCTTCTGAAGAATGTATTGAACAAGTTTAATTACTCTAAGTTGGTTTTTTATTGAGTACAAGGTTAAACATTATTTATTCTGGAGCTATAAGTTGCAAAAAACCCCCATGTGGATGGAAATCAGATTCTATGCCATAACATGAGTGAGTAATGAAGGAGAGGCCATTCCTGATCACCCTCTCCCCTGAAGGTGGGTGGACCTCTCCCTGCTGTTTTTTCCATAGCCCCTAGCACTGTCTGACATGCCATCTGTCTGTCCACCCTAGAATGGAAACTTCTCAAGAGCAGGTATTTTTGACAGCCATATTGACAGCTTCATTTCCAGGACTTACAACATCTGCTGCAGACAGGTGCTCAGTACAAGTTTTTTTTTGCGTTGGAGTCTCACTCTGTCACCCAGACTGGAGTGCGGTGGCCGCTCCCAGCCTCTATAGCCTCGACCTGCTGGTCTCTGGCGATCCTTCCACCTCAGCCTTCCGAGTAGCTGGAATTACAGGCATGCGCTACCATGCCTGGCTGATTTTTTGATTTATTGTAGAGATGAGGTCTCGCCAAGTTGCCCAGGCGGGTCTTGAACCCGCGGGCTCAGGCAATCCACTCACCTCAGCCTCCCAAGGCACGGGATTACAGGCTGAGCCACCGAGCCCGGCAAGTTCTTTTTTTTATGAGTCGGAGTCTCACTCCATCTCCCAGGCTAGAGTGCAGTGGCACGATCAGGGCCACTGCAGCCTCGTCCTGCTGGGCTCCAGCAATCCGTCTGCCTCAGCCTTCAAAGTAGCTGGTACTACAGGCATGTGCTACCATGCCTGGCTAATATTTTTATCTATGTAGAGATGAGATCTCGCCATGTTGCCCAGGCTGGTCTTGAACCCCTGGGATCAGGCAATCCTCTTGCCTCAGTCTCCCAAAGTGCTGGGATTAAAGTGTGAGCCACCGCGCCCAGCTTTAGTACAATTTTCTAAAGGAATACATGAATCTAAGCTTATTCCTTGGCTGCCTTTTTTTCCCTTCAAAAACTAACAACATGACTACCTTTAATTTTACACATATTCTGATTAAAACATATGTGTAAGGTAACAGAATTTTTAACGTCTGTGAATACTGATTCCTCTATAAATCTTATTTGGGGCTCCCCTTGACTCAGATGGCTTGATTAGCGTGATATCACCAAAATAACATTTATTAATGAAACCACAGTACATGCTATAAAGCTGACAGCTGAATTAAATATTTAACATGCAAATGCACCAGCTAAATCAAAAGTTTTACTTAAATTCTGGCTTGCCACTGCTGAGGATACACTGACCTTCAGAATACATTAGAAATAAAGCAAGAAGATGAAGCAGAGTGAATCTAATATTTTTAAAATTTGTTTCTTAAAATACAATTTGCAATGAAAACAGATTATTTAAGGATAAATGGCCATAAGCTACACAGACAATGGTATGAATAAGAACCTTGGGTATGCACAAAGGGAAGAGGCCTGGGCTTGGGGGTGGAGCGAGGGCATCCGAGGCTCTGCCACCTGGAGTCTCTATGACCTCACATTGACCATGAATAAAGCAGAGATCCCACCCCCTTTCTGGACTACCTCAGAGGGTTGTTGCAAAGATGAAGCATTGATATGAGACTGCTATGAAAACTGCCAAGTACTATTCAACATAGAAAGGAAACATTTGTGGTCAGTCTGATGGCCCTGAGAAGCATGTGAAACTGAGGACTGTATACATCTCGGTGTATAAATCAAATCATTCCTTCCGATTATTCAGACATGTCCGAAGCCTGTGGACATCTTCCAAGCATACTTGAAAACATCCTTCCACTTGCCTCCCTAGACCTGGAGCTCTTTGTCTTCCAGGAAGAGGTTTGACTGCTGCTAACTCCTGGCATCATGGTATTTTGGACTAATCCCGGAGAAAGCGGTGTTTGGGAGAAAATATGTGATACAAGCTGTGATACAAATATGTGACACAGTCAAGTTAGATCAGCTTCAGGAACAAAGAAAGACAATTCCTATGCTACATGAAAGCCAATTCCTAAGCTTTCAAATCTGGCGAAGAGGTGATGTTCTAGGACATAACAGAGTCTAAGTTAGGGCCTCTGGGGAAATGGAATTTAGCGTAGTGGAGAGTCTGGGGGTCAGAGGTCCTAACTTCAAGTTCTGGTTCAGTGATTTATTAGCTGTGTGACCTTGGGCAAATGAGCTGACCTTACCTTTTTCAAGTGTAAAATGAGAGAAATAATACCCCTTGTGCCATATGGTTTCTAGGAGGATTAAATACATAAATTCAGGCCAGGCTTGGTGGCTCAGCCTGCAATCCCAGCACTTTGGGAGACTGAGATGAGTGGATTGCCCGAGGCCATGGGTTTGAGGCCAGTTCAAACAACTTGGTGAGACCTTGTCTCTATAATAAATTTTTAAAAAGTTAGCTGGGTGTGGTAGTGTGCACTTGTAGTTCTAGCTTCTTGGAAGGCTGAGACAGATGGATCGCCTGAGCCCAGCAGGTTGGTGCTGGGGTGGCCATCAGTGAGCCACTGCACTCCAGCCTGGGCGACAGAGTGAGACTCCAACTCAAAAACAAACAAACAAAAACCCCATAAATGCATGTGAAATCACTTTGTCAGTCTTTGTTATTATTTTCCAATAAGTGTGCCTTTTGTATTTCTTTCCATTGCAAAGTTATGTACTCTTTGGACAATAAAAAGTGTGCATACATAGTACACACACACACACACACACACACACACACACACACACACACACCACAGACATCATAATGGCCAGTCTTCTAGACTTCTAGCAAAACACAAGAGACAGTCAATCTAAAGAGTTTAGCGTGCCTGCTGCATGATCATCATTCCACGAAGGCGAACTCTAAAAGCACTTTCCTAAAGCAGACGCAAGGCTTCCCAAGCACCTGCGACTGGAGGGAGAGGCATAAAAAACTGACAGGTGACTGTGGGCCAGTGTTGCCAGTGATTTGTCCTTGGCTCACAGAGTTTAGGCAGGACGGGACTCCAATCGGCAACAACCCAGCTGCTTTATACTAATTAGTCTATTTGGTTCTGTACATGGTTGATTATTTGAAGTTCCCTTTTTCACTTCATTTACATTTTTAAAGATTAAGATACCTGTTTACTGCTGCTGACACAAGTTTGCCTCCACTGACAACATTGACAACACTGCACGTTTAGTAAAGAAATGGGTACCCTGTAGTTTCTCACTTGAAGCTTGCAGTTCTGGGAATGGACTGCAGCACGCTGCAAAATAGGTCCGAACCAGCAAAAGTCAATTCCACTTGACATCCACCTCACCCCCTGCAGAGGAGAAGCTCTTTGAGGGTAGAGAACTAGGGAATAATAAACCTTGAAAGATGTCAGGGAGCCGGGCTCGGTGGCTCAGCCTGTAATCCCAGCACTTTGGGAGGCTGAGGTGAGTGGATTGCCTGAGCCCGCAGGTTCGAGACATGCCTGGGCAACTTGGCAAGACCTCATCTCTGCAATAAATCAAAAATTAGCCGGGCGTGGTAGTGCACGCCTGTAGTTCCAGCTACTTGGAAGGCTGAGGCGGAAGGATCGCCGGAGCCCAGTAGGTCGAGGCTGCGGTGGCCGGGAGTGGCCAGTCTGGGCGACACAGTGAGACTCCAACTCAAAAAAAAAAAAAAAAAAAAAGAAAAGAAAGATGTCAGGGCCTTGAGGGCTGAGAACACGAGGAAGATAAATTAGACATTAAAAAAAGGAAAGAACGTTGGTAATCTGGGATCAGTTTCAGAGTATATATATATGGTTTGATGGAAAAGATGGAGACTCTTGTGTGTGTACCCACATGGTTTTGTAGTCTGCAGAAATGTTCTGACATTTTCCCATACTCAGTACATTCATCAAAAAGAAAAATGACGCAAGGGAAGCAAAGAGCCAAAGGATTTAAGCTAAAGTGTCCTCGTGTTTGCTATAATAAAGCCTAAAAAACTCTAGTTTGAAATTCCTTAAAGAATTTGAAAGGATAGGATATTTTAGTGTGTATTTATGCATATGTGTGGCATGTGTTTATGTTTGTATATGCTTATGTGTATTTATATGTGTGTCTATGTGTCTATAGACAATACATGTGCATATAGGCCCATGCTGATTTGTTCTTATGATTATTTCCCAAAACAGCACTTGGCATGTGTAACACATCTTGTTCTTCATTTTTCAATTGTTGTTCAACTCTTAGTAAATGGTTGTATGTTGCAAGTAAGATTAGGATCTTCAACTTGGCATCAAAGGTAAAGTCAAATACGCAGGAAAACAAAATTGCTGATTTTCCAAATTCTCCTTTAATTTGTGTCTAAGTCAAGTGGGAGCTCCTATTCAAGCTCCTGGGAAGACAAGGACCACATATATTCTCAACCTTCAATAATTTAGGCTGTGAGCTTGATATAAATAATCTCCAAATGCCACATCAAAGCAAAGTTATGTGGATGTAAACAGCCACACAGATGTAAACAGTTGTAGTCGAGCTTCAGATCTGCAACATATGTCAATGAAATGACTATAGCAATTAGAGTTCAAGCAATTCACAGCCCTTTATCCAGAGATTAAAGATTGAATCTATTTCCATTTACTACCACCATCAACACACAAGCTTAAGGCCCATACACGTTTATGAATGAGTTTATGGATATATCCTTGGACTTCAAATATTTGTGTATCACAGGAAACTCATTCTCAGAATGAATCTTGACATTGAGCGTTTAGTCATAAACCCTCTGAGGACCCCAGTGCTATACTGCAGAGCACTTATCTAGTGTGTCCAGTACAGATTGATTGATTGGTTGGCTAATTCTCTTGTGCAACAAATATTTGTTGAAGGTCTACTCTGTGCTGCCTCAAGTGGTTAGGTGCTGGGTCTATTATGTCTATCAGTTATGTGTTGTTTAATGATGGGATACATTATGAGAAGAATTTCATAACTTCATTACTGTGCAAACCATGGTGTGTACTTACACAAACCTAGATGGTATAGCCTACTACACACCTAGGCTATATGGTATAGCCTATTGCTACTAGTCTGCAAACCTGTTCAGAATGTTAATGTACTGAATGCTGTAGGCAATTGTAATACAATGGGAAATACTTGTGCATCTAAACATATCTTAACAGAGAAAAGGTAATGCCTTGGGCTCCAATGTTATGATGGTTTCAATTCATTAGGTGACAGGAATTTTTCAGCTCCGTTATCTTATGAGACCACTGTTATAGACGCATTCTGTCATTGACCAAAATGTCCTTGTGTGTGGCAGGGGATATGACTGTAATTCTCAGGCATGTTCCTGTGCTGACAGTAAGGCAGGAAGATGGGAGGAAGAGTAACTGAACAGAAGCAGGTCAGGGATGGGGTCTCTCAAAAAATGATATATATATACATATTTGAGTCGGGGACTTACGCTGTTGGCCAGGCTGGAGTGCAGTGGCATGATCACAGCTCACCACAGTCTTGACTTCCTGGGCTCAGGAGATTCTTCCACCTCAGCCTCTCAAGTAGCTGGAGCTACAGATGTGTGCCACCATGCCTGGCTAATTTTTTGATTCCCGTTAGAGATGAGGTCTTGCTATATTGCCCAAACTGGTCTTGAACTCCCGGGCTCAAGCAATTCTCACACCATGGCCTCCCAAAGTGCTGGCATTACATATGTAAGCCACCATGCCTAGCAAAAAAGTAGTCCTTGAGATAAGTGACAATGACAAGATGGGATCAGTTATGTAAAGATCAGGAGAAAGGAATATGGAAACAAACCAATCATACAAAGGCACCAGTGTGGGGACAGCTTGGCATATTCGGGGACCTAAAAGAAGGCTAGGAAACAGCTTAGACACTTTGAAAGACTAATGTGGATAAAGACTCTGACATTGTACCTTGGAAAAAACAGTCAAGTCTCAAATAATGAGGATTGTTTATCCAACCTATCTATCATGTACACAATATTTACCAATTGCATACTGTGTGCCCAACACTACAAGACACAAACTTGAATATTACTTGAGTTCCTATTGCTAAGAAGTTTAACTCTAGTACGGATGATGTGCAAGTGGGTAAGTGTAGCCTTTCCTCTCATTCCTTGTATTATGGTTATGTAAGATGTTAATGTTGCTGGAAGCTGAGTCAATGGTATATAGAAACTCTACTACTATTTTTGTAACATTTCCCAAGTATAAACTTATTCCAAAATAAACAACAATAAACAACACACACACACACACACACACACACACACACACACACACACACGGGGGGAGGGGGAAGGAAATAGACCCCGAGGTCACAAAGATGATGGAACTAGTAGATAAAGACATTTAAGTAGTTACTTTAACCATAATGAAGTATTTAAAGAAAAACAAACATACTGAAGAAAATGGGAAGATTTTAAAAAGAGCAAAATAAAATATCTAGGCTGGGCTCGGTGGCTCAGCCTGTAATTCCAGCACTTTGGGAGGCTGAGGTGAGTGGATTGCCTGAGTCCGCGGGTTTGAGACCTGCCTCGGCAACTTGACGAGGCCTCATCTCTACAACAAACAAAAAATTAGCCGGGCATGGTAGCACGCGCCTGTAGTTCCAGCTACTTGGAAGGCTGAGGTGGAAGGATCGCCGGAGCCTAGCAGGTCGAGGTTGCGGTGAGTGGGAGCGGCCATTGCACTCCAGTCTGGGTAACAGAGTGAGACACCAACTCAAAAAAAAAAGCTAGAACTAGTACAATATTTAAAATAAAAATGCACTGAGGTTAATAGAAGATGAAACATTACAAATCAAAGTAAACTTAAAAATATAAAAAGAGAAACTGTCTAAAAGTAGAACATTAAAAAAAAAAGAACAGAAATTCAGTGACAGGACCTGGGGGACAATACCAAGTTGCCTAGTGTACATGTAACTGGAGTCCCAGAAGTTGAGGGGGTAGGGAGAAAAGGGGAGAAAGAAAAGGGAAAAAGTATGTAAAGAAATACTGGCCAGACATTTTCCAAATTTGATGAAAATTTATAAACTCAAAGATTGATGGACTCCCAAGCAAAACATCATAATCAACTTGCTAAATACTAATAATAAAGAAAAAATCTTAAAAGAAGTTAGGAGGAGAAGGAACACTATTATATAAAGTAGAAGTAATATAAGAATTGTCATCTTAAAAAAGAATTATCATAGATGTCTCATCAGAAATTATGCAAGCCAGAAGACAATGGTTCTTTTAAAGGATCAATGAAGCTTGTAAAGCTTTAGATGGACTTATCAGGAAAACAAAAAAGACACAAATGACCAATATCAGATATGAAAGAAAGATCATCACTACAGATCCATAGACAGTAAAAGGATAATAAGAATATGATGAACTAATTATACAAATACATTTGACAACCAAGATGAAATAGACACATTTCTTGAAAGATATAAATTACCAAAACTGGCACAAGAAAAAGGAGAAAATTAGAATAGCTCTTTATAGATAGTATAGAAATTGAATTAGTAATTACAGACCTTCCCAGAAAAAAATTCCAGGCACAAATGGCTTCCTGGTGAATTCTGTCCAACATATAAGGAAGAAACAATGCCAAGCCTACACAAACTCTTTTAAGAAAACAGACAATAAAAGAATATTTTCCAACTTATTTTATAAGGCCAGTTTTACTTTGACATCAAAATTATAAGTAAAGAAAACTAAAGACCAATATCCCTCATGAACACACAAAAATCCTTAAAAGAATGTCAGAGAGCCGGGCTAGGTGGCTCAGCCTGTAATCCCGTGCCTTTGGGAGGCTGAGGTGAGTGGATTGCCTGAGCCAGCGGGTTTGAGACCCGCCTAGGCAGCGAGACCTCATCTCTACAATAAATCAAAAAATCAGCCGGGCGTGGTAGCGCGTGCCTGGAATTCTGGCTACTTGGAAGGCTGAGGCGGGAGGATCGCCGGAGCCCAGCAGGTGAGGCTGCGGTGGCCAGGAGCGGCCACTGCACTCCAGTCTGGGCGATCGAGTGAGACTCCAACTCAAAAAAAAAAAAAAAAAAAAAGAATATCAGAAAATAAAACCTCATTCTATATATGAAAATAATAATACACTGTGACCAAGTAGGGATTATCTGAAGAATGCAAAGTTAGTTTAACATTACAAAAAAATAATCATAGTTCATATATTAAAGATATTCCTTTATTAAAGGAAAACTACATGATCATCTTGATATATCCAAAAAAGTTATTTGATGATATTCAATACCTATTTATGATAAAAACTCAGTGAACTAGGAGTAGAAAAAAACTTCCTCAATATGATAAAGGAAATCTACAAAAAACCACCATAGATAAATACTAATACATGCATGGATAGATTCAGAAATGCTGATATGAGCATACAATGTGTATATGTGTTTGTATACATTGTACACACACACACATTTCCTAGTTTCCTAGATCTGGACACTAAGGAATGACATACCAATAGCAAAATACTGTTCTCCACTGAAAAGAACTAGGGATCCTTAGCAAAAGGGTCGATTCAGGGGTTGGGTAGGGAAGATATAGAAAGAACCTGCAACACTCTGTCACAGAAGTAAGGAGGTACTATAGAATGATGGAACCATACAAAAAATACCAAGGTAAGCTAGAAGAGATTCCTAATGGGTCTTCTGGGACAATTTGAGCATCAAAGTTAATAACAATAACAATGTAATAAACTCACCAGATAAATAAAAATCTACAAATCCATACTGATATGAATTCATAAATGGGTAAGTAAGCAAGTGGAGAAGGGAAATCTCCTCCTTATACAAGAGTGCCAACTACTAATATAGAAGAAATGGCAGAGTCAGAAAAATCTTCAGCGGATCCTAAAAGTAGTAGGTATACATTTGATAAGGAATAGGATACTTATATAAGAAATAGGTAAGTATTTTATCATAGAATACTTACTTATTTTTTGGGTAAGTATTCCATCAAGGTAAGTAACCTATCTATAGTATTTACTCACAAATTACTTATTGATTACAAAAATAATCAATAATAATTCACAGTGGATAAACTTGTGGGCACCACTTTAGTCAAGTGATCAAAGTCAGTATCACTGATATTGGTACAGAATGATTCCTGACATGATGCACTAAGGTGTATGACTTGACTTTAATCAAGAGGAAACATTAGACAAAAAACAAAGGAGAAACATTCTACCAAATAACGAGCCTGTGCTCCTAAAAAATGCCAAGACAAAGAACGGAAAGTCTTCCAGATTAAAGAAAACTATAACAACAACAACAAAAAGGTTCCAATGCTAGACAGTTTTACCTCTAACATACTTTTAAATTTTTGAGAAATAGAATATTCCTAACACAAAGTGAATCATTTCAAAACACTGGAAAAGATCAAAATCAGCATAATTCTAACACTAAAACCTAACAGCACATTGCTTGCGAATATGGCTGTAAAAATTCCAAATGGAAGCCTAGAAAGCCTAATTGAAAACTAGATTTCACAAAGGCTAAGCCAGATATAAACTATATGCTATGCAATCTTTCCTTTATCTACTGCCAGGGAAGGTTTATTACAGACATTCAAGTATGGTTTCATAGTGGTAAAACTCTACAATCACTTCAATAGATGCCAGAAAGATATGATAATGACCAACACCAACTATTAATTTAAATTTTAAGGAAACTAAGTATAAAAGAAAACATCAAAGGTGAATGTTCTTTATCATGTTAACAATAGCTAGTGTCAGAATTAATGGTAAAGTACATCAATAAAAATCACTATTATTATTCTTTAAAACTATTGTGAATAGTCAAGTCCATGTACAACATAGTATGAAAGATATAAAAGAGGTATAACTAGGCCAGGCGTGGTGGCTCATGCCTGTAATCCCAACACTTTGGGAGGCTGAGGTGAGGGGATTGCCCAAGCCCGGAGGTTTGAGGCCAGCCTGTGCAACTTGGCAAGACCTTCTCTCCACAATAAATCAAAAAATTAGCTGGGTGTGGTCGTGTGCACCTGTAGTTTCAGCTATGTGGAAGGCTAAGGCAGTACAATCGATCACCTGAGCCCAACAGGTCGAGGCTGTGGTGGCCGTGAGTGTGCCACTGCACTCCAGCCTAGGTGACAGAGACTCCAACTCAAAAAAAAAAAAAAGTATAACTATTAGAAAAATTGAATGCAATTTTTAAGAAGTAAATTGCATACCTTATTATGTACTGAAACCCAAGATAGATAAAATGAAAAAATTTTAGATGAATAGTTTAGTAAATTGGTTATTTAAAATATAAATATATAAAAATGTAAAACTTTGCCACAAAATGAGAAATTAACACACCTAAATAGGGAAAAGAATAAATTACATTAACAGCAACAAAAATACCTAGACATACTCTTACAAAGAAACATCCAGAACCTACTGAAGAAGAACCAAATGTTAGTGAAAGGTATTATTAGGTTTTGAGTGAATATAAATAAATACTATACTCTTGAATAAGAATACTATAGGTGGTAAAGATGTTTGTTTTTCCCAAAATAATTTATGGACCTCACAAAAATCTCAATATAAGTCCCATTGGAATGTACTCTTAGAACCTGACAAAATAACCTACAGATCAAATGGAAAAATAAGCTGGTGAGAAAATAGTCAAATTATAGCTTTATCTCACAGCATATTTAAACAAAACTTCCTAGATGATTTAAATATAGTTAAATATAAAACAAAAATTTAATGTAAAAAAATTAGAAAAAAATAAAAGTGGCTAGTTAAATTTACTGTAAAAAGAAATCTTTCTCAGTGCAACATCTATGTAAAGGAAATGTTTATGTATAAATATTTACATAAAAACTAAAAAATATTTGCATGTAAAAAAAAATCATAAACAAGCTGGGTGTGGCAGCTCACACCTGTAATCCCAGCACTTTGGGAGGCGGAGGCAAGAGGATTGCCTGAGTCCAGGGGTTTGAGACCAGCCTGGACAACTTGGCAAGGCCTGTCTCTACAATAAGTCAAGCAATTAGCCAGGTGTGGTGGCACATGCCTATAGTTACAGTTATTTGGAAGGCTGAGGTGGAAGGATTGCCTGAGCCCAGCAGGTCGTGGCTATGGTGGCCGTGAGTGTGCCACCATACTCCAGCCTGGGTGACAGAGTTGAGACCCCAACTTAAAAAAATAAATAAACAAATAAAATTAAAGGCAAAGTACAAACCAAGAAAATAAATTCACAATGAACAAGAGACACAAAAATTGATGTTCTTAAGTTAAATTATAGGATACTTTCAGTTAATAAAATACTGACACCCCAATAATTTATAGACAATTCTCTATAAGCTAACAATTGATCAATAGTGAAAATTTGCATTTTTCACTACTAATTAGAAAAATGCAAATTAAAATAAAATCTTTTCCCACTTATTTGCAAAGATAACATTTAACACTAACAAGCTGGTACAGAATAAGAGAATTCCTATTTCAGGTGGGGTGTGGCAAATGCTTGCAAGTTCTTGGACTCACTACTGAAAAGAATTTCAGAGTGGCCAGAGTAGTTTCAAAACAGAATGTGTTATGGAAAGAGAAAGGGAGGCATGCCAGAGAGCTGGCATGGGTGGGTGTCTTGAGAGAAAAACTGTCCTTCGCTTTTTGAAAGAAGTTAGATACAGCTACATAATAATTATCATGCTAAAGAGGTATCTGCTTCTGAGAGATTACCATCTCTCTACCTCTGATGTAGGGGTGGCCTTTCCCAGAACAGGCATTTTGCCTTGATAGCCTGATTATTATGTTAATCCATGAGGTAAAAAGTGGTCTGCACCATTTCTACACTTTGATTGGCTTTTCTTTGATGAGCTGAGGAGGTGGGGTGGGAACTGGCCAGTTCACATTCCAGCCTGCAGGATGGTCTGGTCTGATGTGATAAAAAAAATGTCTGAATGGTTCCTCTATTTTAAAACTGCTTACAAGAAATTTATCTATCTATGTTAACCAACACTGAATACCCTGCCTCAATCACACCCGCATTTGTTAAGAGTCCAAGAGTCTATAACCTTTCTATGAAATATATTCCCACAAATATATATTTGAAAATCTTATTTTTGAACCACTAACCCTACATCTAAAAATCTATTCTAAGGAAGCAATAAAAACCATAGACAAATATTTATTTATAATCTGATTCTTCAAATAATGAACACTTGCAAATGATCCAAATGTCTAAACAGGGTCATGGTTATTAAATAATTAAACATCCAAATAATTGAAAATTATACTGCCACTGAAAAATATAGTTATGAAAAATGCTTAGTAGCATGGGAAAATGCTCACAAAATAATGATGTTAAAAAAAGCCTATAAAAGTACTATTATAATTCTTTTAGAAATAATTACTACAAGAAAATGCACCATATTATCTCTGGGTAATGAAGAAATGGGAGAAAATTTTTGTTTATTCTTTTGTCTACTTTATGAACACATAGTCATAAAAACAGAACCATATCATTGAACAAAAGATTTACCAAAAACTAAAGTCTTTTAAAAAGTAATAATTTATCTGGTAGTTTTGTTCTCCATTTTCTCTCAGTAGATTGAAAATTATATTGCTATAGCTTCTGTGTGCAAAGTTGCATAAAATAACAGGCATATACTCCAATATTGTCACAGGTCAGTTTATTGAGGAAATCGTGACACAATGTTAATTCTATTCACTTGATTACTTTTTATTATGTCAAAAGGGACTCCAAAGGTCACAGCCATGAAGTGATGCAATTACTTTCCCATATTTTGTTTAGGAACAAAAAAAAAATCAGACACAAAGAAATGTTCAAGAGAATCTAAAAATTGTTGTCTTTTCCCCCCAACCCCCAAAAGGTGATGATGAAAAAGAAACATGTAAAAAGCAAGTATTTTTGCAAGATGTCATTTTCAAAGTTTCAAATATTTCCAATTTTTTTTTTGTTTTTTGCACCAAAAAAGGTATCAATACTTTTCATTCCACTCTTGTCAACTTTAGCCAAAGCCCTCTGAGCTGCAGTCAATTTGCTATTTTTCTGTTAACAAAAAAAGAAAAAATTGTTACAAATGTAACATTTATAAATCATACATGTAAATCAAACAAGACTGCATGTCTCAAGGTTCATTAGGGGAGGTAAGTGTCCCCCACTAATATGCTTCATAAAAGAATGAAAGAAAGTTCTGATTTCTATTCAGAGTTCAGACTTAACAGAATATGTTAAAAGAGACAGAAAACAAAACTGCTGCCTTCTAAGGAGTGGACTGTTACAACCAATGGTTTACTTCTGGGGGAATAATTCTGGAGGGTGCATTAAGTACAATAACACAAACAATGGAACTGACACAGGCCGCAATTGTAAGAGGAAGGAATTACAGCCTTGTATTACCACATGATGAATAATTCACACCAATTTACCATCTGACTTTCTTTATTTGTTCTATGGGAAACCAAGGACAACCGTATTATATTCAAAAGATGACCTGTACTGCAAAGCAACCCAGACCAGCAGGATAGATAGCTGCCTCATTTTTCCTCCAACAAAAAATACTTCCCAAAAAGTTGACTCCAAATAACTCTGCTCAGTACATTTCTATATCTTTCTGGTCACTGTTTTCTTCTTTTCTGTGTCCTATAAACAAATAGCAGCTAATTTTACGTCAATGCCACACAACTTGTTTGCAAGAAGTATAAATGATGGGAATTAGCAAAGAAAAAAATTATCTGTCTCTCTGGGAACTGTAAGGCAAAGTCCTTGCCAAGCATCTTTTAGGGGCATGGTATATAATTTCTACAATCTTGCTTCTCACATTCTGTCCCTTATAATTTAATAGACTTATTTTTGACAGGATGGTAAAAAGTGACAGTTTCTTTCAGATGAGTTACCCTGTGCATTTAAGACATCCTAGTCCAACTCTCTTCTCTTGGTGCTATGCCCAAGTGGATACAATAAGAAATAGCATTCCCACAGAAGGGTGGGACAGAAAGATTTCTCCCAGAGAAACTCACAATGTCCCTATTTACATAAAGCATCAAGATAACTAGCTATTTAAGCAAATCTTAACTTGGATTATCCCGATAGCATATATTCAAATAAATTATATATAAATAATATAATTTGGGCCCAGTGTGATGGTTCATGCCTACAATCCCAGCACTTTGGACAGCGGAGGTGGGAGGATTGCTTGAGCCCAGGAATTTGAGCCTAGCCTGGCGAAATAGCAAGACCCTATCTCTACAAGAATAAAAACTAAAACAAAAATTAGCCAGGTATGGTGGTACATGCCTGTAGTCCTAGCTACCGAGGCATTTGAGTCCACAAATTTGAGGCTGTAGTGAGCTATGATTACACCACTGCACTCTAGCCTGGGTGACAGAGTCAGGAACCTGTCTCTAAAAATAAATAAATAAAATTTATAAAAAATGTTAAACTCTAAGGGGAGTAAGTTTTTAAAAATCAAAGTGGAAGTTACCTTGGAATAGGCAAAATCTTTTAAAGCATAAAAAAAACAGAAAAAAATTCGATATTTAATTCTCAGAAAAATTTAACATTGTCAGAAAATCAAATAAAAAGTCTAAAAACATTTGTATCTATATGTCATGAAAAATGTTAATTGCCTTAATTTAGAACAAACTTTTACAAATCAACAGAAAAACATTATTACCTCAACATAAAAACAGGCAAGGGGCATGAACAATTTGCAAAAATGCAAATGAGCAATAAGCATTTGAAAAACAATTAAAGTTTCTAGTTAAAGAAATACAGCCTAATTTGACAGGGAAAAATGTACAAAAATAAAAATAATATTCAATGCTGTTAAGAATGCAAGATAAATATTCATTGGCAATAATGTTTGGGAGTGCATATTTCTATATTTTTGGAAAACATGTTAGTTACAGATATTTCTATTATCATGAAAGAGTTCATGCTCTCTAAGTTCTTACTCTTAGTTCTATACTATAGTTTATTGAAATAATTAAAGATACAAATTGTAGATAAGAATGTCTATCACTTATTAAAACAAAAAAAATTCAGAACTAATTTGTAAGTTCAAAAATAGGGGAATGATTAAATAAACTATATTCCGTCTGATGAAATAAAGCAATACACATGATTGACTATCATGAAACAATGAACAATTGTTCAAAGAATCTTTAATAGTATGTGAACATTTTCACAATATAATGCTAAATAAAAAGAGCAGAATCAAAAACTATATAATACCAATTTAAAAAGCTACATATGTTATTTATAATGCATGTTGCCCAGGGTGGAGTACAGTGGTACAATCACATCTCACCACAGCCTTGAATTTCTAGGCTCAGGACTACAGGGTTGTGCCACCATGCCCAGCTGATTTTTTGATTTTTTGCAGAGACAAGGTCTTGCTATATTACCTGGGCTGGTCTCAAACTCCTAGGCTCAAGCAAACCTCCCACCTCAGTCTTCCAAAGTGCTGGGATTACAGGTGTGAGCCACCATACCAAGCCAGTTATTAATAATTTTTATAATCATCATCATAATGTCTAGGAAGCTTCTGGGCAATAAGGTTGACAAAAAAATTACTTGTAGAGACTCCTACCCTTCCCTCCCTGTCATTCTATGAATACATAGCAAAGTTAGGTACACTCTTGATAGTGTACTGCTTTGCTGTGAATTATAAAAAGAATTAATTACTTAACATTTTCATTGTTATACACAATTTTGAATTAATTATTAAGTCACAGAAATGCAAGTTAATAAGTCTTCCCTGTCAAAATGACAGCTATAACCAAACATCTTGTTGTGTATTCATGCAGCATCACAGAATACATATAACATGTACTACACCTGAACACACATACCTTTTCAGTCTTCATATCTCTAGTGTTAAACTTAGTGTAATCTTCTTTTGCTTCTACAGGCTCATCTGATAACTTTATTTTCTGCAACGTTAGAGCAGTGAATTGGAGTCAAATGTCACCTTGAAACTAACATAAACCCATTAAAAAACAACTCAACATGTGTAATTTGGACCCACACAGAGGCCGATGGAACAGCAAACCCATCAAAGGCCTTTTTATAGGTGCCTTCACATTTTGCCAATTATCTAAGAAATTAAGTCACATATCATCTTCCAAGAAGCAACCATGGTGATGATGGAATGATTGGGTAAGTGTGGTACACAGCCCTTAGTGGGTTGGGCAATACTAAACACACACTTTGTATGTGCCAGGTACAGTGGGCATCTAGGTGATTGCTGACACGATGAATGCAGTACTGACTGCGGGTTCTCAGGATCTCTATGCAATGGAAATCGACAGGAGGTCAAGCAAGTTTTCTCAGACAAGGACTATTGGGGCCTATGCTGGAGCACAAGGAACACAGCACAGGAGAAAGAGTTATCTGGCTGGCTCCTAGAGGGTAGGTCCCTACAGTGTTTTAAGGAGGGTTACATGAATCATTCATGAGCTAAGCCAGCGTTATTACATGTGGGGGGGGCGTGTAGGGTGTGCAAGCATTTAGTGAGAAATCATGTTAATGTGATGCATATGTTTCACGGTCGAAAAATGGCAGATAAGCCCCTCCTGGGGCAGGGATTTTAGTAGTATAATGAGGTAAGAGGTCAGGATCAGTCATTCCCCTGGTTTTGTGTGTATGCGTGTGGTAGGGTTGACTATCTTGGGTAAGATTTATGGTGAAATGTTGCTTCTTTACATAGTGAAGCTGGGTGGTGGAGGATCTTGTGGTAAGACAGTATGAAAAATATGTCTGTGGGGCTGTCCCGTTCCCACTCTGTCTCAATACAAGGTACAGAAGTCAAAGATGAGACTTCTCTCTAAGGGGGTCAGGAGTCCCATGAGAATCTTTATTTCACTTGCCTCCTAGGCTGGTTTAACGTTCACTTGTGAATAAAGGGACAATATTATTCTATTATTACCATTTTTGTATAGCTGCATGTCCTTTCCTCCTTTCAATCCAATTATCTCACTTTATCCATGCAAGAACAACCTGGCACAGCAAGCAGCCAGAGAGGGAAGCACAGAAGGGCTGAATGAATAGCTTAGGGTCACCTACTAGAGGTCCTGGGCCAAGATCTCAATTTTTATACAATGCTCTTTCCATTAGGCCCCATGCTACCAAGTCAACCTTTACTTAATATTTTCACCTTTCACATGAGCATTCTGCACCAATGAATGTGAGAATCTTGTCCAGGGTGAGACTGTGGACTTGATGATCACAAAATAAATCATTCCATGCTTACAATGCAAAAGGCACAATAGCAGGGTAGATGAGTGTTCTGTTTCACATGGAGAATTGACTGCATGGTGATGGCAACTTGAGTGTTTACAACCTTCAAGCTCTTTTTGGAGATACCAGGTTGACAAGTCCCAACATGTGTCTACTCTAGGAAATACAGACTTGTCCCCAGCTTCATTCTTCATGCTTCTGCTTTTGCCAAACAAAGAGCTGGTAGAATTGGTGCTAAAAGATGCCACAGCCCACATAACCCAATGGAATAAAACAATGTATCTTTAAAAATTTGCTATAAAAAACAGAGGGGCATCCTGGAAATACACCATATAATGTGGAAAAACCGTATCTGGGTTACACAGCAACCTCTAGCAAACGAATGATCAAGAGAAAAGACTAGTCTAGCATATATGAACCACTTATCAGCACAAAGTGAACCTACATATGCAACTTTCTTAAGAATACATGTTTCTATTTAAATTAAGACAGCAAAGGGTGTTTAGGTGATGCATTTATTCCACAAAGATATTTTTAGCCAGGAGTAGAACTCACAGCTAATAATGCCAAAAGGGTATAATATTTTCAAAATGCAAAGGCTTGAAGTTATCAGGATGTTTATTTTCCTTCTCTGTGGCAAATGTTCCAAAAATAAATGTCATTATGAACACTTGGACATCATACACTTTGTTTCTTTTTAGAGACAGGGTCTTGCTATGTTGTCCTGCCTGGGGCAACAGTGACTATTCACAGGGGCAATCATAGCTCACTGTAGCTTTGAACTCTTGAGTTTAAGAGGTCCTCCTGCTTCAAACTCCCAAGTACCTGAGACTACAGGTGAGTGTTACTATGCCTGGTGAAGCTTGCCTTTCACTGATAATTCAAATTTAAAAATGTTCATGACAAGAGTTTAAGATACCTCCATAAATACATATAATATTTCACAAGAAGACTGACTTGTTCATGTGTCTTAAAATTTTACAGTCAAACAAGACATCAGTTATAAGTGCTTATATAAAAAAAGAAATGCTTGTGGCAGTCTCTGCACATAACTAGTTTTTATGTTGTTCCCAGCACACTGTTGAATATATTGGAAAAAACAGGATAGTAACATTTACTAAAATTTGTGTTATTTAAAAGACTGAATCACTATGGATTTGGAAGGTGGTTTCAGCAGAAAAGTAGCTCATAAAGACAGTAACAAAGGTTATGACTAAATGGATGCAGTTGTGAAAACAGAAGAACAAATAGAAGATACCACAGAAATTAATGTTAGGTCTGGCCTTATCATCCTGACAAATGATTTCCAAGAAGGAACTTGGGAGCATCTCCAAACCCACTGGTTGCATTCAGCCTGCTTGCTGACAGTGACAAATCCAAAAGACTGACAGGGATGAGGGCTGGAAGCTGAGCGACAACAAAGGCAGACATATAATAGTAAAGGAAAATAATATAAAACACATTAAGGATGATGGGCCCCATGCAATCCATTACAACATAGATACAAAGATACCTCATGGCTACTGGAATGTATTTCCTGAAAAGAATCAACTCTATGACTGCAAAAATCAACCAAATCCTGGACACAGATAGGAAAGCTAGTAGAAGACATATTTAAGCAATGGTCCATCATCAAGTACAGCTTGTAACCTGTACCCTAGAATCTCAGGAAGACATGGAGAAGGGAAGACCTCAAAAAGCAACTAAAATAATCCAAGAGACAAGGGCTGAGGTCAGGAGGAGCAGGATGCCAAGATAAAAATCAGGGCTTGGCAAATGATGGTGAAGGGGCCAAATCCAGCTGGACGCCTATTTTTATAAACATGGTTTCACTGGAACACAGCCATGCTAATTCATTTACGTCTTGCTCTGGCTGTTACAACGCTACAACAGCAGAGTTGAGTGGTTGAAACAGAGACCATCAGTTCATGGAGCCTAAAATATTTACTATCTGGCTTTAGAAGAGAAAGTTTGCTGACCCTTGATCTAAATCAAAATGATGAAATCACAAACAACTTAAATTTTGGAAATTAAAATAAGAAAGCAGAAAATGGGAACAAAGAAGAAAAAAACTTATGAAATCAAAGGTATCAAAGGCTGAAGCCTTCAAGAATGGATTTAGAACAATTCGTGAATGATCTCTAAGTTAGTAAGGAAGATGGATATTTGGGAGAAAAAATATGTTAACAAACACTTTTAGAGAACCTATTCTCTTAAAGACAGCAAGGCAATTATGTTTCTCTAGCTCATTGAGAGCTACTATCCAAGATTAGCTACTGGGCTGGAAGAAGCATGGGTGTGGCCA
The DNA here is from genome assembly GCA_027257055.1 of Cephalopachus bancanus. Classification (NCBI taxonomy): domain Eukaryota; kingdom Metazoa; phylum Chordata; class Mammalia; order Primates; family Tarsiidae; genus Cephalopachus; species Cephalopachus bancanus. The sequence continues at coordinate 1,004,580 of JAPVLO010000196.1, forward strand.
GAAAGGTCCTTTTAAGATCTCACAGAACTGATTTCTGTCCAGTGCTGCTCTCTAAGACAGCAAAAGATGCACCTCCTTTGACAACTTGTTGAACATGGCCCCAAGGTAACACTGATGCATTTTCAATTTTCAGACCTTTTTAAAAAAATCCAAGTAATGAATGTTTTTGGAGTCACCACTGTCTCCAAACAGGGCATGGAACAAAAAAATCCTGAGCATGTTGGTCACCTTGAAGGTCAAGAAGTGAATGCAGGGAAAAAGGAAAGTGGTTTAACATCCTCGACATGTCCCTTTGACATTCTCAAGGCATCCATGACTGCTGATTGGAGAATGGCCTCATTGATAAGCTGCTGCACACATTTATTTCCCTATCTTGGGAACATGCTTACTCGTCTGAGATGTGGCCTGGGCTGAGGGACACTGCAACTTACAATCAGGTGTGGTTTTGGATTGGCTTCTCTATTTCTCTGGTTCTGGGAGATAAACACAAGCTGCAGAGAAGCTGTGGGTGGCAGTTTCGGAATGTCTGGAAGAGGCAAAGTTTTTTGACTAACAGATAAAGCATACACATAAATTTGTTGACCATTTTAAATTTAGAAAAAAAATGTGGTCATCCTTGCTCAAAAGATTCTTTGTGTTACAAAAATCATGCTCTGAGTACCTCTGTGCCAGTGAGAATTAGGTTTGGAAAAATTAGTGTTAGTTATATGTAGAGTATTTCTGGTGATTAATACAATTAATTAAGTGATCTTGCAAACTCAGGAAGATTTCCCTTTAATTATGTATCTATAATTTTTTTACAGGATTATCTTTCTAAAACCAACTCTTCTTGGGTTTTCATGGCATTTTATTCACTATTCAGGTAAAATCTACAAAAATAAAAATACTGACAAAAAGCCTAGTACATTCTTTATTCCACGCAGCATCAGTAAGATAGATTTAGTATGCTTTAAAATATACTAGAACAAGCTGAACTCATGTGGTAAAAGTGTAATATTTTTCCAAGTCCCCCAAAGATATCTTAGTCACAGCTTCTTACCTTTGATGGAGGATTTGGCAATGAAGCTGTAGGCTCTGGAAGCCTAAGGAAGTTAAACATAAGAATCATAGTCATGGTTTTTCATAGACAAACAGAAAGACTGGGCCACCTTAAGACTTAGTAAGTCCTTCTTTTCAACTTATAGCTTTACCTTCATTTGTCTTACTGTTTAATCACCTTGGTGTAAAGAATGAAAATTTTCTAAATGAATGAGTCTTCATTTTGATACTTAATTCCTTGTATTGGAATTGCCTGAATTAAAAATATAATCCATTTGTTGAAATAGAGTTGTTTTTCTTTATACATTTGTGTTTTGGTGTTAAAGTATATATTCTTCTTAAATGATGATGATAACATATTTAAGAGTAAAAATTATTTTAACTGTTCACAAAAAGCCTCATAAACTTCGCCTTTTCTTCCATTAAACAGATTCTCCCCAAATCTTCAACCAAATCTTAAGCATTTTAGTGGAAAGAAAGGAAGCTATACAAACTATGGAGTAAAAATAACCATAAGGTCTCTAACAAAATAAGCAGTTTAAGAATTCAGGGTAATATTAAGCAGAAAGATATGATTATCAATTTGAAGCAGGCCTTCAATACAATTTAACTGTTGTAGAAGCCAATTCCCATTCATTGTTTTTTAAAGTAGGACTCAGAATTTGTAAAAACAGCAACTACATTATTAAAAAGTTGTATCTTAATGGGCTAGCGCATAGGTCCCCAATCCCCCCGGGTGGTCCACAGCCTGTTAGGAACCGAGCAACACAGTAGGAGATGAGCTGAGCTCTGCCTTCTGTCAGATCAGCTGTGGCTTTAGATTTTCATAGGAGTGTGAACTCTATTGTGAACTGTGCATGCAAGGGATCTAGGTTGCGCACTCCTTATGAAAATCCGATGCCTGATGATGCCCCACTCCCACCCCCATGGGAAACTGTCTTCCAAGAAACTGATCTCCGATGCCAAAAAGGTTGGGGACCTCTGGGTTAGAGGATAAAAGGCTTTACAAGGACCAGAAACAGCTATCGAATCATCACACACAAAATCTTACAAAAAATTTAACAAAATGAAGCAAAAATTTTGCTAAAATCTAGAAAGTAAACACATTTTTTAAAACCTAAAAGGCCTTAATATAAGAGCTTTATAAAGGAAAGAGCACAAATCTAGTCATTCTTAAAGTCCTCTTCTGTCCCTCAAAGATATAGACTGTGTTTCATAATTACTTTAAGTACCAATTATTGGGCATAATAAAGGTGAATGAGTGAACATGATAATAGTAAAATGATAATTGCAAAAATGCTCAAAACCTTCAAATGTAATTTGCAAAAATATTCTATATGCTATCTACTTTTTCCATCCTTCCTTCCTTTCTCTTAAAATGATCACAAGTAACCAAATTCATTAAGTATAACTGGAGATAAAGTTTTTACATAGTTTATCCTCTAAAATCAGACCAAGCTATAATTCCCACTCTAACATTCACTAGTTCCTGCACTCTGTATGGGGTCAGTTCATTCCATTAAAAATCACCTCCAGCCGGGCTCGGTGGCTCAGCCTGTAATCCCGCGCTTTGGGAGGCTGAGGTGAGTGGATTGCCTGAGCCCGCGGGTTCGAGACCCGCCTGGGCAACTTGGTGAGACCTCATCTCTACAATAAATAAAAAAATCACCCGAGCGTGGTAGTGCATGCCTGTAATTCCGGCTACTCAGATGGCTGAGGCAGAAGGATCGCCGGAGCCCAGCAGGTTGAGCCTGCGGTGGCTGGGAGCGGCCACTGCACTCCAGACTGGGTGACAGAGTGAGACTCCAACTAAAAAAAAACAAACAAAAAAATCACCTCCAAACTACAGAGTATATGACATAACTCAAGAATAATCGCTTATCAGAAACAATGATTTGATAAACCACAAAGCAACTCCAATGCTGGGGAAACCAAGAGAACACAAAAGTACTTGATTATGACAGAAAAGAATCAATACCTACTTTAAGTATTTAGCTAAGTCATCACTTAATTCCTTAGGAATGTAATCAGATATCAGACCATGGGCATAACGAATATAATCCTCTGAAAGAAACAGAAAGAAGAGTAATAATTATGGTAGTTTTACAGTCAAATTGACCTAAGTTCAAATTCTGGTTCAATTTGGAGTTAGGAAACTCACTTAAGCTCTAGCCTCAGCTTCCTCATTTGTAAAATGGGGACAGTAATATCTATCTGTCACACTAGTAGGGTGATATGATAGATGAGATATGATATAGGATGGTGTAAAAGATATGATAATACAGGTATAACATGGTAGATGCCCTCTAAAGTATAGTAAAAACAAAAATTCAAGGTTGCTTTCTTAGTTGAGACCATTGCATAGAAATAAAGTTAAAAAATCAGCTGTAACAATATGAAATATTCATGTCTTTTTAAAAAGTCTACTCCTACTTCTAGGTCTGCTACAATACAGAATAAATCTAATTACTGAACAATAATGAGTGTACTCATTAAAGAGAAATAAAATATGATGTCTCTACTACTAGGTATTTTCTTTATAAGAACCCTCAACATTATATGCACTATATATGTGTGTGTGTTAGAAACTAATACATGCCTTAACTAATAAAATGCCTTTAAAAAAAACATGAAATTCAGCAGAATATAAATCATTAATTCTAAAGCATCTGGATCTTCAATACTAAAATGTAGTTCTGGCATCAATTAAAAATATAGTTACATAAGACAATATGCTTCAAAATCCTACTCCTGAACTCAGTATTTTATGTAGAATATGAGGGGATAATCAAACTTAATCATAAGATGGAATAACCACACTGGGATATAAACCACCCAAAGCAGACCCCCGATTTGCTGCTGGGATATTCATTTTCTTTTTTTCCTTTCTCTTCTGCCTTCAAGTCAAGGTAACAATTTGCCTCAGTATTACTTAGAAAATGACTGCTGTCTGGTGACTATTTGATCTCAAAAAGTCTTCAGTGAGAAATTTTCACTGTCGATGTAGAACTGAAAGCTATCATTTGACCTGTCTTAAAATGTGCTCATGGTCTGAGATAGTAATTATCCAATGAGACATGACTAGACAAAGAAAACTATATTAGGAAAGTCAACATATAGTTCATCTGCTTCTTCTGGTATCACACCAAGATAGAGATCTAAAAAGAAAATAGTGTAAAGTATGTACAAACTTACTTTGTGACTGGGACACTAAATGGCAATACAGCCAAGCCCAGAACCTTCTCTATGGAGTACTGTTAGAAGCACTGGACTCAGAACAGAAGACCTTGCTTACTAGCTAGAATAAGCCATCTATCTCTCTGAGGTCACAATTTTCCATTTTTAAAACCAGAGGTCTATCTAAATAGCCTCTAATATCCCTTTTCCTACTTAACCCCCCCCACAAAAAAAAACTATGGTCTTATTTATTCGTCCTTCCTTCCTTCCTTCCTTCCATCCATCCAATTCAATGCCTCCTCTTCTTTTGTTAAAGCCATTTAAAGACCCTGGTAAACTTAGTATGGCAAGGGTGCTGCCCACTGCTCCCAGAATGGCAGCAGCCAACTATCTGTATGTGCAATGTGTTGTTAGGTAAATTTATGTAATTCAAAGATTGCCTGAATTATCATCAATTACAGGCCACTATTCCTAGTTTTTATCTTTTTAATGACTAAAACCAGATGTTTTGACATTATATACCCAGAAATATTTGCTGCATGAATAATTTAAGTATCAATGAGTGAAAGAAGTAATCTATAGTAGAAATCTTCCTTCTGAAATAAGAGGATAAAATAAAAAATCTTCTTCCTGCCACAAAATCTATGAGTCATTGGTGAGAATATAAGCCTTCTGTGACATGAAGATTTTTAAACCCTAAGATAAGCATTTACATATAAGAAATTTGCTCCAGACAAAAATCACTTTTGATGAAACGATTTACTTACCTTCCTTGTCACTAGAAGCTTGGTCAGCAGAGAAAAATGCAGTTGCCTGGACCCGGGCACCAACATTTACACTGTTGGTTTTTAATGCTGCCATAGTTTGATTAACCTGTGATTAATCGAGGGGACAAGTGGTATATTTTTAACTTAACTTTAGAAATCCATGACTTTCCAGATGTCTCTCAATTCATTTAAGATCTGGGAAGAAGTATCTGAGAATCTAGAAATATCTTCACCAGATACCATAAGATGAGAGATGGCTGCTCATTTGGAGAAAGATTGTGTGGCAGCAATATTCCTGTATGATCTCAACACATGGACTTCCTCAGGCCTACACACTATGACAGGCAACATACTGTGGTAACTGAGAGCGCTGACACTGAGAATGCGACACACTTCCTTTAAGCCTGAATATTGCCTGCACTAGGTGCCCGGCCTGGCTATGTGTGGGCAGCGTCACCCTCAGAGTACTTGCAGGACTGACACAGTCAATAAGTAGCATGTTGCTTGGAAGGCTCAAATCTACACCAACGAACAAGAGATTATTTCATTCAATAGTAGGATAAGGGAGAAATAAGGATGTGGGTCATAAGAAAATATCAAGCTAACTCCAGAGATACATGAGTTAAGGATAAAAAGACAAAGATTTCTTCTCATACTGGGGTATGACATGGTCTTTGGATTCAGACTTACTGCCTTTGCTAAAGACTTTTTTCTAAAAAAGGAGTGCTGAGTTTTTTGCTTTTACCACATGGCACTAGAGGGGCACTATACCTTTTTTTCCAGCCATTTTAATGTCTTCTCTTTGCTGTACTTGTAATATTTCTTGTTGTCTATTTCTGGATTAAATTAAAAGAAAAAAAAAGACTCAGCACAATGAATTAAACAAACAAAAAACTTAAAGTTATATCATATACAAGTTAACAATTTAAAAGTATTTCATGGCTGGGTGCAGTGGCTCAAGCCTGTAATCCCAGCACTTCAGGAGGCCGAGGCTAGAGGATTGTCTGAGTCCACGGGTTCGAGACCAGCCTGGGCAACTTAGTGAGACCTTGTCTCTACAATAAATAAAAAAATTAGCCAGGCTAATTTTTTTGGTAGTGCATACCTGTAGTTCAGGTTACTTGGGAGGCTGCAGGGGAAGGATCACCTGAGCCCAGCAGGTCAACACTGGGGTGACTGTGAGTGGGCCACTGCACTCCAGCCTGGGCGACAAAGTGAGACTCTGATTTTAAAAAAATGTATTTCATAATAGTTTACTCTTGGAAAAGTCAGTTTGTAAATCTGAACGCATATTCAAGACATTAAAAAAAAAAAGTCCCAATACAGATTTTGGGTACCTCAGGAGTCCTGCAAACCACTAAATGAGTGGGTATTTAAGAAAACCTTCAAATTATTAAAAAAAAAAAACTCTGTAGAAAAGCTAATTTTTAAAACTCAGTAAACTAGGTTGCTAAACAGTCTTAATTTCTTGAATACTTTTAAGCTCACTCAGATGTTTTCAATAAAGATTTCTTTTCTAAAATAAAAGTAAAACTCCCAAGAAGGAAAATTGAACTGAAAGGTAGGTGCCTTTGAAGTTCACAGCATACATTCAGCAAAAAAGAAAAAAGAAAAAAAGAAATCTTGTTAACCACTCAGTACTGCCCTGGGGGATTAGTAGAACATAAAAGAAAATATATATCTATCTTTTAATGTTCTACCAATACCATCATGGCTACTTCAGAAGGACTTAGGTTTATGGTAGGCTCAATCTGGTCTTTTATAGGGATAAAAGTTTCATCTCTTACAAATGATACCTTCTTCCCTAACAATCCACCTTGCCTTATATACCATGTCAGTAAACCATGGTTTCCTCTGCAACACTTTTCACTCATGGGGCTTCTCCTTTCTGTGGAATTAGCAAGGGCAGCATTTCTATCAGCTTCCTTCCTCCAAGCAGGAGCTAGCCTCATGGCCACTGAAAGCTCTACGACTAGATGCGGCTAGATGCAGGCTCACCGCATGTGAGTTAAGGGCATGAGACTTCCCCTCTCCCCTCCACAGCATGGTGAGAAATAGAAACTGCTTATTCAGGGATAATTGTCTGCAGTCCGTTAAATGGATTGTATGGGAGAGGGACTGGGAGGTCCCTGGCCTTAGTTCCTGTGCATTTTCTGCCTGTTTCAGCATCTGGTTGTCAATTGTGGGCGAGATGAGGCAGGATGGAGTGGGTGTTGGACCTCTGTACCCATCTCCTCAGGACGCATCTCTGCGGTGACAAAAATGAGGAACAGTTGCAGATGACAATCTATCAGAAGTATGGGAATTCCAGGGGGCAATATCTGCTGTCCTGGGGCGAAGACTATCTGGGCAAACAGTCTACTATAAACCAAAGCTGAGGAGACTGGACTTGGTTTCCTTGGAGCTGATGCCCCACTGTATGTACAAATCAGGAGAATTTTAAGAGCATACAGCAGTCACTCAATAAATGTATGCTGTTGAGTGGCTTTAATTCTGTTTACTGCCTGAGACCAAAAAAAAAAAAAAAAAAAAACTCCAAAGAAAGTTCAGTGCCCATCTCTCCTAAGAAATCCTACCCTGACTCTGCTGCTCTGCTGTTTACGTCTCTCCTGCCTCTATCTTCCAATTTCCTGAAACAACCACAATCTGCCACAGTTTTCCCTCCTGTCTCTACACACTGAGCCCGTTGGGCAGGCCTCTCCTCTCCCTCTGTGAAGTGCTAAGAGGTGGAAGAACACAGACGGAGCCATAGTACCTGAGCTCATGCACACTCCAGCACATACTGTCCCCTTGGAAGCCACTTGAAACCTGTTTCCTCATGTGTAGAGTGAGGGTTTTTTTTTTACTGAGCTAGCTTAAGCATGAAATGGGATAATCCATACAAATCCTGTAGCACAACAGCTGCTACTTAGTAAATACTTAATGTTAGCTCAACAGTGATGAAACAATGATGAAAATGATTATTTGTTAAAAACAGCATCAGAGACTAATGTTTATTCAGGCCTGTGCTAAAGTTCATTATATTTATTTGCTCACTGAATGGTCAGACTGAATCTTAGAATCAGGTGAAACCAGTATTAGAAGACGGGGACTGAGGGACATAAGCAAATTGTCCAAAGTCACAGAGGAATGAGGCAGGAGCTTGGGATTCCCATCCACGCTGACTTCAAAGCTGTGGATCTGATGTTCACTGCACCAAGACCAATGGGGTCTACACCCTCCTCAGTACTTCTGACCACCTTGCTCTTTGCGGCAAAAATCTCTCCTTCAAGGCATCTGCAAAACTGTTTTCTTTCAGTTTCTCTATGTCTCCAACGACTTCTCCTCACTTTTCTGACTCTGCTTCACCCTTTTCCAAGGCCAACTGTCCTTTACTCCAGGGTGACCTTGTATCAGCTCAAACCAACCTGGAAATCCAAAGCCCTGAGCTAAGGCTCCATGTGTCTAAATCCAAATTTTTCATCTCCCACCCACACCATTCTCCTGGCTCCCCAGACTTGAGCCTGGGGGGCCAGTGCTGACTACCGCCTTGCTTCCCACATTCCATCTCTCCATCTCATGGGAGAGGGAATATGGAGAGAAAAGGAGCCAACATCATCTTGAGGGAGGGTGGAGGTTAAAAAAAAATACTGTGTAAGAAATCAGCAGGCACTGTTTCCAGAGCTGGATCAGGACTACTTCATGTTTTAAAAAATCAACTTTAGTTAGGTATAATGTTCATATAATCAACACAGCCATTTTAAGGGTACAATTTGAGGAGCTTGGAGTAATGTATGCAGTCATGTAGCCAGCACCCCCTACCAAAAGTTCCCTGGAACCCTAATGCAGTCAATTCTTGCACCCCTACCCAGACCGCAGGCCACTGAGTCTTTGTAGGTTAGGTCTTGCTTTATTCTAGAACTTCCTAGGAATAAAACAATACAGTATGCACTTTTTTGTGTTTATCTTCTTTTGCTCAACATTACTTCTGTGGAATTAATCCATTTTGTTGCAGCTAGTAATAGCTCCTTCCTTTGCATCCTGGATATGGATATACTGCATTTGTTTACCCACCGACCAGCTGAAGGACATTTAAGTTGTTTATAGTTTTTGGCTATTTTTAAGAAGTTGCTATAAAACAAAAAAGCTGCTCTGAACGTTCTTGCACAAGTCTTTGGATGGACATATGCATCCTGAAGCTTGGGTAGATAACTAAGGAGTAAAATTCTTGAGTCCTAAGATATTGTCAAGTAGCTATACTATTTTATACTTCTATCAGCTAGGAGGTGAGTTCCAATTATTCCACAATTCATAGTCTTCTTTGTTTCTTAATGGTGTCTTTCAAAAACAGAAAATAATAATTTTGGTGAAATGCAATTTGTAGTTTTTTTATAGTTAGTGAGTTCTGGGTCCTATGAAATCTTTATTTCTCAAGGCAACAAAGATTTTGTCCTAGGCTTTCTTCCAGAAATTTGATGGTTTTCATTTTTTAGTTAATTCAGTGATCCAGCGTGAGTTCATTTTTCTGTGAGTGTGAGATGAGGGTGAATTTTCATTGTTTTTCATCTAGACATCTAACTTTTCCATTAACATTTGTTGAAACGACTATCCTTTTTCCCAATGAATTATCGTGAAGCCTTTGAAGAAAAGCAATTGACTATCCTAAATGTGGATCCACTTCTGGATTCTCTATTCCACTCCATTTATCTATATGTTATGCAAGCTTCTACTAATATCACATTTTCTTGATTGTGTAAATCTTTAAATCCGTTTGTGTAAGTTCTCCAGCTCAGTTCTTCTTTTTCAAAATTATTTTAATTATTCTTTTTTTTTTTTGAGTTTGAGTCTCACTCTGTCGCCCAGACTGGAGTGCAGTGGCCGCTCCCAGCCACCGCAGCCTTGCCTGCTGGGCTCCGGCGATCCTTCCACCTCAGCCTTCCGAGTAGCTGGAATTACAGGCATGCACTACCACACCCGGCTGATTTTTTGATTTATTGTAGAGATGAGGTCTCGCTGTCCAGGCGGGTCTCGAACCCGTGGGCTCAGGCAATCCACTCACCTCAGCCTCCCAAAGGCATGGGATTACAGGCTGAGCCACCGAGCCCGGCTTGTTTTAATTATTATAGGTCCTTTACAAAGTCATAAATTCTAGAATCAGTTTATCAATTTCTACCAAAAAAAAAAAAAAAAAAAAAAAAGGCTGCTAAGCATTACATTGAATCTACAAAACAATTCGGGGAGAACAGACCCCTTTACAGTATCAAGTCTTCTGATTCACAAACATGGCATACCTCTCCATTAATTTTTTCTTTACTTTCTCTCAGCTATGTTTAGTAATGTTCAGTAAACTAGTCTTGCACATACTGTGTTATATTTATCCCCAAAACATCATGATTTTTTTTTCATTAATCAGTATTTTTTATTATGGTTTTGTGGGGTACAGTTAAGGGTTAGGTGTACAATTACGTTTCATTCAGGCACCCTGTTGATAAGAGGTGTTTTCCCATCCCCCGACAGATATTTGCTACTGTTAATCCCATCCCCCTCCCCCCCATAGTTTCCCAGTACCGTCAGTCATTTTCTTATAGTATTGCACTGGATGTTCAAGATCCATTATATGAGTGAGAACATGTGATATTCGGATCTTTGTTTCTGTGAGAGGTCACTCAGTATTATAGACTTTAGTTCCATCCAGGTTGCAGCGAAATTCATGATTTTGTTCTTTTTTATGGCTGCGTAGTATTCCATCGTGTATATGTACCACATTTTTTTAATCCAGTCCTCTTTTGATGGGCAGCATGGTTGTTTCCAGGTTCTTGCTATTGTGAACAATGCTGCGATAAACAGCGTTTTATTCTACCACCTACCTAACTGCTTACTGCTGATATATAGAAATAAAAGTGATATTTATATATTGACCTTGTAACCTGAAACCTTATTAGTTCTAGAAACTTTTTATGTGGATTCTTTGGAATTTCTTATATACATGACAATACTGTCTATGAATAAAGATAGTTTTACTATTGACTTTCCAATCTATATGCCTTTTACCTCTTCTTCTTGTCTTACTGCACCTGCCAGTAGTTCCACCACACTGGTGAACAGAAGGGAGAGCAAACATCCTTGCCTAAAATCCCATCACAGGGTAAGATGGTGCTCAGTCTTCTACAATGAAGATGATATTAGCTTTTTACAATGATGACGATGTAGGCTTGCCACAGATGCCCTTTACTAGATTGAGGAAGTTCCTTTCTATTCCTAATTTGCTGAGACTTTATATTGTGACTGAATGCCTTTTTAGTGTCTAATGAGATGATCACATAGTTTTTCTTTTATAATGTGTAAATATGTACATATGGTAGATTATACTAATTGATTTTCTAATGCCCAACCAATTTTGTGCTCCTGTTATAAACATCACTTGGGTTTTATATATTAAATTTTCTAATACTTGTTAAGGATTTTTCAGTCTAAGATCATAAAGGATATTAGTCTAATTAGCTTTTTGTAATAATTTTGATTTGGTATGGGGGAAATTCTAGTTTCATAAAATTAGTTGGGAAATATCTCTTTCTGATCTATTTTCTAAAACAGTTTGAGCAACTATCATTTCTTTGTGTATATTTCTTCCTTATAGTAAAATTTACCAGTGAAGCCAGCTGAGCCTGAGTTTTCTTCCCAGAAAGTTTTAAAATTATAAATTTATTTCTAAATTAAACACTCCCTGGGCAAGATGATCACTATATCTCAGAAAGCTACACACGGACCCAGTGAATAAACTACTACTTAATCTTGAAATTTACAAACGTAAGAAAGTAAGGAGGTTTAAAATATTCAAGAAGGTCACAGACTATTCATAATTATAAAAAGTACCACAGCATGTTTATTCATGTTCTACATTTAATATTTGTGAGAGCTAGTGAGTTAGATAATATGTGCATATACTGGAAAGGTTTTTTTCCCTTATGTGCCTAGTGCCTATAAAACTGGTTTCAAACATCTGGAAAGACTGGGTTTACAAAATAAAGATGGAATAAAAGTGAGTCCACAATTAAATAACACGTTCAACAATTGGGTAATCAGTTCAAACTTGAATTTCCCTGATGTATTGTTGAACAAACTGCCTAAAGCACATTCTTACTTCTACTTTCTCAATGTTTTCCATAACTGAGAAACTCATATGGTCTCTTTTTACCCCTGCCTCCTGGGGAAAGAAACTTGGCAACTGTACTTGGGGCATTTTAATCAGGTAGGTTTTCCTGGCTCTTCCTGTTAATCACCTCAGACAGCCCAGCGCAGCTCTGGCTTGCAATATGAAACAGAGTGTTACATTCAAGATAAAGTTTATGACCTTTCATTAGTCCCTTCCCGTGCCATCTCTCCACTGAACGTGAGTTTCTTTGGCAAGAAATGTGCTCTGAGCCCCAGAACTAGCAAACAGAGACACATCATTTCCTTCGCTAATAAAATAGGCAGGGCTAAGGTCACCACCATCATCATTCAGGGTACAAACAACTGTGGCTGGGTTTATTCATCTGGGAGATGGCAGGAGGGAAGGTTCTCACAAGCATGCTTAGCCAGGTCTTTAATGCCACAGAAGTCCAAGACAGCATCTGGAGTTCAATATCAAAACAGTTGGTGGGGAATTTGAGTATTTCAGACTTTACGCTAACTGCCTAAGTAGAGAGGATGGAAGTTAAAAACATCAGCTTTCTTCTTTACTTGCCTCCGGTCAAGAATATTAACCAACCACCCTTCAGTAGTCTTCTTCCTTTCTAATTAAAAAAATCTAGAAGTAAATTACAGAGAATGGCATCAGACACGAATTTATAAATGGACAAGAATCCCAATTTTAAAAATCAACCAGTATCCAACACAATCACTAAAAGCTGACCTGTAGGGTAATACAGCGCCTGGAAACTCTAGAAGGGTCACTGCAGAGATGAGAATAGCCTTTTTCTTAAGTATGTAAGTTCTCTCTGTCTCCTTTCTCATCTCCCTCTTTCTGCCACACAAATGGAAAGTACCAAGAGGGGATATACAAAATCTTTTTAAAAATCAAGTTTCCATTTTCATATAAGACACCACCCACAAACTCTAACAGAGTATTTGGAAGTGTTACACAGCTTTAAGAAGGAAGGCCAAGAGTTGCTGTCAGACAGACATGGGTTCAAGTCCTGGTTCTACCACATCAAATTCTGTAGTGTTAGTCAAGTGACTTAAGCTTTTAAAATTGTTATTTATTTACTTTTACTTAAACTCGTTGAGCCTCAGTTTTCTCATGTGTGAAAATGCAGGTTATGATATATAGTGAAAGAAAATTATTGCAAGGATTAAATAACATATGCAAAGCAATGAAAGTTCTGTTGCATTAGAAGTGTATGTTCTGAGGCAGGCGGACCAAAAAAACGAAAAAGTGTATGTCCTACACTTGTCTTGTTTGACAAGCTCTAAGAACCAGTTGTAAACTTCCAAATGCCGAGCATTCCCTTGGATTTTCTTGGAAAAAGATGTCTATCACAGGCCACTGTCTTTGCACACAGACCTTACATAAAGAGAAATGTTTCATATATATATGTTTTGGGTCAAGAGGTGAGGCAAGTAACGTGGAATTGCTTATGTGAATTTTGATGCAGAGGCCTTTTTGAGGATGAGGCATTTGAGATCCTGTGCTTTCTTTTTACCTCTATTTAAAAACTTTTTTGGTTCTGTTTTTTAAATATTCCATTACTTCAAAATTTATAGGCTGCAGCTCATTAAGGGAAGAATTTGGATATAAAGAAACTGCTGAACCTCTAGTGATGGCATCTTTTACTGTGTGAAATTTAATATCTGAATTACTTTATTTTTTGCTTTACTATCACATAAGTATAAAGAAAGAAAAATTTGAGACCTAGGGTTTTAGAAATGTGGCGTGCTTTTTAAGTCGGGGGTCTCACTGTGTCATGCAGGCTGGAGTGCAGTGGGACAATCATGACTCACCGGTGCCTCAACCTCCTGGACTCAGGCGAGCCTTTCACCTCAGCCTCCTGAGCAGCAGGACCACAGGTGCACCCCACCAAGCCTGGCTAATTTTCTGATTTTTTGGTAGAGACAGAGGTCGGTCCTTGCTATGTTGCCCAGACTGGTTTTGAACTCCTGGGCTCAAGCAATCCTCCTGCCTCAACCTCCCAAAGTGCTGGGATTACAGGTGTGAGCTACTGCACCTGGCCGAAATCTGGTAAATATAAAGTCTGGTCATAAAACTTCGTGAAAAATGGAAGTGCAGAATTTCCAAAGGTTGGGCAGTGTTGAAAAGTAGAGGAGACTGGGACAGAGGTTTAGATAATGATGCAATAAATAGTCAGGGGTTCGCTGTGCAAGAGGGAAGGGATGATAGAGAGAAGTTCTTGCTCCCAGCTGCAGACTGTAAGCACGCAAACACCAAGGCACTAATACTGCTTCTGATTCTGGGTTTTGCTTTAATCACTAATGGCAGAATTCTGGATAATGAATTAATTGCATTTTCAACTTGTGTTAAGTTGACAAAAGTTAAAATGACTTGTAATTATTCTTCATTACTTTAGCTCTCAAAAACAGTTATGGGCTACTTCATTTGTTACCCACAAAAAGATTGCTGTCTCCTGCCAAACTCGGCATCAGGGAATGTCTTTAACGGGGCTGCTTCGATAAATCTTTGGCACCACACACCCCTCGATCCAAACTGGAGCTCCAAGTGTGGCCAAGTATGAATTTACTAGACCTCTCAAACACAAAATGCAATCAATGAGGTTCTCCCTTTCCCACCGTAAGCTTACATTTCTTGCAATCACCACTTTCTTGGTCCCAGAAGAACTGTCATAGTTGGCCAAACCATCTATGACCCCAAACAGCCACAACTTATCAGCCTGATGTTCTGGTTCCCAGACTTCTTTTCCATATTAACCCTAAAACTACTTTGATGATTTTTTGAGACATCGATGCTAAGTTTGTGTAGTGTTTCTAGACTGTCAAAACACAATCACACACACGGCCTCACTTCCCCCTCTCAAAAATTAAATGAGTAATATCCCCCAATTTTTTTTGTTTTGAGTCAGAGTCTCACTGTTACCTAGGCTGGAGTGCAGTGGCATGATCACAGCTCATTGCAGCCTTGACCTCCTGGGCTCAGGCGATTCTTCCACCTCAGTCTCCCAAGTAGCTGGAACTACAGGCATGTGCCACCATATCTGGCTAATTTTTTATTTTTTAATTTTTGTAGGGACGAGGTCTCACTATGTTGCCCTGGCTGGCCTCGAACTCCTAGGCTCAAGCAATATTCTCACCTTGGCCTCCCAATGCCGGGATTACAGGTGTGAACCACCACACCTGGTCACACTCACCTCTTTATTACTCTGGCCTGCCCCTCTGGCCCATGTTTCCTGTCTCCAGGATTCTCTATACAACTTGTGGGTCAGGCATGAACCCAGAAGTCATTCTTGACTCCTCCTCCTTGACTACCATCCAATCACCAGATGTGACTGGTTCCACCTCTAAATGGCTATTTCCTTCTAGTTCCATCTCCTAAGCTCAGGCTACCGTGATCTCCTGCCTAGATCACGGCAACAGTTTCTGGAGACCTGGCCTTAGCCTCTCTGATATATTCTCCACACTACAACACTGACTTGCTCAAAACTTCACAGATACTTCACTACCATCAGGCAAAGTCCAAACTCACTTAGGCGTTTCACCATCTGTATCCGTGCCCAGCATTCCTGCCCATAGCTTACCAGCCCAAATCCCTCCCCAGCGTCCCATACACTGAACTCCTTGGAATTTCCTAAACATGATAAAACATTCCATACATTCAAGCCTCATTATGCTGCTTCTCTGACTTATCTTTCAGGACTCCACATAGAGGTCATTTCCCCCAGGAAAGCAACACAACACCTACGTACCCACCCACCAGAATTCCCCACCCAACGTTGGCTAAAGCCTGTCCTGTATATCCCCAGAAAATTCAGGATTTACTGCCATTCTATTGCACTGTCACTGCCTGGCTTGTCACTGGCCCCCATCAGACTCGCTGCAAAATGAAGAAAAGGACAATGTCTTAGAAGTATCCAGGACTTAGCACTAGTATGCAATATAGGTGCTCAATAAATGCTTCTTGAATTAATTAAGGTACTGTTGTACATAAATTTACAAATAAGAAATCTGAGGCAGTTAAGTGACTTGCCTAAAGTCACAGAACTGGTTTAAAAAAGAATTGAGACTAAGGCCACATCCTGTGATTTCTCCCCTATAGGAGACAGGCTGCCCAATGGCATGGGTTGCAGTTCCAAAGACTGAACCAGCCAAAGCAATGGAGAAACAGTACTAAGAGTAAAAGAAGTCTGGATGACAGATTTCCCTATGCCTACACATAATAGGCATTACATTCACAGGCCTTTAAACAGCTACATTCTAAAGGCCTAGCCACAAGCCAAATTTCAAAGGTCCATATACAGTACTTTTTTCCTCTGTCACATGGCGAAGTAACTTCTCAAGTTCTGGAAGTTTCAGTAACAAGATGCAATTTGGAAACATGTCATCCACCACAACTTGATCTAGGGGCTGAAATTTTCCCTAAAAAACAAAACAATAACAAACACTTTAGTCAGTCAGAATTCCAATATTCCAGTCAATAAACATACAGAAAAAGAAGAAAAAAAGATACATTCCCCCATGGCTGGGCCTTTAACTTAGTTCGGAGCTGTTTGTTGCTTCTGAGGAACCCCTATGCTGGAATAGGCTCTAGGACAGACTCAGTACCCTCTAGAAAGCTCTTGTGAGCCCGGGGTCTCAAGCAGCACACCATCTCCCTCAGGTATGCGATACAGTTCACCAGGTGAAGCAGGGAATCAACATCTAGAAAAGCACTGGAAGCCACAGAAGCTTGCAAAGATGGGGCTGATCCAGCCCATTCAACTTGAAGAATCGGCTGAGGTCACAGAGCAGGGGTCCTGATATCACACAGGAACAAGCCCAGGCCAGGCCCAGAACATACCAATGTCCTCACTCTAGGGCTGAGGAAAGACGCACCCGCCCAAAAAGGAAAACACCAAAAGTGAATCTATTCCTATCAGAGCTGCCTGACAATACTTCTAAATGCAGACAAGAATTGATGAAAAGATAGCTAGAGGCTACGGACTCGCTAAATCAGGTTGCTCTAGATACATATATATGGCCTGGTTGCCAGAGGCCAGAAGTGCAGACCATAAGAATTCAGAACAGCATTCTATGCAATTAGGTTTAGTTTTTCTTAACTTCCCAGCAGCAGGGAGGGGTGAAGTTTGTCTAATTATCAGCCCCCTGACTTGGAGACACTGGACTTTGTAACAAATGCATGGTCTTGCCCATGTCGACTTCTAGTTCACTTTACTCTTCTGTTTCTGTGACAACACCTTCTGAAGACACAAAAACTGCATCTGACTGGTTTTCTTTCTGTAAATATTGCTTTCTTGGGTTTTAAGGGTGAAGTCTCAATCATTCAGTAGTATGTGTGACAGACTGTCATACTTTCTTTTTTTTTTTTTTTTGAGTTGGAGTCTCACTCTGTTGCCCAGACTGGAGTGCAGTGGCCGCTTCCGGCTACCACAACCTCGACCTGCTGGGCTCCGGCGATCCTTCCTTCTCAGCCTTCCAAGTAGCTGGAATTACAGGCATGCGCTACCACACCCGGCTGATTTTTTGATTTATTGTAGAGATGAGGTCTCGCTGCTCAGGCGGGTCTCGAACCCGCGGGCTCAGGCAATCCACTCACCTCAGCCTCCCAAAGGCACGAGATTACAGGCTGAGCCACCGAGCCCGGCTTTGTCATACTTTCTAGTTTAACAAGTGCCACGAAATGCCTCAATTTAAATGTTCTTTTTCCTTCAAATATTGAGAATAATGCACATATTTCCCAAAGTTTTAGACCTCTACCTTATAACTATATTCTTCTATGATCAACTGATATTTTAGATATTTAACTACTATAATATTTATATATAATGGACTACCACACAGTCATGATATAAAATAATTTCATAATTAACTAGTGTTTCATTCTTGTTTCTTTACCACACTATGAGAAAATGCGATAGGCAATAAGCTTTGCCTGTAAAGTCAATAGCAATTGAGATAGCTAGAAAGAAGAGTTATTTTTACTGATGTTGAAATAAATCTTGTAATTAAAAAAGAACAGGTCAAATTTCAAAAGTGTGTTCCAATTTTTTTTTAACTAAATAGGAAATAATCATGTTTAAAATGTCCGGAAGGAAATACTTAACCATCATTAGTGTTACTTTAAAGGGCATTTCTAGTACTTGGGGAGAGAAAGTACAATGGTTTAAGATGGAAGCCAGCTGCCACCACAGGCAGCTTTTCTGCTTCATTCTGCACCTGTCAACTTGCACTTGCCACAGCAGCCTAGAGGCCCCCAGAGGGCCCAGGCTAGGGTAAGTCCATTAGAGTAACGGTCCTAATGAGAGATGGGGAAATGTTACCAGAAGGGGGCGGGGAGAGCCTTAAATGCACATCAATGCATGTACTGGGGCTGGTTGGTGTCCTTCTGCTTGTTAATTTATCCTAGAGTAGGAAGTCGCTGAGGTTTTCGGTTTCCTCCCTGAATGCTCCCAGGGTCTTCCTGGTGGTGCCTAGGACCATTTCTGCTCCTTAGAGACACGTGGCTTACCAATCTCACTGCTTGTGTGCCCTCATTCTACTGGCTATCACAGCAGCTTCCAGATACAGGGACAGTGATTAAACTAAGGGATAAAACTTCACTAATCCACAGTGAAGGGCAGAGCGCAGGGAAGGAGAAGACTATAAGAGGCTAAGCTGCAACAAGAGAAAGCATGCATTAAAGCTTTATTACTGTCAGCATTTAAAGCACTTAATTTACCTACAAAGTGAAAGTTTTAGGAACTTGGTCTAAGGACAAGATAAGATAGATGGATTCATGAGGGACTGCAATACCCTTCCGAGGTGTCCAAGCTCAACACTATTTTCCTAATAATGCTAAGATGCTATCTGCATTTTCACTGTGTTGACATCTGCATTGATGATTCAAATGCAATGGTGGGTGAACTGCTGGTTCCTTAGAATAAGTCAAGGCGGTGGCACCAGACTGTCCTATTAATCACTGTACTTGCATGCACTTGCAGTGTTAAAAATGCCAGTCTTACTTAAGATGATCGATCCTTGATCAAGTAGTAAAAGCAATTGATTTTTACTTACATCTTGACTCCTGAGCACAAGTCTTATAAATATTCTGTGGTGAATATGAGGTCTGGCATTCTGCCGAATCATGCAACTGAGGCAGCTGATCACCAAGGAAGCATGGCTGTCTGAGTTGTAAGCAGAACTAGCCACTTTTTTATGAATGTCATTTTTACTTGAAAAACTCACTATAAATGATGATTCAGCCTGGGTACTGGGCAGAATGTGAATGAAGCGAACCTGCCATTTCAAGGGAAATAGTGTCAGTACTTATAGTCAGTGGTATAATTTGTGCTTTTGAACAAAAATCAGAATTGTAGAAAACTTGTATCCACCACTATGACAGCTTCCCAATACTTTAGAGAGCTTTACCATGAGATCAATGGTGATAGTAATAAGGGTGTGTGTTTGTGTGTGTGTGTAATGAGATGCATCAAATTTGGAAGATCTGCATAACTCAGTGAACCAATCTTTTCCAAATGACCAAGGTATGATGTTACAAAGTCATTCATGGGTAAAAAAGATCCATTTTAAGTGAAAGCTAGACCAATTGATTTTTTTTTTAACTTAACACGGAAAATTTATTGACAATGATTCAGATTCTATATTGTAACTAACCTTTAAGAAACTACCCCTTGTTGAATTTTGAAGTAGTATCAAAGAATATCCACAGTTATCTGAAAAGCTTATATTATTCTTCCCTTTACTGACTACTATCCTTACACCTCAGCCTCTCAAAGTGCTGGGATTACAGACATGAGCCTCCGTGCCTGGCCTTTATTTCTAATACAAATGTAAATTTTATCCCTCTGGGATTCCTTACGTCTCACCTAGTACTTTACCATTTTACCATTCGTGAACTTCTAACAGACACGCCCCAGTTTATCTACTTCACAGTCTCTCATAAGAAGTCTTATAAAAGAGGATATTCTTCCTTCTCCTAAGGCCTGTGGTCAGTTTTTTCACCTTTGTATTTCTTTTTTTTTTTTGAGTTGGAGTCTCACTCTGTCGCCTAGACTGGAGTGCAGTGGCTGCTCCCAGCCACTGCAGCCTCAACCTGCTGGGCTCCCGCGATCCTTCCGCCTCAGCCTTGCAAGTAGCCGGAATTACAGGCATGCGCTACCACGCCCGGCTGATTTTTTGATTTAGTGTAGAGATGAGGTCTCGCTGCCCAGGCGGGTCTCGAACCCGCGGGCTCAGGCAATCCACTCCCCTCAGCCTCCCAAAGCGTGGGATTACAGGCTGAGCCACCGAGCCCGACTCACATTTGTATTTCAAATCTAATGAGTACTTAATGATTAAAGTATTATGGTTAGGTTTTGTCAGTAGTAAGGCACACAGCACTGTGAGTTAGGCAATTCAAGGGTCACGGGCAAGCTGTGTTGAACTGGATCAAGACACAGGTGCAAGACTCAGGCTAGTGCAGGGGGTTCTGTCCTGTACCAACACACTCATTACAAGTTTTCTACCATCACTACCTTAAACCTGAAGTGTTGGCAGGACACATTGGGGTCATTCAAAGGGGAGAGAGGAGATCACGCAAAAATAGTCAATTCTGTTTCCTCACTGTAAATGCCCCAAACAGGGAAGCTCACCTCCTTATCAGCCTTGATGAGGTAGTGGAGGAGCAGAAACAGCGGGTCCATGGGGGTGGCAAAGTGGAGAAGACCTCCTGTAGATTACAAAGAGAACAAGGGGAAGGGAGCATCCTGGGGAGACAGTTGGGTTATTTCCCCTTAATCCCAATGTGAAAACCATTTGTTGATAAATACATGTGAAGTGTCAAATTCAGAAGATCTTCTCACACAGGCCCAAGAGACTATGTGATTCTCTTAAGAGGTAGAAAGTGCTTTATGAGATTTACTGCAAAGAGCTTCAAATCCCTGCGTGGAAAGGAGAGCCAATGGCATTGAGATCCATCTTTAACTTTCCGTTTCTTCCTTAGGAATCTTTTTTTTTTGGAGTCAGGGTCTCACTCTGTCGCCCAGACTAGAGTGCAGTGGCATGATCAGTGCTCATTGTTGAGCGCCTGGGCTCAGGTGATCCTTCTGCCTCAGCCTCCTGAGTAGCTGGGACTACAGGATACACCACCAAGCCTGCCTAGCTGTAAAATTGTTTTTGTAGAAGTGAGGTCTCACTATGTTGCCTAGACTAGTCTCAAATTCCTAGGCTCAAGCAATCCTCCTGCCTCAGCCTCCCACAGCGCTGGGATTATACGTGTGAACCACCGCACCTGGCAAGGAATCATTTTTAACAGAGCCCCTCAACCCCCCTCTCAAAAACAGGGGCTGAGAGGAAGCACAAACAGAATGCAAACCTGGCAAACATTAGGAAACCTAACTGTCAGTCTACGCAACTGCAGTACCAACATTAGTTTCTGTGCTTTTGAGGATGAAACCCTGAGAAAACAAGTCTCATTCTCTTTTGTGCACAATTCTTTCTGTGGTCTGTGGACAGAAGAATGTGGAATGCCTCGAATATCCACTGACTGTCCAACCCAACAAGCTGCAGAGCGTGAGGCAGAAACACAGTTCTGTTGGTATCCTTTTCCCCTCTGAGTCAGTACCCAAATTAGGAGGACACGAAGGGAGACAGCACTTTGGTGGTAGAGGGGGTGTATATATATGTGTATGGGGGAGGGGAGTGCAGGAATTCATATGACAAAAATTTTAAAGAAACTTTTTAATATTCTAGTCTATTTTAGAAACCAAATCAGTATCCAGTTTCAAGGAAATAGATGGGAACAGTTTGGAGATGCTCAAAAGAAAGTGCTTCCTGTCAACACAATGTGCGCACCATGGTACAAATCTAACTTCTGACTAAGGATGTGTCAGTGTTTTAGGAGACAAATCAGAGTTGGTAGTTTAAAATTTCCTATCATCTATAACACACAGGTAATGACCTAAACTTAGTGCTCAAATGATCTTTCCTTTTTCCTTGACTAAATCCGCTTGATGCCAAGGAGAGCTAAACCACTGACCAGACTCCCAAACAGGTGGACAGACCCACAACTCCATGTGTGAAGGATGAAAAACCCAGAGCATGTGTTTAACTAATGGAAATGTATACACTAGTCACCTACCTGATTGAACCGATTGATTTATAAACCAAGAATGGTGTTTTTCTTTGAAAACTTTTACTTCAAACAGCTGCTGTAGACACATATTGAACAAGTAAAGGGCTCCTTCTCCTGTTAAGAGAAATCTGTTTTTTATTTGCAAGTTTTCACGCACAGAGACACACATCAAATAGTTCTAAAGAATGTTCCTGATACAAACATAAACATACATGGATACATTCTACACAAATGGACTGGAAGGAAAGCTTAGCGCTACTGCACACAGACGCCTGTTTTCCAGCTCTATAATCCCTACTGAACTTAAACCAAAAAATGAGAAAGTGCAAGTCATTTATCTTAACTGCTACACAGCCTCTCACTAAATCCTCCATCAGATCTGGAGGGCAAACCCTTTCCAAAACTACCAAAGCCCAATAGTTCAGCAAGATGATCTGAGCTGGCCCGTGGGTCCCTGGTGCTTGGGTGCCATCACAGCCTTGACCTGCTAGGCTCATGTGATCCTTCGGCCTCAGCCTTCTAAGCAGCTGGAACCTCAACTGGACGATTTCTTCCCTTTCTTCCTTAATAAAAAGGGTAGAAGGGGGTGAAGCTTGTGCATATCTGAATGTTTTATCCCTACAGTTCATGGAAATTTTTTTTCTAACCACAGCACAATCTCTGGAGTCAAGGAGCCTGAGTTTTCATCTATCTCCACCACTTAGGGAAGTTACATAAACCTTTCTGTGCCTCTGTTTCCACATCTGCAAAACTGGGGCAAAACTGAACCTACCTCACTGAGTTCTTACAAAGATTAAAAAAGAACACATGTACATTTCCTTAAACAGTATTTGGCACATAGTAAGTACTCAGCAAATGTTAGTATTTACTTTTTCATTGCCAATGGAGCAAATAAAAACCTTTTCCCCCTGTTATCTATGAGCATTTAGATAAAACAGACGTTTTAGAAGAAGTCTGGCTTTCTTTTGTACCTGTTCTGTTAAATGCTTTAGAACTTTTGCTGCTACCTAAAAACTTCTCAAATAAATATTTCTCACCTCAGCTTAGTCTTATACATAACTAAGAATTCCAAATATGGCTGGCCAATGACATTCAATTTCATTTTGAAGAAAAGGACACTGGAGGAAGTCAGGACGTTCTTCCCTCTCGTTGCTTCTACGCACATGTTTCTCCAACAAGGTACTACCTGCTGGTTTTCCCTTACTTTTGCTATTCAGTGTTATGGTCACCAGGAGAAAACTCTGATTTGATTAAGTATCATGTATCTACTTAAAATCTTATAAGCTAATAGAAAAACAATTCCACACAGAGATAAATAATATCACCAATATCACTACATATTTAGAATATTTTCACTAGTTTGCCTAAAAATCAGAAGACAAAGCTGAAAATGTACTGAACATAAAATTAACATCAAATTGTTTTCCAATAAAATATGAATTTTTCAACATACAATGCTTTTAATTAAAAAAAAAAAAGAATCAACCTCTAACAAGAAAGTATAGCTAAAACTTAAACTAATCAAAAGCTTGGCATGTCAAGTAAAAACCTGCTAGATTTCTTTTAACTCTGATTGTTTATTTTACTTTATAACATGAAATGAATATAAATGGAGGCTAATGTTGAATAACTACTCTAAGAAAAGTTGGCTTAAGAAAGCCAAAGAAAATTACTGTGTTTTCAGAGGGAACTCAAACATGCTACTTTTTGTTTTGCCAGTATTTCTAATGACTGAATAGTTCTGTAAATGAAAATTATAAGAAGAAATTTAAAAAAGTTTAGGTCAAATGAATTTTATGGGAAGACTAGTAATGTCATCAGCTTGCTTTTGTCACCTCATGCTGCTGTCTTAACGTTAAGAGCTATCCAGAAAGAATGAAGATACAAAGACAGATAGGTGTACACACTTATCAGTCACAAAGTTCAAAAACATTCAAGTTATCATCATCATAAGAGAAGAGGACTTACCTGAAGATGGGTTAACCAGTTTTACAAACATAAGACCACTTTTCATCTTCTTTGAAGCATCTTTTAAATAATCTGAAAAGAAATAGTGAATGTGTAAAATTAAAACACACTCGCTTTGTTGCTTACCTTGCTTATTTTACTGTTTGCCTTTCTTCTACTTACATTATTTTTCCTTCAAAATTTCTGACTGAATTTATCAGTTACAAGGTGTGTGATCATGAGAAAATGACTCACTTCTCTGTAAACTGTAGTAGAATTTCAGTTTTAATTTGTTTTGGTGAGAAGTGAGGACAAGCAGAGTCGGATGGCCTGGGTTCACCATTTGATGGCGTTGTCACCTCAGGGTGACAAAAGGTCTTAATCTCCTGTATCAAATTACATTTCTAAAATGATTATAATAGTATACTTGCTTTTTAAAAGTTTAAACTAGCTAATCTATTGAAAACATTTAACATAATCAGGTAACTTGAAACGTAAAAGAAATGATAGCTACTATTACTATATTATTTTTAATTGTTACTATTACAAAGTAAAACTTTAAAAAATAGGTATTTACGGGATATTTATATATATATGTGTATATATATATATATATATATATATATTTTGCCACTACTATGATGACTTAATCCTGTCCTGTGTCCATTTTTCTAGTGAGATATTCATTTTTTTTACTACTTTATAAGGAATCTTTATATAGTAAGGATATTGAAATTCTGCTTATAATGATTTTTTGCCATATAAAAGATATCTTCTGTCATCATATCAATCTTTCTCATTATGGTTGTACCCTTTGTGTCCTTCTTTTCCTCAAGATTATGTGAATTGCCGATATTTTCTTCCAATACCTTAAAATTGTATCTTTAACCTATCTCGAATATATCTGAGTATAAGATATAGGAAGAAAATCTAACTTTAATCTTTTTTTTCAATGAGTTAGCCAATTATATCGACACTATCTACTAAAGAACTCATCACTGAACTATAACTTTCATGATAACATTTACAATACATTTACAAGTCTGTCTGCGGACATTCTATTTTGATCCACTAATCCATCTATATTAGTTAGCATCGTTACCTCAATATTTAATGACTATACATTTAATTTCAGTATCTAGTAAGTTCCCTCTCTCATTATGTTTCCTCTACAATATTTGATTGTCAAAGTTTTAGTCACATGGGTTAAAATATAAAGACCATGATAATTTTACTGATAACATCCTCCATATATTTTAAGCGGCATATTCATAGACCTCTTTAAAAATGTCCCTCTCCAAAAGGAACAAGGACGCTCTAATTAATAAGGGAACACAGCAACAACTGACTAAAAGGGCAGAACAGAAAAGTCTGGGGAAAGAGGAAGTTTTTACTTTCTTTTTTTTTTTTTTTTTTTTTTTTTGAGTTGGAGTCTCACTCGGTCGCCCAAACTGGAGTGCAGTGGCCGCTTCCGGCCACCGCGCCTCGACCTGCTGGGCTCCGGCGATCCTTCCGCCTCAGCCTTCCAAGTAGCCGGAATTTCAGGTGTGCGCTACCACGCCCGGCTGATTTTGTGATTTTATTGTAGAGATGAGGTCTCGCTGCCCAGGCGGGTCTCGAACCCGCGGGCTCAGGCAATCCACTCACCTCAGCCTCCCAAAGGCGCAGGATTACAGGCTGAGCCACCGAGCCCAGCTACTTTCTTTTCTTTTCTATAGTCCCTTCACATTTTCATAAACTTCAAACATAGCAAGCATGTTTAGAAATTGGCTTACCCATAAATGGCTAAAATACAGCTTTCTTCTTCAACTAATAATGACATTATCTATATAAAAAAGAAATCTGATTTGGGATTTCCACTTTCAACTAGGATGGAGTAACAGGAATTCAATTTACCCTCCCACCTGAGACAATCAAAAACAAAAACAAAAACAAAATATATGAAAAAACTATTCACAGACACCCCACACATTACGATTACTCCAGCTTACTCCCTTGAGAGGGTTTCCAGGCCACATGTAGAAAAGGAGAACCCCAGTGAAACCTGCCAACTCTCTGAGTCGAAGAGATAGAGTTGCAAGTTTCAGAGATATCAAATGACTAGAGTTCATAGGTCAGTACAAAAGCAAGGAGAGAACTACAAAGAAAGAAGACGCAGAGATCTGCAGAGGTTCTTGAGTTTTCAACAGAGTACTGACCAGTGCATGCGTATGATGAAACTACTCAAGAGCTAGGAGAAAACCCATCTGAGCAGAATAGAGGGAATGTTACCTCATTCTCACTCTGGGCTCTGAACAGTGTCTATTCCCAGACAGATTGGACAAATCTTATAATCATGGCACTTTAAGTAAAGTACTCAAAAGGGTACTGACTCCATAGTAGGGAACAATTAGCCCTACACTAAGCGCTGCTGTGGTTCCACCAAGTGAATTTTAAAAGCAAGACCTAGCCGGGCTCGGTGGCTCAGCCTGTAATCCTGAGCCTTGGGAGGCTGAGGTGAGTGGATTGCCTGAGCCCGCGGGTTCGAGACCCACCTGGGCAACTTGGCGAGACCTCATCTCTACAATAAATCAAAAAATTAGCCGGGTGTGTTAGCGCGCACCTGTAGTTCCCGCTACTTGGAAGGCTGAGGCGGAAGGATCACCGGAGCCCAGCAGGTAGAGGCCGCGGTGGCTGGGAGCGGCCACTGAACTCCAGTCTGAGCGACAGAGTGAGACTCCAACTCAAAAAAATAAAAAATAAATAAATAAATAAAAGCAAGACCTAAAAGAATCTAACCCAAGTAACTTAACTGTGTCCCATAAAAAAGCTTAAGAACATTTATAGGAATACAAAAATATTCATCCTCCAAAAAGGTAAAATTCACAGTATCTGGCATCCAGTCAAATACCACTAAGCATTCAAACAAGCAGGAAAATGTGGCTCATAATGAGAAAAAAAGAAATAAATCAATTATTGAAAAGGGGATATGAATATTATACTCAGACAGTAGAATTAACAAAGGCATTAAAAACAGCATTCCTCATAGATTAACACTTAAGTAGAGAAAGAGAAGATTTCTTTTAAAAAGACCCAAATTGAAAAACACACTGGATGGAATTAATGGCAGAAGAAAAGAAGAATGAACTTGAAAACATAATAATAGAAACTATCTAAAATAAAAACAGAGGAAGAAAATTAAAAAGAAAAAACAGTATCAGTAAACCATAAGACAGTATCAAGTGTTTTAATATGTATAACTGGAGTCTGCAAAAGAGAGAACAGAAAAATATATGAAAAAAGTATGCCTGAAATGTTTTCAAATTTGAGGAAACTATAAACCCACATATCCAAGATGCCTAATGAACCCAAAGCACAAGAAAAAGAAATAAAATCATAACATGCATCATAATTAATTGTTCAAAATCAGTAATAAAAAGAAAATCTTAAAAGCAGGCAGAGAAAAAAAGGCATATTATGTAAGGGGACAAACTAAGGATGGTAGCAAACTTCTTGTGAACATAATGCAAGCCAGAAGACAATGAAGAAACATCTCCAAAGTACAAAAAGAAAATATCATCATCCCAGAGAAACTACTCATGAAAAATAAGTGTTAGACTTTTTCAGACAGATAGGGCTGAAAGGAAAAATAGCAACAGGCCCACACTATAAGAATGCTAATGGAAGTTCTGGCAGAAGGAATATATATAATCCCAGATGAAAATATAAATCTAAACAAAGGAATAAGGAACACAGGTAATATTAACCGCAAGGGTAAATAAATAAGAGTTTTTCTTATTATTTAAATCTCTTTAAAGATCACTGCCTGTTTCAATAATAGCAGCAGCAATTTAGTATGGGATTTATAACATCTGCATGCATAAAAATGTATGACAATAGCATAAAGGTCAGGAGGGGAGAAATGTAAGTATACTAGTGTTTGTTGTACTATATGTGTAGTGGTATAATACCATTTGAAAGTAGATATAATTTAAATCTGTGTACAATAAACTCTCAGTCAATTAAAAATTACAAAATAAACAATGCTGTCACTAATAAGATGGCAAAGTAGAAGAAATAGAATCATAAAAAGTATTCAATCTAAAAGAAAGCAGAAAGGAGTAAAAGAGGCTCAAAGAACAGATGAGACAAACAGGAAACAAATAACAAGATGACAGACTCAAACCTCACCATATCAATAATTGCACTCAATGGTCTAAACGCCCCAACTGAAAGCTAAGTGTCAGACTGGATAAAAAAGCAAGATTAAAAACTACATACTGCCTATAAGTAACACCTTTAAATATAAAGACACAAGTTGATGAAAAGAAAGGAAGATCTATTGTGCTTATCATACTAACACTAATCGAATGAAAATGAAGTAGCATTAACAGAAAAGAATATTACCAGGGATAGAGAAGGCCATTTTATCATGACAGCTAGGTGAATTAATCAAGAGGGCATAACAATCCCAAATGCTTATGCACCAAACACAAAGCTTCAAAACGCACAAAGCAAAAACTGATAGAACCCTCTGCCCCATCCCTCACCCCTGGTGACCACTAATCTGTTCTCCATCTCCATAATTCTGGTATCTTGAAAATGTTATGTAAATGGAATCATACAGATTCTGTTTTAAGAATCTTTTAAGACTTTTCTTTTGACAACTTATTTCCAGATACAAATGTAAAGGATAAAATGTAGCACTGTTCAAAGTTTTTCACAAAACTAAAACAAAAATTGTGGTTTTTCCTCTTTCTCTTCCACCCCCCACTGCTGTTTCTCACTCTCCCAGCATCACACATCTTTATTATATCTCAAGACACAGAAAAGGTGACCTCACCCTCTGTCAGTAACACATCACTTTATCTTATTTCACAACCATGGTAGAGCTTCTAATTTTAACTCAGTGAATTCTTGTTGACTTTCTGTTTCCTAATAGGAAACTGGATCTAGTGATCCTTACACATTCTTCTTGAGTTTTCCCATTCCTCTAGAGTTTAAAATAATTACAAATGTAAAATGCCAAATATCTAAAAAATATATTTCTAATAACTCAAAAAGGGAAGCAGTGTTTCTATTTTTCCCAGGAAAAGTTAAGTCCAGAGGATTAGCTAGAGCCTAAAACATTAAGCTATAAGAACTTTCAGAATTACAAACTTGAAAATACTGACATTAATGAGTTATGCTACAAATGTCAATGCTGTCTGAAATATGCTTTGGGATGTACAAATGTAGATAACACGAAAATGTTTATTTAGTGGGGAAAAATTATCTTTTCTCACATTGTGCAGACAAAACAAATTGCTGTTGGACTGAATTTTTTGACAAAGAACTTCAAGTAAGACACTATTCATGTTGTTTTACCTCCTTTACTACAGAATGCATTTCAAAACGAGTCCTTCCTGCCAATTTCACTTATTTGCTTATCAACTATTGATGAGCAAAAAAAGACCCAGCCTCTGCCCATAAGGAGTTTATTATGGAAGCTCCATGGAAAAGACATATTAACTCAAATAGTTATACATACAAACGTAGACTGAAAATATAACGATTGCTAAGAAAAAGAATATATGGAATGTGAACTCTCCTGAGAGGAGACAACACAGATGAGGAGGTCTGGCAGGGTTTCCTGTGCCTAGCATTGATTAAGTTCTCTGATTTGATGGCCAAGGAGTCAAGGGGACTACACATTTGCTTCACCAGCTAAATCTCCTGGTCAAACCCAGTCAACAAACAAAAAAGGTTTTGTTTGATATTCTCATTTTGAAAAAAATTGAGTTAGGTGCCAATATTTGAAAATCAGCGATTTTTACATAGAATGCAGACTTTAAGTACATTTTCACTAACTATGAAAAAGGAAAAAGCTAGTAGGCAAAGATTTGGGCTTGTACAATCCAAAAACCTAGCAACGACAAACTCATATTGTCAAATACAACCACCAGTCTCCAGTTCCTCTTAGTTTTCCTTGAGCATCTTATATACTCATCTCATGATTGGATAATTATCAAATACTATGTCTGTACTCACTAATCCATCTTCTCCTTTGCTAGAA
Organism: Cephalopachus bancanus; assembly: GCA_027257055.1. NCBI lineage: Eukaryota > Metazoa > Chordata > Mammalia > Primates > Tarsiidae > Cephalopachus > Cephalopachus bancanus. The sequence goes on from JAPVLO010000196.1 coordinate 1,034,800, forward strand.
TCTATGCGCCCACAGCAGGACTAGGTAACTATCAGGTGCTAAATAAATAGCCATTCAGTCATAAACACCACCCTCTTTTTGAACCTATTTTATACTACCAATTTTATGTTACCAGTTCAGGCACTGTTCTAACACTAGAGACATAGCTGTGAATAAAACAAAGTTCCTGAAACATGGTAGGACTTTGGGGAGAGGGCTGGGTAACACCCAGGTTAATCTTTCCCCCCTGCACAGAGGATGCTGCCCAGTGAATGCTACTAAAACCTTTCGGACTTTCTGTAAGTGGTGTGGCAAGCACCAACCCCACAGAGTGACCCAGCACAAGAAGGGCAAGGACTCTCTGTATGCCCAGGGAAAGTGGTGTTATGACAGGAAGCAAAGTGGCTATGGCGGGCAGTCTAATCCATTTTCCGGAAAAAGGATAAAACTACAAAGAAGATTGTGCTGAGGCTTGAGTGCATTGAGCCCAACTGCAGATCTAAGAGAATACTAGCTATTAAGAGATGCAAGCATTTTGAACTGGGAGGAGATAACAAGGAAAGGGCCAAATGATCCAGTTCTAAGTGTCATATTTTGTTTAATTATAAAAAGGATAAAATCTTGAGGTTATATTCACTTCCTTTGGTTGCAGTTGTTTTTTTGGAGGAAATAAACAAGAACCATTCATAGAAATAAAAACCAAACAAAGTTCCTACCCTTACAGAAAGACTGTATCTAATTCATGTCTTCATTTTCCCTTGCCGACTTCACGCCAGTCTATCAGTACCCATGCTGCACCCTTACTTCTCAATTATCCAGTCCCTACAGGACAAAGTGTAGGATCCAAATGTGCTGGAACCTGGAAGCCCCAGGTCCTGAACCTCATCATCCAACAGAAATAAAACATATTCCACAAATGTAAGCCACATATATAATTTACATTTTTCTAGAAGCCACATTAAAAATAATTAAAAAAAAATTTTTTTTTGAGTTGGAGTTTCACTGTCACCCAGGCTGGAGGGCAGTGGCACACGCCCGGCCCCCGCAGCCTCAACCTGCTGGGCTCTGGTGATCCTTCCGCCTCAGCCTTCCAAGTAGCCGGAATTACAGGCATGTGCTACCACGCCCGGCTAATTTTTGATTTATTGTAGAGACGAGGTCTTGCCAAGGTGCCCGGGTGGGTCTCGAACCCGCGGGCTCAGGCAATCCTCTCGCCTCGGCCTCCCAAAGTGCTGGGATTACAGGCTGAGCCACCGAGCCCGGTCACCAAAAATAATTTTTAATAACGAATTTATTTAATACGATCTATACAAAATATTTTCATTTTGTCATGTAAACAAATTTCTTATAAAATGTGTCGGTATGATGTTATTCTGTAGGCTTTCCATAGATGTCCTTTGTTGGACTGAGAAAATTCTCTATTCCTAAATTGTTGTTGCGTTTTTTTTTGTTTTGCGTTTTTTGAGTTAGAGTTTCAACTCTGTCGCCCAGACTGGAGTGCAGTGGCCGCTCTCGGCCACCGCAGCCTCGACCTGCTGGGCTCCGGCGATCCTTCCGCCTCAGCCTTCCAAGCAGCTGGAACTACAGCCGCGCGCTACCACGCCGGGCTCATTTTTTGATATATTGTGGAGACGAGGTCTCGCCATGTTGCCCAGGCTGGTCTCCAACCTTCAGGCTCAGGCAATACTCTTGCCTTGGCCTCCCAAAGTGCTGGGATTATAGACTTGAGCCACTGCACCCAGCTTGAGTTTTTTTTGTTTTTTTTTTTAATCATAAAAAGGTGTAAAATTTTATCAAAGGCTCTTTCTGTGGCTTTTGAGATGATTATATGTGTTTTGGCCTTTAGTCTATTAATATGGCATATAACATTGATTTTGTTATGTTGACTCAACCTGGCATTCCTAGGATAAATCTCACTTGGTCATGGTGTATAATCCTTTTGTATACTCCTAGATTTGGTTTGCTAGTTGTTGAGGATCTATTCATAAGGAATTTTAGCTATAATTTTCTTTTCTTATGATGTTTCTGTCTGGTTTTGGTATCAAGGTCATACTAGATTCCCAGAATGAGTTGGGAAGTGGTCCCTCTTCTTTCATTGTTGGAAAAGTTTGTGAAAGATTAGTGTTAATTCTTCTAATGTTTAGTAGAATTCACCAGTGGAGTTATTTGGGACTGGAATTTTTTCTATGGGAAGTTTTTAATTTACTAGTTTAATCTCTTGTTATAGATTGTGTATTTCAGATTGTTTATTTCTTCTTAAGTCAATTTGGCAGTTTATATTTTTCTAGGAATTTGTCCTTTTCGTCTAAGTTATCTATTTTGTTGGCATAGAGTTGTTCATAGTATTTCCTTAGAATTCTTTTTTTATTTCTGTGAGGTCAGTAGTGATGTACTCCTTCATTACTGATTTTAGTTATTTTTGTCTTCTCTTTTTTTCTTGATCACTCTAGAAAGATTTATTGATTTTGTTGATCTTTTCAAAAGGGCCAACTTTGGTTTTGTTGATTTTTCTCTGTTGAAAATTATTTATTTCATTTATTTCTGCCCTAATCTTTATTTCATTCCTTCTGTTTGCTTTGGACTTAGTATGTTCTTCTTTTTCAAATTTCTTCAAGTGGAAGATTAGGTTATTTTTTAAACATAGGCATGCACAGCTATATATTTTGCTACAAACACCGTTGCCTGCATCCGGTAAGTTTCAATATATTGTGTTTTATTTTCATTCATCTCAAAGTATTTTCTAGTCTTCTTGATAATTTCTTCTGTGACTCACTGGTTATTTAGGAGTTTTTTGTTTAATTTTCATGTATTTATGATTTCCCCAATTTTCCTTTTGTAATTGTGTCTTATTTCATTTCATTGTTTTCGGAGAACATATTTTCCATATTTTTAATCTTTTTAAGTTTACTGTTTTATGTTCATTTGAGAAGAATGTGTATTCCACTGTTGCTGAGTAGAGTGATAAATGTCTGTTAGCTCTAGTTGGTTAATAGTGTTAGTCTTCTGTTTCCTTAGCGATCTTCCTAGTTGTTTCATCCATTAGTAAAAGTGGGTTATTGAAATCTCCCATCATTAAGTTTAATTATCTGTATCTCCCTTTAGTTCTGTCAGTTTTTGGTTCATGTAATTTTGGGCTGTCACTATGTGTACATGTTTATAATTGTTACATCTTTCTGATAGACTGTTATAAAATATTCCTCTGTGTCCAGTGACAATTTTTGTCTTAAAGTCTATTTCATCTGATATCAATATAGCCACTCCAGCTCTCCTTTGGTTATTGTGTGTATGATATATATCTTTTTCCATCCTTTTACTTTCAACTTATTTTTGTCTTTTAATCTAAAATATGTGTAGTTTGCGTCTTGTAGATAATATATAGTTGGGTCATAAGTTGTTTTCCTCTATGCTACTAACTTCTGCCTTTTAATATGAATCTTTAATGCATTTATGTTTAATATAATTACTGAGAAGGTATGATTTACATCTGCCATTTAGTTCTTTATTTTTTATATGTTGTGTTTCTGTTCTCTTGTTCCTCAATTAGTGCCTTTTTTTGTGTTAAACAGGTATTTTCTAAGGCACTATTTTTGTTCCCTTGTTGTTTCTTTTACTTGATTTTTTTTTTTTTTGAGTTGGAGTCTCACTCTGTTGCCCAGACTGGAGTGCAGTGGCTGCTGCCGGCCACCGCAGCCTCGACCTGCTGGGCTCCGGCGATCCTTCCGCCTCAGCCTTCCAAGTAGCTGGAACTACAGGCGTGCACTACCATGCCCGGTCAGTTGCCCAGGTGGGTCTCAAACCCGCGGGCTCAGGCAATTCACTCACTTCAGCTTCCCAAAGGCGCGGGATTACAGGCTGAGCCACCAAGCCCGGCTGATGTAGTTTTTCTTTATCTGGGAATGTTTTAGTTTCTTTCTCTTTTTGAAGAATACTTTTGACAGACATAGAATTCTTTGTTGAGTCTTTTTCTTTTAGCATCTTAAGTATGACATCCCACTGACTTCTGACCGATATGTTTTCTAAGGAGTATCAACTGTTAATTTTATTGAGGATCTCTTTTATTTGATGAGTCATTTTTCTCTTACTGCTTTCAAGATTCTTTGTCTTTGACTTTCTAAACTTGATTATGATGCATATAGGCATGGATTTCTTGAGTTTATCCTATTTAGAGTTTCTTGCACTTATTAGCTATGCAGATAAATATTTAAAATCAAATTTGGGAAGTGTTTGGCTATTAATTTTTCAAATATTCTTCCCCCCCTTCTCTTCTTGTCTGGGACTCCTATTATGCATATAATGGTATGCTTGATAGTTTCCTACAGGTCTCTGAGACCCTGTTCAGTTTTCTTTATTCTTTCTCTTTCTGCTCCTCATCCTGGATAATCTCAACTGACCTGTCTTCAGGTTTCTGATTCTTTCCTCTGGCACCAAATTTTCATTCCAGTTACTGTGCTTTTCAACTCCCACATTTATATTCTTTCAAAATTTCTATCTCTCTTTATTGATATTCTCTATTTGGTGAGACTTCATTGTTATGCATTCCTTTCATTCTTTAGACAGGGTTTGTTTTAGTTCCTTAACTATATTGATAGTAGCTGAATAAAATCTTTGTTGAATAAGTCCAATAACTTGGCCCCTCAGGGACAGTTTCTGTTGACAACTTTTCCCCATTGTGTATAGGTCATACTTTCCCGTTTGTATGTGTGTGGGTGTGTGTGTGTGATACATCCTTTTTTTTTTAAATTGAACACTTTAGATAACATAATAATACATGTGGCAATTCTAGAAATCAGATTATTTGCCCCTAACTTCTCAGAATTTTGTTGTTGCTGTTTTTTGTAGTCATGGTAGTTGCTGCTATTTGTTTGTTCAGTGACTTTCTTGGACTGATTCTGTAAAGTCTGTATTTCTTGTAGCATGCAGCCACTCATGCCTCTGCTCAGTTAGCTTAGTGGTTAGCTAATGCTTTGAACAAGTAAGCCTCCAACCTTTGCTAAGGTGTTCTATGTGTGTGTTGGGGCATAGCTTCAACACTCATGCACTTTAAGTTTCTTTTTAGCTTTCATGTATTGTTTTCCCATGGCCTCAAGGTCAGTCAGGTGAAAGTCTAAGGCCCTCCCAGGTCTTTCCTAGGCATGCACATAGTCCTGAATATGTACTCAGCCTTCTAATCCCCTAAGAATATATCAGCATTTTTCAAAGCCCTTTATGGTAATCTTGTTCCCATATAATACCATTAAGTTTTTGGCCAGATTTTTATTTTCCAACTGGTATTGCCCCATCAGAAGCTGCAGTGTTAAATAATTGCAACTGATTGTTTTTGACAAACAACCTGGGAATAGAGCTTTTTCCACAGAGCAAGCTCTGAGGTCCAAGTCAGGTCAAATAACAGCAATGCCCTGCAAATGACTTTTCCAAGGAGCTGCAAGACAGGTCAAACAGGGACAATGCTCTGGGAATGGAACTTCTTGAGGACTTTCCAACCAAGGCCTGTTCTGTCCAGCGGTTGAAGGCTGCTGGTTTTTACAAGTACCATGTATGAAAGACTGCTGGTTTTCAAGGCTACTGCAGAGCCAAGGAGAGGGAAATGGGAGTAGTTCAAGTTACAGTGCCACAAACCCTGCAGTTCCTAATGAAATTCAGCAGATTTTCTTGAATAAATACTCCTCAGACTGCTAGAAATCTTTGGCTAATTTCAGGGGTTCTGAAAAAGTTGATTTTGACCATCTTTGCTGGTGTTTTCATTGCTTTAATGGAAAGGTGGATTTACATCCTCACTGAACTTTGAAGGATTAGTATAAAAAAAAAAAGACCTCATATTACTGTAATGCTTTTGATAAATTCCTTAGTCTATAACGTGGTATTAGATACCCCAAATTACTTGTGACTATTAAATAAAGGCTCTATTAAAGTTAGAGTTTTCATTCAAATTTGGAAAACCCTGGGTTATTCCATAGGCTAGCTTCTCACTCATTAGGCTTAGAAGCTCCATCCTTTTTCTAACTTTTACTCCTTTTTACCTACATCTAGCACAACTGAAGAATAGTCAAATTAGGAAATTAAAAAATAAACAAACCTGCTTTTGGAGTAATGTGGGTCAGAAAACAGAGGGAGAGTATGGAAGAAGTGTTTTCTTCTATATACCTATTTTTAACTGATGCCTATTTCTTCAATGATGTCAGCACAGAAAGAACACTAGACCTGAGTTAGGTTCATATTCCAATCCCAGCTTCTCGCCTTCTTCAGCACTATGACCCTAGGCAAGATACTCAACCTCTCTGTGCCTCAGCAGATTCACCTCTAAAGAAGCATAATAGTAATTATCTTACAGGTTTCTGTTAGACTGAAATGAAATGCATGTGAAAGTGCCTAGAACATGTGATAGGCAATTAGTTGAAAATCAGTTTTCCTTCCTCCAACTACATGTAAAAGTGAAGAATATGTAGAGAATAATAAGATCAAAATATAAAAGTTACAAATTCCAAGCACAGAGTTACTTAAGGGCTTAACAATTAACCTTCCAAGCAAATATTAAATTAGAACCAGTGTATCTTGTCTAAAAGTCAGAATACAATCCGCATTTTATGTGTAAAAATCAAACAATGTCTAGTAAAGTACACCATAGAGTTTCTGGCACATGGGATGTACTGAACAAATGACATAAATGTATTGTTCAATTTTAGAACAAACTTAGTAAGATATGATAAAGGCAGGTTTTTATACTTAAATAGCCAAACTTCACTTATCTAACAAATTTACTCATGTAACATACCTTATTCTAAAACTATGCTAAAAAAAACTTTACACTCTATTTTTAAGAGAGAAGATAAACAGAGGGACTCTTGAAAAAAAGAGTATAATGTAAGAGATGACATAAGCCATGATGGCTAGAAGAGTATTTTTGCAAAAAGAGAAAAAAATTAGACAAATCAGAAGCAGTATCAGTCTTGCTGGTAATTTCAGGTTTAATAATAAGTTAAACTTTCCAATTATCTCAAGTCCTGCCACTCTGGTTCCTTAGATCCAGCTGATTCCATAGTAATTTTCTTACCATATCTAACTGTGTTCTCTGGAAAGATCCAATTGTATGTCCCTCTGGTCACCATTAACTCTGGCAGCAAATCTTCCATATGTTTACCATCCCCATCTAAATAGCTCAACAACAAAAAAAGGAACTTTGAATGCTACTTCCCTGACATTTCAACTTTAAAGAAAACATACCAATGACAAAGACACAACTGTGTCCAGTGAATGTAAAATAAAAAATAACTGTGAATATGTTGGGTCATTACTACCTAACAAGCACTGTTTAAGTCCTTCACATTGGTTATGTAATACATTCCTCATCACACCTTTATAAGGTTGGTACTACATTAACTTCCACTTTTTTGGATGAACAGTTCACCCAAAGGTCCCAGTCCTAAGTCGACTGTAGAGCTAGTATTTAAACTCAGGCAAGGGTTATCCCAGAGCCAACATTTAAATTATGATACTGTAGAGAAACTCTTAATCTTAAGTCTCATATTTCTTTTTTTTTTGAGTTGGAGTCTCAATCGGTCGCCTAGACTGGAGTGCAGTGGTCACTCCTGGCCACCGCAGCCTTGCCTGCTGGGCTCTGGCGATCCTTCCGCCTCAACCTTCCGAGTAGCTGGAATTACAGTTATGCGTTACCACGCCCGGCTGATTTTTTGAGTAACTGTAGAGATGAGGTCTCGCTGCCCAGGCGGGTCTCGAACCCGCGGGCTCAGGCAATCCACTCACCTCAGCCTCCCAAAGGCACGGGATTACAGGTTGAGCCATCGAGCCCAGCTCAAGTCTCATACTTCTTAATGAAAAAACATAAACTGCAGCTTGGAAGCACAATCATTATCTTGATATGACTCTTCTTCCATGATACCAACAACTCAATCTCATCTGTCTCCCCCCTGTCCTGTCCTCCTCCTCATCTAATCAGTTGTCACCACTACAATGCAGCCAGTAGCCCACACTGCCAGGGAGCAGAAGGAAGACATGAAGAAGGGGCATCTGGGAAAATCAAAAAGAGCAAAGGGGAGGATCAAATACACATAAAAGGACGAGGGGAAACTGTTGTGAAATGTAAGAAACATCTAGTGATAAAAACAGAAAAAGGCAAGTTTGACCATGGCAAGAAAACAGAACTTTCCATAATAATAATTATGGATAACAATCCCTAATATTGTAATTAGGGATTTCAATATTCTCCATATAGCTGTATATACCACTCCACCCCCCAGTTATCTGTAAAACGTTAATGCTTAAAAATTAGGTCTCATAGCATGTACGACTGCATAGAGTTAACCATCCTGTAATTTTTTTTAAAGTTAGTCATGAAGTATTGTGCAAGCCAAAATGGTTCATTATCTTTCATTAACAGACTATACAGTATAGGGTGTTGTACAGTTGACTGAAGTTATTTACCAGCCAGTTTTTAATCTTTTATTTTTATTTTTTGAGTTGGAGTCTCACTCTGTCGCCCAGGCTGGAGGGCAGCAGCACACTCACGGCCACAGCAGCCTCGACCTGCTGGGTTCAGGTGATCCTTCCATCTCAGCCTTCCAAGTAGCTGGGACTACAGGCACACACCACCATGCCCGGCTAATTTTTTGATTTACTGTAGAGATGAGGTCTCGCCAAGTTGCCCAGGCTGGTTTTGAACCCGTGGGCTCAGGCAATCCTCTCGTCTTGGCCTCCCAAAGTGCAGGTATTATAGGCGTAAGCTACCTTGCTGGGCCTATCAATCAGTTTTTTTAAAACTGGGCAGCTCTTTCTTATCTCTCTCTTGGCTAAAAGAAGTTTCTTCATATCATTTAAAACTCAAAGACCCAAGACAGGGAAGAGGGAGGGGGAAGGGGAAGGGGAGGGAGAGGGAGAGCTACCTTTTTGCCAAGTGTTCTCATGACTTGGAAGCAATGGACATTTGTTCACAATCCTGTCTGATTTTTGGCACATAGAAGATAAGCTCTGAGAAACACACACCCACTGTTACATGGAGGAGAAAGTACAGACATCAAAGCACCATCCAATTTTAGATGCCATATCAAAGATATTCAGGTTTCTTAAGAAGATTCAATAAGGAAAAAAAAAATGAGATTATCACTGTCTCAAAATACTGTGTCCTAAATAAGTTCTGGTTCCTTTTCTTCAGCCATCAAAATATATTGAGACCTACTGGATCCCTCCTGCCAGATACTTCCTTGGAAACACTTTGCTAAGACAAAAATACAATGTATGAAAGACATTGTATTTTCAAGCTACCTGCAGCTTCCAGGAACACTAATTTCAGTAACAATTATGTATCTTCCCTTCCCAAGGCATTAGCAATGCTGTGACCGGGGACATTTTCCTGGCTTTAAAGATCTCTGTTTCTCCAAAGACTACAGGAGACAAAACAAGAAGGCAAGAGAGAGAGGCATATACTAGGAAAGTGATTTCCATGTAAGGAATCCCTCTAAGTATTACTTTCTTTTGAAGCTTGGGAGGGAAAATGGCCTTCACCAAGACAAAATCTCCATTCTTTCAGGGCTGTCCCTATTAGTGGCTATGGAAATGGACTGTGGACTGGAGACAGAGCTGGTGAAAAATTTCAGGTTCATGGACAAATCAGAGCCACAAAGACCAACCATATACTCACATAGAGATGAAATGTGAATTATTTGGGAAGCAGGATAACTGCAGTGGAGAAAAAGCAGATCCGATTCGGGTATCTGACAGCAACCAAAGCTGACTCCAGGAGAGGAGGTGTGCCTAGTTTCCAGTCATCAAACTGACAGCAGAGGGAACCTCAGCCCTTCCTGGTCATCTAGCCTCTCCCAGGGTGGTGAGATACCACCATTCAGTCAGCAAAATGGCCTTTGGTGCAGAGCAGGGGTCCTGGAGAAGGTCTTAAGAGAACTGACAGTCTTTGCTACTGAATTCCTACTATCTGTTGACATATCATTTGGCTTCTCTGAGTCTTGGTTTCCCGATGGTGATAATAAAGATTGCTTTAACTGCTTCCCAAGGTTATTGAGATGATCAAATACAACAACATACATGAAAGTGTTGTGTAAAGTGTCTTGTAAAGTTACAAGAGCTAGAAGATGCAGGGTGGGGCAAGAGGCTTCCTAAAATTTATGTAAACCTTGGTTAAATGAACACAAATGCAGGTTACAGCCAGAAACCAATTCCCTGTGCAAATAAACCTCTGCCATGCCTAGATACAAGCCAGTCAAAGAGACCACCAATAACTGTGAAACTCCTAATGCTGGACTTAGGCAGGCCAGGTCATGTGTAGCTCAGTCTTCCGGCCACAGCTCAGAGTCCCCACTGGTCAATGACATAGCTGGTTCTTGTAGCTGGTGCTTGTACACTCTATCCTGTACCCTCTCCTTCTTCCAGAAGAGCACTCCTTACCCTCAAGTACCCACTTTGTCCCCCTTTTCTCCCTCCTTGTGCTTGCAGTAAAGCCTGCCTTCCTCACACCCCCCAACAGCTAAAAAGTAATGGAGGTGAGGTTGCATGTGGCCACAGGGGACCCAGTCAGAAGGTTGTTTTGAAAGTTTCAAACTTGAACTAAGAGAAGAGGGAAGGCCCCTCCCAGCAGACACCAGAGGAGCTGAGGCTTGAGTACAGTGCGTAGCCTGTTATCCACTAAGTAGAGGAAGTTGGTTTGAGAAAAGGAAATTAGTACTCAGAGAGGCGCAAACCCTAGACTTTCTATGACTGCAACACCCTAGTTCCAGCTGCCCTCATGCTCTCCACTACTCGAGTAGCCTGGACCCTTCCTAGGAATACATGAACCGGCAAGAAGTTTTAAGTCAGGTTTCGTAACACACAACCCAGATGCACTGACTCCACATTAAAAAATAATTTCTATACTAAGGCTGACTCAAGGAACATTCAACTGGCATGCCAATTATGGCAGGCATACCAAGGGGTGCTTGCAGAAGGCTATGGCTGTCCTAAAAAATTCAACTTGTTTTGAATGGCTTTCAAAACATCCTACTTTTTCATTGTGTACATTACAGCTCTGTGAATTTCTCTTCACCTCTCTTGTACTTATCTGTGTTTTCAATCTTTAGCCACTTTTAAAGACAACCATTCCAAATATGTACTGCCTACAGTATGAAGTGGTCATTTGGTACACTTGTTATAATATGAATAAATGCATTATGTACCTCTTCAATGCTCAAAGTGTGAAATACAGATTCACTTTGTCCACTTGGTTCATATTACTATGAGTTTCTGTCTTTACCAAAATTAAGAGAAAAAACCCCAGCTCCCAGCTCTTTGTCTGAATTTGTTTTTCTCAAAGTCTATGTAGCAGTAAACAGTACCATATAGAACTCTTGTGTAATCCCAATCTCCCTGAGTGTTTTAGTATTACATTAAATAAGCAGTAAGAGTAAATACTGAAATAAAAGCAGAAATAGAAAAATAAGAACCAATTTAAGAACACTTGAATTCATTTTGTGATATGTATGACTCAAAAGAGATGGAAAAGAATATCTCCAAAATTGTTACATGGGTGGCAGGATGATGGACAAATTATTTTATTCCTAATTTTTCTTTTTTGCATTACTAAAATTTCTATACTGGGTAAGTACTAGTATTTAATTTTAAAAAAACACTGGGAGAAAATGTGTAAATGAAGAGTTAACAGTCAAAAACTGAGATTAAAAGGGCAACAAAAAGTTTATAAATAATGAGGTAAAGGTAGCTGATCACGCCAGTGAGCCTGACCCAGTGTTGCTGAGAGCCGGGTCTCAGAGGGCAGACCTCAGCCAGCCTCCAGCCGAGCTGTTCCAGGGGCAGACAATACAACAGCAACAGAACACACAGATCTGAATCCCTGAGGTTCCTTTTTTCATCATTCCACTTTAGTAAACAGCCATCCCTAGATAAGAAAGTCACAAAGGAAGCTCGGGACAAAAGTCCAGACATCCTAAACGGCACGCTTTGCTTTTCAGATGTTGTGCTCTGAAGCTGAAGGCTGAAGTGTCCACACTGAGAAGCCCACAGCTACTTGGGAGAGCACACTGGACTCTCCCCAGCTCCTGGCAGTATTAGGTGTTCCATAATGTTTATATGAAAATGGTAATGAAATGAATAACCATGATGAAATGTGTACGCAGTCCAAGAGGTACCACTAACTCGGACACTAATGGAAGGAGAGGCCCAGTGGGAAGGCTTCCTAGTGGAGGTGACTTGAGTTGGGTTTAAAGGAGAAGCAGGACTTTGCCGGGCAGAGAAAGCAGAGAAAAGCAGGCAGAGTTTAAGGCAGACACAAAATCATGGGCATCGAAGATAGAGAAGGTGGGCTGGAGCAAATGGCTTAGCTTTGTGGAAAATAAAGTTGAACAGAGCCTTGAGGTAAGGGAAGAATTTGGATAAAAGTGGAAGGGGAAGAAAAAGCAGAGTAAGCAAAGACACTGCAGGAAGAAACGGAATGCGAGACTTCTATTCTTTCAGTAAATATTTATTGAATATCTACTCAGTCCTGGGCTGGGGTCTAAAAGGTTCACATGTAAGAAAGCTAATGAGTAACTCAAACCACTGACAACAACCCCACGAGACTGGTGCAGTTCTGCCCACTCGCGGTGGCTCACACCTACGATCCCAGCACTTGGGAGGCTGAGGTGAGAGGACTGCCTGAGCCCAAGGGTTTGAGGCCAGTCCGGGCAACTTGGCAAGACTTCATCTCTACAATAAAAATCAAAAAATTAGCTGGGTCTGGTGGTGCATGCGTGTAGTTCCAGCTACTTGGAAGGTTGAGCAGAAGATCGCCTGAGCCTAGCAGGTTGAGGCTGAGATGACTGTCAGTGTGCCACTGTACTCCAGCCTGGGTGACAGAGTGAGACTCCAACACACACACACAACATTTTTTTAAATTAAAAAATAAAAATAAATAATGAGGAAGCAATCTAAGGGCACAGACCTAATAAATAAACAAATCTGGCTTTTAAGTGTGTGTCTTAATAGCCAGGCTTTAAAGAGCATTGATCGATTGTTTTTTAACATGATGAAGCTCAGAGGATGTGGGAGAACTCATGCAGTCCCTATTTTGCTGTTCAAAAAGTTATGAACACTGCTTGCTTTTTTTAAATGAATTTTTTTCTGTCCTGGAGGACAAATATGTGGGAGTCATGAGTTCTACTTATAAATGTCCCGGGTCTTTTGGAACAATTACTAGAAGGACAAAATCAGGCTCTGGAAACAACAGCCTGATTACACCAACTGGCAGCTGAGAAAGTCCATCCACTTCAGAGCGTGCTCAGACAGCAAGTGGAGCTGAGCCAAGGCTATCGGAGAAAGGTCAGCCGGGTCCCACCAAGAAACGATTCATAAAGACAAAGCCAGACTCAGGACATGTGTGGAAAATGTTAAACATGCTCTATGCTGGAAAACTAAAAGAACCCTACGTTGCTAACTGTCAGTAAATGACACTTCTCCCAAAAAGCCAAGCTTAATTATTCCAAGGTTGTCTAAAATCAGCACTTGATTAAATCATACATTCTATGAAACAAACAAAAAAAATACAATAAAATAAAATCAACACTTGCATTGGTCAGGTTCTCTATCATTTGTCAAGCAAAGTGCAGCTTGCTTTTTATCTGAATAAGCACTTCTGAAAAGGCAGCTTCCAGTCCACAGGTATATTTCTAAGCGCAAACATACATACATACATACACACATACAGTTTTGACAAAGAACAAAAACCTGCTTAAATTTTTCTTCTGAGATTAACCATGTGCCATTAGGTAAAGGAAGAAAAAAGGTTTTATTTGTTTTTAGAGGGTTACTGAAAAGTCAATTAGGTCTATAGTAGTTCTTTTGCCATACACTTTAAACTTTTACTCCTTTTTGTCTCCCCAAACAAAAGGCATTGCTTTTGGGCTCACAAAAAGCTACAATTATGCCAGTTGGTAGAGGAAGATAAAAACTATAAGACTATAATCAGAAATAGCAACATTAATATAAATTTCTTCATCATCAAATAAGAAACTTAATTTTTCCTTTTAAGTTTGGCTTAGTAACCCTTTAATTAGAACATAGTCGTGATGCATGAATTCATACAATCCTTCCACAGCTATATTTACATTCCATTTGGAAAGACAACTCTGATATAATTATTTGTGATCAATTTTCATAATGCCTCACACAAAAGGCTGTTATTGTATTTGAACTACCTAACGTAGGCAGGCCTGGGATTCTTACCTCCCCAAAAGCAGCCCATCCTCTGCCTCCAAGAAACTGCTCTCTGTGGACAAGTAATCAGAAATACAACCTTTCCTAAAATACTTTTTAACATGTGGATTCGTGAAATAAAGGGAGACAGCTTTACCACAAAACTTGTCTATGACTGGAAATTCAATCTGAAGTCTGGTTTGATCTCAGAACTTTTTAATCAGGGGGCTGATTAAGGAACATTTTAGTCAGCCTAAGTGGACCAAAATTAGTTCTTTTGTTTTTTTAAGCTGTTCTGAGATTCTGCTCTTCCACCACAACACACACATTAGGACTCCCCAGTGTTTTAACATTGCCTTGGAGATGAACCCTGTTAATGGTTCAGCCCCAATGGCAATCAATGCCATCTTCATCCTTCCACACTCAGGGAATCAGCTGACCTCTCACATCCAGCTCCACCCCAGTTTAGCAGAAGGGACAAGCAGACAAAACTTGGATTTGAGAAAAATATGACTCAAGCATTTACTTTTAGGGCAGCAAAGAGGGATGGAAACTTTCACTATTTTCCAAAAAGTAGAGTTGTTCATGGCCTCCTATAGTAACTACTAGGCTAGTATTCCCAGCTCATTTTAGAGAAACACTTAAGACTGTCCCAAAGTGAAGTAAATGCTCACCTTGCTGAAATGGGAAGCAGTTCTGTCTCCACTTGCCTATGAAAATCAAGGTCCCAAGTCTGAATACCTCACAAGTATCCCTTCCAAGCTCCAGATTTGTTTATCTGGGCTACTCAGCTTCTCCAAGCAAATGAGATGTAAATCGAACTTTTAAATATATCCTTCGAGACAGAACATAGTGGTGAGGTTGTCAACTCAATAAATACCGTAAATTAAAAGTTGGAAAAAAGTATCATCACAAGGCGAGGTGGCCTTACACTTGTCTCGTGGATAAAGTCCTTTAAAGTGCTATTGGCCTGTTGGTTACTGTGCTCACTTTCCAGTATACAAAGTTCTTCAGATCCTAGAAGTCTTTTTAAAACCAAGTACAGACTGCCTCCACCAAATACTTCTGAAAAATCTGTAATAACTTTCATTTTCTTTATGAAGGGGCCCCCTTCACTGTAGCCATGGTGCTCCCTCAGCAGAGTATATGGCCTCCTACTTTTGAATGCACAACTAAGCAGGCTGATTTCCCATCTGCTGGAAGAAAACAACAAATACATCTGTGAACATGGGCCCCATACCCTGCACTTACATGCACTCCCCTGAATTCTGGACCACCACCACGAGAGCTAAACCCCTTGGTCCTCGCTGCAGTGGTTCCAGGGTCTCCAGACGCGCGGCATCAGCATCTCCTGGGAACTTGTTAGAAATGCACATTCTTGGGCCCCAGCCCACTAACCACGGAATCAGAACCCAGAGTATAGGCGATAGGGCTCTTGAGAATCACGGCTGCACTACAGTAGTTATGAAACTGTGCTGGTAGCCTCAGAGCCTGCAGGTGGCGCTAAAGGCCAGTTGGAAGAATTATAGGCAGGCGGTAGCTCCGGTTTTAGCTGTTAGAAAACCTGCCTTCCTGACCACACAGCTCCTTCCATCAGTTCCCAACAGCGGCTCAGCCTCCCCAGTCCATCTCAGCTTTGAACAGAAACTGGACTGAAATTCTTCTCACAACCCAGGAGTAGATATGTCAAAACCTACTATATCTAAGTATTTGGGAAGTTTTGTGTTTAATACAATGAGGACACAAACAAATTTTAAGAATGATGTCAATACTGATTATAGAGAACAAAAGACACTCAAGTTATTATCAACTATTGTGTGCATATGTGGATAATAATATTGTACTTTATTCTGAAAGAATACTTAGTTCCTTCCCTGAAAAACCTAATTGTACTGATGTGACAAAAGTGAAAAAAGCGTGTATGCAGGTGGCCCTCTGCTAAACTCTGCTAAAACCCCGAATTTCCCATTAGCTGTTTTACCATCCGAACACTTTCACTGAGCATGTGTAGGGACAGGATTCTGATTCAGTGGGTCCTGAGCTGAGGCCCTAGAATGTCATTTCTAACAAGTTCCCAGGAGATGCTGATGCTGTAGGTCTGGAGACCCTAGAACCGCTGCAGCGAAGACCAAGGGGTTTAGCTCTCTTGGTGGTGGTCCAGAATTCAGGGGAGTGCATGCAAGTGCAGTATATGAAAAGTCTCATGCACTGCTTGTGGGAGAATTAATCAGTACAAACACTTTGGAAAACCACCTAGCAATGTCAACAAATGCTAAACTAACAGGCACCCAGGACCAGCCATTCCACTCGCAGGTGTATACCCTAGAGAAACAAGTGCCCATGACTACCAAAAGCCATGTAAAAGAATGTTCTTAGAAGTATAACTCATAATAGTTGCAAACTGGAAACAATCCAAATGTCCATACACAGTAGAGGAGATTATTGCCGAGATTCATACAATGAAATAGAAGCAGCAATGGAAAAACAAAACAAACAGCAAACCAAACCACTGCTACACACAACATGGATGAATGCCACAGACTTCATGAAGAATAATACTTCAGACTGAAAGAAGCAAGGCACAAAGGGGTACACTCTTGTCCAAACAGGCAAAACTAACCTCTGGTGACAGAGGTCAGCTTAGAGGTTACTCGGAATATCTAGGGGGAGGAATGAGGAACTGCTGGAAAAGGTCTGTATCTTGACCTGGGAGATGGTTACCAGTGAGTGTATACTCGCTGAACTTTAAGAATGAAGATGTCAGTACTGATTAAGCGAACAACAAATAAGACACTCGAGCTACCATCAGTTATTGTGTATCTATGAATAATAATGTACTTGATTTTGAAAGAATGCTTAGTGTCTACCCTGAAAATCTAATTGTATTAACCTGACATAAGTGAGAAAAGCATGTATGCAGGTAGTTCCGTGAACTGCACACTTAAAATGTATACACTTAACTATGTTGGTATCAGAGCGCATTTCCTGCAAACATGCTCTGCATTTGCTGAGCTGTATCTCAAAATTAAACAGAGCCAACAGGGAATTTTCGTTCTAGTGTTACGGTAAATTTATCTATAAAACAGACAAACGTTTCTGGCTTGCACTCCCTAGCCCCAATTCCTTTTATTCTGCCACTTATGGGTCCTTCCTGGGTGGCACTGGCTGTCCACTGTCCCAAGCCCCCGCGTGCCCGGGATGGCTGGTCGTCATCCACGGAGATGCTGAAAGGCCTGGCTCCGGCACTCGTGCGGTCATTATCCTCCCCGATCGCCTCGCATCGCCCTTGGCCTCACGGCGACCACCACCCACCTCCCCTCCAGCCTCGCCACCCCAGGCCCGTCCCGCACAGGGCCCGTGCTAAGACAGCGAGCGCACCGTCTCTAGGGCCACCCCGAGGCTGCCGGATCCCTGGTTCCGACCCCGTGGGACCTCGGAAGCAGGGCCCCAGAGACAGAAGCCCGCGGGCCCCGCAGCGCCCGGGAGACCCCCGACCCCGCGTGGCTCTCCGCAGGCAGGGTGGGCTCCCGCCCGCCCCCCGGAGCCACAGGGGATCACGCTGGGTCGCCTTCTGCGCTTCCGGGTTTGAAACCCGCGGCCGGCTGTGACGTGCGACCCGGACGCGGAGCCGGCGGGCCCAGTGGGCCTCCCGTCCCGCGCCAGGGGCGGGGAGCGCCGGGCCCGCCCCGCCGCCCGGGCACGCGTGTTTACCTGGAAGCAGGAACACGTGCTGCCGGGCGCGAGCGCCGTCCCCGCGGCCCCCGCCGGTGGCCATGCCGCCGCCTCCTCCGGGAGCCTCGGCCTCAGCCTCGCAGCCCCGCCGAAGATGGCGGGAGGAGGTGGGCTCCGGGCGGCGCGGCGCGCCAAGGGACCGGCAGGGCCCGGGCGGCGGGGGCCCGCGGGCCGGATTCCGTTCGGTTCCCGGGACCCGCCGCTGCCCGGGCTCCGCGTTTAAATCGAGCGCCCGGCCGAGGCGCTCCGAGCGCGGCGCCCCGCCCGCCGGCCTCCCCCTCGCTTCCCGGCCGGTGGTAGGTGCTGCCCGCGCCGCGGGGCGCCCAGTGACGCGGCGCGCGGGGCGGGGTCGCCTCGGCCCGGAGCGCGGGCGCTGCACCCCGGGCCCTCCCGCGAGGCGGTGGCGCGGCACCGGGACTCGCAGGGGGAGGGCGAGCGAGGCCTGGGCCCGCGCGGCGCGTGGGCCGGAGGACGGGGCCCGCCCGCTGCGCTCCTAGGACTGGGGGGCTCGCCTGAGCCAGTCCGCCTTCAGGACCGTAGCTTGACCTCCGAACTCTGAGGCAGCTCCCAGGCAGGGTCCCTAAGGTGTCTGGATCCGTTGCGCTCTGCGTTGGAGCGAGTGTCAGGATGTGTGTGGGCTGCGAGTCAAAACGCGCGTCCGCGGTCCTCAAATTGGAGTGCAGTCCTCATCACCAAAAAGAAGGGCACGCTTTGGGGCTGAGAAGATGGATCTGTTAGGCTGGAGAACTTTCTGTAATGAGTTAAGCATCAAGACATTTTAAAAATGGATGTTTTAAAGGAGGAATGAAATGGGAGGGTTTCAAGTTTTAAAAACAACGTTTTAATGGAAAAAGTAATGCTTGGCACATGCTTTTTAAAAAGGTGAAACTAAATATTTCTTTTATACTTAAAAAAAAAAGTGTGTCTCTCTCCTACTCCATCTCCCCAATCCCACTCCCCAGGGGTAATTTTTGTTAGCATTTCTTGTCTGTTCTTCCAGAATTTTTCCATGCATAATGCAAGTTCATGTGTCTTATTTTTTGCACAAATGGAAGAATAATATACATAAAGTGTGCACTTTTGCTTTTCTTGTTCAACCTTGGAGATAGTTAAATTCAGCAGCACTCGATCTGTCTCAGTCTTCTGAAAATATTTTTAATTTCAAACCTCATGGGAATGAGGTGAGGCAAATACAGATCAAGGTGATGGCAGGGCACACCACGTGCAGATGAGGCCTCTCTGGCTGAGGAGAGGTGCCCCACCTCACCATGCCTATGCCAGTTGAGGGCAGGCAGCGGCAGATTGGTACGGCTCTGATCCCTTCCCTCCAAGACTGCACTGTAGGAAAGGCTGTGGTGTGAAGGCCAAGTCCCCAGGATACCATAGTTCTTACTAACAGCTACAGTAGTCTCCTGTGATCTTCAGGGGATGCATTCCAAGACCCCCAGCAGATGCCTGAAACTACAGGTGATGCTGAATCCTATATACACTATTTTTTTCCTATACATACATACCTATGAAAAGTTTAATTTATAGATTAGGCACAGTGAGAGATTAACAACAATAAAAATGAAGTAAAACAATCCTATATGCCAGCACCACTACTCTTGGACTTTGGCCCACTATGATGTAAAATAATGTAAAACAAGTAAATAATTGCTTTCCATTTCTGGGACCCACCTGCTGCTAGGGTTCTGTGTTTAAATTTAGTGCTGGGTAAAGCACCGTGATCCCACAACAGTCAATCTGATAACCAAGATGACTCCTAAGTGACCCAAGGGTGGGAATGTCTACAGTATGAATCCACTGGACAAAGGGAGGGTTCACATCCCAGGCAGGACAAAGCTGGACAGTGCAAAATTTCATCTCGTTACTCAGAACAGTGTGCAATTTAAAACTTTTGAATCATTTGCTTCTGGAACTTTCCATTTATATTTTTTGGACCGTATGGTAACTCAAATCTTGAAAAGTGAAACCTTGGATCGGGGGGCACTCCTATACGTGAGAAACGTCACCCATGGTTCTCCTGCTCTGCCATACATAGCTGTTTTCATTTTTCTCTGATTCTTTCCAGCCCTTGATTTGTGAATATGTATCTTTTGTGGTTGTTTTCTCAGTATTAAGACAATTTTGTCTGCTTTTCTCACTTAGCATTGTTGTAAGCAACAGAGCCATCATAGTTAATAGAGGCATGCTAGTTCACGCTGCTCGTGTATCAAAGTTACCAGCCATTTCCTAGTGTACAGTAGTTAGGTTATTTCAAATTATTATTATAAACTATCTGGACAATGTATACAGCAGTGTGAAGCAGTGAGCCAAATGTACATATAGCAACCTAGATGCTTTGTATTGAAAGAAAAGAATTCAGATGCAGGAAATAATTTTTAGCAGAATACCATATAGGTAGATTTAAGATGCACATAAAACAACACTACATATTTTACAAGGATACATGCATATTTAAAGTTATGAATCAGACACATTAAAAATGGCGTCTTTAAAATGGAGAGGAATGAAACAAGAGATGGACAAGGAACAAGGGAGGGATTGGACAGGGACCAGACCCACATGGGCATCAGTCACTACCTCCCGTGAATTAAGAGTACAATGACCTCTCTGCTCCTTCTTGAAACAATGTCCTTTATTTATTTATTTTTTGGCAATGTAAGTACCTTCCTGAAAGCTGGACTAGTAGTGGTATAGAGACAGACTGTGACTCTCTGTTGTTTCCCCGCTAATGTCCAAGGTACTAAGTTTTGAACACATGGCCCTTGAGATCCGGTCCTCACCGGATGATCCAGCCTCAGTTCCCATCACCTCCCTCTCTCTCCACCCGGTCCACAGTGTGGCCACAAGGGCCTGCCTGTGGTTCTGCCCTCTGCTCTCTGTCACGTCCAACCCTTGGCATTGAGCTCCCAGTGTTGAGACCGACTCTCCCGGATCCTTATCTCCTTCCCTTCTTGCTCACCTCCGCGGCTACCAGGACAGCTCCTGTTCTTCCATAAGGCTTAGACAATGCTTTTTCCATAATGCCTCTTCTTGCCGTCTAGTACTCTCCTCAAAAAATAAGTCAGATGCCTCGATCTCACCACACAGCGGAGCCAATCAGTTCCTTGAGAGAAGGACAGCATTAGTAATTCACCAGTATCCTCAAAAAATAGCAGCAGCTTTCACTAGATACTAACTGTGACACTGCTAAACAATTGATTCCAATGATCTCTTTTAGCCCTGCAACAGCCCTGAGAGTAAGTAATATTGTGATTACCCCCATTTTACAGAGGAAGAATGTAGACTTTAGAGAGATCAAGTTCATTACCTGTGATGGCAGGACTAGCAGGTGGCTGGGCAGGAAGTCCAACGCAGGCCGTGGGACTCCAGAGACTGGGCTCTCCACCTTCCTTCCCTCCCTTCCTAGTGTCCCAATGTCAGGACAAAGGAGTATGGGAACTTAGCATAGGCTCAGCAAATATTTTTAAAATAAATATGCAGATAATAGGCAGTCAAATAGTTAGTGACTTGTGTTATTCCCAAATTTCATAAATAAGAACAAATTGATTGCATTCAGCATATCATAAAATAAACCATGAATTAATTTTTTGTTTGTTTTTTTTTTGGATTCAGAGTCTCCCTCTGTAGCCCAGGTTGGAATGCAATAGCATGACTCATGGATCACTGCATCTCAACCTCCTGGGCTCAGTTGATCCTTCCGCCTCAGCCTCCCAAATAGCTGGGACTACAGGCACGTGCTACCATGCTGAGCTAATTTTTTGTTTTTTTGTAGAGACGAGGTCTCACTACGTTGCCCAGGCTAGTCTCAAACTCCTGGGCTTAAGCAATCATACCTCCTCATCTTCCCAAAGTGCTGGGATTACAGACATGAGCCACCGCACCTGGCAGGAATTAATTTTTATACTAGTCTGTCTGCAGTAGTCACACTAACATGCAAAGAGACAAGTGGGTCATTCCAAAGAATAAGAAAGGAGCAGTAACCTTAACACCTCTGACTAGAGAAACACTCTTCCAAATGCCAGAAACAATTGTTCATTTTAGAAAAAGAAAAAAAAAGGAAGAGCTGTGGTGGAGGGAATAGTTCAGTGCCAGATAACCTCTAGCAATGCTTAGTGGTGATCAGAACAGAAAAGCATTGAACTAAGGGTAGTGGGATACCTTTTTTCTCTTGTAGATTATTTTAGATTACTATATGAAAGCTTTTTTAAAAATAAAAAACAAAATGAAAATGAAAATCCATGTTTATCGTCATTTTTATCAGGAGAAATCTTTTACCTAATACTGCTATATCCAAATGCTCATGTAGTAACAACAGAGAAAGCAACACTGTCCTTAAGCATGAAATGGGGAAGAGAAGGGTCAGCTCTCCGGAGGGTCAACTGTCTAGAAAGGGGACCAGTGAGTAGGATTGAGTCATTCTTTATGGGCAATATATTCCCTTTCTGTTCTCACTTATCCAACCCAACCTAAACTTGAATTGTATTTGTTGCAAAAGGGGCAGTGTGACGCCTAGGCACATACGAATTTGTGAGATCTACCAGTTATAGAATAAGAATGACTGAAGTTATTGAGGGGAAAAAGAAAAAAAAAAAAAAAACAACAGTCCCTGACATCCAGAGGCAGCCTGGCTTTCACAGCGAGACCCTGTGATTCTCCCATTAGACATAAACCAGCTCAGGAATATAAGCCCCTGACAAGGCTACTCTGAGACCAGGATAAAATAAGACCAAGGAAGACCACTTCATAATTGTGTCTAAGTACAGACAAAAGCAATGTCACTGTGCCACCCACAAACTACCAAATACCCCATCTCTTGGCCAAATGAGGACTGCTACTTCTTTACCAATTACAGATTTAATCTCGCTCTAGTCTTTCCTCCCTTTAGCTGAGAGTCATTGAGATCCAAAATCACAGAATTGCCCAGCCTTCTAACAGCATCCAATCTAGAGGGGATCCCTGCTTCCTTAGACCCTTCTCAAATCCCCCAATCAAAACTCAAATCCTATGAGGCAGGGGACCTTAACTCCTGGGTCTTGGATTGGTACTGGTCCTGAGGCAGGGGACCCTAACTCCTGGGCCTTGGACTAGTACAGGTCCGGCCTGTTAGGAACCAGGCCATACAGCAGGAGATAAGTGGCTCGGTAAGTGAGCAAAGCTTCATTTATATTTACAGCCACTCCCCATAGCTCGCATTACTGCCTGAGCTCCGCCTCCTGTCAAATCAGCAGCAGCGTTAGACTCTCAGAGGAGCACGAATCCTATTGTGAACTGCCCATGAGAGGGATCTAGGTTGTGCACTTCTTGTGAGAATCTAATGCCTGATGATCTAAGGTGGAGCTGAGGCAGTGATGCTAGCACTGGGGAGTGACAGCAAGTACAGATTAACATTAGCAGTGAGGTCTGACCACACAGAGACCATAATACATCACTTGCTGGCCGACTCATCTCAGAACTCTTTCAGTGAGTTGATATACTTCAAGTGTACAAGTGCATCTGGTGGCAGGCTTTAAGTCAGCATCTGACACTTAATTTTAGTCTGCACATGACCCACCCATTATTTTATTTACCACTTCCATCCGTGCCTCCATTTAAAAAATATAATTATTTCATTATATATTAGAATCTGATAACAATAGAAATAAAGTGCCCAATAAATGTTATGCACTTAAGTCATTCCAAAATCACCTCACTGTTGGTCTGTGGAAAAATTGTCTTCCATGAAACCAGTTCCTGGTGCCACAAAGGTGTCTGTCTCTCTTACTGATACACCCTTGGTTTCCATGCTGTGTGTCCCACACTGCAGCAAGTAATGAACCAAATTTGTTCAACTCCAGTGACTTCCCGGCTTCTTTAGGATATTGATACTATGTTTATTCATTTTCGTGTGTGTGTGTGTACAGCTATAAACGTTAAATATATCTTTATGTAAAATCAAGGTAGCTAGAAAAATCAGATAATTCAAGCTCCTAAGTATACTTTTCTGCCTGAATCATCCATGGAGATAAACTACCAGAATCAAACGTACCAGATAATCGAATAATTACACGTTTTTCTGCCTGGTAATCTAAGCAATCACCATACACTTCATATAATTTTAATAACTTAATGTCCTAATCATTCTCACTTAATTTGCCTTCATATTCTCTATTAATAGTTTCTACAGTATAGTGCATATGAGATGTGTTTTTCCCTCAAACTATGCATTTTCTAACACATTAGATCAAAAAATATTAATGTTGGCAATTTTTTATTTAAATATTTATTTTCAAAAGCAGGGTACAAACTTTTGTAGAGAATATGATCACAGCTAAAAAGAATAATAAAAATAAAAGATTGGTGACTAAAATCGCACCATAGTTTCAGATGAACCATTTCTACTTTGGTATACTTTCTAAAATTGTTCAGGTAATATTTCTAATTTAATAATGGAAATACTATTAATTTCTAGTTTCATTTTACTCTGTGCTTCCTTCTATGTACCTAAATGATAGCATTGTGATTCTCTTTTGGTAAATACTGATTACATTTACCAACGGGCTCTACAATTAATAAGCTTAAGGATACATATACATGAATAATATCTAAGCAGTCCATATCTGCTGCTTTTTCACTATAAGTGAAACAATCTTTAAATAGTAATAAGATATTTTGTTAACTCTTCTGACAAACCATCTAAAAAACAGGAACTGCAACAGCTAAATATGGCTTGTGGATTGCCAAAGATTAACATATATTTCTGGTAATGTGAGTGTTTCACCCATGTTTTGCTCAACAGCAAAAATGAGTAATATTTGGGGACCAATGAGGGACCCAAACCTAACCTGTATAATGGCCACTTGTATACCTAATCCTGAATTGTACCCCACATCTTTAAAATAAAAAATTAAAAACTAAATTAATTAATTAAAAAATAAGTAATATTGATTCTTTAAATAGAAAGTGTTCTTCTACAGAATAATAATTGCTTTCATGTTGACTTTTGCAATTACATTGATCATGCAAGAGCAATCTTTCTAAAAACTTAGTCTCCTATATTAGTTCATTAAATATTTCTAATTCTTTGAGAATGTAATTTGGCTAGTAAAAAGATTATCTTTTAAAAGTGCTTATAATTTGTCTACTTTTAGCATAAACACTAGGCGTACTTTTTTTTTTTGCCTATATCAAAACCTCTAGACTGAGTAAGTCAGTCTTGTTTATTTCTTATTAAGATTATACCAGAGGTGAAGAATTTGTAACAAAGGCAAGCATCCTTTGTTCTGGAGTTCAGAAGAAACCAAAGAGATTAAAAAGATTTAATACTAATTTAAAATGTTAAAGTATTGCCCTATACTGAAAGATTGCAATATTTGCTCCATAGCTTTAGTAATAATTGTGGCTAAATTGACTCAAGAGTGACAAGCCTACAATGGAACAGATTCTTTGTCACCTTCCTTGTGGATGGAACTTTCCACATGTATTTCTATTTATTTAAAATGTGGATAAAGATTTTAAAAATTAGGATTATGAGCAAGCTATGGTGCAATATTTCTAGTGTCAGAGTCAAACACTGAGTTAGAAAGGAACTTTGCAGTTGAATTTTTGTACAAATGGCTCACATCAGAAGTATAGCTTGGGATGAGATGGTATAGATTTGAGAATAAAAGAAAAGGATAATACTTCCAGTTTTTCACATAATTCGAACGGTATTTTAAATAAGCAACATAGACAAAGACAATGATTAAAAGGAGTAGCCAAGTGTTTAGACATATTTTACTGAGCTTTTGTGAGTTTCTTGTTGGTTTGTTTACTTGCTAAATATATGATGTCGGCCTATTTGAAGTTGCCTCCTTCTGTTATTTCTAACATTAGATGCGTCTTCTGTGAGCCAACATACAAAAATGACGTTCCTGTAGTAGCCATGTACAACTCAAAAGTGATTTTCTACTATTTTTTCCAAAGCTCGTCTATGTACTCTTAAAAAAGACAGAAACTACTTTATAAATGCTCCTAATAACAATGTCCACATCAAACCATCCTTTTTGGAGTAAATATGCAAAGGCATCGTTGAATTCATTAGGTGCAAGTAGCAGCCTTTCTATCTGTATTGGAAAATTTCAGATGAGAAATAAGTAAGGTGTCTGGAGTACATAACCCCCCTGCCTCGGCAGCAGAGCCAACTCCACAGTTTAGTTTATTTGCTAACCCGGGTGACTCCAGGAAAAATAAATCAGGGCCCATTGCGTTGATCCTGTTACTTTTTGCCTTAGTTTTGTGTGGTAAACCCACCAACCCTAAGATTTATTTTCTGACTTTTTTTTTTACCATTTCATATCCCATGTTGGATAAATAAGTTCAAAGAGGCACATGTTTTGATGATTTTGCCTAGATTAGCTATGTGAAGACTAAACATTCTAAACAGAGGCTCATTTTTTTTTTTTTAACTTTGAATACATTCCTTTGGGATGGATTTCTAGAATTTAGTAGAAGCTCTTGTTCTAATGTCTTGTAGAGCCAGGTGAGAATGAGCCCTATAAGAAGAAAAAGTAAAACAGAATAGGTGCTTCAGAGAAGAGTTAGAAATTTTTGAGAAAAGATGGGCAATATTAAGAATGCAATATGAACTTCGTATATTTTTTATTTGATGCTTGGCTTCTCTTTCTCCCTCTCTCTCTGTCTCTCGGTCTGAGCCAATCTGAATTAATTCAGCAATATTTATTGACATGTACTCTGTGACAGATACTGTCCTGATTGCTTGGGTTATGTTACCCAACAACATCTATAAAAACACCTGCCCTCCTAGAGTCTATATCTAACAGAAGGAGACAGACAGGCAATACACATAACAAATACATTCTGGGGTAGGTTAGAAGGTGGCCAGTGCTATGAAGAAAAGAAACACAGCAGATAAAGGAGGTCCGTGAGTATGACGAGGGTTGCAACTTTAAAGTGGTCAGGTGGGCCTCATAAGAAAGGTAACATTTGAGAAAAGACTTGAAGGGAGAAAGGAAACTAGGCATGTGACTACCTGAGGGAAAGGTATTCCAGGCAGAGGGAACAGCAGTGCAAAGGCCCTGCAGCCGCAGTTTGTTTGGTATGTTCAAGAATAGTAAGGAGGCAGTGGAATGAGCAGGAGGGAAAGAGCAGTAGGAGCTAAGGTTGGTGAAGTGCAGTGACCTTGCTCGTCATTGGCAGCACTGAAATGGGATTCACCGGAGGGCTAACCAAGGATTGGTAAGAAAGCATGAGTGTGTGAGAAAACAATTTCCAGCATTATGCTGACAAGGGCAAAAATTAGAACTTCAGTTACAATTAAAAACCTGAAAGAAGCCCAGTATTTCTCAAGATATTTTTCTTTTTTTTTTTTTTTGAGTTGGACTCTCACTCTGTCGCCCAGACTGGAGTGCAGTGGACGCTCCCGGCCACCGCAGCCTCGCCTGCTGGGCTCCGGCGGTCCTTCCGCCTCAGCCTTCCGAGTTCAAGATATTTTTCAATGTAACCCGCAGTCAGAAACACATTTTACAGCATGACTTTGCAGTCACATAAAAGACACATGAATGATTAACAAAGACTTCTCAAACAGATGCTTACATGTATTGTGCTCAATGTATACTAATTTTTTTGGTGGCTTTCAAATCTATTAGATTTCTTTTTTTGAGTTGGAGTCTCACTCTGTTGCCCAGGCTGGAGTGCAGTGGCACGCTCCCGGTCACCGCAGCCTCGACCTGCGGGGCTTCGGCGATCCTTCCGCCTCAGCCTTCTAAGTAGCTACAGGCGTGCGCTACCACACCCGGCTAATTTTTTGATTTATTGTAGAGATGAGGTCTCGCCAAGTTGCCCAGCGGGTCTCGAAGCTGCGGGCTCAGGCAATCCACTCACCTCGGCCTCCCAAAGCACTGGGATTACAGGCTGAGCCACCAGATTTCTTTTCTTTATTCAACACTGATAAAACTGATTAAATTGATTTTACAACCTAGTAATGGCTCGCCATCCGCAGTTGAAAAGCATGCTACAGGCAATGTGATCACGTTGGCCACACCCTGACAGGAGGATAACATAATCACATCATTGTCAACTCTGAGAACACTTTGGCTAAAAACTACAGCCAGGCTAATAACTTCAAACAGGGAATCACCATTAGTTCATTAATCAAAATCCAATGTGTATATAAGATTTCTGATTTCATGACAGCTGCCATTATATAAAAATATTGTGTGGGCTGGGTCACCACTAGGAAATACAAAACATGTGAAATTCGGGTACATCATTTCTGACAGGCAGCGAATATTTATGGTAGTTGGCTAAAGAGAATTTACTTCAAATAAACACATGCTTAATGTTTCCATAAAGACATGGACTTGACCCTAATTAGTAAATTTGTTAATAGATTTCTGTTCATTATCTCCAGACCGATCTTAAGATTCTATTTGTTTTTATAAAACAGTGCACATTTTAGAACTGTATCTCAAAATGTTTTGAGCATTTCTTAAAATGTTTGAGAGCAGCATGATTTTATGAATTTATGAGCACTGGTACTTTTCCAAGTCGTTAAATTGCCCCTTCAAAACTTAAATTTATTTTCAACTAGATTATAGTTTTAAACATCTTTTTTTTTTATGCTGCCAAAAGTTCTTAGATTTACCACTGGATGAGTTCAAGTTTTATAATACAATCATGCGTTGCAGAACGACGTTTTCAGTCAACAAAGACAACATCTATGATGGTGGTCCCATGAGAATGTGATATCCTATTTTTACTGTACCTTTGTTATGTTTAAATATGTTTAGATTCACAAATGCTTACCAGTGTGTTCCAGTCACTTACAGTGTTCAGCCCAGTAACGTGTTTGTAGCCTAGGCACTGTAGGCTCCACTCTACAGCCTTGGTGTGCAGTGGGCTCTACCATTAGGTTTGTGTAAGTTTACCTGATGTTCACACAGTGACAAAATGACCTAGTGACACATTTCTCAGAATGTATGTCCATCGTTAAGCAGCACATGACTGTAGATCTATATGTCAACTTAGAGAAATCTTAAAAATATGTTCTTACATGTAAGTAAATTCAAGGGTAATACATATATTGTGGTATTATTTATATAAAGAATATGAAAACTTAAAAATGGTGTGTGCTGTGTTGTATAGGCGATACATGTATATACCCCAAAACATATACATGTATATAATATATGTATATTATATATCTATGTATGTGAATATGTATATGTGTTATTTTAAAACTTGCCAGGAACAATATACACCTTACTTCAGAATAGTTGTTACCTTTTGGGAGAGAGAACAGACAAGGGTACAAAAAATCATGATCTATATCTATAATATTTCAATTTTTAAAATAAAGTAATGCAAGCAAAGGTTATAAAATCTCTATACTTTCTGTGTGTTTGAAGACTCAAAGAGCTTGCCTCTTTTTAATCTGCACTGTAGATGGCCATTTATTTTAAAACAGACCAGATGTAAAACACAACACTATGTCCTTAGCTTGTAAAGAAGATAAATTGGTAGATACATTAAAAAAAAAAACAAACCAGTTATATGGTGTCAACAAAGAAGATTCCAGTTCCCGTTTTCACTTAGGGTTGTGATGAAAGGAACAGACTTGAGTTGCCACCAGAGATTTAGATTAGATATTAGAAAGAATTTCATATCTCTCAAGACTGCCTGGAGATTTGAGAACAAAAACTGTGCTGAAATAGCTCAGATCCTATCCTACTTGGAACTAGAAGAGATTATACACTTCACAGATGTCCTTTAAAATCTGATGGTCTGCCAACTCTATAGGTGTGGTGATCTTAACTTATCTACTCAGGATCTACAGCAAGGTGAAAAGAATACTGGAAGAGAACAAGAAAACTTGGTTTTCTGCCTTCAAGAGCCTGTTCTTTTTTTTTTTTTTGAGTTGGAGTCTCACTCTGTTGCCCAGACTGGAGTGCAGTGGCCGCTTCCCGCTACCGCAGCCATGACCTGCTGGGCTCCTGCGATCCATCTGCCTCAGCCTTCCAAGTAGCTAGAACTACAGGCGCGCACTACCACGCCCGGCTAATTTTTTTGATTTATTGTAGAGATGAGGTCTCACCAAAGGAACCTGTTCTAACATGAGAAGTTAATGGTACCCCAGTGGAACCAGAAGTAATGGCTCTGGGGAGGGGAAGAAGGTAGGGGAGGGATCCACTTCACTTGAACTCCAGTTATTTCTACCCATTAATCAAAAAGCAGTTGAAGAGGAACTTTCAAATTCCATATTGGACAAGACGCTTTGTAGAATGAATATAAGAAAGAAAAACATCGTTGCTGGAACATAAACAGTTTACAATTAAACCTGAAGGAGTCCACACATATGAAATAGTTAGAAAAATGTAACATAGCGATTGGTAGCGCAGCAGTGATAGCACTACTGAAAGTAAAGAAAACCAGCGTGGGCTGGGCTCCTTGTAAATAAAGAGGGATTTATAACAAGCCCTGTGGGATGGTCTGGATTTGAAAAGTCACAGAAGAGTTGAGAGGGTATTTCAGATATAGGCCGACAGTGGACTAAAACCAGAGGGAGGAATATTCGTGAACATCAGAGAATGTTGGGAAGTGAAGGCTTCTGGCTAGAGTGCAGATGTTTTAGAGAGCACAGAAGGCGATGAAGTGCAATAGCTGAGTAATTGGTGGTGTGTGGTTACATAATGCTTTAAAAACCAGCCAGAGAATTCTAGACTTGGGGATGGAAGGGGAAAGAAGCAAATGTGTGTTCTTGAGTAGGTCAGGAATATATCAAAAACTATGTTTCAAATATTTATTTGGCAGCAACTTTCAGAAGTATTTCATATAAATTCTGTATAAAATAAAAGGTCCACATGCTTTTACTTACATCAGAACACAGGATTTTTATTGTTGTTGTTAATTGACTACTCAATTATTTTAGAATTCTATTAAGTCAAGAAGTCTAACTTCATCATCAATCAGACCATTTATGTTGAACCTTAGCTTGGAGCTTGAAACCGTTTCCCAATGGTTTGCTCTTCTTTAGATTTTTCACTACAACTGAGCATCAAGAACAATTTACTTCTCAGTTAACATAAATTGCAGTAATAACAGCTTGCATGATCAATATGAATAATTCAGATTTCTTCACTATAGAATCTTCATAGTTTTATTTCAAATCCCCACCATAATGCTTATATAATGCTCACGTGCCACTGGGAAAGGGCATTAGGATTGACCTTGCAGCCTCAGTGTTACCAGGGCAGCAGGCTCAGCACAGACCTGAGAGCAGGAGCCTCGGGCCCCGTCCTGTCTCTAGTTCTAGACTATTGCTTTCCTGAGTCAAATCACAAGAGGGGGATTAAGCTGTGTAAACTAAAAATAAATAAATACATAAATACAATTCAGCTCAAACTGTATATAAAACTATATTTATTCAGATATCAGTGATTCCAGCTTGAAACTTGACATTGTAGGGCATAAGGGGGCCTACAATTTGGCGGGTGGGTAGAAAAAGTCTGCTTGCATAATTTACAGAATTCTCTTGGGAAATAACCTACTAAGAGTGTCCAGCTTACATGCCCGGGTCAGTCAGGGTTCTCTAGCACCGGAGAAAGGGGACAATCTACGAAATATAGTTACCATTGTGTTACAGTTGCCTACAGCATTCAGCACAGTCACATGGTGTACATGTTCCTAGCCTGAGAGCAATAGGCTGAACCATACAATATTAAGTATATTGTCCCCTATTTAGAGCCTTTTCTGGCCCAGCCCCTGTGGAATGGTGGTTGAATTCTAGGAAAAATTCAGACACGTTGGAGTACAAATTACTCATAAGACCACTTAAATTAATCAAGCAGTTTCAGCTGCAAGGAATCAAAATCCCTGACTCAAGCTTGAATTTACCTAACTGGATTCTAAAGGTAAGGCAGCATTCATTTCATCGTAAGCCTAGTTCTCCTTGTGCTCACAATATGGCTACCAGTGGCAGTGGGGGATACGTGCTTCCTGCTTTACACTGAAGCATGAAGTTTAAGTCCTTCTGATTCTTACTCTGCTACATCGTCTCGTATTATGGTGCCCATCCCTGGCCTGATCCCAGTGGATGGGGGACTGCTATTGACTTGAACTAATGAGGTCTTTTCCCTAGTGGCCCAGATAGGGGCAATTTCTTTTGAAATGTTTGGAAAATAGGTAGTTTTCTGTAAACTTGTTTGGTAATAAAAGGTACTAATGAATATGTTTTGCAGGCAATGAGTGCCTTCCATGATTCTGATGTCTGGGCTGGTGGGAAAAAAGATCATCTTCTAACTGAAAAAATTTACCTTGAGGGCACCCAAGCCCTGAGTTGTTGACAAGTATAGGTGTCTGTCATAGTCTTGTAAGAACTGAAGGGACATATAATCTTCAAACTAAAAAGCCCTCCAACATGTAACTTGGTAATTCTAATGGTGTGTGTTTTTTTAGTATGAATTGGGTTTGTCATTCACTGCTATTGACTTGGGTTGAAATCACATGTTCCCTGCAGCTGGAAGGAAATTACATAAGAAAAACAATCACACACGTATGAGGATTGGAGACTATAGAAAATGTACAGATGATGAACCTGCTGGCCAGGATTTGGGAGAGTGAAAATTCAAGAAATATATTTGGACAGATCTCTAGAGATTTGGCTCAAAGAAACAATGGCCGACATTTTTTAAAGTACTTAGCTCATGGTATATTTATACTTTAAATCATGAATCTAATCTATTTCTTGATAGGTGGGTTTGAATGGCAGAAATTATAGTTCAACTTTTACCTCTGCTAATGGCATCATTTTAATGTTAATGCCTGTTGATATGTGTCTCCTTTCTTTAACAATACATTGAGCTGATTAGTGGATCCGTACCATCTGTAAAAACCTTACCTCTCTGAATACATCTACTTTGCATGTAAATAAGGAGTTTGGCTGTGGTCTAACTGAATTTCTATGCCCATAAGTGTGGTTTCCTGAAAAAGAAAATGAAACCCTGTCTCCCTGTCATTATAACATGCATGCTAACTTTTTTTTTTAAACTGGGCATCTGACTCACACTGAATAACTCTATTTCTGTTCTAAAGGGAAAAAAAGTTAAATTTATGTTATATGCCTGTAAGGCATTTTAAAGTTAATCGGGCCCTTTGGGTCTAATTTAATTTGTGTAAGATTGCTGTTGATGATTAGAATAGCTATTTAAGATTTTTGTTAACAGTCTGTTACGTGGACTTCATGGAAGCCCTCCAAAAGCAGTCTGTTCACTTTCCCCTGTCAAATTCAGGTTACAGAGGCTTCCAGATGTTGCGCGTAGACATCAATATGAAAGGGGGATAGAACACAAATTAAAATCAGAAGCGTACTCAAACTGCCAGTGTTGCGCTTTGGTTAAAAACATCTGTCACATAAAAGCAAACACTCAGAGCCATTGCGTCTTGTAGCAGTTGTCTTTATTTTTCATATCTTTGGCATTTTCATCATTTTATGTTACTGCTGTCTTTGGAATTTTTTTATGAGAGATTGCGTTTTTAACATCACTGATTTCTCTACACAAACAGCATTCATATGGCTGTGGTATCAGTGCTGTAAAGGGAGAGAATCCCAAGTGGAACTGGAATTCTAATGGCCTCATAGAATCAGCTGACCACGGCAGAGCACTTAGAAGAAGTGAATGTATTTAACTCACACTCTCCAATGTTAGATCAAACTTGCTCTTTGATTCTTCCTACAAAGTTACTTTTTTTTTTATCATTTCAAAATTTACAGCTGCATCTTTATTTTACAGATGCCGATGATCATGAGAAGCCTTTGGGTGCCAGGTCCTCCTTTGGCACAATCAAGGAGATTTCAGGATGCTCTTGAGCCACTCTCCTGTTACCTGTCATAAATCACACTTTTTTTTCTTTCAGATTTAAGATTTGATTTCTCTCATTACTTTGTTTCATTGCTTTTAACATCTTATTCCTTTAATCTGTTTTCATTTTCTGTTTTCCAGGCTTTGTATTTTATTAGGTCAGTGTACCAGTGCCATGGGTAAGGTGCAAAGAATTGTACAGAGTTCATCAGAAGTAGTTTATTTAGAAAGTAGATCAGAGAAAAGGGGTGGATCCACCTCTCCAAGACTGAAGAGGATACCACATGCTTGAAGAAAGTTTGGCAGCCAATGCTTGAGGTTGAAAGCTTTTAAGACTTCCCTTTTAGTGGGGGCAGGTCACCATGGTGATGGGATGGTGTTCTGTGTCATATCTTCACAAAGGGGGCAAGTAAGCTCAGGAGTTGTCGTCATGGTGATGGGGTGGTGGACTGACTCACAACAGTCACGAAGGGCTTATCACAATAGATTAGTACAGCTTGGCCCTTTATGGCAGGAAGAAAAATACTTTGGATAAAAGGGTAATTAGTACAGAGCATGCTTTTGTTTCTTGTTCAATGATTACAAGGTGAGTTGGAGTAAGCTGCTGAAAAAGCATGACAAAGCTAAGCAATGTCAAAATGGCTGCCACTCTGACTAAAGTTACTCCATTTTGTCTTTTCACCCTTTCATATTTCAAAACCATAGCCCTTCCATTTCCTCTTTCCTCTTCTTGTTTTTATCTTCCATGTCTGCTTCTGCCTTCCTTGATTTCCCTTCCCCTCCTTTACTCTCATTTCTTTTATAGAGTAAGCAATTTCTCTGGAAGCATGTTAAATGTCCTATGAGTTCCAACTGAGTTCAAGCTGACTGAAGCTTGGGTAAGTAATAAGAGCATTTATCTACATAACTAGGTTCTAAAGGTAAGGTAACATTAATTTCATCCTAAGACTGGTTCTCCTCATGCTCACAAGATCAAGAAGATAAACGAGCACCACCTCCCCCAGCACCATCTTCCACTGCTTGGGGGGACACACTCTGTTTCTTATGTGGCTGGAAGTGTGGTGGCTGTTCATGGCAGCAAAAATGCTAGGAGATTGTAGGCAAATATTTAGAAAATTTTAAAAGTTTATTTATGCATGTAGATGAACATAAGATTTAGATTAATTCTATTCTTTAAATTAGAGGAGAAATCTCTAATTTTATGCTGTTTTATGTAATGAGTAATCGGCATCAAGAAGGGGTTTAAAAAATAATAGAAAATAGCCGGGCTCGGTGGCTCAGCCTATAATCCCGCGCCTTTGGGAGGCTGAGGTGAGCGGATTGCCTGAGCCTGTGGGTTCGAGACCCGCCTGGGCAGCGAGACCTCATCTCTACAATAAATCAAAAAAAAAAACCAGCTGGGCATGGTAGCGCATGCCTGTAATTCCGGCTACTCGGAAGGCTGAGGCGGAAGGATTGCCGGAGTCCAGCAGGTCGAGGCTGCGGTGGCCGGAAGCGGCCACTGCACTCCAGTCTGGGCTACAGAGTGAGACTCCAACTCAAAAAAAAAAAAAAAAAAATAGAAAATAATAGAAAATCATCCACCCCAACCCATTCTGTTTCTGATCTTCCTTGGCTGGTTACCGAGGTATCCTGCTTCCTTATTTATGCTGCTATTTTACACCATGTGTGAGATTGTATCAACTCTCACTTCCTCTTCATTCAAAATAAAATCTCATGCTATAGCTGAGGAAATGTTCTATGTCATAAATGCAGGGTGAGACTCAAATATAAAAGTCCTGCAATCATATTTCCCCCCATAGCTAATAATGTAATTTTAAAGTTTTGTCAAGCCTTTGTATTTCTCTCAAATATATTTCTAAAGGACTTTTAAAGTAACTTTTGTTTCTACATCTGACAATAATGATAAAAACACCCTCACCCTGTCCATTTCCATGTGTCCATCACCTTTTTAATGTTCTTGATAAAAACATGAGATCACTAAGATTAGAGTAGAAAGCTCTGGCCCCTTTTTTCTATGTACTTAGACTGTGGAGATCTGATTTGATGGTGAGCACCCTTTAGAAGCCTTGATCTCTCCTCTTGTGGAAACTTGCCAGCTGTGACTCCTATTTTAAAGTCTATGTTCACTTCTCTATTGCAGACCTATGTTATAACTGCCTCAGTGCCTCAGCTGACTCTGGGGCCTGGGAGGGGAGGAACTTTTGTGGTATCTGCTGATTTCTGTGGTGTAAATGCTCCCAGCACTGCCAATTTCAAGCTACAAACTTGACATTGCTGAACCCAAAGTTGGCAAGTGATGTGCACAATTGGTTCCTGGGAGCAGGAATGAGCCAGTTCAGCAATGATTAAACTACTTAGCAAGCATTTATCTACTCTGAGCCCAATGCTTTTGTTACTTACTGTGGAAGGAGAGGTTACATAACATAGTAGCTCCTGGCTTAAGGGGTTTACCATCTTAAGGTCTGGCCAGGGAGAAAAAGACCCAAAGTAATGGCCAGAGAAAGCGGCGATCCACAAACTCCACTGAAGAGGCTCAGGGAAAAGCCCTCAAGAAAGGCATCTTCGCAGAGAAAATGTGTTTAAAGGATACTCAAGGTTTCAAAGCATGGAGGGAAAGGGGCTGCAAGGGACTGCTAGAATGTTGGAATAGGCATGACATATTTCTGGAAAAGACAAAATAGAGGCTGCCTGATGACCCAAAGGGGAGGTTTTTCATATTATTACAGGACATTAGTTTTCATATCCCTCTTACCAGGTACTTTTACACACAATGCTTCTTTTGATCTTTTCTATAACCTTGGGAGATAGGTAGAATAGAACAGGTATTATTATTATCCTCACTTTGTAAAAAAAACTTAGAATAAAGGAAGTCGAGAGTCCTCATGGGCTCCCTTAAGTCCGGTTGCAGAAGGCTTTATAACATACCTCATCATGTGCCAGTCTGGTTGTTCTGCTCTGAGTCCCTCACTTGGCAATACTCCCATACAGTGGCCCCTTAAACTGCAAGACCTTTCATGTGTGTCAGCAGGATCCATTTTTTCTTTATGAAGAAACAGAAGATCTGCCTCAATGGCTTTATAAAGAAGAGCAAAGTTTACTTCTCCCCTAATGTCTGTCTTGAACAGTTGGAAGAGTCACTGAACTGGATGTCACAAGAGCTACATTCAAGTTTGGGATCTGACACAGAGCTGTGTGATACTAGGCAGATGACTTAACATTTCTGGGTTTTCATGTGTCATACAGGAATTGCTAAGTTTACTTACATGGCCTCAGTGGCTTCTTTCACCTCTAAAAGGCTGCACTTCTAGACACATTCAAATGGTAATTTAGAACTATATCACTATATGAATTTCCAGAGAAGCAGGAAAGTTGAGTGACTTAAAGATGGAAGCATAATTACCTTGCAGAATAATTTAACTGAACTTCTTGGATATTGCTTCTTCAAGATGGTCTTCTAATAGAGTCAATGTCTATATATTTATTCAAGATATTATATATTTATTCAAGCTATTATAAATCAACCAGTTATATGAAATAAAGAAGTAAATAAATTATTATATAAATAGTTTTACTTCATGATTCCTCCTCTGTCTACTCCTCCAAAAGGCTTGAGACAGCTTACAAAGAAGTGCTCTGCATTAGGCAGGGTACTACTGGTTGCAAATGACAGAAACCCAATCTGAAACTAGCTGAAGTCATGAGGAACATTTATTGGCTCAGGTAACTGAACAGTTGGGTGGGTAGGGTCTACCTAGTGTGAGGGCAAATAGTACCAGATACTGGAAAATAGCTGTCTCAGATTCAGGTCTCTGTATCTTTCTGTTTCACATTCTCTTTCACACCTTGGAGGTTGTGTCCATCTGGTTTACTACTGGTCAAGAAGATACCACCTTCCCTAGTTTCTTGATTCCAGTGTGAAACAATGCTAGGCAAGAACTCTTGCCTTGGACAAACACCATGGCCATGATTTGAGGGTGGAAGAGGGCAGAGATTGATTACCTTACTAAAATAACAAGGTTGGAGTTGGGGCAGGTAGGGAGAAGTATTTATCTAAAAGAAGGTGATGCTGCTACCAGAAGACAAGTGCTTGGGCTGGGCAGACAAAACAAAAGATGTTTACAATAGACACATAATTAGAGCCATTTAATAAAGCAGGAAGGGATGGGAATAAGCAGGGTTAGTTGTGCAAGAAAACCTAAATCAATTATGGTAGATCCAATTTAGCTCTGACGTAAGTGAAAGTCAAGGTAACAGAGAAAACATATCATTTTTAAACAAAAGGAAAAAAACATTTTCCCATGTGTAAACTGTACTATGATACTTAAATAAATTTAAATCATTCAGTAGATGACATCTTCCACAGTGATTTCCAAAAAAAAATGCAGAAAATTTTTATTCTGTCAGATCCTATATTAAAAATTATATTGGAGCATAATATTAGCTCATACTTCCTTTAGGTCTTTAAGGTATACCTAGGATGATAGATTAGATGTATTTGGGGTGATAAATCCAGGTATATAACTTTCAGGTGATCAAATTCAGGAGCATAACATTCAGTTAGTGGACTATTAATACTTCACATTGATGCCAGTAATTTTTTTAAAAAATCAGGATAAAGATTATATCTGTTTCAACTTGGGATCTTTTGTTCAGTGTAGAATACCAAGCTGATCTTATTAAGTGACACTGTGTAGAAAGGAGTCGATGAGAAAGAGGAAACATCAAGCCAGAGAGAAAGAAAGGAATATATGACAGAACCACTGGAACTTTGCCATAACCATAAAAGACATGTAGTTAGGGCAGTAAACAATTGCACTCAGATTGAATACAAATGGTGTGACAAGTAGCACTCTGTGTAACACTGTGCATGAAACCAAGTGACCACTGTATAAATTGGCAATGTATTTTATGGATACCAGGAGATCTTGGTATAGTGCAATATTATTGATCTGTTTGATGTATTCTTCATTCTTTTAATCCTTTGAATTGTGGTACTCCAAGTTCCAGTATTTGAAAGTATCTAACAAATCCCCAAAGACTGAGAATCATTGACTTAGTAGGCAATGAAAATAGTTACCTTAATTGAATTATTTTCAACCTGGTGTATGCAGTCCCTCCAGCAGCTGGTGAGGAGAGAGGTGGGCCCTACCTCCGTCAGAGTCAGAGAAGTTCCAAGTATATCTGTTGTACATATTTGAATTCCACATAATTACTTTTAAACTATATTATTCTTAGCTAAAAACAAAACAAAACATCTTGAAAATCACAGTTTTAAATGATTGCTTTTATTGTTCTAATATCTCTTGGTATTTTCTGGACTTTACAAATTGTTCTATTATGGAAATTTCCAAATAAACACCCCAAAGTAGAGAGAGTAGTATAAGGAATAAATATTCAAGTTCAACCGTTTAAAAAACATTTTCTCATCTTTAAAAAAATATATTTTACATAACTTATTGAAAGGAATTTTATTTACACATAATGTGATACTAGAATGTTA
This sequence comes from Cephalopachus bancanus, assembly GCA_027257055.1. Classification (NCBI taxonomy): domain Eukaryota; kingdom Metazoa; phylum Chordata; class Mammalia; order Primates; family Tarsiidae; genus Cephalopachus; species Cephalopachus bancanus. Next base: position 1,074,040 of record JAPVLO010000196.1, read on the forward strand.
GACTCTTCTAATGAAAATAACTGATTGTAGACATTTGCATATTTGTGATAGGAATTTTCAGGAAATTGACAGGGGGCACCAAGGACCACCAAGGGAGTGCCCAGGGCCCATCAAGCACAGGCCCAGCCCTGCATGTCCATCGTGTTTTATCCATTTTATCTACTTTTAATCTATTATTTGTCCTGTCTATTTTTGACATCATATATACCCAAATTATGTCTACCATGAAATGCATATAAAAGAAATGAATACTGTAACATTATTTAGAATGTTACCATTTTTAGTTTTTAGGTCAATTCTTCACCTACTGTTTTTCTCTGTCATATACGTGGTGTTCTTAAAATTGTAACTAAAGACTCATTTGTACTTACACTAGTAACTTCTATTAAATTATGCTGCATCAATTATTAAGCAAGCATTAATATCCACATCAAATCTGTCACAGATGAAAAAATTACACACAAAAAAGAGTGTAATTCCCTCATTAGTCTGAGGCCCCAAGACATACCTCAATATACACAGAGACCCCTGAATACTTGGTTTTCCATGTGGATCTTGGATTTTGCTGAAAGATGTCTAGAAACTGATGGAGTCAGACACTTTTTGCTGGCCACCCATCTCTGTAAAACTCAGAAGCACTGCTTATTTCAGCAGAGCTCTGGAATAAATTTTCCTTCATAATTGGGCTCCTGAACTCTTCCTTCCTTCCTTCCTTCCTTCCTTCCTTCCTTCCTTCCTTCCTTCCTTCCTTCCTTCCTTCCTTCCTTCCTTCCTTCGAGTTGGAGTCTCACTCTGTTGCCCAGACTGGAGTGCAGTGGCCGCTCCCGGCCACCGCAGCCTCAACCTGCTGGGCTCGGGCAATCCTTTCGCCTCAGCCTTCCAAGTAGCCAGAACTACAGGCACGCGCTACCATGCCCCACTAAGTTTTGATTTATTGTAGAGAAGAGGTCTCGCCAAGTTGCCTGGGTGGGTCTCAAACCTGTGGGCTCAGGCAATCCACTCGCCTCGGCTTCCCAAAGTGCTGGTCACCGAGCCGGGCCGAACTGGCTGTTTCAAATGTTGGACTGTGATGTACATGCACGTGGCGAGAGCCCTCATGGCTAAATTGTGATCCTTTTGTTCTCCCAGAAGTCTACTAGGATGCAAGCTCGGTGGCTTTTTCTCTTGTGTCTCCAGGTCCCGAAACAGTCCTCAACATAGATACAGTAAATATTTGTTGAATAAACTTATTATGTAAATTCCATCACAAATATGAAGGGTCCTAGGAGGGATTTTTGAAGACCAAAGGAAGTTTAAGCTCCTTCACATTTAGTATGGATGTTGAATTTAGAGACTGAAGTATTACTCAGCCATTTTGAGAGACAGAGAGAGAGAGAGAGAGAGAGAGAGAGAAGGAGAATGTGTGTATATTTAAACTACCTTAGTGACAGGCACACAACATGTAGCCTGAGGACAATGCACAAAACCTAAAGAGAGGACAAGACTCCACTTCTGTGTAAAATGCAAAAAGTTGCTAGAGTTTGTCCCTCTTACCCTAACCATGAGAACAGACCAGAAACACTAGAAAATCATAGTTTTATTTGCACATTTTGTATCCATCTGATAATCCAGAAGACAAAAACACCTAAATCAACAAAATTTCCAAAAGGATTAAGTCCTTCCTAGAAGAGTTCCACAACTGCTTTCACCCTTAGGGACATGTTAGGAGGATCACAGAAAAAGAAGGGAGAACACAGGCTATCTTTAAATAAATGTTGGGTGATTGTATGTGAGCTGGCTTAACAGAGTGGAATCACAAGGTGCCCGGTAACAGAGCTAGTCTGTACCCACCCAGCCTCTACTGAGGGCACTGAGTCATACACTGAAAGTTGGTGCTAGGGTAGGAGAACTGAGAAATACCTTCCCAAGGGCCACCAGGTCTTCCCAAAGTACAAGAAAGTGGCCTGTGGAACACTGGAAGCAAGGCAGGAGAGGTAAGAGGTTTTCATGAATTTCATCTATTGCAAGGCAGTCCCTGTTGTACATCAGGGACAGGGGAGGGAAGCTGAGAGAAGTCTCCTCCTAAGAAGCATGGGCTTTCACCAAGTGCAAGGTGGCAACCTGTGGTAGTTGGGGACAAAGCAGGAGACCTAAGAGAAATGGATGCCCCCAACCCCCCAATCCTCCCCTACCCGGTACAAAAGGCCTCTATTAAACACATTGTAGATACTGAATCCTGGGTTAAGGGCATCAGAATGGAAAGAGCTATCTGAAGGCTCTGAAATGTGGAGACGGAGTTGTCTAGCAAAAAGGCCCCGATAAACCAAGAAGTTGGTGGCTGGGCTGTAAAGTATAAAGAGGTCTCCCACAATTTGGAAAGTAGGGGGCTAGGCTTCAAAGCTTGAAGAAATTTCTAGAGTTTTTCTGTCTCTAGGATTCCAAGATATACTCAATGAAAAGTCTTTGATCCCACTCTTTAAACATTGAAACCAGTCATGAACTGAATTCCAACAAGCTGTGACAAAAATCAGACCCAGACCAACTACAGATCAGATAGCCTCTGTGCCCTAATCATAGAAGACTCTCAGAAGAGCAAGGGCCATGCTGTTTTATAGAAGTCAATATTATTTGTCTTTGTTGTTGATTTTATACAAAATGGCCAGCATATGACAAAAAAGTCTATATATCAGCAGTGTTTGATAGTTTTGAGAATGTCTAAGATAGATAGATAATAAACAGGTAAGCACAGAGAGATCAATACACACTGTACCATGTTTGTAAGTGAAGAATTCAATATTATTGCAGGTTGTTCCGAATTGATCTACAGTTTCATAACAATCCCAATCAAAATTCCAAGAGGCTTTTTGTTTGGCAATGGCAAGCTGATTCTAAAATGCATGGGAATGTAAATAATCTAAAATAATCCAATTAATTTTGAAAAAGAAGGACAAAGTTAGGTGACTAAGACTACCTGATTTCAAAACAGAATATAAGTCTTCAGTAATCAAGACAGTTTGACTTTGGCATAAAGATAGATGAAGAGATAAAGACATGAGCATTACTTCTGGATGACAGATGGTCCAGTAATATATATGAACTACTGATTTTTGACAGTGCAAAAACAATTCAATGGAGAAAAGAGAGCTTTGTAACAATGGTTCTGGAATATTTGCATATCCATATGCAAAAAAACCCCTTAATTCACACCTTGCACCGTGTACAAAAATTAACTAAAAATGAATCTCATGCATAAATGTAACATGTAAAACTATAAAACTTCTAGAAAAAAACAGGAGAAAAATCTCTTTTACTTTGGGTTAAGCAAATATTTCTGAGATATAACAATAAAGGTATAACCAATAACAGGAAAAAAAAAGATACATTGCAATATATCAATATTAAAAACTTCTGCTCCTGGAGAGATGCTAGTAAGAGAATGAAACAAGAAGCCACAGATTGGGAGAAAATATTTCTAAAGCATATTTCTAATAAAGGGCTTGTGTCCAGAATAAATTTTAAAACTTTTTTTTTTTTTTTTGAGCTGGAATCTCACTCTGTCGCCCAGACTGGATGCAGTGGCCGCTCCCGGCCACTGCAGCCTCGACCTGCTGGGCTCCGGTGATCCTTCTGCCTCAGCCTTCCAAGTGGCTGGAACTACAGGCGCGCGCTACCACACCCGGCTAATTTTTTGATTTATTGTAGAGTTGAAGTCTCGCCAAGTTGCCCAGGCAGGTCTCAAACCCACAGGCTCAGGCAATCCACTCACCTCAGCCTCCCAAAGGTGCGGGATTACAGGCTGAGCCACCGAGCCCGGCAAATTTTAAAACTTTTAAAACTCGATAATAAGAAAAGAAACAACCCAATTAAAATTGGGCAAAAATTTCATGCAACACTTTACCAAAGAACATATGCAGATAGCAAATAAGCACATGAAAAGATGCTCAATATCATTAGTCATCAGGACAATGCAAATAAAAACCACAATGAGATACTACTCCATACCTATTAGAATGGCTAAAATTAAAAGGGCTATTTTACATGTCAGAAAAAATGTGCAGGAAGTGTACCTCTCATGAGGGGTTGGGGGAATGTAAAATAGTCCAATCACTTTGGAACATTTTTTGATAGTTTCCTAAAAAGGTAAACATACATCTACCACATGACCCAACTGTTCCACTCTGTGATGGTTAATTTTATGTGTTAACTTGACTAGATCATGGGTTGTCCAGATATTTGGTAAAACATTATTTGGGGTGTCTGCGATGGTGTTTCTGGATAAGATTAGCAGTTGAATTTGTAGATTGAATAAAGCTGATTGTCCTTCTCAGTGTGTGTAGACTCCATCCAATTCACTGGCATTCTGAATAGAATAAAAGGCTGAGTAAGAAAGAATTCTATTTGTCTTCAAGCTGGGACACAAGTCTTCTCAGGCTGGAACTTGCACCACTGGTTCTCCTGGGTCTCCAGCTTGCCAACTGCAGGTCTTGGACTTCTCAGCCTCCAGAATCTCATGAACCAATTTTTTAAAGTAAGACATTGGCATATATTTGTGTATGTGTACATATACACACAAATATATACATATGTATGCATATATATATATATGCATGTGTACACATGTGTCTGTATATACATATACACAGTGAGTGTTTCTTTTGAGCATGACTTTTGAATATCTTGTCAGTGCTCCAAACGTTTTGGGTTTTGGAGCATTTCAGATTTTAGGTTTTCAGATTTGGAATGCTCAACCTGTGTGTGTGTGTGTTTGTGTATGTGTGTATATGGATATAGATATATAGATATAGAATATATCTCCTAGTGCTTCTGTTTCTCTGGAGAATCCAGACTGATTATACCCTCCAAAGTGTTTACCCAAGAAAAATGAAAAGATATGTCTATACAAATACTTATATGCAAATGATCATAGATTTATTCATAATTATAAAAAAACTAGAAACGACCTAAATGTTTCAACAGGCAAATGGATAAACAGAATGTGGTGTATCCATACAATAAAATACTACTCAGCAACAAAAAGGAAATATTGGCTGGTATGGTGGTTCACTTCTGTAATCCCAGAGTTCAAGACCAGCCATGACAACATAGCAAGACCTCATCTTGACAAAAAATTTTAAAATTAGCCTAGCCTGGTGGCGTTGCCTGTAGTTTCAGTTACTTGGGAGGCTGAGGCAGGAGAATCACTTGAACCCAGGTGGTCAAGGCTATAGTGCGTCATGATCATGCCACTGTACTCCTGCCTGGGCAACAGCAAAAAAAACTATTTATATGTACAATCACATGAATGAATCCCAAAATCATAAGAATGAGTTAAAAGTTAGATACAGGAGACCAAATACTGTATAATTTCATTTATATAAATCTTTAGAAAAAGCAGGTTAATCTATAACAACTAAGAAATGGTTAGTGGCGCAGTAGAGGGAGGATTGGACTGCACAAGATCATGAACAAACTTTTGTCCGTGATGGGAATGGTGCACTTGGATTATGGCAGAGATTTAATAAGGATGTACATCTGTCAAACTTATTAAATTGTGCACTCTAAATGGATGCAGATTATTGTGTGTAGGCTATACTTCCATGAAGTCATTTCTTTAAAAAATGGATATGTCCCTTTATACATATCCAAACATAAAAAATGGTTTGGGTGATCACTTGTGTATAGAGCTGCAGACTGGGAACTTCATTTTTCTTGATAAAATTCTAGATTCCTGTAAAGATTAAAATATAAATTAAAAATCTAGTTTCATAATGAAGATTGGGGAAGTTGGCAAACACTCTTTACTTGGCCAAACTTTAGTCAGGCTCCTGAAACTACTACTAGGCCATGTGTGCACTTCCTCATAAAATCCAGTTTTACAAGAGCCCTGCTAAATCAGTTTAGCAAGAACCCCCATCCTTGTTACCTGATCACCCTTGATATCAGATCAGGCTCCTCATCCTCCTCCATCCCCAGGTGATATCTGATCTCCTGGCCTGTCTTCAGGAAGAATCCTGTCAGGAGGGTTTAGCCAGTATCCCCCCTCCCCTTGATGTTTCCTCCTGGTAATTTTCCATCCACTGACACCGCTCCCCACCCCCCACCCCGCTATAAAATCCCACTAGCCCATGCTGTGTTTGGAATTGAGCCCAATTTCTCTCTCTTACTGCAAGACCCCATTGCTGTGGTTCCTATGGTTATTGATATGCTCCTGAATAAACTCTGTCTAACTGTGCTTTAACAAGTATCACAGAACAATTTTTTATTTAACAAAGAACAGAAACTTTTAAGAAAAAAGTACAGATTATCCATAATCTCATCACTCAGAAAGAGCCTTCTTAACATTTTCATTTAACTTAAACTAGGATCATGTGTGCATGTGCTTGGGAGCACGATTGTGCACATGCACATAAAATTGAGATCACTCTGTGTGTAATTTTGTATCCTGATTTTTTTTTATTGAAGATTATATAATGAGCATTTCCAAATGTCTTTAGTTATTATTCGAAAACATTATTTTTATGGGAACATATGGAATATAGTTTCCACTATATGGAAACACCATAATTTACTTAACCAATTCCTTATGGTTGGATATGTGGATTATTTTCCGTTTTAAAAAATTATAAATAATGCCCTGATCAGTATACTTATATGTTAATCTTTTTATGCATCTCTATTTATTTTCTCAAAATAGTTTCTAGAGGTGGAATTTTTCGATCTAAAGCAATACAGACACTCCTCATTTTGCATGGTTCTGAAGTGACTGAGTTTCTGTTAAACATGGCACTGTGCAAAGAAAGGGCTGCCTGCATATAAAGGCTATTGATGCATTGGCCAGGCCATTCTTCCAAAAGTGATGCTGGTTTGCATTTCCATCAGCAACCCACGCTATACCCCAGCCAAGCCTGAATAATCTCACTTTTAAAAAAACCCTTGATAATTTGAGAGGCAAAAACATAGTATTTAATTCGTGATTTTAAAAAAATTATTAGAATGACTTAACCTCTGCCATATGTTTATTGGTCACTTGTATCTCACTCTTTGTGCTGTATACCACTTTGAATTTTGAAGAAAAATGCTCTCCAAAGGCAAAATGGAATTTTAAAATAAGTGTTATGTCTCTAGAACAATTCTTCTATTACCCACAGCATTTTCAGATCTTTAGAATCACCACCACAAAATACTTAAAACACATCTTGGTGCCTGCTTGCAGTGGTGACTGAAAAATAAAGATATAAAACAAATCTTGGATCATATGAGGAAGAATAGAAGCAGTGACTACATGGTCCACCGTAGACAAATACTGCTAAGAGAGAAAGAAGTGAAAAAGAAATAGAAACCTCTTTATTTTCCCTCAATTTAACAAAGTTTTCAAACCCATATAGTTTGAATGAACTCAGGATTCTAAATCAAATCATTCCTGAGAATACATGAATAGAAGCTACCATTTGTCTCATACTGTAGTTGTTGAAAATACAAATGTTTCAGGTTCCTGGTGTATTTATAATATGCAACTCTCTGCTATCAGTGTAATAAAAACCTGTTTGAAATAATGAAATTTGTCATTAAGAAGGGGACTGTGACTGGTTTGAAATGCATCTATTAAGATAGCAGGACGGGGAATATCAAACCAAAATGGTTTTTCAGTTTGAGGCCTGGGCAAGGATTGAGCACATAGGGGGCACTTAACAATTAACTAGCCATGCTGGGTGGCTCAGCCTGTAATCCCGCACTTTGGGAGGCCGAGGTGAGTGGATTGTCTGAGCCCGGGGGTTCGAGACCTGCCTGGGCAAATTGACGAGACCTCATCTCTCCAATAAATCAAAAATTAGCCGGGCATGGTAGCATGCGCTGGTAGTTCCAGCTACTCGGAAGGCTGAGGCAGAAGGATCGCTGGAGCCCAGCAGGTCGAGGCTGCGGTGGCCAGGAGCATGCCACTGCACTCCAGTCTGGGCGACAGCGTGAGACTCCAACTCAAACAAACAAACAAACAAACAAAAACACAATTAACTGCATCAACTAGAGCAAGGATGTCTAAAGAAATACTATTCTTATTTTCATTTTTTAATGAGACAATTTTTTTTTTTTGAGTTGGAGTCTCACTCCGTCATCCAGGCTGGAGTGCAGTGGCAAGCTCACTGCCACTCCAGTGTCAATCTGCTGAGTTCAGGTAATCCTTTCGCCTCAGTCTTCCAAACAACCAGAACTACAGGTGCGCGCTACCACTCCCCGCTAATGTTTTAAAATTTAATATAGAGATGAGGTCTCGCCAAGTTGCCCAGGCTGTTCTTGAACTTGTGGGCTCAGGCAATGCCCTCACCTTGGCATCCCAAAGTGCTGGGATTACAGACTTGAGTCAATGAGATAATTTACAGATAATGATTACATACACAGCACTTATGTATTCAGTCTGGTGAGTTTTGACAATTATTTACTCCTGTAAACACTTGGACCAATCTTGATCATTTTGTATAAACCCTCTTTACTGTGCTTTAATAAGTATCATTGAATAGTTTTTTTCTCTACCATAAGCAAAATGCAGAATACTTCCATCAACGCAGAAAGCTCCTTTACTTTCCCTTTCAATGAATTACCCACACCCTAATTCCAGAGACAATCATTTTCTGATTTCTATCATCATGCATTTAGTTTTTGCTGTTTATTGACTTCATATAAATGGAAACAGCAATATAGGATTATTTTGCTCAATATAATATTTAAAAGATGTATCCACGTTGCTGCAGGTACCGTTTCTTTTTACTTCTGAGTTGTGTTTCATTGTATGGATGTTCTACAAATAGTTTTCTGTTCTAAAGTGACCTAAAGGATATTAGATTCCTTTCAGTTTGAGACCATTATGAACAAGGTTACTAGGCTACTATGAACATTGTTGCCGAAGTCTTTTTGTGGACCTAAGTCTTTTTTTTTAAAAGACAAATTCCTACAAGTGAAATTGCTAAGTTATTAGGGGAAGGTGTTTAACTTTATAAGAAATTGCCAAATGCTTCTCTATACTAATTGTACCATTTTGTATGCTCACCAACACTGCAGTGAGCGTTATAGTTTCTCCTCGTCCATGCCAACGTTTATTGTCAGTCCTTTATTTTATTTTACCATGCTAGAGTCTCTCTCTCTCTCTCTCTCTCTCTCTCTGTGTGTGTGCGTGTGTGTGTTTATTTAGTGGACATATAAAGTTGAATGAGTTTTGGCAATTTTATAACACCAGATAATTGCCAAGGAAAACAACACGCAGGTCATATCTATTACCACAGACATTTCCCTTGTACTTCTTTCAGTTAATTCTGTCCTTTGAGAGGCAATGACTTTCTGCCTTCTAGCATCATAGAGTTTTGCCTGTTTTAGTCCTATCCAAGTAAATGAAATCATACAGTGTGTTAGGTATCTATTTCTTCATAACCAACTGCCACAGATTTAGTGGCTTAAAACAACAGCCATTTATTACCTTATGGTTTTTGTAAGCCAGACATCCAGCAAAGCATGGCTGAATCTTCTGCTCAGGGAATCACAAGGCCAAAACCAAGGGACTGACTGAGCTGTGGTTTTCATCTGGGGTCAGGGTCTGCCTCCAAGCACTGGTCGTCAACAGAATCCCATTTCTCCTTGTATTTTCCATTCAGACTCCATCTTCAAGATAGTCAGAGTTCTTCTTGAGCTTTGAATCCCTTTGACTTCCTCTTCAGCCTCTGCTTGTGAAGTTTCTCTGATTAATTGGGTCTACCAAGTTAATCCTGATTAATCTCCCTATCTTGAGGTCAACTAATGAAAACCTTAATTATATCTGCAAAGTCCCTTTTGCGATGTAATGTAACATTCCTGAGCATAACAACATGATAAAGGTTATGGTGCCCAAGTTTTGAAACTTGCTGTAACTATTCTTTTTGTTCATTTGCTGCAATCAGATTACTATCTGTAAGATTCAGCATATTTTTGCAGTTTTCAGTAGTTAAGAATTTTTTTCTGAGATATAGTCCATTCTGTGAATATATCATAGTTTGTTTATCCATTCTCCCAGTGGACTGAAATATGTGTTTCCAGTTTTTAGCTATGGGGCATAAGACTGCAGGAATATTCTTTTGCAAGTCCTTTATTAACATGTGTTTGCATTTCTTTCAGTAATTATCTAGAAATGAATGTAACTGCTGAGTCAAAGGGGACATACATGTTTAATTTTATAAGAAACTGCCAAGCATTTCTCCAAATCGCTTATACCATTTTCTACACTCCCACCAGCAATGTATAAGAATTTCAACTGTTTCATATTCTCCCCACCTTTGTTGTAGTCAGTCTTTTTTTAAAAACCTTTTCGTAGGTGTAAAATTGTATCACGTTGTAGTTTTAATTTGTATTTTCCAGATGACAAATGAAGTTAGTTACTATCCTTGTGCTTGTTGGTTGCTCATGTCTTCTTTTGTGGATTGTCCACGTTTTTTGCCTTAGCAACCTTGTATAACATGTATATATCAGGATATAAGGCCTGTATCAGATATATTTTGTGAATGTTTTCTCCAGTCTGTAATTTGCCTGTTCATTTTCTCAATGGTGGTTCTCGACTAGCAGTAAAAGTTAATTCTGATAAAGTTCTTTTCATTACTATTTTTGTTATTATGGTTAGTGTTTTTGAATTCCTGTCTAAGAATAGTTATCTTTCCAGAAACTCTATTGTTATAGATTGTTTAATTTAAAGCTATGATACATTTCAAATTAATTTTTTGGTACAGAATGACATAGGAGTTGAAGTTTATTTTTTAATATAGATAGCCAGTTTTTTTTTTTTTTAGCACCATTTATTGTTGGGAGCCGGCCTTGGAGGTCCACCTGATTGACAGGGTCCTGCTGGGCCGAAGACCCCGGGTCGCAGGACGATTCTGGGAAGCTGAGGCCCTTCTGTCTTCCACCTTTGCTGTTTGGTACTGCCGAAGAAATTCTGTGCAGTCGTGGAAGAAGAAAATGGCATGTTTATGTGAAGTACTCACAGCTAACCTGAGAATGTCATGGTTCATTTTTCCATTTCCCACTATGCCGCTTGGCCTTTTCTAACATATGCAAGGGTTAAACTCTGAAACACATCAAGAATGCTTTCTTTCAGCCGGGCTCGGTGGCTCAACCTGTAATCCCGCGCCTTTGGGAGGCTGAGGTGAGTGGATTGCCTCAGCCCGCGGGTTCGAGACCCGCCTGGGCAGCGAGACCTCATCTCTACAATAAATCAAAAAAAAATCAGCCGGGCATGGTAGTGCATGCCTGTAATTCCGGCTACTTGGAGGGCTGAGGCGGAAGGATCGCTGGAGCCCAGCAGGCGAGGCTGCAGTGGCCGGAAGCGGCCACTGCACTCCAGTCTGGGCAACCGAGTGAGACTCCAACTCAAAAAAAAAAAAAAAAAAAAAAAAAATAGGAATGCTTTCTTTCACTTGGTTGTAAGTTACTAGATATTGTTTAAGTAATAAATGATATAAGTATATTCACTCCTTATTTGATTTAGGATTATGCAGTTTAGTGTTTAGACATAAGGTTTTTTAGAAGCACAAGTTTATAGTAAGTTCATTATGAATTCATTATAAGTTCTAACACTTATCTAGGAGTTATGCAGGTGATTTATAACACTGTTTTCACTGACTTAGGATAAAGATTAATCGTTAAGGTTTTTACTTAATTCAATAGCTAAAACTCTAAGTTAACATTTATAGAGTGGGTTTTCACTGAACTCATAATATACTAATCAGACACTTTTATGATAGATTAGCTAAAGACAGAAAGCAACCTTGGGGACCTGGGAAACATTACTAAAAGCTTCTTTTGAGTTCTCTTTAGAAACAAACACTGCAGGATAAGAGAAAAGTAACGAAGACACCTGGACAAGAGAGGCGATTACAAAGCTCTGAAGGTCATAGAAGCCCCAGATGGGAAAACTACTGCTACATGAAGAACTTTGCACTTGGAAACTTTCTTGAGACATTTCAAGGACTGTAATTCGGGACTTTGAACTAAAACTATCATTTTTGGCTTTATGATAAAGACTCATTAACTAAAAGTAGATAGTGTTCTTGGCTTGTTTGTCGCTTCTAGACCACTAAATGGTGGTAACTTTTAAAGCATATGTACATGAAGGAATTTTCTTTGTCTTGTCCCTTTACGAATGGTATAAAAGCTCTGTGTTAACTAACATTAAATTGTCATCTGTTCAGGAAGCAGGTGTCCGAGTATAATATTTTCATCTTTCGCCTATCCATCTTTCCTTCAGGAAACCTCATGACCTGGCAAGGGACTGGACCCCTTCAATTTATTATTAGTTGCATGGGAAGTTTTTCTGGTAAATATTAGAAAATCTGTCAGACAATTTCTAAAAGAAATGTAACACTTCAGCATCTTTGAATTGGCTTGGTACATGTGTAAAATCATCTGAATATATACGTGAGGTGTAAGTGCTCTAACTTCGTGCTTCTTTTTCCAAACTGTTTTGGCTATTCTAAATCCTTTGCAATTATTCCAGCACTGTTTGTTGAAAAGATTTTCTAGGCAGGCATGGTAGCTCACACCTGTAATTCCAGCACTTTGGGAGGTGGAGGCAAGAGGATTGCCTGAGCCCAGGGTTCGAGACCAGCCTGTGCTACTTGGTGAGATCTTGTCTCTACAATAAATCAAAAAATTAGCTGGGCATGGTGGTGTGCACCTGTAGTTTCAGCTACTTGCCTGAAGGCCGATGTGGAAGGATAGCCTGATCCCAGCAGGTTGAGGCTGCGGTGGTTGTGAGCATGCCACTGCGATACAACCTGGGTGACAGAGTGAAACTCCAACTCAGAAAAAAAGAAAGAAAGAAAAAGAAAAAGAAAGAAAAGATTTTCTTTTCCCATTTAAATGCCTTAGTAAGTTTGTCAAAGGTCAATGGACCATATATATAAGGGACTATTACTGGACTCTATTCTGTTTTATTAATCTACTTGCCTAGCTTATTCCAATACTACACTGCTTAGGTTATCATGGCTTATAAAAAAAAGTCATGAAGTCAACTTTGTTCTTCTTTCTACAAAGTTGTTTGGGATATCTTAGGTTCTTTGTATTTCCATATTAATTTTATTGTTGGCTTGTCAATTTACACAAAAAAGTCTGCTGACATTTTTGGAATGAAATTGTGTTGAATCCATATATCCATTTAGAAAGAATTGACATCTTAACAATATTTGATGCTTTTGATCAATGAACATGGTATAGTTCTCTATTTATTTAGATCTTTAATTTATTTCAGCAATGTTTTGTCATTTTCTGTGTACAGGTATTGCACATATTTTGCTAAATCTATCTCTAATTATTTCTTGTTGCTGTATTGTAAATGACATTTTTTTTTTTTTGAGTTGGGAGTCTCACTGTTGCCAAGACTGGAGTGCAGTGGCATGCTCCCGGTCACCGCAGCCTCAAACCTGCTGGGCTCCAGCTATCCTTCCGCCTCAGTCTTCCAAGTAGCCGAAACTATAGGTGTATGCTACCATGTCCAGCTAATTTTTGATTTATTGTAGAGATGAGATCTCGCCAAGTTGCCCAGGTGGGTCTCAAACTTGCAGGTTCAGGCAATCCACTTGCCTCGGCCTCCCAAAGTGCTGGGAGTACAGGCTGAGCTACCAAGCCTGGCCTTAAATGACACTTTAAAAAAAATTGCTTGTTGCCAATATATAGAAATATAATTGATTTTGTGCATTGACCTCTATCCTGTAGTCGTACCATACTTACTTATTAATTCTAGCAATTTTTTTTTAGTAGCTTTTCATTGAATTTTCTACATAGATGATCATGTTGTATGCAAATATAGTTTTACTTCTTCATTTCTGATCTGAATGCCTTTAAATACTATTTTTTTGACTTATTACACTGGCTAGAATTGATAAAATGTTGATATAAGTGGTTATAGTGGACATCCTTGCCTTGTTCCTAATCTTAGGGGAAAATTACTCAATCTTTACCATTACTATGGTTTAGCTATAAGTTTTTCATAGAGGCACTTTTTCCAAATAAGTTCCTTTCTATTCCTAGTTTGCTACAAGCTTTTTTAAAATTAGAAATAAATGTTGAGTTTTGTCAAATGCCTTTCTGTATTTATTGATATGTTATAGTTTTTTTAAGACTGTTAATATGGTATATTTCATTAATTATTGTTCATTTTTCTTCAGCATTTTTTCTGCTTGTTTTGGCTTAGGTAAGGTAATTTCTATTTATCAACTTTTTTCCCCTGCAATTTCCAGTCTGTCATTGAGTCCATCTAATAAATTTAAATTTCAGTTTCTGTTCTTTTCACTTATGGAAATTTTATTTTTTAGAGTTTTTATTTCTAATGTAGAGATAGCCTATTGTATCATTCTTTGATACCATATATTATTTTGACACCTTAAATCTATTTATAATTGCATATTGTAGTCTTCATCTGCTAAATCCAACATCTGAATCCACTTGGAATCCAATTCTATTGATTTCCTTTATCTCCTTAGTATAGTCACACTTTTCTGTTTCTATGCATGTTTGGTATTTTTTTGTTTGGAGACTGGACATTTCATTTAATAAACCGTGGTGATTCTGGATTCTGTGAAGTTCTTCTGAGGATGATTGGTTTGTATTCTATCCGACCGTTAACTTGTGTGAATTTAAACTGCAAGCTTTCCTTGTACAGATGCAGAGTGAGATTGTGCTCTATCCTTAGGGTTTTCCTCTGCTGCTTTCTAGCCTGACCTCTTCTGCATCTGCATCGTCTGTCAGTCTGCCAAGTCATGGTCATAGATGAAGTTCATCCTCTCAGCGATATCTTTGTTTCTAGGGATCCCCCAACCAAGTTTCCAGCTGCCCTGCTGACTATAGACTCCGAATTTCCTTCTTGAGGCCCATAAGGATTTAGCCCAAGTTGTTGCATGGTTAGGAATGTACTTAGTTGTGTGTGTGTGTGTGTGTGTGTGTGTGTGTGTGTGTGTGTGTGTGTGTATGTGTGTGTGTTTTGACAGCAAGCCTATAGATTGGCCTTTCAAGAGTAGATTTCCTTCTGCATACTTGCATGCTTATTTGTTGGCCCCCTGGGGTCTCCTCCATGGCTGTTAGTCAAGGATTTGGGCAAAGTTTATGTTCAGAATTTGTGTTTCACTTTTTCCCTTATTCTCTCACTGCCAGGTTTGTCCTTTTACATTTCCAGCTGCTTTTCCATCCCTCAACCCTTATCTCTGGCACCTTTAACTAATAAAGATGTGGTTTTCTTCCACAATTTTCTGCAGCCCCAGCCACAGGGATTAGGTAGTGCCCCTGGGCCAGAAAGCCATAAACTCATCTTAACCCCTTCTTAATTGCAGTTTTTGAATTTCAGTTCTTCTGGGGCCAGACGGGGTGACTCATGCCTATATTCCCAGCACTTTGGGAGGCAGAGGAGAGAGGATTGCCTGAGCCCTTGGGTTCGAGGCTACCTGGGCAACTTGGTGAGACCTCATCTCTACAATAAATTAAAAAATTAGCTGGGCATGGTGGCACGTGCCTGTAGTTCCAGCTACTTGGAAAGCTGAGGTGGAAGGATTGCCTGAGTCCAGCAGGTCAAGGCTGTGGTGACCGGGAACATACCATTGCCCTCTAGCCCTGGGTGACAGAGTGAGACTACAACTCAAAAAAAAAAAAAATTCTTCTGCAGCTTCAATCAGACCCAGTTTTAAAAGAGACGCATTGTCTTAAAATATTTTTATTTTATTTTATCCAGTTTGTATGCATTTTATTTGAAGGGTGGGTTCATGTGACCAGTTTACTCCTATGCCCTTACCAAAAGTAACAATTGGCACATATCTTCTAGTATAATTTAAAAAATATAATTGGAATTATTGCATACAAGTTCCATGACTTTTAAAAAAATGTATTATGCCTTGTCTATTTTTCCATGTCGAAACAGTAAATCCTCACTTAATGTCATGGGTAGGTTCTTGGAAACTGTGACTTTAAAGAAAACTATGTGTAATGAAATCGGTTTTGCCATTGGCTCATTGATATCAACAAGAGTTAATTAAGTTTTTATGGCATAATTTTGGTCCCAAAGACAACACCACACTTCTAAATAAAGACAAAACACTTTTACTACCAAAAATTGAAATAAATGTGCGTTACACATACATTCAACAAGGATTAACAAAAATAAGATAATTACATTATTTACCCACTGTGGGACTTGATTATGGGCAGATTTTGATATATGTAGGGATCCTGGAACCAACCCTCCGAGGATACTGAGGGATGACTCTACAGACCAAAAAATACATATGGCATGCCTAGATGTATCCATGCCTGTGTTTGTATTTGAAAAGTCTTGCTATCAAAAGGATGGGCTCAGTTGTGACAAAGTCAATTGCTTCTCCATGGTTCCTCTTGCCTATAGCTGCTCCTGAGCTTTGAGGGCTGAGGGAGATGGCCCACAGTCGGTCTCCAGAACATATTAGCCCTTTTCTCTATTCCACCTCAGAGATCTGGGTGGCTTAGGGCAGCGGTTCCCAACTTTTTGGCATCAGGGACCAGTTTCATGGAAGACAGTTTTTCCACAGACAGGGGGAGGGGGCGCAGGGAGCAGGGGCGTCATCACCAGAAATTAGATTGTTCTGTTCTAAAGATCCCTAGATCCCTTGCACGCACAGTTCACAAGAGGGGGCGCGTTCCTGTGAGAATCTAATGCAGAGGCTGATCCGACAGCGACAAAGCTCAGCTCAACTACTGCTCACCTCCTGCTGCAGCCAGGTTCCCTACAGGCCACAGACCAGTACTGGTCCACGGTCCGGCCCAGGGGCTGGGAACCCCTGGCTTAGGGGACAGTACATTTTCTCTATTCTACCCCACTCTGCCACTTACACCTATGTTTTTCCTTAGCAATTACTATTACTTTGTTCTGACTGGCACCCCTTCAGGCTGTATAATGCCCATAAACTGTCTTAAACAAACTACTTAGCCACACCACATCTTCCAAATTACAAAGACCTACTAACATTTTAAACTGGATCTAAAATTTTGTGACTGAAAGCACCTTGTATCTCTACAGATCCAATATGCAATGTCAACATCCCTGAGGTTGAAATTTGTGCCTTACTCCTGTGATGCTTTCAAAGTTAAAAGATTCCTCAGCTGAGGAAGTTAAAAGATTCCTCAGCTGTTATTTTTATTGGCACCTGAAGTGCATGCTAGGTGCTTCTACAATATTTGTAAATCAGCACCTATTGCCTCAAAATGATTCTAAACACAAACTTTCACACGCACGTGCATACACACACACACAGGGTTCTTTGACAGTAGCTTTTAGTGCAACAAAGAAAGTTGGTTTATATCCAGCTTATCTTCTTTACTATTATTTTGTTATAATTATTATTGTTTTGAATTGGCGTCTTATTCTATCACCCAAGCTAGAGTGCTGGCATGATCACAATGTTCACGGCTCACAGCAGCCTCAGCTTCCTGGGCTCAAGGGATCCTTTCACCACAGCATCCCGAGTAGCTGGGACTACAGGTGTACACCACCATGCCTGGCTAATTTTTAAATTTTTTTTGTAGAGACAAAGTTTTGCTATGTTGCCCAGGTTGGTCTCGAACTCCTGGGTTCAATCCTCTCGCCGACCTTTCCAAGTGCTGGAATTACAGACATGAGTTACTGTGCTGGAACCAGTTCATCTTTTCAGCGTCATGCATGAAATGTAATTTGATTTTAAAAAATTGTTTCTCCTCATTTTTTTCTGAGTGAAGCTTCTTTTTTGTTGTAAAAAAACACATAATATAAAATTTACCATCTTAACCATTTTTTTTTTTTTTTTGAGTTGGAGCCTCACTCTGTCGCCCAGACTGGAGTGCAGTAGCCGCTCCCGGCCACTGCAGCCTCGACCTGCTGGGCTCCGGCGATCCTTCCGCCTCAGGCTTCCAAGTAGCCGGAATTTCAGGCATGCGCTACCACGCCCAGTTGATTTTTTGTAGAGATGAGGTCTCGCTGCCCAGGCGGGTCTCGAACCCGTGGGCTCAAGCAATCCACTCACCTCAGCCTCCCAAAGGCGCGAGATTACAGGCTGAGCCACCGAGCCCGGCTTCATCTTAACCATTTTTAAGTGGCATTAAGTACGTTCACATTGTTGTGAAACAGATCTCCAGAACTTTTTGATTTTGCAATTAAACAACTCTACGTTTTCTCCTACCTCCAGTGCCTGGTAACCACCATGCTATTTTCTGTCTCGATGAATTTGACCATTTTAGATACCTCATGTGAGATCATATAGCAGTTGTCTTTTTGTTATTGGCTTATTTTACTTTGCATAAGGTTCTCCAGGTTCATCCATGTTGTAGCATATGACAAGCTTTCCTTCCTTTTTAAGACTGAATAATATTCCATTTTATGTATTTACCACATTTTGCTTATCCATTTATCTGTCAATTGATAATTGAGTTGCTTATACTTCTTGAATATACAGAATCATGCTGCCATGAACATGGCTGTGCAAATGTCTCTTTAATATACTGATTTCGAATCCTTTGGATAGATACCCAAGAGTGGGATCACTGGATCAGATGGTAATTCTATTTTTTATTTTTCGAGAAACCTCCATATTGTTTTTCATAGTAGCTGCACACTTTTACAATTCTACCAGCAGTGCACAAGGGTTCTGATTTCTCCACTTTCTCATCAACACTTGATATTTTCCATTTATTGGTTTTTTGATAGTAGCCATCCTAATGGGGGTGAGGCATTATCTCCCTTTGGTTTTTATTTTCATTTCTTTGATGATTAGTGATATTGAGTATCTTTTCATATGTTTGCTGGCCATTTGTATATCTCGTTGGAGAAACGACTATTCTTGTTTTTTGTTCATTTTTTAAAAAACTGGTTCTTTTTCTGTGGTTGGGTTGTAGAACTTTTAAAAAATATGTTCTGGATCTTAACCCTTTATGAGACATATGATTTGCAAATATTTTCTCCCATTCTCTAGGTTGCCTTTTCATCTGTTGATTGCTTCATTTGATGCACAAGAATTTTTAAGTTTGATGTAGTTCCATTTGTCTATTTTATCTTTTGTTACTTGTGCTTTTGGTGCTGTATTCAGGAAATCATTGCCAAGTTCTCCTATGTTTTCTTTTAGTGGTTTTATAGTTTTGGGTTTTATATTTCGTCTTTTTTTTTTTTTTGAGTAGGAGTCTCATTCTGTCGCCCAGACTGGAGTGCAGTGGCCGCTCCCGGCCACCGCAGCCTCGACCTGCTGGGCTCCGGCGATCCTTCTGCCTCAGCCTTCCAGGTAGCCGGAATTACAGGCATGTGCTACCACGCCCGACTGATTTTTTGATTTATTGTAGAGATGAGGTCTCGCTGCCCAGGCGGGTCTCGAACCCGCGGGCTAAGGCCTCCCAAAGGCGCGGGATTACAGGCTGAGCCACTGAGCCCGGCTATATTTTGTCTTTAATTCATTTTCAGTTAGTGTTTGTGTATGATGTACGATAAGGGACCAATTATATTCTTTTGCATGTGGATATTCAACGTTCCCACCTTCATTTGTTGAAGTGATTCTACCCTTTTTTCATTGAGTGGTGCTGGTACCCTTGTTGAAGACCCTTTAATCATATATGTGATAGTTTTTTTATTTCTAGGTTCCCACCTCTGATCCATGTCTATGTCTGTAACTTATGCTAGTACCACATATTTGGATTACTATAGCTTTGTAATATATTTTGAAATTAGAAAGTGTGAATCCTCCAACTTTTCTTTTTTCAAGATTGTTTTGGCTCTTCAGGATTTCTTGAGATTTCATATGAATTTTAGGATACATTTTCTATTTCTGCAATATATGACTGACATTAGGATTTCAATAGAAATCACTCTGAATTTATAATCACTTTGGGTAGAATGAACATCTTAATTTTTTTTTCCCATTTTTATTTTGGATTCAGGAGGTACATGTATGTGTTTGTTACATGGACATATTGTGTAGTGGTGGGGATTGGGTCTCAGGTGGCCCATTCTCTAGATAGTGGACGTTGTACCAACAGGTAATTTCTAAACCTTCGCCTCCTCCCTTATTGGTGTTCCCAGTGTCTATAATTTCCATTGTTGTGATCATTTAGCTCCTACATATAAGGGAGAACATGTGGTGTCTGGTTGTTTGTTTCTGAGTCAGTTCACTCAGGATGATGATTTCTGACTCCATCCATGTTACTTCAAAGGACATGATTTTATTCTTTTTTATGGCTGTGTAGTATTCCATGGTGTATATATATCACATTTTCTTTATTCAGTCAATCACTGATGGGTACTTAGGTTGATTTCATGATTTTGCTATGGAGAGTAGTGCTGCAATGAATATACAAGTAGAGGTAGCTTATTTTATATGTTGATTTATTTTCCTTTGGTAGATCCCTAGTTGTGGTAGTGCTGGGTCAAATGGTAATTCATTTTTTTTGTTCTTTAAGAAATCTCCATACTGTTTTCCATAGAGGCTGAACTAATTTACAACCCCATCAGCAGTGAATGAGCATTCTCTTTTCTCCACAACTGTGCCAACATCTGCTGTTCTTTGACTTTCTCATAATAGCCATTCTGGCTGATGTGAGATGATATCTCACTGTGGTTTTATTTTTCATCTCTCTGATGATTAGGGATGTTTAGCACTTTAGCATATGTTTGTTGGCCACTTGTGTATCTTTTTTGAGAAATGTCTATTCATATCTTTTCCCTCACTTTCTGATGGGGCTATTTATTTCCTTCATGTTGAGTTGCTTGAGTTCCTTGTAGATTCTAGATATTAACCCTTTGTCTGAGTCATAATTTGCAAGTATTTTCCCTCATTCAGTAGGTTTTCTGTTTACTTTGTTGATTACTTATTTTGCTGTGCAGAAACTTTTTCGTTTAACTAAGTACCATTTGTCTGTTTTTGTTTCCAGTGTAGTTGTGTTTGGGGTCTTCATCATAAATTCTTTGCCTAGGCCAATGTTCAGAAGAGTGTTTCCTAGGTTTTCTCCTGAGCTTTTAATAGTTCTATATCTTACATTTAAATCTTTCATCCAGCTTCAGTTAATTTTTGTATGGTGATATGGTGAGAGATAGGGGTCCAGTTTCATTCTTCTGTATACAGCTTGTCAAATTTTCTAACACCATTTATTGAATAGAGTGTCCCTTACCTATTGTTTATTTTTGTCAGCTTTATCAAAGATCAATTGATTGTAGGTATTTGGTTTTATTTCTGTGGTCTCTTTTCTGTTCCAATTATCTATCTGTCTATTCTTGTACTGATGTCATGCTGTTTTAGTTACTATTACCTTATTGTACATTATGAAGTCAGGTAGCATGATGCATCCACAATTGTTCTTTTTGATTAGAATTGCTTTGACTATTTGTTCTCTTTTCTGGTTCTATGTACATTTTAAGATTGTTTTTTCTAGTGTTATGAAGAACAAAGTTGTTATTTTGATTGGGACTGTATTTAATCATTAGATTGCTTTGAAAAATATGGTCATTTAACATTAGTTCTTCTAATCCATGAACATGGGATGTTCTTCCATTTGTTTGTGTCGATGGACATTTTAACAGTATTAAACCTTCCAGTCCATTAACATGGGATAGCTTCCAATTTATTTGTGTCTTCTTAAGTTTCTTTCTGCAATGTTTTATATCTTTTTAGTGTACGAGTCTTTCACATTTTTGTTTAGGTTTATTCAAAAATATTATATTCTTTTTGATGCTAACATAAATAAAATTTTCTTAATTTCAAGATTCTCATTGTTAATATGCAGAATTACTCTTTCTTATTAAATTGAAAATATACATACAACATAAACACAAACCACCAGTCTAACTTCTAAAAGAAATCAGGCACTGGGCATAGCAATCTAATTAACCAAGTACCTTGTCTTTCTGGGATATCTTGTGTTACAATCATAGGAGCTTATGATTATAGATAAAATACGTAAGACACAATAGAAACCAGATATACTGGGGCTAGAGAAACTGATCTTGGTTCAGTGTAAACATGAGAGGCTGAAAATAGAACTAGTAATTCAGTGATAATAATAGTCAACACTTATGGAGAATTGTTACGTAGCAGGTGCTGTTCAGCCTCCTACCTATCTTAACTAATTCAATCCCTACAGTAACCCAGTGAGTGAAGTTTTTGATTCTTGTAAACCTCCAATAATCCCTTTTGCACTTGACAATCTCATGAAAGCAGTACCCAACCAAGGCACACATATCAGAGGCTACTCACAGTCAACCTGGATTTACTGTCAACTGGATTTACTTGTTGAACCAAGCTTGAGCATACACTTTAAGTTTTAAGTCTAGACATAATACTTCCTATTTTTTTCTAAAAATGTCACTTTTAAAAAATTTAACAAATTAAAAATTTAAAGTTTAAAATTAGTTCTTAAAGTTTAAAATGTTTAATTTTTAAATTTTCGCTATTTTCAAATGTATGCAAAATAAGGGAGAATAGTATAAAGAATCCCTAAATATCCCATTCCCCAGATTCTGAAATTTTCACAATTTTGTCACTCTTTTTTTTTTTTCTTTTGAGTTGGAGTCTCACTGTCGCCCAGACTGGAGTGCAGTGGCCGCTCCCGGCCACCGCAGCCTCGACCTGCTGGGCTCAGGTGATCCTTCTGCCTCAGTCTTCCAAGTAGCTGGAACTACAGGCGCATGCTACCACACCCGGCTAATTTTTTTTTTTTTTTTTGAGTCGGAGTCTCACTCTATCGCCCAGACTGGAGTGCAGTGGCTGCTCTCGGCCACCGCAGCCTCGCCTGCTGGGCTCCGGCGATCCTTCCGCCTCAGCCCTCCGAGTAGCCGGAATTACAGGCATGCGCTACCACACCCGGCTGATTTTTTGATTTATTGTAGAGATGAGGTCTCGTCAAGTTGCCCAGGCGGGTCTCGAATCCACAGGCTCAGGCAATCCACTCACCTCAGCCTCCCAAAGGCGCGGGATTACAGGCTGAGCTACCGAGCCCGGCAATTTTGTCACTCTTGCTTCATCTACCCTTTTCTTTTCCTCCTCTTCTTTCCTTTCTTCCTCTTCTGCCCTCTGGCTCCCAGGTAGCAAGTAATTTTACTCCTACAGAATTCAGCATGTCCCTATAATATGAGGACATTTTAAAAAATGCAACCACAATGCCACTATCACATCTAACAAATTATTAATATGTTCCTGGTATCATCTGATTTCCAGGCCATACTCAGCTTTTCCAACCATCTCAAAAATTATTTTGTAGTTGAATTATTAGAATAAGGAGCCAGAGAGATGCTACATACAGCATTTGGCTATTATATCTCTTATATCTCTTTCAATACTTTTTTGCATACTTATTAAAACCTATATGCAAATTTGTTTATTATACAGAAAAAAATACCCGTTTCTGAAGTCTAAAAGCGGCACTCATCTACTCCCTCTACTTCCAAAATGTTTCCAAGGATGCTAATAGTAGAATATGCAGATCTTTTGCTCAGAAATGAATTATGACAAAATTGAAAACAAAGAAAATACATGTAAAAAAATGTAAGAATGTAAAGTGAATGGAAAGTTTGGAGAACTCTGTTTGATTATCCTAGAAATCCTAGCATAAGATAGGGTTCTAATTTGAGCAGAAAACATTTATCCTGAATGTCTGATAGCCAAAGCAGAGCAAGAAAATGATGGTTGGCATGACTTCATAATAGTTCATTGGGAGAGGCAAAGTTTTCAAAGCTCTAAGTTCCTTCAGAAGTTTGCAGTGTGGATAACCTCCGAATCATGGATGTTGAGGTACGTAGTGGATGATGTTTTTAATAACAGTTTTTCTAAAATACCATGGACATGTTCTGAATACAGTCTCTGCTTAACATTACACTTAAAGGCACAGGAAAACTGATATTTAAAGACCAAGGAGAAAAAGCATCCCACAGGGAAGGAACAGCCAGAGAGTTAGGAGAAAAACCTTAGCCAAAGGTAGCAGAAGCCATGATAAGAGACCTTTGCAAGAAATAGTGAAGAGACTGACAGATGACCAATGAATTTACAACGAGGTTAATGGGATTTTAGGAAGGGGCCCCTGCCGGAGTAGAGAACTGGAAGGCACATGACCACAGATCAGAAAGGAATTAGAAGTGAGGATGTACATACAGAGGAAGTAGGTCTTTCAAGAAGTTTGCCTCTGAGCAGAGGATGGAAGTAAACTGGATTGAAGGAAGATGGAATTTTTAAACTGTGAAAAATAACAAGCATATCTGATGAAAAGGAGCCAGTATAAAGAGTACAGTTGGAAACTTATGTGAAGAAAAAACTTGAAATAAAAAGGGACTCAGTGATTGTTTTGTGTGCTAAGTGTTTATGTAACTTTATTAATTCACACAGTACTAATATTATTCCCAGTCTGCAGATGAAGAACTTGAATGAATCTCAGAGGGAAAATTGCTCAATTTGCACAACTAGTAATTAAGTGTTATGGGACTAAATCTATGTCTGGCTGACTCCAGACCTTTAAAAAAAATGTTTTTTAAAAATTACACAGGAAATTCAAGGACATGCTTTCTTTGTAAAATGCCTAAACAATGTAGAAGCCCACTGTTAGTCAGTTGGTTGAGATCCTCCTGGGTATGTATGCGATTTTTTAAACATTGGAATTACTCTACTAACCTCCAGTGGGTAGTAGTCAGTTAAATCCAAAGTCCTTGGGACCATGGAGGTCAAAGTTTATTGGGGGAACTAGATACTTACAGTCTCAAAATATCTCCCCATAAACAATTTATTAACTACAAAGAAGCAAAGGTACCTATTCAGAGGAAACCATTTTAAATGAATGATCAAAAGTTTATAATACCAACGAGAAGACTGACATCATGGCCTCCTGATGTGATGCACTGAGCACATGGCATTTATATAGCATCACTGCCAAAAATTCAAATGAATTTAATTGTGAAGGAATTTTTATACAAGCCCAAATTAAGAGAAAGTCAACCAAAAAAAAACCACAAAACTCGCCTGGACTCTTAAAAAATATTTATGTCATGAAAGACAAAGAAAAGCTAAAGAATAGTTCCAGCTTAAAGGAAACAAGGAAACAAAAGACATGTGACAATTAAATGCAATGTGTGACCTAGGATTAGATCCTAGATCAGAAGAAAAAAGGGAGAATCTATGGACATTATTGAGGCATTTGGTAAAATATGACAGTAATATTTAATTTGTAGTATCTCATTTGACTATTAGACAGTATTATTTTGTCAATGTTTAATTTCCTAAATTTGATAACTATGCCATGGTTGTATAAGCATCATGAAAAGTATTTAGGGATTCAGGGTCATGATGTCTGTGATTTACTCTCAAACATGTTTTTAAAATGTTTGGTGAAAGAGATTGAGGAAGAGATGATGCAAACATGGCAAAATGGTAACCACTGATCAAGACATAAGACAAAAGTACACGGGAGCCCTTTGTAGTATTCTTACAACTGTTCTGTTTGTTGGTTTGTTTTTCTCAGAATAAAAAGTTAGGAAAAAATCTAGTGTCCTTATAGAAGGCCTTCTGTGGTCTGGTTCCAGCACTTTTTCTTGTCCATCAAGTTCCCAGCATGCACTCTGCTCCGGGCACACAAACCCCACAAGCACCCTCCTGCCTCTGGCCTTACTGCCAACCCCCTTCTCTCAGGCCCAAACATCCCAATGGGACAGGCCTCTCCACAAGTGCCACCACCCTGCTGCCCTATCTAGAGTCCTCATCACTTTCCATCGCCCAACTCTGTGTGACAGACGCTGTCGGTTGGCTGACTCATCTTCTATTTCCAACTTCTCCTTTTTGTCTGCCTCTACTCTTGGGGCTATAAAAACCAAACAATTTATCAGTCTTCCTTTCAACCAGTGATGAACATATCATAGCATTCTGGCCAACAATGTGTAAAAAGGACTCTGCTGTTGTCCATGTTTTTTCTTCCTCCGCTTTCATGCCTGTAATGCTGACTTACTGCATGGAGGAGGAGCAGCCTTCTTGTAATCAAGAGGACCACAGGCATGTGCTGTGGATGGTAGAGGAAGAAGCTGGAAGGAGTTTTCTCAATCATTGGTGATCTACTCCAGCTTCCCTCCTCACCAAAATTTCTGTTATACACAATAAATATTTATTTAAACCTCAGTCCGCATTTTCTACTATAGCTGAACACACTAAAAAAAAAAAGAAAAGCACACCACACTTTCTTTTTCTTCTTAACCCTTATTATTATTGGACATTAGAGGCTATATTTTTTATTTGTTTATCATCAGACTTAGACTAAAATGCAAGCTTTGTGAAGGAAGAATTTGGTCTGTTTTACTTCTTTCTGTGTTCTAGCCTATAAGAGATTCAATCAGTATTAGTATTTGTTTTGTGACTTGTTTTTTTCCATGTTAGTAGCTATGGTTCTACTTATTCTTTGTTACAGGGACATGATACTGTCTTGGTGTCCCATGATTTTATTTATCCATTCCCTTATAGTCAGAGATTTGTTATTTACAGCTTTTCCTTTTTTAATTACACGTACTGTGCATACAACTCTCACATTCTCACAAGGGAATATTTCTGTAGAACATTATCCTCCCCAAAGACTTAACCTGTATTCTTCTTCACATGGCATATGACACAAGTCATTACTCTATGTTGTTGGCAAACTGTATATTAACCAACTTTCAGTTCTGTCAGCAAGGGACTGTGAAGTTGTGGCATCATATCTCAATAGTGATTTCACTTGCATTTTCCTGATTATTAGTGAGGTTGACAATCTTTCCATATGTTTGTTGGACCTTTGATTTCCCCTATATCCTTTACCAGTATTCAATCAAAATCCATGTCATTAAAAAAAATTATGGTTGCTGTTTGTATATTCATTTATTAATCTTTTCCCTGTTTTTTTAATGCTGAAAATATGTTTTCTCAGGTTGTCACTAGTTTTAATTGTTTCTTATGGTATCATTTATCAAATACTTTTAAATATTTTATGTAATAAAATGCATTCAGTTTTTCTTTTGTGACATCTGAACATTGTATCTTGTTTCAAAACATCTTCTCCACTCAATGATTATATGTATTTTCTTTAAATAATCTTTTTGTCTTCAATTTTTATGACTATATAACAGTACATATTTATAGGGTGTGTATGATATTTTGATAGAAGCATACACTGTGTAATGATCAAATCAGGGTAATTGTGATAGCTATCACCTCAAATGTCATTTCTTTGTGTTGGAAACATTTCAAATTTATCCTCTAGTTATTCTGAAATATACAATAAATTATTGCTAACTATAGGTACTCCCTTGTGCTAGGTCTTAGTTCTTCTATTGAACCACATTTTTGTAGCCATTCACAAATTTCTTTTTATTCCCTTTCCTCCATATGTACACACCTCCTAGCTTCTGGTATCTATCATTCAACTCTCTACCTTCATGAGATCAACTTGTTTAACTCTCGTGTATAAGTGATAATACGTGATATTTGTCTTTCTGTGCCTGACTTATTTCACTTAACATAATGTCCTCCAATTCCATCTGTGCTGTTGCAAAAGACAGGATTTCATTCATTTTTATGGCTGTATAATATTTCATTATGTGTATATAACACACTTTCTTTATTCATTCATCTACTGATGGACACATAGGCTAATTTCAAAGCTTGGCTATTAGGAAAAGTGCTGCAGTAAACATGGGAGCACAAATAGCTCTTCAATATAGTGATTCTTTACTTTGGGATATATACCCAGCAGTGGGATTCTGGATCATATGGTAGGTTTATTTTTTGTTTTTTGAGGAAACACCATACTGTTTTTTATAGTGGCTATACTAATTTACTTTCCAGCCAATAGTGTATGATTGTTCCCTTTTCTCCATAGCCTCTACAGCATAAGATATTATTTGTCTTTTGGATAAAAGCCATTTTAACTGGGGTGATATGATCTCTCATTGGGGTTTTGATTTGCATTTCTCTGATAATTAGTGATGTTGAACAGTTTTTCATATACCTGTTGCCCATTTGTATGCCTTCTTTTGAGAAAGTGTCTATTCAGATCATTTGCTCATTTTTAATTGGATTATTTTTTCCTGTTAAGTTGTTTTGGTTCTTTATATATGCTGGTTAATCCCTTGTTAATTGACTAGTTTGCAAATATTCTGTCCCATTCTGTGGATTGTCTTTTCACTTTGTTGATTGTTTCCTCTGCTGTTCAGAAGCTTTTTAGCTTGTTGTGAGCCCATTTGTCCATTTTTGCTTTGGCTACCTATGCTTTCAAGGTCTTACTCTAGAAATCTGTTTAGACCAATGTTCTGTAGCATTTTCTCAATGTTCTCTTCTACTAGTCAAACAGTTTCAGGTCTTACATTTAAGTCTTTAATTCATTCTGATTTGATTTTTGCATTTGATGAAAGATAGGAACCTAATTTCATTCTTCTGTATATGGATATTCAGTTTTCCCAGCACCATTTATTGAAAACACTGTCTTTTCCCCATAGTATGTTCTTGATACCTTTGTCAAAATGAGTTGACTACATGTGCATGGATTAATTTCTGGGATTTCTATTATATTCTTCATCTGTCTATGTATTTGTTTTTATGCCAATACCATGCTGCTTAGGTTACTACAGCTTTGTAGTATAATTTGAAGTCAGGTAGTGTGATGCCTCCAGCTTTGTTCTTTTTGCTCAGGATTGCTTTGGTTATTCTGGGTTCCAAGTGTATTCTCTTTTAGTAGTTTTGTATCTCTAATATTTTACATTTAGCACTTTAGTTCAATATTTAGGAAAGCACATACAGTTAGAACACATCTAACTTTATTTTTATCCAAATATATAAGAGATTGTCATATCACTAATTAT
The DNA here is from genome assembly GCA_027257055.1 of Cephalopachus bancanus. Classification (NCBI taxonomy): domain Eukaryota; kingdom Metazoa; phylum Chordata; class Mammalia; order Primates; family Tarsiidae; genus Cephalopachus; species Cephalopachus bancanus. The sequence continues at coordinate 1,102,850 of JAPVLO010000196.1, forward strand.
TATTTCTTTACTCACTTCACTTGATTTGGCATAAACTAAATCATATATACATATATATTTGTTTACCCTATTGATCTATTTGCCTATTTTTGTACCATTATTGTACTTTTGAATTTGTTATAGTTTATAGTATATTTTGATATACAATAGAGAAAGTCTCTCCTAAGTGTTCTTATTTCAACATTTTCTTAGCTATTTTGATGCTTTCTCTTCTAGATGAACTTAGGGATGAGCTTGCCTAATTTCATAAACATACAATTAGTGTTTTATTTGGGATCGTGTTGAGTTTTGAGATTAACATAGAGAAATTGATAGCTTTATAATATTTGGATTGTTTGATCAGAAAGGGAGTATTTTCTTCATATATTTAGGTATTTCTCTATACCTTTTAGTGATTTTTAATATATATTATTAAATCATAAGTCTTGAAAATGTTTTATTTCTAACTATTTTGTAGGTTTGTTGTTACATAAACATGAACCATTTTCCCTCTGACAGTTCTAATTTTTTTGTGGCATATAGGAAAGCTAATCATCTTTGTATGTTGACTGTAAATATCTGAAGTAAACTCTCATTTGTTCTAATTGCTTTTCAATTGATGCTCTTGGATTCTCCAGGCAGATTTTTCTATCATCAATGTGAGAGCCTAATCTTTTAGCTTCTATACTATCTTGCTTCCCTTATGAGTGTTAAATTTGAAAATCCAAAACATGAACATAGAAAGGAGCTAAAGAAAAGTTTTAATTTGAAGGACAGTGTAAACTGTGTTAAGTAAAATGAGATGCCAAGGTAGACTTTTAATCCATCATCGATATTATATATTTTATCCCGGCATTTAAATAATAGTTACTCAAAATTCTTTTTTTAAAAAAGCCTTTGTTAAATAGAGTTGTGCATTAACATTCATCTAGAAAGTATTAGATTTTGTTCTTAACTAAAATGAGTAGGGCATTAAAATTCATTCAATACTTCTTTAACAAGTTATCTACTATTATATAGAACGAATCCATCAAAGGCTATGATTTAAGCTCTGAGAAAGCATAGGTGTTTGAACTGAGGCATTAAAGATCTTGTTGAATGTGGCTTCAATTTCCAAATGAAAAGTACAGACCAAATAAAACTTACATATAATTTTTTTGAACAAAAGTTTGAAATTTGATTACTTCTACCATTTGTGCTTTATGATTAGATCAGCATCTCTAAGACTTTACTTGCTAATGAACAAACAGTGAACAGTAGGGAAACAGATGATGAAAATTTAAAAAGATGTATTCTTTATGCTAAAATATATAATATTTTATTTTTGTGTAAACATATTTTAAAATATTTTATATTTTTCCTTTCAAGAAAAATCACTTGATTTTTCTTGAAAAATCTTGCCACTTGCCACTTCAGTCATGTTCAACAAATCTCTATTTTTAAAACATCTTTAACTTTATTTTAATTCTTCTGACCATTCTCAATAATATTTTGAAACAAAAGTGATTTAAATGGCCAAACAAATAAAATAAGCAGATCTGTTGGCTTTCCTTGTTTTCCTAGCACAGAGAGCCAATGTGGGAAGGCATCAGTCCAGTTTTCAAAATTGGTCTAGCTCTCTCTTGCTGCACTCAGGTTTTAAGAGTTGGCAATTCTATCGAATCTTTCAGGATGAAGTTTTGACTTCAGGGACATTCATAGTGATCTTGTTGCAAAAGCAAAACAAAAGAACCACGGGGTCCCCCAAACATCTCTCCTTGTCCCCTTTTTGATTACAATTCCCAGAAGACAGAGAGCCCTAAAGAACTAGAAGAGAGAGGAGTAAGTGAGAAGGTGGAAAAACACACCAGTGTCTTCTCAGCCTGATAGAAAAGAAGTTGGGGAACAAGAGTAGAAAATTCCTTAGAGAAGAAAGAAGTGTGTAAGAGAGTGAAGTTGAATATAAGGAAAATGATTGGGATGATTAAAAAAAATTAGATATATCAACCTAAGTCAAGCATTTCTTTCTATCACATTAAAAGGGAACCTATTGAAACTTGAAGATACAAGGTGATCATGAAAAGTGAAAGGGCTGGTTACATTTGTTTTTCATTAAGGTTAAGGATTCTGAGATTTAGTTGGCAAAATAATTAAAACACTTCCTACATTTCTCTCTTTCCCCATTTTTTATTAGTATTACTTTTTTAAAGTTTTTCTCATTTCAATACTATAAGCTATATCTACACAGATAATCAAAACAGTTTAGGAAACCAAGCAGTTTTAAAATTTTTCCTCCAAGGGAAAGCTCATCACAGGGTAGATTTTATAATCAGACATGAAGGGAAAAATCCAGCAATGTTGTCCTGTTGAAATTACGTGTAGACAGTATGAAAATCCATGGCATCCTGTCACCCCTAAAAACAAAATAGGCTGTGCACAATGACTTGTCTGTTATCCCAGCACTTTGGGAGGCTGAGGCAGGAGACTTGTTTGAGCCCATGAGTCTGAGATCAGCCTGGAAAACATAGCGAGACCGTGTCTCTACAAAAAGTGCAAAAATTTGCCACGTGTGTTAGTGTGTGCCTGCAGTCCCAGCTACTTGGGAGGCTGAGGTGGGAGGATTGCCTGAGCCCAGGAGGTTGAGTCCATGATGAGCTGTGACTATAGCCTAGGCAACAGAGTAAGACTCTGCCTCAAAATAAAAAAATAAAAAAATAAAAAGAAGGAAAAAGATAATCTACCATGCTACAATAATTAGAAAAAATTATATAGTTATAGCAATTCTTCTAAAATCTACTTTTGATCTTTTGCCTGCCAATATCAAGAATTCCTGTTGGAAATAAACTAACTGGTTACTAAGATGAAACCAAATAGCTAATTATTAGGAGTAAAGTGAAATGATTTATATGTACCGAAAGAATTGCATTTTGTGTTCAGGAGACACACTGCAAAGGGACAAATGTACATCAAGTTATGTCTGGGTTGCCAGGTGGAATTCAACATCATTAACTTCTGTCTTCCCTCCCTTTGCCCATGCTTCCCTATTTTTCCTCACTAGTTTTGTTAAGCGTCACTTAGTTTTATCAGCATCCTAGGATCTGGAGAGGCAGCACATACATAATGTCGTGAAAACACATTTTCCTATGTAAACAATTGTTTTTGGCAATTTGGAGGTTTCGAGGCAGTAGTGCATCTTTTTTCCCCCCACTAAAATCAAATCAAATGTTTAGGCCAAAGTTAGAACAGCATGTGCATTTGTTTTTATGACTTGACATATTCAAACAGGACAACTGTATGTTTAAAAAATGGAATTTGATCTTTTGTGCTCTGTCTTTCTTGGGCCTCACCTTTTCCTAGTTCCATTGTTTTCTCTTTTACAGTACATTTTCTTATCTTGGTGCATCTCTTTAGCATCTGTTTTTCCTCAATCATAATTTTCATTCAAGAATAACAACTCTTTGGTCTCTTTGGACATGTTTAGTTTTGCCCCCACCTATGAACTCCACCAGGGTGTGATGAAGGTTAGCCACTCCATTTCTGGAATTCTCTTGGATCCTTTTTGGGAAAAAGTGCCAAAGAATATAAGCAGGGCTCAAATGTGTCTGGGCTGTGCCAAGAGCTGTGAGGAAGGCTCCACACAGCTGTATCTTCTGCCAGCTTCCTTCTGTTCTCACTGTGCCCAGCATCTGCACGGTTCTACATAGGAACTTGTATCTTTTGCTCATGTGGCAAAGGAAACTTTGGATTAATAGAGATGCCAGAATATTTGTTTATCTAACAACATTCCACCTTGTCCATTCACAGGTGGAAAACCGCTTGTCATGTCACAAGGTTCTCTACTCCCTTTCATTTTCCATCCCACCGTCACACAGGGTCCTGAATGTTTCCAGTGTTCATTTTTTTGTTTTGTTTTGTTTTGTTTTTTGAGTTGGAGTCTTGCTCTGTCGTCCAGTGTTCATTTTTAAATGCTCCCATCAATAGTCAGAAATGTCGGGAGTTGCTCAAAGACCTTTCCCACAATTGTTGAAATGGTGAGAAGACTAGATGAATAACAAAAGCATTGCTGGTAATAGTTGGTTGGAGCGACCTTTTAGCTGAGATTTGCTTAAGGGGCATCGGGTCACAGGGTTACTCCATTAACAAGTTATCTTTCCTGTCACATATGTCATGCTTTTTGCTTCAGTTGTGACTCTTTCTGTTTGCAAAAGGCATTAAACCCAACCCAAAGTGGCTCAAAAAAAAAAAAAAAAGGCTTTATTGGCTTGTGTAACTGAAAAGCTCAAAGGTGAGTGTGCCTTCTCATGCTGCTAAATGTGAGGCTCAAATGGTGCTATAAGGCCATTGGTTTCTCTCTATACAAATCTGCTGGCTTTTCTCTCATGAGTGTTTTCTCTCAATGAGTGTTGGCTCATTCATAGGTGGGCTCTCCCCCACAAACTCATAAGATAACCGCAGAGGCTCCAGAATTTCTATTTTCTCGGCTTCATTTGCACAGGGTTCATTGCAGTCAGCCATTTGATAGTGGAAGTGGTTGCCTCATGAAACTGGAGTTACTGTGAATCCAGAAAGCAGAGCAGCCTTGGAAATCTGACATTTTTTTTTTTTAACCCAGATACCTCTGCAAAAGTTTCATTTTGCTGTGCTGCTATGGGCGTTGCTTGGTAACAAAACCTTGATTTATATCAAGTATTCTTTATCCTCCCTGCCACCAAATGCTTCAAGGGAGGCTAGATCCAGGACCAGTTCCTAGATTGATTTCTGGTTCACTCTAGGTTCTGATTGATTTCTGGTTCACTCTGGTTCACTCTAGTCTAGTTTTTAGACTCTTATGGTGGTCCTTTTCCTCTTGACCATGACTGATTAGGCAAGAACATATGACACAATTCCGGCCCAGGAGGTCAGAGAGGAAGTCAGCTGAAGGCTTTTGGGAAATGTCTTCTTCCTCTTGAAAAGAAACACAATGGAAGAGATTGCCTCTTCTATATGTTGACTAGACATGAGGTCAGTAGCCACTGCAGCTATTTAGGGGCCATATGAGAACTGTTCTGAAGACCAAGGACAAAGGTGATGTGCAGGGGATCATGTAGCAGAAAGATGGAAGGACCATTTTTGTCTTTGATGACATTGTTGCGCAGCTACATTAACCAACCCTAAAGTCGCCTTGCTTTTGGACTTCTTGTTATGTGAGACAGTAAATTATTCTTACTGATTGAATTTTCTGTTTTCTTGTTAAAAGGAGATTTGACCATTTTTGCTGTTTTATCTCTTGGCCTACTCTTTCTTTGTCCTGTATGCTTTGGTTCCATTATTTTCTCTTTGACAGTGTATCCAACTGAAAGCATCCTAATGATACTGTCCCATTGGCTCTAGCTGGATCATGAACCCGTTCTTTATCAAACACTGTGGAAATATGATGTGTGATTGGCCTCAGCCTAGATGAACCAGTCCCCTTCTGTAGTGAGATGGCTTCATCCCATCTGACTCCTGGACTGAGTATGCAGGAAGAGGAATATCCACTGAGAAATGAGGACAGGTTTCTATGAAACAGTGAAACAGATGTTGTAAAACAAAATTATCAGATGTCTAGTACTTTGTCCTTTTGAATGTACCTTTTATTACACGGTTGCCTTAAATTGTGAGTACAGTGAGTAGGGAGTAGGAAATGTGTGACTTGGTCTGGTAGCCCAGCAGACGTACTTTGGAGGTGTGTTAGACCAAAGGTAGATGTGCTATGAAAACTGTTTTTTAGTTAGGGTCTTATATCTCCAGCTTTTGAAACATGAGCCATTTTGAGGTCATAGCAAAGGACAGTGTGACCCATGGCCAAGACAGACAAAGCACTGAGTTGCAGAATGATCAGGACTCCCTAAGGATACTAGAAAAAGCAGGTCCTATTTAAGCAGCATATACCATCCCTCAGGCACCAAGGTTTTCTGGCTCTTTCTCTCATACCCCCTGAAGTTCAGTTGGTCTCATGACTCGGAGACAGCCTGGTATGTAGAACAGTGGGGCCTCAGGTCAGGCTGTGTCTAGTGATTTCAATTTTGCTGTTGGCTGGAATTCCATCTGTCAAGAAAGTTTTGCAGTCAGCCATTTGATAGTGGAAGGGTTAGCCCATGAAACTGGATTTCCTGTGTATCTGGAAAGAGGAGCAGCCCTGGAGATCTGACATACTCTCTGAAAATTAGGGGTTAGTTTTTGCTATTGCTGGTTAGTCTCTGTTGAACCTAATGGACTTCAGCATTTGAGGATTCAAAAAAACAAGAGAGAAAAACTCCTCTTTCTATTTTTTATTATGAACCTAAGTAACTTCATGGCAAGAGAATCTAATCAACATTAAACTATTTACTTCCCTCCTAAGTAATTTCCTCTCTGTCAACGAGCAGACATGCATTTTTACTTAGATGTAATTAGTGTGAACATACTCGTTTTTGTTTAAGAAAGGTTCTCTTTACCTTGGCATTCAGATATGTTTTCATAGGCGAAGAAAACACTGAGAAAGAGAAGAAACCTTTGCTGGAGTGTTGGGAGGATCATTTGGGGTCATACTATCCCAGAGTTAAAGAAACCTTAAAGGACCCCATGTCCCTCTCCACATCGCTTATGATCACCCTTTCATACTTAAAGAACTCACTGGAGTGGCTTTTCCACGTAAAGGCCTCCCCAGATCTTATGCCACAGCTCCAAAGGTGGAGTCTGACTTCAAAAGGAAGAATGAAATCCCATCTTCCGGGTTTGCCAGGGCCCTCCAGTCTGTCACGGGGCCTGCACCATTACCCCTGCTTTACTGGGCTGTGCGAGATTATTCAGTGGTTTTCTTCACAGTAAGAAAGCAGAAGCCATGATTCCCTGGGACTATTTGAGGGACCGTTCCCCTCAAATGTCTTCTTTTTTCTCTAGTGCGATCCCACACCCATGGCTTCCAATCTAGGAAAGCATACAATTGCCAGTCCTTTTTTCCAAGTTAAGGAAGTGGCCAATACTAGGTTTAATTAAACACAGCAACTATTTGTACAGCTGTCCCTGGGTTCATGGCTCATAAAAGGATTTAGCTTCAATCTTGCTGCCTAAGTCCTTTGGGAGTTTCACACAAAACCATCTGGGCCTCTCTTCTGGGTAGTACCCGGCTGGCTCTGGGCGCACGCGTCGCACGGAGCAAAGCAGAGCAGGACGAAACTTCTAGACACATAAGTCATCTTTCTGTCTGAGGGATGTAAGGCCTTGAAGGCTGCTCCCAAGAAGTTTCTGAAAATTCCTCCAGGTTTGGAAACGGAAGGAGGAAAACTGGGCTTCCTTCTGTGAGTTTTTTCTGGAGCTCTCCGCACTGTCGCCCCGGGGTGGGTCTCTTACTCTCCCACCTCGCAGGCCTGAGTGGTCTAGACAGGCATCCTTCGGAGGAAATGGGGGCGGGGTATCCTTGCTGATGGACGCGTCCGCACAAAGCGGCACGTTTTCCCATCAAAGCCGGGGAGAGGAGGCAACACTGGCGCCCAGCATCTGGCTGAGCTTCAAGCTGTCACCGCGCCGCGCTCCCGGCAGCCTTGGGTCGGAACAAGCCGATTCGGACGCTCAGCGCAGGCCAGGGCCAACGCGGGTCACCGAGTGAGGGCGGGCCGGGGGCGGGGCCGGCCACACACGCTGAGAGCCGGGGAGCTGTGGGTTAGAAAATGTGACCCGGGCGACCCCAACGCCCCCGCCTCCCTCGCCGCAGCCGCACCTGCACGCGGAGCGCGCCGAGCCGCCGGCGGAGGCGATGGCCAGCCCCGCGCCCTTGGTGGCCTCCATCGGCCACCAAATGGTGGCCCTGCAGACCCTGCAGCTGCTGCAGCAGGAGTGGGGCTGGGGGGACGATCCGGGCGCCCCCGGAAGCCCGCGGGACCCGGACCACGTGTCCACCACCCCAGCGCGTCGCTCAGGCCCGCGGCGGGCCGGGCCGGGCCCGGGGTGCGAGGAGCGGGGCGGGGGCGTGGGGACCTGGAGCGGGGGCGCCCGGGCGCGGACGAGCCCCTCGGAGGGGGGGGTGGGGCTGGGCGCCGAGGAGGGCGCGGATCTGCTGCCCTTCCCCCGGGACCGCGGGCCCTGCACCCTGGCTCGGATGGCGATGCGCAGCGCGCTGGCCCGCGTGGTGGACTCGACCTCGGAGCTGGTGAGCGTGGAGCAGACGCTTCTGGGGCCCCTCCAGCGGGAGGGGTCCTTTCCTGTCCACCTGAAGGTGAGTTCTGGCCCCGTCATCCGCCTGGGCGCGCAGGGTCCCCTGCCAGGGCGGGGCCGTGGGGCCGGGATGGGTAGGGCGGGGCTGCGGGCTCCCAGGCGCAGCTGTCCACCGTGACCCAGCCACAGGGGGAGAGGGAGGGGACAGGTGACACTCTGGGGACGCGGCCGTTGGGGCAGGAAGTTCCAGACGCACCTGGGGCCCGCCTGGCTGCGGAACCCAGACGCAGGCCGGCCTGGCCAAAACCTCGCTCTGAACTCCTTTCTCTCTCACATCAATCGGCTTCCTGCCCTAGCCGAAGACCCTTTCCACACGTGCAGCTCCCAGGGACGGAGGAAGCGCCCCCCGCCCTCGTCCCAACGCAACCCTTCCTCCTGAGCCTTAAGTACACTCGCTAAGTCCCTTCTGCCTGTTGTATGATGAAATCATCTACATGTACTTAAAGTTCCTTCACATTCATGAATCACAATTATTCTTGCCTAAACCCAATTCCCCCCAGAGCTCAGGGGGCCTTGTAGAGTCAACCTAAATTCTCATAAAGTGGGGTGAGAGGCGGAGGGCCGCGGGTGTTGAAGCGTGAATACTAACACAAAACTCTTGCTAAGTCATCCAGCTCAAATGGCAGGGCACGTTTCCTCCTAAGGTACCAAATGGTGTTCCGTGTAGCCAGGGAACAGAGCAACTTCCTCCCAGGCTCATGGGGGTCGTGGAAATCTGGGGCTCTGGGTTTCAGTTCTGGCCTTGACCTGACCTAATTGGTTTAAGGTCACACATCTCTCTGAGAGCTTCTGGCTTTCCACTCTGGACCGGGAGCCGTTGCTGCCTGTGTTCCTCTTGGGAGTCTAGCAGAAGGGGGTTGGTAAGGTGTGATGAGGCATGCTTAGAACACCTCTCAAGAGTTGCTGTTCTTGCTGGACAAGCCAAAGTTTGGAAAAGTTGCTGTATATGAAGTTGGCCTATATATTGTAAAAGAGTTATTTCAAATCAAACATGAGAAAGTATGTTGTACACCCACATATAGGTATTGTTTTTCCACACCAGGGTTTCTCAGCCTCTGCACTGTTGACATTTTGGCCTGGCAAAGTCTTTGTTGTTTGGGGTTGTCTTGTGTATTATAGGATATAGCAGCACCCCCAGCCTCATCCCACTGGATGCCAGCCAGCAGCATACCCCCTGCCCCAAGTTGATAACGACCAAAAATGTCTAGATACTGCCAGATGGGCCGGGGTGGGGCGCAAGATGAATGGCACAGCTATACTCACTTTGAAAGTTACAAAATGAAGGTGAATTTCACCAAATGCTCTCCAATGTAAGATGCATCTTTTGTTTTTTTGGTACCACCAAGACATTGTTAAAAATCCCAGCAATTAAACTATGACACACCACTGATTATAAATTACATCCTAATTTCAGGGATTTCTTTTTTTTTTAAATAGAGACAGAGTCTTGCTATGTTGCCCGGGACTGCAGTATATATTTACAGGCGTTATTATAGTATGGTATAGATTTGAACAACTGGGCTTAAGTGGTGCTCCTGCCTCGGCCTCCCAAGGAGCTTGTACTGTAGGCATGCACCACCATGCCCAGCTTATTTCAGGCATTTTTGAAATGTGAACAATGTGCCTCTTAGAATTGATGAAATAGGAAGCGCCACGTGATATGAGGAGTATATACAGGGCATAGATAGGTAAGCAAAAAGAGAGACTGAGTTATCAGTTTTACCCAAGGTGATCCTGGAAAGCTTCTTGGAGGAGGCGACCTTTAAAAAAATGAATATTTCTCTACAGACGTTAAAGGGAAACCATTTCAGAGAAATCCTGAGATCCAAGGCATTGAAAGGACCTGGGGCTCTGGGGTGACTGTAGTTGGTTCAATATGGCAGAAGGCAAACAAGTGATGCTGGAGACTTAAGTGGGGATCAGATAGCGAAAGGCCTGTGTGCCATGCTGGGGACCTTGGATTATCTTGTAAGCAAAAGGCAAAAAAATCACAGAAGAGTAGGTTTCAGTTTAAGAGTCAGGTCAAAAGACGATTGTCTGAGGGCCTGACCCAACTCGGTGGCAATGGACTAGACCCTGTGTCCTCTACTCTGGAAGCAGTCTACCTCAGATTATGCTGTTTTAGCATCATGGTGCTGTCACTTCTACTTGGTAATCCTTTTAGCCCTTCATAGTTGACTTTTAGTCCTAAACATTTCCCACCCTCCCCAAGCCTTCTTCATCCAAACCTCAACCCTCTCACTCCTTTTCTGAGAAAAAGAGGCACAAATACCTCCCTCTCTATCTAAAAAATTGCATTTCTATGCATCTTTGTCCTAATAAATAAATTAATGCAGACCATCTTCTCCCCATGCAAATTCTTTCTCTTAAGCCCTGAAGCAAATGCTTCCCATGTCCCTGGAGCCTTTTCTGTCAATTTCCTCTCCTCTCCTTATAATTTCTGCTGCCTCTTCTCTGCCAGTCCTCTCAGTCCATAAATGAATGCTTAGCACTTTCTCTACCTACGCAACAACCCCTTAGGTCACTGCCCCTTCCTTCCTTGTTAACAGCAGACTTTGTAGACATTTGGATGTGCACTGCCACTTTCTGAAAGTATCCAGAGTGCTCATTAGAAACAGGGATCTTCAGCTTTCTCATTACTGGAGTCTGCTGTCCCCCGCAGGGGAGCGATGGATTCCAGGGCTCCTGAGAACAGGCAGCACTTTCCTGAGAGAAGCAGGGAGAGTTTCTCTGCATGGTTTACTCCCTTGCCAGCATCTTGACATTTTGCATGGTTTGCCATTTGGAGAACAGGTCATAGCCCCATTTGCTTTGTGGATTAGTGATGACGCAGCACTTAGACTTGAGGAGACAGCCTTCTGTCTTTCCAGGGATCTGGTTATGCAGACTTGGCTTCATGAAGACTCGTGTCAATTCAAACAATTTGAAAGGGTGTTTTCCATATTTTAAAATCAAGAACATGCAGATTGGTTTTACACAACAGAAGGGTTTCGGGATTTCTGCTAATGGAAATAATACTCTTGTCTCACTTAGAAATCTGGGGACACCACCCCGACATCAGGTCTCTTCGGTGGTGTCACTCGCTACAGAGGGCAGGCATTAGGGACCCAGCAGGGGAGGCAGCATCACAGAACCATCAAGTCCCATGGATCCCGTCAGACCTACTGTTGCCACTTCCTGGGTAGGTCCTTGGGTAAATAATTAGCCTTCCTGTACCTCGGTTTCCTCACCTGTAAAGTGGGGATAGCGGTATCTAACCCAATGGATTACCGAGATAATGCATTTAATGTCTTAATCTCTGGCTTCCCATAGTTAGTCTCCATCTAGTTGAACTATTGTTATTCTCATTATTATTACTATTAACAGGTTGATGTCTCATTAATTCTTATTTACTATTATTTTGGTGAGTTCCATTTTTAATATTAATGAATCTGACCCGTGAACTCTGCATTTATATTCTGGACAAAAGCAGAGTTAGGATGACCCAAAGAGACTTCAGGAAGCCCCCACTTCCAAAAGTCAGTTTTAGACCCATGCCCAGTGACAGACTTGGAGATGTCATCATGAAGTGACTTGATGATCAGACCACCCAAATGTTAAGGAAGTGAAATTTTCAGGTGTGAAGGCAAAGAAACTGTCACCATGATAGCAACAGATCTTTTAAAATAGTATTTTACTCTTTAACTAAAGGGTTACTATTTGATGCAAACTATTTGAACATACAGAAATTATCAAACACATGCAAAAAACCATGCAATGAGTTTCTTCATGGTAGATGTCAAATGCTTAACAGTACTTAGTCTAGATAAATTTGGTGCAGAGTATAAAGTTAACCAGCTTGACAAACATTTATTACAGGAGGAAACTGAGGCTCTGAGACTTTGTGTAAGACCCCGCAGCTAGGAAGTAATGTGTTTTATCCGGCTCATTCTACTACATCACAGTGCTGGCTCATAAGGGTGTTATGAATGTTATGTTGAGATAAAGGGTGTGAGAGTATGCAGTGTCCACAGTTGTACCTGCCAAGCACTGTACACTGCTTGGGCTGCAATAGTTACATCCTAGCCTGTGTATATTAGTCAGTTTGTCTGCAATAACAAAATACCATAGACTGGGTGGCTTAAATAATAGACATTTATTTTCTTGCTGTTCTGGAGGTTGAAAGTCCAAGATCATGGTGCCAACAAATTAGATTTTTAGTAAGGGCTCCCTTCCTAGATTGTAGATAGCTGCCTTCTTGGTGGGTCCTCAGGACTTTCCTCAGTGTGTGCAAACAAAGACAGAAAGCTTTGCGTGTCTTTCTTTTTCTATAAGAACACCAATCCTGCGGAATTAGGGTCCCACCGTTGTGACCTCATCTTAATTACCTTCCTAAAGACCCTGTCTCCAAATATAGTCACAGTGGGGGTTGGAGCTTCAACATATAAATCTGTGGAGGGCACAATTCAGTTCACAACATTGTGTGATCTTTGTACCCCCTTCTTTGATTGCCACCCAGTATGGTGACAGAAAACACCATGTGACCTTGGGAAATCATTATCAAACTGGTAACACTAGCACGAGTACATTAGACCTTTGCTACCCAAAGGGAGCAGAGAAATGTGCGGGACACCAGGAGGCAGCCAGGATTTTTTAAATTGCTGAAAATTACTATTTCACATAGGGACCATTCGCCAAGCCAACGATGAAGTTACTCTGATTGTGTTTTATCTGCCTTCCTTTGAGAATTAAAAACATTTATAGTTTCCAAGAGTTTTGTCCTGAAGCACGTTTCATGGAAACTAGGGCCAAAGCCAATTTTCAGAGGCAGAAGAACTTTCTTGCCATTGCAAATGAAACCTGCCTGTGAGTTCACCCATTTCGATGAGCTCATTCTGGTACCAATTATTCCATCACATTTGGTAGTCCTTCCTGGTTTTCTCATTCTTTGGTTCAAGAATAGCAGTCGTAAAACCATTGGCTTTGGCTTCACAGTCAATTGCAAACTGCAAGTGTGAATATTGAGTGGAAGACATTGACAGATGAGTGCTTTTATACTCCTTAAGATTAGTTAGTGAAGCTAGGTTCTGCAAGTTTGGGGATTGTGTCCTCAAAAATTATGAACATACTACTGAGTAAATAAATGTTCCTGGTTACATCATCGATAGCTACAACCGGAAGATTGCCCATTATCTGCAACACAATTGTGCTGTTATGTTAGAAAAAGGCCCAATGACTAGCCACAGAATTTCTGTTGTTCCCTCCCCATCACCATGGATTTGATGACTGTTCTAGAGGCAGCTTATTTACAGCTCGGTAATTTCATACAATACAAATGACATGAAAATCAAGTCATAAGCCTTCTGAAATGAAAATTTGGGGGAGAAATATTGCAGGAAGGGCATAAAACAAAACTACTTATGTTTGACATCTTGGTGGAAATGCTACAGTGTTTTATTTTACCATTTTGGGGTTTGCCTTGTGATCATCCTGAATCAAGTGCTTGTACCCATCACAAAAGTGCTTTTCACTGGCCTTTTCAACTGAAAATGGTTCTGAACCCAAAGCAAATGCATAAGCAACCTTAGTTATTTGTGAGCATTTACGGTGGGTACACCACAAGTAAAAATGTTTAATTTCCTGTGGATGATAGACTTTTTATGGTGACTGGCAAATACTTTGGTTCTTCATTGAGTGTTTTATTAATACACAGTTACATATCTGAGACTGACCTTGGGTTCAGGCAACTGGTAACTGCTCGGGCTCCTGTGAATTTGTAGTTCAAAGCCAGGTGTTGATGAGCCAGATGAAGTTGGGTGACTTGTAGTTCATAATAGTATGTTTTCCACAATATCTCCTAAAGCAGGAAAGCATTCTTCTCATTTTGTGTCCAGCACAGAGGATCCTAGTGGCTCTGGGGAAGGGCTGTGTGCTCTTTTGTAGGGCCTACAACTGGACTGCTATAGTGGGGAGCCGTCTGCTGGCCAGGTCGAAGTTTGCTAAGGCTAGGTCCCATCACAGAAAACGCTTTCCTTCCCTTCCTTCCCTTCCTTCCCTTCCTCCCTCCTTCCTTCCTTCTTTCCTTCCTTCCTTTCTTCCCTCTCTCTTAATTGCTGTCTCTTTCTCTCTTACTTTCTTCTCTTGTTCTCTTCTTTCTCCCCCCTGCCTCCACACCCACCTCCGTCCTTTTGTGCTTTCCTTGAGGACATGAGACTTTTTGGGTGAGCTGGAGGGGAAAATGCGAGAAGAAACAAGCTTGTGGAGGCCAGTGGAGGCCAAGATGTGACTGTTTTGGACGGAGCCAACTTATTTTAAAGCTGGTGGTTAAGTGAGTATGAACTGACTTAGAGTTTGCATGGATTTAGAAGTGATTTTGGTGACTTGGTTGGAAAAAAAAATCCTTGATGTTATCTGCATTTTAGAGCCTATTGAGTCATATTGTGTTTTTGACCTTATTATCCATTGGTGTTGGTTTCAGAAAACAAGCTTTGAAATGGAGTCCTGCTGCTAGAGTCTTTTGTCTTCAAGCCTTCAGTTTTGATGGGAGTGTTTCTTTTCAGTCCAAAGCTAAAAAGGGACTTAACTTTTCTTCCCTTTTTGAACTTTGCAGGTGCATTTTCAGTTGTTCAAAGATTCCAGATGTGCACATTCCTTATAAATGTGCGATGCAGAATGCATAAAAGTACACAATGTGGCAGTTTCTCTGAGAACCCTATGCTGGGTAGGAGAGAACAGAGGTGGGGCAGTCTGGAGAGTGCCAACTGGGAGATCTCTAATTAGCTACACAGGTTGGCTTTACGTGGGTCGTAGAAGGTTCCATGTTTTAAGTGTCTTTCAGAAAGCTAAGCCCTCTCAATTATGCTACAGGGAAGAAGGATGGGCCAACAGGCTCGCTCTCAATTTGGATGCGGCCGTTACCAGTTAGAGCTTTCTCCCACTCATAACACTCTGTCAGTCTCAGGAAAAACAGCGTAAAGACGACCAATGAGGAAACACAAACCAATTCACTTGTAGACATCTTATTCTATCTCTCAAGGCTGGTTTAGCGCCTGTCCCGCTTGCTTCCACCCAGCCCTTGTCACCCCACTGTAGCATCTCCAGCTCTGTAAGTCCTGCCTGTCCTGTCTCCCACACTGGACCAGTGAGCTTACTCTGTGAGTCATTACAGCACCAGGCCCAGTTTCTGATTTGAGGAGGGTCTTTGATGAATATTTAGCTACTGAAAGAGAGAAGTTACTTTTAACTCTGCCACTAACTTGCTGTGCAACTTAGGTGTGTCATTTTTTCTCTCCAAGCCATGGTTCTTTTAGCCTATCAGAGATTTTTATAGAGTGTGATGACGTGTAGAAGGAGACGAACTTGTATTCCGGCGCCTAGTAGGTGCTTAGGCTTATAGTCCAGACCAGTGTTCTTAGAACTCAGGTTTGCCATGTTACTCCCATAACTGGAAGTGTCCAGGGACTTTACTCAGTCATTCAAGGCTTTCCACACAATCTTCTATTTTTGGTATGCAACGCAAAACTCTCTTCTTTTCAGACTAATCCTCCTCCCCTCTCCCCTCTCCTTCTCCATTTCCCCCCATCCTAGTCCCTTCTTGACTGTAGTCCTTGACTTGTATTATTCCTTCTAATTCAGTGGCTTATGAGTCATATGATACTTTCCCCAACCCCACCTATCGTGCAATATTTAATATAGTCTTTCCTGCCCACCATTTCTCTGATGCCTCATCCAAACCTCCATTCCCCTCTTCCTCAAAAGAATGACCGTCACCATTCTTGTCAAACCTTAATCTTATGTTGTATGACATCTCTACTAAACAACCTTGAAGAGATTTCATCTCACCAATTCAATTCTAAGGGCAGACTTCCCTTCTTTTCCTTTCCTTTCCTTTCCTTTCCTTTCCTTTCCTTTCCTTTCCTTTCCTTTCCTTTCCTTTCCTTTCCTTTCCTTTCCTTTCTGTCATTTCCTGTCCTGTTCTGTCCTCTTCCTCTTCCCTCCCCTTCTCTCCTTCTTGCTGACCTTTGGCATTTCCCAGAGTCCTTTATTTATGACCTTACATGTAAAGGAGCGTTTTACAAATATAGAGTGCTTTCATATCCATGAGTTAATTGGACCTTTGCATCTTCTCCATGAGGTGGCTATTTTATTTTACAGATGAGAAAACCGAGTTTTCCCTAGACAAGGTGGTTTGCGCAAGGATGGCCAATTAAAGGGACAGAACCAGGGCTCTGATGGCAAATCCAGTGCTCTTGAAGGAATGAACTCTGCCTGCATCCCTGGGGTCTTTGTTGCTTCTTGGAGGGTTGCCCATCCTAACTAACAACTGCAAAGTCCCTTTTGCCATGTAGGGTAGCATACTCACAGGTTCTGGAAATGTGGAAGTGAACATCTTTGGCAGGCCATTATTTTGCCTTACACAGGGTAGATTTAAGCCAAAAATTAAGAAGGAATTAATTCTAAAAACTAGAGTTATCTCCTTGTATGGATTGTCTTGTAAGCACACAAGTTTCTCTAATATGCCTAAATGAATTTTGAACAATTACACACTGGCACACCATAGAATGAATCCACACATCAGAACGAGCTTTGTATGAACCCTGTGATGTGTTTAAATGAAGATTGTATAAATGTCTGTTCTTCCGTAGGACTGGACGTTTGGTTTTTGCCACATCCCTCATCATATTTCATTGGACATTTATATATATAATGTGTCTCATTTCCCCTGTTAGGTTATAAACTGTAAAGATCAGGTATGTCTTATTGCCTTTTATCCTGCATGGTCAGTCATGTAGTAGAGGCTTGATACAAGTTTGAAATGAATTTAACTAATTCATTAACTAAGTTAAACTGGCCAATGCCATTATCCCAGTAGATCAATTGAGTCAAGCGAGAGAATACCTCAACTCACTTTAGGTTGTAAAGGCTGGCCATCAGTGTGGACCGCTATAAGAATCAATACCTTTTATATCCAGAGTCTGAGATTACACAAGACTTTAAAAGTTCCAAAACCTGCTTTTAGATTGCTCAGCCATATAGTCCTAATTCTGGCAAAGTGCTCAAAGCATTGTGTAGGATATGACATCATTTCTGGGAGCATCTGGGATTTGCTAAATAAAAGCCACCGGGAGGATATCTTCTGTCATTGAATAGAAAGCAACCCTAGTGTAATCATCGCCGGTATTGATCATGTGTGTTTCTACTGAAAGCCCATGAGCCATTTAATATGCTGTTGCCTTAACATTGTGACTTGTGACCCCCACCTTATGCAGTAGAATTAGCAGAAGTTTGGTTGGAGGGAATGATTAGAGGATCCATGGTTGGCCTTCAGACCTTCTAGAAAGAAAGAGAAGCAACCACCTGTTTAATTTTCCCCTCCCTTGTCTTAAGAGTCCCATGGAAAGCCTATTCCTATTAATTTGTTTTCTTTGACTGTTAATATATTTGAGAAAGGATGAAAAAGAAAGACTGTACTAAACAGTAAAATAAAGAGACTTTGCAAAGTTCGCCAGAGATCTGAAGTTTGCCCAGGGCCTCAGGGACCTGTACAACCCAGCAGTCAAATTTTATTGTACGTGTAATTTCCCCAAACGATGCCTTCTTTGATTCCTTGCAGTTAACATGAAATTGGCTTCAGGTTTTCGACCCACAGCTCTATCTTTAAAGGCATTTTAATCTTTTTGGGGTGATGAATGCCTTTGCAGACTGGCTAATAGGCACACATCAGCACACAGTTCCAGTGGTTTCTTCTATTTTGATATTCCCTTTGCATGTTTTCTTTGATCCTTCCACTTTGTACTTGGAGTTGGATTACTTCTATAAAGCTAGCGGACAATTTCCCTTGATGTGGATCTTGGAGAAATAGTCCAGAGTGATTTCTCCCTCATACTTTCCCATTCCCGAGCAGTATGCTTCAGCAAGAGTCGACCCCATAAGTTTTGGGCAGATGGTCTAAGTAGTCCCTTGGTGCCTTCTGAACAGAAATGAACAACACACAAAGGTGGGGAAGCAAGAAAGCTTTAAAGAGAGGGGGAAAAAACCAAACAAAAAAACCAAGAAGTGTGATAGCTTGGGAATCCTTGAGCGTATTGATGGTCTGTCCTAGCACCTAGCTTTCATGGTGGTCCTGCTGCCATTGTTTGCTGAATTGAAATAATTGAACATTTGTTTCATTTCTGGATATTTTCTAAAAAGCACCAGGTCTTTTTTACCTAAGAGACAGGGTGTTTCTTAGGGAGAAGAATAGCTTATTTCTATACAGAATTAGGAGGAACACTGCTCCCTCATCAAACTTTGGTTCAACTTTTAGTGCTTCCTTTCATTTTCTTTTGAATTATGTTATTTAACTGGAATCTTACTCATGGATTTTCCGTGATTATTATTTTCTTGTATAAACGTTAAGCCTATGCATTTCTTACTGTGGCTCAATCCACAAATTTATGATACAGTTCAATATAAAGTCTTTTAACATCTTAATTTTTTAAAAACTGACTCATGAATTATATAGAAGTGTGTTTTTAAAGTCATACATATTTTGGGATGGTTATTTATGTTATTAGTTTCTCATTTACTTGCCTAGTGATTTGTGTGATATTGACTTTCTGGTATTTGTTGTGATTTGCTTTATGATATTGTAATATAATCAGCTTTTATAAATATTTTATGTAAGCTTGAGATTAATGTATGCTTTCCTATTTCCATGGGATCGAGTTTCTGATTAGTGCCTTTCAATTTTTTCTGTCCATGCTGGTTATTTTGTGTTTGGTCTGTCAGTTTCTAAAAAGTTAGGTTAAAATCAACTCTTATGTTTGTGGGTTGAATTTGTTTTTTTTTGAGTTGGAGTCTCACTCTGTCGCCCAGACTGGAGTGCAGTGGCCGCTCCCGGCTACCACAGCCTCGGCCTGCTGGGCTCCGGTGATCCTTCCACCTCAGCCTTCCAAGTAGCCAGAATTGCAGGCATGTGCTACCACACCCGGCTGATTTTTTTGATTTATTGTAGAGATGAGGTCTTGCTGCCCAGGCGGGTCTCGAACCCGTGTGAATCTTTGTTAAAGTTATCGCCGGGCTCGGTGGCTCAGCCTGTAATCCTGCGCCTTTGGGAGGCTGAGGTGAGTGGATTGCCAGAGCCCGCGGGTTCGAGACCCGCCCGGGCAACTTGGCGAGACCTTAACAAGTCTGAAATGTATCAATTTGCCTTTCTCTTAAGGAACACAGTGCTTAGAATTCCACTTCACCCTGCATTACTGCTCTTCAGAATTTTCGAACCGTCTTGCTTTTGTAAAACCCACATTAGTTGTTATAATTTTTTAAATTTAATTTTATTATAAAGATGTGAAGTACAAGTCAAGGTTAGGTACATAAGCAATATATGTGCAGGTGAAATTTGGACCTCCAACTGGCTCTCACTTCACCTGGCTTAGAACCAGGTAGCCTTTGTGTTGTTGCAGGCACCCACCTCTCCCACCCCCTTGGCAGTGTGCTGTGACTGATGATCCCTCCCTCGAGCTTTTGTTCTTAATGTTCAAGTCCCACTTAGGAGTGAGAACAAGTGGTATTCGGTCCTTTGCTTCTGTGATAGATTGCTAAGAAAGATTCTCTCCAATTCCATCTAATTTGTTGAGAAGGCCATGATTTTGTCCTTCTTTATGACTGTGTAATATTCCATCATATATGTGTACGACATTTTCTTTATCTAGTCTGCTTTCAATGGCCAGTAAGGCTGGTTCCGTGTTTTTGCCATCATGAATATCGTGGCAATAAACATACATACAGTCTTTTTTGTAGAATGATTTGTGTTCCTCTGGATATATTCCCAGGAGGGGGATTGCTAGGTCATATGGAAGGTCAATTTCTAGTTTCTTTAGATATTGCCATACTATTTTCCATAGAGGTTGGACTAGTTTGCACTCACCAACAGTATAGAAGTGTCCCCTTTTCTCCTCACCCACACCAGCATCTGTTGTTTTTTGATTTGTTAATGATGGCCATCCTTACTGGGGCAAGGTAGTATTTCAGTGTAGTTTTGATTTGCATTTCTCTGATGATTAGTGAGGCTGAGTATTTTTTTTTAAGTATCTTTTGGCTGCTCATGTGTCTTCTTTTGAGAAGTGTCTATTCGGGTCTTCTGCCCATTTTTTAATAGGGCTTTTTTTTTTCTCTTCTGTTTGGCATGTGTGAGTTCCTTATAGATTCTGGATGTAAGGCATTTGTCAGACATACAATTAGCAAATATTTTTCCCCATTCTGTGGGTTGTGTCCCTGCTGTGTTGATGGTAGTTGTTATATATTTTTTAAACAATACATTTTTTAGATTTACATCATTTTTTTGAGTTTCTTTTTTCACTGTTGTATCCTGCATCTCATTCCTTCTGAATTGAATTTCCTGTTTTGAAATTATGTCTTTAGAAAGATCTAACTGTAAAGATCAGTTTGTGATAATTCCGTCCTTTTCAAAGAGAGTATATTTATTTTACCCTGAGTTTTACATAATAATTTGGTTGGAATAAAAAAATTTAGATCAACAGTTAGTTGAAGTTATTATTCCATTCTCTTCTCACTTCAGTTGTGGTGGTGAGAAGTCAGCTATATGTCTTGTCATTCCTTGAGAACTTCTTCTTTATGGTTGCTTTTAAGAGTAGTTTTGTCTCATTGAGTTTTGATTTGAATCTAATGTAACTTATTCTTCTTAAGGCTCATTTTACTTTCTTTTTTAAAATTTTTATTATAAAGATGTGGGGTACAATTCAGGGTTAGGTATATAAACATTGATTATGCAGGTACCCTTGTTGATGAGGTATGCCTCTCCCTCCCCAAGCAGTTTCTCTCAACTGCCAATCCCACTCTCCCCCGATAGTTTCCCATTACTGCCAATTCCTTTCTTATAATATTATAATTGTTCAAAGTCCGCTTATGAGTGAGAACATATGGTACTCTGTTCTTTGTTTCTGTGATAGATCACTGAGTATGATCGACTCTAAATCCATCCAAGTTGCTGTAAAGTCCATATATTTGTCCTTCTTTATGGCTGCATAATATCCCATTGTGTATATGTACCACATTTTTTTAATCCAGTCCTGCTTTGATGGGCAACACGGTTGGTTCCATGTTTTTGCTGTTGTGAATAGAGCTGCAACAAACATACGTGTGCAGGTATCTTTTTTGTAGAATAATATGAGTTCCTCCATGTTACTTTCTTAATCTAAATATTAATGTTTTGGATCAACTCTGGATAATTCTCATCCATTATTCTATTTGAATATTGCCTCACTCTCATTCTCTCTCATCTCTTCTGAAAATAAATGTATTTGTTGAACTTTCTCATTCTGTCATCCATGCTACTTAACCTCTCATTCATATTCCCCATGTATTCAGCTTTCAATATTGCATTCCGGGGTATTTTTCTCGCATTTATCATCCAGTTTATAGCACGAATCCTCACTTTAGATATATTTAATCAAGTGTTTAAGCTGTCGATTGAGTTTTAAATTTTTACTATAATTGTCATTTCTAGAAGTGGATTTGGTCCTTTTTCAAGCCTGTTTTTCCTTAAAACACTTTTAAAAAATTTCTTATTTTATAACTTTAAGTATTTTAAATGTATTTTATAGTCTCTATTTGAAATTCTTATAGTTTAAACCTGTTCCACATTGCATCTGCTATATCATGGTATTTAAAATTTCATATTTTGAGTTTGTCTTCAACATAGGCTTTATGGGAATATCCTTGTGGGACATGGGTTGTAGACATTCTTCCCTAGAATAGGTTTTTGTTTGCTTTCACCATGTGTTCTTGGCTACTTCAGCACACTTCTGATTTTTAAGTTAATTTTTTAACATGGGTGTTTCCAAAATGTGTATATGGTATAGAGTGCAACTCCAAACTCAACAACTATGTAATACAGGTCCACAGTTGCACAGTCTCAGGGGCAACTTTACCCTCTGCCTCAAATCCAGCTCAAGAGAGACTAATTTTCTTGATGGTACTGGTAGGCAGCTAAAACGATCTGTTTTTCTATATTTTTGGCCTTTTAGGGATTTCCCTTACTTTCTTGCAAGCTAAGAGAGAATGTTTGCTCTATTTTATTTAGAATTCTAGCAATTCGGTAGCAAAGATTTGGGAGAAATTGTAAATGTGCTGAGTTGCCAGAACTGGAAGACCGGGGAAGTCATTTCCCTGTATTAAAAAAAAGATCATATATTCAACATTATCTCTCATGCAGAATAGTTTCAATATGCCTTTTATTTACAATGAATTTTAGAATGTGAAACATTTGGGGATTAAAAAGCTGTTGAATTGTTTCATTCTTTTAAACTATTTGGGAACTATTCTTTCTAAATTTGAATTGGGAATTTCTTGAGACTATGTCCAATAAATAAAAAATTCTGTATTAGAATACTGAACACAGTGGTTATGGAATAATAGAAACAGACTGTTTGAGTATTTGTCACAGATTTTTTTAGAAACAAGTAATAGCAACTCAACTCCAACTGGAAGTAAAAAGGGGATATTTACTGACTCAGTCAAAAAATCCTAGGGTTCAAGTACAGTAAGATTCATATGCTCAGAAAGTGTAATTAGACTGTCTTTTTTAATCTCCTGGTTCTACTTTCTTCTGTGTTGGCTTCATTCTCCTTTGGCCTCTGTCCTTAGGATGGCAAGATGTTTTCCAACAGTTTCTCAGTTACAGAGGATAGCAGATCCTCTTTAGTGCTTGTCTTAGCAGACATCTTGGACTGTAGCTTATTGACCTTTGCTTAGATCGCCTGTCCATCCACGACTAGTCCATGTGGCATGGGGTGATAGGCTCTGATTGACCTGGTCCCTGGAGATGTGATCAGCTTTGGTGAAATTGCACAGGCTGGAAATAGAGGAGAGTACTTCTTCTGGATAAAAATTGAGCTGTCACCAGAAGAGAAGGGGGTGGAAGCTGGATAAGCAGAGCACAACTAATGTCCCCCGTAATCCATCTAATGTTTGTGTTTGCTGTTCATTTCAGGACAGTGTTGAGTTCAGAAACATCTGCAGTCACTTGGCTCTACAGATGGAAGGACAGCAGTTTGACAGAGACTTGAATGCTGCCCACCAGTGTTTGAAGACAATAGTCAAGAAGCTGATTCAGTCACTTGCCAATCTGCCTTCAGATGCCCATGTGGTAGCCTGTGCTTCTTTGAGACAGATCTTACAGAATCTCCCAGACATATGAGTGTTAAAGACATCGGGATCAAAACCATAGATAGGCTGTTAAGAGAACTGGATATCTTCCCTTCCTAATTGAATCAGCAGACAACTGATGGTTTTATTTCCAAAAAGGAGAAACTTGATGGCACATGGAGGAGTCTGACCAGTGGCATCTGTAACCTTCAAAATTATAGCACGTTAGTGAAAGACTTTTAAAGCAATAGTTCACATTTTAAAATATGTTGACCTGTTTGCTGACTTTTTGATTGAAAGGTATTTTACTTTATGGAACTGATTTGATGATATGTATATACACTTATTAATTTATATTAAGTATTAGTTTTGATTGGATGATCAAACTAATCTATATTCATATTGATGTAGGTTTGTAAGGTTTAATATGGTTATTTATATGATAAAACTCCACGGTTCTTAAAATTATCTTGAATAAATGGGATATTTGATAATTGCTACATTCTGCTTACTGGATACTTCATTTTATGTTGTGAGAATGATCTTCAGTTGTAAGACCACTTACAACTGTAAGAATTCTTAGGAATTCTAATCCTGGCATTAATTACTTACTGTTGGGTGAGAGAAGAATCGCTTCTAAATATTGTGCTTTCATATTCTCATTTGTAAATTTAAAGTGATAATTAGCTATGAGCTATGAAGTACCAAGGATCTATGATGTGTAAATGCAAAATACAGTATTATTAAAGTCTCATGGAAAAATCTAGCTCTCACTGTTTCTGAATATTCCAATTGAAGGAGGAAGTTCTTGTGAAAAAAGGATGTGGACCTCCTGGCAAGTTTTCCTCACCATTTAGAGCTGGGAAAAAATAAGGTAATTTTTTTTCAACAACAGTCTGCACATACTTAGGAAAACACTAAATTTCTTGTTGTTCAATGATGACTGTTGAGAACCAAACTAATGTGAAATGCTGTTTTTCTCTTTACATTTTAATGGAAACAGCATCAGGTTTAGAAAGAAAGATTACAGTGTATATATGCAACTTGTTTTAGAAAAGATTTATAAACTGGGTCTGTGTGGTGGGCGTATCCTACTTTTAAAAAAACGTTAATAGCAATCAAAGCCCTTTAATCTCACCTACTCTGACCCTAGTCCGTTCCAAATTTTTTCTTCTGGAATCTAAGAATGAAAGGTAAATGTGCTGCTTCTCTTTGGATGTGATGGACCATTTCCACAGAAGAAAATGACGTATGTGAGACTGAATTCTAAAGGAAGGATGAATGCTCTGTGTGACTGTGTACGCGCATGTGTACACACGTGTGTGTGTGTGTGTGTGTGTAGGGGTGAGGAGGTGGGCCAGAAAGAAAGGGAATTTATTTCATGGGAATAATCTTTGGCATTTAGTTCTCCCACTGCTGGGAATCATTGTATTCTGGGAGGGAAGATGACTTTATTTTATAATGCGATCTTTCTTCTTCCAGGGAAATTATCCCGGTACTTTTCTTTAAAGACCCATCATTATTTATAGGCTGTCTACTCTGTTGTAATTAATGGCTCTCTCAATGAATATTAAGGTTTGTTTTTTTACTATCGTCCTCCACAATATTGAACATTTTTGCTTTTCTGTCTGTGCTTGTGCTTCTTCCTCACTTTGTACCATGTTTCCCACAGATTGATTAAAATCCTGCTCATCCTTCAAGGCCTGATTTACCTGCCACCTTCTCTGTGAACCTTCATAGGTCATCTTAATTAGAGGTGAACTCTTCTTCTTTGTAACTCACATAGAACACATTTCATGCTACTTCTCTGGCATTTATCACATGCTGTCTTAATAGCATGGTTATTGGTAAATCTGCCCTCAGGATCAGCTTATTGAGGGCAGGGATTATCTAGACATTTTTGCATATTGCATAGCATCTGCACTTCTTAAACTTCTTGGACCCCACTAGAACATCCGCTGCCCCTACCACCTCTTCACATCCCTCTTATACCCCATTCTAACTTCTATGGTTTACGTTGTATGGCCAGTCTGTATAATCACTTGGTTGTACGTGCTGTGAATTCCCTTTTCTTTTTTTCCTTTGGTTGAATAGCTGTTTGCAAAACTCTATTCCTGATCAAGTTCAACCCTCTGCCTACTCCACATCTGCCCATGAGCTCTGAATGTGGCTGAGAAAGAAAAAGAAACGTCAGTTCATGGCTCCCGATCTCCACGGACCCTTAGTGTTCCTCATTTTCTAGACTTGTGATGTCCAGTGTGGTAGCCACTGGCCACATGTGGCTACTACTGAGCATTTGAAATGTAACTTACCTGAACTGGGATGTGCTGAAGTAGAGCATGCACACTGGCCTTAGAAAACATAGCACTAAAAAAAAAAAAAAAGAATCTAAAATATTTCAATAATTTTTAATGCTTATTACATGTTGAAATAATATTTTGAATATGTTGGGTTAAATGAAATACGTTATTAGAAGTTAATTTTACCTGTTTCTTTTTACCGTTTCTTGTTTTGTTTTTTTTTTTTGAGTTGGAGTCTCACTCTGTCACCCAGACTGGAGTGAAGTGGCTGCTCCTGGCCACCACAGCCTCGACCTGCTGGGCTCCGGCGATCCTTCCGCCTCAGTCTTCCAAGTAACTGGAACTACCACACCCGACTAATTTTTTGATTTATTGTAGAGACGAGGGCTCGCCAAGTTGCCCACGCAGGTCTCGAACCCCCGGGTTCAGGCAATGCTCTCACCTCGGCTTCCCAAAGCGCAGGATTACAGGCTGAGCCTGGATTACAGGCTGAGCCTGGCCTCTTTTTACCTTTTCAATGTGGCTACTAGAAAATTAAAAATTCCATAGGTGGCTTGCATTATATTTCTTTTTAAAAAAATTTTTAAAATTTTCACTATGTGGGGTACAATTTAGGGTTAGGTATCCAAATGTTCATTATGCAGGTGCCCTTGTTGATGAGATGTGCCCCCATTCCCTGGCAGTTTCCCACTACTGCCTCTCCCACCCCCGCCCTTCTGTGGCAACTTCCCTCTACTGCCAATCCCTTTCTTGTAGTATTACGATAGTTGTTCAAGGTCCGCTTATGAGTGAGGACATGTGATACTCAGATCTTTGTTTCTGTAATAGATCACTCAGTACTATAGCCTCTAAGTCCATCCAAGTTGCTGCAAAGTTCATAATTTTGTCCTACTTTATGGCTGCGTAATATTCCATTGTGTATATGTACCACATTTTAAAAATCCAGTCCTCTTTTGATGGGCAGCATGGTTGGTTCCATGTTCTTGCTATTGAGAACAATGCTGCGATAAACATAGATGTGCAGGTCTCTTTTTCATAGAGTGATTTGAGTTCTTCTGGGTATATTCCCAGTAGGGGAATTGCGGCGTTATGTGAAAGGTCAATATTTAGATCCTTTAGGAATCGGGTGGCTTGCATTATATTTCTATGGGATAGTGCTGTTCTAGAAAATTCATTAGATAAATCACTGCTGATCTTAACAATTCACTCTCTGATTGTGGTTGCACATTTTCTCAAACTTTATCATTTTTTTACCCTCCCCAGTCCTAATTGATAACCCTGCTTCTGGTTGCACAGCAACAATGAAATCCATCAGAAGAACATGTTAATCATCTCACCAACCCATATTCCATCTTTGCCCACGTACTCTAGTCCCCTTCTTTTATAAGGAGGACCTGCTTTGCTGCTACTCAAATCTGGTCAGCCACTAAGGCCCCAATCCTGTCCCTTCTTGCTCACTCAGGGACTTCTCTCTTGCACTCATTCTCTTGACTGCAAGAGCTCCCATATCAGCTTGATTCTACATCCTTTTGACAGCTTGCCTTACACTAATTTGGGAACTATCCTCAGGTACTTTGATTGTGTCCCATTTCTTGATTTAAACGAAGAACTTTAGAAGGTAGAAAACCATTTGAATTACTTGCTTCAGATGGAATGTAGGGCTGTAAGAATCAGGTCCTTTGTGTCTTAAAATTCCCTCCCAACAGTTGGCCCCATTTTCCATTTTTTCCTCATGCTCTAGTGCCAGATCTTTATGCAATAAATCTATCTGAGAAGAGATAAATCCCGTGCATCTGTGAGTTTCAAGATATTTAACTCAGCAGAACTTCAACTAAGAAGTGTTCTGTAACAACTGGGTGTCCTCAACAGGGATCCCAGCATTTCATTCTACAGCCAAAAAAATTACCACAGTTCTGGTTTCACTTAGCTACATGCCAAAACCAGAGATCTAGGTTGTGTGTTACCAGAGAGCTTTACCTTTGTTGGAAGTGACTTGTTTACTGCTATGCTCGATAGAAATGATATTGAAAGGCGAACTACAGTTTATACATTTCTCTTCTAACAAACAAATTCATATGTGTTCATGCTTACAGCCACAAGTCAGGAGTTACTACTTTTCCAAGGTTGGCAGAAATCATCCCTGGCACAGAAGTATGACTCGTTTATTTTCCCTACCTTGATGAAGACTTCAATTAGTAATTGTGGCTTCATTTTCTTTTTCCTCAAAAAAGCATTGCAAAATAACTGTGGAACATAGGGTATCTGGAAGACAAACAAATTCATACGGATCTTGGAAACAAACTGCAGAAAACAATGTCTTAAATTGGTGCAAAGTGGAAAGAGGGGATTCTGCAAAGGCCTGTGCCCCCCACATCTGTCCTCCAGCTCTGCAGGGAGCTCAGGAGGACAGCAAAGCTTGGAATGGTGTGTGTGTGTGTGTGTGTGTGTGTGTGTGTGTGTGTGTTTCCGAGACAGAGAGCAGAGAGAGACAGGAGAAAAAGGAAGTACACAGGGCCTGGTGCTGTAATCCCAAACATGAAAGCAATGGGACAATTTGGAAAATTAACGTCCTTGGGGATATTTGCAGACTCACCTTAAAGAGTTTCTCTAATGCATTTGGTCGATTTGTTGATTTTCTTAAATGAACATAATTGTGCTTCTCACAGGACATATGTCATACCATTTTATAGTGGTTGGGAAGTGCTGATGTGACAGCTCTTTTATACATAATCTTACTCATTCCTCCAAGCTTGTCTTTAGCACCCTTTCATCTCTCAGTCTTCAATCTTATCTCAGTCCCTCTCTGTGTCTTGGGTCATTTTCCACAGTAGGGTGGCAAAGGTATTTATAAGGCTATTAATTACATCATGGCTTTTTGTGTCTAGATATTCTTTTATGCACAAATAAAGTTAACAAATGTTGGTCTCTGTTTCTTTTCCCTCCTTTTTTTGTATATCCCCTTGTGTCTCTTCAAGTCTCAGATTACATGATACTTGCTAGACACCTATTTCCTGTGTAACTCAGAATGGAACTCTATGTGTATATTGCAGGATTGCTGTTTACACTCACATTGAATGAATAGTCATACCCAGAGGGCGTGGGAATAAAGCTCTTTTAGCCATTTTCTTGTAGCAATTTTATCTTATTTTAATTAATTAATTAATGTTTATTTTTGATTCATAGTCTCATTCTGTTACTCAACCTGGAATATAGTGGTAAGATCATGGCTCCCTGCAGCCTCGTGGACTCGAGTGATACTTCCGCCTCAGCCTCCCACAGGCAAGTGCCACCATGTCCGGCTAATTTTTTAATTTTTATTTTTGTACAGACAAGATCTCACTATGTTGCCCCAGCTGGTCTCAAACTTCTGAGCTCAAGCAATTCTCCCACCTCAGCCTCCCAAAGTGCTTAGATTACAGATGTGAGCCTCTATGCCTGGCTTCAGCAGTTTTAACTGAAGGACAGAAAAGAAAATGAGAAAACCCTTGTTGATATCATCACCCTCACACTTTTGCTTAAACTTAAATGGTTACTCTGATACCTCTATTATCCTATATTATACAATTCTACATTTTTTGGTAGCCACTTCAAACATCTTTCCTGTTCTCAAAACCAAATTGTTGAATTTTTCTTAAAAAAGCAGGTCACTTTGTTTTTTAGTAGTGTCAGAAGCTCTAAAGTTCATGGGGCTGGAATTTCTGCACAGCCATGAAATTGAACTAATTATTTATTTGTTTTGCTCCTGTTTTCTGGCCCTTGCTTCTTCTGGACGAAGTGTTGACACCATTAAACCCAAAATATCCACAAATACACATGCAGCCTAAGTGGGACTGTGAGGCAGTCTACTTCAAATTTACTCAGAACGTCTACAAGCAAACATTCTAAACTTACTTAGCTATAAATGCAAACTACCATTCATTCTACATGTAAAATTCAGCTGGCCCATTGCTTCCAGGTGTTTTGATAAGTTGATTTGAGTTCATATAGAAATAACTGAAAAAGAGTTGATAATAAATGCAATCAATTCAGCAGAGCCCTATATGCGTGTGTGTATGTGTGTAATTTTCATATGGATAAATACACGATTAACAGGTGTTCCCCTTTTTCTTCCTCCATTTCAGTAGATGGAAAAACAAGTTGAAAAGATCTTTGTGTAGAGATTTTTCTATTGACAATGAACTGTTCAGAGAAATGAGAAATTTCTCTGGCTACCCAGAGAAATGAGAACTTTCACGCTGACATGCAGTTCTAAGTAATGATTACCTATCTAACGTTCTCAAATGTGCTTTCTAAGCATTGACTGCTTATTATTATGTCATAATTTCCAAGAGGTCTTTTAACTACAAGTTTTGAACACTGTAAATACCATTCATTACAAATATAAAATGAATTCTCAGGGCAGAGGAATGATGGGAGAAAGGTCCTTAGCAAATCAGTATCACAAGGTGAAGAAGTGTTTGCCAAATAAATAACTCCATCGCGTTTATATTTGTCCAGACAACTATCTAGGCATCTATTTTCTTACCTTTATTTTAAAATAATTATAGATTTATAGATGATGTTCACAGATTACAGATTCCTAAGAAGTAGCAAATGAATACATGGAGTCTAGCAAACTCTTCACCCAACCCAAATGGTGACATCTTACATGACTGCAGTACAGTAGGAAAGCCAGGCACAATGCATTGGCACAATACTTCCAGCTGGATTACAGACCTGATTCCATTTCCATCAGTTTTTGGATGTACTTATGGGTATATATGTGTGTGTGTAGTTCAGTTTAATCTTGTGTATAGATTTGTGTAACCACGACCACAGTCAAGATACTGAGCCATCACTCCAAAGTACTCACTCATACTACCCTTTTCTTTCTTTCTTTTTTTTTGAGTTGGAGCCTTACTCTGTTGCCCAGACTGAAGTGCAGTGGCACACTCACAGCCACCCCAGTGTCAACCTGCTGGGTTCTGGCGATCCTTCTGCCCCAGCCTTCCAAGTAGCTGGAACTACAGGTGCATGCTACCACACCCGGCTAATTTTTTGATTTATTGTAGAGATGGGGTCTCATCAAGGTGCCCGGGCTGTTCTCGAACCCGTGAGCTCAGGAAATCCCCACACCTTGGCCTCCCAAAGTACTGGAACCACTGGGCCTGGCCCATGCTACCCTTTTCTAGTTAAATCTACACAGCTTGTCCCCTGGCAACCACTATCTGTTCTTCATCTCTATAGTTTTGTCATTTCCAGGATGTTGCATACATGGAATCTCATAGTATGCCACCTTTTGAGATTGACTTTTGACTTTTTGTGTTTTTTTTTCACTTGAGATCCGTTTGAGAAGTTGGATGTATTCATATTTTCTTGCTTTTGATGGCTAAGCATCTATTTTTTTTTTAAATCTTTTTTTTCCACATCCCATTCCAAAAATGGGGTTTAGGAGGATTTACCAAAACAGATACAGTACAATGAAATAAAAGTAGATAAATGAGAACATCAGAGACAAGTGTTAAAAAAATTAATATGAAGGCAAAACAAATGTGACCACCTAATAGTTCATCCAGAATAAACCAAGAGACTCCACATTAAGACAAGGCACGAGGAGTTTCCTTGCATAACTCAAGTTTCTGACCAATCAACTTTCTTACTTGCTACCTTAGCACAGCAAGGATGTAAATATTCTGTTCTATTTACAGAGAAAGGCAACCATGATGTAATATGAAATAATAGGTGGGCCGAGGGAAATGAAGAGCCATCATGCTTTCCTTTGCAGCCCAGGGTGCTCCTTCCCTCGACTGGAGGTGTCAAATACAGCCCAAAAGGGGGGTCTGTGGGCTCAAGTGGGACACGGATACATGTGTTGTAGGGCCCGGAGTGGGTGATTTTGTCAACCACATTTAAACACTGGAAGATTTCACATACTAATCTGGATTCCTGGTTTCTCTGGACATGTTGGGGTGAAAAACATGACCTGTGTGTTCCTGCCATTCCTCCTTCCACCAGCACACAAGCTTCCCTATGTGGACTCCCGATCTACCAGAGTTCTGTGGCTGCTGCCCACTTTAGAGAAGACATGTGCTTCTAATTACCCCACCATTGAACTTCAGGCTACTTCTTTCATTTATCGAATAGGCCTGGCCTCAGAGTTTGCAAACTCTGTCTAGACAGCCGTGGCTGTTCAACTTGGGATTCTGGGGCCATCTATGGATATTGTATGCTGCGGGTTCTTGACTGGGTTGGCAGACTAAAGTAACTGCTGAGCCTTACTGTATGTAATCCAAGGGCTCTGACTGACAACAGGGCTGAGATTCTTATAGGACAAGCATTAGAAGCCAGCAAACTGGGCTTTGGCTGTGTATGTTTATCGTCTAGTTTGAAGCAGACTCAATTTTCTCCTTCATTAGCAAAAAATATCTGCCACTTATTCAGTTGTTATTTACAATGTGACACCATACACTGTGTATGTTATAAACAACTCATTTAGTCATCATTAAAGAACCCCCAAAGCATAATTTTTATTCTCATTCTATAGATGAGGAAACTGAAATCAGTGGAGGGAAGGAACTTGCCTTAAACCATCACAGAAAGTAGTGTTGATGCTAAGATACAAACCTCTGTCTGCCTGGCTCCAGTACCTATGGTCTTCTCGTCCCATGATGTCATACTTTTTTTTCCCATTATGGTTCATTGGTGGGTTTTCGCCTCTCTTCACGAGAAGGAATGGGAGAAATGGCGTGGCTTCTTTTGTCTCCCTGAAGTAAAAAGAGAACCAAGGACTCGAAGGAGGAACTATACAGCATCAGGAATCAGAAAACCTGAGTTCTAGATCGGGCTCTAGGACTAACTCATAGTGTGGCTGCTACTGCAGATCTATCCTTTAACCTCTAGCTTTTCAATCATCTTGTCTATACAAGTATACAATAACCCCACCATTTGAGACCCCATTGAGACCTAGCATGGATCCGCAGAGATTAGAGGTATGAAAGGACTTTGAAAAGTTGTGACTTCTTTATACATGTTAGGCACTATTATTCATTATTATTGGTGTGTTGTAAAAACAACATCATTTGTATGGATAAACAAATTATCAATATTCATTTATATGAATAAATAAACACTATAATTTGTATGGATAAACTAAAATTCAACTTAGTCACAGGAACTCTATTAGTTCTTCTAAAAATATGACTGAGAGGAAGGATAGATGGATGGATGGTTGGATAGATGGTCATTCTGGGTTGCTTAGTACTCCATCAACAGGGTTCTGGCTTCTCCTGGACTGAGACTGCACTGGGTTGTAAAGACAAGCTAAGGACGTATGGGGTCAACTTCTAGTTGTTGCATTTTCTTCTTTGCAAAGTTCATTTTCTAAATAAATGCGTCTTTGTAAAACATAAGGGCAATGTCCACTTCTGAACAATTCTGTGAAGTTGGTAAACTCTAGGTGGCAAAGGTGACTTCCATCAAAATTCTCATTGAAATTGTTAAAATGAAAGAGCATTCTCTTACCTTGGACTGATAGAATGTCCTCATGGGAATTCTCCTTCCCAAGCCCATATCACAAATATTGCTTAATATTTTCAAGTGTAGCTCTGTCTTTTTAAGTAATTTCCCACATTTTCACTTCACAAGAGACCCCTTAAGATATTAGTGTAACAATGACCTCACTCAAATAGATTCAGAGCCAGCCTTTTACATTTCTTATATATTTTTCTGAAGTCTACACTACACTAAAAAGTATTGCTTATCTGATCTCCTACCAGGTATCACTGGTAATCCTTTGCTAAATTAAAAAAATTCCATGTTGAAGTTCAATCCAATTTTAAAAATACATATCACTTAAAATATCATTTTGTATCTTCTTTTTTTGCTATTCTAGACATGAAATTTGGAAGCTAAGTTTCTTTAAATGAGTTATTTATCTCAAAGATCAAAATATGGCATTTGTTCTTACATTTTACAGTAGATAATAATGCCTTTATGAATAGACATGTCTCATAGAACTTCTATTTCAACCTAGGGAAATTTGGTATGATTTATTAGAAATAACTAGAACTGATGAAAAATAATACATGGTACCTCCTAAGCTGAATCATAAAGCATAGCACTTATTTATTTTACCACATAATTCCTGGGTCATCACTTTAATATTTAAACCAAAGACCTGTATCATTAAAGTGTATGTGTGTATACATAGCTATATCTATATACACATTTATACATGCATATCTAAAAATGTATTCACATATATCTAATAAATATTAGATATTTAAAAAACTCAGGCAAATTACAGAGTTTTTTTAGTTATTCAAGAAAGGATATTCAAAGTCTCGGTCATCCTTCTTCCTGAGGCTTTCAGCATTTTGGTAAAACTCAAATGTGTCAATGTGAGTATGTATTTCACATGACACAGCTCTCAAATTACCATATCAAAGCGCTCTGATATCTGTGAATTACTCAGAAAAAACAAAAGAATTTAGTCTATGACTATACTACCCTGAGCAACATGCCTGATCTTGGAAGCTAAGCTGGGTTAGGCCTGGTTAGTACTGGAATGGAGACTGCTGCTTTTCAGAGTATTTGGTTTTTCACAGGCAACGGCTCAAATCAAACTTTAAACAGAAGTTTTAAGAAGTGAATTTTTTTCGTCATTCTGTAGCTCTTGCTACTTTCATGTTGAGTTTTCTATTACTTTAAATATCAGTCTATGAACTGTATTTACACATATAAACCTATATACAGCTATTTACGTATATCAGAAGCAAATGCCTACACTCACTGAAATTTAGCTTTTCTTCTTCTTTCTTTCTTTTTCCTTCTTTCTACCTCCCTCCCTTCCTCCCTCCGTCCCTTCCTTCCTTCCTTCCCTATTTCCTTCTCTTTCTGCCTTCCTTCTCTCCTTCCTTTGTTTCTTTTTCTTTTCCAGAAATTATGGAGAATAGAGATAGTGGATAATCCATCATCCTAGTTTCCTTTCTTTCCTCAACATCCATAGACATAAAGATAGTCTGAATGTAGCTGGGCGCAGTGGCTCACACCTTTAATCCCAGCACTTTGGGAGGCTGAGGCTAGACGATTGCCTGAGCCTAGGGGTTTGAGACCAGTCTGGGAATCATGGCGAGACCTCGTCTCTACATAAAAATCAAAAAGTTAGCCGGGTATGGTAGCACACACCTGTAGTTCCACCTACTTGGAAGGTTGAAGTGGAAGGATCACCTGAACCCAGCAGGTCGAGGCTGCAGTGGCTGTGAGCGTGTCATTGCACTCCAGCCTGGGCGACAGAGAGAGACTCCAACTTAAAAAAAGAAAAAGAAAAAAAAGATAGTCAGGATGTAAGATCCTCTAGGAATGTGAAACAAAAAATAGGTCAAATTTAAAAAGAGCGCCGCCTCCAAACATCATGAGAAAGCAGCTCCTGTTGTTGATCTGTTTTTGCGCCTGCTGGCTCAAAAGATCACAAAGTGTGACATTGTGTCACAAACAGGGTCCCCAATGTGTTTACTTTTCCTCGACAAATGCTATACATTTTCTTCTCTTAGTGAACAAGCATTGTTTTTGCAGCTGTGTTTGTTAAATCAATACTGATTTTCTGCCCCAGTGTATCTTTGTTGCAAAGACACTTAAGGCAAGCTCTCTCCTAGCCTTTGGGGAGGACTTTTCAAGTAAGACCGCCTAATTAGGAACAATCACCGTGCATTAGATCCACCAAAAAGAAAAAAGTTTTTTTTGGCCTGACGAAGTTTTTCCATCTTGGGTTACAGGCTTCATCTAAAGCAACTTCTCCCTTGGCCTGAATGGCCTTTTCCGTGGAGACTGAAGGTAAGATTGAATGCTGGCTGGCCCAACAGAGATCTAGAACAAACTCTCAGGAAATCTCAGCCCCTCTGGCAGTTGAATTCCCACTCCTCTGAGACTAGCTGAGGTTATTTCCTTGCTTCATTTAACTAGCCAGATGATAGGTTGACTGATGGGGTCATTATGTCCAGTGTAAAGTAATTTCAGAATGAAAATTGTGCAATAGGTTAGACCACAGCTCAATTTTTATCACCCAAAATGCATACAATATCCCTAATGTGATTGGCTTTAGGTTAAGACTGAAAGAAATGTTCAGTCCCAAGGTGGCTATATTTTCTGGAAAAGATTGAGTGAAACCTCTCTTTTTTCAACCTAAACACATGGAAATACATTTTTTAGGTTTTACTTTCTAAATATCTGGTACAAGGTAAAAACTGCAGTGATTAATATCTCCCATGGGGCTGGCGGTTGGTGAGAAAAAGTCGCCAAGCTTTATCTGACTGTCCATCAAGTTGCTAGTCTTATTTTTAGGCGTGGGTCAGTTCAGGAGGCAGACAAGCTTCTTGACATGTGGAATCGACTGAGACACTGAGAACTGATCCCGTTTAAGAAAATGTCCTCAATGCGATGATTGTGCTTAAGTATGTTCTAATTTTAAATGCATCCCATGACACCATCGTTATTTCTCTTTGTAGTTTTTTAATTTCCCTTTTTTTTCAATTGACCTTTCTACTTTTTCTTTTTGAAATGGAGTGAGAATTTTAAGCTCACGATTTTATAGACAAATTCGATTTTCAGGAATATCAGCAATTTTTTATTTGACTATCTTATGCTTATGCTACACCCAATTGCTAGAGCTTAACCCTTGACTCCTAAACCTCCAGTCTATACACAGTCATCCTTTTCACCCCTCCCCACCCCAGATAAATTTTTCCTGGAGTTTATCTTATTTCTTGGCACCCCTACCTACTCAGCTGCACAAGAACAAAAGCAATTTTGTAGTTGGAGGGTATTCCTTTCATCAATTTATCCAATCACTCAACACATGTCTGTAAGACACCTCTGTAGCAGGTACTGGTGGTCTAGGTCCTAGAGACAATGTGTGCAAAGCAGATGTGAACCTCTGTTCTCAAAGTGACTATATTCAAGTGCATTTCTTCCAGAATCACTCTGTATTTGCAGGGACTCCCAATCTCATATAAATGTATATATCTAAATATGCATAATATATTTTGACATGTTACATATTTAAATAAATAATGACACAAAAATGGTTGTTTTTGGTTGGGTGCAGTGGCTAATGCCTGTAATCCCAGCATTTTGGGAGGCCGAGGTGGGAGGACTGTTTGAGCTCATGAGTTTGAGACCAGCCTGGGCAACATAATGAGACCCTGTCTTTACAAAAATAAAAATGAAAAATTAGCCAGGCATGGTGACATATTTCTGTAGTCCCAAGAGACTGAGGTGCAAGGATCGCCTGAGACCAGGAGTTCGAGGTTGTGGTGAACTATGATCGTGCCACTGTCCTCCAGCCTGGGCGACAGAGTGAGACTTTGCCCTGAAGACCAAAAACAAATAAAATGGTTGTTCTCATACGAATGCCCCAGTTCCTTCTCACTGCCTCAGACACCCATTGGACGGAAGTGGATCTGCTGAACTTGGTATTGGCCAATAGGGCTGTGGTCCCACTGGGTAGGATTAGATGTGTGAAGCCTCCTTCTTTCGGATTTGGATGAGTAATGAGTGATCACACATCTCCATTTCTGCCTATTTTGATTGTTTGCTTGTCTGTTTCTCCTTGATGCACATATAAGAACTGAGACTGGCAGAAAAGGTTGAACCTGAGAATATGGCAAAATGCTTTTCTTTGTTTCTGATAAAGCCCCATTTTCTGTTTCATCCAGTTTCTGGATCTTTCAAGTTCCTAATAAGTCTGCAAAGCTAAAGCAGTCACACGTTGATCCTCAATAGTACAGCTATTCCCCCACCCCCCTCCCACCAATCAAAGTTTTCTCTCTTAGGTCAGCAGTAAACATCTTATTGCCAAGACCCGCCCCTCAGGCTTCATGCCTCTTAGCCTTTGCACATGCTGATCCTTTTTCTTAGAAATAAAGTCCCTTCTGCTGGGCATTATCGCCTGTGGGAAGTCTTTATTGATACCTTAAGACTGGGCTAGATGATGTTTTCTATTATAGCACTTGCCATGTTCTTTAAACTAGAGAACAGTAAAATACTAAGGGTGACTAAGTTATATGACGCCAGGGCTGGCCTGATGAATATGAGGTGAGAAGGTCCCCTATCTAAACATCTTTCTTTCTTTCTTCCTCTCAGAAGAAAGCTCCTTTTAAAGTTTCTGAAATGTCTGTTACAGAAGCACTCCTATACTTTTTTTCTTTTGAAAGGAAAATCTAACTTTAAGATTTCCCAATCAAAAGCTCAGTACCATTGAGAAGGATAATACAATACCATTTTTTAAAGACTCAACATTCAAAAACTAGATTTGCGTCTGGGAAAGGGCTTTGTAGGTAGTGGCACTCAGAACCTAGTGCTCAGGAGAAGCAGGAGGAGGAAAGATATGAAATACAATCTTTCTCTCTCTCTTTTTTCTTTTTTGTTTGTTTTTGACAACCGTATTCTAAAGATCATAAATACCATACATAAATTCAAGAAACAGAACAAAGCAGGATTAGGAAACAATGTCTTAAAGACTGGCATAGTATCATCTTATATCTCTGACATTTCTGTTCATATACTAAAGCTCATTGAAATCTATCAATGAGTAGGAAATATATAAGTTTTATACAATTTGCAAATGTGTATACATTTAAAAAAGCAATCTAAGCTACAAATTAATTTTAATTTATCTCAACAACATTTAGTACTTTACTAAAGTTTGCAAAGGTAGGCTACTCTTAAAAGTAGAAACACAAAAGACTGAGAAGCAGAAAGTCATGAAATACTGAATAGAATAATTACACCTGCAATTTCACTTTATTTTTTAAATTGCATTTCTAAGTAAAAATGTAATTAAAGATTTTGCAAAGATTTTTCTAAAACACTAAGGATTTAGAAAGTATACAGATATATCAAGATGAAACAATTTTGGTAAATTTTTAAATAAGCTCAATATGTAACTAAATATGACTTAGCAGAAAAATCTGAGGGTGAAATTGGGAGTGTTTAAAAGTAGAATATTCCTGTCTATTTTAAAAATATTTACAGCATGTATTTATTTATAGTTACTTGTGAAGTTTCAAGTACTAAATATTACTCTGAACTGTCTGGTTAAATATGAGTCAGGATTTAGGTCGGTGGAAAATATAAAACAAATTTTTCCTTACTAACGCATATTTTTAAAAAGTTAGTTTATGTTTTCCATTGAGAACTAAATTATGCCTTAAAAATTGTAAAAGTCATAAAAACATTAGATTAAGGAGAAAAAAACTACATATAATTTAGGACAAAGATGTTTAGTATGCTAGGATCTCTCTCCAGTGGTCAAAAAACAACCAACAAAGAAGCAAGCAAAAAACAATTTATTAGAATATTATCTGAGGACTTCCAATTTTAACATGAAGAGTCAAATGAGCATTTTCTCATTCATGTATCAGCAAAACCACCTAGAACATCAAAGAAAACAAGAAAAGTAGTAAAGCACAGACTACCCTTTGTAAAACTAGGAAAAAAACAGATTTTTTTTTAAAGACAGACAGGTATGTGTGTGTGTATGTGTGTGTGTGTGTGTGTGTGTGTGTGTGTGTTTGTGTGTGTGTATAGAGAAAGAGAGACGGGGCGGGGGGGGAGAGAGAGAGAGAGAGAGAGAGAGAGAGAGAGAGAGAGAAATTAAAACTTAGTGATGCAAGACATAGGAAGCTCCAGAGTGAAGATGCCCATGAATTCTAAGCTCTTGAGTGTCAGCACAATCCCAAGTAACATATACTGACATGTAAACCTAGCTTTTTACAACAGGGGGCGGCAAACATTCCTCAAATAGCCAAATAGTCAATATTTTAGGCATTGTGGGCCCTTTGGTCTCTGCCATACCTACTCAACTTGGTCATTGTAGTGCTAAAGCAACAATGGATTTGGCTATTTTTTCAATAAAACTTTATTTATAAAAACAGGCAGCTGGCCAGTGGGCTGTAGTTTGCTGATACTTGTTCTATAGCAATAAGGGTATAGCAGCTTGAATGAGTGCTTCCCTGGCTCTCAAACTGCTAAGGTTTATAGAAAAAGGAGAGGAGGTAAAGCTAAATGAGAAGTCATAGGGAAAAGTCATACTTGCTTGAAGCAGTCTGTTGGTGTGCCAGTGAGGAGCAAAGGAACTTTGTGAATGGCCCAAAGCTTCCGATATCAATTAGCTGGAGAAAAATAAAGGCGAAAATAACCAACTTCTAAATGCAACCTCTTTTCACACACACAAAAAAACTCCTGCTATTTGAAACTTGGCTCATACCTCTCTATCACAGAAGGCTTTTTTAAAAAGCTGATGCTGAAAAAACTTACTCCATTGTAATTAATCAAGAAAGGAATCAGTGTGGGAGCTATACAAAGATATTAAAAGAAGGAGGAAAAAGAAGGAAAGAAAGAAAAAAAATAAAGTGGCAGTCAAGAAATCACTGGAAAAATGTCTCATGAGGCAGATGAAAATTGTGACCAAAGGTGTTTCTTGATTTTTTAAAAATGAGCGAAATGACCTATATCCAATTTCATAGAAAACAATCACAAAACCACATAAGTAAATTAAACATGTGCTGGCAGTGACTGACAGGAAAGATACAAGAAAAACAAATAAAAATATCAGAGAAATGAAGGCTAAATTGGAAACTGCACAAAGGAGACTGGCACTGCTGAAAGCATGTCTAGGGTTGTGGAAGACAAGGTTGGGAAAAAAAGAAACAGACAAGATGTTTAAAAGGATTACATGATAGATATGAAATACATATAAAATAAGTTAAACATATGCATAATTGGTGTAACTAAAAAAGAAAACCAAAATAAGACAGTTACTCTTAGAAATATCACACACAAATGATGAATATAAAGCATTAATAAACAAAATTAGTGGCTCATTTAAAAGACTAACATGCCATGACCAAGTTGATTTATTCTAAGAATGCAAGGATGGTTCTATAGTGGGAAATCCATTAACAAATTTGTACCACACTAATAGATTAAAAGTCATGTTCCTAGATGCTGAGAAATATTTGGTAAAACTCAACATCCATTCTTACTAAAAAAAATAACCCAAAACAAAAACTATCAATAAAATGATAATAGATTTTTAAAAACATAATGAAATGTATTTATCTCAGTCTAAAATCCAGCATTATATCTATTGAGAAACCGCAGAACTATTCATATTAAATTCAGGAACAAGACAAGAATGCTTACTATAACCATGATTAATAAACATTGATCTAGAGGTCACAAGCAGTGTATTTACACAAGAAAAATAAAATGTACATAAATTATAAAAGAAAAAGATAAATTATAATTATTTGTGGATTATAAGGGTAATATTTGATTAAAGTAAAAAGTGGCCCAACTGAGAAAATATTACAAACAATAGTGGAATTCAGTTAAGCCTCTGGTTATAAAGTTCATATACTGACATAAAAGAAGGTTATAAAGTTCATATACTAAAATAAAAGAAGGTCTGATAGAAGAAAAGATTTCATTTTTGATAACAATATTACTGGAAAATATTTAGAAATGACTTTATCAGATGTGCAAATCCATATAAAGAAATCTTTACAGTGCTTCTTGTAGACACAAAAGAACACTTGAACAAACATAAAAGCATGTTATATTCTTAGGGAAATTCAATATCATACAACTTTCAATTCTCTCTTGATTCATATAAACATTTAACACAGTTCCTATAAGAATATCAATGAAATTTGGGAGTCTATATATGATTCTAAAGTTCATATGAAAAAATAAGCAAGAATAACCAAGAAAATTTAGGGGAGAAAAAAGAGAAAACACATGATAATAGCACACACCTTACTTCAAAATAAT
Organism: Cephalopachus bancanus; assembly: GCA_027257055.1. NCBI lineage: Eukaryota > Metazoa > Chordata > Mammalia > Primates > Tarsiidae > Cephalopachus > Cephalopachus bancanus. Next base: position 1,144,255 of record JAPVLO010000196.1, read on the forward strand.
TTCCTGATGATGCAAAGATTTCTATCCCAATAATAAAAATATAAAAAAAAAATACTAAAAATACTCCATGGGGGAGTTAAAAAAAGTATTGTAGTGGGGAAGACCTAAATACGTCATAATACTCAGAAGCCTAACAAAAGGCTGATGAATCTGACAATATAGAAATAAACTGGACTATTAAATTGTAGTTCACATTATAGACAAGCACTGTCCAATAGAAATACAATGTAAGACACATTTGTAGTTCCAAATCTTGAAGCAGTTAGTTTAAAAAATAAAAAGAAATGGGTAATCTTTTTTCCTTAATTAAAATAAATCATTTTCAGTAATACATTTTACTTAATTTGGTGTGTCCAAAATAATCTCATTTCAACAAGTAATCAGTATAAAATATTATATATGAGATAGTTCTATCCTTGTGTTGTATTAAGAAATTTGGTGTCTATTTTATACTTGCCATGCATTGCAGTTTGTACTAGTCTCATTCATGTGCTCAAGAGCCACTTGTGACTGGTGGCTACCCTATTTGATACATTTTGATGGGCTAATTTTCTTAATAGATCATGCTAATATAGAAAGAGTTCTGATAAATCAATAAGAAAAAGTCTGACAACCTAGTAAAAAAGAACAAAGCATTACTATTCACTAAAAATGAGAGAATTTCAAACTAAATTATAAGAAAACACCACTTCATATAAGATTGACAAAGATCAATACATTTTATAACATAATGAGTACATAAGGAAGAGGAGAGTCACCTTATATACTCATAGCAAGAGTATAAATTGGTACAGTCTCTAAATTGAGGGAAATTTAGCAAGATCTATCAAAATAACAAATGTACATTCCTTTGACCTAGATTTCCAATTCCAGGAATTTTTCCTACAGATATATTTGCAAATGAGTGAAATAAATTCTGTACCAATGATTTACTGAGATATTACTTATAAATGGAAAAACTTGGAAACTTGCCTAAATGTTATCAATAGCGTAGAAGTTAAATTGTGAAACATCATACAATAAAATGCTATGCAATAAAAGCTAATAAAATATGTAATGATATGGAAGCTTATTTAAACTGTATTGTTATGTAAATAAAAGCAAAGCACAGATAAGTATAAATAGTCTGTGAAAAAATTACATGTACAAATGTTAATACACGTGCAAGCACACATGTATCAAATATGTCTGGAAGTATCCATATGTAATTAGTAATAGAAATCGCCTGCTGTAAGGGGAACTGGTTGCCTCTGGGACAGGGATAACAGGGAGAATTACTTTTTTACTGTGTATCTCTTTGTGCCTTCCAAGTTTAGCACCATGAATATATATTACCTATTCAAAATTAAATAAAATATTTAGATATATTTTCAAGGACATTGAAACAACAAAACTATCCATTGAGACTATTTTATTCAATTGTTGATGTCTATCACAATTTTTTTTTTTTTTTTTTGAGTTGGAGTCTCACTTTGTTGCCCAGGCTGGAGTGCAGTGGCATGCTCACGGCTACCACAGCCTTGACTTGCAGGGCTCAGGCGATCCTTCTGCCTCAGCCATCCAAGTAGCTGGAACTACAGGCATGCTTGATTAATTATTTATTTATTTATTTTAGAGATGAGGTCTCACCAAGTTGCCCAGGCAACTCTTGCCTCAGTCTCTTAAAGTACTGGGATTATAGGTGTAGCCACAGCACCCCGCCTATCACAAACTTTTTTTTTTAATTGCTACTTAAAATTTACCTTAACATAGCTGTTGACACAGACAACGCCCTGTTCTAAATGCAGGCACCGACACCAAGGATATAGGTTTGCTTTTTGAGGGTTTCGTTTTTTGGCTCTGGTTTTCTCAATAAGGTTGAGTTGTTTTGTTTAGCGCTTTCTGACCTACTCTGTTTAGCAGGAACACGTGGCAGGTATTTCCAAAATATAATCTCCATCAATCGCTCCCTTTACCTGACTGCATGCCCCTGAGCCCAGAGGCCTCAGTTGGGCGTCTATTAAAATCAAGTACCCAAATTCCTGAGGGGTCACTGTGGATTGAAATGACTCGTGTCAGTTCCAAGAAAGGTAATGGCTTGCATTTTTTTTAAGGGTGTAGAGACCCCTAGTTCATCTTGCCTTGCATTTCTCCAGAAATCCCAGCTGCGTCCAAGTTCTGACTACCCCCACGAGGAGCATCACAGCACCCACCTTGACGGCACTGATCAAAACGCGTCCTTCCTGCCCACCTCCATGCAATGAAGACATTGACAGCAGGGAGTCTGACAGCAGGGAGTCTGGCACAGGGAGTCTGTAGGTGAGGTTCATACCAATTGCAAGTGGGGTTACGATGGCTAGTTGGAGTTTAAGGCATTTAAACGGTAATAATAAATCAATTGGCAGTTGAATAGTCATTCTTACCACCACCATAGAAACAGATTGACCTAGATTTCTCAAGTTCTTGTGAATGCAACCTTGACCTTCCCAACCTGGTGTAAGCAAAATGGTGCCACATCCCATCATGGTTTCTGGCAGTCCTGAGGGCACTCCGAGGTCTGTAGTCTTGAGCTTTCCAGAATCTCCATATACACCCCCGGGGAACTGATTTATAATCATCTAAAAATCTCAATCAACAGGGCAATGCCAGCGTCTCCACGCAGGGTGCTGAGGGGGGCTCCCCGGGCACCCTGTGAAAAAGGCGAAAATTAGGAGAGATTGGGATTAGGTATTTCCACGCCAACCAGTGGAGGTCAGTGTTGAGTCGCTGATCTCTTGTTTGAACTGGATGCATTGAAGTTACCACGGTCGTCCCGACCACGCTCATAAAACAGAGACAGAAAAAAGGCACGCAAAAACGAGAGGATGGGCTCATGACTCACTTTGAAGGGTGAACAGCAGCTCCACGCTGCTAAAGAATGGGAGCCAGGAGTGGCTGACGACATTCGGAGCGACCTCACGAGGGGCTGCTGCGCTGCCAGCAGGTGGATGGAGGGGTGCCGGTGTAGACACGCAGCCTTGGCTCCTGAGAGCTGGCCCGGCCTTCCAAACTGACGACTTCCCCAGATTCCTCTCTGCGGAGGGGTCCTGGGATCCCACACCAGCTAGTTGGTCTCGTTAGCTGGGGGAGCTTTTAAAAGCAAGGAGAGGCTCCGGTTACTTCTCAAGACACCGGCGACCTTCTTGTAGACAATGTCTGTCTCAGGGTCATGATCCTCATTTCTATGAAGCTTGAAAAGCCTCTTCCAATATGCATTACAACCTGAGAGTCGACCCCATTGCTGGCCTGGTAGTGGTCACTTCCTCGACAATCTCTAGATACCTTGTAAGTGGGGCAGTTCCAGGTGTGGTGAGTGCAGAGCCCGGGACTGAGTGCTGCAAAAAGAGAGGCTTCTATCTTGGGAGGGCATACCAAGACAGAAAAGTCTATGAGGCCCTTGAGCCTTTTACTTTCTTCATCTCACCTGTCTCCTCCTCTCCTTAAGGGCCACAAGTCTTTTCACCATAATTTGAGGATTTGAGGATATAAAGAACTAAGCAGAATATTTGTCCGGATCAAATACTAAAGCTCTTCGAGACTCATTTGGCACTATTATTTTTATTTTTGATTTTTGAGTCAGGGTCTCTGTCTGTCGCCCAGGCCGGAGTGGAGTGCACACGATCACAGCTCACCACAGCCTTGATCCCTTGGGCTCAGGGGATCCTTCTGCCTCAGCCTCCCAAGTAGCTGGGACAGCAGGTGTGCACCACCATGCTTGGCTCACTTTTTGAGTTGAGATCTCTCTCTGTTGCCCAGGCTGTTCTCGAACTCCTGGGCTCAAGTAATCCTCCTGCCTTGGCCTCCCGAAGTGCTGGGATTACAGGTGTGAGCAACTGCATGCTCCCAGCCAGCACTATTATTTTGGTCTTCGTTATTGAAATGATTTTCCTGGAGGGGAGGATGGACAGAAGATTGAATGTGCTGGAAAGCCCCTCTTTGTATGCTTTTAATATCCTTGATGGTGGTTCTATTTTTAGATGCTCATGTTCTTCATCCAAGGGGAGCTTGGGAGAAAAGATGGCAGTTCGTTTGTTTAATGCCAAGGGGGTGTAGGTAAAAGATTAGTAGCTTAAAATTATACTTAATGAGGACAGTTCTTTCTTTCTCAGAGTGTGTAATTCCTGCTCAACACTCTGATAAACAACGGGCGCTTTTTGAAACTGAAGGGGGAAGGGGTACTTTCTCGGTTTCTGAGTGTGTTACCCTATTTTACATTTTTGTCCATGTCTTTGAAAGTTTTAAATTTCTTTTTTACACTCAGTCAGCCGGGCTGAGCATGGGCCACAGACATGACTCTTCTGATACGAGTTCCATGTGCTTTAACTACTGGTTGCCACCTCTGTCCTTTCACACCACGAGCTTTCACCCTCCCTCGCCTTTGCTCATGCTACTTTCTTTCTGTCACACTCCCCTCCCTGTGATCTGCCACCCTCAGGGTGGGCATCTTCCCCCAGTGGTGAAATCCTAGTAATTCTTCAAAACAAGCCAAATGTCACTTCCTATATGAAGCTGTCAGTGCTCCTTACCTTAAATTTCTCCAGCCAAAATTAGTCACTCCCTTCTCCATACCCCAGAGTTCTTTGTATAGTTTGATAGCGTATGCACACATATATGTGGACATCAAAGAGTTAAGCTGCAGTGAAGGAGGTAGGTCATCTACAACGTCTACTGTTGCCATTGAGAGAATGAAAATAATGGAATTCAGGCAGTAATCAGAGTTTCCAAAATAAGCAGAGGAAAGAGGAGAAGGATTTTTCAGATCATATCTAAACAGAGCATTGTAATTGCTGCCCTCAAACAAGAGGGTCCTCTATAGAATACCAATCCCTTCCATAATAGTGAAGGGTGGAAAAGACATTTTGTAGCAGTCATTTTAGAGTTCATTTTAGAGGAGACCCATACTTTCTTAGATTTCTGTGTTTGCTTAGATCCATGCCGTAGCAATTAGAAATGAAAATAGCTAGTACTACAGAAATGCAGCTGTTAAAGGATCTAGAGTGTAGAACCTAAACTATTAACTTTGAAATATCTTACAGTTGCAGAGAGACAGAACTGTCTCTAGTTCAGAAATTACTCTAAGGTGGTACCTAATCTGACCAATCTGCTGGTGTGAAGCTGGGACACCGGCCAAAGTGAAACACAGATCAGGATCAGCAAATAACACAAACCAATGAAGCTAAGTAGAAGAATCTAGACAGAAACAAGACAAAGATGTTTTACAGGGTCATTTCTGCTGAGGGTTTTATCAGTGCAGTAGTGAAGAGAGGCTTTCGTGAAGTCAGGCTGCAGTTATCTCTATGTCACTCGGACATTGTAATATGTATATATGCGAGCTTGTGTAGAAGGATACAATTGTTACTTCTTGACCATTCTACTGCCCTGTGCCTCCCCCCAGGCAAAGCTCATAGTTTGTGATTAACTGACTCAGGGAAAGGATGTATTAACTAAAAGCAGAGAAAAGGAAGCCTATTCTGGCTTTTGAGTTTTCAAAACTAAAGCCCAGGAAAAAGCAGAGAAAATTCAGAGCAAAGATTCCCCTTCCAAGAGAAAGCTAATGCTTCTCCACTCGGTGAAAGAGGAGAGTTGGAGGGGAAACACTCGACAGTGGATGCCTTTTCTGCAGGTGGAGTGAGGGAGGAAGGATGCCTACGCTGGTGTGTGGGACCCTGGAGCTGGAGAGACCAGGTTTCTAAATTCAGGCAGACTCCAGAGAAACAATGGCTGTGTGGCACTAGTGCTTTGGCAGTCTCATAGAGTTTTTGGCACTCCGGTGTAGCTTCTAGAGTGACTTGAAGTTTGAGATGAGACCTGTATAGGCTCAGGAAGTTTCCCCTGCCTCAGTGCAGGTTGAGAGCAGCCAAATACGTCTCATGGGTCCAAGAATGGTCCAAACATAACAGGAAGAGCCCTCAGGCTGGTCACGGCCTTGCACACACGATTGAGGGATTACAGGTGGAGACCCAGACAGATGGGGCCGTGAAGCCAGCATCAGCAGGTGAGAAAATATAACTAAGTGCTCTGTGAGAGCTCTGGCGTTGTGTTGACCCCCTAGCCCTGCCCCTATGCCATCTTGAGTTTCGACCAGCATTATAAATTGCCTAGCTTTCAATTTATGCTCTACTAGCTAAAGGGAACTTAATTTATCGATTACAAAGAGTAGCTGGCCAGCCACAGTAACTCACACCTGGAATCCCAGTACTCTGGGAGGTGGAGGCAGGGAGATTGAGCTCAGGAGATCAAGAACAGCCTGGGCAATATAGCGAGACCAACAAACAAACAAACATGCAAAAAGACCAACAAACAAACCAACAAATAAAAAAATTAGCCAGGTGTGGTGACCTATGCCTGTAGTCCTAGCTATTCAGGAGACTGAGGCGAGAGCATTCCCTGAGCCTAGAAGGTAGAGGCTGTGGTGAGCCACGATCGTGCCACTGCACTCCAGCCTGGGTAAGAGAGTGAGACCTTTTCTCCATAAATACATACATACATACATACATACATACATACATAAACAGCTACACATACTAAAAGCTTAATTTTTGCACAGTGGAGTTTGGAGTCAGGTTCGTGACTGCTGCATGCACATTGTGTTTGACACATGTATGTGCTAATTATTTTAAATGAGTTATAAACATGTATTTCATTTCATGTGGGTGAGGTCATCTTCAATGATTTCCTTTGCTATAATTTTATTAGTATTAAAGAGAGAGATTCTAGACCCAGGTGGACTCCATGGACAATTGTCAAGATACCCAAGATGGCACAGCACCTGCAGAATGACCTGTGAACCAGGCTTCTCCAATGGTGCTACCTATTACAATGGTGTGCTGAATTGTGCTGTTCTGTACAACTGCTTAATTCTTCATCTACCCACCTGTCAGACTCTTTATTTAACGTCGGTTCCCTGAGCCAAAGTAGTATGACCCTGAAGACGGGCTTAATACATGTTTGCTGAACGAATTGAAGAATGTTCTTAATGTCAGGGGGTAATAATTCATTCTTACCATTCCTTTGTGCCCCCATTTGATTCTGGCAGATTTAGTGGCACAGAATCAGGACTCAATACTTGCTGGAGACGTGAACAAGTCATTTTTAATAAGTGAGATAAGATATGTGACCCCAAAGGGACATTCAGTGTCCTTAGCATTTTCCAGATGAAAATGAATCTGAATCTCTGTCCCTTTTCCCTAGTGGCATGTCTAAAGATCTAAGCAGGGAAACTCCCTTCATCTTTTCATATCATTTCCTGCCCCAAGAATAAACAATTGCAATTGGACTCAAGACCTAGCAAAACACAAACATGCTTATAAAATACTTCAGAGAAGAAGCTGACATCTACTCTATTTCTGGTTCTCACCTCAAAATGTTTCTGATTCTTTTTTAAAAAGTAAGAACTTGCAAAGAAAAACCATTTCTGTATGTGTTGCTCAGGGATGGAAGCTTTAAAGCACAACATGAGGCTCCCGTGTCTGGAACCCCTATTATATTAGCACGTTCCAGAAAAAGATTCGATTTCTCTCAAGATTGACTTTGGCTGGATTTTCTCCCTTATGTCCGACTTCCCCAGTGACTGAGCTTCCTGCCTTGGTCTCCAGGCTGGGATTCTTACTGCTGGGCCCCAGTTTCTTGGAGGAGGAATCCCAGCACACTTTTTCTAGACCTACTTACTCTCTGGACTCACATTTCTGCCCTATTTATCCCAGAACAGCCAACTCCATCCAGTGTTGCTCCACATTCAGGTCTTACATCCTCCCCATCAAGTCTGCTTCAAAACCTTCAACATGTTGTCCATTTTCAATTGTAGAATTTTCCTTCTACTTGACTGTAGCACATTTTGTTCAACATATATTACTCAGAGTGTATTAACTACTTTAACAAACAAGCTCTAATTTGTCATGGCTTAACACAAAACAATGTTGCTTCTTGCTCACAACACAGTCAGTGCAGGTCAGAGGGAAGCTTGGGATCTGCTCCATGTGGTCTCTCAGGAACCTGATGCGATTGCCGTTATTAAGGTCTTCCGTAAACCTTGCCATTCAATCAGAGGGTGTTGCAAGAGTCGGGATTGGGCAGAAGAGGTTCTCATGAGCAGGCCTGGAAATGGCACACCTCTCTTCCTCTCACATTCTCAGCCACGTGACTCCCAGAGCTCAGTCACATGGCTGAGTGGGAGTGGGAGTCAGATGACCACTCCCAACTGGAATGCAGTAGTTTTAGGAACCATGTGCCTTTAGCAGTAAATGTTATACAATTGTGACTCAGTTTACCACTGCTCATCAGTATCCGTGTTCCCTTTTTGCTCAACATACCACCAGATTTCATACAGTAGTCCCCTCCTTATCAGAAGGAAACATGGGCCAAGACCCATAGTGGATGCCTGAAACCTGAGAGTACCGAACCCTACATAGTCTGTTTTTCCTTAGGCGTACATAGCCGGTTTCACTTTCTAAGGTTTCGGTTAGCTGCTGTCAACGGCAGTACAAGATATTAAATGGGAAAATGGAAAATGGAAAATTCCAAAAATAAACAATGTGTAAGTTTTTAATCTTGTGTTGTCCTGCCTAGTCCTGCCCCAAGGCATGAATCCTCCCTTTGTCTGCCTGATCCACTCTGCAGATGCTTCCCCCGCCCATGAGTTACTTACTAGCCATCTCCGTTATCAGATCAACTGCTGTGGGATGGCGGTGCCTGTGTTCAAAGAAGCCTTACTTTACTTCATAATGACCCCAGAGCACAAGAGTAGTGATGCTAGCATATTATTGTAATTGTTCCATTTTATTATTGCTTATTGTTAATCTCTTACTGTGCCTAACTTAACGATTAAACCTTATCATAGGTACGTATACATAAGGAAACACATAGTATATGTAGTGTTCTGTACTCTGAGGTTTCAGGCCTCCACTGTGAGTCTTGGCCCATGTTTCCTTCAGATAAGGAGGGGAGTACTGTATGAAATCTGGTGATATGCTGAGAAAAAAGGGAACACAGATACTGGGGTGAGCAATGGTAAATTGAGTCACAATTGTATAATGTTTACTACTAAAGGCACAACGCTGCTAAAACTCTTAGACCAAAGTGTTTACTGATACATATGAGAAATGATAACCTGACTAGATTTGGCTTAACATAACTTTTTTTTTAAACTACAAGTATAGAAAAATGAGTGAGTAGAGATCATTAACAAAAATCATACTGATTGTCTTCAATTTCCAGTTTATGTACCTAATCTCAATTCTGTAGTTTGCTTTAGAAATAATCTCAATGTGAGTCAACATTTTAGCTTGCTGATGAAAGAATATTTAAACTGCATTTGCTATTTGTTGATGAATTTAATAGAACACAAATATGCGATACATACATGTATTATTAAATGATGCAAAGTGGAGAATCTTAATCTTTTAACAATCTGGAATGCAGTTTCAATTGAGAAATAATAAACAAAAACAGGGTCAATGTCATACTCCTAGTGTGGCATATGATGTCCTTCCCAACCTAGCCTCAGTCTACCTCTTCTGAATCATCTGTATTCCTCTCTTCCAAGGAACAGAACTGACTGCAATGAGGAGAACCAAGGTGAAGGGTTGACATTTCTACTCTCTTTCCCTTTCCTGTCAAGTTGCATTTGTTGGCTGAGAGAATAGGCAAGGTACTGGACAGCAACGGGGACATGGTGGCATGGGCATGAATTCAAGGCTAATCAGCTTCCTTCCTCTCACTATAGTCCCTGATCTCACAGGTAGGGGTCTGGTGGGAGACCATTGGAGCCCAAGAAGATCAGTCTGACTCAAAATAGGTGATTTTCAAACATTGGCTCCCTTCTCTAGGAAAGCACTTATAGATTTCCTACAGGTAGTAAGAGCAAGTACATCTTCAGCTTTGGGTTAATCATGGTAATTCTCAAAGCAAACCAAGAACTTCACACCTTGGGGCTGTTTCTGAAGCCAGACCCATGGATAACAGAATATTTAATTCTTAATTAGGTGGAGATCACATGTAAGCCTAGCCTTCACCAAATAATTTTATATATATTTGCATAATATACAATTCCTATATAGTCATAGATTTTATTACATTTTTTATCATATATGGTAACTGTATATTTAATTTCCAACCCAGACAGTCAGCTTCCTAATGCAGGCCTTTAATCTCAAAGGAGTTTGTGCCTGAGAGTCATCTGGGGCAAATCTGAATTTGGATCCTGAATTGGGCATTTATTATGACATTCAACAAATTAATCATTTGAGCCTCAGTTAAATGCTCACACCAAGGTCTGTTGTGAAGCTGCATCTGGAGATGTGATATTTGATCGGAGATCCAAAGAACATATTCAGTTATGAGACACTTTATCAACAAGAACACCTGCTCTTCTTTACTGAGCACAGGTCTACTATTACTACCAAGGTCTTCCAACTCAAAGCACTAGTATAAGTAGCAAGTCAGGCATGATTCTCATATAAAAGATAGTGACATTAGATCCTTGGGCAGTCTGGCAACCTGAAGCAGTAAGTGGAATAGGAAGCCCAGGTCCTATCGGGCTCCAATTCAACTGTGTAGCTTTGGGCAGGTCAATCCCTCAGCTTCCCCTTGTAAAATGGAGTACAGAATCCCACTCTGGTGACCTTCTAGGGCTTATATAAGACTTGAATGTCAACTATGATTGTAATTCTATCATTGTTATGATCAAACATGCCATGTTCAACAAAGTCCTTTCTATACAATTTTTTAAAGATCTTAAACTCTTATGACAAGGGCTAGGGGTGTGTAACACATTCATTCAACAACTATCTATTGACCTGTGCTTGGCTAGTCATCATTTAAGAGCTAGGATACAGCAGTGACTAGGAAAGGTGAGTCAAAGTGTACAAACAATAAGCAAGGAAACAAATACAGCAACTAGATGACTTCAAATACATATGAGTAGTTCCAAATCTAAGCCTTGTTAAGATAATGAGTAGGGAGGAAGGAGCTGGCTTAAACTGTTTGGTTAAGGGAGGCCTTTCTGGAGATGTGATATTTGATCTGAGAACCAAAGAACATATTCAGTTATGAGACACTTTATCCACAATCAAATGACATAAAAAATCAGCTGTTCAAGTACCATTAACAAATAAGAGTTAAATTTAATTGATTGAATCCCTTCTTGGAAGTGGGCAAAGCAGAAGGAAGAAACAGGACAAAGAGAAGCAGACAATCAGTTTAGGCTGCTGTCTCTTTCCTGTCTGTCTTCCCCCAACACACTCCTCCCTGTGTTGAGTGGTACATTTTGGGGAGTAGCTAAAGGGGAGTTGTGTTGGGGATTCATTTTGTTTAAATTTAGTGAGGTGTTTTTATGTGACTCATGGATACTTCTCTGTGTAGTTATTGAAATAATACATTTCCTATGTAGAAATATCTTCCAAGATGAAATGTTGAACAGAAGTGATGGGTAGATTCTTGGATTATTTGATAAGTCAATTAAAAAGAAGAGTAAATCTCATGAGCACATTAAAAAGATATTCCTGCTGATTTGACACAAAATATTGACATTGATGAAGAAAACAGAAAACATGTTCACAATTATAATGGGATATATGATACACTAGTGAGAGAGTGTTATCATCAATTTAAAGAATATTCAGGATCAGTCATTCTATTTAAAAAAAAAACTTGAAATGTCCTTAGATTCTACAGCTCATATATGAAGGAAATTTGATAGTGTTTTCTCCACATTTGATAACAATCCTAAAAAAAAGCTGAAAACATTGCCAGTAAAAAGTTGTGAAGTAGTAACTTTTCAACTTTAAAGGAAAGACTGAAATGGAATGATCTTTCTTAGTGTAGGAAAATGCTATCACAATGTCATTTTTGTAGGAAAAGGTGATCAAAGAGCAGCCGAGCAAACACATAAGGACGTCAGGCTGTTAACTAATAAAGCCGCATTTCTGAATTTTGTGAGGCTTTTGGTAATCATCAGATCTTTAAAATTGTCATTTGCTTTGGTTTCTTTTCTAACGTTAAGCAAATACTTATGTTCATTCCAATTTGTAGTTACAATTTTGTAGTTACAATTTTGTTGTTACAATTTTGTAGAGGTTTTAATTTTTTTTCTTAAAAGAGTCCTCTACTCGTATAACTTTTAGGTTCCAAAAAACTTGGTTCCAACACTACAGCTGACCCTGTGGGGAGCTGAGGGGAATCAGGATGTTCCCAGAGAGTTGATCCCAGGTGAGGGGACATTCTGGATGTTCCTAGAGAGGCTGAGCGTGAGTACACATAGTTGTTAGCACATACACATGCATTCTACTCCACCCTGTCCCAGCCACTCCTCGGGGCCCCTGAGGAAGCTTTTCTCACCCACCTGCAACTCCTGTCTCAAGTTTCGCCACCCACATTCCCTGAACTCCACATGGTGACCTCCCGTGGGGTGTGTGGAGTGGGGCAGGGAACACCAAGAAGGCACCGGGTGTGCGAGTGGGAGAGAGTGTAGGTGCTCCTGGGTGTGCCTGGCCATCCCTGCAAACACACACTGCTCAGAAAAGAGCCCTGTTCAGCCCAGGGCGTGCCTCTGTGCAGCAGTCATTTATCCTGAAACCTGATGGTCCTCATATTTTGCTTCAGTAAGTGTGATTCACGAGACCACAAGTTGGGGACATGGATGGTGACTTTTGGCACTGAAATTCCAGAACCAAAGCTCCCTTGACTCTCCTTTTGTGTGACTCCCTCTTCTCTCTGCCACTTCGTCTTCCACTCACAAGGAACTGTCCAGTGTCACCTTATTCAGTTTGGGAAGAGGGTAGTTGTGTCCCCTTCCCGACCATCTTTCCTGCCTTCTCTGGGCACAATCCAAGTAAGTTTATTCAGGTTGGCCGATAATATGCTAAACAATTTCTTTTGTATTGAGGAAGGAATATTTTTTAAATGAGCACAAGGTCTCATGAGCACAAGGTTGTTTCTTCCAGAATGCAGCAGAAACCAGAGAAAGCATTCATGGCTAATCTCTACTGGAAGCCTCTCTGATGTCTATTGTGTCATCTGTGAAATGGAGTTACTGATAATCCACACAGTACTGGGTTGATCAGCCAGGGCCAGAGGCCTCTTGTTACCCTAGCCAACATGTTTCCCGCCCACACCCAGCCTCACCACCACAGCTGGGTCTTCCACACTCCGTTCCATTACGGACACTCCCCAAATATGCATCCTCCTCATTAGTGTTGTGAGAGACAAAGAGCTGTCTCTGAACAAAAATGACGGCCAGACCTCGGCAAAGATAACAAGAAAACAGAGCAGGGCTCTCCTCATAGGAGTGTTATTTTGGTTCAAACAAAATCATTGTGGGCCCAAGAGGGCACCTCAAAGTCCACATTGTGCCATGAAAAGAATATAAAAGGATCTGAAAGAAGAAAAACAAACTTCTCTCCCACACGACTCCTACTCTTTCCTTCCCCTTTCAGATCTTGTCTTTTTTTTTTTAAACAAAAGAAAGAGACATTAATGGTAATGGGCACACAAATAGTCTGGTGGTTAAATGACTCTGGGAAACAAAGACTTGTGGAATGACTTGCTATTCAGTTCTGAGATGTTTCCATTTACCAGATCAGCACTTTACCAGCATGAAAAATTCTATACAGGCAACATGTTTTGAAAACGAGAAATGGGTAGTAATTTACCTCACTGGGATTTAGCTTACTCAGATGCAATATGAAGAGTTAGAACAAAATGATTTCCAGGGTCCTTCATAGGGCTAACATTCCATGATCCCATAGTGATGATATATTCTGGTTAGTCAATATTTTGTTGTTGTTGTATATCTTTTTTTTTTTTTTTTTTTTTGAGTTGGAGTCTCACTCTGTTGCCCAGACTGGAGTGCAGTGGCTACTCGGAAAGCTGTTGTTGTATATCTTAAAAGTGCCTTTGCAATCAACCCAATAGACATTGATGAAGCACTAACAGGGCATGCAGCCCAGTAAAGTACTTTTCTTTAGGAAACACTTGTGTTCTTGAAAATGCTCATTTTATATAAATACACACACACACACACACACACACACACACATATATCAGAAAAACTATGGTGTTTATAAAATAGATGTTAATTCAATAAAAATATATATATTTATTTTATAAACACCTTATTTTATAAACACCATGGTTTTTCTGATTTCAAGAATCCCACTGAGGACACCAGTAAGGGGGAGTGGGATTACGGTTCAGAAATTACCTATGAGGTGCAAGGTTCACTATTTGGGGAGCTGGCCACCTGAGACCCAATCCCCACCACCTTACAATATGTCTGTGCATGTGTTCCCTCGAATCTAAAATTTAAGAAAAAATAATCCCACGATGAAGCTCTTGCAGGGCTTATTTATCTGGGATGTCATGTTCAGTTTTTTTTTTTTTAATTCTTTTTTATTTTTGAGTTGGAGTCTCACTCTGTCACCCAGACTGGAGTGCAGTGGCCTCTCCCGGCCACCACAGCCTCAACCTGTTGGACTCCGGTGATCCTTCCGCCTCAGCCTTCCGAGTAGCCGGAATTACAGGCACGCGCTACTATGCCCGGCTGATTTTTTGATTTTTTGTAGAGATGAGGTCTCGCTGCCCAGGCAGGCCTCGAACCCTCAGGCTCAGGCAATCCACTCACCTCAGCCTCCCAAAGGCGCGGGATTACAGGCTGAGCCACCGAGCCCGGCTTCATGTTCAGTTTTTTAAAGAAAAAGGTACATATGAGATAAATCTCATGTGCTCTGGAGAATGGCGTTGAGGTGCTGAGAGGTTAGGTGAGGCGCTGAGAGGTTAGGTGGGTCGCTGGGAAGCAAGGGAAGCAGCTCAACCAGGACAAGAATTTGAGGAGGGACTCAGACCCATGCTTGGACCCCAATGTCACACACACACATCCTTCCCTGGTTCCAGCCTGAGACTGAGCGTGTCCACCCGCATGTGCCCGTGTGTGCTGCACACGCGCTGCCCACGCTGAATGCTGAGACACCAAGCCCTGTCTAGGAAGTGCTTCACACAATAAACAGACAACCTTCTGGATGCTGTTGTTGGATTGTGACAAGACTCTGGCAACACAACAACGCTCCAGATGTATGTTTTCCAAAATTATTTACAGACACACAGAGGGGAAGATAAATCTCACTCGGCTGCAGACTTCTGAGAAGCTACTCTCTTCTGTGATACAACCCAGGCTTCCTTCTCTGAGTTTATGGCTGAAAATAAAGTGTAGTTGGTGTGGTGGCTGCTTTCTCAGTCCCAGGGGGCCAGGGTGGGAAGAGTGCCCTTGAGGATGCAGGGCTTTTGCTTCCTTGTGTTCTTCCCTGGGCCTCAGACTAGCTTGAGAAAGCCACCCTCCCTTCTGTCACTCACTGTTACTGTGAAGTCTTAGCCCAATATCTCTTCTCATCCCTGTGGGGGATAATCTTCCTAGGTATGTTTTCCACATCTGAACACTCCAGGCTAGGTTCTTGATGCTATTTTCCTCTCAGAAAATGTTTATTCCCTTGTATTTTTCACTTCTTGTCTCCTTGAGACTGGATATCGCTTCACGCTGCTTCTCATTCTAGGACACAGAGGACAGCAAGGTCTTCCTGTATTCTGCCTGAGGCACTGGAGTTGAAGAGATGGACAGCCAGGTGATCGAGCCTGAGTATTTCAAGATTGTCCTTGGCAGTGAGATTCTTTCTAGTAATTGCTAGGTGTTGCTTTTCTTGACTTCATCCTTTTCTTTCATGGTTTTAGTATTGTCTGTCAATGTTTTCACACACACACAGAAGGAGGGACAAAGGGCATGTGTGCGGAGACATCATGGGCCAGCCTAGAATAGGTGCACACATTTCTACCGTCACTCCAAGAGGAGACTGAGGAGTGTGGTCCAGCCTTGAGCCCTGAAAGCTGGGGACATAGGTTTGCTAAGCATCTAGCCAGGCTCCACCCAGCAAAAATGTCGGAATAAGGCTAGAGAGGTCCTTCAGAGAATACTTACCACTGGTGACAATGACTGGCACAGGGCTAGAGGCTAGGAAACACAAGGTTAAGTGAAACTCAGCCCTTGCTCTCAGGAGTCACAGTTGAGAGGCACTGACGCTATCAGTTCCTCTAACTGTGTGTCCCACAGTGAGAGGGGGAATTCCTGCTGGTGGTGTGAACAGAGCTGAGAGGGTAGGGAGGAGGCTTAGCGAAGGTTTCACAGCACAGTTTACGCTAGAGTGAGTGTGAAGGGCGAACATGGATTTGTGAGGAAGAAAAGCGGACAGCGGGTATGACAGAGGGAAGCCCCAGAGCTGGGTGGTCCAACATGAATGGAGGGCGAAGCCACAGAGTGCGTCAGGGGGTTGGGGGTGGAAATGCTCTGTTGAAAACAGATGGCAGGAGTCTAGGATGCTGGTATGTAGGGAGTAGGCCATTGCGGAAGGTGGGGCAGGGGAGTGACATGACTGGATCACTGTTACAGGTTCAAGTGACCTTGACCTGAGGAGGTTGAAGGGACAGCAGGGGAGACAGGGAGCTCAGAAGGAACTTGCTCCCACAACCAGGGCAAGAGGTGTCAGTGAGGATGGCAAGCAGGAGGTGTTCAGGAGACTTCTGCAGGGATTTGATAGCCTGTGGATGTGGCTGCTGAGGACCTCAGCCCTTTAATTCTCTCCATCTTTGCTGCCCCAGCCCACAACACAAGCTAATGCTGCATTTTGCTCCAAGATTCATAGGACATGAAACCCCAGATGCTAATTTTAATATTGGCAGTTACAATAGATAATGCAGATAATGTAATTCATTTATCTTCTGATTTAACAGTGGAGAGTCTCTCCTGATAGAGAAATAAAAGCAATGCTAATTATGTTTCTGAACTTTGTTTAAGATCCCATCTTGGGCATTCTTTAGTGGGTCTGGCTTAACTGGGAAAATTTACAGTCGGTATAACTTTAATAGTATTTGCTAAGGAAATACCTGGCACTCTTTTAAGAACTTTGCCTGTGTTAGCCATTTAATCCTCATCATAACCCAATAAGGTAGATGCTGTCAGTAAAATTTCCCTGAACTTGGAGTGAAGCCAAAAGGTAGGTGACACACCCTTTCAAATCATAAGTGAACAAAGGCCACCCGAGATTTTTCTTGATGAATGTCTTTGGTTTGCCTCATTACTCAATCTTGATTAAAGTTCCCAGGTTTAGGGAAGTTACTTGTTAATTTGAAGATTGTTGTCCAGCAGATTTATAAATAATTTCTCATCAGTGGAACAGATAACTCCAATGATTTTATGGTTTGTTGGACATTCCCCAGATTATGTCAAACCTAGCAATCTTACCCTAATATTTCTCTGTTAAATTATCTGTAAGTGTTCTAACTCCTCAGATGTTCTTTGAATGGCGTATAACACTTTCCTTGTTCTTTCATTAATGAATGAGTTAAAAATAAATGGTTTCATGTTTTCTGAAAATTACATTTTGAAAATTATTATTCACATCTTACAGATGAGTAAACTAAGGCACAAAGAAGTTATGGGACTTGCTCAAGGTCAGAGGGATCCAAATAGTAGAACTGAGATTTGAATTCAGAAACTCTGGTTCCAGAGAGGTCTTGCACCGAGTCAACATTTATTTATTGAACAATTTTCTCCTTCTGGACTTTTCTGAATTTTTCTCCTACTGAGTCTAAGGGCTATTTATTTGATTTAACAACATTTCCTGAGTTGACAGTACACACTTAAAAACAAGCTCTTGTTCATGTGCTCAGGATCTAAGAAGAGAAAAAACACAAAAAAACAGGCAAGGAAAGACACCTCATCAGAACAGCTTGCCTGCAGTCACCACTAGGAAAAAGTGACTGATCTGTGTTGGGAGCTCAGCAATCACATACTTTTCTGTGCCCTTTATTTGACGATGTATGGTTGTCTCTGCATATGAGGAACCAAGTGTATTTGTCACAGTTCAAGGGAAAAGCCAGAAGAAGTAAAAATCAGGCTCTTGGATGATGGGGTTAGAGCCGATGTAAAATCCAAACGTTAGGTTTTTTCCCAGAATGTTGAGTCCATGAAAGTCTTATTTGTAAATCTAGATGAACAAAATGATGTTCTGTGAAGGTTCCCTTCTGCCAACTCTCCACCTTCCATGCTCTGCTTGAAAATGTTGATTCCTTCAGTTTCTCCACCTAATGCTCACCTTAGTGCTGGCCCTTTATGCTAGAACCTGTTCAAGCAATTTTCCTTTTATTTCAGCCATCAGTATGTTCCATTGTTTTAACTGTCTCTTTTTTTAGATAATACAAGTGTAAAATAAAGGAACTGGAGTGTCAGGGGCCACACCTGTGCCACTCGCTCTCTTCCCTGAGAACATTCAGCAAGTGTTAGCGATAAATGCTTGACTCTAGGAGAAAATGGGTTCTCCCCACCACAATTTGAGGTGTTTATCTCCAAATCATGGATGGGAACCTCAGTCCCCAAGTCAGGAAATTCAGCTGCAGCCCAGACAGGAAGAAAGTCTGTTTTCAACTTAGTCCATTGAACGATGAAAATGATGCTCAATTTACCATTTGGTTTTGCATTCTCTTAGTAATCCAGTTGTTGGCCAAACTGCCTTAGGTGATTTTTTCTATAGCTGAGGATAGGGCTGTAAGGACTATTCAGCACTCTAGTTTTCCAGTTCCAATTTACAATTTCCAGTGGGCTATATCGACTCCAGGATCAGTTACCATATTCGACTTCTAATATAGCAACATTGTAGGAGAAAACCTTCCTATCCTCCCTACAACTCCCTCAAAAATAAACTTTAAGAAAATGATAACATAACATTAGCTGCTCTTATGATTGCCATGTAATTTTAGCTTTTAATTTAAGCTTTTAATTTAAGCTAAAATTACCCTAAGATAATAGATAATTGAAATGCTAGTAAATGAATAAGATGGGTCTCATTCCTGATTCCTAGTATATATTCTTCTCTGTGTTTCACTTGACCCTAACCCAAGGGTGCCCATTGAAGTTGGGTTTCCTCTGTATGGTCTGGTATCACAGTTGGGTGAATTACTCTTCAGCTTGAATCAACAGAGAGGAACATTAACTCAGGTCACCTAGAAGATGATTCCTTGGCAAACTCAGGTTACAGAGGACTAAGTGGTGTCCGAATGACACAAAAGACTCATGGCACTTGAGCTAAGAGTTCATCTCTTCTCCTATGACTGGCCCATGTAGAAGCCCACTTATGTGAGATCTAGAGAGAACATGGAGTCCCAGACTCTCTTCCACAAGAGAAGTGCTAATTCACACATCTGAAGGCTGCCAGATTCAGGTTGATAACAGTTCTAGGGAGGAATAGTTCACCTAGTGCTGCAAGACGGGTTTGAGTAAAAATCACTAATTCTTTTTAATCACTAACTTTTATAAATCACTTTACTGTTTACACATCCAGAGAAGGATGTTGATCACCCGACTGCACATCAGAGAAAAGACACCCAGTCAGTTAAAGCAGCTGGAGTGAGGTCACCATTAGGAAGAAGTGGCAGGTCATGAATGGGAGTCCAGACTCCCACACACAGAGGCCATTCAATCTCACTATGAGTGTCCCCAGGATGGGATGTTATTTTTGCCTATTGGAAATGCACTTGAACCCTTTTCCTGTGTGTGACATACTCTGCGGAAGAAATGTCCATTACTTGGGGCACAAATGTCTTTCTTTAAAAATAATGTTCTATTGTAAATAGTGCTGCAATAAACATGCATGTGCAGGTATCTTTTTTGTAGAGTGATTTAAGTTCCTCTGGGTATATTCTCAGAAGGGGGGATGACTGGGCCATGTGGAAGGTCATTTTCTAGCTCTTTTAGGAATCACTATACTGTTTTCCATAGAGGTTGAACTAGTTTGCATTCCTACAAATAGTATAGAAGCATTCCCTTTTCTCTGCATCCTCACCAGCATCTGCTGTTTTTTGTTTTATTAATGATGGCCATTCTTACTGGAGTCAGGTGGTATCTCAGTGTGTATTTCTCTGATGACTAGTGAGACTGACCATTTTTCATGTGTCTGTTGGCTGCTCATATGTCTTCTTTTGAAAAGTGTCTATTCATGTTTTTACCCACTTTTTAAAAATGGGGCTGTTTTTTTTTCTTTCATCATGTTTGAGTTCCTTGTAGATTCTGGATGTTAGGCCTTTGTCAGACATGCAGTGCTGTAGAAAGTGGACTGGATTTTTAAAAAATGTGGTAACAAAGAAGAACAAAATTATGAACTTTGCAGAAACTTGAATAGATTTAGAGTTTTTAATACTCAGTGATTTATCACAGAGACAAAGAACTGAGTACCACATGTTCTCACTCATAAACGGACCTTGATCCTTTGTGAGGGAGGGGGTCTTCTGGATATGTTAGGAGCTCATGGTTGGACAGCTAAGGGGAGGGAGGTATGTTGAAGAAGACTTCTCAAAATGACATTTCAATGGAATTTTTCTGGTTGGGGGAAGAGATAACATACTTTTATTCTAGAAGGCAACCTCTGGTGTATAAATACCATTATACTTTAAGAAAGGGATTAGCAATAGCTGGAAATTGTCAGGTCAGGGGCAGGGGTATGAGGGGCATATAACATCAGCAAGGGTACCTGATCTCAAATCAGGTGAAGTGGGACCAAAGGGAGCCCAAACTTTACCTGTACAATGACCACTTATATACCTAATCCTGAATTGTACCCCACATCTTTAAAATAAAAACATTTTAAAAAATTAACTCATATTAAGAAAAAGAAAAAAAAATAATGTGCTAGAAATTTCCCATTGCTCTTCCTTCTTTGAGATGGAAACACGCTAAGGGAGAGGTGAGCACCAAGCTAAGTTAAGGCAGATATGCAGATGGAATTCCAGTAGGTTTGATTTCCATGTGAGATGCCTGGCTGCATTTTTCCATTACTCTTTATGGGCCTCTGAGGAGCTGTGAAAAGCACCTGGTCTCTAGGGACCAATATTCTGAAGTAAGCTGCTAGGAAAAATCCTTCTTTAAAATGGCTTGAAGTGAATTAATGATTGCACCAGAAATATATCTTAATTCAACATGAGCACATCAGTAAACCAAAAAGCAGAGGTGCTTCCAAGGCACTTCAGGTGAGTGCTCAATTAACATCTCATAGCCATGGACATTTGGAAACTCTCTAAATCCAGGTTGCATGGAAAACACAGGGGTTGAGTCTCTGAACTGACGGGCATCTATGGCTTTGCAAAGAGCAGGGGTTAGCAACCTCTTAAAAACCTGAAGTGCTATATCTGTGATCTTTGTTGTGGCAGGAACAGTCCTAAGGGGCCTAGCAACATCTCCACATGTGTTCCCTTGGATATGGTGTGGACCAGCATGGGGAAGGCCTATGGCAGGGATCAGGTAGGTGGTCACTGGGGATGGGTGTATGACAAATGGTTTGTCACTGGACTCACTTCAGCTCACTTGTACATCTCCAGTGCCTTGGGGTTAATACGATGACCTCCTATTTTCTTTATGTTTTATCTTCCTGTTATTTGTTTGTGGCAAACACTATTAGCTGTCAATCCATCAGCTATACCCTTTACTCTTTTCGCTCACTGGACTTCCATGCATTCATTCTCTTTTGAGAAGTTGCATCAGTTATGGGGGAATGGGTTTCCTCCTCCACTAGGGAGGGAAGCTCCATTGGTCTAAGCCAATCATGGTGGTCTCCTTTTCTTGCTAAGTGAGACGTTTTGAGAATCATCATTGGCTAGAGGATGAAATCAATATAAGAAGTGTGTGTGAGATGACATTGCCTAGACATATAGTAAGACTCAAGGTATGGAGCACTTTGAATCATAGGCCAAAAAGTTTATATTGTTTTCAGATAGTTTATTTGGCATATGATCTCTGGGTGCACAAAGGAAGAAATAGAGAAAGTATGATAGGGAAAGGAGACGTTAAGTGAGTGATTTACTGCTGTGGGCAATGGGAGCTCAATCCTGCTAGGCCCCATGAGAAACTGAGCCACGCTCACAGTAGAATCCATCTGCTGGGAATGAGGAGACGAGGCATTCAGCCAGTGACTCCCAACCCCCATTGGCTGAGGGTTGTCCTCACAGGTGTTGACTTTTCCCAACTTTTGAATTAGACCTTTTGTAAAACAAGCTCCTTTGATGCTAGAGAAGACTTAGGAAGAAAAGAAGAGAGATATGGGCTTCTGAGGTAGGGAACTGTCTTGGGAACTGCATGATTATCGGTGAGCCCAAGGCTGAGGGGATATAGACTCAGGCACCAACAGCATCTGCTACATTCAGTAATTCATGGAAGACATAGAAAATTTTTGAATAGGTAAAGGACATGATTAGTTAGTTACTCTGAAGAGGTTGTTTCCGGAGACAGTGTATATGATGGGTGAGAGTGCACATTTTCATTCAAAAGACAATTTTGAGTCTTGTGAATTATTCCAAGAGTATGGTAAGCAATAAATCTTTTGCCTTCAAGAAGATCACTGTCTGGGAGCTGGGGTCATCTTACCAGAAATGAGGAAGCTATGCTAATGGTCAACTGTGACAAAATGAGGAAGTACTTTAAAACTCTGGCAGGGGAGGGTAGAAAGGATAAAATGGACGAGAGAGGCATTGCAGAGATAAAATGAAGAAGTCTCCGTAGCTTCTTGGACAAGGATGTTGAGAGTGAGGGAGAATGCATAGATGACTGAAGTTTTGGCCACAGCTGTTTGAGAGTATTACGTTGCCAACAACAGAATCTTGGATGTAGGGAGAAGGGCCATGTTGGAGGATAGCACAGAGACTGGGAAAATGATTACCACGACAAACAGACAGCATAAGTACATGTCTGATTTCCATTAGCCATGTATTGGAATGGCTTTTGTTTCAGGAGTCATGCCAGTCACTGTGCCAAAGACTAAGGAAATGTGGTTTAAGTCCTCAGGAGACTTACAGATCCTTTGTGAGGGAGGGGGTCTTCTGGATATGTTAGGAGCTCATGGTTGGACAGCTAAGGGGAGGGAGGTATGTTGAAGAAGACTTCTCAAAATGACATTTCAATGGAATTTTTCTGGTTGGGGGAAGAGATAACATACTTTTATTCTAGAAGGCAGCCTCTGGTGTATAAATACAATGACAGTTTAGATACATATGGAGAAGGACTTACTAAATGTTAAAGCATATTAATGACTTACAGAGCCTTAAAGTGTGTAATAACCCCTTGGCATCAAATTTCAAAATTTCCTGACCCCAAACACAAAATCTTAAAACCAAAGTCATTTCCTTTTTATCTTCAAAATATTGGCACATAAAACAGCTTGGGAGAATTTTTAATTTTACTCCATTTTGTCTATAGCACAATATGTGAAAAACACAATTTCTTATTTTTCTGAGCTGAGACATGAAGGATGAATAGGAGTCTTCCAGGTAGGGATAGGCATGATCCAGATCACTGTTGTTGTTGTTTGCCATGTGTTGGTTTCATATTAATCCCACAGATGATAAGGAGTCATAAAAAAGGCTCCGTGTAGAAGAATGCCACAATCAAAAGTGTGATTTAGGAAGATCCATGATGTGGGGAACAAGGGACAGAGGAAGGAAAGCCATTTGCAAATGCTCTCGAGCAACCATTTTCAAAGTGTCTGGGGATCTTGGGGGACATCCTGGAGAACTGTGTCTTAAAACTATTCTCATAGTAATACCAAGGTGATTTTTCATGCTCATTCTTTCTCACTGGCATACAGTGGAGTTTTCCAGAGGCTAAGTGATCTCTCTAGTGGTCAGTCAAATGTGTTTGCTTATTCTTGTGTTTTAAACATTCCTTTCTAATTTCTAGTTCATTTCTAAACTGGCATATATCGAATATGGTAAATATTGATTGGGATAATCCTCACGGACAAAAGCGTTTTGAGATTCCCAACAATTATTGATTGTATAGGGGTCCTAGGACCAACAAGTTTAAGAATTACTGCTTTCTATATGTTTACTGACTTTATATGGGAAAATGGCCATATAAGGAAGACAGGCAGAGATGCTCCAATTATCTAAATGAGAAAATGCAGGTGAAAAATCAGAGAATGATTGATTGGTTGACAAACTCAATGATAGATAGACAGATGGACAGATTGGAAATTTGTTTGAAGAAAGCCAGTTTCTTGAGTGCTGGCTCTGGGTGGGAGGAATGGAACCCATCTGGCAAAACAGAGAAACTGGAGTGGAAAGAGGAAGGTGAGATATCACATTTGCTGACTCCCTGCCTGGTCTCTGCCTGGTCACAGACTCTGACTGCCACTTCCAAAGCTCACAGATTCCATCTCCATGAGATTGACCACATGTCTTCTCCACCTCCCTCAGCCTTGTGTATTATCTCATTTCTGTGAGAATCCTTTTGGGAAAGGACCAATGATGATTTTACTTTCTGAACTGAGTTTATTTCACCTCAGCAACCATGTAGCATCGGGGTGGTGAACTCCCTCCACCCCATATCAGTATAAGGCTGCAACCTCACAGAGGCAAAGGACACATAATACTTCTCCAGAAATGTAGTACATGTTAAAGCTTGTTTTACGAGGAATGATTAGTTGTAATCTGAATCCCACATGATAATGTGTTGCAAATTACCAGAAAATGTTCTTTTCAGAAATCTGCAAACTGATGGTTGCTCTCAACAAGTGAGTCATTTGTAGAAAAGAAAATGACTCTTCACATTTAGGAATGCCGATAAATTCAGATTTTAGGTCAAAAAGTCCCTGATGAATTGTATTTGGTGGATTCAGTTTGTGAACCAACCTGAATGGTGGCAACCTGTGGTGTACAGAAACTGCTGTCTAGGATGATTTGCACAGATTTGTTTTTATACCTAGACCAAGAGCTGCTCAGGGTCCCCACCATGGCTACACCATCTTGAAGACCCTAGCCCCTTAGTCTTCTGCTAGCTATGCTTCAAAATTTACCAAGGCCTCAGGTTTTTGCAGGGAGGCACCTGTTACTACTACAGAAAAATTCACAATTGATGTCTTCACGGCTTAATGTGGCATTCTTCAAATGGTGTTAGGTTGAACACATGAGTTCTAGGAGGTTAGGCAAAAAATGTGTCACGGTAAAATAATTCTTAAAAATTCTCTTTAGAGAGTCAGAATATGTTAGCCTTTTAAAAGCTCTGAAAGTCCTTCCATAAAGAGCCTGGTTTAAATTAAACTAATTTGATCAGGTGGTAGATTCTATGTGTGAGCCTCCATTTTCTAAGAAATTATACCTCCTAGGACTCCCTTGGAGGTCAGACACAGATGTACGACCTCAGTGGGACCAATCAGGGAGTCCTGGAAGAGGAAGTCAGCCCATCTGTGGGGAATTGCGCCTCTTGTGATAAGCACCGTGCTGCCGGCGTCTGGTTTTTCTGACGTGGCTGTGGCAGAGTCCCTGAGGTCCACTCTCAAGTGCCATAGTTGTTCAGTGGCATGTGATGGCAGTAGCAGTGGTGTCTCTACTAGACATATGCCACAGTGTAGTTGGGCATCAATTTCTCCCCATTGATGGCCCTGGTTGCTTTGTTCCTGGTTGTGTAGCACACAAGTCTGGTGTCCCAGGGAAGAAGAGGAGGAGGAAGAGGAGGAGGAGGAAGGAGGAGGAGGAGGAGGAGGAGAAGAAGAAGAAGAAGAAAAAAGAAAAGAAAAGGAAGGGGAAGGGGAAGGGGAGGAAGGGGAGGAAGGGGAGGAAGAGGAGGAAGAGGAGGAAGAAGAGGAAGAGGAAGGATAATAATTTTCTTGCTTCTTAATAGCACAGATAATTATGCTATTCTATGATATGAAGACTGTGTTTGCTTTTGTGTTTTAATCCCTAAAATCATTCTTTACAAAGGGCAACAGCTAGCTGGCTAGTTTTTCTGATTTTTTTTTTAAGCTTTCCAGGTTGCAACTAAATCTTGACTGTTACAACCATGGAAGCTGGTTCTTTCTTCTTTTCTTGTTTGAGGTGGGGTCTCACTCTGTCACCCAGGCTAGAGTGTGGTGGCACAATTGCAGCTCACCGCAGCCTTGACTTCTTGGGTTTAGGCAATCCTGCTGCCTTAGCCCCCCGAAGTAGCTGGGACTACAGGTGCACACCACCACATCTGGCTAATTAAAAATTTTTTTTTGTTGATATCAGGTCTTGCTGTGTTGCCTAGACTGCTCTCAAATTCCTGGGTTCCAGTAATCCTCCTGCCTCAGCCTCTCAAAGTGCTGGGATTGTAGGCATGAACCACTGCACCTAGCTGGAAACTGTTGGTTTAGTAGTAAAGGATATCCCACAAAACCAATGATTCATGAAATATAGGTTTGGAAATGCTATTTTTAAAAGACAAGACTTGAGAAGATTCCAAATCTTAATCCAAAGGAATACAAATGAGGATGGAAATTCCAACTCCTGCGACAGGCAGTGTTAGCCATGAGGAAAGGGGGCAGTGACTATACATGTGTCATATTAGTTGCCATCACTGGACTAGAAGTTCTTAAGGGACTTTTTAGATCTACAATTCTGTGAACACATTAGCTTTACTAAGCATCTGTTCTTTATCTCACACCCTTCATGAGAAATTACAAAAGAGTAAATAGTTTGATTGCCTATTGGGACTAATAAGGGACTAAAGATTTATATATAAAATCATTAGGGAATGCAAAAGAATACAAATTTAAGTGCTACATTGGAGGTTTAATACATCTAACTTATGAAATATATAAATCAAAAGTAATAATTTAGAGATTTCTTTCTTTAAATTAGTGGCTTGCATAATCAACATTTGTATAACTAATTCTGAATTGTACCCCACATCTTAAAAAAAAAAAAATTAGTGACTCATAGTCCAAATTGAGTCCATAGCCATGTTTTATTTTACCCACACAGAATTTCATTTAAAGTGAATTAGTTGGCAACATTTATAAAACTGAGAGATTTTGCCTTAAAATTGAAAAGAGCTGGCACTATAAGACAGATAATGATGATATTCTATAATATGAAGACTGTATTTGCTTTTGTGTTTTAATCTCTAAGATTATTCTTTACAAGGGGCAGCAGCTAGCTGGCTAGTTTTTCTGATTTTCTTAAGCTCTCCAAATGCAATTGTGCCCATAAAAGTAACTCGTTGGATTACTAGAAGAGGACCCACCTGATTTTTCATACCTATGGGGTAGTAAAAAGAAAGAGGAAGCAGAAACAGATAGATGAAGTCAGAGATGGAGATTGAGAGTTGGGGTTTGTCATTTGGTCTTCCTGGAAGTGATGTGTCCAGCTAGTAAAAGGTAGGTCTAGAAGGGGAAGGCAGGTCTTCTGGTGCCTACTGCAGTGTTCTGCATACCTTATCATGCCCTTTCTGATGGAAGGAAATTAGATATTGTTTAATACAAGGGAGGAAAATAACTACAAAGGTGAATGATGGTCTATGGAAAGATGGAGACTGCATAGGCTGAAGTTCTTTCCTTACCTGGAACTTTGTGACATCTCATTGCTTCTTAGGTACATCTTCAATCAGACTTCTAATTCTGTTAG
Organism: Cephalopachus bancanus; assembly: GCA_027257055.1. Classification (NCBI taxonomy): domain Eukaryota; kingdom Metazoa; phylum Chordata; class Mammalia; order Primates; family Tarsiidae; genus Cephalopachus; species Cephalopachus bancanus. The sequence continues at coordinate 1,171,711 of JAPVLO010000196.1, forward strand.
GTGACAAGAAGGAGATACTACTTTAAAGAATTGATTGTGGGGATGAATGAAAAAGGCTTCCTAAAAGAAGAAATTGTTTGTTTAATGACATGCATAAAATCTCACAGTTCACACCTATAATCCCAGCACTTTGGGAGGCCGAGGTAGGTGGATTGCTTGAGCCCAGGGTTCAAGACTAGTCTGGGCAACATAGCAAAATCTCATCGCTACAAAAATAAAAGAATTAGCTGAGCTGGAAGGATCACCTGAGCCCAGGAGGTTGAGACTGCAGTGAGCTGTGACCATGCCTCTGCACTCCAGCCTGAGCAACAGAATGAGACCCCAACTCAAAAAATACAATACAATAAAATAAAGCTTACAGAGTCCTATTAGCCCCAGTGGTTGGAAACTTAATACATTCAGCAGCTAGGAAAGGAAAACATGTCCGTTGTAAGCAGTAGGGTGCTGTAGTGACTGCGGCACACTCTGGAGCATTTATCTCATTCCAAAGGGAGAAGCCACTACTAAGTGCCAGTTTATCCTTGTCATGTGGGAACGTGTCCCAATATTGCCCAAGATTCAAAATTTTCAAGAGAAGTTGAAATTCGGGGTTTTTGGGTGAAATATTCAGATTCAAAACAAATAAGTCTACAAACCACCAATTTGTAATCTCTGTTTAAAACCCTCACTTGATTATGCTACTTGTAAACAAATTTAGAAATAGGGTTTTTATATCCCACAACATGGCAAAAAAAGACAACGTAAACTCTTCCTTAGCAAAAGATCTAGTAATTTTACATAAAATGTTTTAAAAAACCCCACATTTTAAATGTATCGCAAGGCGTTTTAAAATTCCTAGATTACTGAGCATATGAACTGATGGTATGTCTATCATGGATTTGAAAATGAAGGTAGTTTTCTGTCTTGGTAACCAAGAAGTTTGGGTTAAAAATGACCATTTATAAATAGAAATTAAGATCTGGGCTGCACAAGAGGCTCAAAAACCTTCTATAGAACCAGGACTCTTATATGATTAATTCCTTATTAAAAGGGAGAACTGTAAATAAATCTATCCATAAACATAAGGTTGTGGCAGGGAAATTGGCTATCATAGCTTAGACTCTGGTTGGAAAAGTATTCACAAGGATGCAGAAACCCTGAAGCTACGAAATTAGTTAAAAGTGTACACAGGTCAGGGAGGACACTGAGTTATTTGGCAATTCAATGCAAAACCTCTTTGGAGAGCGGTGTCCTTGACCAAGGATCACAGATTATTTCCAAAGATAAAACTCAGCTATAGACTCAAAATCCATAGCTGAGTCAAAAACTCAAATACACAATAATACAATCCAGAATGAGTACAAATGAATTGACTGAATAAGTAACTTGATTTGACCCTCGAGAATATGCAGATAGTACAAATCCCAGATAGAAGTTATAAAAATAAGTTGACTAGGAGCTTAAAAAGGAATGTAAAACATAAGAAAAGAACAAGACCCTTGGGGGAAAAGATTGATATGAAAAAACAATTCCTAGAAATGAAAAAAACTATTACTGAAATTAAAAACTCAACAGATTGATTAGTCACTGAAAGAAAGCAAGAGACAGACTTAATGCATGGAAAAATACATGTGATAAAATTATCCCAAACATAACAAAGAGAAAAAAGATGAAATTATAAAAAAGATGGTAATGGCAGAGTGAAATGTTTGGACACGTTCCTGCCTATAACTTCTGAGACAAACAAGCAAGCAACTGTGAAATGAACAAAAAAGAGAAGAAACTGGTGGGGATTTGACCCTTACGGAGTGAGACCCACATTTATATATAAATACATATGTGTGTGTGTGTGTGTGTGTGTGTGTGTGTTTGTGTGTGTGTGTTTGTGTGTGTGTGTATGTATGTGTATTTATTTTTCCCTTAAAGGCACTTCCCAGTCCATCAGTGTATAGTCCATGGAGTTGAAGCAGAAGATAATCTTATGGAATTAAGAAATCAGAGGATGGAGTGTTTGGGGTTGTGTAGATGGTTGATCCCTGTCTACACATGCATGGGATGAGACTCCAAGAAGCATAACGAGAAAACAACAGCTACAAAGTGGAATTACTGAGCAGTAATTAAAACCCAGAAGCTATACCTTAGAACTCAGGACTAATTTCAAAACTGAAATAGTTTCAAAACTGAAATAGAATCACCTTAGCAAAGCCTAAAACAATCCCTCATAAATCAAGTTCACCTGACGGTCATTTAACTGCCTTCTAAAACAAAAGTCAACACTTTTCAGAGGTAGATGACAAAATCCAGAGTCTCTATAAAGTGTCACCCACAATAGCTAGTATAAAATAAAAATTTGTTAGTCTTATGAAGATACAGAAACATGTGACATATAGTCAAGAGAATTATCAGTCATAGAAAGAGATCTGAAGGATGACTAGATGTTGAAATTGACAAGAATTTTAACATATTTATGGTAAATATATTAATGAATTTATAGGAAAGCATGGATATAATGACTAAAAAGATAGGAAATTGTCAGGAGTGATATGTAAATTGTAAAAAGAATCAAACGAGGATACTAAAACTGAAAAACACAATATTTGAAAAAAGACGATTAATTTACTGGGATTAACAGCACACTGAACACAACAAAAGAAAGGAGTAGTGACCATGAAGACAGGCCAATAGGAATCATCTAAACCAGCGATCCCCAACCATTTTGGCATTAGGGACTGGTTTCATGGAAGACAATTTTTCCGTGGACCAGGAAAGGGGGGGTTGGTTTTAAGATGATTCAAGCACATTACATTTATTTTGCACTTTATTCCTATCATTATTACATTGTAATATATAATGCAATAAGTATACAAATCACTATAATGCAGAATTAGTGGGAGCCCTGAGTTTATTTTCCTGCAACTAGATGGCCCCTTCGGGGGTGTGATGGGAGACAGTGACATCCAAAGTATGTTGCTTATGTCCATCTACTCTGTAATCTTGTTTTAGTTGCTGTCACTGCAGAAAACACTGCTTTTTAAAAACAGCATGTTGGAAATGGAAGTAGGTTTTTCGGTGCTTTTGTGGCAGTCTCAAGATATTCCGCCTTGACTTTAATTCAGAATGTATGGAGATTTGAAGTTATCTCAGACATACTAGTAAGGCCACCATCATTTGCGATCTCAAGCCGCTGATCCTCTTCTAGCATGGACAAAGTTGATTCATCTGGCTTATTCACAAATGGGTTGTGTATCCATTCATTCCCAGTTTGAGGGTCTTTTGTGGTTGGGAAGTAATGGTCAACATCTTGAAAGCTGAGATACATGATCGTGATCATGCACCAGCTAGGAGAAAGAAGGTCTTAGCTCAGTCTTTCGAAATCTCTGCTAATATTTGAACCATGAAAATCCAAGTGTTCACTTGTCATCCCCATCATTCCAGTTTGGCTTTCAATGTAGCCACTTGATCTGCTGACTTGAACACAGTTGTCATTCTCCCTTGAAGTGACAGATTGAATTTGTCGAGCAGGTTGAACATGTCACACAAGTAAGCAAGTTTTGCGACCCATTCTGTGTCACTGAAATGTGCTGGCAGTGGCGACTGTTTTTCTAAAAGAAATCTCTGGAGTGGTTCTTATAATTCAAAAACTCTGGTCAGTGATCTACCTTTAGAAAACCACCTCCCTTCTGTGTATAAGAGGGGACATATATGCTCTGTGTCCATCTCCTCACAGAGCTGCACAAACAGATGTGAGTTAAGGGCATGTACTTCAATGTCATCATTTTAATCACATCCTGCAAAATGTTGTTAAGTTTAGGTGATATTTTTTGGCTAGCCAGCATTTCTCTATGGATGACCCAGTGTGCAGACTCACGTTCAGAAGTGACCTCTTTGACCCGCATAGTAAAACCAGAAAGCCGTCAGTCATGGCAGCCACTCTGTACGTGCATACACTGACACAAAATGACCAATTCAATTTTCCTGATATGCAATCATTCAAAGACTTGAATAATTCTGCAGCTGTGGTATTGGTTGGCAACAAAAGTGCACATGACATGTCCTCATGCACACCCTCCTGAAAAATGTATTGCATAAAAACAAGCATTGTTGCCTTGTTGTCAGAGTCGGTACTCATCAACCTGGATTGCATACCCTGACTCATTAACCCTCTTTAACCATTGTGCTTTAATATCCTTTGCTATTTCATCAAGTTGTCTAGTTATGGTGCTAGCCGAAAGAGGAACACTTGCCCACATTTGAGCTACAGCCTCTCCTAAAATTTCATGAAAAATCCAGAAGGCAGAATCAACTCTTCACCAATAGTAAAGAGCTTCCTAGCTTTAGCAATGTGGTTAGCCACTAAGAATGATGCTCTCAGTGCAGACACATTTGAGGAAGTGATGGCCTTCAATAATTGCTTCTGTTCTTTATTCAAGTTTTTTTCTTTTGAAAAACTCCAAGATCTTGTCTTTTAATGCAGAGTGCTTGATCTCTGTGTTGTGAAGCAGTTTTGAAAGTTCCATAGTTTCTTTGGATATTATACACATTATCAAAGTGGGCTTGGAGAATGTGAGTCACCTATTGCAATGAACCTGTAATTTAAGTAGGACTCTTGGTATGTTCTTTTACTGTTGCTTTCTTTTTGTTGGCAGTCTTAGTGTCTTCTGCTGTCTCATCATTGGGTCTTTTCCTCTTTTCAAAGAAACTCTCTAGTGACTTTTTTTTTTTTTTTTGAGTTGGAGTCTTACTGTTGCCCAGGCTGGAGTGTAGTGGCACGTTCATAGCCACCATAGCCTCGATCTGCTGGGCTCAGGTGATCCTTCGCCTCACCCTTCAAGTAGCTGGAACTATAGGTGCATGTTACCATGCCCAGCTTATTTTTTAATTTGTTGTAGAGATGAAGTCTCACCAAGTTGCCCAGGCTGATCTTGGACCCCTGAGCTCAGGTAATTCTCTCGCCTTGGCCTCCCAAAGTGCTGGAATTACAGACTTGAGCCACTATGTCTGGCCTTCTAGTGACTTTTTTTCACTCATTTTGGCTAGTGTTAGCTTGTGGGTCTACAAAAACTGTGATGGAGACAAGTGCGTGGTGCAGGAAAGAGGTGTGGAGGAAGTGGTAAATAAAATAATGGGCAGGCCATGTGTGGAATAAAATAAATGTCAGATTCTGACTTAAAGGCTGCCATCAGATACAGCTGTACAATTGAAGTACATTAAATCACTTGCCACTCACTGATAGGGTTTTGATATGAGTCTGTAAGCAATTGATTTATTATGGTCTCTGTGCAGTCAAACCTCACTGCTAGTTCAAACCTCACTGCTAGTGCTAATCTGTATTTTCAGTCTCTCTCCATTGCTAGCATCACCACCTCAGCTCCATCTCAGATCATCAGGCATTAGATTATCGTAAGGAACGTCCAACCTAGATCCCTCACATGCGCAGTTCACAATAGGATTTGTGATCTTATGAGAATCTAATGCCGTCACTGATCTGATAGAAGATGGAGCTCAGGTGATAATGTGTGCAATGGGGAGTGGCTGTAAATACAGATGAAGCCTCACTCACTTGCCTACCACTCTCCTCCTGTTGTGAAGCCTGTTTCCTAATAGGCCACAAACTGGTAGTGGTCTGTAGTCTGGGGGTTGGGGACCCCTGTTCTAAACTAAAGAACACAGAGGAAGATTTTTTAAAAAATGTTCAGAGCCCCACTGAGCTGTGGGACTATCTCAAGAAATCCATCAGACACATAAGAAAAAGAGGAAAGAGAAAATGGGACAGGAAAAAAAATTGCAACGAATTGTCTGAAAATTTTCTAAACTTGATTCAAAACTAACATCCAAACATCCATGAAACTTTGCAAATTTCAAGCAGGACACGTGCAAATAAAAACATACCTAACCACATGATGGTCAGACTGCTGAAAACCAGAGTAAGGATTAATCTTCAAAACAACATAAGAAAAAAAAACACATTATGTTGAAGGGAATAATAATAAAAATGATGGCTAATTTCTCATAAGAAGAAAAACAAACCTAGAAGACATACAACAATATCTTTAGAATCATGAAAGAAAAAATGCAGCCGGGCTCAGTGGCTCAGCCTGTAATCCCGAGCCTTTGGGAGGTTGAGGTGAGTGGATTGCCTGAGCCCGCGGGTTCGAGACCCGCCTGGGCAGCGAGACCTTATCTCTACAATAAATAAAAAAAATCAGCCGGGCGTGGTAGCGCATGCCTGTAATTCCGGCTACTCGGAAGGCTGAGGCGGAAGGATCGCCGGAGCCCAGCAGGCGAGGCTGTGGTGGCCGGGAGTGGCCATTGCACTCCAGTCTGGGCAACCGAGTGAGACTCCAACTCAAAAAAAAAAAAAAATAAAATAAATGATGCCAAATTGTATCTCTATATACAGCAAATCTAGATATTTATATAAAATATATATAATACATAAATATATATTTTATATTATATAAATATATATGTAAAGTGCAAGTAAAATAAAGATTTCTTTAGATGAATAAGAGCTGAGCGAATTTGTTGCCAGCAGACCCACTTTACAAGAAATTTCCCAGACGTTCTTCAGGCTGAAGAAAAATCATGCCAAACGCAAATTCAGAGTAGAAAAGGATGGACATTAAAAATGGTAAATGCTTGAATAAATATAAAAGACATACTGGACTTTGTCAAAATTAACATCTGTCCTTCAAAACACATGATTAGGAAAATAAAGTCAAGTCGTAGGGTAGCAGCAGTGTTTGCCACCATGGGGCCTGTTGCCATAGCACTCAATGCCACCACCCTAGAGGGATTGGCTGGGACTGGGCACTAGAGGACAGCCGGAAAACACCATGAAGGCTAGGCCCTCAGGAACTCCGTTTCCCATTCCTGAAGCCGTGGCTAAGGCGTGTCTCCTGGCGCTCTCTGTGTATGCCCTGGTCCCACTTCCAGGTTTCAGGCTGCCTCGCATCCAGGCTAAGGGACACTACAATGAAAAGAGGAAACTCACTGCCTATGGTGCCTTGGTGCCTTGAATTCTGGCCTTTCCCCCCAGTCTGTCTGCTACTTCTCAGTATCCTCTAATAGCTTTTCCAGGTGTTAGAGCTCCACGGAGAAAGAGGACAGGTTGGAGTGTGCTTATCCCTCTTGCCCACACCCCATGAATTAAGTTTTGAGCATGGTAAGCCAGAGCTACGTGTAGGACATACAGGTGGAAATGCATGTCTGGAACTTGGATGTGAGCTCTGGGCTAGAAATAAACATTTCAGTCTTCGATGGACAGGTGTTGTTTCCATTGACAGGACTGGATGAGAGTGTGTAAGATAAGATAGAACCCTGGGGACCAGCAACATCTAAGTGGTGGGCAAAAAAAGAAGAGCCAACAAAGAGGGATCAGACAGGCAGGAGAAAAACCAGGCCGTGCTGGCGTCAATTCTTCTCTCCAGCTCTCTTTTGGATGATGCACACCAGTATCGCGCTATGTGTTTGGCCAATGGTTCCCAAGTTTCTGTCTGTATACCACCTGTCCCAGAATCACCTGGGGGCAGGGGGTGGTGGTGGGGTGGTGGGTGGGCGTTAAACATGGTAAGTCTTAGGCCGTACTCCAAACTTTTAACATTAGACCCCTAAGTGATGGGTCCTGCCTGCCTGAGTTTTAAACTAACTTTGTAGGAATTTCTTACAGAGAGTTGGAAAACCACTGCCCCAGGCTTAGAGAATGTAGGAACTCCTGAGCCTGTTGCCAGCATAAAGAGAAGTTGCAGAACCAGGGGACAAGAGGAAAGACGGAGAAGGGAGTGATGACAAGGGAAAGAGAGAGGGTCGCAGAGTTTTGGAAGTGGTACGGGAGGAGAGAGAGGAGCAGGGTAGGGGAGGAGGGAAGGAAGAGGAGGAGGAGGAGGAGGAGGAGGAGGAAAGACCCTTTATTCTTATTTGTATTATTCTGAAGCAGACACACTTGCAGCAACTGTCTTGGGTTCATCTTTGGAATTCCATGTTTGCAGCCTGCTAGGAGCCCAGCACGTACCCACAGGACTCCAGGCTGGGTGAGGGGACAGGGAGCCCGGAGTGCAGCCACTGCAGCTGTACAGAACATGATGCAGAACATGACAGGAACGAGCAATTCAGGCTCACACTATCCTTCTTTAAACAGCATCCAACAGTAAGCAAGCCCTGTTGCTTTTTCATGACTCAATCAACATAGGTTAATTGGTACATTTTGTGCCAAATCCAGTAGTCATGTTTTATGCTGTGCTGCTCCAGCCAAACAACATCTGTTTGGATGGGGAATGGAGCTTGCTGAGAGGCAAAGCTACACACGCATCCTTTTTTCCCCACCCCCGCCCTCCTACTCAACAGTAAATTCCAGAACTCTCTTGAAAAAGTCCAAAAGCTAATGTCAAGTAGAAACCACATTAGATGAAATGGGAATTCATCACCAAAAGTGCTTAAAGAAAAAGCACTTGACCCCTTTTGAGCCTCCAAATAATCAATGCAATGCAGCACATTTTCTTGGCCTTCACTTAATTCTTCCCAACTTTGGTACTTTCCCGTGAGTGCCTCAACAACAGCGGCCATGTCTCCTCCACCTCCCTATTTCTAGCTCCCAGCACAGTGCCTGGCACATGCTTAGGGGTTCAGTACATTTGTTAAGCTAAGCTTAACTTTCATTCCAGTGTCAATTTGACAAATCTACCTTCTTAGTGACTTCTGCATTTCTTTCTTCCTTCTTCAGATTCCTCCCAGTTTTTTTCTTTTCTATCTCTTTATTTTCCCTTCTTCCTCTTTTCCCTCTCTGTCTTTTTCTCCCAGTGTCTAATTACCAGAAGAGGACAAAGTTGGGAACTGGAGAGTGAAGAAATAAAATTTCTCTAGTCTCTTCCAATCTTCCTCCCCTCTCTCCTCTTCTCTCTCTTTTCCTCCCCCTTTTCTTTCCTCTTGTCTTTTTTCTATCTCTTCTCTTCCTTTCCCTCACTGCACCCTTCAGGATTCTCTTTCCAAAGTCTTCCATGTGGAAACATCTTATTAACTCAAAGGGTGCAGTGCTTTCAAGTTATTGGAATAAAAGCTATCTTTCATTTCCTATTAATCCCCCAGATTCAAGGATCTTAGTTTTGAATAAAGGACTCCTCTCTATCACAAACACAACTTCACTTTAAGGTGCAGCACGAGCCTTTTAAAATCATTAATTCTTCAGTATTCTTAATTGGTGAATGCACTAATTTTATAAAGAATTATTATGGTTTTATTGGCATTTGAGAGACTATCTGATATAGTGAGAGGACTCGAGGTTTGATCCGAGTCCCCCACACAAGCTATATGAAGATAGTATACTGTGCCCCTTTCGTGTCCAAGACAAGCCATTTTGTTAATGTGCTGTACCATCTATGAACAATGATCGAATGCTTATTAATAACAACTGTGTCAGTAATTACTCGGATTATGGGTATATAAATAAATGTTTGCAGCAACACTTAAAGACTCTCGATTTATGAGTCCATTACTCTTTTGTTTCTCCGCACTCATTCTATCTCACAGGTTTGCAAATAATCTAGGCCTTTGGGCCATCTGGAGATTTTGCTGGTTGATAACTAACCGCTTTTGGAAATGGAAAGAAGAGAATGAAAATTCAGACCAGCTCAGAAAAGTGAACTTCTGGTAGAATTACATTACTTTTCAGGGAGAAAGAATATAGGAATGAGAGAAGAAAGCCAACATTGTGGAACCTCTTCTATGTACTACACAGTTTCTAATGTGTTTACTTGTTTAATTCTCACAAAAAAATGTAAGGGAGGAGTTCTTATCTTACATCATAGGTATAGAAAGGAGGGTTCAAACAGGTGAGGAAGCTTGCTCAAGGTCAAAGAGCCAGACAGCGGTAAAGCCAGGATTCAAACCCAGGCATGGCCAAGTCCAAAGCCCACATGCTTTCCAGCATATTCTACTCATCTGCAGTGTCTTATCCCACTGTAGGTCAGCATACAGAGCCTTTCCTCCTGTCTTCCCCTCTAACATTCACTATGATTTTGTTTCATCAGCAAGAACACCTCACATTTATATGGCACTTTACAGACATTTATCAGGTGTTTTCACAGGCACAGTCTCATTTAATCCCCTCAGCAACCCTGGGAAGTAGTAGTATTACTGTTTGCATTTTATAGACTTGGAAACTGGGATCTGGAGTGATGATGGGATTGGCCCCTTGTCAGACAGCAAGTCAGTGACTGGGCTGATTTTGGAAAGAAGATGGGCCCTGAGCCAGGTCACTGGAAAGCCTACAGGGCAGGCCTGGGAGGTATGATCCCTGAAAGGCAGGTCAAAAGGGCTAACTAGGGCAAGAAGGGCAGGGTGGCCAGCTGAACATTTCATTCAGAGATGAATTTCATTTGCTGAGGATTGCAACATTTTTGGATAGTTCTGTTTCCCATTTTGCTGCTTAGGACACTTGTATGATACCCTGACTCCTGACTCTGAAAATTCTTTCTTCACCCGAGAATTGCTTTTCTATATCCATTGCCTCAAAGCGTGATTTATTTTTTTCTTCTGTCAGCATGGGCATAATTTCTGATGCCTGCCCTCACCATGTTTACTCGAATAACTACAGAGCTGCCTTCTGATAGGGTTTCCTTTCTTCCAGTTCCCCCTACCCAGCTATTCACACTAGACTTTCCTAAAATCCAAGTTGAATTGTGTTATTTCCCTACTTAACATGTTTTAGTTTCTCCCAATCACTTTTAGGACTAAATTCAACATATGAGGGTTCTCCAAGACCAGGTCACAGCAATGTCAAGCTGTTGCTTGATTTAACATCGCAATGGGTGCTCTCTGTCCCTCTGCCTGCAATGAATGCTCTCCCCTGCTCTACTGCAGTTATTTGCCAGGCGGCTGTTTACTTACCTCTCCTTTCGTAATGACCCAGGCCAACATGGAGCTTCCCTCCCCACACTGCCATTACCATTACATATGTACTTGCTGGTCTGCAGGGCTCTCTCTCTCTCTCTCTCTCTCTCTCTCTCTCTCTCTCTACCAGCTGCTGAGGGGGAGAGGGTCTTTGTATTGATGGGCAGGCAACTGTTGCTTAAAAAAACAAAAACAAAAACAAAAAGAACAATAAGGAGCAGGAGATTAAGCTTTTCAGTGTGAGGGTTTTTGTCTTTGTTGTTTGTTAATTCGTTTTTGTAGGGTGGTGGTGGGGGTGAGGAGTTCCATTCTTTTTTTTTTTTTTGAGTTGGAATCTCCATCGCCCAGACTGGAGTGCAGTGACCGCTCCCGGCCACCGCAGCCTTGACCTGCTGGGCTCTGGCGATCCTTCCGCCTCAGCCTTCGGAGTAGCCGGAATTACAGGCGCGGGCTACCACGCCCAGCTGATTTTTGATTTATTGTAGAGATAAGGTCTTGCCAAGTTGCCCAGGCGGGTCTCGAACCCGCGGGCTCAGTCAATCCACTCACTTCAGCCTCCCAAAGGCGCAGGATTACAGGCTGAGCCACCGAGCCCCGCTGGGAGTTCCATTCTTAAAGCACCTTGGTGGCATCTTCCCCCTCTATCCTCCACCCTCAAGATGTATACACCTTCTTTCTTCTCCTCCATTTAATGTGTTAGCACTCATGAAAGTTGCGAAATGAATGTAAGCTTCTATGGAGTTCAAAAGTATTTAATTTAGATGAAAAAGACATTTGCATGTCTTTTCTCCCCCCTTTATTTCAATAGTTTTAGAGGGTATAAATAGTTTTTGGTTACATGGTTGCATTGGATAATTTCCAGGTAAAGGTGAAAATGTCTGAGCTTTAAGTGTATCCACCACCCCCACCTGTGTACACTGTACCTGACAGGTGATTTTCCATTCTTCCACCCCTTACCTGGCCCCTTATGAGTCTCCATTGTCCGTTATATCATTCTCTATGACTTTGCAGAACCTTAGTTTAGCACCCACTTATAAGTGAGAGCATGCGGTGTTTGGTTTTCTGTTCCTGAGTTAGTTCATTGAGAATGATATTCTCCAATTCTATCCAAGTTGCTACAAAAGACATTATTTCATTCTTTTTGATGGCCAAATAGTACTCCATAGTGTATACATACCACATTTTCATTATACACTGATCAATTGATGGGCATTTAGGCTGATTCCACATCTTCGCACTGCGATGAACACTTGGGTGCAGGTGTCTTTTTTGTATAACAACCTCTGTTTCTTTGGGTAGCTACCTAGGGATTGCTGGATCACATGGTAGATCTACTTTTAATTCTTTGAGAAATCTCTATACCGATTTCCACAGAGGTTGTACTAGGCCCAGCCTCAGCCTTTGTAAGTCTTAAGAGTTGGAGAAATGCAAAGTTAGCACTGGTGAGGGAGCAGCCAGGATAGGTTCTGACATGTATCTGCCCTGTCCCATGAGACAACAGATATATGCATTGTCTAGGTTTTGAATGGGGTGAGTCTGTTTTTTTTTTTTTAATTTTTATTTTTAAAGACGTGTGGTTCAATTCAGGGGTAGGTATACAAATGTTCATTATGCAGGTACCCTTGCTGCTGAGATGTGCCCCTCCCCCCAGCAGTTTCCCACTACTGCCAACCCTTTTCTTATAGTATTATGATAGTTGTTCAAAGTCTGCTTATGAGTGAGAACCTGTGATACTCGGTTCTTTGTTTCTGTGACAGATCACTCAGTATTATAGAAATACCTGCACACACATGTTTATTGCAGCATTATTCACAATAGCAAAAACATGGTACCAACTGTGCTGCCCATCAAAAGAGGACTGAATTAAAAAAATTGGTATATATACATGATGGAATATTACACAACTATAAAGAAGAACAAAATTATGAACTTTACAGCAACTTGGATGGACTTAGAGTCTGTTTTTAAATGATACATTTCCAGGTAAAGGCATGAATTCACACAGTCAATATCCTGGCTAAAATCTCTATTTGTGATAGTCTCAGGAGATAGTCCCCAAACAATTGGTACTGCATAGTCAGAAACCCTGGGAAGATGCAGAACTAAATATAAAAATCTTTTAAAACATCAAAGCTGTTGCTTTTATATGGAGAATCTCTACTTAGTTGGTTTATTTGTGTAAAAGAAATTGCCTATGAGAACAGGTCAGCTTTAAAAATGCCCAATTTAAAGGTATAATAGGATACTTGATTTAGACTTGTTTTAGATAATACCTTAATCTGTCAAAAAGAGTTTGGGCTCACCAGATGTTCCATGGGTTCCCTTACATTCTCCAAATTCCCTTGCTGTTAGATTGAGGCTCAGGATTCATTTGGGACAATGAAAAGTGAGAGGAAATGACTGGTGGGAACTCTGAGTAGAGTAGTCAGGAGAAGGTACATCCTCTTCCATCTTTCTCTTCCCAGTGAGGTGATCTGACTGGCGTAGGCACTGAATGGAGGAGGCCACATGAGCCACTCTGGACCTGCCTGAAGAAGAAACAAACAGTTAGAGGCTAAGGTCATGAACAACAGAGGGAGTGGGAGTGGGCAAGGACTTGTGGGCCACAGTGGAAATTCAGTGGTTCATGGTCTCACATGAGAAACTGTCCTATTCTATCCCTTTTGATAAAATCCAAATCACCCAAACCATTACTGTTAGTTCACACAAAACAATTCCTCTCCCTTCTGAAAACTCTCTTGCCCAACTATTGCTGCTGATGGCTGAACTTCAGCTAACCCTCTGTTGCTAAAGCCCTATAAAACATTCTGCCCTCCTTCCCCAAGTTAGAACTCCCCTTTGAATTCTTCTCATGCCTGGCATTTTTAAATTAAGGCTGTTATAAATGGTGCACTGGTTGACTTTTTTTTTCCAGGTTTTGTTTTTTTGGTTTTTTTTTTGAGTCAGAGTCTCACTCTGTCGCCCAGGATGGAGTGGAGTGGCGTGCTCGTGGCTACCACAGCTTTGACCTGCTGGGCTCAGGTGATCCTTCTGCTTCAGCTTTTCAGGTAGCTGAAACCACAGGCATGTGCCACCATGCCCGGTTAATTTTTTTGTGGAAATGAAGTCTCATCATTTTGCCCAGGCTGGTCTTGAACCTGTGTGCTCAGACAATCCTCTTGCCTCCACCTCCCAAAGTGCTGGGGTTATATGCATGAGCCACTGTGCCTGGCCTTTCCAGATTTTTTAAGCCATCAAGAGTTTAGGCTTAATTTGTTATTACATCATGGCCTGGCCTGTACTGACTACTGTATTTACTGCATTTATAAACAACATTGAAATATTTTCTTGACTTATGGATTCATCGCATTTAGAAATTTACTTAATTAAATGTTCAGTAAATACTTAAATACATGGAAAATTTTGTCATTAGACAATTGAAGTTCTTAAAACTACTTACATTCACAAATGTAATTCAAAATATTCAAATATATTTAATTCACTTGGTTTATAAAATGAGACCAAATTAACTATTATTACTAAATTTTATGAGTAAATTTTATTTTAAAAATAATATAATGATTTTTTAAATGAACCAAAAGCTTAAGAATAATATATTTTTAATATATAGCTTTAATACATCGAATGTTGCTTTTGACATACCAGATCAAACCTGTGAATGATCTTTTCTGTACATAAAATCTATATTCGTTCATATTAGCAATTTGCTGTGCTCCCAGGGGGAGCTGACTCGGACTGATGACCTATGTGTGGGTCATTACCCAAGGGATAATGGGATCTCAGAAAGAAGAAGACTCCAAAGGATGGAAGGTGGATGGCAGAAGGAAGAGGAGGAAAAGGAGAAGGCTCAGGAGACAAGCTCTTGCTGTGGAGGGTAGCCAGAGTGCACAGATGGAGAGCAGAGGCAAGTCACAGAAGTTCTGTGATTTGACCAAACAGCTAGTTGGAGTAAATCAGTCAGAATTTTTTGTTTCTTTGTTTGCTACTTCTAGATAATTCTAAATTCAGCTGATAAACTGGGTTTAAAATGGAAGATATGTATATGTGGGGGAGGGATGGGGTTGAGAAAGGAGGGGAAGGAGGATGGGAAATAAATTTATCCTTGTCTAAAAGCATGTATTTGCAAGTTTCTTGAGCTACCGTGAAACAATGAATTTCCAAAGGAATTCAGGTTTTCTTGTGGTGTCTAATTACTGATGAATCTTAATCGACTAGTTCAAGACATTCTCTGTCACAGATTACACACTATAATATTTGGAAATAGGAACTGTGGTCACCCTAAGATGGTCTCTAATCATCCTTGCCTCCTTCTGCAATCTTCTCCTCTTGCGTGTGGGCTGAACTTAGTGATTCACTTCCAGTGAACAGAAGTAAAGGAGTATCACTGCTGAGATCAAGTTATAAAAGGACTATGACTTCTGTCTTGAGTATTTGCTCTCTTTCTCTCACTCTCTCTCATCCCTCACTCTGGAGAAAGCCAGCTATGTTTGTAGTCAGCCTTGTGGAGAGGTCCATGTGGCCAGGAACTGAAAGAGGCCTTCAACCATCAGCCAGTAAGAAACAGAGACCCTCAGTCCAACTGCATGTGAGGTCTGACAACTATCAGGTAAGCAGGCTTGAAGCTGGATTCTTCCCATTGGAGTCCTCAGATGAGACCACAGCCCCAGCTGACTGCTTGACTGAAGCTTTATGAAAGCCCTTGAGCCAGAGATACTCAGCTAAGATATACTGGGATTCCTGACCCACACAAACTATGACATAATAAATTTTTGTTGTTTTAAACTGCTGACTTGGGAGCAATTTGCTATATGGCAACAGACAACTAATGCGAGAGCGAAACAAGGACAAAGCAAATGTTAGTTAACTGATTATTTTCTCACTTTGATCAGTGTGCATCACTGTCTGGAAGACACACTTGGAATTTTTTAACTTTTCTTCAGCACTGTTAATAATAAGCCTCCAAATCACAAAAATTTAAAAATTATCTATTTTATACCCTACATGCATTGCTTGCCCCAATTATCATTAAAAAATATATCTTGGTAATGAAGAAAAATACTGGAGACCAAGTTAGCTATAAAATATTTCAGACTTATTTGTGTTTGGATACAAAATCTAGAGTAATT
The DNA here is from genome assembly GCA_027257055.1 of Cephalopachus bancanus. NCBI lineage: Eukaryota > Metazoa > Chordata > Mammalia > Primates > Tarsiidae > Cephalopachus > Cephalopachus bancanus. The sequence continues at coordinate 1,187,700 of JAPVLO010000196.1, forward strand.
CTGAAGACATGGTAGAGTTGGTATTTTTAAGTATGAAACATCGTCTGGATCAAAGTGCTTCTCTTCTTCCTGGGGGCTCCTCCCCAGCAGCTCATCATCCCTGGAAGGTGCCCAGGAGACCCTGCACATTTGCTAACTCCACACTGCTTATTTGCAGAGCTGAAGATATGCCTGCAAAGGACATCATGGATTCCTATTTTATAATCACATTTAGAAAGAGAAACATTTTCATGTTTTACCTCTTACCCATCCACCCAACCTGTGATCTAGGTCAGCCTGAAAGATGGAGGTTTAGAGGAAAATAGAAATTGCTTGTTGTAACAAGACTAGCAGATAGCATGCCAGGAGAAACAGATCTTGTCTGAAGACATGAACTCTTGAGTTTATAAAGCTAAGTTTTGTATTGATTTGGCAGGTGGGGAAACCCCAGAATGCCATGCAGTGGAAATGAAAAGGTAACTTCTCAGAAGTTATGATCACTTTGAACGTCTCTCGATAAACCTAGAATGGCAGATTGGGGAGAATGAGTCAAGAAGAACTGTGACCAGTGAAGATGAATTGATTTCAAGGATGCTGTGACTGAAGAACAGTTTGTTTATATCTGGGGGCTGGGTCAGAAGCCCAGCTAGTTCCTCTGCCTCACTTTTTTGTTGCGAATTCCTTTTAAGGAAAGCATGTAGCTTAACCTATCTGAAGGCATAAAATAACCCCCCAGCTTCACGAAGCATAGACAGTCGGTATACTGAGGAATCTCTCGATATTCATCTCACTTTTCTCTTATTCTCTCTCCTCTCTCTTTCATCTTTCTCCTTCCATTTCTTTTTTCCCCTTTCTCTCTTTCCCTCTCCTGCTCTCTCTCCTTCTCCCCTTCATTTTTCTCTTCAGAAACATTCTCCAGCCTCTCAGACCAGTTTTTTTCTGTTCTATAATGGGGAAACAAACAATCTCTCAAAAAGGCAGGAGTAGAGACTGAGGTAGGACTTTCACAAGAGGATACTCTGCATCTCTTATGAATCTTTCCATCTTTATCTGCACTGAAAGTCATATTTATACTATTCTTTTTAAATGCACAGGCTCATTATTTCTAGAGATGAACTCTTCAAAGTTTATTTTATTCTCTAGTAGAGTCAAACTACTAGACTCATGTCCTTCATCATCAAGGAAGAGAATATTTATATTTTTCAGAAGTATTACTTACTAATGACTCAGAGTAGCTTTTAAAGTGCCATTGGAGCCTTGTCCCCTGAAAGGAGCAGTCAAGATCCCTACCCTGGCCAGCTGTAAAACCTGTGATTGATTTCTGAACAACTTATACAAAAAAAAAGAAAAGAAAAAGTTAAAGGAGACTTGTGTAAGAAGTAAAAGAAATAAATTGAACACACATGTGCAATCATTATTCATATGAGCACTCTCTGTATTACTTCATAACACAGCTGTGTATACACACACACACACACACACACACACACACACACACACACACACAAAACTCTTTGCTTCTTCCTATTGGAGTCCTACTAATTTCTGTTTAATGAAATACAAATGTTTGTGTGCTTGATTTTGAGGAGCCGGGTCTAGTTGGGTGTTTGTGAAGTACCAGTCAGTATGGCTATGCCCGCCTAATACAAATGTCTGTAGGCCTTTCAGAGACCCTGACAGGGCATCTTTTGAGCATGCCAGTTGCCATGGTCACCGGTAGGCCCATTTGCAAGAAAAATTGGAAGCCATGGTCATTACGTCAAAATGACATTGAGGGATAAAGAAAGGGTGTTTGCTTCAAGAGTTGGCAATTGGCTGTTTGTTAGCCTCCCCGCCCACACACTTCTATCAGACAATGTCTCATTCAATCGTATAAGTCAAAGTTTACAACTCCCATCTTTCTGGCTTGGATAGGCTGGGGAGTGCAGATGCAAAATCGTCACTCACAGAAACACAGCCCAGGCTCACAGGCTGACAAAGACAATAGAAGGAGATTAGGTGGGTGGTGGAGGGGGAAGTGGTGACAACCTGTGCTCTATGACTGTTGGGCACCAACTCGATGTTTGACCTGGGCTGTGACATTTTGGGCTTCTCCATCTATAAAAGAGGTGAGTGAGAGATGTTTGTAGAATCTCTCTCATCTTCCAAGTTCTTCAATTCTAAAACACACTCTCTATGCTTATTCATTCACATTATGTGCCCAAACACTTATACAGCTTTTCTTTTCTTTTTAAAATACTTATTGGTTGGACATAATAAACAGAATGCCCCACATTTTTACATAAGGTGTGTATACGAAGTCCACTCCTCCCCCCAATACAGTTGCCCAACCTGCAAACAGATCACAGCTACAGTAACATGAGAATTAAACTCAGAAAACACTGATGTAATCAAGTGTGATTACTTTTACTTAATAATGATTATTACCAACTCTGAAATAATCAAAATGTTATCTGTGGTGCATTCTGATTCTTATTATAATTTTCTTTTGGTTATGGTGCATGAACATTTATGTCTGTGGGTAATTTTAGAGTTTATTTTGCCCACAACTATGATTATATTAATTTTATATGTATGTGCATGTATTCCACAAAGTAGAAGCTTATATTAATGATACATATGATACATCCATGCAGTATGTATATATTGCTATCTACTCTATGTTGGATGTTTTCCCATGCTTTATTTCACTTATCAACTCTATAGAGTAGGTATGAACATTACTGTTTCAAACAAGGAGAAAACCGTGGCTAGGAGAGGCCAGGTAAGTCACCCAAGTCTCACAGATGAGTGGCAAAGCTTGTGTTGAAATAAAGATCCTTTAGTATTCAAAATTCATTCCTGTCCTATCTACTAGGCTGCCTCCCTTGGTCCTCCTGCCATCTTCACTCAGAAGACCCTAGAAATCAGTGTGAAAGCAGAAGGCTTCATTGTAAAAGGATAAATCCAGTAACAATTTGATGGGCCCAAATACCTTTTTTCCCCAGAAAAAGTAAAATTACACTGATTCAAGGAGTATATATGTGTATGTGTATAATACTGAAGAGAGACTAATACTCAGAGGGGAAGGTATTAGTTAAACAATGCCAAGAACTTCATAACTTTTGTATTTTATTAATTAAGGTATTTATGTGAAAATGACAAAATTTAGAACGCTTACCTATTGTATCAGGAAATTAAATTTATCCATTGGCACCTGTGAAGGAAGAATAAGGCCATGTCGCAGCTAATTTGGAGATAAAAGAAAATAAGTATCAGTGAGGCTTAAATCACACCGTGTGACAATTTTTTTCCATTTTAGCATTTCTCAAGCTATTTTCCTTTCATTGTAGAATCATTTAAGAATCAAAAGGGTTAATGCATGGGAAATTGGGTTGTTAAAAAAATACCTAACCAGTGGCAATTGCTGTTAAATAACTAAATATTCGTTTGTTTTAACAAATGTTTACAGAGAAGTTATTATGTGCTAGGAGATTGATGCTGCTGAGGACCTTAGGAAATCTTGACTGTGATGATCTCTGTTGTGTAAATAAGGAAACCAAGACCCATAGATCAGTAACAAGTTGCTGGAGCATAGCCCTCTACAACCTAGGTATAGAAGACTGTTGTTAGGCATTATAGATCCCTAAATATAAATTAGCATTGGCTTCAGTATGGTTTTCAAAGAATGTATTAAATTGCCTTGTTGATTCCATCTGCATAACTTGTCTTGCTATAACTAAAGTTAAATTTTTGGTTTCCTTTTCCTTGTTTTAGTTTCTTTTGAACACACACACACACACACACACACACACGCACGCACACACACACACACACACGTGAAAGAGAGTATATATACTCCCTCTCCTATGAAATAGACTGTGAGAACCAGGAAGTCCACTGCCATTCAGAGAGCACCAACCAGATGCATAAATAACTATCCCAAAGAAGATTTTTTTAAAAAAGGACCAGGAAGATAAATCTTCTTTTAGTGCTGTCATTTGGTTCCATTTAGGGGCATCATGACTTCTTTTAACATTTTAAATTTGAGGCTGGATATTTGACAAGATGATGACTCCATTCTAACAAGGGCATTTTAAGAAGAACAACCACAAATATGTATACATACATTTTTTTCCTCTTTTATATTGTGGTAATATAAATAAAAAATTTACCATTTCAACCATTTCAAATGGTTTGGTGGCATTAAGTACATTCACATTTTTTGCAACCATCACCACCATCCATCTCCAGAACTTTTTTTCACCTTCCAAATCTGAAACTCTGTACTGATTAAACACTAGCGCCCCATTTCTTCTTTTTCTTAGACCTTGGCCACCATTCTACTTTCTGTTCTTCATTTAAGTGAAACCAAACAGAATTTGTCATTTTGTGACTGACGTATTTCACTTAGCATGTCCTTAAAGTTCGTCTATGTTATAGTATGTGTCAGAATTTTATTCTTTTATAGGGCTGACCAATAATACTTTTTATGTATATATTTTACTCATTTTTCTGTCTATAGACATTTGGGTTTCTTCCTCCTTTTGGCTATAGTGAATAATGGTGTTATAAACAAGGGTATACAAATTTCTGTATTAATCCTTGCTTTTAATACCTTATGTGTATATACCCAGGAATGGAATTACTGGAATTACTGGATCATATGGTAATTCTATTTTTACCTTTTGAGGAACCACCATACTGTTGTCCATAGTGGTTGCATCACTTCACATTCCCATTAGAATTGCACAAGAGTTCCAATTTTTCTACATCCTTTTCATCACTTGTGAGTGTCTATTTTTGGATAATAGCCAACTAATAAGTGTGAAGTGGTCCGTCATTGTTTTGATATGAATTTTCCCAAAGATTAGTGGTGTTGAGCATCTTTTCATATGCTTTGTGGCTTTCTGTATATATTCTTTGGAGAAATGTCTATTCAAGTACTTTGTCCATTTTTAAATTGGGTTGCTTGTTTTTGTTGTTGTTGCTGCCAAGTTGTAGGAAGTCTTTATAAATCCTGGATATTAATCCATTATCAGATAAATAATTTGCAAATATTTTCTCCTAGGGAGTGCCTTTTTACTCTGCCTTTAAACTGGCTTTTTATTTTTCACAGTGTTGTAATTTTAAAAGATTTCCATCCTTGTTGAAGATCTTCACCCATGAAGATATGTTTACTGAGCCTATTCCCTGTGACAAATAACTTGTGAATTTGTAACAGACCTTGGTATGTTCACGTCTAACCACAGACACAGTCAGGATTCAGTCAGGAGATAGAAACCACATCAGTAACTTCAACAGAGTTCATTTAATATAAGGAACCATTAAGCAGGTTATGAAGAACTGAAATGACACTATGTTGTTTAAGAGGAAACTTAGATAACATAGTGATAGTAATTGCAGAAAGTAGCAACTGTCCCTAGGACTGGATAAATAAAGGGAAAAGGTTGGGATTATTAAAATTTAGAATGTGGGAGAAGGGGCTTGTGGGGTTGATTTAGACCTCTGCTTGTATCTCAGAGGGCAATGACAAATGGATCTAAAAGTATGGAAACACTGCCAATAATTGCTGCCACCAGAGTGAAGCATCCTTATGGTGGTAGCGCTGACGTGACGTGAAGCAAATGGGAAAAAAAGAATATATCCCTTCTTCTCCTCTAGCCTCCAGTCTCTTACAGCAAAGCCTAACAGGGAGCAACTGGCAAAGGAGAAAAATGGTTTTCTGAACATCACCTTCAGCATCATCCGGCAGAATATAGAAGGATGGGTTTATAGCCCAAAGACAATAGCCTAATAGCAAGTACAACCACCAAGACCCTTTCACATTTCTGTTCTCAGAAGTGAGGAAACTTTCTTCACTTTTGGGATTCCAGCAGTAAACACAGTGCCAGGAATGCAGTAGGTGCTTGAGAAACATTTGCTAAATGAAACAATAAATGAACCTTGAATTCTAGAAAGGAAGTATATTGTATGCATTGTGCATGAGTTTATTGCTTTGTTCTTCACTATCTTAGGAAATCATAATTTAAAGTCATACTTTAATTTTTTTTGCTTTCAATACGAATTTCATACTCAAAACCTCATTTATTATGGTGGTTTCCAGTTACTGAGCACTAACATTGTGTTAAAGATTCACCATGTTTTTATTCCTTTTAGACATTCTGCAAAATAGGGTATCCTTATACACATTTTTCAGATGAGAAAACTACGTCTTGAAGGTTATGCAGTTGCTCAAAGTCAGCCAGTTGGTAAATTATAGAGCTGGGATTTAAATCTTAGGTCTTCATCACTAACCTCACATTATCACAGTCCTTCTTACAGCATTGACCACAGTTTGTAAAGATGCTCACGGGGCCACTCTTTAGCCTTCTTTTCTTTTTTTATTTTCTTTTTTTTTTGAGTTGGAGTCTCACTCCCGTCGCCCAGATTGGAGTGCAGTGGCCGTTCCCGGCCACCGCAGCCTCGACCTGCTGGGCTCCGGCGATCCTTCCGCTTCAGCCTTCCAAGTAGCTGGAACTACAGGCACGCGCTACCACGCCCGGCTGATTTTTGATTTTTTGTAGAGATGAGGTCTCTTCAAGTTGCCCAGGCGGGTCTTGAACCCCCAGGCTCAGGCGGTCCACTCACCTCGGCCTCCCAAAGCATGGGATTACAGGCTGAGCCACCGAGCGTGGCCAGCCCTCTTTTCTTTCTTAGATGTCCTGTCAGCAAATGCACTCTGGCCCCACAGACCTATGCAAATGGAGCCTGTTCACCAGAATACGTCCATTTCCCTGGACAAATTAGTTGTCCTCCCTCCCTCCTTTCCTCCTTCCCCTCTTTCTTTTCTCTCTCACTCTCTTTTTCTTACAAATTCCATTAATATTTCAGCTGCAGGAATATTTAAAGGGAAGAAAAAATGATCCAATATGAAAAGTAACCGCACCGATCAATCTATACATAGCCCTCGGAACTCTTTGTCACAGAGAAGTCTTTTGTGGAGAGTGAATCTAATTTGGAGGGGTGCAACCTAGAATACCCTGAACTTCCAGACATAGGTTTTCTCGATGCTAGAATTCTTTATTATCCCCACAAGATAGGTCTATACAGGAGGTCAGCAAACTTCAGCCTGTGGGTCATCTGTTTTTGTAAGTAACGTTTTATTACTCATTCTTTTACACACTGTCTATAGCTGCTTTCACACATCAGAGTTGACTAGCTGCTACAGAAACTCTGCAACCCACAAAGCCAAATACATGTCCTATCTGGTCTTTTACAGATAGCTTTCTGGTCCCTGATCTACACAGACCAAGGACCCATTTGATCCCCAGTCCACCTCATCAGTGTTTGCAACTACTTCATCTTGGTGCCTTGGGATTAAAGTTTCCCTTCAATCATCACCTTCCTAAGGAAAACAAGAATGCAAACCGCACTGAATACAAACCATAAACCTTGAACCCTCAGTGTGGCCTCCAGTGATAGCCTTAAAATGGCATTCCACTCTCCAAGAAATACGATAATTTTAGAATACACTCCTTGGGCAAGTGAAAGGTGTTGTCTGATTTTTAAAGAATCTGGGTCAATTATGAAGTCATTTTGCATTTCTTTAAATATAAAATAAAAAAAGAAAAAGTCAAAGGTTTCAATTGCAAAGATTATTCATATGAGGACAACAAACTTTCCACCAAATGCTCTTACACAAGAAAAGGTAGATTTTTAAAAATCTGTTATTTTATTGGTTCATTAATTGCATTTATTTTTGTCAGAGGATCTAAGAACCCAAATCCGTGTACTACTACTCTTATTCTAAAACTTTAAAAATGTCTTGTACCTAAACTTCTCTGCCAATCCTACAGCCTTGTCCCCAATCTAGGGACAAGCAATTGTAAATAATATTAAGTAAATTTCTTTGAATATCTTAGGGCAAAGTAAATATTGCCCAAAATTCATTTCGCTGAGTAGATGTACTCATGGAATTGTGTGAAAGTAAACATTTATTTGTGAGATCATGATTTTCAATTTTGAAGAAAATAACTTTAGCTCCAATATATAATAATATTGCCAAAATGCACCCAAGAGCATACTATGTTTGACAATTTGCGTGTACTGTGCATTTGAACCACCCTTGCAAACCCTAGCGGAATTTGTAAAATGAACAAAAGACAATGAGTTGCTGTGTTTCCGCATTCTTGTTTAATTCATACACAATTTAAATATCTGATTAATGTTCACTTCATTGAATTTTCATGGTCTCTAACGAGTCAATACTATTTCTTTTATGATATTAATTGGGAAGTAACTACTCAAATATAAAATCGTTACAAATGTTAGGTAATAGCAGTTCTGGAGAATTCTTAAAAGCATGAGACAACGGTCTTTACTCTCAGTTTGTAATCTTGCTGGGCAACAGGTGGTAAAATAAGAAAATGTCAGTGTCAATGCAGCTAGATTTGTTGAATGTTTGTTTTGAAATAGTTGACCTCAAATTTATTTGTGCATAAGAGCTCTCCTGGTCATGGTGGGAGAACTTGATGACTTACTCATTCCTGGGGCCCATCCTGAAAGACTCTGATTTTACGTTCTAGAGTAGAGCTCAATCATCTGCTTGTTTACCAAACATCCATGGCTTTCTGTTTTAGGTGGTTCATAAACCTTATCTTCAGAATAGATGCTCTAGACAGTTTAATAGATGGAAGTAAAGATAGCATTGTAGGAGACAGATTAGGCATCCATCTTTAGGAAATAACTTAGGGAACTAAGAAGACCCTTCTTCTCCCTTGCTGCTTCTCCCAAATAACTTTTTAACCTTTCTAGTTGGAAAAAAAAAATTCTACAACTAGAAATGCATTCCTTTGGTTTGGAGCATTCTCCCTAATAAAGTAGGAATATGTTGAGAGAAGATCGATTGGACTTTAGCCATCATCTATAACCTTGTTTGACTAACTTTATTAGATCTTCCCTGAAAGATTTTGCTGGGGCAGCAGGTGGTGCTAGGAACACGGTTGCCCAGAGTACAGGCAGGAGAGGGACCCATAGTAAACAAGGCTATTCCAAGTGTTTCTACAACTTTAGGAATAACTGAGGATATGAGGAGGATAATGAAAAAGAAAAATGTGACTTTTTACTTACAGGCAGGTAAGATTCAACAAAGTTGGGATTGTCCATTTATTCACAAGATCAAAGTAACACTGTAAGAGTTCTCTATATAATGTATGTGTGCCTTGGTTCATTTGTTTGTATCTATGAAAATTTCTAAATTGAAAGTTTGCAAATTGATGTGCTTCTGTATTTGGGATTATTGTTTTGTATAGGCTTGTTTAAAACCATGGTTTTCAGAGATTACCTATAAAAAGTTGTAGGGACCTGGTTGTTCCAGGATAGCAAACAGATTTCAATTCCTGTGTGGTCTTGAGATGATTGGTAGTGATTGCCTGGTATACTGCATTGGGAAGTTTTCTGTAAGTGATTAGTAATGTCTGCTCTTTCTGTCACGGGAGTAGATAGAACTTCACTCATCTGATATCCTAATTTTACATATACAGGAAATTGAAATTCAGATTTAGTCACAGAGAAACCTCAAAAAAATCTCTTCTCAGCCTACGGTTTGTAAATCTTTGTGAGAATGTGGATTTAAAATGACTTGATTTTCTTTATTGGAAAAGTTGCCTACAGGAATCCAGATGTTGGGAGAATGGTTGACTGTTATATTATTATGATTTGAGTTGTTGTGTGTACTGGTTTAGCTTCCATCCTTTTCCTATTTGTGCATCATTAGGATGAAACATACCAAGGGGTCAGTAAATGGAAGCCTAAAAAGTGCAGGAAAAATGTGTGAACAACACTACAAAATAAAACTTTTCATACATTTCAGGCTTAAAGGTGCTTAAGACACTTAAATTGCCGAGTTTACCTCCATGTTCCTGGCAGTAATAAGAAAACGGAGCAGAAATCAACAAACTAACCTGTGGTCTCAATAACAAGACAGGGCTCACCTCTCTACACATCTTCTCTCCACACACCATGCCATTAGCCCATTGCTGATTTAATAAAAAATTCTAGGAATCTAGAATCATTTCTTTGGGAAGCTTCTCATGTCCTGAACAAAGAGTCTAGTGTCACTATATAAGTATTTGGTCAAGAGAGACTAGGAGGATTGACCTATGCTCATGAGAAAGTGGGAGTTCCCAGGGATCTGACCTGCTTCCACATTTGGTATCTTTGGAGTTGCCAGATGTAGTAGAGAAAGAATATTCCTTGGAAACTCTAATTCAGGACACAGCTGGTGAGAATTTTTGCAGACTCCCTTGTTCCTCTGATCCACCTGATAGGCACAAGAGCCTCTTGAGAACTGATTTTTTTAAATTCCATTTTAAAAAATCGAGTTTCAGAAAGTACCCAACACCTGTGTCTTTGTATGTCTTCTAATTCCTTCTCCCTCTGGGTTTTGGTTCAAGATTTTGCCTTTCTCTGGATGGTATTCCCCTTCACCCCCATTCATAATTGAACGCTAAAGTTCCTCCCTTCATTCGTTCATGTTTTCATCTACTGAATAATTCAATTCTATTCACTCAACAAATATTTTTCTAATGCTGAGTTACTGTAGGAAATAAGTCAAATGTGGTTCCAGATCACACAGACCTTATAATCTAGACCACAAACAAATTTGTACAACAAATAGTATAATTGCACTTGTGTCCTGTGTTCCAAAAAAGAAGGAAAGGGAAGTCACTCCATCTGAGAGGTTTGACTACAATTTTTTTGAGAAAGCAGCCTTTTAACTGAGCCCTGAAGAATGAGTAGGATTGAGCTAGGTGAAATGGAGGTGGGGAAGAAAGAAAACTCCAGGGAAGAGGGGAAGAAAAAAATTCCAGGAAGAAGGTACTGCCTGGGTAAAGCCACGAGGCAGGAAGGAACATGATGAGAAGGATAGAAATCAGGCAGTGTGGCCAGTGTGAGTGTGTGTGTGTGTGTGTGTGTGTGTGTGTGTGTGTGTGTGTGTGTTACCCAAATGAGGATGGAAAAGTAGAAAGGAACCAGATCACAAAGGATCTTGTAGGCCATGTTAAGAAGTTTGAACTTGAGCTTATGAACACCAACTGGGTGAAGAAGGGAGCACAATACACACCAGACACTACTTCCAAGAAACTTACCCATTTTCGTCCAGCATGTTATTTGAAAACATGATACTCATATCAGAAACATGTATAATTATGGCTCTGTCTCTACTAAATTATGATTTCTTTCTAAGCAAGATTTAGGTCTTTTTCATCTTTGTATAATTTGTATTGTAGCTAGCAGGATAATGGGGAGTTTGTTGGCATGGAAAGAGCTTTGTAATCAGGCAGATTCTTGTCATTGTACCTTTTCCACTCCATGACATGAATCATGTGCCAAAAGCAGTGTAGACGAGGGTCTACTCTGGGTACTGGCAATAAGTGTGCACATTGCTTGTGAGAATTTAAAAACAATAATAAGCCTGACTGAAGGTTGATCTGCTTTTTATTATCACCATGTGCTGGCAATTCTAAACACCACCAGTGATAAAATACTCCTCCTCAGAAAAACCTTTTGCAGGTCTAGGTTCTAAACGATTGCACTGGTTATTGCTGGGGTTTTTCTCCAACATTTAATTATGACAAATTTGAAATACACAGAAAAAGTAAAATAATTTCACATTAAAAACTCACCATCTAGATGCTATCATTAACATGTTATATTGCTTCATCTAAATCTGTCATCTATCCGTCTATCAATTCTTTGATCCAATCATAAATCATTTTTTGGAATACACTTTGAAATAAGATGCATTCATGAGTACATTGACCCCTAGGTATTTCAGTATGCATATCGTTTACTGGAGTTACTACTTATTTATAGGTATTCAATATTTGCTTAACGACAATTTTTTACTTTACAGTAATTTACATGGCATAAAATGCATAAATCCTAGGCACTATTTGATGAGTTTTGATAAATACATATACCCATGTAACCCAAATGTCCATCAGGATACAAAAAATTACCCTATACTAACAAGTTTCCTCATGCCCCTTCCCAGGCAATCCCTCTCCCCTCTCTCTACAGCAAACCACTCTTCTGATTTCTGTCACAGATTAGTTTTGCCTATTCCAGAATGTCACATAAATAGAATAATATAATATGTACTCTTTGATGTAAGCTCCCTTCTCGCAGCATAACGCGTTTCAGATTCAGCCACATTACTGCTTTTATCTGTAGTTTTTCTGTTTTTCAGTAGAGTCCCTTCGTATGAGTATGCTGCAGTTTGTCTATACACTCTCCTATTCATGATATTTCGTCTGTTTCCTGGGTTTGATTGTTATGAGTAAAGTTGTGATGAACTTTTATGTACAAGGCATTTCGTGAACTTACATTTTTATTTCTCTTAGGGAAATGTCTGCAGGCAGAATTGCTGAGTTGTAGTATATATGGTTTGGTGTAACAGAAATTGCAAGATCTTTTTGCAAATGGTTGTACCTTAGTACTCTCTCATCAACAATGTCTGAGAGTACTGGTTGATCCATTGTCCTTGCCAACATTTGCTGTTTTCAATCCTTTAAAAACTCATTAGTTTGACCAAAGAGTTTGTAGTAGTATTGTGGTTTTAATTTGAATTTCCCTAATGACTAACGATATAGAACACTTTTTCAGGAGCTCCATGACTTTTCATATATCTTCCTTTATATGTTGTCTGTTCAAATTATTTACACATTTTTATTGGGCTGCCTTTTTTATTAGTGTTATAGGAGGTAGATATGTATCCTGGATATCAATTTTTTGTTAGACATACATTTGAAAATATTTCTTCCAGTCTGTGACTTGCATATTCATTTTTTAAATATTGCCTTTTAATGAACAAGTTTTAATTCTGATGAAGTTTAACTGATTAATTTTTAATTTAATAGATATTGCTTTGTTTTTCTTATTTATGACATCTTTGCCTACCCTTAAGCAACAAAGCTATTCTCCTATGCTTGTTTCAAAAAGCTTTGCATTTTTAGCTTTTGTGTTTAAGTCTATGACTATCTCGAATTATTTTTTGTGTATAAATGTGAGATAGGGCTGGAGGTTCTGTTTTCCTTTCTTACAGATATATAGTTGCTCCAGCACTATTTGTTGAAAGATTTCCATTCCTCCATTGATTGCTTTGGCATCTTTTTTGAAAAGAAAACGATCACATAAGATCTCAGTTTTGTTCCATTGACATATCTGTCAATCTTTATGCTGGTCCCACAGTGGCATTTGGTAATCTTGAAGTCCAATAGCATAAATCTTCTAATTTTGTCCTTCTTTTAAAAGATTGCTTTGGACTTTTGAAGTACTTTTCACTACCATATAGATTTTAGAATAAGTCTGTTCTTTTCTACAACAAATTGTTGCTAGAATTGTAATTGGGGTTGCAGTAAATATAAATCAATTGGAAAAAATGAACAATTCAGTACTGAGTTCCCAGTACATGAACATGCATATTTCCCCATTTGTTTAGGCCTTATTAATTTATTGAAGAAATATTGATAGTTTTAGTGTATGATCTTATAAATCTTCTGTCAAATTTATTCCAAAATAATTTTATACTTTGCAAATGAAATAGTTTTTATTCATCTTCCAGATGCTTGTGCTAGTTTTTGAAAATACAACTGATCTTTGTACTTTAGCATTTTATCCTGCAACCTTGCTAAATTAATTTATTAGTTCTAGTGGTCATTTTTTATATAAGGGACCATGTCATCTGCAAATAGAGACAGTTTTATTGCTACCTTTCCAATTTTCATGCCTTACTTTTCTGTTTTCTGTCTTATTTCACTCCAGTACAATGTTGAATAGATGTTACTAGAGTGGACGTTTTGTCTCTATTTCTGATATCAAAGTGGGAAAAAATTACTATTTCATCCTTAAATATTACATTCGCCATAGTTTTCTTCAGAGACAAACTTTGTCAAATTAAGGAAGTTTTTCTTTATTCCTAGTTTTACCAGAGTTTTTATCATCATAAGTGTTGAATTTTGAGAAATGTTTTCCTGCATTATTAAATTGATTATGTGGGTTTCTTTCCTTTGTTTTGTTAACATAATGAACTACAGGCATGCCTTGGAGATATTATGGGTTCAGTTCCAGACTACTGCAACAAAGCAAATATTACAATAAAGCAAGTCACACAGATTTTTTAGTTTCCCAGTACATATAAAAGTTATATTTACACTATACTGTAGTCTGTTAAGTGTATGTTAGTGTTATCTAAAAATCCCAATTTATAGACCTTGATTTAAAAATACTTCAATGCTAAAAATTGCTAAAAATCATCTGAGGCTTCAGCAAGTCATAATCTTTCTGCTGGTGGAAGGCTTTGCCTTGATGTTGGTGACTGCTGACTGATCAGAGTGGTGGTAGCTAAGGGTTGGGGTAGCTATGGCAGTTTTTAAAAATAAGACAACAATGAAGTTTGCTACATAGATTGACTCTTCTTTCCATGGAAGATTTTCTGCTTCATGCGATACTGTTTGATAGCATTTTACCCGCAGTAGAACTTCTTTCAAAATTGGAGTCAAACCTTTCAAAGGTTTTTGCGGCTGCTTTATTAACTAAGTTCAGGTAATATTCCAAGTCTTTTGTTGTCATTTCAATCATGTTCACAGCATCGTCACTAGGAGTGAATTCAATCTCAAGAAATCACTTTTCTTTGCTCATCCATAGGAAGCAACTCCTCATGTGTTCGAGTTTTATGGTGAGATTGCAATAGTTCAGTTGTATCTTTAGGCTCCACTTTTAACTCTAGTTCTTCTGCTATTTCTACCACATCTGCAGTTACTTCCTCCACTGAAGTCCTGAGCCCCTCAAAGTCATCCATTAGGGTTGGAATCAGCTTCTTCCAAAATCCCATTAATATTGATATTTTGGCCTCCTTCCATGAATCATCTAGAACAATGAACCCTTTCCAGAAGGTTTCAATTTTCTTTGCCCATATCCATCAAAAGAATTGCCTTCTATAGCAGCTATAGTCTTGAAATTACTCCTGATCCATGGGTTGCAGAATGGATGTTATGTTAACAGGCATGAAAACAACGTTAATTTCTTGTACATCTGTATCAGAGGTCTTGGGTGATCAGATGTATTGTTAATAAGCAGCAATATTTTGAAAGAAATATTTTTTTCTGATCAGGAAGTCTCAACAGTAGGCTTAAAATATTCAGCAAACCATGCTGTAAACAGATGTGCTGTCATCCAGGCTTTGTCATTCCATGTGCAGAGCCCAGGCGGAGTAGATTTAGCATAATTCTTAAGGGCCCTAGGATTTTCAGAATGGTCAATGAGTACTGGCTTCAACTTGAAGTCACCTGCTAGCCCTTGCAAAGAGAGTCAGCCTGTTCTTTGAAGCTTTGAAGCCAGGCACTGCCTTCCCTCTAGCTAAGAAGGTTCTAGATGACATCTTCTTCCACTAGAAGGCTGTTTGGCATACACTGGAAACCTGTTGTAAGATCATGTAAGATCACCTTCATCAATGATCTTAGTTAGATCTTCTGGATAACTTGCTGCAGCTTCTGGGTCAGCACTTGTTGCCTTACCTTGGACTTTTATGTTATGGAGACGGCTTCTTTCCTTAAAGCTCATCAATCAAGTTCTGCTGGATTCAAGCTTTTCTTCGGCAGTTTCCTCACCTCTGTGTCTTTATGAAATTGAAGAGAGTTAAGGCCTTACTCTGGACAAGTTTTGCCTTAAAGAAATGTTGTGACTGGTTTGATCTTCTGTCCAGACCACTAAACCTTCTCCATATCAGCAATAAGGCTATTTTACTTACCATTTGTGCGCTCACTAGAGTACCATTTTAAAATTCCAACAAGAACTCTTCCTTTGTATTCTCAACTTGGTTAATTGTTGCAAGAGGCCTAGCTTTCAGTCTGTCTTGGCTTTTGACATGCCTTCTTCATTTCTAGTTTTTGATTTCAAGTGAGAGTGTGTGATTCTTACTTTCACTTGAACACTTAGAGGCCATTGTAGGATTATTAAGTGGCGTAATTTCAATATTGCTGTGTTTCAGGGAATAGGCCTGGGAAGAGAGAGAGAGAGAGAGAGAGAGAGAGAGAGATGGAGGATAACTGGACAGTTAAGCAGTCAGAACACATACAGCATTGATTAAGTTTGCTGACTTCTGTAGGAAAGGTTTGTGGTGCCCCAAAACAATTATAATAGTAACATCAAAGATGATGGATCACAGATTATTATATCATAGATTATATATATCTCATTTATCATAATAGATAAAATAATGCTGAAAACATGTGAGATATTGTAAGAATTACCAAAATGATGGAACACACAGATACAAAATCAGCACACGATGTTGGGAAAATAGCACCAATGTGCTTGCTCAACACAGGGTTGCCACAAACCTTCAATTTGTTAAAAACAATAACAACAACAAAAAATGCAATATCTGCAAAACATAATAGAACAAGTTATTCTATTTAATCAACTTTGAATTCTAGGATAGACTCTATCTAAGTCACGGTGTATTAACTTTTTAATATTTTGATTGTTTCAATTTGCTAATTTTTTTTTTGAAGTCAAAGTCTCACTCTGTCTCGTTCAAGCTGGAGTGCAGTAGCACACTCTTGGCTACCACAGCCTTGGCCTGCTGGGTTCAGGTGTTCCTTCTGCCTCAACCTTCCAATTAGCTGGTGGAACCACAGGCATGGGTGGGCCACCATGCCCGGCTAATTTTTTTATTTATATAGAGATGAGGTTTAGGCACTCCTCTCGCCTTCGCCTCCCAAAGTGCTGGGATTATAGGTATGAGCCATCACACCTGGCCTCAAATTGCTAATATTTTGTTAAATATTTTTGCTTTTATGTGCACAGGGATATTGGTCTAGCAATTTCTTGTTTTTAAATGTCTTCAACAGGTTTTTGCATTAAGGTTTTACTGATCTCACAAAATAAATAGGGAAGCGATCTTCTCTACTTTCAGAGATTTTGTGTGAGGCTAGTGTTTTTATTTCCCCAACCCATTCAATGTTGGATAGATTTTTCCTGTGAAACCATCTGGGCTTGAAGTTTTCTTTATGGGAATATTTTAAATAATAACTTCAATTTTTATTTTTATTTTTTGAGTCGGAGTCTTACTCTATAGCTCAGGCTGCAGTGCAGTGGCACATTCACGGCCACCCCAGTGTCGACCTGCTGGACTCCAGCGATCCTTCTGCCTCAGCCTTCCAAGTCGCTGAAACTACAGGCATGTTCCAACACACCCGGCTAATTTTCTTTTTGATTTATTGTAGAGACAAGGTCTTGCTACGTTGCCCAGGCTGGTCTTGAATCCCTGGACTCAGGCAATTCTCTAACCTTGGGCTCCCAAAGTGCTGGTATTGTAGGCTTGAGCCACCATGTCCAGCCCATAACTTCAACTTTTAGACTTGATATTTGGCTGTTCAGATTTCAGATTTCTTTTGTGTTGGATTTGGTAAATTGTATTTTTCAAGGAATGCGTCCACCTTACCTAAGTTGCTAAATTTTTGGCATATATTTGTTCTTATTCATGTAATATCTGCAGGATCTATAGTGATGATCCTTTCTTCATTCTTGATATTAATAATTTGTGTTCTCTCTCCCCTCTCTCTCTCTCCTTCTCACCTTTCTTTCCATCCGATTAGGTGTTTATCAATTTTGTTGATATTTTCCAATTTTTGACTTTGTTAAATTTCTTTATTGTTTATTTTTGTATTCTTATATTTATTATTTCCTTTCTTTTATTTGTTTTGGGATTATTGTGCTTTTCTTTTCTGTCTTCTTGAAACAGAATCCTAGGCCATACATTTTAGATTATTCTATGGTAATCTAAACATTAAAAGCTATAAAGTTTTCTCTAAGGACTGCTTTTGCTGCATTTCACAAACTTAAATCTAGCTTTATTATCATTCTGTTACAGATATTTTCTAATTTTTCTTGCAATTTCTTTTTTGATTTATAAGTTATTAAGAAATCCATAATTTAATTTCCAACTATTTGGGGGACTCTAGTTCATTGTTATTGATTTCTAATTTAATTCCATCATAATCAAAGAATATATTCTGCATGATATTAATATTGTTTATTTTATTATTTTTAAAATTTATTTTATTTTAAAGATGTGGGCTACAATTCAGGATTAGGTATATAAGTGATCATCATACAGGTAAAGTTTGAGCCTATCTTTGGTCTTCACTTTGCCTGATTTGAGATCAGTACCCTTGTTAATGTTATGTGCCCTGCCTCTCCCTCCCCTGGCGGTTTCCTGCTACTTCCAATCCCTTTATTATAGTAATATGGTAAATATTCAGGGTCTGCTTATGAGTGAGAACATATGATACTCAGTTCTTTGTTTCTGTGATAAATCACTGATTATTATAGACTTTAAATCCATCCATGTTTCTGTGAAGTTCATAATTTTGTTCATCTTTATGGCTGTGTAATATTCCATCATTATATGTACCACATTTTTTTTTATCCACTCTAGTTTCTATGGGCACCATGGTTGGATCCGTGTTTTTGTGATTGAATATAGTGCTGCAGTAAACATGTGTGTGCAGGTATCTTTTTTACAGAGTGATTTAAGTTCCTCCGGGTATATTCCCAGAAGGGAGATTGCTGGGTTGTATGGAAGGTCAATTTCTAGTTCTTTTAGGAATCACCGCACTGTTTTCCATTGAGGTTGAACTAGCTTGCATTTCCACTAACAGTGTAGAAGCCTTCCTTTTTCTCTGCATCCACGCCGGCATCTATTTTTTTTTGTTTTATTAATTATGGCCATTCTTACTGGGGTAAGAATGGTTTTGAATTGCGTTTCTCTAAGGATGATTGGTGAGGCTGAACATTTTTCACATGTCTGATAGATGCCCATATGTCTTCTTTTGAAAAATCTATTCATGTCTTTTGCCCACATTTTATGGGGCTGTTTGGTTTTTTCTTTTTGTCATATTGGAGTTCCTGGCTGTTAGACCTTTGTCAGATACGCAGTTGGCAAATATTTTTTCCCATTCTGTGGACTGTCTCCCTGCTCTCTTGATAGTTTCTTTTGCTTTGCAGAAGCTTTTCAGTTTGATGAGGTCCCACTTGTCTATCTTATTTCTTATGGCATGGACATCTGGGGTTTTGATCAGGAGTTGGTTGCCTATTCCGATTTCTGTAAGGATGTCTCCTGCATTTTCTAAGATTCTTAAGATGTGAGGTTTTACATTTAGGTCTTTGATCCATTTGGAGTTGATTTTTATGTATGGTGACAGATAGGAGTCCTGTTTCATTCTTCTGCACATGGTCAGCCAGTTTTCCCAGCACCATTTACTGAATGGTTTCTCCTCTCCCCAGGGGTTATTGTTGGAAGTTTTGTTGAAGATGAGTTGGTTGAGAAATTGAGGTTTCCCTTCTGGAATCTCTGTCCTGTTCCATTGGTCTATATGTCTGTTCTTGTACCAATATTGATTATTGTAGCCTTATAGTAAAGTTTAAAGTCTGAAAGTGTGATATCTCCTGCTTTGTTTCTTTTGCTAAGGATTGTTTTGACTATTTGTGGTTGTTTATATTTCCATATGAATTTCTGTATTGTCATTTCCAGATCTGAGAAGAATGATGTTGGTAATTTAATGGGTATATTATTGAATCTGTAGATTGTCTTTGGTAGGATGGACAGCTTAACAATGTTGATTCTTCCAATCCATGAACATGGAATATTTTTACATTTGTTTGTGTCATCTTTGACTTCTTTGAGCAGTTTTTTGTAGTTTTCATTGTAAAAATCTTTCATTTCTCTGGTTAGGAAGATGCTGAGGTTTTTTTTTTTTTTTTTGGTGGGTATTGTTAATGGGGTTGGGCCTTTTTTTTTTTTTTTGGTTCTCTGTTTGTTATTGGTGTGTAAGAATGCAACTGTCTTTTGCACATTGATTTTGTACCCTGAGACTTTGCCAAAGTCCTTTATCAGTGGTAGGAGGTTTTTGACAGATTCTCTTCGATTTTTGAGATATAACATCATATTGTTAGCAAAGAGGGATAACTTGACTTCTTATTTTCCTCCTGGGATACCCCTGATTTCCTTCTGTTGTATGATTGCTCTATCTAGGACTTCCAACACTATCTTGAACAGGAGGGCTGAGAATGGCAGCCTTGTCTTGCTCCGACTTTCAGGGGAAATGCTTCCAATTTCTGTCCATTTATCAATATGTTGGCTGTGGGTTTATCATTGATGGTTCTTACTGTTTTGAGGTACATTCCCTCTATGCCTAGGTGTTCAAGGGTTTTTTTATCAAGAAGGAATGCTGGATTTTATCAAAAGCTTTTTCTGCATCTAATGGTATAATCATGTGGTTCTTGTTTTTACATCTGTTGATATATTTAATTACTTTTATGGTCTTGCGGACTTGAATCAGTCCTGCATCCTGGGGATGAAGTCTACTTGGACATGTTGGATGATTTTTAGACGTTTTGTTGGATCAGATTTGCTAGACTCTTGTAAGAATTTTTGTGTCTATGTTC
This sequence comes from Cephalopachus bancanus, assembly GCA_027257055.1. Classification (NCBI taxonomy): domain Eukaryota; kingdom Metazoa; phylum Chordata; class Mammalia; order Primates; family Tarsiidae; genus Cephalopachus; species Cephalopachus bancanus. The sequence goes on from JAPVLO010000196.1 coordinate 1,208,154, forward strand.
ATCGGGGATACTGGGCTGTAGTTCTCTTTCTTTGTTGATTCTTTACTCAGTTTGGGCATCAGTGTGATGTTAGCTTCATAAAAGGATCTGGGGAGAGTTCTGTCTTTCTCAATTGCCTGGAATACTTTCCTTTCTAAAATTTTTTATTTTGAAGATGTGGGGTACAATTCAGGGTCAGGTATACAAATGTTTATTATGCAGGTACCCTAGTTGATGAGATGTGCTCCCCCCCAGTAGATTCCCATTACTACCAATCCCGGCTGCCCCCCCCCAGGCAGTTTACCACTACTGCCAACTCTGGAATACTTTCAATAGGATTGGCATCAGCTCCTCCTTGTATGTTCTGTAGAAATCCATCTGGCCCAGGGCTTTTAAAAATTTATTTATTTATTTATTTTTGTATGTAGTTTTCTTATGACAGAGCCAATTTCCTTGGTTGTTGGTATATTTAGGATGTCAATTTCTTCTTGTTTCAACCTTGGGAGGTTGTCTGGTATTAGAAAGTACTCCATTTCATTTAGGTTTTCAAGTTTGTTTCCACACAGGAGTGCATAGTAATCTCTGATAATATTTTGTATTTCTTTGGGATCAGTTGTGACTTGATCTTTTGCATTTCTGATTGTGTTTATTTGGGCTTTTTTTTCTCTTTTTCTTGGTCATTCTGGCTAGGGATCCATCAATCTTGTTTATCCTTTCAAAGTACCAGCTTTTCATTTTGTTGTTTTTTCCTATGGTATTTTTTGTCTTCTATGTTACATATTTGAGATTTTACTTTGGTGAACTGGATTCTTCTGCTGAAGTTAGTGTTTTGGTGGTCTTGCCTTTCCAGCTCCCTTAGGTGATTTGTTAGGCTGCCAACTTGTTCTCTTTCTATTTTCTTGATGTATGCTTGTAGAGATATAAATTCCCCTCTTAGTACTGATTACATGGCATCCCAGAGGTTTTGGTAAGATGGTTCTTCATTTTCATTTGTTTCCAGGAATCTTTTAATTTCTGTTTTGATTTCTGTGTTGACCCAGGAGTTCGGCATCATGATGTTCAGTGTCCATATCTTTGTGGGTTTTGGGGGAATATTGTTGGTAATGATTGAGATATAATATAATTGAGTGATTTATTTTTATTCTACTGTGGTCATGACTGTAATATTGTTTAATTTAAAGAGAACTGCTTTATAGACAAGTATATGGTCTCTCTTGGTGAACATGTACTCTTGGAAGGAATTATTTTTTCTTGTTGTTTGTTGAAGTGCTCTATAAATATATATTAGCTTAACATGGTCAGTAGTGTTATTTATATCTTTTATGTCTTTAATGAACTATTTTATCTAAGTGTTCTACCAATGTTTGATAGAGGGGTGTTAAATTCTTTGAGTCTGATTATGGTATTGTCTATGTCTTGCTCCAGATAATTTGACACTCTGTTCATAGAGACATACACATTTATAACTAAAAATATTCCTGCTAAACAGGGTATTTTATCATTATGAAATGTTCCTCTTTACTTTGGCAATATTCTTTTGTTATGGCCCAACCCAACAGTTGGCTGCTTCCCTTGTGGTCAATCAAATATGAGGGGCAGAAAACTGGGAGAAGTAAGAAATTTTATTTTGATACCATGAAATCAGGAAACAGGCTGTGTAGACACCACAAGCCTGTCCGTTTAAGCAGAGTTTTCATCCAGTATTTATAATAAAACATACAGTTACTTATTTTTTCCCACTATTATTTTTTAGTTGGAATCTCACTCTGTCACCCAGCGTAGTTCAGTGGTATGCTCATGGCCACGGCAGACTTGACCTGCTGGGCTCAGGCAGTCCCTCTGCCTCAGCCTTTCAAGTACCTGGAAATATAGGCGCAGGCCGCCACACCCGGCTAATTTTTTTATTTATTGTAGAGACAAGGTCTCACCAAGCTGCCCACGCTGGTCTCGAATCCCTAGACTCAGGCAATCCTCACACTTCTGCCTCCCAAAGTGCTGGGATTACAGGCATGAGCCACCACGCCTGGCTTTTTTTCCACTATTGATGAATAGTGACTACGTGTCTTATGACCATTACTCAGATTTTTTCCTTAATCAGTGTTTAGACTCCAAAGAGTTACTGTCACAAACCCGTGCTCAGATTACATCAATCCTGCCATTCTTCTAAGTTACAATTACCTTGAACGATTTAGGGCTGCGTATTTTCTAGTTGGTTTTAGTTTTTTGCTTATTTCTGGATTTCTGGTTCACAAGGCTTGATTAAGCATTCTACATAAAATTAATACAAAGACATTAATAAAAGCAGTTGTCATTTAGAAACTAAGGGAACAGATACATTTCTGGGTTTTGAAAAGTTTCAGCACAGCCCATATCTTATCTAGGTCTGGCAGAGACTTTTCTGGGGAAAGTGGAATCTTTTGTGTGTGTCTTCTACTTATCAGGGGGCTTAGTGAAGATGGTTGTGTTTCCCTCAGTACCAGCAACAGTTACCAGATCCGAGGACAGTAAATGGGGGGACAAGGGAAAAATGCTCACTTTTAAATTCAAACGGCTTCTACATTTAGCCCAACTCAGCTTAATAAGTTTCCAAGTCTTTTCTAAATGACCAAATGACTATTTGGTTTAATATAACCAAAATGGTCTCTTTTTCAGCCTTTAACACTTTGTCTTAAAGTCTGCCTTAACTTATGTCGATAAAGCCACTACAGCTTTCTTATTTTATTTTATTTTTGTTTTTTGTGTTTTTCAAGTCGGAGTCTCACTCTGTCGCCCAGGCTGGAATGCGGTGGCACACTCACGGCCATCCCAGCGTTGTAACTAGAACTACAAGCATGTGCTACTATGCCGGGCTAATTTTTGATTTATTGTAGAGACGAGGTCTCGCCATGTTGCCCAGGCTGGTCTCGAACCAGTGGGCACTAGCAATCCACTAGCCTCAGCCTCCCAAAGTGCTGGGATTACAGGCTTAGTCACCAAGCCCATCCTCACTACAGGTTTCTTAAGGCTTACTGTTTATGTGGTATATTTATATTTTTCTATCCACTGACTTTCAGCCTACCTGTCCATTTGTATTTAAGGGTTATCTCTTATAGACAGGGTTATGGTATTATTTATGTTTATCTTTCTTGGAGCTTATTGAATTTCTCTAATTTGTAAAAGTCTATATTTCAGCAAATGTTAGACATTGTTTCACATTATTTCTTGAAACATTTTTCTACCCTACGCTTTTCTCCCCTTCTAGGATTCTAGTAACATGCTTGTTAAACCTTTTGATATTGACCACCAGTCTCTCAGATTTGTTGCTGCTCTGTTCTTTTTCTTCTTTTTTGTCCTCCTCCTCTTTGATCTTTTTTTCTGTTCTTCAGATTGAGTAATTTTAATCTATCTTTAAGCTCACAGATTCTTTTTTATGTTAATACTTTTTTTCCTAAATGATCATAATTTGAATATGTTTTGGTTCCTAAAGAAAATTAAATGAAATGACTGGTCTTTATTTATTTATTTATTTATTTTTGAGTTGGAGTCTCACTCTGTTGCCCAGACTGGAGTGCAGTGGCCGCTCCCGGCCACCGCAGCCTTGACCTGCTGGGCTCTGGCGATCCTTCTGCCTCAGCCTTCCAAGTAGCTGGAACTACAGGCACGCGCTACCACGCCCCACTAATTATTTGATTTATTGTAGAGATGAGGTCTCGCTTGCCCAGGCGGGTCTCGAACCCACGGGCTCAGGCAATCCACTCACCTCAGCCCCCCAAGGCGTGGGATTACAGGCTGAGCCACCGAGCCTGGCTTAGTCTTTATTTTGTGGGGGGGACGAGGGTGAAGCGGTTGGAGATGAGATTAGCTACAGAATGGAAATAACAAAAAAAAAAGAGACTGTTACAGTTTACAAAAATTTATTTTGAGGGCCAGAATGCATAAAATAAGGTTATTCAGAGGGTGACAAAGTAAAAAAAGGTCCCAGTAAAGAGTTTGAACATTTTCTAGAACTTTGAAGGTTAATAGTACCAGTTATTTATCAGATCTAATTTCACGTCAAAGCATGTGGTTTTTTTTTCTTTTTCTTAACACATTTTTTTCTAAATGGTCATAATTTGAGTATGCTTTTGGTTCTCAAAAGATATAGGGTGACTGAGCTTTTTTTATTTCTAGCAGTCATACAAAAGCAGGACCTTCATAATTTGTGAGGCCTAGTGCAAGATAAAAATGTGAGACTCCTTGCTAAAAAATTATTAAGAATTTCAAGACAGGGACAGAGAGCATTAGACCAAGTTTGACACCCTTTGAGCACAGGGCCCTGTGATACTGTACAAATTGCACCTCAGTGAAGCCAGAGGGTATGGAAATGAGTTCAGCACCTCCAGTCAGATATACCAGAATTTGAATCCCAGACCTGCTACTTGCTACATGAGTGATCATGGAAGGTTACATTTCCCCTTGAACGTTTAGTGTCTTTACCTGTACAATGAGTCTCTCCTAGATTTGTTGTGAGGTTTAAATGATAGTTATGTAAAGTGCTTAATACAATGTATAGTACAGAACATGATCAAAAAAGAAGCTATTATTATTATTATTATTTTGTTTGGTGGATTTTAGTAGAAGAAAAGAATGTGAAAGGAAAGTTGTTGCATCAGAAAGAGAATGTCTCTAGTGTTATCGACTAAATATTGGGAGACAAGAGATGGGAAATTTGTGTGTGAATATAGGGGGCAGAGCTAAGGAGTTGGAGGTTGCACCCTTTAGTGAGCAGATAGGAGCTGGCAGGGAGATAAATTTCCTGTACCAGTCTCTGACACCAGGAGTCCAAAAGAATTTGGATAAAGTGTCTAAGTGTACAGGTAAGGCCAGTGTTTTTTTGTTTGTTTGTTTTTGTTTTTTGAGTTGGAGTCTCACCCTGTTGCCCAGACTGGAGCGTAGTGGCCGCTCCCGGCCACCCGCAGCCTCGACCTGCTGGGCTCCGGCGATCCTTCCGCCTTAGCCTTCCAAGTAGCTGGAACTACAGGCGTGCGCTACTATGCCCGGCTAATTTTTGATTTATTGTAGAGATGAGGTCTCGCCTGCCCAGGGCTCAGGCAATCCACTCACCTCAGCCTCCCAAAGACACAGGATTACAGGCTGAGCCACCGAGCCCGGCCTGAGGAACTTTCAAAACTACTGATGCTCTGACTCAACCAGAAATACATTAGAATTTATTTGTTCTAGGTGGGGACCTGTGCGGTATCACCAGTGGTTTTAAAAAACTTTTCAGATGATTCGAAGGTGCAGACAAGGGCTGAGAACCACTAATCCAAAACAATGGCATGCTGTTGAGATCTTATTTCTCTCTGAGGAAAAGAGAGAAAATCTCAGTCTCTCTCTCTCTCTCTCTCTCTGTGTGTGTTTAGTAACCAGATAATTTAAGCAGCAGCTAATGCACACACGAGTGGAAACCATCCAATGTCCTCTATAAACAAGTTTTGTTTTTTGAAAAAGCAACACACTGAGATCTGATACAGATCACTAAAACACGAATCATGAATTATAAAAAGAAAACGAGTCCTAATATTGTAGAAATGGATACCTGTGGTCTGGGTAAAATTTCCTGTGATAGTATTACATCTGGATTTTAAAAATCTATGTTGTAAAAACTTGGGTGGCAGAAAAAATAGTGTGTTTTGGAAGACTGTTAAAAAAAATTAAAAAGGAACCAGTTGCTGGCAACCAAGATGCATATGACACTTGTGAGTCAGATTGTTTCACAAAATATCAGAGTGAAATAAAGCAGTATTCCAAATTACTAATGTATATAATTTCCTTGTCAGTTGCTTGCAATTAATAATATACATATGTGAAAATTAGAAAATTGAATAGTGTACATAATTTTTTAAAAACTATTTCAGCTAGATGCCTAAAAGTTTAGATGTTCAAATTGGCAAAAAAAAAAGTTTTAAATTTTCTGTTTCAGAAAATGGGCATTGGCTTTGTAATTAGGAAGGCCTTATATCAGGTGTGTAGATATAATTAGGGAAAATGTAAGGAAAGGGAATAAGGAAGAAAAGACAAGCATGCATAGCCTCCCTTTCCTCTGTTTTTACTTCTTCGCAACTATCACTGCAACAATTTAGAATAAGAAATGATCCTGAGACACAAATTGTAGGCTTGCCTGGGCTTGTTCTTGAGCCAGGGAGGTTTTTAGAAGCTTACTTAGTGCAGTAACCATAGCAACCTCAACAATAGAGGCCCCGCCCTGCCAGCTCTGAAGTGCCCAACAAGTTCCCTGGAGGGAGAAATATGTTATCACAGTAAGGGATGACTTCCAACTTTAAGCATTCTTAAGTACAACATTTATGGCTATTCCATTTATAAATCACCCATCTTCAATCTCAGCTTCCTACCACCTTAGAAACACATACACACACCCCTTCATGTGCACTCCATCTCTTTGATCTGATCCCCCCAGAGATTACCAACAGAATTTTGGTTAAGGGGATGCAGCCATTGAGTAACTAGTAGCCATTCCACTCTGTCTACTGAATTGAGGATGTGACTCTGTAAAACGCCTCTTCTGCCTGCTTGTAACACAACCATAGAAATTCCGGTCACATGCCTCACTTTGAATTTAAGAAAGCAGATGCCCCAGAGACAATTTTGACTTTTATGTGCAAGGAAATCATCACCAGGATGCAGACCCCTCAGCAGAATCTGGAAGAAGCATTGCTTTCTAAGTTCACTGTTTTTTGTTTGTTTGTTTTGTTTTGTTTTTACTTTCTGCCCAAACTCTTGAATGTTGAAGAGAAATTCTTAGGCTTACTCAAACATGTTTAGCCAGATTGGTCTGCTGGGCTTTTCTAATTATAGTGATACAAAATGAGGGAAATGTAGTCTTCTTATCATTTTAACTATTTTTTTTCTCCTATCCTTCCTCTGCCTCACCTCAATGCTTCTACTTAAACAGTTGATACTTGAGCAACAGATGGAACTGCACGGATAAGCAGATTTTTTTCAATGAAAGTTTCTCTGAGTGTGGAGTATGACTGCCTCTCCTGCCTTCCTTTCTACCCCCTCCCCCTCTTCCACCTCTGCTGCCCCTGAGACAGCAAGACCAATTCACCCTCTTTCTCTCCTCTTCTGGCTACTCAACATGAAGAGAACAAGGAGCAAGACCTTTATGATGATCCATTTCCTATTAATAACTAGCAAATATATTTTAACTTCCTTATGATTTTCTTCATGACATTTTCTTTTCTCGAGCTGACTTTATTGTAATAATACAGTGTATAATACACGTCACATATAGAACTTGTGTTAATCAACTGTTTGTCATTGATAAGGCTTTTGGTCAACAGTAGCAATGTTTTAGTAGCTATGTTTTGGGGAGTCAGAAGTTGGACAAGGATTTTGACTGTATGGGGGGGTCTCCTAATACCCCGGTCTTCAAAGGGTCAACTGTATAGTGAGAAGGGGAGACAGCGGTGAAGGAATATCTTTTGGTCATGAATGTGATGTAGACGTGTTGACAAAATGGCTTTTATATGCCAGGCTTAGTGTGACATTTGTTAAAAAAAAAAAATCAATGGCCAGATGTTCATGAACTCAGGACCATACTTTTTAAAAATGACTAAGTTATCAGAAATGAACCTGAGAAAACAAACCCTGTTCCATTTTGTAATCTTTGGGCCAGGCAGAGGAAGAGCTGAGAAAGGTCAATAAAGTTGACTCCAGGTGTGTGCTTATGCTACCCTTTCCCAAAGAGCATTCCACGGAGCTTTAGAAAAATCCTGAAAAAAAAAAAAAATTGGAATTTCCTTGGAAAATACTTTTGGAGAGTGTTGAATGCTTTATGTCCTTTTTGGAGCTCTATAATGCACATTAGCTTATTAAAGCATCTGAAAAGTTCTGTAGAAAAAAAAAACTATTAAACTTTGTTTAACCCTGGTTTTATATTCTAAAACCCATCTGAGCATAGAAATCCTTTTTCATATAACTCCTATTAACATCCCAAAGGACCAACATTTCTTAGAATATACCGAGGGAGCTACAATTTTAGTCTATTACATTTCTTATTTGTCTTTAAAATAACGAATTTCTTATCTCTAATTGGAAAAAGCTGCAGAGCCCCCTACCACCCACAAAGCCCAACCTAATGTAATTCCTTTAAAACTAGCTTCTTCCCATCTCCTGAGAGGTGTTTCTGTGGTCAGGGCCAGACCTAGAGTTGGACAAAATGACCTTGCCAGAAACAAACAGCTGCAGTCTCAGGTGCACTTTGAAGACTTGTTCTCAAAATGTGGGCCTGATGCTGGGATACGTAGGGTATAGTTGCTCCATGAGTTTTTTACTCGGCGAAGAGAAAGAATTAAAGAGTGAGTCACAGTGAGACTCAAAGTATAATTTATTATAGAGCGGGAAAAAAGTTCAAGGGAGAACATGGTGGCTTAGAGAGAAAGACACAACCTTGCCTCCAACAAGAAGCTTTATATAAATTCACAACAACCATTAAGCAAACTATTCCATAAGATAAGAATAGAGGGCTGCACGGATCTGGTCATGGTTTTGATTACTGTCGCTCAACCTTTTAAGTTTACATACATCTTAAGGACCCTCTAAGTAGAGGAAAGTTACTGCCTAGCTAGATTTGGGCTTTTTATTTTTATAACATCATGCCTCTACACTTTGAGTAATTTCTCATTGTTTTTGTGACTTACTGCATTAATAATTCCACATTGCAACCCTCAAGATGGTCAGGTCATTATGCCTGGCCAGTAGTGTGAAGGTTGTATACTGATAAGAAAGGTGCCTGAGCACTTAGCCACCTATTCTATAATTGTCTAAATTAGATCTGCCTAAGAAAACTGTGCTATGCTAACTATGCCTGCCTCAGGCCCAGTCCAGACTGCATCTGTCTACCTGGAGCTTGGGAGAAACACAGAATCTCAGGCCCCATCACAGACCTACTGAAAGAGAAGCTTCACTTTAACAAGATTCCAGATGGTTTACATGCAATGAGCCAGATCCCAGAAGGAGGAAGCAGGGAGAAGATGCCTCATTCTGGAAGAGGGTGGAATCTGGGGGGCCAGCTAGCCTGGCTTTAACACCAAGTGTTCACACAGAATAACTGGAAGCCAGGGCAGTATGCAGCTTTGTACATTCTGATCTTGTGTGGGGGTGTGTGTAGAGTCAGAGAAAAGTCAAGGGACTAACTTCGAATCTTCTCAGGGAAGTGAAAGAGGACAGGCCCAGGGAGTTGAGACCAACAGACACAGGAGCCCTGGGGATATTGGGAGCCCAGGCCTTGGTTTGTCAGGCAAGAATGAGAGCAGGCCCTCACGGGTGTGGAGCCCACATCCATGACCCCCACCTCCCAGATGAGCAACTCAGTGGAAAAGAAAACAATGCGACTATGCAGATGTGAAATCAGGCCTCATCCTGAATTACCTTCAGATTGACTAGACAAATGAGTATTTAGTTCAAGCTTTTGTTAATTCTCCAGCCCTCATCCACATATGAGGGGAAACTCCCCCCCCAAAAAAAAACCACCCGGAATTATCTTTTGGAGAGCGAGTCCTTTGTAGTATACTCTGAAGTTGTTCCTCAAGATCAAATGGTCAATCAAAATTTTTATCTGGATGTTTTGATTGCATCACGATTTGTGGAAGAAATGTCTTGAGTTGTGGCAAATAGGAGACTGGTTCTTTCACCATGACAATGCACCTGCCCGCACTACGCTGAGTTTCAGCAGTTTTTACAACCCCTGTGCCCCACCTTTTCTATCCACCCTATCTCACTTCAGCGACTTTTTTTTTGTTTCCCCAGATGAAAATAGTCCTCAGAGGGACACGTTTTACCAATGTGGAAGAGGTGAAACAAAAAATGGCAGAAGCACTTTTTAAAAGGCATCAAAATTCACGAGTTCAAAAACTGTTTTGAGCCGTGAAAAAAGCATCTCTGTAGGTGTTATTGCATCAAACAGAGAGTACTTCGAAGGTGACTGAAGTTTAAATATGTAAAAATAAATATGCAATTTTTTATAAATAAATTCCATTTTGGGGCCTCCCCCAAACACATACAAACACACTTACTAAAAAAAAAGAGATAAAGAAAAAAAAAAATACCTAGACCTCTGTTCGGTTGCGGACAGGGTGAGGGTGGAAAGGCGCAGGGAGGCGCAGCACCGCCGGGCTGACAAGCCGGAGGTGTGCGCTGGCAACCCAGAGATCCGAGTAAATGCAAAGAATTGCAACACACAGAGGTGAGAAAAGAAAAGATTTATTTAAGAAAAGTTCACCCCCCACAGACAGAGAGTGGGACTACACTCTAGGTGAGTGTGGCATCATAGTCCCCCAGAGCCCTGGCTTAAATCCTATTCCTTGGAGATGTTGCACATGATTTCCTTATCGACCACCTGTGGATGTCTTGGAGAACCTGTGACACAGAGACCCACTAATGTCCGTCCACATTATCATAGCCCCTAGAGAAGGGGGTGACAAGAATTTTAATTCTCCTGCACCTTCCCGAACATTCTTTAGAGCTAATGGAGGGTGTACCTCCCCTTATCTCCTAGGCATTCCCAGTGGGTAGCTTCGGGGGATCCTTGGCTTCCCTGTAGAAAGTGCCCAATTTGCTGGAAGTTTGAATCCTCACCTGCTCTCCCTCTGAGCAGTTAGAACTTTTGTAATTACAAGTTTCATGACTTTTACAATCCTTGTCCAATGCATGATGTCTTAGGCCTTGTAAATTCCCTTTACTCTAGGCAAGCTTGATTGTCGCTATGAGCTCTCTCTAATACCTGGCACCAGGAAGTCTGTTTCTGAAAAGACCAAGTCGGCAGTTAATTTTACCTAAAGTGTGGATTTCTCCAAAAGCATAGCTTCTACTTTCTCATCGTTGTGTCAGGGTTTAAGAAAAAAATGAAAAATGACTTCCCACTCTCGGTCTGTCCTTTTAACCTCATGTTTGTGGGTACCACAAAATTATTTCTCAATCTCTTCTGCATACATTCAGAAATCCCCGACTCACACACACATTCACACATGTGCACACAAAACTTCTTCTTCTTGGGTAACAGCACATATTAGCATAGAAAGGACAAAAAGAAATCACAGAACTCATAGGATTATAGTCTTCAGCATAGCCATAATTCCAATCCCTACCCTCAGAGGACGTGGCCCTTCATTTTACAGCTCTGAGGGGGCAGCTCTTCATTTCATGCCTCCTGGGAATTTTGCTCCACATTCTGTGTACCTAAGGCAGATAGATGTTCAGAATGTATGGTGTTCAAAGCATTGCCTTGAAAGACATAGTACAGTGTTAGAATTTGCCCATAAAATTAAGGATATAGATAATTCCACCTTCACCTCTGCTCCCCCGTCCCTCCCCCAAAAGAAAAAGATAACTGGACAGGAATGTCATCCGAGAATCTCAGTAAGTCTAGAGACTTGAAGACTCCAGAGTCAATTGTAGGTGAAGTTGGTGCCATCTTTATTTCCTTAGGCCTAGGAACTTAGGGGGCATGGTCAAGGTCACAGTTCTAATTAGGAAACTCACAGGTACTCAGCCAATCCCCAGGGCACACTACCCATCTGTGGAGAAATAAAAGGCATGGCCAACCAGTGAGTTGTCAGAATGATGAGGTTAACACATGAAAAGACCTCACATGATATTCACAAATCTCACTGCAGATGGGAAACCCTGACACTTTCAGAAAGCCTGTTGACCTATTTCTTCAAACATTTTGAATTTTGTCAAAAAGTTTGGTGATTTGGAAAAATGCAATTTTGGACTATGTTGCAGTGGCTCATGACTCTGGAGTCTTCAAGTCTCTAGGTTTACTGAGATTCCAGCGCTCTGGGAGATTGAAGAGGGAGGATTGCTTGAGCTCAAGAGTTCAAGACTAACCCGGACAACACAGGGAGACCTCATCTTAGCAAAAAATGAAATCAAAAAATTAGCCAGATGTGATGGTATGTATCTGTAGTCCCAGCTATTTAGGAGGCTGAGGGAGAAGGATCGCCTGAGCTCAGGAGATCAAATCTGCGATGAACTGTGATTGTGCTGCTGTACTCCAGCCTGAGCAACAGAGTAAGACTCTGACTCAAAAGAAAGAAAGGAAGGAAGGAAGGAAGAAAAAATGTAATTTTACTTTTAACTTAAACCCTTGTGTATGTTCAAGGAAAACTGAACTACAACAAATAAACTGGCCAGGCACAATGGCTCATACCTGTAATTCCAGCAATTAGAGAGGCTGAGGTGGGAGGATTGTTTAAGCCCAGGAGTTCTAGAGAGCAACATAGAGAGCAACATAGTTCTAGAGAGTTCTAGAGAGTTCTCATAGAGAGTTCTAGAGAGCAACATAGAGAGACCTCATCTCTACAAAAAAATCTTTTTAAAAATTAGCAGGGTATGGTGGCTTGTGTCTGTAATCCTAGCTACTTGGGAAGCTGAGGCGTAAAGATCAACTAAGCCCAGGAGGTTGAAGCTGTGGTGAACTGTGATCATGCCACCTCTAGTCCAGCCTGGGCAGCACAGTGAGACCCCAACTCAAAAATCAACCAATCAAACAAACAAAACACATCTCTCTGGTTAAATGGAAGCCTATGCTCCATACAATACAGCAGGGGAAGTCCCGAGGCAGTTGCTGGTTGTTTCCAGAAGCATTCTGTAAAAGCTGTTGGAGAAGGGGATTATCAGGGGAGACTGGGTGGGTGGGGGTGCTGGAAAGCAGAAAAATAGATAGGCCTGTTGCCCTAGGGGATAGTCAAAGGAGATAAGTAAAAGAGTGCTGAACTGGGCTGATTTGGAACCCCTGGAGTCAGACAGTATCCAGAGGTCGGCAGGGCCATGTCGCCTAGTTCCATCTTAAAGTCATGGAACAGAAGTGGGGAAAGTGGCTGCATAGTTTAACTATTCTTTTCTTTTTAAAAAATTTATTTATTTTGGAATTGTGGGGTACATGTGAGGATTTGCTATTTAAGTAGATTGCCTGCAGGTGAGGAGTAGGCTTCCAGCAAGTCCTTTCTACCCCTAGTAGTGGACATTGTACCCGGTGGTTGGTTGTGTGTCCCCTATCTCCTCTCTTCCCCCCATTAGCAGTGCCCAACATTTGTGTTCTGGCCTTTGTGTCCATGTGCCCAAAGTTTAGGGCCCACTTATGAGTGAGGCTGTGCGGTATTTAGTTTTTTGTTTTTTGTTTCTGTGTTAGTTCACTTAGAATGATGGTGTCTATTTGTATCCATGTTGCTGCAAAGGGAAATTTTGTTTTTCTTTATGGCTCCGTAGTATTCCATCTTGTGTATTCTTATTTGCTCACTTCTCCTCAAAGATAGTGATGGATTCCTTGAAGGCAGGAATCACACTGTATCAGTCTTTGTGACCTCAGGTAGCATATGGTAGATGCTGGAAAAATGCTTCAAAAATATGTGATAAATAAGAAAAAGAAGGTATGGCCAACACAGACCATAAAAGCTAACGAAGTCTAGACTAAGACCTTAATGATTAGCATTACTAGTTAATATTCATAAACTATATCCCAAGCTGGTAAAATAACTGTTTGACTTGGTGAAATAAAAACAATCCACTTGTCAGTGTAGTATGGAAAAAATATGTAAAATAGAACAACTTCACTAAACTCTGTTTAAACCAGTTGTTAAGTGTGACCAACCCCACAGCTGAACCAGTGGCTCTGGGTAGACAAAGCCTCTTGTTCCCTTCCTGTCCCTCCTTCTGATCTCTGCTACAATTGTATGCCTTCTCTTTGTTGGTTTTTAAAGTCTACTAGCTCTTGACAAAAACACATAATTATGCTACATGGGCTGACTTTTCACTCTGAATCTCATGGATGACTACTTCCTTTGTACTTACAAGCCTTGGAGGGTGGAGTGGTCACTGCCTGGATGCTGCCTGGGCCGCTCCTGAGGCAGGGCTGGGCACATGCTGTGGGCACATAGAGCCTCTCTTGGCTAAAGGAGGGAAAAAACAAACCTCAGATCCCAAGCTGTGCACAGCCTCTCACCGTCCCTAGAATCTGGGAACCCATTGCCCAAGTACACAGCCCTAAGGATCAAAGCAGGTTAGAGCAGGAAGAGGTGTTACAGATTTTCTTATTTTGTCAATGGGGAGATCATAGCCCTTGACCACGTGGCTGGCCGGCAGAGGTTGGGACTCAGATTCCCTTCTACTTGGGTCAGCAGCCTTCCCTTTGTGGGAAGTTTCATACTTGTGGCCAGTGAAGGCAAGATAGCCCACTGCTGGCAGCAGACAGAGACTCATAGATGTTGCAAACAGGAGGGTTGGGCGTTGTGGTCAACTGACTTGGGCTTATATGCATCCAGTCAGCCCAGACCATGCCTGTTGTAGATACCAGTGCCGCGTGGAAAATAATCCCAGGTCTTCTCAGTTTTAGGCCTGTGGTAGGAAGACCTTCTGCTCCTTTCTTATGGAAGGGGACTGGGTGGGGTCATATAAATATTTCTAGGCATTAGGTTACAAGTAGACCTGATGTATGTCACTTCTGTGCTAGAGCATATCATTGCTGGTGCGGGCCTCTCATAGTTTCACTCTTTTTCCTTCTGGTGTGGCAACCAGGGATGTTGGAAACTGTGGCTGCTCCTGCAGTTTGGGCTACTGGGTGATAATGATGAATAGGGCACACTCGATGTGTTGGGCAAATAGCATGAGTGAGTGAGGCATGAGCTCTAGGACTTGGAGGGTAGTGCTACCGCAGAACCTCTAACGTATCCTGGTTGAGAGAATGTCTACTCTTATTTCCAAAATAGTCAACCCTTTTGCTGCACTTCTGTTCCTTTTCACTATCCCAACTTTCCCTCCAGTGGACTTTCACCCTGTAGGGGTGGTCCTGTACATTTTTGTTGCTGTTGCTTGTTATTTTTCGGCTGAATTTCACCAGCAGAGGAAGAGGAAGAGGAATAGGAGCTGTGATATTGTGTGTTCCCATCACCCCTCCCACGGCTTCCTTAATAATAACTGAGACTAATACAAAGATCTCATTTTGACATTGCTTTGGGGCCCCAGGGATAAAACATAAAGAAGTATGGTGTGCATTCCAAAAAGAGGAAAATAATTTTACAATGTAAAATAATGACTAGGACACCGGTGGAAAAGAGATTAAGGTTTTGATAATTATTTTGAAAAAGAGTAGGAGGAGGGTGATAGCAACTATCATCAAGTACAGTGGAATTTCATTCGTTTTCTATTAGTTTGTTTAAAGGCATGTGTAATTTAAAGCTATTTTTTTGATTAGTGTTGGGTTATGTGCCACCCAAACTTTTGTTATTAAATATACTGACCATCTGTACCGTATAATTTAAAACATCCTTTTCTTTTAAAAATTTAATATTTTATAAACACAAGTGTAGTACATGCTCAGTGAAAAAAAATTGAAAAACACCGAAAGGCACAAATAAAAAAGTTCTAGAATTTTCTATCAGACTTCCACCCAGAAATAGCCAATGAACATTTTGTTCATGACTTTGGAGACTTTTGAATATGTAAATATACATGAATATAAATGATGGGTATATGTTGCTGTAAGTCTATGGCATTTTGTTATGGCAGCCCAAGAGGACTAGTGTGCATTTGTGTGTGTGTGTGTGTGTGTGTGTGTGTGTAAAATTATTGCTTAGAGCTACTGAAGAAGGGTATATTATGCAATGGCAGAGTTCACTTATCTAATGAGAATTAAAAAATAATTATTAAAACTAGGTAACTTCTTTGACCTAATATTTCTACTTGAAGAAGAAATTTAATCTGTAAATACAGATATACATAATAATCTTTATATTAAAATGTTGATAGAACACTTATTTTACTGAAAATTAGAAACATACTATTGTCCAAAAATAAGGGCTTGCTCAAGAAAATTTGATACATTTATTGATACAGTGGAATACTATATAGCCTTAAAGTAATATTGCAAATGAGTACACATAAAATTGGGGAGACCTAATAAGTTCAATGGATTGCTATAATGTAAATATCCTGGATGCCATACCACTGGGGGAAATTGGGCAAAAGGCATACAGAATCTTTGTAGTATTTCTTATAACTACATGCAAATTTACAATCATCTCAAAATAAGTTTAACTTTTAAAAAATGAAAACAATTAATGGGAATAGTTTATGAAGGTTAATAGTACTTTGGATTCTTGTTCCCAAATTCTAAAGTGCTGAGTTAATGTTGCTGTAGATGATTCTGTGATGGTGGCTGAACCCACTCTGCATTATAACATTTCTTATTTTGTGAAAAGAAATTCTTTTATTTAATGTAAAAAGGCAGAAAAATCCTACAGAGAAAATGTAACGTTGATTTCTCAGAAGTATACTGATATTAAAAAATCTCCAAAAAAATATATTATAGAAGGACGTGTATTGACCTAGGAACTTGTTAAGAAAGTTGAAACATGAGCAAATTATAAAATGGTGGAGTGGGACAGATGACATTTTCATGGCTACCTCAATGTTCACATTGATTCCTCCTCCTGGGATTGCAGGCAAGCCCTGGCATATTCCCACAGTAAAACAAAGGAGTCCAGGCCTCGGTCTAGGCTTGGCACCAACACATCATCACTTTCCTTTATTCTTGGGACCAAAGCCTGTCACATGGCAAGCTGAGAATCAAGGGTGGGGCAGGTCATCCAAGTCATTTTGGGGACACTGCAAAGCTACATGGCAAAGTGCACATATCAGGGAGGGGTGAGGAAAGGGGGCCATTGCCACAATCTGCCACAATCCCACATTCTTCTCCACTTAACTGTTACCTTTCTCAGTGAAAGAAACATAAATGGGACTTTTGAGAAAAACTCTTCCAAAGGATTATCTGGCTTTGGCTATATATTTGTTGACTGAATGAAAAAAATGCTGAATATTGTATTTTAAGCTTTTGCACCCCTATAAGAATTACATTTAAGAATTCACATTTATTTTCTAGTGATTTTGAAGACCCCACTGATCATATTATTGGATATTACATCATTCCTTTTGCAAACGCTGCTTCCCACACTAGCTAGTACTTCCATTTTGGGACTTTCTAGTGCTGCCTTACAGGGTTGGTTTGCTTCTCACTGGCTTTTCCTTCACAGGTACTTTATGCTTAGAGTTCTCAACTCTGCTGATCTTTCCATTTGCTCTGTCTTTCAAAAATTTGGTGTCCCTTGTCCATTGTCTTTTTTCTCTATTCTGCTTACGTTCATTCCTTTAACCTAATTTTAGTGGGATTTTGGTAGTAACAAATAATGCAACAAATAACACACATTTCAATCTGCATAAGAATCACAAGTATACTTTCCCAGTTTCTCATTTGCATTTTGTTTTTTCTAAGGTGGGCTCTAATATACAAATATTTTAAATTCATAAATAGCCAGATCGATAAATCTTTCCTTTTAGGGTTCCTGCCTTTGACACTATGCTACTTAGAAAGGGCTTTTCTACTCTCATTTACACAAATATTTGCTTATTTTTCTGGTAAATATAGGGAGTTTCTCATTTTCATCTTAAAAATATTTTTTATGTTAAACTAAGTTTTATTTTATGAAGAGGATTGCAACCAGTTCTTCTCAAACTCTTTTAAGAAAGCAATGAGAAAATAGTGTAACATGCCTACAAGATGAATTTAGGAGGGAAATAAGAATAGAATTTAGTCTGAGAATTTGTTAATATTTCAAGTAAACTAAATAGCTCCTTTCTATAAAGACTAAAACCACCACAACAAAACCGTCTAACGGTCTAGGATGGCTTAGTGCTATACTCATAAAAACAGTGCTGTGTAGCTTTTACACAGATTGCATGTTGTAGTTTAATGGTGCTCTCCTGTACACCACCCTGTCCCCAAAATGCAGGAGGCAAAGGTTCATTTGAAGGGTCTTTCAACTCGATCTTGCCCTGACCTAGTCATTAGGCTTGCAAGATCCCCATTTTAAAGTCTGACTGAAGAAGGAAGGAAAGAAAGAAAGATATGCGAGGCTATATCTCTACCCTTTGCCATGCAACTTTGTAGTGTCCCCCCCAACACTGACTGGAGTGCCCTGCCCCACCCTTGATTGTAGGCTTGCCATGTGATGTGCTCTGGCCCAAAGAATAAGGCAGAGGATGTGGTGTGCTGGTGCTCTCGGCCTGGGCTCTTATGCTTCTGATCTGAACATTGAGGTAGCCAAGAAAGTGTCAGCTAGCCCACCATACCATTTTACAGTCTGCTTGTTTTCCAGTCGTATTCACAGATGCCCAAGTCAATACATATTCTTTTCTATGATATACGAATTGTGCCCTGTACAAAGTGAGAACTAGAAGGATGTGATTTTCTGGTCTGCTTGTTTTAGCATGTGTCTCTAGATTTGTCATCAGCTCCAAGGGAACAGAGAGAATATAAAAGATATTTTAATTCAAGTGGCTGTATTAAATTCTTTCCATTTTTCTTATAAAACTGTCTGCTGTAAAGTCGTGCCTAATCTGAAACAGCTCTAACTTGCTAACTAAACCCATGTATTAATTACTATTAACATTGAACTAATGTAACTTATTCACCTGGTTGTTGTAACATGAAAATCCACAAGCACCACTCAAATTCAGGAAGACTGCACCTGACCTACACATAGAAAAGAGGTTTAAACAAAAGTTGCTTTCTATCTGTTCAAGCTGGAACCCAAATAATCATTCACACATATCAGCTGCCACATTATATTACAAATTTGCCAACACAGAGCTCAATCTTTTATCTAGTTTACATACCTATAAAAGTCATTAAGAGTTTCTTAATTTTTTGTTGATTGAAAATCTTACTAAAAATCTCTATTTGAGAAAAATTTATACCTCTGCCAACTAAAAATTACTCAAGGAGCTAAGACTTTGGTTCCATGTAAGTAAATTTCCACTCTCAGAAATGTCATCTTTTGTAACAGAATTTCTTGAATCACCAAAAATGTAACATAAAGTTGGCTAGCATCCTGATAGCCTGGTGTATTATATAGGCACATTCATGGAGAAATTATTCATGATAATAGGTTATAACCTGGACCCCTACAATGAGGGCCTTCCACATTGCAAGTGACAGTTCAGAGGCTTTTTTTCCCCCCTTTATTTTATTATTCCTAAATTTAAAACAAAGAGTCCCCAGCTGATTGCAGACGTCCACTGTTTCTCCAGTCTATTTCCAAGTGGGACAGGATTGGGCATTCCCAGGTGTGTATGTGCATTCCTGGTGATTTCAGCTGAATCTGTTCATTTGTTTGTGGGACGTGCTTATTGAAGAAGTGTTAGGAAAACTCTTCTTGTTTCCCCCATGGTTGTCCATTTTACCTACAATCCTGGGCAATTTCACTTAGACTAGCAGCAGACTCTTGCTCATGTTCACCTAAATTTAGGTTAAATTCTTGGGTTATTTGCTAGCTAAAATCATGTGCAGAAAGCTTCATACACCAACTAAATTATCAAGTTTCTTTGCTTTTATCTGGAATTACAGCAATCTTAATGGTCCCACACATTATCTCACACTGATCAGAAGCACTTTAATTAATAAAAATGGGAAAAATATTCTTAACAGATGGAGAGTGTTTGATAGATGGAGTCTTTTAAATCAAGGACCTGGCGGGTAGGGGAGTGTGAAGCAGCAAAAACAACTCTCGGTGTCAAAAGGAATCACTGACTTAGAAAACAGACAATCCTGTGAAGAAAAATCCTAGGTTTTAAAGGTCCTAGTTTGTAAATGGGGCTCCATTTCATCATCACCACACTAGTTAGTAGATTCCCATCTTCAGCCAACAGCCCCCAGTTGTCTGAGTCACCAGAGTGGGGCGCCTCCAGTCTTCTCTGACTTAACATTCAATCAGTTGCCAAGGCTTAGCACCTCCATCTTTGAGCTGCTGCTTCTTCCTCCTCTTTCTCCTCCTCCTCCTCCTCTTCTTCTATTTCCTTCTTTAAATTCCCATGATCCTCAAATGGTTCCATGGTCCTAAAGCCTTTTCTCTGAAAAAGTGTTTTCATGTTATATTTTTGACTGAATTTATGTACTTATACTTATTTTCTTATTCTCAAGGAAGAGTCTAAAGTTGACCATTTCTTCTTTCTGAGATAAGATGAATGCTGCCTTTTCATCAGCATCTTTTTTACCTAAAGTCCATCGATACACTTTAATCAGTGCTTCTCAAATGTCAATGTTCATAGAAATCACCTGGGGGATCTTTATAAAACTAGAGATTCTGATTGCGTAGGTCTTGGGGGAGGGAGATTCTACGTTGGAAACAAAGCTCTCATGTGATGCTGATGAGGCTTTTTAAGGACCCCGCTTGGAGCAGCAAGATTTTAAATTGTCCTATAGCTGTCTCAACATTGCCAATAATGTTTTAGCATGGGTGGGGATTTCGGCACGCAGGATCGTTCGAGTTTTTGTTTTGTTTTCATTTTGCCGGCTTTGTAAATGTCATTCTAGGTACTTGCTTCAAACAGAGTAGCAGAATTGATGCAACTACATTAAAACAAAAAGGGAGATATAGTGTCTGGCTGCCTTGGACATTTTTGCTAGCAGAAATTGAAGTCTTTCAAGGGTCTTAATTTTTAATAGCTACGCTATCAGATTCTCAGTCTTGGCATTAGGGCTAGGTGTTAGAGCTTCTCATAAAGTGTTCTGATTTAAGGACTTACTGCTCCTCAAGATTAAAAGAGGAGAAATCATAAATTTGAAAAAAAATTCCAGTCTGGCTAATGAGATTTCAAGCTAAGTGTTAATTAATAGGCATTTAATAGCAATATCAGAATAACTTCAATCTGCAAAATGCACTTAATGTTATGGAAACATCAGCAACTAAAAAGCTGATTACATGATATAATGAGTGTAGTTACTGTTCTCCAGACCTGCTCTGTTTCCTTGCCCTCTCTGGCCTTTTTCTGGCTCCACTTACCTTTTCCACTAGTTTACCAGATGATTCATCAACTTTCTGGCATTTTCTACTTACCAGCTGTGTCCAACATCCTGGTAAAATCCAATAAACTTTCTAATATCCAGCTTCCCATTAACTATAGCCTTGTATATAGCTAATTCACTGGGAGTTGAGAGTCAAATGATGGCCTCAAGGCACAGGCACTACCACTTTTTGAATACCTACTATGTGCCAAGTTCAGTGCTAGTTCTGTCAACTAAATCATCTCACTTAATCCTGAAGCATTAAAGGTCCTAAAAAGCCATTTTGCAGAAAGATTAGACTGTGTTCAATTTTTTGCAATTAAGAATAAATATATCTTCTTTCTTCAACTTCTCAAATGGTTATTCAATTTTGTTGGTTTGAATGCATACTGTATATATATATATATATATGTATATATAATATATATGGTATTAATTCAAGAGACACAAAAAATTGAGTGAAAAATAAGTCTCCCATATTCCCATTCGCACTCATCACATCTCTACCTGGAGACAACTATTGTCAAGAGTTTCTTTTGTGTTCTTCAATAAATAGTCCTTTAAGCATGATGTACTAGATTTCTTTAAAAATGTATAATCTTTTACAGGATATATAAAAATGCTCAATGACTAGTCATACCTTATGATGTAAACAGATTATAACTTAGAAATACATTTTTCTGACCCTTATGTCATTGGGTTCTATCTGCCTGCCTATGAACTAGGAAAGAACTAGGAAGAATCCAGGAAGGACAGACATTCCTTCCTGATTCTCAAATAGGCAAAATGATTTGCCAAGTATATATAGTGAGTGGGAGACCCAGTTCTAGAACAACAACTAGTCTAATGTTCCTTCCATTACATCACAGAAAAAGTAGCCCCGGGCAGGATTAGAGATAAAAAAGTTAGCCCTTCTTGGTCAGTCAAAATATTCTTTCTATATAGTGTTGGTTATCAGAGAATGTACTGTGATCAATGTAGTAGCAAGAGGGCATTATATGCAAGATATGCAAATAGTATCTCACATAAAAACTCAATATCTAAATATTGACCTTCCTTATGACTCTGCAATCCCCCTACTGGGAATATACCCTGAAGAACACAAATCACTCTATAAAAAAGATACCTGTACACGTATGTTTATCGCAGCGTTGTTCACAATAGCAAGAACCTGGAAACAACCATGCTGCCCATCAAAAGAGGACTGGATTAAAAAATGTGGTACATATACACGATGGAATACTACGCAGCCATGAAAAAGAACAAAATCATGAATTTCGCAGCTACCTGGATGGAACTAGAGTCTATAATACTGAGTGACCTCTCACAGAAACAAAGATCAGAATATCACATGTTTTCACTCATATAATGGACCTTGAACATCCAATGTAATACTATAAGAAAATGACTGATGGTACTGGGAAATTATGGGGGGGGATGGGATTAACAGTAGCTAATATCTATCTGGGACTGGGAAAACACCTCTTATCAATAGGGTGCCTGAATGAAACGTAATTGTACACCTAACCCTTAACTGTACCCTACAAAACGATAATAAAAAATACTGATTATAAAAAAAAAAAAACTCAATATCTGGCTTCGCAAAGGCAGTCCTTAAGCTGTAACCAAACATTTTAACAATACAAAGGTCTGAATTCTTATCAATGAGATGTTTCTTTTCTGAAATAGCCCTTGATCATCAAATCCTAGTCTTTGTTAGAGAAGAATTGGGTAGTTTATGCATCTGGTCTATTATATAAAAAAGAGCAAGAAGAAGCAACACTACTATTTCTTAGAATAGCCTGATGAATTTGTTTCCTTATTTGGGGATAAAATCTTAGGCTGATTCATAACACTTAGGTCACCTTTCAGATACTAAAAAATACTTTGTGTTTTGAGATCTTTAAGATCTAATTGGTCTAATATGAAAGCTTCAATTGTTCACTCAACTCAAAGATTCTTGTGCTTCCAGTCCAGACATGCCTCAGCGGGTGTGGAGGGAAGCAGAGTGGCAAGGCATGGCACTCTCCATCTTGCTTTTCTGCTACTCCTCTTTGGCTTGTTTGCTGCCTTTGGGTCCTCCAGCACTGGAACAGCAATAGGAAAGGCGAGGCTGTAACTTGACAGTGTTAACTGGGGTGGAAGTTGTCTGGAGGCTGGTGATTTCTCAAGGGGCATTTTAGAATTCCTCTAAAACACCTCCACTGTGGAGCTCCTGTCACAGGAGTCTCCTCCAGCTGGCTGCTTGTGACTTCCTCTCTCCCCTGGCTTCTGGAAGTCCACCTCTAACTTCCTCCTGCTGGAGTCCCCTGTGCCTCCTGGTGGTCATCTTGAGCAGAATTCCGTTCTAGACTGAGTCCAGCTCTCTTTCCGGAATCCTTCCAGACATCACTTCTTTCGCTGCCCCATCAGTGGAAGTGTAACTTGCTCTGGCTCTCGCTGTCTTTTTTTTTAAGCTGCCGCAGGCTGTTCTGTCTAGCTTTTCACCTTCTGACTTTTTTGGGCACTAATCTCTATGTGGCAGGCTGAATGAGGCCCCCCAAAAGATGTCCTTGCCCTAATCCCCAGGACCTGTGATAAGTTTACATTACATAGCAACAGGGACTTTGCAGATGTGGTTAAGGTAACAGATTTTGAGATGAGGGGATTATCCTGGATTATCAAGTGGGCCTAATATAATTACATGAGCCTTTAAAAACAGAGAACATTTCCCTACTGAAGTCAAAGATGTGGTCTTGTGAGAAGGATTCCATGCTCTCTTGCTGGCTCTGAAACACAGGGGCCCTAGGGCAAGAACTGGAGAGAGACTTCAAGGAACCAGGGCGGTCCCCAGCTGACAACCTGCAAGGAAAGAGGGACCTCAGTCCAACAGGCAAATGGAACTGAATTCTGCCAACATGCATGAACCTGAAAACAGATTCTTCCCCAGAGCTTCTAGAAGGAAATACAGTTAAGCCAACACCCTGATTCCAGCCTGATGAGGCTCCAAGCAGAGACACCAGCTGAGCTCACCGGACTTCTGACCTACAGATGTGAGGTAGTTGGTTGTGCTATCTTTAAGATGTGCTAATTTGTTTCAGCAGCAACAGAAACGAATACACTCTATGTTGCCCAAGCTCAGGGATTCTAGATCAGCTCTTTTAAGGATTCTCTGAAACCTTTTTTCATTTGCTTAAGATGAGGGAAAAACATAGATAAGAAAAGAGGAGGCATTTCGCATTCTAAAAGTTCTCTCTGATGAAATCCTCACCTCTTTCACCAACTCCCAAGTCTCCCCTTATAAACCTGAGATTGAGTGACAGGCTCAGGGTTACTGGATCATTTTTTTGGTCACCTCTTAGCAAGTGACATCTCTTTAGAATAGATGAGTATTTAACTTTTGTTCTATGCTCTGGGGCCTCAGCTAGCACTGAGACAACAGAAAAAGTCTCTCCTTGGTATTATCCTGTTAGATATATTTATCCACAGAGTGGCTTTCCCTTTCAGGCATAACATTCTAAAAACATGCCAGATCTATGGGGTTGCCCTGAAAAATGTGAGTGGCAGGAGAGGGAGTTGCGGTCACAGAGTGAGAATTCACCACCAGAGTTGAGAGACGGGTCAGAAAAAGAAGCAAAGTTACTCAAGACTGGAGTTAATGTGAATGAAACAGCGTGTCTAGCCCTTGACACAGGTCATGGTGGGACCCCAGATAGAGGCAGCAGTGTGAGGAGAAGGGAGCTTGTGTTTGGTGGTTCTGAGTGAAAAATTGTTAATAGACAAGCGGGATTCTTATATCTCCCTGCAATGACCCCGGTAAGGATGGGGTGAGCTGGGACAAGATAGCTTGAATGCATGCTATAGTCGATTCCCTTCTTCTCTGGGTTTTGTGGCTTCACAGATTGAATTTCCAACAAGAGCTCAGAGGGGAGTTGAAGAGGGGACAGAGCAGCAGTTCTGTGGCAGACACAGAATGTGTGATGGTAGAGGCAGACCGATAGGGGCCTACTTGCCTAGTCCCAGAGGTCACATACTGGGCAGATTCTGGGTCATTTTCACAACTGCAGAATGATATGTATCTGAGGAGGGAAGCAGGCAGGAGGCAGGTTTCTCACAGTTTCCGTTTCCTGTTGCTGCCCTTAAAGAGTTTTTTGGGGGCAGGATTTCACAGCCTAGTTTAGCTCACAATCTAGTCCAGCTTCCTCTGCTTGGCCAATTGATACCTAAAAACTGAATGCCTACTGTGCATGGGCTATAACTTTCACTCCAGGAGTGAATGTGTTCGTGATGCCTCTACTGTTTAGGAAGTGTAAGATCACAGATAGAATCCCCTTCCTGCCAAGTGCTCATAGAGTGAAGGACAGCTCTAGGGTTATTCCTAGACTTCTGTTTTCCTTCCCTACTCATTTCAGGAAGAAGACAAATATAAAGTGTAAAGAAAAAGATTAATATAAAGCATAAAGATAGTCATAAAGATAGATATAGAAAATCTTCTTTCTGGGTTTTTGAGTGGAAACACCTCAAAGGCCATTGAAGGCATATTTTATGTTTCTCATTTTATCATCTAGAATAGATAGCCAAGAAATGCATGCGAACTCATATCCCCAGTACATAATGCCATTCGTAACCTGTGATACAGTGCTCGGCAAATATTTGTTGAATCAATGAATATGGAAAAATGCAAACCAAGCATTTGAAATATTATGCTACATTTCTTCCGGCTTTGACTCCTGGCTAATGAGTGAAGAAGGTCACTGTAAGAGCACGAGGGCCATCAGGAGCTTCATGTTTCAACAGCCAGCGCCAAATTCTGAATGCCAGATGGGACGAGATGGGATGTTAAACCGTTTCTCATTACCACGTTGTTGGCCTCGATTGCCTCAGTATTATTCTCCAATTGCCTGGTCTCTGTGGATCTCTGACTTCTTATTACCTCCAATTGGAACGCCCCACAAATCATCCCGCTTTCTTTATCCTCTCTCACCTCCAAGTAATCCTGTCATCTTGCTCCAGTTAGAGCTGCTTCCATTAAGAAGATCATGGCAAATTCTCTCCCTACCCCCTGTTCGCTCTTCAGGAAAATTATCCTCTGGAAAAGTGGATGTTACAGATGCTTTTCAGAATGTGTTTAGTCTGAATTTTTCCTGTCTTCCAACATTCTCCTAAGCCAGTTACCTTTGCATTGGAGTAGAATTAAATTCAAGGAGATAGAGGTTCTGCATTTCTTCCTTTGACCAGATGGAAGTCGTTACATCAGAACGCTGATGACTGCAAAATCTTGGACATATTGTTTTCACAATTAGGAAATGGCAAGCACAAAGTTCTGCAGTGCAAAGCCAGCATGCGAGTTCAGCTTCCATTTACTGCTATAAATTTTGTTCTTGTTGCTGCCAGTAAACACCAACTGTTCAAGAGAAATAGTAAATCCAAATGTGCCTGTTGGATGAGAGTTAAAAAATTATATGCTGCATAAATGCTGATGCGAAAAGATTTTTCAACACGCTAAACTGGGGTAGGAACGAAGAAAGAAAGTTGAACTGAATGCAGCTCTCAATAAGAACTTCTTGGTAGAAAGCACTAAAAAGATCCTTGAAGGAATATTGATCCCACATACTGTTTAAACATCAAGGAAAAAGTAAATGCAGGATTGGGATATTGACCTTGGGATGTCAGCTCAAAGTCTTACTTCGAGTATTCATAGAGGTTATCAGAGAAGGCAAACACAGATTGTACAATCAAGGAAAAGAACAATCCTGAAGTTCACTCAAAGCTTTTAGAGGCACGTTACTCCAGAGTTATCTGTTAATGATCAATCTAACAGCTGAAAGTCAAAGCCAGTAGTCAGTACAATGTGATAGGATTTAGTGACTTTTCGATCCCACAGATTTACTCTATCACTAATCAACACATGCTTGCACTAAGGTCTCCTTACAGTTCAATTTACTGTGTGACTGAAATTATGATTTAAGGAGAGAGTTTCAAAAAAATAGTTTTCTGAAATTTAATGTTGGATTACCTAAGTTTAAAACGGATTCCCCTTCTCTGTCCCCTACCATTTTTCTTACACTGAAAAAAAAAAATGTATGAACCTTGGAGCTGGGTGACCTGAGTCCCAGGCCCTGGTCTGACTCTGATCCTCCCAAGACTTCTTGCTCATGTAGGCAATAATGCCACTCCACTGGTTGTGAGGCTTAAATGAGACAATATATGCTAAATGCCTGGCACAACTCTTGCACACAAAAGGTCCTTAATGATAATATTTGTTCCCCTTCCAGATTAGACTTTGCAAACAAATGACTGAAAAACAGTACATTCAAGTCAATTCTTGAACGTGATGAGGCGCCAGGCCAAGAACCATGCAGTAAATATCTTCCAAACCAGAATATTTAAGCATCTGAGAATAGCTAGGGCTTATCTTCGAGGCTAAAATAAGCATTTTAATGCAAAGCAGCCTTTTTTTTTTTTGGTCTTCATTTTCTTATAGAAGGAAAAGCATTTTCAGAATAATGATTAAAATCTGTCCTTTGTAGATCTGAAGATGTGGGCAAGTTTCATACTGAAGTCAAGCTCTACCGAAAGTGTTAGATGGATATGAGGACCAGACGCAGCTGTCAAAAATAAAACAGACGCTGGTGTCTTGAATACCTCCGTGTGAAACCAAGGCTATGTGTTTCTGACTTATTTTTGTCATTGAATCAGTTGATGTATCTGGTTTAATTGGCCAAATTATTTTTGCTTAAATGTTCATATTTTCAGTGTATAGTGAGTTAGTTAATATCTTCCAGGGCACAGAAAATACCAGTAGTAGCAAATATATGTCTTCCAGAGAAAGAGAATCTATTCATTTCCAAATCCCAGATTTATGGCAATTTTGAAATATATACTAAAGTGTTAGTTTTGCCTTATGGTTACTTCTGAACATGTGTAAATTATCAGAGTCTGTGTGCATTTATTTCCATAGAAAATAAAACCAGCAGAGACACAGCCAAGCCAAGTTGAACCTTGCTGAGTGGGTCTGAAGAAATACAGGCCAACTCATGGTAAGGCAAACCCAAGAGATAGGAAGTATAAAATAGTAATAATCAGTCTTAGAAACATTTTCCCTTGGAAAAGACATCCCGATCACATTTTACATGAACAGACCAGAAGTGGCACACATGTGTTCTGTATGACACAGTAAGTGAAACCAAAAGGCTCACTCTGCATGCCCAGTATGGCTTGAACTGAAACCTTAGTGAAGAAAGCAGTGATTTTGATTCCAAAAAGCTCAGCACTGGAAGGGAGACACAAAGCCTAACATTCCATCCATTTGATGCCTGATCCTCCTTTACACGGTTCTGGCAAAAAGATCGTCCAGTTAACACTTTAATACCTCTAGAAATGAGCAATTCTGCAGCAGGCAGGCCATTCTGCCTTTGAACTATACTATTAGAAAAGGTGTCCTTTTTAGGATTAAGGCCTGTTTCTCTATCATTTCCGTGTATGGAAACTTTTTCCTTCATTCAGGGGTCACATCCAGGTAGAATCCCACTTCCAGCAATTAGTCTTTCAAATATTAAGGCAAGGCTTGGAAATTAGCCCACATGGTATTTTAAATAATTGTAAATTAGATACTGTCATTTAAAACTCAATTATTAGATGGAAAAAGACACATAGTATATACAGAGTCAGTATTATTCATGGTTTCAGATATCCACTGGGGGAGGGGTTCTTGGGACGTATCCCCACAGATGAAGGAGGACTACTGTGATTGGCTGAGTTGAGTAACAGTTGCCACTTTTAGACAGGGAGTGTGCTGGCCTGTGTGCCACAGTCCTCACTACTCCTTATTATCTTGCACTGAGCCTGCTTTCGTCATTTTATGACACTTGACTGGCCTCTGAGATATTTGCATTTCTAGTTCTTATTATGTCCCCTTTAAGGCTTCTTTCCTTCAGGGCATTTGTCCTCAGTCCCTTTTCTTCATCTCTGCAAGATGAACCTCAGGCATGCCTAAAGCCTAGACCAGTTGAGCAAAACTATACCTAGAAAATTGACATTCACTTCAGCCAATCTCACAACCAATGATCAGTAATGGACCGGGGCACACGTGTAGCTAGAGACATAAGAATCATTTCCAATAGGGTGAAATGTGGATTTGGGACAGCCTGGGTATGGAAGTAGTCAAGTCTATGAGAATGGAAGAGTGTAGCACTTCGTGCCAGCTAAAGGCTTGACTCCAGAGAGCTGTTCGTATTTGCAACTGTGACTCCTCAAAACAACAACAGATGCTGGTGAGGATGTGAAGAAAAAGGAACGCTTCTACACTGCTGGTGGGAATGAAAACTGGTGCAGCCTCTTTGGAAGACAGTGTGGCGATTCCTGAAAGAACTAGAAATTGACCTTCTATATGACCTGGCAGTTCCCCTATTGGGAATATACCCGGAGGAACTCAACTCATTCTACCAAAAAGATACTTGCACACGTATGTTTGCTGCAGCTCCATTCACAATAGCAAAAACAGGGAACCAACCATGTTGCCCATCGAAGCTGGACTGGATTAAAAAAATGTGGTACATATACACAACGGAATATTATGTAGCCATAAAGAAGGACAAATATATGAACTTTGCAACAAATTGGATAGATTTTGACTCGATTATAGTCAGTGATTTATCACAGAAACAAAGAACAGAGTTCCATATGTTCTCACTCATAAGCGAAACTTGGACAATTATAATGCTATAAGAAAGCAATTGGCAGTAGTGGGAAACTGTCTGGGGAGGGGAGGTGGGTTTGCCAGTTGAAGGAAACTGCTAGAGGAAGGAAGGGCATACCTCATCAACAAGGGTATCTGCATGACCAATGTTTGTACACCTAAAACTGAAATGCACCCCACATCTTTATAATAAAAATAAAAAATAAAATATGTGGTCTCTTGCTGGAGACCAGCTCCAGCCGGGTTCAGGGTACCCCAAAGGTGGAGACGATGTCGGTGATTGGGGGGAAGAAGAAAGAGAGAAAGAAAGAGACTAGACTCCAGTCTAGTGAAGAAGCGATGTGTGTGTGTTATCGGGAATTACAATGGGTCTTTTATACACAAAGTCAGATGTGGGAGGGGCGTCCCCCACCCACCAGAAACCTTGATCCATGAAAACTTAGTCAATGATTGCCTTTAAACCCTTTTCATATGATAATCTTAAAATTCCATAACAAAGGATAACCTAATCCGTGACTGACATATTCTATAAACCTTTTTCATCCTAAACTAATTGATTTATGCCAAGTTAAACAATTCTATAGAAGCTTAAGTATTTACTTTACAAACGAAAGTGGCCCATCCCAGAATGTTTGGAATGTGGCCCAGTCCAAAGTTCACAGTGGGCTACCTGCAAGTAACCCAGCCGCATTCTTTCAACAAAATGGCTGCCTCCTAAAACTATATTCTACAATTTACACCTTCAATAAATCCTAAAGTCATGACCCAGAAGCCTGTGACCAATACTAAGGCTCTTAGATGTGACACGAGTTTGAATTATAAGTTGTGTGAAAGCCAAAACCGCAGTTTGCGGAAGAATGGGAGCAATGAGCTTCTGAAGTTAGCTTGTGTTTGTCCCTGTCTCAGAGTTTTTATGTTTTGAGCTCACAGGAGCTTAATCTGGTTAGTGCTGAGTAGAAAGGGGGAAGAAATGGCGTCAAATAACTCCCGAACACATCCTAGTGGTCCTGATCTCTAATGCTCAGTGGGCCTCCATGGCTGGCTCCCAACAGTCTCTTAAAAAAAAAAGAAAACAAAAAAAGAAAACTCAGTCATCTGGGAGACCAGCACCCACAACCACAAGCATGTTAGGTAGCTTTCTGCTTTGTTTAGTTGTCTCTGTGATATTTAATAGCTTTGCTGTTAAAGAAAATTTAACTCTGCAGACAGTGTCTGTTAGTGACTTACTATCAATTGCATCACAGTTTTCTGTATTCTCGAAAGTTGAAGAGAGCCTGATTTTGCATCCTGGCACCTCCCCCAAATAGCTGAGTGACCTCGGGGAAGTTGCTTAACATCTCTGAGTCTCAGTTTCTCCATTTGGAAAATGAGGACAGTAATAGGCAACTCCTGTCACTATTCCCATGTGGTGAGATGTCCCAGATTCCTGTTGATCACTCAATACGTGTTAACTATCAATGACTATCCATAGGTCATTCCTGAATATGGTGGAAACCTCTCCTATGGTGCCTCATCATTCCCCATGTTGCCTCATCATTCCCCATGTCTGCACATGCAGGATCAATTTCCAACTGCCAGCATTTGTGGGTCTTGCCTGAAAGTTTTCTCTGACAACCTGTTTTTTCTGTCTCTACACACCACAGCAAAGCTGGAAGTCCTGGGGGATTGATAACCCTCCTGTCTTCCTCCAGGAGTTGCCTCCACCAGGGACAGATGAGAGTAGATGAATCAATACCCCAGCTCCTGTGCCCCTCAGAAGGGAGAACTCGGGATCGTGCACGGCATGGTCTGCCAGAGTTCCCCTGAGTGGATTTCACTCCAGTTGCCCATCCCACTCATAGTCTCGGGAATTTGTTTGATCACGTGCCCTTTAAAGACTGCCTTCCTGTCTCTGTCTCTTTTCTTCACTCGCTTACCAGAACTTCCTGAGTTCAATTCCACAATAAAATAGTTACACTCGAAAGCTTCTCACAGCAACTGCTTCTGGGGGAACACAAACTAAGACAGTATGTATAAGAAGTGATTCTTGGAAGCAGAGCCTTAGGATAAAGTCTGGAACCACATCACCTGTTGTCAAATAGCAACAAGAAAATCCATTGCTGGTGGTGAGTGAAAAGCCCTAACATACTGTGGCATTGGTTACATATGTGGATGGGAGATAGGGGGAAGGTAATAACCCTGGTGTGCTATAATATTCATGATTGACTGATGGATTGGCTTACTTCATATCACTAGCATTGAAAGATATTTGAGCACTCACAGAGGGTCTGATTTTCCTTTTTGGATCTTATATAACATTTCCTGGACTAATGGACTCACCTCCAAGGAAAGAAAGTATAATAATTGGCATATGGCAATGGTGTTCACTAGTCCTACTAGATACCATGTCACCCCAAAGCTGCCAATCTGATAGAAAATTAGATTGGTGCTTTAAAGGTGCAGGTGAGGTGCCAGCCTAGGGTGACAAGGGTTTGGGCACTGTCATTCAAAATGTAATGCATAGTCTAGGTCAATAGTTGTTGAGGGTGCAATGCCTCTAGTAAGAAGAATTCATGGGTTCAGGAACCAAGGGGTCGGAGGAGGAATGGCTCTTGACACTGTTACTTCCAGTGACCTGCTTGGGGAATCTGTTTTCTCTCCTTGTCCCCTCCCATGTTTTAGGGTCTACTGGATTTGAGATTATAGTTTCCAGTTGGGAAATGGAGAGAGCTGCTAAGAGACACAGTAAGCATTACAGCAGCCTCTAAGTGATGGCTGCCATGTGGCTATTTGGGGCTCCTCCTGCCAGCAGAGAAACAGGAGAAGAAAGAATTTAGCTGATTATCAGGAAGAGACAGAGCTGCTGCTTTATCACAGAGGCACAGAGAAGTATGCCTGGGTCTTAGGGGGCCTTATTGGGATGTCTCTAGATGCTTTTTTCCCTGGTGGTAACCCAATGGGCAACTGGAGAAGCCATGGACTAGCAGAGCCAAGTTTGGTAACTCAATTCCACAAGCAAGTACTTATATGTAAGTGCTGTATTACACATAGACCCTTCAGATTTTAAAGCTTGGGGTCATAAATATCAACTATGACCTAGGGACTTCTGTGTAGTGACTATAGCCTAGTCTACTAACCTTTCTGCTATAATTTTTAAAATTGTCAACAGCCACGCCCCCCCCTTAAGAATCAGTGGCAAGGCAGCTTGAACTTAAACGGGTGTAAGTGGATTTGAACAGAGTCAGGATGATCTGTAGCAGATGCTGTCAGTGCCTCATTCACATTCCCTCAACCTTCACTGGCCCAACTTCAGCACCTTCCAGAACTTACTACTCTCCAGTCCTCAGGCACTGCCAGAGAGAAACCATAAACAGATCATAGTTTTCCCTTTTGCTGAGCCTGAGCTCTGGGCTGCTGTTAAAAACTATCTAGAGGTCATAAACGCAAATGCTTACCACCACCCCTGGACTGAGAGCTTAAGTGCATCCCTAGGGAATGATCAGAACGGGCTTCTCCGAAGGTGCCAGCCCATCAGTCACTCAGCTGATAATGCTGCAGGAATGACCCAATCTTCTGATTCCCGTAATATTTCCAAGTGGTAGCTTGAAGCTAGACCCTGGCACTTTTGGAGAGGACAGCTAGATGCTAAACAAATGTCACTGGTTAGAGGCAAGTACCCTGAGGTAACATGGCTCCAAATACCCCAGGACTACATGTGGGAAAGTCAGCCTAGGAGGAGTAGACCCTTGCATGTTTCCGGACAGCTGTTCAGAAGTTGTGAACCATGCCCAAGGACCTAAACAGAAAGCTGAATTTCATTCCAAAACAACCTTACATAACATTTCCTATTTATATCAGAAAAATTAAATATGATTACCCTGAGCACAATTTTCAGATATTTTGAAAAGTTACAGTACCAATCTTACACAGAAGGGAAGGGAAGCTATGTGAGGTAAAGGACCAGTTTCCTCCACCATGACCACCATCTTCTATTGTACTATCTGATGCTTCCTTGACCCAACGAGACAGAGCCACAAAGACAGTATCTGTACCAGGAAGGGGAACTGTGGTATGTGAACAGCTGCAATTATAAAGCCTCCCGATTCAGGTCAATGGAGAGAGTGACAGGGAATTTCTATTGATTGCTTATCATGGGTCAGGCTTAATTCTAAGTGTTTTACATGTAGTAGCCAGTTACATATTTAAAACAGCTTCATGATAGAGGTATTATTATTGTCCATATTGTACAAATGAGGAAACTGAGGATTACTTTGCATCTCTATAGTCTCACTCCAGGTCCTCGGTTCTGAAGACTTCCTTATTTTCTACTGCTTACTGCTAACAACAACGCCAACAGAAGAGGGAGGGACTGACTTGGATTACTTAGTATTGGGATGTGTATGCAATGCATGGTGATTGCATTTGCCTCTCTCTGTTGTGCGTGTGTGTGTATGTGTGTATATGCTGTATCTGCGTGTTTCTTAGGCAAATTCTTAAGTGAAAGACTCGATTTGGAGCTGGCTGATGAGACATATCCCTGGGTAACAGGAGGCTTACTTAGTGGCAATACTTGGTAGTAAATGGCTTTATAGTTAGGTCTCAAGGTCTTTTTCTTTACCTTTGTAAGAGGGGGTTGGACAAATCACCTCATTTTCTTTCTTCCCAAAACAGCACATGGTTCTGTGACTTCCCAAACATCTAAGTTATCCTCAGAAAACAGAAGTTAGAAAGCTTGACTTTCTCTTAGAGTGATAGAGTATTCACGATGGGTAAAACTATAGCTGTTCCACCTTTCAATGGGACTGAAAGTTTAAGGAGTGAGGTAATTACCTCTCCCACCCCCAGTACTATCACCAATTAGCCACCATCATAGCCAAATTTCAACTGAGGGTTGACACTTCTTTGGTGGTTAAAGTGGGCACGTGAGTTAGATAAGACTAGATGCCTTGAGCTCTCGCCATGGGAATCTAGGAGAAATCCTGGTTTCCTTTGGTCTGTTCTTATATGGTGAGTTAGCAACCATATAGGGTGAAATTTATTCAATAGAAGAATTTATTTCAGTTGTTTCTAAAGTTCTTCTCTTTAAGATATGACTTGAATTGAGCAAAAGTTTCCAAAAGGCATCTCTCCAAGCTTCCACAGGCTCTCTGTGGATACAGCCTGAGATACAGCCTTGGTACGAACCAAAACAGTCTGTCTTATCTGGTGTCGAGCATCTTGTTATCATTTCCTCAGTAAGCAATTCTTCCATCCACCCAGAAGGTCTGATATCAGATAAGGGGTGTGGAATGCTCAGCCTGTGGACAAGAAGGTTAGTCACATGACCCAGAAGTTCAAAGAGTGAGCACTTCTTACACTTATTGCTGGGGAGAACTGAACCAGAAGCATCCTCAGGGTTTCTTATTTATGGAAAGACAAAACATTCCCAGTTTCTACAAGTCTTCAAAGGGTGCCTTACATGTGCTCACAAATGAACCAACGATATTTATCACATATCTTCTGCCTCTTCCTCCTGTCTAGTGACTTTTTGGAAGGTGGAACAGCTATAGTGAAATTGCTGGCTCTGTTGATGGGACTACTAAGAAAATACTAATATTCATATCAAGCTGCTGTCTCTCCAAGGGCGAGAGCCACTGGTCCCCAAGAAGCCAGAAGAATGTTGGGCTCCGTAAATACGGAGAAGTGTCCACCTGCTCATGATTGCTGTTTGTCACGTGACTCCTACAGTATTTCTGCCTGTATCCAGAAGGTAGAGGACCTCAAAGTCTCCCATGAGACAAGTTCAATCATTTTCTTAAACTTTCTCTCAACAGAGTTGCTAAATGAATGGGAAACAGAAACAGAGTTGCCAAATGAATTGGGAAACAGAAAACTTGCTCTTCTTTTCCTTTGCAATTTCTCAGTTTCGATGACTATCAACTCATGCAGATTGGATAAAGTTCTCTCTGTCTAAGGAATAGTAAAATTCACCTCTGGGTTCAGCCAGAAACACACCCCTAAAAAAATCCCAGAAAATTTGACGAGGTTGGATTTTGAGACTTCCTGCTTCAACTTTTTCATCTTTTAGATAAAACCTAGAGAGGTGAGAATTTTGCCTGTGGTCGCAAAGGTCCTGTGTCTCTTGACTCTTTGCTTATGTCACTAACATAACTTCCCCATAACAACTCAGTACCTAGTCTTAAAAAAACTAGTTTGTCAGTGGCCTACCAAAATAGGAGTCTTTTCTTTTTTTTGGTACATATATTCTCTCTTTTCACCAGGTTTTCTCATAGGACTTCACATTCTTCATAGACAGAAGCAGGTACATGGCAGGGTTCAATGATTCTTAAAGAGGTTAAATGCCTCCTTTCTCTTAGAACTCAGTTGGCCCTTAGGGCTTAGCTATTGGTTTGGACTCAGTGACAGCTATAGGGTCTTTAGGATTCCATTGGGGACCAAGTATTTTTTAAAAATCTGTAGATACCTTCTAAAAAAAACTTGTGAGGTTATTTTTTTCTTAGAATCAAGAAATACATATTCATCATAGGAAATTTAGGAAATGTAAGAAACAAAACCAAACATTACCCATAATCCCACTACCAAGAGGTAATAGTCGTTAGCATTTTGGCATTTTGAATGGGGATCTTACCATAAATTTGTTACCTGGTTTTTTTTTTTTTTTTTTTACTGACTATATTGTAATCATATTTCCTTAACATTAAATATTCTTTTATAGCTAAATAGCTTTCCATTGCATGGATGCACCAAAGATATTTAATAACTCCATCCTCCAACCTTCCGCTGCCAGCAGTATTGGTGGGCATTAGAGCTATTTCCAAGTTTTTTTTAGAATTTTGACTTTGTGGCCAATAATTACTTTTTAGTTAAATCATGTAAAATTTGTTCTTTAGGATAAATTCCTAGGAATAGAATTGGGATAAACTACTTAAAGACAAGAGAGATACTAAAATACTTAAAACTTCTGGTTTTTCTTTCTTTTGAAAGCAGGATTTATTGAGAGGGCAGAAAAGCTCCCGCAGTGGGAGGGGATTGCCCAGAAGTTTTTTCTAACCATAGTTGTTGACTGAAAAGACTAAGAGAAGATAGCATGTGACTTACCACATGATTAGGGGTTGGAACCTAGGCTTCAGCTACGCACCTATGATATAGATGTATAATGTACCTAGCTCTGTCTTTTGCTTCCCCAGCTTCCCCTTTTTAAGTCAGGCTTTTAGAAGTATAATTTATACATAGTAAAATTTGCTCTTTTTTAGGTGCCCAGTTCTCTGGATTCTGAAAAACACACGCAGTTATATAAGTACCACCACAATCAAGACTTAGAACATTTCCATCACCCAAAAAGTTATCTCGTGCACCTTTGTGATCCACCCTCAGCTCCTGGTGACCACTGTCCTTATAGTTTGTCTTTTCCAGCATGGATTCAAGTGAAAGGTCAAATCAGGTGGTCTTTAGCATCTGGCTTTTTCACTTAGCACACTGCATGTCAGTTCATCTATGCTGTTGCATATATTACTGCTTCATTCCCTTTAACTTAAGCTGTCATATTCCATTGTATCAAGGTACTGAAGTTTGTTCATCCATTCACCAGAGTGGTTATTTGGGCAGTTCTTTGTTTTTGGATATTATAAACATAGCTGCTATAAACATTCACATGTAGTTTTGTCGTTTCTCTTGGGTAAGTATCCAAATGCTCTATGTTTTCATTTTTCTTAGGTTTGTTCACTCTATAGGTGCCATTTAACTTTGTAAGAAACTGTCAAACTGTTTTCTAAAGTGGCATTTAGCATTACCACCAGCAACACATGAGAGTTCCAATCACTCTGTATCCTCATCAACTCTTGGCCTTGTCATTTTCAAATTTTAGTTGTCAAAGGAATATAATTCATTGTTTTTAATTTGCATTTCCCTAATTGAATAATACTGTTGAGTATCTTCATTTGTTCCATTGCCTTTTGTGTATCTTCTTTGATGAAATGTCCAATTATTTTGCCCAATATTTATTGGGCTGTTAGTTTATTTTCATTATTTGTCAGAGTTCTTTATATGCTCTGAATACAAGTATTTTATAATATATGTGTTTTGCAAATATTTTATCCCAGTCTGTGGCTTGTCATTCATTTCTCTTGTTTTCTTTTCTTTTCCTTTCTTTTTTTTTTTTATTTTCTTAAGAAATGAGATTTCACTGTGTCTTCCAGGCAGGAGTGGCATGATCATAGCCCACTATAATCTCAAACTCCTGGCCTCAAGTGATCGTCCCATCTCAGTGTCCCAAGTAGGTAGGACTGCAGGTATGTGCCATCATAGCTGTCTATTTACTTTTATTTGTATTTATTTTTGTAGAGATGGGGTCTTGCTATGCTGCCCATGCTGGTCTTAAACTCCTGGTCTCAAGGATCTCTATTTCGACCTTCCAAAGCCCTGGGGCTACTGGCCCATTTTTCTTAACAGTGCCTTTCAAAGGAGAGAACTTTTCATTTTTATGAAGTCCTACTTATTTTTCTTTCATGATTCATTATTTTTTTCCTAGCTAAGAAAGTAGGACTTATCCATGGGTGCAAAGATTTTTTTCCCCTATCTTTTCCTACAGAAATTCTTTTTTTTTTTTTTTTTGAGTTGGAGTCTCACTCTGTCGCCCAGACTGGAGTGCAGTGGCCGCTCCCGGCCACCGCAGCCTCGCCTGCTGGGCTCCGGCGATCCTTCCGGCGATCCTTCCGCCTCAGCCTTCCAAGTAGCCGGAATTACAGGCATGCGCTACCACGCCCAGCTGATTTTTTGATTTATTGTAGAGATGAGGTCTCGCTGCCCAGGTGGGTCTCAAACCCGCGGGCTCAGGCAATCCACTCACCTCAGCCTCCCAAAGGCGCGGGATTACAGGCTGAGCCACCAAGCCCGGCTTCAGAAATTCTTTATTGTTAGGTTTTATATACAATGTTCCATTTTGAACTGATTTTGTATTTGAGGCAAGGATGGGCTGAAGATCATGTTGTTGCATATGATGTATAACTGTTTAGAAATCTGTTGGAAAAAACAATCCTTCTCCATTGAATTTTCTTGGTTCCTTATTTGTAAAATCCTTATATTTGTGGATCTGTTTTGGATTCAATTCTATTCCATTGATTTATATGTCTATCCTGTCACCAATATGCATGCTTTTAAGACTGTATCTTTATAGTTAGGTCCTTAAATCAACTTTGTTCTTCTTTTGAAGAGTTGTTTTTGCTATTCTGTTTACTTTTCCATGTAAATTTTAGAATCAGCTTGTTAATTTCTTCAAAACAACTTGCTGAGATTTTGATTGGATTATTGAATCTACAAATCAGCTTGAAAAGATCAACGTCTTAACAGTTGTGAGTCATTCTTTGCACCTTTTGATACCAAATCATTTCTTCTACCTTGGATTATAAGACCAATCAGTGAGGTAACTGGTTTTCTTGCACAGCTTGTCACCATGATTGGATCTGTCTGGATATTAGCTATTGGTAAACAATTCATACTGATTTTAACCCTACAGAGCATAGTATCCTGCTATTTTAAAATTATGGACCTAAGTTTTCACCACCCCTTTAGCTATGTCTTTGCCAGGTAACTTTGCAATGCCCTCCTACTGTGAAAGGTAACTTGCTTCACCACTCAAAATTGTGCTCGACCATGTGACTAGATTTGTCCCATGGGATTTAGCAGATGTGACCAAAGGAAGGCCCCTCCCACTGTGGGAGCTTTTCTGTCCTCTCAATGAATCCTGCTTTCTCACTGAAAAAAAAAAAAGAAAGACTTTAAATGGTTTTGTATATGGCTTGCCTTTTTGTACCTTTGCCATTGTCTTAAGACTGTTGCCTTGATCGTGGTAGCCAATTGGCCCCCAGTTATACAAGCTCGTACAGCCAAGATCAGCAAATCAGCATACTGACTAGCCAACCACCTCAAAAGCAGGAGCTATACATACTGATTACTGCATGCCACTGAAAGCTTGTGTTTGTTTTTTATGCAACATTATGGAGGCAATAGATAACTGGTTCGCCTGGTAATAACAGGCTCTTTAAATGTGTTACAAAGAGCATCATAGAATAGTTTACCAGGACTGGGGCAGTCTTTAACCAAATATAGCTAGTTTCATGGGTTAATCCCATCTCTTGATTTCCATCATTCTCAACACCAAATATTAAAGAAAATTATTATAATAGAAACCCTTCTAAGCCCTGATCGCTACCTCCGGCCTCTGAATCAAGTAAAACTATAAAAAAATGAAGAACTTCATTTTTAGTCTTAATCACAGGGAGGTTATATTGTCTTAACCCTTTTGGTAAATGATTGAGCATCGCAGCTGTGTCATAATGATGGCGCTACAGGCAAAGGGCAAAAGAAAGACAAGCAACAAAAAATGATTAATCAACTCCCCTCCCCCACCCCCCCATCAAGGTTCTTAGAACTATTTGCTGAATTGGCTTTTTAAAAATGTTTGTATATATTAAATAACTATTTTTTAGGGGTAGGAATGCCATGGCATAAAGATAAGAGTTATGACACATGAGACATTTTTATGAATTTAAACCACTAACTTGGCTGCAGTTGAATGCGTTCAGATCCTTCCTGCTGTGCTGGGAGTCCTCCCAGAGGCCGGGCTGGCCATGATTGCTGCTGCTGCTGCCTCTTCCCTGGCTGGCACCAAGGGCTATAAGTCAAATGTAGGCATGTAACCCACATTAAAGTGCATTTAGAAGTACTAGAATTTGTGTTTCTCAGAACTTTGATATCTGACACATTTCTAATCTCTTGCGTGTGCTTAAGTCTGAGGCCCTTAACATCAGGTTGATTTTGCGCTGTTTGCATTTGAGGGTCTCCCATTGGAACCAAAGAGAAGACAAATCCCACAGCTGTGCTGCTCAAAGAGGGGCCTCTGGGGTCCAGGCAGAACCCTGCCACCCCCACCTAAGGTGGCCTGTAGTATTTGGAACTTTGCCCCTTGACAGTACTGTTATTTGGTTCATTTTGTTCACTCACCCCCATCCAGTCTCCTTGATAGCTTTGTCATTTACTCATGAACTATATTTCCTTCTTGATAAATATAAAAAGACTGGGTAAGACAAATTTGGCTTAAATTTAAGTTATTAGGGGGAAAAAAACAGAGAGCATTGGTCTCTGAAGCTAGACTTGGGCTATGCTCATAAGTCAAAGGGGTGGTCAAAATAAATGAAATATTCTAAGAAAGCAGGGTTGTCCAAGAGGATAAAGTTTACTAGTGTGTTTTCATAAAATGAATAAATCGAAGCACATTCAATAAAAATTGTTGTAGATAGTGGGATAAAATCACATTCACTTGGGTTCAAATGTCTTCTTTATCCCTTATCAGTAGTGGGACTGGAATCTGTTTCATCAACTCTAAAATGGGGAAAATAACAGAACTTCATAAGGTTGTCATGAACTTAAAAAAAATAATGTATACAGTTTTTTTTGATGCTGTGTCTGACTGGTTAAGTATGTAACAAATGATAGTTAATATTGTTAGTATTGATGCCATTATTTGTAGGGAAAATGCTGATTATGTGATATTATGTCAAAAACACCAGAAAACAAAATTGGATGGTCAGTATAATCAAAACTATGCTAAAAAGAATAGTAAGGGAAAGATTGGAAATACATCAGAACGTTATTGTGTGAGTTAAGTCAGTGGGATTATTGGTGGCTTCTCTATTCTATTTTTTAAATTTTCTGCTATAGTATTATACTGTATTTATAATTAAAATAATGAAAAAAAATGTACAGTGTCCTACCAAATAATTTATCCACTCATGGGGAAACAATCATATAAAAACTGACAATAGAATATTATGTATAAAAATATCTGGGACAATAAAACAAGCTGACAGCATCAATCAGGTGGATAATCTTGATCTTTTAGATTCAGTCTTTCATCATCATCCCTTTTGATGATAATAACAATAATGACAAAAGGGGGTTATTATTGTTATGGGATTGGGTTTGGATTAATATAGAGAGAGAAAGTCCTTCTTTCACTCCCATCAGTTCCAATTTACTGCCTCTAAGTACCTTCCTGGTTTTGAACTAGGTGGAGAGCAGTATGTAGCAGCTGGCAGGTAAATAAATGTCATTTTTAAAAAAAGTATAAAGGGAGGAGAACTGAGACCTGTACTATAGTTAAAGAGCCCAAATAGACATAG
This sequence comes from Cephalopachus bancanus, assembly GCA_027257055.1. Classification (NCBI taxonomy): domain Eukaryota; kingdom Metazoa; phylum Chordata; class Mammalia; order Primates; family Tarsiidae; genus Cephalopachus; species Cephalopachus bancanus. The sequence goes on from JAPVLO010000196.1 coordinate 1,249,843, forward strand.
CAACCAATTATGAAAGCCAATTTTGAAAAAAAAAATGGGAAATTTAAATATGGCCTATATATCCTGTATATTAGATGACACATTATATGTTCATTTTTCTTGGCTATAATAGTGAAAATATTATTTTAAATTAGAATGTTCTTATTCTTAGGGAACAGATGATGAAGTATTTATGAGTAACACATCACGATATTGACTTTATAGCTCCATTGATCTCTACCTATTAACTATTGTATTATAACATATTTTCTGTGGCTACAAATGTTATGTTTTTAAAGTAATTTTAGGTCTGTGAAATTTTTTGAGTCTCACAAGAAACCAATTGGAAAATAATCATGCAGTCCTATTGCAAATTTTTACCATAATTTATTTTACAGTTAATTTAATTTAGTCCCAGAGGACTGAAACCATGCCATTCAAGCACATATAATGTATACACATACATACTCATATATACATTTATAATGATATATTTTATTCCCTGATTCCCTGAACGCTTAACATTAAATGTTGATTTCGGTCACATCTCACTGTTACTGATTTGATTCATCTGGAAATACAATGATGCTAAAATATATTCCCTGCCCCAGGGAGTTTACAGTCACTTGAGAGACTGATATGTAAACAGGCAATTAGAGTTTTGTCTTATGAGGAAGGACAGCACAGAGTACTAGATGAGAAGAGGGGAGAGGAATCTGATCCCAGAGCAGAGGCAGCAGACTGAGGGAGTGACCTTTTCCCCAGCTGCCTGGGTTCTTGAAAAATGGTTGCCATCTCCGAGCCAGGTGACATACGTGGGGAAATGTCCTTTCCTTGTTACCTTGTGGTGTTTCAGTAAGAAGATAATGTTCAGATTGGTAATCATCAGATTCTGGGTCCCCTTCATTTTCCTGTCAGCCCCATGGTCATTTGTGCAGACAGGAAGGGTGTGCCAATATGTGCCTCTGAGTAGTAACAAATGGTTTAGAAGGAACGACGAGGGTAGGAAATTTCTTGAGGCACAAGAATGAGAGAAGAATGATTGAAAAGAGTTCCTCCCCACCTACCCCCAACAGGTGGTATAGGGTGAAAAATTAAAATGAAACTGCTCAAACCTTCTGCCAGGCATCTCCAACCTCACAGCCTGCCACACTAGGGGAATGACTGAAGAATTTCAAAGCAACAGTGTGAGCATTCCAAACAATTCAGTGATTTATCACTTCAGAGCAAAGTGCTCTTTGCGAGTATCGTTATTATGAATTGTTTATAGACTGTTTCCAGCAATTGTCCTTCAGTGGGCTCTCAGCTCTACAGCTTGAGTATGCAGTAAACACTCCAGCATGTCCCTAACACTTGTGTCTGTACAACTCCAGGCTTCAGTGACATGAACGTGGCTGACCCTGTGCTGCTTTGTTCGGTGCCCTGACATTACCTTGTCATTATAAGCTCACCCAAACTGAGAGAGCCACTTGGCAGACTTCTGATGTTTGAACCTTACTAACAAAAACAGTGATGTATAGAAATAAGTATCATTTAATCGCAGGAATTCACCCTGAGGATGGACGCCAAGGTGATTGTTTGTGACCCACATGTGTTTGCGTAGTTTCTAACTCCCCAAATGAATCTCTGCTACAGATGTGGGGGCACCATTTGCAGGACAAGAAGAGAATAAGCACAGAAGAGCCTGTTGTGTGTATAGAGGGAATGAGAACACACCATCTGCTCTGCCAGGAATGGAGGGTCTGCCTTCTGCACTCTGGCCTGCACGCTGGAGGTGTCTCCCATCTGAGGAAGGACACAGTGGAAAATGGAATTAAGGAGTATTTGGGATAAAGCAAAATGTATTAAATATTTACCTGTGTTCTCTGGAACTGCAAAATGTAAAGGCAGGCAGAGTCCATGACAAGCCGTCTCTTGATGACAAAGCCTTGATTTCTCAAATAGATGGCAAAACCTCGAGTCACTCTTTGGAATATCATTTTGGTAAATAACAAACCCTTGTAGAGGAGTGAGTTAATTAGGGAAATAATGAAAAGTCACTTTGAAGACAAGGGTGGTGAATAAGACTAATAATGCCACAGGCAGAGGGTATTTTCTGGGCTAGAAATTAGAAGTAGGAGATGTGTGTGTGGGAGAGAAGGAATACATGAAAATGTGAATGCATGAGAATGTGAGCTTACTACATAGCCCTATGCTGGCTCTAAATTCAATGTTAAAAAGAAAAGGTGTCCAAAATATCTTGAGAAATGATATCATTAAAATATATTTTTAATTCTCTGAAGAGACTCCTTGAAGAAGAAGGCATTATTTAAATGTGCAGACTCTGGAATGTGTGTTCACAGAATGAATCGTCATATGCCCATTATAGACTCAGATCTTGTGGAAATAAAGACTGTCCAAATGGGAACAAAGAGGCCATTTATTCAGCTTGTTGTAGCAAGAGAGTCTGCCCTATCACAGATAATTGGCAAGCTCCACAGTGCAAAAAGAGGAGTTTCAAGTATACCCTCACTGGAGGTTGTTGGTATGTGCCATTCAGAGGGGGCTCACTAGAAGCAGTGCATCTTATGTGATTGATTGGAACCATATTTGACTTTCTTTGACTGGGCCTGAGTTTCAAGCAGTGAAGGTGATAGTCATTAGTCAAGTCTTGATCATTCTGGTCAGTTGCTGCAGAGGTTGTGAGTCAGAGAGCTATGGGCATATATGGATTGGCCATTGCCCAATTGCCCATTCCCCTGCACTGGGGCAGCTTCTTAAAATCAGTACAGAGTGCCTGAAGATGTTCATTTTTCTTAGCTTTTTTCATGGATTCACTCATTCAGGCTCAAGGCAATGGGTGCCTCATTGAAAGCCTCTGTAAGGACACACCATGGGTCTAGGGAGTTTCTCTAGGTCTCTCCTTGACCTTACACTCCGTTTGCCTCATGTGTTGGCACCATGATTGCCTGTTCTGAGTTGATCCCCCTTGGGTTGCCTTGTGATCCTAGGCCTTGATTCTGATAACAGAACCTCATAGGAAATGACATCTGGTAGATCATTCCACTCCTCCTCTAACTATGCTCAGACTAACCCTCCAGGATCTCATCAAGTAGACTTCCCAGTGCATCCATCCAGGAAGAATATCAGGTGGGGCTATTTTACAAAGTTAAATGAAAACCAGAAAGCCATCTGGGATGTTACTTAAGATATGTTGCATGCTTAAAAATCAGCTTTAGTATGGAGTCCATGGAGATAAAAACTGGGAGCCCCACTTGCAAAGATGAAAAGAAAATGAGCCAGAAGCTGGGTGATCTTTTGGGGCCTATGGAGAATTGCCCTCTGGCCATGACATAATCAGAAACACCAAGTCAATCTTTGGCTCTGCAGGTGAAAAACAACTTCCATAAATTCTTAGCTGGGATGGATCCTTGTTAAAAAAGACAGAGTAACAAGAGAAAAATAAACAAGTTTATTAGCATGCATGTTTCATATATACCTGGGAGACACCCAGGGAATGAGTAGTTCTCAAAGAGGTGACTTTGAACTCAGCATCCTCAACAAAGAACAGTGCACCTTTAGAGAAATGACAAGACAAAGGACTTTGAGTTGCTACAGGCTGGCAGCAAGTGGGAGGAAAGCAATACCTTACAGACAACGGCTAAACAAAGGTTAGTTAGGAAAGCTTGTTGATGTAGTTTCCTCTGGTATCATCTTTAGGCCATGAGAGTCTAAAGTTATCTTCAGTTGTTAACCCTCATTCTCCCTGGGAGAAAGGGTGGGGGGAACAGGACACATATTTGTCTTTGTAAATGTATGTTCTGCGGGCAGAGAGCTTTCCTGTATCTGCTCTTTTTTACTTGCTGTCAGCTCAGCTATCCTTCATATTTTGGTGTGGCATGTTCTGGTCCCTGACAGTCCATTTCCACTAACACCAGCAAATGAAAATCCAGAAGACAATTGTATTCCTCTTGATTTTAAGTTCTATGTAAATTTCCTAGTGGAAAGTCAACCTGCCCACCCAGGAGGAGGGATTCCCAAGACTGGCCTGAGGAAGAAGAAATGTGGTTAGTAAGGCCTTTCTGTCCCAAGGCACAGCTGGTCCCTGCTCCACTGTGTGCTAAGATGTTATATTGCTTTCCTGTCAAGTTTCACATGGGTTTTTTTAAACGCTGTCACTTACAAGCCAGTCCCCATGCAACCTAGAATCCTGCTACTCTCATAATGTGCTGACATCTTATTCCCCGTGATATACTTTCCACTGGGTATGGCAAGTTAGTTTTGCTTTTTCTTTCATAAGGAATAAACAAAACATAGGGAGGAGAAAAAGAAAGACTAGGCTTAGAGGGCCCTCCTGTCCGACTGCTTAATCTTCAGGATGTCTAGGGCAGGATGAATCCCTTACAGGGGCTGAATGCCTGGTTTTTGCAGAAGTTGCTTCACAACTGAATTCTGTCTTCTTCCTCTTTGCAGAAACCTAAGCACTCGGTGGTTGTACAATTACCAGCAGCATTTATATCTGCTCCAGGCTCACCCTGATAGTTTATCAAGAGGATTAAGCTTGCAAAGCTTTCCCCCCAGCAATGGCTTCTGCAGAGCCCAGGGTATTTACCCACTATAGGATGAAAATGACAAGTAACAGTGGTAGGGGATAGAGGAATCTGTTGACACTGGTCATTGGTTCCTTTTTTTTTAAACTTAAATAGAATTTGAATCAATTTGTCTAGGAAAAGAAGAAGTAGTGGCAAAACCAGAACAAGTGGGGAAATATATCTCCGTATAAAGCTGCTTCCATCAGCAAATGCAGCTCATTTATAAGCCCTGTTGGTAAGTTTAACGACTACAGCCTGCTTTAAGCACACACCTGTGGGGAAACACTCGGGCTGTATGTCACATGTCACGAGCCCTCCTTGAAGAAGTTTTGGGGCCTGAATTTGTGGCTCTGGAATGGACCGAAGTAGGTAGACAGAAGCAACTCCTCCTTGTATCCTTCTTGCCTCCTGAGAGTCCTGATGCTGCAAATGAAGGTAGCTTTAAAAATATATATTTTGCTTTTTAAAAAATATCTTTACCTATGTGACTAGCAAGAAACCTGTGGATTGATATTTTAGCCTCATGCAACTCTCCGCTTTCCCATCCATCTCTTGTCTCACGGGTTTAACATCCATTGTTGACCCAAACTGGAATCAATGACTTCACTAGAGATTGTAACACAGTGATTCTTTTTTTTAACTTCTTCTTTTTTAAAATATTTTATTTTAAAGATGTGGGGTACAATTTAGGATTGGGCATGCAAGTGGACATCATACAAAGTGTGGGCCTCCCTTTGGTCCCCATTTTGCCTGGTTTGATACCAGGTACCTCTTATTGAGGTTGTGTCCCCACCCCCACCCTGGCAGTATCCAGCTACTGCCAATCCCTTTCTGATAGTATTATGGTAAATGTTCAGGGTCCACTTGCAAGTGAGAACATATGGTACTCTGTTCTTTGTTTCTGTGATAGATCAGGGAGTATGACAGACTATAAGTCCATCCAAGTTGTTGCGAAGTCCATATGTTTGTCCTTCTTTATGACTGCATAATATTCCATTGTGTATATATACCACAGTTTAAAAATCCAGTCCAGTTTTGATGGGCAGCATGGTGGGTTCCATGTTTTTGCTATTGTGACTAGTGCTGCAGTAAACATGTGTGTGCAGGTATCTTTTCTGTAAAATGCTTTGAATACACGGTGATTCTTTAGTCCTATTGTTCCTTTTATATTTATTAGGTGGTATTCTTCTGTAAAAAAGCATTTTCCTCTTTTTTTTTTCCTAATGTATCTTTAACAGGTGTTCCCTTTGTGACTAGTGAGGATTCTGGGCTGATTCTTTAACGCTGGCCACAAGTCAGGAGAATAAAATGTTGAACATGCTACATGTTTACCTGTCTCTCTCACAACCTCCTCCCATCATCTTTCTAAACCAAAGGTACAGTGTTAGGTGCCTTTGGTTTACAATGTACCCATTTACCTAACACATATTTATTTCATATCTTCTATGTGTCAGACAGTGTTTCAGGGGCTTGGGATCCAACAGTGGACAGAAAGAAATCCTTACACTCATAAGGCTTCATTCAAGAGAAGAAAGGTAGGTAATAAGCATAATAAATGAGCAAAACACATGTGTTCAATGGTGATAAGTGCTCTGGAGAAAAATAAAGGAAGAAAGAGTGTTGGGGGAAAGAGTTTATTGTTTTAAATAGTATCGGCAGCCGGGCTCAGTGGCTCAGCCTGTAATCCCGTGCCTTTGGGAGGCTGAGGTGAGTGGATTGCCTGAGCCCGCAGGTTCGAGACCTGCCTGGGCAGTGAGACCTCATCTCTACAATAAATCAAAAAATCAGCTGGGGATGGTAGCGCGTGCCTATAATTCCGGCTACTTGGAAGGCTGAGGCGGAAGATCGCCGGAGCCCAGCAGGTCGAGGCTGTGGTGGCCGGGAGTGGCCATTGCACTCCAGTCTGGGTGACAGAGTGAGACTCCAACTCAAAAAAAAATCAATCAATAAATAGTATTGGTAGGATCCCTGAGAAGGTATTTGAGCAAAGCCCCTGAGTCAAGGATCTAAGCCCTGCAGACATTTGAGAGAGGGACCTCCAGGCAGAAAGAATGGTATGTGTCAAGGCCCTGAGGCAGAGGCATGAGCTTGCCCTGTCTGGACAATAAGACAGTCAACATGGCTAGAGGAAAGCTTAATAGGAAAAGAGGTCAGAGGAGGATGGGCCGCCAGATCCTTCAGGATCTTTCTTGTGGGCCACTGTCAGGATTTCAGCAGCGTGACATAGGCAGTCACTGGGGGGTTCTGAGTAAAGGAGTGACATTATGTGACTCACATTTTCTTTAGCTGCTGGTTGTCCCATCTCTCAGAAGGCTGTTACTACTTACTGTCTTCTTATGCTACAAGGAATCAGGACTCACAGAGGTGTTCCAGGTCACCATCTATGAAGGAGTCAAGCCATGATTCAGTACAGGCCATTAAGTATCAGTCCATAAAATAGAGAGGACTAACAGACCTTGTTATTAAGGAACAAAGTGGGGCTGGGGGGTTATCGTGTTGATGGATGGCGTAGGGCCCTCGCCCACGGGCCTCTCAAGCTTGTTCTCGGTTCCCTTCTCTGTTTGGCAACAATTGCTAAGATGCTTAGCACTGGGCAAAAGCTACACTATTAATCTCATCTCTTCTCATTGAGGCTTCTCATCTTTCCAAAAGATGACATTTCTCAAATCGTGAGTGCAATAAACTTAAGGTCATAGAGCATGGCTCTTAAAAAGACAGTTTCATGAGCTGTAAAAAGTAATCATGATTTGTCAAGTCAGCAGATCTCTGCCCCTCGGCCTTCTAACCGTCACTAATGCCTTTTTTGGAAAGAGCTTGCTTTTGTTCTTCTACTTTTCAAAGCTGTCGATGGAGGAGAACTATTTCTTTACATAGAGGACCCTGTATGGCAGCTTTAACCACTTGGGACTGATAAGAAAATTTTACTTTCTTCTTTTTTTTTTTTTTTCTTTAGCCTCTCTGTTGAGGAGACAGGCCACTTGTGACCAAAGGACTGCAATTGTGGTTGGAAGATGGTAAATTCCACATAATAATCCAAAGAATGTCTAATTTTTCTAATAATCAAATGCTTAAAATATTCCTTTGATCTTTTCTGCATGGCATTGGTCTATTTGAGAAAAGTCAGTTGTTAGCATAATTAATACAAAAATAATGGAGTTCCCTTTTAAAAGGAAAGATATATAAGCAATGCCATATTTGACAGTGTACTGGAAATTTAAGCATACTTTTTAAACCCAAATCATGTAAATCTAAATGTTATTTGTGTCTGGCATTGAATTCTTAATGCTGGTGTTTTGGCCAGAGCAACAATCCTTTATAAGTAGGGGGAATGCCATGCTCTGTCATTTACGTCTAATAAGATAGTGTGGGTCATAGTTTCCTCCATTGCCAAAATGCGCATTTGGATGAGGGGCATAACCACGTGGCCCCTGCCAGTGTGGCCTACTCTGTAGTCAGAGCCAAGATGACAAAGTTCCCAAGCACACAGGATCTCATCTGAGTCTCATAATGAATCCTTGGTATGGCTATAATCTCCTCTTTCTTACAGACAGGGCAATAGGCTCAGAGAAGTAAGCAATTTATCTGGGGATGCTCAGCCAGTAAGGAGCAGAGTTCGGATTGTAACCCAAACCTTCTGAGTCTAAAATCCAAGAACTTTGGGTGCCCCACACTGTCGGCATGGTGTTGGCTACAGCTCTGGTTTAACAAAGCAAAGTCCCTCTCATCCCCTGTGATCCTTCTCAGGCGTCTTTTGGTTGTTGAGGATGACTGAGCACCAGCTGTGCATTTGGTGGTCTGCCCAAGTATTTAATATGCCTGGAACAGTATCCAGGGCTAAACCCCACCCTGGGGAAACTAGTAGTGAATTAAAAGTATCAGATGGACTCTATTTAAGGAATGTAATAGGTCTCAGTCTTAATGACTTCGCCCAGCATCCAGCTAGAAAGTTTTTTTGTTTTTTTTTTTAACAGAGCTTTAATCATTTTCATGATGTAGTCTATGGGAGTAAAAAAGTCTTCAGTGACCAAAATTGTTTATTTCCCACTGCCTACTATATTCTATTCTTAGAAATTCATGATGCATTTTAAAAACTCTGAAAACCCCACAGTAATAAACAAACAAAACTTTAATTTTGTTTAGCACACAATTTCCTAAACTTATGTGAACACAGTCTCTGTTTGTCCATATAATCTCTTTCAACATCTAGAGAAACTCTCATTCCATATTTCATGACTTGGAAACATTACCAGAGACTCTCTCCAGGATAGAAGCTCCTTTAGAAGAGAGTCTTCTTTTCTTTATTTTTTAATTTTTTCATTTTTTTGGTTGCCAAGTACAGGCCTTCTCGAACAGTACCTTTCATATGGAAGATACTCATTAAAAATTATTTGAATGAGGCCCTGTGCAGTGGCTCAAGCCTCTAATCTTAGCACTTTGGGAGGCCAAGGTGAGACGATTGCCTGAGCTCAGGGGTTCGAGACAAGCCTGGGCAACTTTGTGAGACCTCGTCTGTACAATAAATAAAAAAATAAGCTGGGCACGGTAGCGTGTGCCTGTAGTTCCAGTTACTTGGAAGGCTGAGGTGGAAGGATCACCTGAACCCAACAGGTTGAGGCTGCAGTGCCACTGCACTACAGCCTGGGCAACGGAGAGACTTCGACTCAAAAAAAAAAAAAATTATTTGAGTTGGAGTCTTACTCTCTCGCCCAGACTGGAGTGCAGTGGCATGCTTCCGGCCACCACAGCCTCGACCTGCTGGGTTCAGGAGATCCTTTTGCTTCAGCCTTCCAAGTAGCTGGACTACAGGCATGCACCACCATGCCAGACTAATTTTGGGATTTATTGTAGAGATGAGGTCTAGCCGAGTTCTCCAGGCTGGTCTTGAACCCGTGGCTTAGGCAATCCTCTCATCTCAGCCTCCCAAAGTGCTGGGATTATAGGCTGAGCCACTGCACCAGGCTAGCCCTGGTCTTCTAATGTTCTAGATAAACTCCTCAGATGAAAATATTCCATAGTTAATCTTTAACATCAACTGAACAAAGACCATCCTGGTGGAAGCATTTATGCCAAAACTTTCAAATCAAATGACTAAAAGAAAGTATTTTGCTATATTGCTCATAATATTGAAGTCAAGGTCATAGTTTCCCAGCTAAAGATCAAACTCAAATACTAAGCTAAGTGTTTTTCACATGGTAAGTCTACAAGACACCCAAACTTTTGGAAGAAAAGTGAAAACTTTGATCATTCTGATACCCTGCACACATGCCAAGAATCTTTATATTGAAAACAGCTGCTTGACTGGCAATTTTTCCACACGTCTTCCAACTGTTGGGTGCAGGGAGGGCTCCATTGCAGCACAAGGAAAATGAAAATGTTTCCCCTTCCTTGAATGGGTGTTGTGAGAATTCAGAATGTTTTCAAAGAAAACAGTACAGCCTACACAATATCAAAATCTGGTTGATTCAATCTCACCAGCGAGAGATATTTTAAAATATAAGTAACATTTTAGAATTTTAGAGTAAAGCAGGGCTTGGAGATCATTCAGCAGAGTCCCTTCATTTGATAAATGAACAGAGACTCAAAGTAATCGAGTCACTTTTCCCAAATAATTGAGTAGCTTTTCCTGAGTTACAAAGCTTGCACCCATGGACTGGGACTACACTCAAGTTCTTTAAGTTCCAAGATATTTTCTCCACAACACCACTGCATTTCTACCACATGGTCTTTCTGAGAATTCTCATATAGATGCGGCCCCCAGGTATCAGGAACGTGCTTGAGATGAAATCTCAAGAGATGAATGACCCCAGAAACCATGCAGTTTCACCTTCTTATTTCCTAAGTAAGAAGTCCCAGAAAAATCAAGTTTGGACAACTGGGGTAATTACTCAGTAAATTTTGGATTATTTAGAGCGACACTTTCAAATAGAACTTTCTTCATTGATGGAAATATCTAATACAGTAGCTATTAAGAACTTGCAATGGGGTCAGTGCAACCAAAGAACTGAGTTTTCAACTTAAATTTAAATAGTCACAGGTGGCTCCCATATTGGATAGTACAGTTTGAGAGAGCTAATCTAGATATGCTATGTTCACCAGACTTGTTGTAACATCCACTATTAGGATTCAGTCATGCCAACACTACCAAGATGTACCACTGCAACAGTGTTGCCTTATATATGTTATATAAATACCAGGAGTTCAATATAAGAAAGTGAAAAGAAAAACCATCTGCATTTGTGGTTATACAGGTAACACTAAATCCAACCTAAGAGCCAAACCATCACAAACAATTATTTTGCCTACACCTAATCTGTATTTTCTCTAATTCTGGTAGAGAAGTAAAAACATGGAAATGTATAGATCCTACATATAACCCTCCTGCATCTTTTTTATTTTTTAGCTATTCAGATGCTCTATAAATACTTTACTGATTATTTATTTACAAGTATAACCTCTAAATAATTTGTAAAGGTCAATCTTGTATCCCCTTAGCAGTGAAATAACTCTCTGCTAAGACATATGCTAAGCTAATCACATCGTTAAGAATATAGGCCAGGCAGTTTACTTTTTCAGTCATATGTTGCCTCAGAAGTGAACTGAAACATCTCAGCCTGCCCACCAGCGAGCTGTGTCCTGTATTCAATTAGTTTCAGTAAATTATTAGAAAAAGAGAAGCATTGTTGAATCAAGAGCTGCATGCAATATTTAGATTTACAAACTAATACAGTATAAAGGCTTCCTAAGAAGCTCACATGCCTCTGTCAAAAAGATCGGCTCCTTCAAGTAACACCACTGATTCCCATCAACAGAAAGTCTGCCATAGAGAAGTCAGGCAGTGGACATTCAGAGAACCTATTTGGGGGGGAGGGGTGGTACTGGCTCCATGGCATGTTATTCTTTAATCGGCTCAAAAGGCCAATGTTCTTATCTCAGACAATTAGGCTTTCTCATTCTGGTAAAGTCTTACCTTGAAGACTTATTTTTCCAAGTCCATCTTACAAGACAAAATAGTTTTAACCAGACAAAATTTGCCTATGTGAATATTCTCCCCACCCCCTTTGGGGTGGTTGAATCATTTCTTAAAATATCTTGGGTGTCCTTTGGCTTGAGACAAGAATGATCTACTGAAGGATGCTCAGTTGGCCATGTTTGAAGCAAGAGAGAGTCACTGCAGTTTGAAGTTGAAATTTCAAAATCTGTCCTATTGTCTAATTTTGTCTAAGACTCTTTGCTTAATAATGGGGAGGGTTGGAAAATGGGAATCAGAAAAGAAGCCATAGACTTTATCTCTAGAGAATTTGTGGTGAAAACTGTCTCACAAAGCACTCTAACCACAGAGAAGATGAGGAGACCTGATGAGTCTCATGGGCCCGTGAACACAGAAAACTACTTATGGGTCTTTTTTGGACACACATGAAAGAGGCCAAAGCAAATCATAATAAAGCTTCTAAAAGTTGAGATACTCTTTGATGTGACTCATTAATTTAAAGAAAAGGGAAAATCATACAGAAATTATTTTTAAAAACCTTTGTCACATTTTGAACACTTTTTGATCAAAATAAAGACTCCTAATACTAAATTCAATTGTAATTTTTTGGTTTGGGGGTGCTGTATCTTAAATCAGCAGTTGAACACAGATATCTGAAAACTGACATGTCAAATTGTTCAGCCCAAACCTCAAGGTATTCAAGCTGGCAGTATGATTTTTCCCAATTAAGCAACAGAGATGACATCTATTTGAATATTTTACTATTTGTGAATATGGATAGTTGCTTCTAATAATCAGGCAGAAAATCATATCTTGGTTCAATGTAATGCCACATGTTATATAATGGCAAAGTGCTTTGGAATGTCATTACTTTTATAGAGATATAATCCTCTCACATTTTGTTTTGTTGACAAATAGACCAGGCTGTCACCAAAGAAGTGTCAATGCAACGCTTTTCTCAGAAGCACATGCTTCACATTAGCCAAGAAAGTAGAAAAAACACGATCAACGTGTGTGTATCATGAGACACTTAATCAGAAAGATATACAGATCTTTCTCTTCCATAATTATGAGACCTGAGATTTTCTTGAGGGAAGTGTTCCAACACGAGAAAGAAAATACATAGTTCAAAAAGCCCATGTTTTCAATTTGCTGCCACATGGTTTAAATTATCTATGTATTTATTAAGGGCGCTAAATAGGCAGCTTAATTTAGGGAGAGGGGTCATTCAAGTTGAGAAAAATCATGTTTAATCCCTTAGCTCACTGCAGGTTGATTGTGCTTTTAAAATGCATATAGCCCCAGCTAACAAAATTCCCTGTGATAAGAAGGTCCCCTGTCTGCTTCTACATTTGTCGGCTGCCAATAACAATGGAAACTTGTTAAGCTTCTGGCCCCAGGCCCAGCTGCTCTGGGCACCTTCCAGAATTAGGGATTTGTCAGTTACTTTTGCTTTATGTTGCCAGTGAGCTTGCCTCCAATTTGGGGATCAGTCTTTCTGTTCCTGGCATACCATGTGTTTGTTATAGTACTATGGCGTGGAAACCAAAGGGCCAGGGTATCAAAGCTTTCTTCCTTGCATGATAAGTCTGCTTTGGTTTTCTCTCTGGATGGAGACAGAGCAGGACAGGAATCATGAGAAAGACATAATTAGATGTAAAAGACTGAAAATTTGAACACTTACTGGCTATTTGATGACATTACAGATTTCTAAGTTTTTAGACATCAGAATGAAATAGTTGTATTTTTATAGAGTCCTTGTATTTTAGAAATATCACATGAAATATTTTAGACAAAATTATATAATGTTGTAATTTGTTTCCAAATAATATAAGAGTGAGAATGTAGATATGGGTGCCAATGATACCAGATAATTGTTGAAAGTGATTGGTGGGTCCACAATGGTGCACTGATTATTATGTTTATATTCTCCATAAAAAATTTTTTTAAAAATAGGGATAAAAATTGCCTGGGAAGAATACAGGATCTTTAAGTAGCCCTCTCTGGACTATCAACACATTAAGGGAAATAGGGTAAGAGTTTAAGAATCCTTTTAGAACCATGGCTTTCAAATTTTTTCAGTGTCTATGAAGGACTTTATAGTGCTCCACACTTTGCCCTGTGTCCTATATCATACGGTAGGGTTTTGTATTGTATAGTTCTCTGTTCTATCAAAAATTGCTGGGTTGGATCCATGGGCTGAAAAACTCTTCTCTGGATGCCCTAGAGCGTGGTTAGGGTTTAATCAGACTCTGTCCTTGGGTCTTTGACTTGCGCGTGGCCTCTTGAGTTCCATTGTCGCTGGACCAAAATGCCCTGGGTCATTTCTCTGTGGCCCCCAAACACAGCTCCAAAGGCTTCTCTGAGTGGGCCTGGCTCAAGATATACAGATGCATGTCTTTGATTTCCACCTATTTTTATTGTCAACTGAGACTGTGAGGCCAGACAATGGCAGGAAGTGTTTCTCTTGGTGACCCCACAGCGACCTTCCTTCCTCCTGGCCTATTGCTGTGGCTGTGGTTGTCTCATTCACTTCTGTGTGCTAAAAGCAGCCTTTTTCAGAACCTTCTGAGACTCAGTGTGTGTCTTTTCCTTGCCCTACATGATAATTTTGACTGCTGGAGTGTGGGCCCCATTTGCAAGCAGGCTGAGCAATGTGAGGCAGAGACAACCTGGATGACAGTCCCAGGTACTGGTCTCTTGGTTTCTTGTCCCTAATTAAGAGGTATGAGCTGTGTTTTCTTTTTCTTTTTGAGTCGGAATCCCATTCTGTTGCCTGCTGGCACAATCACAGCCACTGCAGTCTTCACCTGCTAGGCTCAGGTGATCCTTCCACCTCAGCCTTCCAAGTAGCTGGAACTACATCTGGCTAATTTTTCTTGATTTATTGTAGAGATGAGGTCTTGCCTAGTTGCCTGACTGGTCTTGAACCCCTGGGTGAAGACAATCTTCTTGCCTTCTCCTCCCAAAGTGCTGGGATTGTAAGCGTGAGCCACTGTGCCTAGCTTGCTTTGCCTTCTTTAGGGCAGCACATGAATGTCTCGTCTTAGAGAACAGATGTAAGCCTTCATCTAAGATAGTGTATATTGTGGGCTTCAGACATTGGCATCAAAGCTCCCACAAAGTGCTGTGGGCCCCAGTGCAATGTGTTCTTCTCTGAATCACACCAAGCAGAGGTTCTTGAGGGAGAAGAAAGAGATGCATGTTATGGGAATAAACTATCATTGAGAACCAAGAGACTGAAAAAGCAAAACAATCCTGAGCAGAGGACAAAAGGGATTTTGAAACCACACATCTCCATTTGCACCAGAATCTCTAGTGCTCAAGCACTTCTTCCTTTTGATATCACACCTTGTTCTTGAGAGGAGGAAGAGGTCAAGCATGAGAAGGACTGATCTGGGAGTAATGAGACCTGGGTTCTTGACCCAGCCTTGCCACGAACCAGCCATCTGACTTTAAGTACTTGCATTTCATTTATTTATCCAGAATCCAGTATCTCTTGTGAGTAAGCATAGTAAAAGCACTGCAGACACAACATAGATAAGAAATGGATTCTGTGTTTAGGAAGCCCATGGGAAAGCAAACCCTAAAGTAAAATCTAAGCCACCAAATAATGTAGGAACTATATAGTATGGGGCTAGGGAGTAGGGCCCAGGGGTCACCAAGAAGTCAATGGTTTGGTCTACCTGGTTTGTGGGGGAGGGGGGATATCTGCAAAGGCTCATCTGTCTTCCTATGTTATCATAACAAAGGAAGACTGGAAGATCTATACAATCATTCTTCTAGAACTGTAAGTATCTCTAAATTTGTGTAATTAGGGAGTCACAACACAGAAATGTTGGCTATCTTCTCATCATTCTATGAAGCATTTGTGGCAAGGTCAAGGCTAGGACAGAAGCTCTGTGACTCTTGACTCAGGACCTAACTTGATCTCAGTGCTGAGTTGCTTTACAAAGTTAATTAATTCAAATGTCTGCTTATTTCATTCAAAGCACAACTTGAAATACCAGCGATGGTTCTCGGCTTGAACCTAATTTTGAACAAAGGGAAAGAAATGCTCTGCAAATTCTCCATTTTTCTCGCAACACATGATGAGCACTGGGGCTCTTTGCAGAGGTCCCTTATGATAAAAACAAAACAAAACATAGCACTCAGTCCAATAAACTTGCAGTCAACCCTAGCCCAGAAGCAAAATCCCATGCAGAGAATATAATCCCTTGTTCCTCACAAATCTAAAAGGAAAAAAGATTTGTGAGTGGAGCTTTCAGCTGTGCGAATAGACTATTGTTCATTAGGCATCTCGTTGTAAATTCTACTTTAAAATTTGTTTCTTTTGACCAAAATGCTGAAGGTTTTCTTTGTGTACCTATCAATAGCAAAAAGGAGCATTCCAACAGCAGAAAGGAAATGTAGAGAATGAGAGAGAAGAGTGAGAGGGCAAGAAAGACAAGGCAGGGAGGGAATGCACTGTGAAGTTAAAATGAATCTGTAGCTAATGACATTTATACTTATCTGACTCTGGTTTGGCCATACCCTATAAAAATGCCACATTGAAGAGTTTAATGGACCTTGGTTCCTAGTCAGATTAGCAAACTTTTCACTATCTGACTGTGACTGTAAAAGTTTCTAATGCTTATATCTCAGAGAGGCTCAACATTGAGGAAGACAGGGATCATAGAACAAAGAAGTGATTACACTATGTCTCAGTCACTCACTTTCAGGCCTCCAAGACCCCGGGTTGAAGCTGCGGCAGATTGCTAATGGTACCTCCGGACTTATTCTCCAAATTTTAGTTGAGTACACTGATATTCAGGTATTTATTTCATTTTTTTTCTCTTGCAGCTATATGAAACAGTGACTAGGTTCTGACCAATGACTCTGAAATGACATGTGCCACTTTTGCATCTTGCCCTTTAAACAGTTGGGTGTACCCTCCCTGGATCATTTGTCCCTTCCCAGTGTCTGTAAAACAGTGAGAATAGGAATCATCACCTTAGACACAGAAATGGAGGCCATGTGTTGAGAATGTCAGTAGTGCCTCCCAACCAGCCCTGAACAATTCATGTCTGAGCAGTAAAGTGAAAAGAAAGAAGTTTCCATCTAATTTAAGCCAACTGTACCACAAGGTCTCTTTGTTATAGTAGCTTACTTCTACTTAAACTAACTATTCTGTGGTTTGGAGTCAGAGTATGACCGTATGACCAAAAGATCCACACATACTTTCTCAGTGATGTAAACTTGCTCGTTCTCTTTGGAATCGAGAGCGGGAAAAGCTGAACCACACCAACTTGGTATTCATCTCTAGATGTCTGCCCTTAGGAATACTGAATCAGAAAAAAATCCATGGTATCCTTTATGAAACTAAAAATTAAACTTCATCAGTTTGAACAATAGTGAGATAATTAACTATAATATAGGTTATTAACTATAATATAGGTTATCTATTCACATTTTATCTTACTCCAGAAAGGATTTAAAGTGTGACCAGTGGGGGAAAATTATGTTTCTGCAGGATGTGTATGTGTGTATATACACACATGTACTCCACTGGCTTTATTTAGTTTGCAGTCAGATGACTCTTTTATTTAAAAGTATTTTGACCTTTGTTGTTTTGATCTCGGCTAGGCACCATGATTTAGTGGTATGAATTTGGAATCATGACTCTTTTAATTCATTGTAAGTGTCAGTAAGATGGTGGACACAAATAAGAAGACTCTCCAGGGTATTACGTGAATACTGGTGAAAATTTAGAATTATAATTCCTGCAATTAATTTTCCCACTAAGTTTTAATGGGTTATAACTTTTTGATTTGTTGGTATTATTTCCATTTTGTGACTGTGAACAGTACCAAGTATAGTGGCAGAGATATAATAGATAATGTTAAATCATGAGGGTGATAGTATTTTTATACCAATTTATATTTCTTGTATTCAACTGAATAGATGTTCCCACAGTCTTTCCAATATGCCTTGTTAGGACCTTGGTAGAGACTGTGGCTCACGGTGGCCCCTCTTGAAATGACTCACCCACCTTCTCTCTATTACCAACCCTACTTGGTTTTGTTTAAGATAAATATTATCTGCAAGGAACCAATGATTGGTTTTGCTCAAGATGAAGTCATGTGCCACATGCTTTTGCCACAATTATAGAAAAGTCTTTCCCTATGAAAGTATAACCATGGGTATTTTGGTACACAGAGAGTTTCCCTAATAAAGTGTTTCCTTAATGCTAGCTGAATGTCAGAATCACTATTTCAAATATTTAGTGGCTTGATACTCATACCAGACCTGCAAAGATACGTGTGTGTGTGTGTGTGTGTGTGTGTGTGTGTGTGTGTGTGTGAGAGAGAGAGAGAGAGAGAGAAAGAGAGAGAGAGAGAGAGACAGAGAGAAGCTACTTATTCTTACCAAGCTACCAATGATGCTATACATACAAGTCTGAGAACCACTACCCTAGACACACTCTTGTCTTCTTGATCCAAGACTGAATATCGGAAGGTGTAAAGACTTGCTGAATGAATGAGTAGATGAATGACAAATCTCAGGACATCCAAACCTTCCCTAATCACTAATATAAACCATGACTAATATTTAACAACTTCTAAAGTGTTGCTTAAGTCACCTTAACTCTAAGCCAGTGGTTTTTAGCTTCAGCATGCCCAAGAATCACCTACAGGGTGTTTTTTAAAAAATGATATACCTAGATCCATCTTCAAAGGTCCTGCTTATTGAGCAGGCTTAGAGTGGGGACCAGGAGTCTGCATTTTGATCAGCACTCTGAGATAGTCTTCTGCAGGGACATTTGAAAAACACCATCCAAATTGTGGGTATAAAATGTTGTGGCATAATTAGTTTGAAATGAACTCTACTACCAATTAAAATGGATCATTAATAAATGTGGTCCCAGGACTAATTAAAATTTATCAAAAATTTATTTTACCAAGATTAAAAAGCCTGGGACACTGGCTCAACTGATGCTATGACTAGAACTTTTGAAGTCCCAGTGGACACTTATGTCTCTATTCCTTACCATGTACCTGGGTTTGTCTTCAAGTCAGGTGATATCAAAAAGAATGTCTAGCAAGAATATTTGAGCAAAAATAAATAATTTCAAAATTATGTTTCTTTGTGTAAGGTATGTATGTATTTCTGTCCCTAACCTCAAAGCAGCACGCAAAAAAGGGAAACACTGATGCAATGTGATGTGAGATTATTCTGGATCAAACATGACTAATGCTGGATCAAAAGTCAAAACAGGAAGAAAACAGGAATAAAAAATGGGCAACTCCAAAATAATAAGAATCAATAATAAAAATCAGTGTCTCAAGTCATAAAAAAGTTCAAATGTTTAAATTTAACATTGTCACCCCATTCTGGTTTTCTTTTGTACCTCTGCTTGGACATTT
Organism: Cephalopachus bancanus; assembly: GCA_027257055.1. Taxonomy (NCBI): domain Eukaryota; kingdom Metazoa; phylum Chordata; class Mammalia; order Primates; family Tarsiidae; genus Cephalopachus; species Cephalopachus bancanus. The sequence goes on from JAPVLO010000196.1 coordinate 1,268,787, forward strand.
TTACAAACTTCTCAAGCAGAATCATAGACTTTCTTTGTTTCTTGTTGTCTACTGTCCGAAAAGGTAGAACTTTTTTTCATATTATAGGGGAATGAACTACTGACTGTGATTTCAGGTCTTGTCTGACATATTATCAAGACACACAAGGGGCTGGCAGTGTCAGTACTCTACAGACAGCTTCTCATCATGTGCCCAGGTGGCATGTGCAAGGATTATCCTGTAGGAGTGACAGGAAACCTGACAGCCATTTGAAATACTGTAGTGGGACCAAGGATCCCAAGGGCAGCACAGCTGAGAGTCTCATGTTTGCGTGAGGTCCCTTTCAAAATGTTAGGAAACTTCTCAATAAGGACTAATGCAGTAACAATTCTAGGAGACATTCACAGTTTTCAGTATCTCTCTCTCTCCCTCCTTCCCTCCCTCCCTCCCTCCTTCTCTCCCCTTTCCTTCCTTCCTTCCTTCTCTCTCTCTCTCTCTTTCTTTTGAGTTGGGGTCTCACTATGTTGCCCAGGCTGATCTCAAACTCCTGACCTCAAGCAATTCTCCCACCTTGGCCTCCCAAAGTCTGAGGTACAAGTGTGAGTCACTGTACCTAGACTTTTTTTCTCTCCCATTGCATCTTATGCACTAGACAACTCTTGTCTTAAAGCTGAGGAGACATCATGGAAAAATGAACATTCCTCAACCAAAATTGCTGTGATTGGCGCCATAATTTATAATCCAGAAAGAAAAAGCCACAGTCTCTTTTCATTGTCTCCTTTGGTAGCCTGCCTGTCCACCATCTCTCCCCCACCGCCACCTCCCACCCTTACACCCCACCACGGGCCTGCTCGTCACCCTGTGGTAGACAGCCTGAGGGGGCTGCACTCCGTCACTTCCTTTACTGTTCTCTCTTAACACTAAGCCCATCCTCCCACACACACCACAAAACCAAAGGAATGGAATGAAAGCTGATGACACACAGGGCGGGTGTGAGACCATCTCAGGTCCTGGAGCCAGACAGCCTTGGATTCCAGTTCCAATGGGTCACTCACCACGACATGACCTCGAGTAGCTTATTTCAACTCTCTGAACCTCAGTTTCCTCATCAACTCTGACATTTAAAGGAAGCAATACATTCAAGGCCTTTAGCACGGGCCTAGCAAGTTCTCTACACTACACAGATCTCAGTCAGACGGAGGTCAGGGCAACAATCATAGGAGTAGTAGTAATGATGGAGGTTAAGAAAAGGTTTTATCATGTGGTTTCTTGGGCTTTCCACAAGGAAAAGAACACAGAACATTTTTATTACCTGGAGATGTGTAAAAACGAATACTTGGTAAGCAAGATTGTAGATAGTTATAGACCCAACAGGTCTACAGGATAGATCTCTGATTGATTTATAGCACTTTGCTCTCGTCCAAACTCTTCCACCTCAATAATGTTTTTCTGAAAAATGAACTATCAGTCATTTGGTTTCTAACATTGTCTATATTGCCACTCACTAAAGGGTCAAAGACCGACCAACAGTCCCAGATTCTCTGGCAAGGTCCAGTGAGTCTCCTCTGCCCTCTGGCTGGCTGAGGAGTCACCAATGACATCAGCTAGATGGCTGCCACCACTCATAACCCCCAGGCTGCTAAAAGTTTAAAGGGTGCTTACTTTCTCTTCTTTGGCTGCAGATGGAAAATTTGGAGTCTCTAGGGTGGGAGGGTTGGGGGAGGATCCAGCCGAGAAAGGGAGTCAGCAGAGAAAAGAGGCGATGGTGCCAGCTATTCATACCCGGCGACTCACCATGTACAGTGTGGGCATTGTTTGAAATCACATAGAAATTGTCCTCTCCAGCCCTCATTCATATTAGCTGCCCAGCCAGTTTTCCACATTAATCATTCAGACTGGCGTAAGTAAATAATACCACATGTGGTCGTGATGACAGTTGTCTCCATAATGTATTCGTCTCAAGGTACTCATGGTTTTTACTTGAAAAACAAGTGTAAGCAAATGACTTTAGAAAAATCTCTAGTCAGGATAGCAGCTATCTTTATGAGGAATGGTATGAAAACTCCAAAATATGCTGGAGAGGCTGAGGACAGGCAAGAGTGGTGAATTGCACTCGCAGCACAATGAAGCTTTATGAATTTGATGAGACACTGAAAAACATTCGTAACACTCGGAGTCCCCACTCTGCACGTTTTGTATACACAAATGCAGCCCCTCTCCCAAGCCTGTCTGTTGCTTGCATTTCTGCACACGCCTCAGCCATTTTGGTGAAACTGACATAATCCTTCGGACAAGCAGATCCTGCATTCCCATTCTCCCTCTTTCCTTCCTTCCTCAAATATTGAACACATGGTTTGCACCTAGTTTTGTACTAGATGCAAGAAATCCCAAGAAGAAAGACAGTTCTGGCCTGTCAGGAGCTAGAGAATTGCAGGGACTAGGGCTAGGGGAAGGGGGATGAGCCAGCAATGACCAACCAGGGAAACGCATGCATCAGTTTCAAATCACAGTTGAATACTTTGCATAAAGAATTGAAAAAACTGGTCAGGTGCACGGGTCTAGCAAGTTCTCTACACTACACAGATCTCAGTCAAGTGGAGGTCAGGGTAACAATCATAGGAGGCTCATACCTGTAATCCCAGCACTTTGGGAGGCCCAGGTGGGAGGATTGCTCGAGTTCAGGAGTTTGAGACCAGCCAAGGCAGTATATCAAGTACAAAAAATCAAAAAATTAGTTAGGTGTGGTGGCGCATGCCTGTAGTGCCAGCTACTTGGGAAGCTGAGGCAGAAGAATGCCTGAGCCCAGGAGGACAAGGCTACGGTGAGCCATGATCACACCACTGTACTCCAGCCTTGGCAATAGAGTGAGACCTCAACTCAGGAAAAAAAAAAAAAAGAATTGAAAAAAATAGCCATAATAAGGGCATTGTGCCTGTAGATGAGTAGCCTACAAGCTTGATTGAATCATGTCAAAATAATCTTTCCCACTGGAGCCTTAGGTATTTGATTAAGGCAGAGTTTAGGGAAGTGTTCCCCAACTGGACTAATAGAATCACCTGGGAGCATTTTTGTAACCCTATCCCAGACCTTCTGACTTAGCATTGGGGTGGGGGGGGCGGCAGATTGGAAATCTGTTCTGTAAGCCCTAAGAACTTGTCTTGAAGGTGGCCTGCCAAGTAACCATGCTGGTTTTGCTGACACTATCCAGGAATCTCGAAGAGTTGACCAAGAAAGGAGTGAACTGAAGCCCAGCCAGGTCTCACCAAGTCATTACCACTGCCAGAAGAGAAAACCTTTGAGGTATTAATATTCTGGTGAGAATTGTTGGTATTTGCTCCCTTGAGAGCATTTTGAGAAAGAGAGAGAGAGAGAGAGATCTGCCATCTCCAAAGGTAGACATTCAGACCTTGAATCATATGGCCAAAGAGGTATCACAGCTTTAAGGAATCTCAAGGCTGGGAGACACCATCTAGTCTTTGCCTCCACTCAACAACAAGTCTTCAAGATGACCCTCCAGGCTTTGCTTGAATATATCCAGAGTCAGGGAGCTCACTACCTCCAGAGAAAACCTGTTTCATTGCTCTTGCTAATGAAAAGAGAAGAAAAAAAAAGAAAGAAAAAAACGTGTGCAACTTCTTATAACTTCTCTCTTGTGCTTCCTACAGATACTTTGGATAACTTGTCAAATTTTTCCTTCAGATATCTGAAATCCCTCATTATATGCCACAGACTTTTTCTCTCAAGTCAGACTTCCAGAACTTTTCACCAACTCTTTCATGACAGGTTTGAGACCTTTCTCAAGGTTTTTAGATGTTATAATCACAGCACTGGGTCTCCACCCTCTCCCTCTCCCACCAAAGCAACACACACACAGGGCTTCTCTTGCCCATAATTGGCTCATGGTTGTAAAACAAGCAAGTCTCCCAGGGCAGCCCAGGCAGTGGTCTCTGAGAAGGTGAAGAAACTGGAGTCCCATCCTCTATCCTCAGCATGCTAGGGACACTTTAGGGAAGAAGGCTGAGATTCTCAGCTTCCTGTCATTGTAATTATAGCAAATGCAGGGCATAGATCTCTCCTCCTCTGAAGAAAGGCTGCTGGCTTTTCTTACCAGAGTGTTGAAGGGATCAGACCTTGTTTCTAGGTCCTGGATTCTGGCTGTTCAGAAAAGAAAAAAGAACTGAATAAGTAAATTTAGCGACTGCTTTCCTATCCTTGGCTTTGTAGTGAGTATTAACGTTTTGGGCTAGCAAAGCTCTCTGACTCTACACACAGTCCTTTCCCCAGCAGCCCCTGAGGTCTACAAATAGGATCCAGGTTTGCAAGCAAGACAAAATGTTCACCTCTGACCTGGGACAAAATGGTGACTGGGAGTGAGGTGCATGTCAACAGTCACACCATAAGCGAGCTGTAGTCCTTGTTTCTGACACTTTCAGTTACCGGAGGCTGGGAAGGACACGGGCACTTGTGTGTGGTGGGAGGGTTTGAAGACAGTGTATACTCACATACAGTTAGAATGAATAAACTCTAATGCTTGACAGTAGAGTATGGTGACTATAGTTAACAACAGTGTGTTAAGTACTTCAAAACAGCTAGATATGAGGACTTGAAATGTTCTTAACACATCAAAAGGATAAATGCTCCACGTGATGGATACCCCAATACCTCGACTTAATCACTGTACATTCTGTGCATGTAACAAAATATCACATGTACTCCATAAATATGTAAACAAGGTATGGATCAATTTTAAAAAAAGAAGAGAAAAAGGAGAAACAGGGCAGTTCCCTCTCTCCTTTCCCTTCTTCACTCACCTGCCACACGTGGAGCTGGGCATATTTGAATCTGAGGACAGGTAAAGCATCTGTTTTCATAGCTTGTCACCTAGGGTGCCAGTGTCATCCCAGGAGCGGCAGCCCCGTTTGACTGTTCATAGATATCTCCTTGCTCTTCTACACCAAATCTTCTGCTTTGGTTTTAGGACAGAAATGCTTCCTGTCCAGAGAGTTAGGTATTAGAGTCACCTGGAGACATGCTGAAAAACATTTCTGCCTTGGGGAATGCTATATGTTCTCTATGTTTTATGGTAGTAAGGGTGGGCTAGGTGTGGTGGTTCATGCCTGTGGTCTCAGCTTCTCAAGAGGCTGAGATGGAAGGATCACCTGAGCCAGAAAGTTGAGGCTGTGGTGAACCGTGATCACTCCACTGCTCTTTAGCCTGGATGATAGAGTGAAACCCTGACTCAAAAATAAACAAACAAACAAACAAAAACAAAAAGACAAATAATATTGTAGTTGGGGTGGATGGAAGTTACCAAATCTCCCAGCTGACTCTTGTTGAGAACCACTAGTTTCAGTGGTGCAACAAGCCCAGTCTAAAATCAGGTGTCTCTCTTGTATGTCAAAGCACACAATAAAAGCATCATTGCCACCACAGCAGAAAACCTTGCAGTGGGGACCCAGTAACACCTGGAAGCAAAGGCGTGAAGGCTACAGGGACTATATTCCTGGATCATGTGAGTCTCTTTCTTCCCGTATATTTTCATTATCCTCTCGGTCAGTTTCATTCCCATAGAGTAGGATGGAGGTTTTTTTTTTTTTTTTTTGTCTTTTTTTTTTCTCCATCAAGAGTTTTTTCTAAGACTTCCCTGAGTACTTCCTTTGAGGTCTCACAAGCCCTTTCTCATCCTAAGCAGAAAAGCAAGAGCTGGAGCTGAAGGATGACAGAGACTTATGCTCTATTGCAAATACTGTGGGCTTCCTGCCCTGTGTCAATTCTTTTTTCTTCCTCACTTACAAAATCTCAGTTTTTATTTGGTGTTGCTACTAGTGGTGGCTGTGCCACAAGCTTCTGGGCAATGATACATAAGCTGGGGGTTCCTGGGAAAGTTTTTGCTTTCCTAATACAAAAGCTGCCATTTCCTGTTTGTCATTTGATTTTTTTTTTCCTCCTGCTTTGGAAAGATAATGTGTTGTCTGGTGGTGCAGCACTCACTTTGCCTTCATGAAGTAAAAAGCTTGCTTAAGGATGGTGAAATGAAAAAAAAAATAGAAAGAAACTGGGTCCCTGATAGTATTATTGTAGAGCCCTGGACTGCCTAATCTGGAACTTCTAATTTTGTTATTCTCTATTTAAAATTACTGTGGTCAGGATTTTTTGTGTTTGTTTGTTGTTTGGTCACTTTAGTAATTAATTCATTCAAAAATTGTTTAATGAGTCCTTACTTTGTGTTAGGCACTGCTCAAGATAAAATATAAGCTCTCGACTCTCAAAGAGTTTACATTCTTGAAGGAAGAAAAACAAAACAATACATTAATATGTAGCATATCAGATGACATAAATGCTAATAAAAAATGGAAGACGGTTATAGAAAGTGTATGTGGATGGTTGGGGATGGGGAGATTACTGTTTTAAACAGGATGGTCAGGAAAGGATTGATAGAGAAAGTAACATTTGCTAACAGACCAAAGGGATGAAGATGAGGGAGGAGACCTTGCAGGTATCTGGGGAAAGAACATTGTAAAAAAAAAAAAAAAAAAAAGAGAGCAGCAAGTGAGGCATGAGAGTACCTGGTATGTTTAAGGAAACATGAAGATGTCAAGAGAGAGTAAAAAACAAAAAAAAAGTATTGAGATGAGACAGAGAGAAATGAGGGACCACAATATGGAGGCTCTTGTAGGTCTTCAGAAGGGATTTGGGTTTCTACTCTGGGTAAAGTGGGGGAGCCATCAGAGAGCTTGAAAAGAGGAGGAACTGGATCTGACTTACACTGTAACAAGATCAGAGAAAAACACTCATGGAGAAACGATGGCAGCTTGGATGGCAGGAGGCCAGTGAAGGGAAGAGGAGTAGTGTCAAGGCAAAGCCTGAGGACTCGCCAAGGGAGTGAGCACGGGGGTGGGGTGGGGGGTGAGGTGAGAGAGGCGCCCGGGAGGACACTGTCCTAACTGGGTGTGGGCAGACAGGTAAGCCTGGAGCGTGTGCCTTGACCTTTCTCTGCTTCCTTTCCAGGAAAATCTCTTCCCTGTTCACAACTTTAGTGCTGATCAGCAATGCCGGGACTCCTGAAAGTGCTGAAATCAAGACCATGTTCTGTCCCTTATGTGGGACTTAACAAGGCAAGAAAAACGGGCCAAATGAACATTTAAGTCATGTTTTCAATTACAAGAGTGGGAAAGCTTCTGTTTGTTCAAGATTTCACAATGAGGTCATGTTTCATAAAATTTCAAAAATCAGTACAAGGACTCTGGTTTTTCATGGGAGAGGGCTGGTCCCTGAAAAGTGGCCAGCTACAACTGGGCATTGATGACAGCCTCTCTTGTGTGCACCGCCCTCCACAGTTATTAAGCATCCTCTCAGAAATCCCACAGACTTTCTTTTATTTATGGATGAGAAAACTGAGACTCAGAATGCCCAGGTCGCTCAAAATTCATCCAATTAGAAATCAACAGGGGCAGAATTTTAATTCTTATATCTGGACAAATTTGCTCTCTCACTTTCTATTATGTGCTCTGCTCTTTGTCCCCATGTGACCTGAATTAGGTTGGGGTGTTATGAAGTAGTAATGAGACCTTAAGAAGGAACTGTAAGACTGGGCTCAGTCACACCTACAATCCCAGCAATTTGGGAGGCCGAGGTGAAAGGATTGCCTGAGCCCAGGGGCTCGAGACCAGCCTGGGCAACTTGGTGAGACCTTGTCTCTACAATAAATCAAGAAAAATTAGCAGGGCATAGTGGTGTATGCCTGTAGTTCTAGCTACTTGGAAGGTTGAGGCAGAAGATCTGAGTCCAGCAGGGTTGAGGCTGTGGTGGCAGTGAGTGTGCCACTGCACTCCAGCTTGGGCGACAGAGTGAGACTCTGACTCAAAAAAAAAAAAAAGGAACTGTATGCAATGCATTGTGTGTACATGTAGCGGGCAGGATGGAGAGGGTTGCTTGTGCCAGCTTATGCCTGGGCCTCAGTTTCCCAGGGACCCCAGCAACTATGACTCAAAGCACCTCCTTCATAAAAAGTCCATAGTGCTAAATGTCAGGAAGACTCACCCAACTCTTGGTGAAGAACCATGGCTTGAAGCTCTCCTCCTCATCTCCCGAGTCGCTTTCCTTTTCCACATGACCAACACTGAACAAATGCTGCCTCTTCCCCCTTTCTTTCTCCCTCCCTCTTTCTGTCTTCTTTGCAGCAGTGGGATGCAGGAGAATTTGTTCTAGATCATTTTTTTTTTTTTGAGTTGGAGTCTCACTCTGTCGCCCAGACTGGAATGCAGTGGCCGCTCCCGGCCACCGCAGCCTCGCTCTGCTGGGCTCCGGCGATCCTTCCGCCTCAGCCTTCCGAGTAGCTGGAATTACAGGCATGCGCTACCATGCCCGGCTGATTTTTTGATTTATTGTAGAGATGAGGTCTTGCTGCCCAGGCGGGTCTCAAACCCGCGGGCCCAGGCAATCCACTCACCTAAGCCTCCCACAGGCACGGGATTACAGGCTGAGCCACCAAGCCCGGCTGTTCCAGATCATTTTTGAAGGACTTTAGTTTTACTTGTCCGTTTCAGCCTCACCCCAAACATCTCAATAGCCCTTCTTTTGTCTTTTCTCACAGCCTCCTTATGAAACATGGAAGGCAGAGAGAGAACAAAGTTGGCAAAGTGTGAGAAGGAAAGCGAACGAGACTCTCGCCCTTGTCCCCACCTAATCCTGTAAGAGCATCTCCCACCACAAATTGCCTGGTTCACTTTCTTTTTCATAATTCTCAGAGATCTTGAAGACCCACCTTTGGGGCAAACCCTGTGTGTGGCCTTGGGAAGCATCCCGTTCTGTGGATGCTTGTAAACCCACGGGTGTGTTGGTAATTGTGGGGGTGGAGCATGTAGGCCTTTCACTAAGGCACTAAGGGCGTGGTGGTGTGCACTCCCTGGCAGACAGTTTTTGCATAGGGAGTTTTACTCAAAATGTACTACAAATATTTCAAGAACAATGAGGGATAGGAATAACAAAAGGCAGATGCTGGCTTGTTTTGTGAGAAATGGAATTAGAAAATGAGATGTTCATGGACCCTGCAAATGTAATTTGAGACAGAAATACTAAACGTTGGCTTCCAGGCCTCTTGCTGCCCAAGAAACTCTCTGGAATTGGGTCAGGAGCCATGCAATGCAAAATATTGTCACTGTCCAATTCATTTCAGAACACTGGAGGGAGTGAACTTATATTTCTCTAAATCTACTCCAAGATAGTCACAACTGCATGAATCCCAGGCAACGGTAATCATTTTAAAGGTGGTGTAGGCATGAGTGTGACTCATGCCTGTAATCCCAGCAGTTTGGGAGGCTGAGGAGGGAGGATCACTTGATCCCGGGAGTTTGAGACCAGCCTGGGCAATGTAGCAAGACCTCATCTCTACAAAAAATAAAAAAATTAGCTAGATGTGGTGGCATGCACCTATAGTCTCAGCTACTTTCGAGACTGAGCAGGGAGGATTGCCTGAGCCACAAGGTCGAGGCTATGGTGAGTCATGATTACGTCACTGCATTCCAGCCTGGGTGACAGATTGAGACTGACTCAGGAAAAAAATAAAAGATTAAAATAGCATAAATGTAACTGTCATTTTAAATGTTATCTTATGGTTAAGATAACACTCTTTTTTTTTTTTTGAGTTGGAGTCTCACTCTGTCGCCCAGACTGGAGTGCAGTGGCCGCTCCCGGCCACCGCAGCCTCGACCTGCTGGGCTCCAGCGATCCTTCCGCCTCAGCCTTCCAAGTAGCTGGAACTACAGGCGCGCGCTACCACGCCCGGCTAATAATGTTTTGATTTATTGTAGAGATGAGGTCTCGCCAAGTTGCCCAGGCGGGTCTCGAACCCACAGGCTCAGAAGACCACTCTTGTAGGAATAGTTCCAGGCTTCCTTTTTACTATTTCTGACATTCTCCCTCCAGACAGGGTAATATAGTGGAACACACAAAGGGGGAGCCCCCAAATCCCAGAATTTATTTATAATAAATTATACATTTATTCTTAACATGTTTAAACTTTAATCACCTTCAAAGTACTCTTCCTTTGATGCAATACACCTATTGTGATGCTTCTTTCACTGCTCAAAAAGCAGCTTTGGAACTTGTAAATTTTGATGCCTTTTAGTACTTCTGCTGTCCTCTCCCCTTCCCCCCACTCTTCCACATTGGCAAAATGTTTCCCTTTGAGGACTTTTTTAATTCAGGGAAACAAAAAAAGTTGCTCAGGGAGAGATTGGGTGAATAGGAGGGGTGGGGCATGGGGATCATGCTGTTTTTTGGTCAAAAACTGCTGACCATTCAGTGTGTGGGTGTTGTCATGGTGGAAGAAGCAGTCACCTGCTTGCCACAAAGCATTCTTCCGCAAATCACTCAACTTTCTCAAAACTTCCAGATAAAAATTTTGGTTGACTGTTTGATCTGGAAGAACAAGTTCCAAGTTTGCTACAAGGAGCCTGTACTTCAAAAGATAATTCTGAATTTTTGGGGATCCCCCTTGTATACTGGACATGGGGTCAGAAGACATAGGTTGGAGTCCCTGCCCTGGTCCTCTTTTACCAGCTGTTGATCCTGAAGCCGTCGTGGATAACCCTACTAGGTCTCTTGGATCTTTATTTGTAAAATGAGGAAATGAAAATGATCACTAAAAATTTATCTCCAAAGAGTCCATGACTCTCACTTCTTCACAGGCCACCGTATCTGCTTTTATCTCTCTTGCTAAGATTTTTTCTCTCTTCTCTATGAAAAGGATAGACAAAAGAAAATATTAGTCAAGTCCAGTAGCTTTTCAGTTTTGAACTATGTCTCACATCATCAGGCACTTGAGTTTTTCAGAACATTTTTATTAATAAAAACTAAAAAATTCAGGATGCTGTCACGGTTGTCTTAGTCCATTTGTGTGACATAAAGGAATACCCGAGACTCAGTAATTTATAGAAAAAAGAGGGGGTTTTTTTGGCTCACAGTTCTGCAGGCTGTACAAGAAGCATGGCACTGGCATCTGTTTGGCTTTTGGTGAGGGCTTCAGGAAGCTTCCACTTGTGACAGAAGGCAAGGGGAGCTGTATATGCAGAGATTACGTGACAATAGAGAAGTCAGGGTGGGAAGTGATGCCAGTTTCTTTTTAGCAAGCAGTTCTTACAGGAACTAGCAAAATGAGAATTCATTCATTACCTCAAGGACTGCACCAAGTCTATGAGGGATTCACCCCATAATCCAAACACCTCCCACTAGGTCCCACCTCTAACACTAGGGATCAAATTTCAACATAATATTTTAGGGGTCAAACAAACCATGTCTATTCTAGCAATGGTGTTTGCCATTTAGTGGAATTTTTTTAAAAACTGTATACTTATAAATACATATCATTTAGTTAGGATTATAATTGGAAAAGTGTATGAATTGGTTTCAAATTTATATCTTCTCTTGGTTATCCAGAATTTGGAGCTAAATATCAGCAAAGGAACATCATAATTTCCCTGAAAATTTTGAAGTCTGCTGCATCATATTTAGTTCCTCCAGCAACTGACAATTCCAGGCAGAGCCTCCCTCTGTCACTAAATGGACAATCCTAGGAAAGGGTCATTTTCCTCTGTTAAAATTAGACACAACCTACCCTTGGCAAGAACACTGGGACAGGTGGGCACCACCTCCTCTTACTTCATCTTTACCCCAAGGGAAAAAAGGGAAAATTCACGAGACATGTTATGTTATTTACTTGCTTAAGAACTTCCCTTGTGCCATTCCCGCCATCTGGTTTTTGTTTTCCTTATGAGTTGGTGTTTTTACAGTATAAGACTGTCTTTGTTGAGAGGAGCAACAGGTGTGTTGTGAGAGAGAAAGCTCGAGAGAGGACGGACGAAAATGTGCATCTGTGCATGAGAACGTGCAGGGCAGAGTGTGAGTTTTGTGTGTGCAGGTGTCTGTGTAGTCGACGGCATGAAGACCCAGTGTGCATGGTGAATTACTCAGGAGAATATATTCACAGCATATTCAAGAGCCCTTGGCTGAGAAATCTATGCACCATCTGTATGTGCATCCCTTCCATGAAGACTCTGCAGTCACTTTTGAGTCCTAAGATAGACAAAGCAAGTGCATTCAGCAAAGAAGGAACCGTGAGATGCACAGATGATGCCAGCTCAACCATGCTCACCTTGTCTTGCTCTTTTCGCTAAATAATGAATTAGACAAACTATGGGCTTCAGACCAGGCAGACTGAATTAGAAATTCAGCCTGATATTCCTTAATATGAGGATGCTGGGAGACTTACTAAATTTCCTCAAGTTCCAATCTCGTTATCCATAAGTACCCAACTCACAGTATGATGGAGAGAAGACACTTGTAGGGTTACCTCGCTCAGCATCTGGTGTGTTCAGCAAATGTTAGTTTCCATCCCACAAAGGCAATTCTCAGACCAGATTAAACAGAGATGGCAAAGAATTCTTAGCACATGTTCAGATAAATAATTGACAGGATTCACATTGCCTTCTAATTTGCCAACAGAGGTTTTGCCCTCTTGCACATGTTGTCCTGGAGCTTGCTGTCTCCGTAGGACACTAGAAGGACTGTGCACAGAGCCACATTTCCTGCCCTGCTTTCAGCAGGCCCTGATCTCCAAGCTGTTTTTCCAGGAGTGGTGTTGGAGCTATGTCCAGCCTCCCAAATCTATCTGAACTAATTTCCATTGTGTCCAGTGGCACATGGGCTGGACTGCTACCCAGGACGTGCTCCATGGCAGTGAAACCACACACGATGGAAGCATCTTTGGGGAAATAGAAAATCAGGACTCCTTTTTTCATCAGCTCAAGTAGACTCTGGAGGAAAAACAGACTTGCTTTACTTTTCAAGGGACATCACAGTATTGTGCAAAGAGAATGGGCTTAGAAGTCTGAGGCAAGTTCAAATGCCATCATGATTTTTTTTTTAAACTACCTCTTGAGTCTCTGTTTACATTTTTCTAGATGATCATACCCAAGACATGGGGTCATTGTAAGAATTCATGAGGAAATCACATGATGCCTGGCACTGAGTAAATCATAGATAAATATCAGGGTGCTTCACAATGCCCTCGTGTGCATGAACAGGAATTATCCGAGGAACACGTTTGCGTAATGTGCTGGCCAAGATTAGCTGATTCCAATGAGGAAACACTGTGCTGACAATTAGGAACAGAAAAACATTGAGGTAGAAGCAAGCTTTCTCCTCACTGCAAGTGATGGTCGAAACAGTCTGCAGTTCCTAACTTTAAAGGCCAATCGGCACTCTGGATGGTCATCTTAGCTGTATCTTTATGGGCTGGCTTGGTGAGTGCTCTGGTTCGCTCCTTTGCATGCAGTCTGTCTCTATCCTGGCATGCTTTCCAATAATTCAGAGTTTTCCAGGCTAACTATTACATTTCCCAGACCCTTTATAGCTAGCATTTCATATATGATGAAATGCATTTCATACAACTGCATTCCATATGCAGTCAGATGCACTACATGAAATGTAGATTTGAAATCAAGCTACATTGTGTCTTGGGTTGCATTCCCTAGAAACTGATTCTGAGGCAAAGATTTGGCATAAGCAATTAGGGGCTGCCCTCAGGAATAACACCCAGAAGGGAAGCAGGATTGGACAGAGGGAAAAGTTGAACTTCAATGAAGTTGTAAAAGAGACCTTAACTGACCGCATGGGGCACTTTGGAGCTGGGAAGACTTGTCCCTGGTTGGGGCAAGTGGGACAAATGTATTGTACCCTGTATTTCTTAGTCATTGGATGTGGACTGTCCCTCGAAGACAGAACATACTTTGGGCAAAGAAGCTTCTGTCAATCAAGGAGAATTTTCTGATATGGGCACAGGCATAAGTAGTCAAGTCTTCTACCAGTTGGGCAAACAAGAGCCTGAAGGGTGAATGTGAATGGCATACCACAAATCCCCAAAGCCCACTGATGAGTGTTGCTCAGACTCACTTGCTTATACTATATATACCCCATCTGAAAACAGCTTCTCCAGGATTCTGGTTGGTCTCATTTCTTGAGAACATTTACAGAAGAAAAGCTAGACAAAGAACTTCAGACCCCATTAATGCAGCTGGTCTTAGAGCTACACCTGATACTTGTTTCCCTTTCCTACTGACCATCGTAGGTTCCCTTTACTTTTAGCTTTGCTGTTCCAGGTGACTCACAGGTGCGTTAGCCAAACTCTAATACCTGAAGGTTTGAATCCTTGGGCAGCAGGCGCTTCTCAAGCTATGGCTACTGTACTTTTTTATTTATTGTCAAAATTGCAGAGGGTCATACTAAAAGATAACAAGTCCTGTGGGTCACCAATATGGCGGACTTTCGGATTTTTGTGCCTTTGTGTAACATGTTCCTGCTTCCTCCTGAGAGCAGGGCAATTATTCCTATTTGTATATGGCTCTTTTCTTTGAATGATCTTTTGGCATGATGAACCACAGAGTCTAACGTTGCAGGAATAGGAAGCACAAATTCCCCCGAGTGGGTATAGTGTATCCCTGCTTCTCCCCCTTAGTTCCTAGGCACATATATTGTACCTATTGGGGTCGTAGCACCATATGTTGTTGGTTGGCTTCCAGTATACAATATTAAGTCCTAGAGAGCAGCATCCCATTTATGAATGAAGCTTAGCCTTTTTCTTCCTCTATCAACTGATAATAAGGGACTCACCATGGGGCCACTGAGAGAGAGACACAAGTGCAAGAATGGGGATTAGGGTCACCTGCTTGTACAACTTACTTGTGCCCAATCCCAGACACACCACATCTGTCTTACAATAGATTGCTGCTGGCCACCCAGCCATATGTCTTGGTGGATCTGACAGATGGGAAGCTCTGTGCAGATGGTCACTTGATGCCCCATGGTCAGTGCCCCATGACATCCTGGGAATTGTTTTTCAAGTGGAGCACAAGAGGATAAATGGCAGCCATTTTCTCCAATGAAAAGGTAGTATTTTTAAAGCCTGTATAATCTTTATAACAACATTTTCAAACTTACTTGGTCTTCTTGTTAGAGCCCTAAGTGCCCATACCTACTGAATCAGAGCGTCTAGGGGGAAAGGCCTTGGAAGCTGTATGCTTAATAAGTGCCTTGGAAGATTCTGATCAGAAAAGTTAGGAAACCAAGCCCTTCACTGTAGCCTTCTCTCCGGTCAGTATTATAAGATGACAAGTCTTACAAATAGCCTGCAGGTATCTTCATCTTCAGCAAGGACACATGGACTCTCTGCCTGGATGAACCGATTAAACGAGCAGAAAGTGGTTGTTAAACAGATCTCAATACTCATACTAACAAAGGAAACCACTATCAGCAGTGTCCTTTTATCAAAAGGATAAGATAAAGTTATGTGGACAGCCTAAGAACAAGTATGCTAAAATATGATCAATTTTCTGGGCAGTTTGTGAATAATATCTTGAGCAGTGTTAATGCATTGCTTTTTGCTTTAGTCCGGGATTCTTAAAAATCTCTCTGGCTTACTTTCTCCAATGAGAAATAATTCCGTGGAACATGCACTTAACGCTAAGCTATTTTCTTTGTCGTAAAGGCAGAGAGAAGTGTGGCTCAACAGTAATGAATGACTATGTTACACAATTACTTAAATATGAGCCTTCCGCAAAAATGAAATGACTTGAGGCTTTTCAACAAATACCAGCTTTAAGCTCAGTAAATAATGGCTTATGTCAAATTTGTTTATTAGCATGGGTGATTTGTTCGTAACTAGACATATTTTATACTTGAAGTAATGTTTTACTAGAACTACATACAGCAGTTGTGCAATTGATAATAAATATGTCACTACTGGTAAGTAATTAATTCACATGAAGTTAATTAAAACCATACTCGCACTGCCTAGAGTGTAGAAAAAGAATGTACAAATAAATAAAGTAGATAGAGTTAAATAACAGATGGTGTGAAAAAGGCAACAATAAGAGAAAGATATGGACAAAGTGTGTGTGTGTGTGTGTGTGTGTGTGTGTGTGTGTGTGTGTGTGATCATATTTATCAAGCACCTATAACACATATGACATCAGAGCAAAGCCTTTCCTCAAAACTTTTCAGGGAGGCATTGAATTAGGATATTATAGGTGAGGTAACCAAAGACCTGAAAGGTTAAACAGACCTGTGACATACTGTTAATTAGTGATGAGACTGAGATCTGAACTCAGGTATGGATCATTCTAGAGCCATGATTTCCTCACTAGTGTTTAGTATAGTGTCAAATAAGCATGGGTTTTTGGGGCCACACATATATTGGTTTTTCTGCATCAGATGTGGTAAAGCAACTTAATATCTCTTAGCCTGAAAAATAACAGCATCTACTATGTGGAACTGTTGTGAAGATTAAGTGGGAAAATACATGGGAAGTGCCTAGCTTGATATCTGGCACACATTGAGCACTGAGTAAAGTTAGCTAATACAATGATATTTCCTGGAAAGTCAGCACAGAGTGAATAATTTATCAATAGACTAAGAATTGAGCATCATTTTCATATATAGTAAGAAATATAATATTTTTCTCTGTACTCATTCAGGTAGATGTGAACTGAATTTAGCCAAGACTTTGGTTAAGGACAATCTCTTACTTTCATGACATTTTATTATTTTTAAAAATATATTCCATTTAATCCAACTCAATAACCATTATTTAAGCACTTGTGTGAATCCCTACCATCAAAGGTCTTGAAGTCTTAATGATTGGGTATATAGAAAGCATCTTGAAGGACAATAAACAATACTTCAAACAGAAAGAGCATTCAGAGGACCTCATCTTGTCTTTAGAAAATGAGCAGTGAATAGGTGCTAGTAGACTAGGAATCCTGTCTCACAAACAAATGGAAAAGACACAAAATAATTTAGTATAGTAAATGAAGAGGTTGCACTTAAAAAGAAATATAAAGGCTGAGTAAGAGTGGGCCAGGCAGAGAAGTATGGTAGAAGCAAAAGGTTAAAGATAAGAGAGAGCCTTATGACCTGGCACATCAGAAATAGGAAGTATTCCATAGGACTGGAAGGTATACACACTTTGGGGCAGGGGGCGGAGACAGTGCTTTGGTAAAATATCAGACTACACAGGTTTGAAAGAAACAAGTTGTAAAGAATCTTGCATGCCCTTTATTCTCTATGTCCATAGTTTGTTACTTCAACTGTCTATTAGAATCACCTGAGAAGTTTTATTTAGAAATTCTGATGGAGTACTGAATCAGAAAAACTATCTAGACTGTTTTGGACCTGCTCTCCTACTGAGAGAATAGATAATTAGTCAAAATATATTTTAAAAAATCTGTTTGAAAGCATCTGAGGGCTATCAAGGGAGTAAGAATTTGGAGGTTCAGGATCCCCCAAAGAGAGGGAAAACCAAGCATAATGAGCTGACATTTGGGGGAATCTTTTCCATTCAAGAGGACTGGCTGACATTTTCAAAATCAGTACCTGAGAGATTGAGAAGTGAAAGAGTTTTCAGTAGTCTTATAAAATAAGGCTTAAGAAAGTGGTAAAAATTAAAATTAAAATCTCACCAAGGTAGAGTAAACCTGGCAAACAACCCATGGTTTCATTTGGGACCCTCAAGATTTACACATTAGGAATAATGATGGCCTGGAGATAAACCAGATCTCATAAGAACTGAAGCTTAGATTTGATTATCTCATTCCCTGGTTGAATTAAGGTGATTGCTGCCTTTCAGGAGCAGAAGTAAATTTTCTCTGCTGAAGAATAATATTATAACAACACCTAGAGATTTAAATTGTCTCACAATATTCTATACAAAATGGCCAGCACTCAATCAATACTAACAAGACATACAAAAACACAAATCTTGATTGAAAATCAGAAAAAAATCAGATAATATAAACAGATTCATATAACAGTTACATGTCTGAAATTATCAGATACAGATTTTAGTAGAATGGGAATTTCAGAAAGAATGGAAATTATAACAGATAAGCAAATGGGAATAATAGAATGAAATATAGAAGAACTGCAATTAAGAAATTGATGCATAGGTTTAACAGCAGAGTCAAAACAGAGTGACTAGTAAAATATCTAGATTGAAGTATTAAGAAAAAAAGTATCTACAAATAGAGAAAAGAAACTAACAAAGATGAACAGCTCTGACATTTATATAATTGAAGTGCCAGAGGCAGAGAAGAGAGGGTCTGGAAAGAAGTATGATGTGGAGAAATAATGATTGTGAATTTTTTTTAAATGATGAAAAACACCAAGTCATTGACACAAGGGATTCAATGAACCCAAAAAAGGATAAATACACAGAATAGTACATTAAGAACATAACAGTAAAACTGATAAAAACTTAAGAATAAACAAAAAAAATTTAGATACAGAAAAAAACCAGCAACAATAAGAATAATGATTGACTTCTTGAGAGAAAAAATTGAAAGTAAAAACCAAAGAAATAATGTCTTCAAAGTGCTTATAAGAAACAGCAACCGACTTACAAATTATGTATATTTTGAAAATATTCTTCAGAAATAAAGGGAAAGATTTCCATTTCTAAAAATTCATAATAGGTAATGGCAGATCAGTGCTCCTACTATAATGGTGGGATTCCATTACATACCTATTAGAATGTCTAAATTTAAGAACTGACCAAATTAAGTGTTAGCAAGGGTATAGATAGAGCAACAAGAACTCTTATACATTATTTGTCAAAATGCAAAATAATACAGTCACTGTAGAAAACTGTTTGACAGTTTCTTATAAGGTTAAACATAGAGTACAACTCAACAATCTCACTCCTAGGTATTTATCCAAGCAAATAAAAAGTAATACATAAAAAACCTATGTGTTAATATTTATAATGACTGTATTCATAGTCACCAAGAACTGGAAACAACCCAAGTGTCAATCAACAGGTGAATGTATAAACATGATGTGGTACATCCATACAATAAAACAGTACTTAACAATAAAAAGGAACAACTATTGATGCAACAACATGGATGATCTAAAATGCATTAAATGATAGAAGCAGGCTCAAAAGGATACGATCTGTGTGATTTCATTTGTTCAGAAAAAGGCAATACTACAGATACAGAAAACAGATCAGTCATTGCCAGGAACTTGAGATGGGGGAAAGGGTTAACTACAAAGAGGTATGAATTATGGTATGCTGGTATATGTTTAACAAGTTCTCCAAATCCAAACTCTCTGTTTTGTAGCATTGCCAATTACCAGAGTGTAAATATTCCCACCATGGCCAATCTCAAGCACTAATGTGATGACACTGAACATGGAGTTGGGTAGAGATGAACAGTGGCACAGTATTATACAGCATTTCTACCATACAGATACAATAGATATAAAAAGCTTCATGACCATAGATAATAATAAAGTATAAAATAATTAGAAAGTAATAAGGTTTTAGCACTTACTACTTTTTAAACATAATCTACTGATTTGTATGTTTATATGATTTAATTTTATATTAAATTAAGTTTTAAACAACAGGCTTGGAAAATTCCTGAAAGTTTAACAATTGGCAGCATGTACTGGCTTGTGAGAGCCAATTACTAAACTTGCAGGATTCCCAGGGAAGATCTGGTAATCCGCAGCAAAGCCACGGTAACTGAAACCAAGGTAGATAGAATATTCCTGATAGAAGAATTTTTAAAAAGAAAGACAAAGAAGCCAGAATAGAACCCTGGAAATATCACCCCTTCGGGTAGGAGGGAAAAAAGGAGTATGGGAAGAAAAACAAAAAGAAAAAGTTGGAGAGAAACTGTATCACTTGGTATAATCTATTGCTTTTAATGATGGGAGAAAATACACTTGTGGAAAATAACTAGTCTCTGTTATTTGAACTGTGTTATTCAAACTTCATCCTGATTTCTTTTTTTTTTTTTCTTTTTGAGTTGGAGTCTCACTCTGTTGCCCAGACTGGAGTGCAGTGACATGCTCTTGGCCACCACAGCCTCAACCTACTGGGCTCTGGCTATCCTTCCGCCTCAGCCTTCCAAGTAGCCAGAACTATAGGCCCGCACTACCACGCCTGGCTAATTTTTGATTTATTGTAGAGACAAGGTCTTGCCAAGTTGCCTGGGCGGGTCTCGAACCCACGGGCTCAGGCAATCTACTCGCCTCGGCCTCCCAAAGTGCTGGGATTACAGGCTGAGCCACCGAGCTGGGCAATCCTGATTTCTTAAAAGAAAACATGATAACCATGTCTGTGGGCTCATGCATGTAGGAGCACACTGATCCCACCACCATGCCTAGGATGCTGACTTCTCTGTATTCTAATATTCAACGATTAGAAAGGCGGTGTTCTCCACTAGCGTTTTAGCTGGCAACAAGACATAGTAAGTTGAACAACTCTATCGCTATCATGTGAGGACCTAATTTCCTGAAACAATTTAGGATGGAGTTGTGAAAAAATGGATTAAACTCATTGCTTCATGTATGTACAGTTTTATATTTGGTTTCCCACACATGAGTATATTTACTCATCAAATCAGAAAAAAATATTATCTTGAAAAACAAAAAGTTGCATTCAATTCTTTCCAGATGTTCATTCCTTGGTTGTGTGTGACTGTCTCTGTAGGAAGGAAAGAAAGAAGAATGATGGTACCTTCCCGCCCCACAAATGAACCAGGTAATACTCTGTGTGAAAGTTGCTGGAGCAAAGAACTGGGAACAGCGGGCCTGCAACAGGGCAGTTATAGTTGTCCCTTTTGAAAAGTAAATCAGAACAACTCAAGAGGAAGGCAGCAGCAACACACAGACTTCTAAAATCCCGAACTTTCCAGCTGGAGAAAGGGACTGTGCTGGGAGAACTTAAGAGTCACTTGAGGGCATTTAGTTTTCCAAGTGAGTAGCAAAACTGTGCTAATGAGGTCTTTAACACCTGTGCTCCGACCAGCAGCTGAGTCTAAGCAGAACCAGGTGGGGCATGCCAAGAGCTTGGTGCTGAAGGGAGATCAGAAACAGAAAGAGAAATTGCTCTTCCTGGTTGGTTGGATAGAAAGGACATTTGCTTGCCTTTTTATGCTGCTCTCTATTTTTAAAAAATATTTCCCACGTATGAGCGAATATTTACTTATCAAATCAGAAAAAAGATGTTATTTTGAAAAGCAAAAGGTTGCGTTCAATTAATTTGTCTCAGCTGTTCATTCTATGGTCATTTGTTTGTGTCTCTGTGCAAAATGCAATGGCTCAGGTACTAGACATGGTTTTGATTCTGTCAGTCATCACCTCTAGAAAGAGCCTTCCCTAATATGGCAGAGATGGCCACAGCAAGAGAAATGGGAGGAAGGAGGGGAAAACCCTCCTATGATCGGCCTCCTTGGCATAAGCTGTCCTAGCTGTCTGTATGTTTTCTTTCCTCTGAGAATTAAAGAAGTCTTCAAGTACCTCTATATCCCTTCTTCCACCAAATACTCCCTGGCTGTGACTTGCCCTCGACCTCCCACTTAAGTTCTCACAGAGGAAATAGTGGTGACTAGGCAGATGTAAAATTATCGACTTATTAATCTAGGTAAGTATCTGAAAGCTAGAAAAGGCAAGACTTCGTGAACCAGGTGGGAGATGTACTTAGAACCAGGCACGCGAGGCTTCCTCCTTAAATCTAAATCTTGGATTCTGTATGGAGAGGTGTCCTACGGAGTGAGGGAGAGAGAGGAAATATGTCTGCCCCTGCAGGGCTACCTGGGCACAGGTAGAACATTAGGAGGGTGACACATTTGCAGATGCCCTGCTTCCTGCAAATGTGATTTCATAAATTTCAAACTCGATCAGATTAGCAACTCCATCTGTCTTAGAGAAGATTATGAGAGTTCCCAAGTGGGGAGAGGTCCCTTTATGGGCTGGGGAAGAAAGGTGGCACATGAAGGACAGAGAGAAGTGACTTTCCTCTTCATCTTCTCTTCCCAACAAAGACTGGAACTCATTTTAGAGCCCCCGATGTGGATTCGTTAGCCTATGTGGGTAAAATATTTTCCTGAACCAAATCTTCATTTCAATAAAAATATAAATGTCACAAATTGTGTCTTTATAACAATGATATAACTGGAACTCACTATAGCTTCTTTAGCTTTAAATCTGACTTTTGTAGAAATTTGCCATAAACTGTATTTTACCTACCATTATTTGAAAATAGGAAAGGAACCTCAGGCTATGATTGTATTTGGGAAGAACCATGCATTATGAGCAATATGAAAGTTTAAAATTAAAATGGTCAAATTGAGCATAATAGGTTACGATTCTTTGAATTATTGGAACTTTAATCAGGACTCCCAGATGCTATGGTAATTAATAGCTCATAATTAAGTTTCTATTGGTAATTAATGTCAGCTTTTAAATCAGTATTTGTTAACTGGATTATATATTATGTTTTTATTTATCAAGTAATCAAATATTTATGTTTATTGCACTGTGTTCTTATGAATGTTTGTTCCAATCAATTGCAAAGCACTACTATGCCAAATTGTTCTTATGAGAATATTTAGATACATGTAAGTTTGCTGAAGAAACTGACACAGAGCAGCAGAATGTCCCATAGCAAGTTAGTGGCAGAACTCAGGCTAGACAGGGGCTCTTCACTCTCAGACTACATACAGCTCTCTTGTACTAGGTCAGTAGTTTATAAATTCTTTGGGGCCAAAGAAATCTTTTCTCAATGAAATTGCATGGGGAAATCTAATATTTAAAACACTGGATCTGCTTGATAATTTCAAGCCAATTTTAATGCCTCCATCAATTTTCAAAATACTTGCCAAGCAGAAAGAGTTTCCAAGAAAACAGATTTTCCCCTACCTCATTTTCAAAAGAAATGGAACTCAAAAACCTTCTAAAAGTGTTTTCTACCAGAGTCTCCATCACTGATGCTGGGCAATTGCCCAGACAAGTTAACACCCAGGAACCTCCCAAACTTCAGCAGAACCAGAAGATGGGAAGCCCAAGTTGTTGTTAGTGAACAGGAGATATTTAGGAGCAACTGGCATGCAGCCCTTATCATCAGTATTTTACCTGGACATGCTCAGGCACTCTCCAGCTACTGGCCTTGCGCTCTGGACCATGTAGAAAAGTATGATAAGGGATATCTATCCAAATCTCTCAAGATTGCATTCCCTAATTATCTGATAAGTTAACACACCCTTTCTTAATTCATCTGTAAGAAGAGAAAGAAGAAACCGTATACTGTATATCTGAGTGTCTGCTGTGGACAAGGCATTTTTATCCTTGATGATTTCTATATTTCATTTGATCATGAAGATGAGGAGTTTTGTTCTTATGTAATAAATGAGAAAAACAAGACCTATGAAACTATGACTTCATAACCTGCCCGGATGACTCTGTGATGAAGAGTTGGGATTTGAATCTGGGCTAGTCCAATTTCAAAGCCTATGTTCCTTCCACCACCTTGTCTCAGTCTCTTACTGCTGGTGTCTCTCATAATCGCCAGAAATTAAAGTCTACTGAGTGCAGGTTTTATATCATAAATTACTTTTTTTTTTTTTGAGTTGCAGTCTCACTCGGTTGCCCAGACTGGAGTTCAGTGGCCGCTCTCGGCCACCGCAGCCTCGACCTGCTGGGCTCCGGCGATCCTTCTGCTTCAGCCTTCCAAGCAGCCGGAATTACAGGCATGCGCTACCACGCCCAGCTGAGTTTTTGATTTATTGTAGAGATGAAGTCTCGCTGCCCAGGCAGGTCTCAAACCCGCGGGCTCAGGCAATCCACTCACCTCAGCCTCCCAAAGGCACGGGATTACAGGCTGAGCTACCGAGCCCGGCTATAAATTACTTTTTTAAAGTTATTATTATAAAAACCAAGTCTTCTTAGTTAGTAGACTGTATGACTTTGAATGTCTCAGACCATAGTAGATTTTACTTCAGTGTCTAGCATAGAGAGGAAGTTTTGGGTTTAATTTCCTCTTTTCTAAAGGACAATACTGCATGGTATTAGAAACTGTAATTATGATTACATCTTCTACCATTTACTGACTTGAAAGATATTACAGGGCATCATTAATAATCAAGCTTTCAAAAACACCTCTTGCAATTCTATTGCAAGCTAGTCTTTACTGATAAGACATTCAGGTCTGTTAGCTTGAGTTACTCAAATCAAGGCCACAGCTAGCATTCATACATAGGGAGATTCGTTGGCAGGAGAGGAATACACACTTATAAATATACTCATTGGCTTCTCTGTTCTTGAGTTTTCATGACTATGGATGATTCTTTGCCTCTGGTCATCCAAAAAAACATATCAGAGCTGTAATTTCTGAGATGAATTTCTCCTCACTGAGTAGCTCTCGCTGGGAGAGTTCCTGGTTGTACATATTATTTGATCCCTCAATAGCAAGTATATTTACCCATACTTAGAAAAAGAAAATTTTATTACTTGTAATTTTTTTTAAAGAGATCCAGTCTTTTCTCCATTCCTTGCAGTAACAGTAATATGAGGAGACAGGAGAATTATCCTTTTGCCAATTTCTTAGAAATGTAGCAATTTTTTCTCAAAAATTTTAAATTGTACTTGACATTAAATGACAATACTTGGAACAGTAATATCAAATAATGAGCCTGGAGAATGTCTATATACCTGTACATACACAATTGATTGAGTAAAAGGAGATCATTCCTTTTTCCTGAAAGAGGCACCACTCTGTTTGGAGGAAGGACACTGAAACTACCCCGGTCAGTCTTTTCTCAATTCCTCTTTTCCTCTCTTACCTCTCCCCACTTCTTGTCCCCAAAGGGACTCTGAAAAGTTAGGCTTGGAAAACCCCTGTCCCAGACCTCCCGGTAGTCTTCTTTCTTGAGGACACTTTCTGGATAAAGAGATCATCATTCTCCTTTCCCTTTGTTCAGACACATAGCCCTACCATACCAAAGCAGCCCCCACCACCCTAGGCTCCAGAATAGTTCCCATCCACAGAGCTAGAATTCTGTAAGTGGCTCCAGGAGCTGGAGGAGAGGTGGATAGAAATGTTGGGATATCTGCAGATTTTTTATTTTTAAAGCTTCATCTTTGTTGCTATAATATTTTCTTTTCTCCTTAAGAAAACACACACACACACACACACACACACACACACACACACACAAAACAGTTCAGTGAATTCTTTTGGTCAATTTAAAATGATTTTCAATATTACAAAAGAATTTGTGCTCATTGTAACTTAGTGCAGATAAATTAAGGCTGTAACCATGAATCAAACTTTGGATTTTAAAAACTTGCAAAAGTCTAGCGGTCTGGGAACACATATGAGAAGCTGCAATCCTTATGGCCAGCGACTGATAATGAAAAGGGTCTTTGATATTCTGCAAATATCAAAAGCCCTGTTCTTTGAAGACCATTGGCAACAGACTAAGAAACAAACAAATGGACAAAATAAAGCCTGGTAGGGTCAGAGTGATGGGTAGTGTGGGGTATTGTTGGGACATAGACTGTTTCCACTCTCCCTCAGGGAGCAGCCTTTGGACAGGGCTAGTTTCTGAAGGGTATGGATATTCCCAATAATGAGTCATGGGAGACAGATGACCAAGCAAATCTAAAACCAATGTAGTCAGTCACTCTTAATGTAATTGTAAACAATGATAGGAATTTGAATGACTTACTAGACTGCTTTGATTATAAAACTGCTTGTTGTACTGCACTGAGG
The DNA here is from genome assembly GCA_027257055.1 of Cephalopachus bancanus. Taxonomy (NCBI): domain Eukaryota; kingdom Metazoa; phylum Chordata; class Mammalia; order Primates; family Tarsiidae; genus Cephalopachus; species Cephalopachus bancanus. The sequence goes on from JAPVLO010000196.1 coordinate 1,294,381, forward strand.
TGCAGATTCTTCACAGACCTGCCACCATTGGTGCCTCCCACATATTTGAATAAATCAGTGTCTCTCCCTGAATTCTTTGGAATAGGCAAACATTACATGCAAGCCCTCAGATTTAGGGTTACCATGTTATAGAGAGCTACCTGCTCAAGGGCAGCCTGAAGCAAAAGGATCTAGCTCAAAAAACAGGGAGCTGAGAGCAGTTTTATTTTTATTTGTTTTAAAGATATGGGGTACAATTCAGGATTAGGTACATAAGTGGTCATTGTACAGGTAAAATTTGGACCTCCCTTTGGTCCCCACTTCGCCTGGCTTGAGATCAGATACTCTTATTAATGTTATGTGCCCTCTATCTCCTTCCCCTGGCAGTGTCCTGCTACTGCCAATCCCTTTCTTATAGTAATTATGATAAATGTTCAGGATCCGCTTATGAGTGAAAACATGTGGTACTCAGTTCTTTGTTTCTGTGATAGATCACTGAATATGAGAGCAGTTTTCAGGATCTTCCTTTTATACTCCCACCTGCAGCTCCATCCCCTTTGGAAACCTACTAGGACCTGGAACTACCCCGAGGAAAGGCTGCCCCTGCCTAGTTTACTTTGCATATTCAAAGGACAGGGAAATGTCTCCATGTCCCCTACCCCATATTCTTGCAATGGCAGATTGTACTAGCAGCTCTCAGGGGAGAAGGTTTGTGACAAGTTGTTACTAAAAACAGTTTGAGAATACCAAAGTTTTTTTGTTTTTGTTTTTCTAGAGATGGGGTCTTACCACGTTGCCTGGGCTGGTCTTGAACTCCTTGCCTAAAGTGATCCTCCTGCCTTGACTTCTCAAAATACTGGGATTACAGTCATGAGCCACAAAGCTGAGGATACCATTTTTAGGTAATAAATTTAAAATCTATAGGCATACATTCTAATAAGAGTTCATTCTTGTAATAACACCTCTTTTGTTCACTAGCATTCTAATGCACTTTCCTGAGCAGGGGAATAAAGTGAGTGGGTTTCAAACAGCACCTGCAGAATTGCACCTCATTCATGGTTTATTTTAATCGATTCAGCAGTTTGCCATCTATGCCCATGGGAATAAGTCGCCCAGGGGGCACCCACATCAGGTAAGTTTGGGAACTGAGAGGTGATGAGACACCCAGATGACTGCTCTCTCTTCTCACAGGGAGTTTGCACTTTCTGAGGTTTCTGCTTCCTTTGCTTCCAGAGGCCACAAACATATGTTCACTAAGAAGCAGCTAAAACCCAAGGAAACTTTACCCTTCAACTCCATCATTGAATTCTCCCAGAGCATTTTAGTGGAAATTTAATAAGATTAAGCTGAGGTTCCAAAGGAAATTAGAAGTGCCCACATTTCCAAATGAGAATTTATACACCTGTTTTGGGTAGCCCCTTGGCTCTGTTCCTGACCTGTTTTTCTTCTGTTTTGTTGTAGGAATAACTCAACTTGTTGAATAAAGAAATTGTACTATATCATTGCTCTACTAGAGCATACATATTTAAAGTTCCTTACAGCCAATCTTTTTGTAAAGCAAGTAATTGTACGGGGTGGGGGGGGGAGAAGAAAGCCAAAAAAACCCCAGGAATTATCTTTTTGAGGGAGGGTCCCTTGTAGTACAGGCTTCCTCCACTAGATAAGTGTTCTAGGAACCCATCAGCATCAGTATACAGCTAGCATTGTTGTGAGAGGCTGCATTCAGCTTCAGTGATTTTTTGGGGGTAATTCTTTCAGTGTGTTTGCCCATTTCATGATGGGTGATTTACAAGTTCACCTGTCCACACTGTACTGAGTGTTCAGTAGTTTTTGACCTAAAACGCATGGCCCCCATGTCCCACCCTTCCTATTCACCTGACTTTGCCCTGAGTGACTTTTTTTTGTTTCACCAGATGAAAAAATCCTCAAAGGGAAATATTTTGCTGACATGGAAGAGGTAAAACAAAAAACAGTAGAAGAAGTAAGAGACATCAAAATCGACATGTTCATAAACTGTTTTGAGGTGTGGAAAAGGTGTTTCCATAGGTGTACTGCATCAAATGGAGAGTTCCTTGAAGGTGACTGAAGTAAGAATAAATACACAATTTTTTATAAATAAATTCGGTTTTTTTTGGGTCCCCTCTTATATATGACCTTAACTTTTCTATTTGTTTACAAGTATGGAATTTCGTGTGTTTTATTGACTTACAGCAGGTTATCTCTGTATTGTAAACCAGCCTATGAAGTCTACAGTTTACAGAACATTTAATAAGAAATGACATTTTTCATGTCCTTTATTCAATACGGTGAGTGTGTCAGTGTCTTATGTAAACACAAATTCTGAGAAAAGATGAGGCTGAGCAATAGAGATTTGAACTCCTGCCCTGGCATTTGTTCTGTGGCAAAGGAGGGCCTGGGGAAAATTCTCATTGGTGAGGATTCAGAGAGCTTTCCCCTGAAGCATGCCTACAACTCAGATGTAAATCCATTTGCAGAATAGAATCCTGCTTTAACGCCACAAAGAGGGCTCTCTCTCTAAAGTAGCACAGCTGTTTCTCTCTGGCGGGCATGGAAGCCTCCACAAACACACATAGAAGTCATTGGCCAGAGTTTTGTCCTGCAGGGTGCAGCTAAGTCCTCTCGTGGTCACTGAGCCCCAGGATGCCCTCCACAGGCAGGAAGATCCATCACGAGGTAGTTTATTTAGTCAGGGGATCACGGGTGAGTCAGGAGACAAGGAAACTCAGAAACCGAAGTCAAAAGTGATTGTGTGTAGAGGAGGAAACCAGCTGCACCTGGCAGCCGGCTACCAAATCAGAAAGGGCTGTAATGGAAAACGGATGCGTTTATAGAAAATCTACCTCCCCATCCCCAGGCCAGAGCTGCTGCCCTCATCACAGAGAGTCAACGCATTCAGTTTGGCAGCTCGTGTAGAGCTCGCCATGCCAGGGAGGTTATTAAAACTGAACTGAAATGGTTTCATAACTCAAACTGGAAACAAGAGTGAGGAAAATGCTAACACTAAAGTGACAGACCAGAACGAAATGAAGCTAGATCTGTGGGCTCTCTGGCTCATGTTTCAGGAGGTACCACGTGTTAAAACAGGCTGAAAAGTTAGTTCAACAAAACAAAGTGCCAAGCCAGACATTTAACACCCTTGAAAGGAGCTGACCAACAAGAGGATTCTGCGTTTCACGTTGTCTGCTAGACTTCGCTTTCAGGAGTGTGCATGCAAGATTAATTATAATTACATGCCCTAAAATGCCTGTCACATCCAAGGGATCCCACCCGTTCCCAATGTTTTCCGTTAATTTGAAGGACTTCAAGGATATTTCCCAGTTCTCAAGGATAACCCCTAAATGCAGTCCTGGTGCAGAGACCAGAGATGAGAAAAGCAGATGCGTCATGCTTTTGTTGTCACAGTCTTAAAGGGTGTAGACCAAATCCTTTTTGGAAAGACGTTTTCATTTCAGAACAACACATTTGAAAACTTGCTAAAATTCTGGGAGGAGGTCTGGTGCTAGCAGAGTAGTTCAGGAGTGCTGAGGAAGGACAGCACTTATTCTTCTAAGTGATATTGTGTGAGTCCAGAGGAAGTCATTAATGCCAGACGTCTTTAGCATCTCAGGGAGGTCCTCGGTTGAGAAGTAGCAATGGCTTTCATTTTCAGAGCCAAGATGGAGTTTTCAAGCTCACTGAGGAAGGTAGTTCCCAGCTTTACCTGTCTGTAAGACCAAGTCATGCTAGTGCAACTCAGAGAAGAGAAAGGGCTGAGTCTGAAACCCTAGAGGCCATAGGCAGGAATCAGTGGTGAGAATTTTCATCAAAAGTAGGCAGGAGACATTAGAGCTCATGGTCAAATGCTAATATGCTTTATGGCTTGTTGGGACATTTCAGAGACTATTTTTTGTTTGTTTCAAAAATAAACTTTCTCTATAGTTACTTTTGTCATAAACTTTTATTTGTCTCTCACTCAGTTGCAAATCCTAGTGGCTCCACCTTCAAAAATAAATCCAGCCGGGCTCGGTGGCTCAGCCTGTAATCCCGCGCCTTTGGGAGGCTGAGGTGAGTGGATTGCCTGAGCCCGCGGGTTCGAGACCCACCTGGGCAGGTGAGACCTCATCTCTACAATAAATCAAAAAAATTAGCCGGGCGTGGTAGTGTGCACCTGTAGTTCCAGCTACTTGGAAGGCTGAGGCGGAAGGATCGCCAGAGCCCAGCAGGTCAAGGCTGCGGTGGCCAGGAGCGGCCACTGCACTCCAGTCTGGGCGACAGTGAGACTCCAACTCAAAAAATAAAAAAATAAAAAATAAAAATCTAAATTCAAATGTTTATCACTACTACACTTCTGTGGTGGTAAAGCACCCTCATGTCATACCTGCATTATCAGAGTAGCCCCCATTAGGTTTCCCTGCACCCACTCTTGCCTACCAGGGTCAATCCTCAACATAGGGAGCTGCTGAGTGATCCATAGCCAATAGAGGATATCTGTTCAAAACCTTACTGATGGCTTTCCACCTCACACAGTGTAAAAGCCAACCAGATCCCACATCAGTGATTCTCAACTCCCATTGACTTCAGAGTCACCTAGGAAGCTTTAAATAAAGCAAATGCCTGGGCCCACCCCATCAGTTAGGCTTAGGTTGAGTGAGGTGGGGCTCAGGCCGGCTCTGTTCCCTATGCAACAGCATCTCCTACAGCCCTCTCCTCTTGCTGTATGTGTGTTGGCCTCCCAATCGGCCTCCTCATGCCTCACTCTGGTCTCTCAAGCCCTTTCCCCCCCCTTTTTTTTCTTTTATTTTAAAGATGTGGAGTACAATTCAGGGTTAGGTATACAAATGTTCATTATTATGCAGGTAACCTTGTTGATGAGGTGTGCCCCTCTCTCCCATGGCAGTTTCCCTCAACAGTCAATCCCTTTCTTATAGTATTATGATAACTGTTCAAGATCTGCTTACAAGTGAGAACATATAGTACTCTGTTCTTTGTTTCTGTGATAGATGACTGCGTATGATAGACTCTAAATCCATCCAAGTTGCTGCGAAGTCCATATGTTTGTCCTTCTTTATGACTGCATAATATTCCATTGTGTATATGCACCACATTTTAAAATTCCAGTCCAGCTTTGATGGGCAGCATGATTGGTTCCATGTTTTTGCTCTTGTGAATAGAGCTGCAACAAACATGTGTGTGCAGGTATCTTTTTGGTAGAATGGCTTCAGTTCCTCCTGGTATATTCCCAATAGGGGGATTGCAGAGTCATATGGAAAGTCAATTTCTAGTTCTTTCAGAAATTGCCACACTGTCTTCCAAAGAGGTTGCACTAGTTTGCATTCCCACCAGCAATGTAGAAGCGTTCCTTTTCCTCCAAATCCTTGCCAGCATCTGTTGTTATTTGTTTTATTAATGGTGGGCATTCTTACTGGTGTTAGGTGGTATCTCAATGTGGTTTTGATTTGCATTTCTCTGATGATGAGTGAGGCTGTGCACTTTTTCATGTGTCTGTTGGCTGCTCATATATCTTCTTTTGAGAAGTGTCTATTCATTTCTATTGCCCACTTTTTAATCGGCTGTTTGTTTTTTTCCTTTTGGCACATTTAAGTTCCTTGTAGATCCTAGATGTTAGGTCTTTGTCAGATATACAGTTGGTAAATATTTTTTTCCCATTCTGTGGGCTGTCTCCATGCTCTCTTAGTGGTTTCTTTTGTTTTGAAGAATCTTGTCAGTTTGTTGAGATCCTACTGTCTATCTTCTCTCTTATGGAGATTTGATCAGGAATTGATTGCCAGTTCCAATTTCCATAAGGGTGTCTCTGCATTTTCTAAGATTCTTATAGTTTGAGATTTTATGTTTAGGTCTTTGATCCATTTAGAGTTGATTTTTGTGTATGGTGATAGGTAGGGGTCCTATTTCAATATTCTGCATGTGATCAGTCAGTTTTCCCAGCACCATTTACTGAATAGGTATTCCTCTCCAGTGGTAGTTGTTGGAGTCTTTGTCTAAGATGAGTTGGTTGAGAAATTGATGCTTTGCTTCCAGGATCTCGATCCTGCTCCATTGGTTCGTATGCCAGTTCTTGTACCAATACCAGGCTGTTCTGATTGTTGTAGTCTTATAGTAAAGTTTGAAGTCTGGAAGTGTAATACCTTCTGCTTTGTTTCTTCTGCTAAGGATTGTTTAGGCTATTCGTGGTCATTTATGTTTCCATTTGAATTTCTGTATTGTCATTTTCAGGTCTGAGAAGAATAATGTTGATAATTTAATGGGTATTGTGTTGAATCTGTAGATTGCCTTTGGTAGGGTGGACATCTTAACAATGTTGATTCTTCCTATCCATGAGCATGGAATATTTTTCTATTTGTTTGTGTCTTCTTGGGTTTCTTTGAGCAGTGTTTTGTAGTTTCCATTGTAAAGGTCTTTCACTTCTCTGGTTAGGAAGATGCCAAGGTATTTTGTTTTTTGTGTGGCTATTGTAAATGGGATTGTGTTTTTTATTTGGTTCTTTGCCTACTTGTTGTTGGTGTATAAGAATTCAACTGTCTTTTAACATTTATTTTGCACCCCGAGTCTTTGCCAAAATCCTTTATCAGTGAAAACAGGTTTTTTTTTTTCACAGATTCTCTTGGATTTTTGAGGTATAGGATCATATCACCAGCAAAGAGGGATAACTTGACTTTCTCTTTGCCTATTTGGATACCCCTGATTTCCTTCTCTTGTCTAATTGTTCTAGCTAGGACTTCCAACACAATGTTAAACAAGAGGGGTGAGAGTGGGTTACCTTGTCTTGTTCCAGTTTTCAGGAGAAATGTTTCCAGTTTCTGTCCATTTAGCAATATGCTAGCTGTGGGTTTATTGTAGATGGCGCTTACTATTTTGAGGTATGGTCCTTCTATACCTAGGTGTTTGAGGGTTTTTATCAAGAAGGGATGCTGGATTTTTATCAAAAGCGTTTTCTACATCTAATGATATAATCATGTGGTTCTTGCTTTTATATCTGTTGATGTATTAAATTACATTTATGGTCTTGTGAATGTTGAACCAGTCCTGCATCCTGGGGTTGAAGCCTACTTGGTCATGGTGGATGATTTTTGAGATGTGTTTTTGGATTCGATTTGCTAGAATCTTATTGAGAATTTTTGCATCTATGTTCATAAGGGATATTTGCCTGTAGTTCTCTCTCTCTCTCTCTCTCTCTTTCTTTTTTTTTTTGCATCTTACCTGGTTTGAGTATCATGATGTTAGCTTTATAAAATGATTTGGGGAGAATTCCATCTTTCTCAATTGTCTGGAATACTTTCAGTAGGATTGGTATCAACTCCTCCTTGTACATTTTGTAGAATTCTGCTGGAAAGCTGTCCGGTCCAGAGCTTTTTCTTATGACAGAGTCAATTTCCTGGGTTGTTGTTTATCTATTTAGTGTCTCAATGTCTTCTTGTTTCAACCTGGGGAGGTTGTGTGATGTCAGAAAGTCCTCCATTTCATTTAGCTTATCAAATTTGCTTCCATACATGTGTGCATAGTAATTCTGATTGTCTTTTATATTTGTTTGGGGTCAGTTGTGAATTGTTCTTGTGTATTTCTGATTGTGTTTATTCGAAATTTTTCTCTCACACCCTTTACCTCCTGCCTTCCTCCTCTTTGAGCTGACACTCAATATCTGGCAAATGAATGAATTATTCTAATTAATACAATGTGGGGCATTACTGATTTGGGGGGTCTGACCCACTAACATATATTCACTGACTTGCACATTTTTAATTTCTCATCCCTGTGGAGAAACCTAGCTACTGCCTCAACTAAGGGATAGGTGCACTTAAAGTGAATATTGCCACCCTGGCCTCACCATTTTTGGAGCTACAGGGTCCTGATAGGATGTTTCTGCCCAGTGCTTTGTTTGTAAATAATGAGAGGATAAAGCAAGTACCACGGCACCCCCTCATGACTGGGGATTTTCTTTGGGTTTTCATGTCTTAGTTTTATCCATATAGAGTTTTCACTGTATGTCATAATATACCCATGAATATTTAAATATGTAAAAGTATGAAATCACATCTCATTGAAACATGCTCCTGTTTTTGTAACCTGGAGAAACCTAATCAGCCGTGTACCCAGAGGCATAGATTCCCTAGGCTATGAGGCTTCATCTTACCCAACTCCCTAATAGAAACTGAAAGAACTTAGGCTCTTTAGGTCAAATGACTTAACCAACTTCACTTAGTTAATTCCACCAGCCACAGGTTGCAATGCTTTTTCTATGTGCTTATTTTCTGCTCACAATACATTGAAAGTCTTAATCCCACTAAACACACAGAATACCACTTCACACTATCTAACCACATTATTTTATGAGACCAAAGGCGAGGCTGGGTAGGAGGCTTAGGACAGACAGTAGGGAAAACACATACAAACTTTTCAAGAAAATCTCCATTGTTTAAACGATGAGTTGGAATTTCTGCAGAAACACTCATCAGGAAATCAGGTTTTCTACAACACTCAGTAGGATTCTGGTCATGGAATAGGGCTTGTCAACCAACAATGAATGGAGGTCAAAATTCTGTCCTTCAATAGCAAAATCAGTTAATAAAGTATGGCAATATTTGTACCATGAAATCTCTTGCTACTTTTAAAAACAGTGAGGGAGCTCTTGCCTGTTTTCACTAGAGGGTTGTCCATAAGGTAACATAAAGTAGGAAAAGCAAGTTAGAGTCATTTATGTAGGCTGATACCAGGTTTTATAAAAATTAATAACACAACAACCCTATATTTGAGTATACTTGTATGAGCATGGAGGAAGTCATAAGGGACACATGCCAACTGGTGACATAGGTTTTCATAAGAGTATGGAAATGGAGAGGAATCAAAGGAGGTTATTCATTTTCTCTTAAGGCAAGAACTAAACCAGTCTCCCTGAGGCAAGTCCATTTCTTTAGAATTCTGAAAAGTTGGGCAAAAATTAGTGACTGGTTATTTTAAAAAATCAGAGCATTTTAACTGATTCTTCAGAAGAATAGTCATCTAATTTAGTGGATTCTATACTTATGCAAAATAAAGAAGGTGTTAATTGTCACAGATAAATAACCCTAAATCCACATCCGCTGGTGGTGGTCGGCTCCCCCATTGAGAGAAACCAGTGGGAAAAAAATAAAGGACAACATGGAGACAATGAGAACATTAACAAGAGTCTATCAGAAAGAAAATTAATTCAGGTGGAATCACATGAGAATGCCAATTTTAAGTTAGGGATGGTGCTCACACATAAAAACTTTTCAAGCAAATATCCATTTTCTGATAATTTCTGCAGAAACACTCGACAGGAAATCAAGTTATCTAAAATGTTCAATAGCACTACAGTCATGTAATGGGTCTAGATTAAGTGATCTTGTGTGAAAGATGTCAATCTAGGCTCTCTGGTTTCTTGCAGGTAACACCTTGGAAGATTCTTAAAGTACAAAGTCTGACAATTATAACAACTATGTAGCCGAGAAGGAATAGTCTTATCTCCTTAAGGGATACATCCAGGTCACCATGAAATATTAAAAGGAATGAGAATTATAATGTTGAACTCAAGATTTATTCATTCTTTAAAAAATATTATAGAGCCCTGACTATTGGTCAGGCAATGTCCTGTGGGTAGAGATAAAATAGTGAACAATGAAGAATTCCTGCCTTCCAGTGGGCCCATTCTAGTCTGTAATATGGAGAATAAGCAAAAAGATAATAACATAATGATAGGAAGGGAGAGATGTTTGAGGCCAAAGAAATAGTGATTGACAGGTATTGCTTTAAATAAGGTGGCAGAGAGTGGTCCACTGAAGAGTTCACCTTTGAACAGAGGCATGAATGAAGTGAGAAAACAGATTATGTGAATATTTGGGAAACAGTGGTAAAGGAGAAGACCTCAAGGCCTGGGCAGGACAAGAGTGGTATGCAGGGAGAACTACAGGAAGGCTGGTGTAACTGAGGTAGACTGAGCAAGATGCCATCATAGGAGATTGTCATGGGCCTATGAGCCACTGGAAGGAAGTCAAATTTTATTCTGGAGGGCTTTGGCAGAACAGTGACTTGATATGACTTACATTTTTTTTTTTGAGTTGGAGTCTCACTCTGTCGCCCAGACTGGAGTGCAGTGGCCGCTCCCGGCCACCGCAGCCTGAACCTGCTGGGCTCCAGTGATCCTTCCGCCTCAGCCTTCTAAGTAGCCGGAATTACAGGCATGTGCTACCACGCCCGGCTGATTTTTTGATTTATTGTAGAGATGAGGTCTCGCTGCCCAGGCGGGTCTCGAACCCGCGGGCTCAGGCAATCTACTCACCTCAGCCTCCCAAAGGCGCGGGATTACAGGCTGAGCCACTGAGCCCGGCATGACTTACATTTTTAAAAGCCTACTCTGGTTGCAGCATGCAGGATAAATTGTAGCGGAATCAAGCAGACTGTTGAGAAGGCTCTGGTCTTGCTCAAGGCAAGAGACAATGGTGGTTCAGATTAGGATAGTGATAACGAAGATGGAGAGAAATTGTTAGAATCAGGGCATGTATGAGTATGTGTCTCTGTCCTCTGCTTCCAAACGATCCCACCTCGGTACATTAGTTTATTTTTTTTCCCCTCTACCTCATTACTTTCTGATACATAATTACTTATTCTTTGATTCACAATCTGATGCCCTTCACTAGACTGCACGTCCTGTGAGGGCAGTGTTCTTTAACTCTTTGACTCATTATTTACCCCAGTGCCCAGAATAGCATCTGACCCATGACAGGCGTTCAATGAGAATTTGCTGAATAAATTAGTTGTCACAGGATATATATTTGAAAGTAGAGACAACATAACATGCTAAGGAATTGGAGAATAAGAGGGAAAATGATGAATTCTAGGTTTTTGGCTGGAGCAGTTGGGCGCAATTTGCTAATTGAAGGAGGAACAGGTTTTAGGGATGAGAATCAAGAGTTTGGATGTGGACAGGTTAAGTTTTCATGAGTCTCTCAGACATTTAAGAGAAGATATTGAGACAGCAGAAATACACAAGCCTGACTACAAGATATAAATTGTGGAGTTCTTGGCATTAGATAATACATAAAGCCAAGAAACTGGAAGGTAGAGTGCAAATAGGAAAGAGAGATATGAAGACTGATTCTTGGAGCACTCAAACTTTTAGAAACTGAAAAATGAAGAAAAAGTCAGCAATGCAGACTAAGAAGGAGGGGACGGTATGCTCGGAAGGACACCAGGCCAATGTAGAGTTATAGGATATAAGAGAAAGTATGTCGAGGAAGGCATGATCACCTGTATCAACTGCTACTAAGAAGTCCCAGTAAGATAAGGAATTAGAGATGATTATTTGATTTGGTTACACGAAGATCCTTGGTGACCTGGACGTGCACAGGATATTAGTTTCCTAGAGTTGCTATAACAAAATATCATAAACTGGGTGACTTAAAACAACAGAAATTCATTCTCTCACAGTTTTAGAGGTTAAAAGTCCAAAATGAAGATGTCAGCAGGTCCATGTCCTCTCTGAAGAATCTAGGGAAGAATCATTCCTTGCTTTTTCCTAGCTTCTAGTATGTACTGGAAGTTCTTGGTGTTCTTTAGCTTGTATATGTCACTCTAATCTCTGCCTCTTTTGTCACATGCATTTCTCTTCTCATGTGTCTCTCTCTTCTCTTCCTATAAGGACACTATTCATATTTAATTAAAGGACCACCCTGCTTCAGTCTGACATCATCTTAACTATTTACAACTGCAATAACCCCATTCCCAAATAAGATCCAACATATCTTTACAGGAGACACAATTCAACCCATAACATACAGTTTCAGAGGACTAATGAGTAAGGGTAGAATGTGAGGTTAAGATAGGGAGTTGGGATGACTCTTGAAGATTTGGGCTACTAAGAAGATGATAGAAATGGAACAGTTGGTGGGGAATGAATACTGTCTGAGAGAGTTTTTGTGTTCTGTTTCTAAGATGTAAGATATTATACCCAGATTGAATACTGATAGTAATAATTTGGTATAAAGGGGAAATTATGACACAAAGAAGAGAATTGCAGGATCAAAGCCCTTACAAAAGACAGCGGTGATGGGATCCAGTGCACAAGTGTCTAGAGATGGTAGCAGGATCAGTTCATCCTGGTAGCAGGAAGAAGGGCAGGGTGTAGAGACTGGTGAGCTGGGAGATGTAATTACATGTATATTGAGTACTGGGGATATAAGAATGAATAAGACAAAAGTGATCTCTCTGCCCCCATGGCAGATAAGTCAGTTTGGTAGGAGGAAGAAAATTAACTCGGTGCGTTAAATCCTGGTAAGTTCCTTCATGGTGAAGTGCAGGTAGTTTTTCTCAGGTTTGTAGGTACTCATTTCCATTGACATCTCTAAATCAATCTCTGGAATTTACATGGAGGCTCAGACGACCCACACTGCCAGCCAACACTGACCTCCTCTGCAGCTCCTCACCTGCATCTTGGTTTCCAGTGTAGAGCTAGCTGCCCAGAGCCACCTTTCCTAGCATCCACAATTCTATCATTGTGGCAGCCCTGATATCTGGGACTTTCTACCCAGGGTTACTGTTATTTAGTAGGAAGTTGGTCCAATACTTTTTAAAGATGGAATTCAAGGATGTGGGTAACTTTATCTGCAATGCATTGGCTCAGAATCTTCCCCTTTCTCCTTGGGAAAGCTCAGCTTCTAAAGGAAGTTGAGCTCCATAGAGAAAGGAGAATCTTGAATTCCAGGTGATTATTTCACAGAAGGGAAGAGGATGTTATTAGCTCTCATTCCACCCAAGATTCCCTCTGCAAATATCCAAGCATCCCATCCTCCCCCAGACACACACACACATACACACCCACACACACACACACACACACACACACACACACACACACACACACAGCCTTTGGTCTTTCCTGATTTTATCACAAAAGGTTATTAGCCATCATTTTTTAAAAAACAAACATTTCAATTTGGGTTTTGATTTCCATTATGTTGTAGTAGTAGGGGATCATAAAAGGCATAGTAAGTGGGGAAGTCAAGACTTGGTGAAGTCTGAGTTCTATGATTGACTATGTTCTATGATTGACCTTGGATAGTTTAGAAAACTACTTTGAGCTCCTTCTGAAATTAGGTCATTGGTTTGGAATCAATAGTCTTCAAACTGTTATTATAGTGAATTTTTATTTAAACAAATAAAAATTAAGTGTTGGAGGAAAGAATCTCCAAATTTAAGATAGGCAAAACTGGAACTGTCCTGTGAAACAAGGTAACCTACTAAACTTCCTCCCCCCCACCCCACCATGGTGACCTCTGCTTTCTCTGAGAAAACCTGTGGTTTGAAGAGTTGCCAGGAGACCACTGGTCTAGAAGATGTCCATGTTCCATTCAGTTTCAAAAGTTGAGTTCCATCTAACTGAGAGAACATGGCTTGGACGTGTGTTCCCTGTGACATAGAATCTGACCTCAAGAGGCCCCTCCACCTAGCTGATAGGTGGTTTGGAAAGAAAAGAAGTCACATAGGTTAAGAAGGAGATTCAAGAAAATAAGTTCTAATTTCAACAGGAAAAAATTAATTTGGGGAAAGAGAATAAAGGAGCAGGGAAGGGAGATGTGATTTGAGGATATAGGAGGTAGAGAAAAATTTAAAAAGTAAACAGAAAGTTAGCAGCCATTTCTAATAAATTGTAGATCCAAGTCATGCTATATTTCTTCTATCAGAAATGACATTGTGGGTGACTAAAGCTGCTGGTCCTTGCTACATTTGTGAGGACAGAGCTGCCTGAGCCTCAGGGCAGTGATAGACAGACCAAAAAAACTTCTAGCAAGGTTGAGGACAAGAAGAATAGACTCTCTTCCTTTTGCAGGCCTTTCTCCCACCCAGGTCCTGTGAAACAACTACACAAGAGTCCAAATTCAAGAGGTTCTAAACAACAAGAAGAAACAGATCTCTTGAAGACTTTCTCATCAATTTGAAAACAAAAGACACTTTAATTTATTCAGAAATATCTTCAATTTATTTAGAAAGTATTTTAGACTACGGTGTGAAGAAGAAATCCTGACAGCCCCCTACATCTGTCTCCTAATCAAGGGTTATCAAGCAATATGTCATAAGAGACTAAAACCACACATAAGAAATAATGCAGCTTCCCGACGTGCCAAATTTTGTAATAGGATATTTTTAAAGTAATGTCTTATTTTACATGATATACATATTTTTATTATCAAGTAGAATGTAATATTTACTTTTTAAAGATTCAATCGGGAGATTTTAATGCCATATAATAGGCTCTAAGCACTGTGTGCATTCATTCACACTCTTTTTCATTAGGGAAATGTCTTTTCATGGTACATTATCAACAACACCCAACTCTTTCAAGGAATCTGGCATGTCTGGTGATAGAAAACAAACTTCTCTCATGTAAAGCAAGTTGAGACCAATCAAGGCAACATAGGGTCCCCAAAGAGAAATAATCAACTGAACCTTTGCACTCATCAGATGTTGAACATGTGTTTTCAGAATGGGAAAAAATTTTTCTAGTATGTAATCCCCCTTCTGGGTGCTCTTGGGCTTTTGGATGTCACAGGAGTAACTTAGTATTTCTAGATGTACAGATTTTACCCTTTAGTGTCTGATAATTCTATAAAGCAAAATAAAAACTTTACAAAAAGCAATCCCAAAACATAGAAAGTAAAATGGAGCCTTCAAGCTTATATCTAAATGTGTATCCAGTTGGTGATAGAAAAAAAACTATTTCAAGTGATTTTAAATTTCAGTAATTGGGATATATTCTACATCAAAACAACTTCAAAAAAAGAGAAATCTTAAATAGTTTTAAATTGTTTTCAGAAATCAGAATATTGGTAGTAGTTTTGGTATTGCTATTCTAAAGCTTTTGTGCGTATATTGCAGGATAGAACAGATGATAACTATTATATAATATGTAATATTTTAATTCCATCAATCCCATTATCATGGTGAGCTTGGATTCTTAGCATAGAGAAAGGAGACAAGGATGAAAGGTCAAAAAGATAAGACTCTACAGAACTAAATTTGAATCGAAAGTCTCAGTATGAACTCTTTATATATTTCTTTTTATAAATAAACTTTTGTTTTGTTTTGTTTTTAGTTGGAGTCTCACTCTGTCGCCCAGACTGGAATGCAGTGGCACACTCCTGGCCACCGCAACCTTGACCTGTTGGGCTCCGGCGATCCTTCCACCTCGGCCTTCCAAGTAGCCAGAACTACAGGCGTGCGCTACCACACCTGGCTAATTTTTTTGATTTGTTGTAGAGACGAGGTCTTGCCGAGTTGCCTGGGTGGGTCTTGAACCCGCGGGCTCAGGCAATCCACTCGCCTTGGCCTCCCAAAGTACTGGGATTACAGGCTGAGCCACCGAGCCTGGCCAATAAATTTTGTTTTATTTTAAAGATGTAGGGTACACTTCAGGGTTAGGTATACAAATGTTCATTATGTAGGTACTCTTGTTGATGAGGTGTGCCCTGCCTTCCCCAAGCAGATTCCCACTGCTGCCAATCTCGCTTCCTTGTCCTCTTCCTGGCAGTTTCCCACTACTGCCAATCATTTTCTTATATGATAATTGTTCAAGGTCCGCTTATGAGTGAGAGCATGTGATACTCAGTTCTTTGTTTCTGTGAAAGATCATTCAGTATTATTGTGAAGTTTATGATTTTGTTCTTCTTTATGGCTGTGTAATATTCCATTGTGTATATGTACCACATTTTTTTATCCAGTCCTCTTTTGGTGGGCAGCATGGTTGGTTCCATGTTCTTGCTACTGTAAACAATGCTGCAATAAACATATGTGTGCAGGTATCTTTTTTATAGAGTGATTTGATTTCTTCTGGGTATATTCCCAGTAGGGGGATTATAGAGTCGTATGGAAGGTCAATGTGTAAATCTTTTAGGAATTGCTGCACTGTTTTCCACAGAGTCTGTACTAGTTTACACTCCTACCAACAGTGCAGAAGTGCTCCCTTTTTGCCACATTATCTCCAGCATCTGTTGTTTTTTGAGTTATTGATGATAACCATCCTGACTGAAGTTAGGTGACATCTCAGTGTAGTTTTAATTTACATTTCTTTGATGACTAGTGAGGCTGAGCATTTTTTCATGTATCTGTTGACTGCTCATATGTCTTCTTTTGAGAAATGTCTATTCATATATTTTGCCCACTTTGTAATGGGACCGTTTGTTTTTCTCTTTTCGGCATGTTTGAGTTCCTTGTAGTTCCTAGATGTTAGACCTTTGTCAGACATACAGTTGGCAAATATTTTTTCCATCTGTGGGCTGTCTCCCCGCTCTCGATGGTTTCTTTGGCTTTTGCAGAAGCTTGTCATTGGATGAGGTCCCACTTGTCTACTCTTGATGCATTTCATGTGAAAAAAAAATCTCAAGAAATAGTGAACAACCTAGTAACGATGGATATTTCTAGACCAAATTGTGACCTTCAGATACCACTTTTCAGTAAAAGAAATTAGGATTCTCTAGAGAATGTATGATTCCAGATCTGAAATATATGAGATGAACCAAATTTTTCAAGAGCAGACTCAAATAGGCTCCCACTTGCCAAAGATATAAAAATGTATGTATTCCAAAGAATAAGGATTGTGATTCATTAAAAAATGTTAAATATATTTAAATTAATGACTTTATAATTTTTAAGAAAAAACTCAGTCATCTTCAGAGAATTATCATTTCTGAAAACTGACAAATTAAGGGAGATAATTCAGCATTGACTCTACCTTTACTTTGCAACACAAACTCTCATCATTCAAAAAACCCCTAATAAATTAATAGAGAAGCATGTTAGTTGATGCTACAAGGATGCAATCAACAATATTCTAACTTTGCAGGAAAAGCCTGGTTTATTCAATAGATAAATTAAAAGGAATATATAACAAGGACAATGAAGTAGAACTTATTTACTGATAAAGACTCGAGAACATATCTACCAATCACAATGTGTGGACCTTATTTGAATCAAACAAGCTAAAAATTGTGTTTATAAGACTATTGGGAATTTGAAGATTGAGTTCTCTAATCAGCAGAAATGGGTGCCTAAGGTTATTCTAAGAATATAAGCCCACAAGGAATTTGCAGAAATCCTTGGGAAGGCATTGGACTTCCCATTATCTGTAGGAGGGATATTGTATTTCCAGAAGCTCATGTCAAAGCTTCTCTGAGCCAGGCTCGGTGGCTCAGCCTGTAATCCCGCGCCTTTGGGAGGCTGAGGTGAGTGGATTGCCTAAGCCCACGGGTTCAAGACCCGCCTGGGCAGCGAGACCTCATCTCTACAATAAATCAAAAAATCAGCCGGGTGTGGTAGCGCATGCCTGTAATTCCAGCTACTTGGAAGGCTGAGGCGGAAGGGTTGCCGGAGCCCCAGCAGGTCGAGGCTGCGGTGGCCGGAAGCGGCCACTGCACTCCAGTCTGGGCGACAGAGTGTAACTCCAACTCAAAAAAAAAAAAAAGCTTCTCTGCCCTCGCCCCTCTGTGGACCCTCATTCATGCATCAGTCATCCTTTATCGCCCTAGGAGAACACACAACTGATTTGACAAAGCAGGTGCTCTGCACCCAGGAAACTGGGGCTATACTCTTGATCCTGTTGTTAATCATTATGCGACTTATAACCGGCACTCAATTTATTTGGACCTCAGTTTCCACATTGATAAAATGAGAATAGCTTCTGGTTGTAAACATGACATTGATTCTATTCTAATGAAAGGTGTTCTGAATTGGGATTGAGTAACCAGCAGTGAGCAGGCTGAAACTCACAGATGGGTCTGTAGGATGCCTTGGCTTCCCTAGAGAGGTGGACTATGGCAAGAAAAGAGACATACTGAGGGGCTATGATCCAAAGGAGACATCCAACTTCCTGCTGTTCTTCATTTTTCTGGGAGTAAGGTCTCTCTCCGGATCACAGCCTCTCAGTGTGACAGCCGTCTTGCTCTGGGGGGAATCAATGTTTTAGGCTCAGCTACCAAGTTGCTGAGCTGTTTGGGGGATTGCTGGGAAATGTCAGAGGCCCAGCATCTGGAGGCCTTGAGGATCCTAACCTGTGGAAAGTTGAGTTTGGGGTAGCCCCTTCAAATAGGGAAAGGGATGTCCCTGGTCCTATGGTAACTTGTAGCCTCTCCTTCTAGGAGTGGCTTATATTTGTCTCTGCTACCTTGTTGCCAGGCAGCCCAGAGAGGGTTATTTACGTGCCCATTCCGCTTGTCTCCACAATTAGCTGTCTGTGGAAGAAATTTATTTAAACAAAATTTGCCATTTATTCATACCACAAAATGTTTTGAGTTTCTAGCATTAGAGAGAGGAGCCAGAGATACAGCAAAAAAGAGGCTAGATACCTCATGAAATTTTCCTTCCTTTCCATGACGTTACCAAAGGGTCATAATTTTCTGTTCATATTGTCTCTAATGCCTTGCTCTCAAGATACAAAAGGATATGGATTGTTCATCTCACTTTATTTTCTCTTGATATCATTGTAACATTTCTTCTTCTTGTAAGGTGAATTGGTTGGAATTGATAGACTCTAGGGATCTTGTCAAGGTAGAAGTCTTATTATATGAATGTTATGGTTATTGTGCTGTATAAAGAGACACCTAGAAAAGAGTCTCTCATATGAAAGTTTTACTCAGAAGGAGAGTCCTATGTAGAGGACACAGGGGAGCACTACCCTGATTTCAGAAACTTCCAATTGTTTCTGAGGTAGCTCCTGAGAAGCTGGTGTTAACCTGATGCTCTCTAGCCACAGACATGCCCAAAACTAGGAAGTGGAACCAGAGATGAGAGACGTGCTGCAAAGTTTTAGTGATACAGGTGTTTCAAGACAATGTGACTTTTAAAAGATGATAAAGTCTTCAAGCCCAGACACACCTGGTGTAATAGAATTAGAGGGTGGGCACGGTGGCTTAAGCCTGTAATCCCAGCACTTTGGGAGGCCAAGGTGAGGGAATTGCCTGAGCCCACAGGTTCAAGAATAGCCTGGGCAACCTGGCGAGACCTCATCTCTACAATAAATCAAAAAATTAGCCAGGCAGGCTAGCACACACCTGTAGTTTCGGCTACTTGGAAGGCTGAGGTAGAAGGATCTCCTGAGCCTAGCATGTCTACGTTGGGGTGGCCGTGAGTGCATCATTGCACTCCAGCCTGGGTGATGGAGTGAGATTCAACTAAAAAAAAAAAAAAAAAAAGAATTAGAATATAATTTTTGGAAATTGGGATCCTATCTTTTATCTCTGCGTTTTTCACCCATTGATTTTCCTTGGAAACTCATTAATTTCCAAGAATATCCTCAGCTATCCCAACTGTGCTAAAAGGAGTCAATGATATTATTTTTACTCAGATTAACTGGGATATACACCTTTATACTTTGAGGTTAAAACAAGTCTCCCCAGCCCACAGCATCCCATAGTACAATGGTCAGCCTCCACACTCTTGCTAGAGTTTTTTCTATACCTTCTGTACATTCTTTCTCTCTCGAACTTATAAAAATCTCTGATGCTGCAACTCTGCTCTATCAGGACAGGTTTCCCAAACTCCAAATGTAGACAAGGACTGGGGGTTAGGAGGTCTGGAATTATTTTCCCTCATAAGACTTCAGAACTCTTTCTGCAAACTGCTCCCTTTCTTCCCAGAGCTTTGAGTATTCATGGAAAGTTAAGGCAGGATGGAAGAAGGCAGAGAGTGTGTGCTCACCTTGTCCCTGCTTAGCTAAGAGGGTGTGGCTCAGGGACTCCATGAAAAACAGAAGACATCTCATCCATCCAAAATGGCGTTTTGACTTTTCCTAGACTGAGAAGCATCTGGCAGCTTCACTAGTTAAACAGGAATTTAGGCACAATTTGCCCAGTGCCCCATCACACACTCTGGGGCTTGACCAGTGCACTCACAGAGGTTGCATGGAGGTGGCCAGGGAGTGAAGAAAAGCAACAGGAGGCAGAGTGAGTGCTGGTTCAGCCCTCTTCCCCAGACTGTAGACCTGTAAGTCTTCCCTGCAGTCTTACGTCTTAGAAAATTGGCGCTTCGTTTTATTAAGAGGCTATTTCCTTACCTCCTACACATCATCTTCAGAAATGGGAAGGGAATTTGTTCTCCTTGCTTTCTCCTTGTCATCTCTAACAACAGCAAACCTTTACAATAAGTGAATCACAAAATAATCACATACACCCAATGGAGAGTTGAAGATGTAAAGGAATTCTTTAGGAAATAATTATTTTTGCAACATAAATTATTTTCTCCATATTCTTCTAAGTCCCTGTTTATCTAGCATATCTAAGTTAGACCATTTTAATTGGGCAATGAGAACCCCGTGAAAGTGGACTAGGAATCTGTCTTCTTTTAAGCAGACATTTATTATGCTAAACTGTTGAGGTTAAAAATTCTGAAGTGTAATCTGATAATAGGGAGAACTCTGAGCTGAAAATCTGGGCTGTAAACCCACTTGGGTAACCTTAAGAGAAGTATTTTAAACTCTTCCTCTACTTGCCCATCTGTAAATTGGATGAATAATATCTGTCCTATTTGCTATACAGAAATGTATATATTTTTCTGGTCATAAATCAAGATGGATACTCTACTATGAGGGATAGGAAAGAAAGCACCATGTGGGGACTTGCTGCAATTTCAGAAAATGAAAGAGATTAAACATGTAAAAAGCACTGAAGAGAAGTTAAGAAGACACAAAATACTACCAAGGAGGGAAAGAAAGACCTGCCATGTGCAGGGCAACAAGGGATTTATTAACAAGGTAGAATCTACCTCTTTTGGGTGATAGGTGACTGGCAGGGCAAATGCAACCTTATGTAGAATACAAATCAGTAAGTCTCCTTTCATAAACTTTATCTCATGTGGACCCACATTTCTCCCCAGAGTAATCGCTGGTATCTGTTAGGGACTACCCTTCAAGAATATGCCTATGCAGTTATAATGATAAGTGTATATTGATACCTACATTAAATTTTAAAAATTTTATTGCAGGAAACTAGACTTTAAAAATTAATTACTTTAATAACTTATAACTGAACTAAGGCTTTTGGGACACCCTATACCTTTTTATACAATATTAACTCTATCATTTTAATTGTAAGACTGTATATTAAGTCCATGTTTATGACTACCAGCATTTTAATAAAAATTTTGTGTACATTGAGTTCTATTGTTCATACTTTAATTATATGATCAATTTTCTATATGATGTGGTTACATTTTGCTATTTTGCATTTGTGTTAGAAAAGTTATTTGAATTAGGATTATCCTCCATTTTACCTTTTCAAGATTTTTTTCATTGATTACTTTTGATGCACCACCTTACATAGTTTTGCCAGTGTGAATTTTCTCCTTTATTTTTTATTTTATATTACTCTTGTAAAATCCAATTTTCCTGTCTCAAATTTTGCTGACTTAGATTAGTCAAGATTTTGTATTTTCTTGTTGATATTTGCTGTGAACACATCTCCCTGGTGGAGTTTTCTTTTGTTGATTTTATTCTCTGTTGATTCTTTTCATCAGCAATGTGTAACATGTATTGAATAAATCACTGACCATTTGCCTTCAATTCTCTGATAATCAGTAGAAGTATAAACAATCCCTCTCTCCTGGTGTTTCAGGATCGCTGTGTTGCTTGGATTATTCTGCTTTGTTGCTCATCCTGGCATCTTCTGCTTTTACCTCTTTGAATACCACTACAGGACACAGAGCAAACAGATTGACAGGCTCTCAGTTGCCACAATAAATAAGAAACAATGCTTACATGAGAGCATTTCTTCAGAAAAGAAATAATTTGGCATCGCTACTGCTGGCTGACATATGATGTCATGGTGAATTCAGAACTCTGCCCATTGGCTGCCTTCTCTATTGGGCATTAATTTGACATTGTGCTGGCATCTGGAAGCAGCTCATCCTTGAGACACTACCAGCACAATGCCAAGGCCACAATACTCCAGGGAAGGGACCCACAAAAATGTCCTAATTTTTTTAAATCAGAAGAAAAAGATAAGCTGTTAGGTCAAAGAACAGGTTTTTATTTTAGTTTAAAAAGTTTTTTTTTTAACAGTTTTATTAAGGTACAATTGAAATACAATTAACTGCACCCATGTAAAGTGCATAATTTAATAACTTTTAATAAATGTATACACAGGTAAAACTGTCACCGCAGTGAAAATGAAGTGAACATTCATAAGCTCCCAAGTTCCTGTGTGTCCTTTTGTAATTCCTTCCTCCCATCTATTGCTCCACACCTCCCCTCACCCCAAACTCAGGCAAGTGCCAACCTGCTTTCTTGACATTCGTTTTCATCTGTTAGTACTTTACATGAACAGAATCACACGGTAGGTACTCTTTTTTTTTCTTCTGACTTCTCTAACAGAACATAATTGTTTTGAGGTTCATTTATGTTGTTACATATATTATTAGTTGATTCCTTTTCATGGATGAATAGTATTCCACTGTATGGATATGCCATGATTTTTATCCATGTTGATGGTTATTTGGGTTGTTTCTAATTTTTAGTGAAACTGGTATAAACAGTGCTGAATGATTTGTATGAATTTAGTTGCCTATTCAAAAATACAAGCAATTCATCACAAGGGAAATCGTCTTCTAGTGGAATAATGCCTTGTTTCATAGAGATATAATAGGGAAAGAAATGCTTATGGAAGCTGGATTAAGGTCCAGAGACTCCAAGTGAAATCTGTGTTCCCCACAGCTCTCCACAGTTGTGCTCCCAGATGGACCTGTCTGAAAGCTGAGCCTGACTCACTTCTAAGTGAGTTCATTTTGATAATCAGATGATAGGATTTGAATAGTGTTGAGGGTGTGGGAGTGAATAGGAGTCTGAGGGACCAGTGGAAGGGAGCTGTCTTTCCCTGAATGTCTTCTACCTGCTAGGCACTATGTTTTTCCTTTTTTCCTATGCCATTTCATTGCATTTTCACAGCACGCCCCCCCCTCTAAAAATGTATTTTAGAACATACATGTGAGGACTTCCTACGTAAATAATACTGTGTGAAGGTAAGGCCTCAGCTTCTAATGAGCTTTCTCTCCACCTAGCCATGCACATGGTATCTAATGAGTAGTTTTGTAACCTTTATTCCCGCATCCCCTCTCTCCTTTAGCAATGTCCAACTTCTGTTATTGACACTCCTGTGCCCATGTGCTCAGTGTTTGGTCCCCACTTATGAGTTTTAACACGTAGTATTCAGGGTTTTTGTTTCTGTAATAATTCAGTTAGAATGATGGTCTCCAGCTGCACCCATGTTGCTGCAAAGGTCGTGATTTGGTTCTTCTTTATGACTGCATGGTATTCCATAGTGCATACCTACCACATTTTCTTCAATCAATCCACTTTCAAGGGGCAACTCGTTGGTTCCCTGATTTTGCTATTGTGAATAGTACTGCAATAAACATACATATGCAGGTGTCTTTTGGGTAACACAATTTGTGTTCCTTTAGGTATATTCCCAGAAGTGGGATTGTTTGGTCAAGTGATAGCTCAATTTTCAGTTCTTTGAGAAATCGCCAAACTGCTTTCCACAAAGGTTAAACTAGCTTACATTCCCCCCAACAGTGTATGAGTGTTCCCTTTACTCCACAGCCTCACCAGCATCTGTTGTTTTTTGACTTTTTAACGATAGCCATCCTGAGCAGAGAGATTGCAGAAGTTTTTTTTTGATTTGCATTTCTCTAATGATTAGTGCAAAAGCTGAGCATTTTTCATGTTTTTTGGCTCTTCATATATCTTCCTTTGAGAAGTGTCTGCTCATGTCATTTGCCCACTTTCTGATGGGGTTATTAGCTTTTTTCCTGTTAGTTCATTTGAATTTCTCACAGATCCTAAGTGTTAGGCATTTGTTAGATGCACAGCTTGCAAATATTTCTTTCACATTCTGTGGGTTGTTCCTTTACTCTTTTGATTTTTTTTCCATATGAAAACATTTTAGCTTGATAAGATTCTATCTGTCAATTTTAGTTTTTGATGCATTTGCTTTTGAGGTCATGGCCTTGAATTTATTTCATAGTCTGATGTCCAGGTGGGTGTTCTCTAGGTTTTCTTCTAAGATTCTTAATAGAATGAGATTTCACATTTAAGTCCTTGATTCATTTTGTGTTAATTTTTTTTTTTTTTTAGTTGGAGTCTCACTCTGTCGCTCAACCTGCTGGGCTCCAGCAATCCTTCCGCCTCAGCCTTCTGAGTAGCTGGAATTACAGGCACGCGCTACCACACCCGGCTGATTTTTGATTTATTGTAGAGATGAGGTCTCGCCAAGTTGCCCAGGCGGGTCTCAAACCTGCGCGCTCAGGCAATCCACTCACCTCAGCCTCCCAAGGTGCGGGATTACAGGCTGAGCCACTGAGCCCGGCTAATTTTTGTATTTGATGATAGATAGGAGTCCAATTTCATTCTTCTGCATGTGGTATAGCCAGTTTTCCCAGCACCATTTGCTAAATATGGTTTCCTTTGTCCAATGTTTGTTTTCATCATCAGGTGAGTTGGTTGAAGGTCTGTGGTTTTACTTCCAGGTTATTTGTCCTATTTCAGTGGTCTATGTGTCGATTTTTGTACCCGTACCATTCTGTCTTGGTTACTGTAAACTTTTAATAAAGTTTGAGGTCTAGAAGTGTGATGTCTATAACTTTGTTCTTTTTGTTGAGGATGTCTAGCTGTTTGGCTCTTTTGCTTCCATCTGAATCTCAGTATTGTCTTTTCTAGGTCTATAAAAATGATGCTGGTAGTTTGATAGGGATTGCGTGGAGGCTATAGATTATTTGGGGTAGAATGAACATCTTGGTAATATTTCAGTTCATGATCATGGGATGTTCTTCCCTTTGTTTGTGATATCTTTGATTTCTTTGAACAGAGTTTTGTAGTTCTCATTGTAAAAATCTCTTAACTCTTTGGTTAGATGAATGCCAAGCTATTTTATTTTATTTTGTGTGTGTGTGTGGCTAGTGTGAATTGTATTGTTTTTTATTTGGTTCTCAGTCTGCTTGTTGTTGGTGTATAGAAATGCAACTGATTTTTGCACATTGATGTTGTTTCCTGAGACTTCACCAAAATCATTTATTAATGCAAGAAGGTTTTTGGCAGATTCTCTAGGGATTTTTATGTATAAAATCATATCATAGCCGGGTTCGGTGGCTCAGCCTATAATCCCGCGCCTTTGGGAGGCTGAGGTGAGTGGATTGCCTGAGCCCGCGGGTTCGAGACCCGCCTGGGCAGCGAGACCTCATCTCTGCAATAAATCAAAAAAAAAAAAAAAATCAGCCGGGCGTGGTAGCGCATGCCTGTAATTCCAGCTACTCGGAAGGCTGAGGCGGAAGGATCGCCGGAGCCCAGCAGGCGAGGCTGCGGTGGCTGGGAGCGGCCACTGCACTCCAGTCTGGGCAACAGAGTGAGACTCCAACTCAAAAAAAAAAAAAAAAAAAAAAAAATCATATCATCTGTTAAGAGGGATGATATAACTTCCTCTTTTTTTATTTGAATACTCCTGATTTCTTTATTTTGCCTGACTGTTCTGGCCAGGACTTCCAGTACTATGGTAAGTAGGAGTGGTAAGAGTGGACATCTTTATTTTGTTCCAATTCTTAGAAAGAATGATTCCAATTTCTATGATGTTGGCTGCATGTTTGTCATACATGGCTCATATTATTTTGAGGAATGTTCCTTCTATGCCTAGGTGTTCTGAGGGCTTCTATCAAGAAGAAATGTTGGATTTTAGCAAATGCTTTTTCTGCATCTATTGAGATAATCATGTGGTTCTTCGTTTCACATCTGTTTATGTGGTGACTTGCACTTAATGGTTTGTGAATGTTGAACTAGCCTTACATCCTGGGAATGGAGGCCACCTGGTCATGATGAAAGTTCCTTGTAATGCACTGTTTGATGTGATTTGCTAGTATCTTGTTGAGAATGTTTATATTTATGTTCATCAGGGAAATTGGCCTGAACTTTTCTTTCCTTATTGGGTCTTTGGAATTTTGGGGTATCAGGATGATACTGGATTCATAGAATGAGATATGGAGGATACCAACCTTCTCCATTACTTGAAATACTTTCAATAGTTTTGGTATCAGCTCTTCCTTGCATGTTTTATAGGGTTTAACTGATCCAGGAATTTTTTTTTCTTTGGAGGGGAGGAAGAGGGGCAAGGAGTTTTCTTATTACTGAGGCAATTTTTTGGATTTTTACTGGTCTGTTTAGGGTTTCAATCTCTTCCTGTTTCAATCCTGGGAGGTTGAATGCTGCATGGAATTTCTCCATTTCTTCTAGATTTCTAGCTAACTCACACACAGATGTTTATAGTAAACTGATAATCTTGTATTTCTTCAGGATTGATTGTAACATTGCCTTTTTAATTTCTAATTATATTTATGCAAATTCTCTCCTTCTCTCTCTCTTTACCTCTCCCTCGCCTTCCCTCTCCCCTCTTCTCTCTCCTGTCTTTCAGTTAATCTGGCTAAGGATGTGTCAATCTTATTTATCTTTTCATTTATTCTTTATCTTATTGAGCTTTTCATCTTGTTGATCGTGTGTGTGTATGCGTGTGTGTGTGTGTGTGTGTGTGTGTGTGTGTGTGTGTGTGTGGTGTGTTTGTGTCTTTAGTTCATTTAGCTCTGAATTTATTTTAATAATTTCCATTCTTCTACTGATTTGGGGATTGTATTGTTCTTGTCTTTCCAGCTCCCTTAAGTGTGATGTTAGACTGTTTACTTGAGATTTGCCTATTTTCTGTGTGTGTGTGTGTGTGTGTGTGTGCGCGTGCAATGTTATAAACTTTTCTCTCAGCATCACTTTCATGTTGTCCCTGAGGTTTTGGTATGTTGTGTTTTTGTTTTCATTTGATTCTAGGAATCTTTTTATTTTCTATCTTGATTTCTGTGTTAACCCAAAAGTCATTTAGAAGCATGTCATTTAATTTCAGTATGTTTGTGTGTTTTGGAGGATTCCTGTTGGTGATGATATTTATTTTTATTCTACTGTGGTCTGTAAAGATGCTTGGTATAATTTCAATCTTTTGAAATTATAATTTGTTCAGGCTTGATTTATAAATGACAATGTGGTTGATCTTAGAGTATTTTCTGTGCACTGATAAGAAGAATTTATATTCTGTGGTTGTTGGGTAAAATGTTCTGTAGATGTCTATTAGATTCAATTACCTCAGTGTCAATTAAGGTTCCAGATTTCTTTGTTAGTTTTCTGCCTCCATGATCTTTTTAAAGATGTTAGAAGGGTATTGAAGTCTCCAACAATTATTGTATGGCTGTCTGTGTCCCCTCTTAGATTGATTAGCACTTGGGTTTTATTTTTTTTACTTTTAAATTTTTTATTTTAAAATCGTGGGGCACAATTCAGGTTTAGGTATACAAATATTCATCATGCAGATACCCTTGTTGATGAGATGTGCCCCTGCTTCCCCAGGCAGATTCCCACTATTGCCAATCCCACCTCCCCACCCCCATCCCCAACTCCCTGTAGTTTCCTGCTGTCAATCCTTTTCTTATAGTATCATGATAGTTGTTCAAGGTGTACTTAGGAGTGAGAACATGTGATACTTAGGAGTGAGAACAAAGTACTGATACTTTGCTTCTGTGAAAGATCACTCAGTGTTAGAGACTCTAAGTGCACCCAGGTTGCTATGAAGTTCATGATTCTGTTCTTCTATATGGCTGTGCAATATTCCATTGTGTTTATGTACCACATTTTTTCTATCCAGTCCTCTTTTGATGGGCAGCACAGTTGGTTCCATGTTCTTGCTATTGTGTACAGTGCTGCGATAAACATACGTGTGCAGGTATCTTTTTTAGAGTGATTTAAGTTCTTCCAGTTATATTCCCAGTTAGGGGGATTGCAGGGTCATATGGAAGGTTGATTTTTAGAACTTTTAGGAATTACCACTCTGTTTTCCACAGAGGCTGTATTAGTTTACATTCCCACCAACGGTGTAGAAGTGTTCCCTTTTTGCCACATCCTCTCCAGCATCTGTTATTTTCTGAGTTATTGATGATGGCCATTCTGATTGGAGTTAGGTGGTACCTCAGTGTAGTTTTAATTTGCATTTCTTTGATGACTAGTGAGGCTGAACATTTTTTCGTGTATCTGTTGCCTGCTCGTATGTCTTCTTTTAAGAACTGTCTATTCATATCTTTTGCCCACTTTGTAATGGGACTGTTTGTTTTTTTCTTTTCAGCACGTTTGAATTCCTTATAGATCCTAGATGTTAGGCCTTTGTTAGACATACTGTTGGCAAATATTTTTTCCCAGTCTGTAGGCTGTCTCCCTGCTCTCTTGATGGTTTCTTTGGCTTTGTAGAAGCTTGTCAGTTTGATGAGGTCCCACTTGTCTATCTTATCTCTTATGGCATGGGCACTTAGGGTTTTGATCAGGAATTGGTTGCCAGTTCCAATTTCCATGAGGGCATCTCCTGCATTTTCTAAGTTTCTTATAGTTTGAAGTTTTATGTTTAGGTCTCTGATTGATTTAGAGTTGATTTTTGTGTGTGAGGATAGGTAGAGGTCCTGTTTCAATCTTCTTCATGTGATCAGTCAGTTTTCCCAGAATCATTTACTGAATAGGTTCTCCTCTTCCCAGTGGTTGGTGGTGGAGGCTTTGTTGAAGATGAGTTGAGATATTGAGGTTTATCCTTCTGGATTCTCAATTCTATTCCATTGGTCTACATGCCTGTTCTTGTACTAATACAAGGCTGTTTTGATTATTGTAGCCTTATAATAAAGTTTAAAGTCTGGGAGTATGATACCTCCTGCTTTGGTTTTTGTTTGTTTGTTTGTTTATTTTTGCTGAGTACTGTTTTGGCTATTCATGGTCATTTATGTTTCCATATAAATTCCTGTATTGTTGTTTCTGGGTCTGAGAAGTATGTTGCTGGTAATTTGATGGGTATTGCATTAAATCTGTAGCTTACCTTAGGCAGAATGGATATCTTAACAATGTTGATTCTTCCAATCCATGAGCATGAAATATTTTTCCACTTGTTTGTGTCATCTTTGATTTCTTTGAGCAGTGTTTTGTAGTTTTCACTGTAAAGGTCTTTTACCTCTCTGGTTAGGAAGACGCCAAGGTATTTCCTTTTTTGGTGACTATTGTGAATGAAATTGTGCTTTTTATTTGGGTTTCTGTTTCTTTCTTATTGATGTATAGAAATTCAATTGTCTTTTGCACATTTATTTTATACCCTGAGACCTGGTCAAAGTCCTTTATCAGTGCAGGGAGGTTTTTGACAGATTCTCTTGAGTTTTCGAGGTATAGAATCATGTCATCTGCAAAGAGGGATAACTTGATTTCCTCTTTTCCTATTTGGATACACCTGATTGCCTTCTCTTCTCTGAATACACTAGCTAGGACTTACAAAAGGAGGTCCTAGTTTATGTTGAGCAGAAGGGGTGAGAGTGGACATCCTTGTGTTGTTCCAGTTTTCCAGGGAAATGCTTCCAATTTCTGTCTGTTTAGCAGTATGCTGGCTGTGGGTTTCTCATAGTTGGTTCTTACTATTTTGAGGTATGTTCCATCTATGCCCAGATGCTCGAGGGTTTTTATCAAGAAGTGGTGCTGGATATTATCAAAAGCTTTTTCTGCATCTAATGATATAATCATGTGGTTTTTGTCTTTATGTCTGTTGATGCATTTAATTACTTTTATGTGAACCAGTCTTGCATCCTGGGGATGAAGCCTCCTTGGTCGTGGTAGATGATTTTTGAGATGTGTTGTTGAATCTGGTTTGCTAGGATCTTGTGAATTTTAGCATCTATGTTCATCAAAGATATTGGCCTGTAGTTCTCTTTATTTGTTGGATCTTTATCTGACTTGGGTATCAATGTGATGTTAGCTTCATAAAATGATTTGGGGAGAGTTCCATCTTTCTCAATTGCCTGGAATACTTTCAATAGGATTGGTATCAGTTCCTCCTTATATGTTTTGTAGAATTCTGCTGGAAAACCATCTGGTCCAGGGGGTTTTTTTGTAGGTAGTTTTCTTTTGACATAGTCAATTTCCTGGATTGTTATTGGTCTATTTAGGGTCTCGATTTCTTCTTGTTTCAGCCTGGGGAGGTTGTGTGAGATCAGAAAGTTCTCCATTTCATTTAGGTTTTCAAGATTGTTTCCATACAAGTGTACATAGTAGTCTGTTATAATCTTTTGTATTTCTTCAGGGTCAGTTGTGACTTCATCTTTTGTGTTTCTGATTGTGTTTATTTGGGCTTTTTCTCTCTTTTTCTTGGTCAGTCTTGCTAGGGGACCATCAATCTTGTTTAGCCTTTCACAGAACCAACTTTTTGCTTCATTGATTTTTTTGTATTATCTTTTTGTCTTCTATGTCCCAGATTTGGGCTTTGATTTTAGTGATCTGGATTCTTCTGCTGAAGTTAGGGTTTTGGTGGTCTTGCTTTTCCAGCTCCCTTAGGTGACTTGTTAGGCCGTTAACTTGTGATCTTTCCATTTTCTTCATCTGTGTTTGTAGTGATATGAATTCCCCTCTTACTACTGTTTTTGTGGCATCCCAGAGGTTTTAGTAAGATGTTTCTTCATTTTTATTTGTTTCCAGGTATCTTTTAATCTCTGTTTTGATTTCCATGTTGACCCAGGAGTTGCTTAGCATCATGTTGTTTAGTGTCCATGTCTTTGTGGGTTTTGGGGGAACTTTGTTGGTGTTGATATTTATTTTTATTCCAGTGTGGTCTGAGAGGTGCATGGCATAATTTCAATCTTATGAATTTTGTTTATGTTTGACTTATGGCCAAGGATGTAGTTGATCTTAGAGTAAGTTCCATGTGGTGATGAGTAGAATGTATACTCTGTGGTCATTGGATGGAGTGTTCTGTAGGTATCAATTAAGCCCATGTGATCAAGAGTCACACTGAGGTTCCGGATCTCCTTGCTGAGTTTTGTCTTGATGATCTGTGTAGGGTTGTGAGTGGGGTATTAAAGTTCCCAGTTATAATAGTGTTAGAGTTAATATCTTTTTTAAGTTTGCCTAGAACCTGCTTTATGAAAGTTGGTGCTCCTATATTGGTTGTATATATGTTTAGGATGGATATTTCTTGTTGATGGATTGAAACTTTTATCATTATGTAGTGACCTTCTGTATCTTTTTAAAGTTTTGATAGCTTAAAGGGTATTTTGTGTGATATTAAGATTGCAACTCCTGCTTTCTTTTGTGTTCTGTTCACCTGAAATTTTGCTTCCCATCCTCTTACTGTGAGTCTGTGAGTGTCCTTTCTGGTGAGAAGAGTCTCTTGGAGACAATATATTGTTGCCTCATGATATTTTATCCATTTGCCATTCTATGTCTTTTCAGTGGTTCATTTAGTCCATTCACATTCAGGTTAATTATTGAAATGTTAGAGTTTATCCCTGCCATTAGGTTCTTATAGAATTGTTGTTGTTCCTGTTTGTTGTCTTTCTTATGATTTTTGGGTTGATTCATGTTTGTTTTCAACCTTTTTCCTGTACTCTTTTGAAGAATGTTGTCATTCTTTTTTCCCTTTCTTCTGTGTTTAATACTTTCTTGTTTCTTGTAGAACTGGTCTAGAGGTGGTGTAAGATCTTAGGGTTTGAATGTCTGGGAAAGATTTTAATTCTCCCTCACTGATGAATTGTAGCTTAGCTGGGTAGGTTATTCTTGGTTGAAATTATTTATCTTTGAGAACTTCGAAGATTGGGCTCCAAGCTTTCCTACCTTAAAGTGTTTTTGTAGATAAATCTGCTGCTATTCTAATTGGTCTTCCCTGGTAGGTAGTCTGAACTTTTTCCTTGCTGCCTTTAGGGTGTTTTCTTTTATAAGTACTTTGTTTAGGTGAACTATTATGTGTCTAGGAGTTGGTCTTCTCATTTGTTGTCTCACAGGGGTTCTCTGAATCTCTTGGGTTTGAATGGTCACATCACTGGTGAGATGAGGGAAGTTTTCTTGAATAGTTTCATGGAATGTTTGTTCCAGGGTGGTCTCTGTCTCTCTTTCTGCCTCAGGAAGTTCATCTACTCTTAGGTTCAGCCTCTTGAAATAATCGTTCAACTCTTGAAGATTTTGTTCTGTCTTTTTAAGCTTCTTTTCTATGTTTTTGACAGTTTGGGTTAGTTCTATATTTGGGCTCAAGCTCTGAGATTCTTTCTTCTGCTTGTCTAATTCTTCTTTCGATGCATATCGGTTTGTCATTTATTTCAGTCACAATATTCTTTACTGCTCTTAACTCAGTTATCAACTCCTTCATTCTTTCCTCTTTTTCTACTCAATTATATTTATTCTTTCTATTAATGTCTTGATATCTGGGTTTATAATTTAAGACCAGTCATTCTGGGGGCTCTTCATTGCTTGCATACTGAAGTCTATTTTCTCAGTGTCTGACCTCCCAGGGGTCTGTGTGAGACCCATGTTATTATTTTTGTTTTTCTTCATTCTTCCCCCCCCCTCCACTTCCCCCCAAACCTGTCTTCTTTAATTCTGTTGTTCAGGATGTCAGGGTTGCTTTTACTTCTGTTTGCTCAATCTCCTCTTCTTCCTTGTGTGGATCCTCTGACTTTGTTCAATTCTGAAGCTGGATTGTGGGTTGGGGGCTGTACTTTTCACAGTTTTGAGATTTACTTGAGGGGGAGCTGTGATTCAAAATCTATCTGCAGATCCCAGTATCCACTAACAGGGGAATGGATACCCTGCAACCCACTTCCCACTGCCTTACAATCTGTCCATGCAGTGGGGGTATAGGTTTGCTCCCTGAAAGCAAAATGAGGTGAGAAAAAGGAAAAGAATGGAAAAAGGAAGAAGGAGGGGCAATAGGAAGGTAGAGAGAGAGAAGAGTAAGAGGGAAAACAAACAGACATACCAACTAACAAATGAAAAGACACACAAGGACAGAAAAGAGTAAAAAAAAACTAAAACAGACAGACAATTGTACAAATACACAAACCAGCAAAAACCTCCCTATTGATGTATACCTCCCATACACAAACAGAAAGTGTAAAGAAAAAAAAAACAGTAAAATAACAGAAACAAAGCAAGTATGAAAATGTTATTGAAAACAGAAAGAAAGAGAGAAAAAAATGAAAACAAAAGACAAACAAAAATGAGCAGAACAAACAGACCCAAAAAACAAAAAACAAGGAACCAAACTCACTCTGAGGTAATTCCTGCAAGTTCAACGTCCTTTCAGCTCTGATCTCTAGGTCTCAGTGCAAGCTGATAGGGTTGCTCACAGCTTGGGTCAGATGCCCCAGGCCTACTGTGGGAGGAGGGTGGATCAGATCTGGACTCACCCAGCTTGCTGCCTGTCAAGTCTGCCACTCAGATCTGGCCTATCTGCATCCAATCCAGCATGGGGGAGGGGCTTCTGTCTCTCTCAGTTTGATGAGATTACCTTAGGTACCAAGTTGGAGGCTGGGCAGAGCTGGGCAGGGCAATGCAGGTCTTTGCCTGGTCCTGAGACAGATAAAATGACTGCAGTCAGTGTTTCTTCACCGGGGATGGGGATCCTCTCTGGTTCTCCCTGGTCTTCTCTCTCCACTGATCAGATCCGGGGTTCCAGCTGATTTGCTATAACAGGTGATGGTGTGGGTCATGTGTCAGGTGATGAGAATCAGCTGGATTCGGCAGACTTTTCTCAGGAAAGTCCCATGAACAGCAGATGATCTTGCGTGTCCGTGGCTCCAATCTCAGGGTGGTGGGGGCTTGCAGTCACCTTCAGAGGGGGGCCCCGAGTGCATGAACCCGAGTCTCCCCTCAGATGGACTTTTACTCACCCCTCAGCACATACCTACTCATGCAGAGAGACTTTACGGACATTTGTTTTTGTGGATACACTCACAGTCAGACCTGCCTGTCTGATCGCCATCTTCTCAGCATCCCCCAGCACTTGTGTTTTAAATCCAAGTTTTCCTATGTTGGGCCCATATACATTCAAGATGGATATTTCTTCCTGGTGGAGTGTGCCATTTATCATTGTGTAGTGCTCTTCACTGTCCCTTTATTGGTTTAAAGTCTTTTTTTTTTTTAATCTAATATAAGAACAGTTACACTTGCTGATTTTTGTTTTCCGTTTGCCTGGAAAATCTTTCTCCTGTCTTTTACCTTGAGCCTGTAGGTGTCATTTGCAGTGAGATGGGTTTCCAGAAGCAGCAGTAGAAGGATGGATCATGCTTCTTTCCAATTTGCCACTCTGTGCCTTTTGAAAGTGCATTCATCCATTCACATTTAAGTTTATTATTGATATGTTGGAGCTTGTTCTTCTCGTATTGCTATTAAGAGGTTACTTTGCATTTTAGGCTTTGTGGTTGATTTATTTGGTTTGTAAACTCTGTGTTTACCCATGCTTTTGCAGTGGGGTCATACCATTCTTTCATTTCTGTGCTTAGAACCTTCTTAAGCATCTCCTGACAAGTTGGTCTGGAGGTGGCATATTCTTTTAGGGATTGCATATCTGAGAAGAATTTTAATTATCCATCATTAACCAATAATAAAAACTTTGTCAGGATAGGAAATTCTTGACTTGAATTGCTTTCCTTAAGAATGTTAAAGATGGGTCCCCAGTCCCTTCTGGCTTGTAAGGTTTTGTTTGTTTGTTTGTTTGTTTGCTGAAAGGGCTGCTATAATTCTGATGGACCTTCTTTGGTAAGTTGTCTGTTCCTTTTCTCTGGCTGCCTTTAGGATTTTTTCTTTCATGGTCACCTTGGTAAGTCAGATTATTATGTGACTTGGGGATAGTCTTCTTGTGTAATACCTCACAGGAGTTATGTGAATCTCTCGAGTATGCATGAATACCTCTGTAATGAGATAGGGGATATTTTCTTGAATGACATTTTGGAAGGCTTCTTCCAAGATGCCCTCAGTTTCCCCATCTCTCTCAAGGATGGCAATCAGCTGTATATTTAGTCTCTTTACATAATCTCAGAACTCTTATAGGTTTTGCTACTTTTCCTAATTCTTTCTCCTTATTTTTGTCAGACTAGGCTAATTCAATAATTTGATCCTCAAGCTTTGAGATTATTTCCTCTGCCTGATTGATTCTGCTGCTAAAGCTTGCTACTGTGTTTTGAAATTCCAGAATAGAACTATTAATTTGCATAAGTTCAATTTGGTTCTTTCTTAGAATGGCCAGGTCAACTTTCACTTCTTGCACTGTTTTCATGGCCTGGTTGATTTGAATGTCTACTTTCTTGTGAATCTTTGAGTCTCTTTGCCATCCATCATCTGAATTCTATGTCTGTCATCAGAGACAGGCCATTCTGGAGGGGTTCCATTGCTTAGAATCTGAGAAGCCCCCTTGTGGATATCAAATAATTAAGGCTTTGGGGATTGCCAGTATTTTTTCTCTGGTTCTTCCTCACCTGTGAAGATAGTTTCTTTTCTTTTTCTTTTTTGTTTTGTTAATTTTTATTAGATAAAGTTACTATTATTAGGATGGCAGTTTGTGTTGTTTTCTTGCCTGACCTCCCTCCTCTGGTCCATCTCTTCCCTCTCCAAGAGTATTCTCCTGATCTTGTGCCAGAGTCACTTCTGGGGTGGTTGGGCTTGGAGCTGTCCATTCTTTATGCCCCCAGGTAACCGTCTGATAAACCTCAGCTCAGGTTTTCAGGGAAACTCTCAAAGTACCAGGCTCACTTCTGCTTTTAGATTTCTTTACTAAGAGCGGCAATCATCTGATGTCACCAGTTGGCCATCTCGGCCTTCCCTCCCAAAGAAAATGTTTTATATATAGCATTAATACATTCATTTTTATACCAATGCAGTCATAAATATAATTTTTAAAATAAATTTTAAAAGTGTTTTTAAATATAATTTTTAAAGGTAACTACAAAGGTAAAAGTGTGTAAGGTCCATGAAAGTTAACATACAGGCCTCTTGGCATGAGGGCATCAAATTGATACAGAAACATATAACACATACCTGAAGAATCAAAGAGAGTTCTTAGGCACCTGTATCTTATAACATGATAAAAATAAAGCTGACTTATTTAAAAACACTCAACATTAACATGACCGGTGCTGTCTTATTTTTCTTCCAGGGGAAATAAGCTTAAATACCAGACTGTCTGGTTCAAGGCCAGGCACCTGGCTACTTTAGCCCCTGGTTGACCCCAGTGCATTCAGTCAGTATATCCCAAGTGGCTGGTCCTGGCCTTGAACAGACGAAGCCCTGGCAGACTCACCTCTGACCAGCTTGGACATGTCCAGAGAAACCATATTTCACAGGGGACTCACTGTTAGGTCCTATGCCTGGGATTGTCACTTCCATCTTTGCAACTCAGCACCTGGCACAGGCCACTCAGTAGATAGTGAGCATCGCCTTCATTACCCTGGTTAGAATGGCAGCAGGTGTGGAATTACATGCCACTAAAAGTTGTATACATTGCCTCAGAGAAAAGGTTTCTCTGATAAAATTTCTGTGAGAACTAAAATAACATGATTTCTTCAGAGGAAATATAAAGCACTTTTCCCCAAGACTGTCTGCTGCTTATTACTCCCTACACTTCCCTCCTGCTTTCCTCTTTGGCGCCTCTTCGCCCCTTCCATGAAGTCAGGCATCTAGAAAGAATTTTTAGGGGCACAAGAGCCAGTGGAAATATGCTTTTTGCCTCCTGGGTGAGGTCACTTCAACTTCTTATGATTTCTTTCCTAAAACAAAGGTCCAGAATTTGACAATTTCTGTTTATGTCTTCCAGAAACAACGGATCCATTCTTTTACCTCCCTTCTTTTTTCTTTCTATTTTTTTTAAAGGGCACCAGATTTGAGTTCCCACCAACTTCAGGCCTGCTTGACCCTCTGAAGTGATGTCCAAAAGCAGTCCCTATACCATGAATTTTGCCAGTGTGCTCACATTCTTTCCATTTCAGTGTCATCAAAGGCACTCTCACTGCTTAAACTCCACTGTTCTTTCAAATAGTGCTGTACCATAGACATGACCTCAGAGTTACTTACCATTATTCCTTTGATTACATCATGGATTGGCAATTTGACCTCCTATCCCACTAGTTGGAAGCAGGAGTTTTGTTTTGTTCAATAAATAAATATGTAACTTTCCTTGCAAGCAGGCAATAGGGAGACAGGGTGAGGGGGTTATACTATGATTCATGAACTGTTTGCTTTTGAGTCAAGATAAACTGGGCAATTTAGATATACTGTGGGTCTGCAACCTGATTCTGAGCAACCCACAGAAGCCCTCTGGAGTTGTGACATCTGTACTCCTTACTCTACGGTGCCGCTGACATTCCTGGAAGCCAAACAACATTTCAGAAATAAGATCAGTTATATAATGAGTGCAGTCTTCCCCACCCCCACCAGATGCTTCAGCATATTAAGAAAGGGAAATTAGCCCAAGTGACAACTTACACAAACACCTCCTCATACTACTGAGTTACTTTAAGAAGGTGGGCATACTGTTTTGCACAACTCTCTTTCCAGTGAATAATCTTTTAGGAAAGACCTTCCTTTCATTACTTAGCAACCTATTTCAGAGACGTCCCATATTACTACACAAAGAGTTTCCTTATTCTTTTTTATTAGAGACTTTTATTTTTTAGAGCAGTTTTAGGTTCACAACAAAATTGAGAGAAAGGTAGACTAAGTTCTCATTTGTACCTTACTGCCACACCTCCCCCACCACCAGACTCCCCCACCACCAGCATTCCCCACCACAATACCACAATAGTATTTAGAATCAGTGAACCTAGACAGATATGCGATTATCACCCACAGCCCATAGTTTACATCGGGGTTCTCTCTTGGTATTGCTCATTCAAAGGTTTGGACTAATGCATAGTGATGCGTGTCCACCATTATAGTGTCATACAGAACAATTTCACTGCCCTAAAAATCCTCTGTGCTTCACCTATTCATCCCTCCCTCCCCCTCAACCTCTGACAATTACTGATCTTTTTACTTTTTTCCACAGTTTTGTCTTTTCCAGAATGTCTTATTATTGAAATCCTACAGTATGTATTCTTTGCAGATTATTTTTTTTCCACTCATAATATGCATTTAAAGTTCCTACATGTCTTGATAGTTCATTTATTTTAATAAGAAATAAATATCATCTGGATGTACCACAGTTTATTTGTTTCTTCACCTACTGAAGGAAATTTTGGTTCTTCCAAGTTGAGGCAATTATCACTAATAACCACTCATGTGCAGGTTTCTGTGTGGACAGTGTCAGACATTTTACAGCTATGTAAAGTCATATTGTGAGGATAAGCCATAATTTTTTGTACCATTCCTCCATTAATGAATATTTCTATTATTCCCAATCTTTTGCCACTATAAAGAGTGTCACACTGACAACCTTGTATATGCAACATTTCACATGTGTGAAAATGTATTTTGAAGATAAACTGCTACAAGTGGAATGTTGGGGCCAAAGGGTATAAGCATGTTGTAATTTTGATATATATTACCAAATTGACCTCCATAGAGGTTGTAAAAATGTTCCCTCCGACCAGCAACATGTGGGAATGCCTGTTCCCCTATGGGTTTCCTGACAGAAACCCTTCTCCATCCATTCCTTCCCACGGCCCTTATAGATAATGCAGACCTTCTGCCCATTAACCCTACATAGTACCAGGCATGAGTATTTCTTTCCTGTGTATTGTTGGTCTGGTCATGGAATTAAAGATCTCAGAAGGCAGAAGCAGCATTACTCTCAAAGTTTCTTTTGTTAATGGTCTTACAATAAATATAAGTACTATTGTAGAGATATTTTGAGAAGACCACAAAGTTAAAGAAGAGAATTATTATCATAAATTTACTAAGAAATTCCCAGTGGATACAGAGGGGGCTGACCACAGTGTGAGGCAGGTCCTTTGAATATTTTCTCTGATAGCTGCCTCTGTGAGAAAGTCGTAAGAGACATGAAAACCTGGATAATCTCTAAGGACAGCCCTACCCATTATCCTTTGGAGTACAGCTGTTTTCTACACAAAAATCTCTGGAAACAGCACCAGTTGCTGAATGGTCAGTGACTTTAAGCAGTCCAGAGCCTCTCTGCACATGGACATAAGTCAAGCCCCCTTTCTAGCCTTCCATATTTATTATCTGTGTTGGACTGACTATAGCAATGTGATGTTAGATCTACTTCCATTGTAAGTTCTTTCTTTGAAAACATACTGTTCTTCTCTATGTAGTCAGAAAACTCCCAAGCAACCCAGTAATAGAGCAAGTGTCTCAGACCCAGCCATTTATTTGCCTGGGCAGTGTTGGGCATATCTTGTTTTGTTGGGAGTCTCCAAGATGGTAGAGACTTCACTCCTTGGTATTCATGTTCTTGTGTAATTTCCCTTGAGTCGAACTGAATTTCGTGATTCCACCCTAACAAAAAGAATATGACAGAAGAGTTGGGATGATACTTCCAAGATTAGCTTATAACCAGCTACTGTTCTGTCTTGGGTCACTCTGACTCTTGCTCACTCTTGCATCACTCAGTCTGGGAAAAACAAGTCTGAAGCCTTGACCAACAGGTTGACTGCAACTGCCTCAGAGATCTTGAGTCAGAACCACCCAGCTAATGGGTTCTTAGATTCCTGACCCTCAAAAATTATAAGTTAATGTAGGTTTGGTTTTTTTAAACTGTGAAATTTAAATGTTATTTGTTATGTTGCAATAGATTATTAATGTATCTTGTCATCAGAAACTCTCCCACCTTCTAGAGAGGATACTTCAGAGATGGCCAAGAGTTCCAGAGGGCCACCAGCTCTGTGATAATGTTTAACATATTATATAATTCCTTTTTTTCTTTTCTCAATTTAAGAAGCAACAAAAATTATCTGTTTCAAGTGATTAGGAAATTTTCAGAAGAGGATTAGAGGCTCTT
This sequence comes from Cephalopachus bancanus, assembly GCA_027257055.1. NCBI lineage: Eukaryota > Metazoa > Chordata > Mammalia > Primates > Tarsiidae > Cephalopachus > Cephalopachus bancanus. The sequence goes on from JAPVLO010000196.1 coordinate 1,334,178, forward strand.
GTTTTCTCTATCTTAAGAGAATTTACAACTTCAAGAAAGAAAAAAAAAGCAAAACCTTTTTGCCACTGAGTCCTAGTAATATGGCAAATAAACAGTGGCTCCTTAATAAATGTTTAATCATAATTAAACTAAATAATGATTGTTAAGCCTTTTGAGGATTCCTGAATATAGTGAAAATATTTTAATGCCTTTGATTCAACCAAAAATTCACAGTAGCAATAGATCAATGAGTCAATCAGTAATACCAACCAACAAGAAATTTTGAATGCATCAGCCTGCTACTTATTATGCCCCAGACATCATGGTAGGAAGTTCATAAACTTTATCTCATTAAGTCCCCCAAATACTATAGGGTAGGTATTATGAAGCTCATCAGTTTCTTATAGACTCTGGGAGATGCATACTAGATTACCTAAGTAATGGAGATTCCATGCAAAAATGTATGATAACATGAGGTAGTCATGGAGTTAACCCCATAAGCTGTATGATCATCTCTGTATCTCCCAATTCCCAATGCTGCAATATACAGTGGGAATTACAGTTACCAACAAGTTGCTCAGCATTCTTTGGGATGGCTGAGTGCTAAGAAACTGCCTTCTTTTTGTTCTTCTAGCAATTCTTAATCATAAAGGAAAGAATCTAGTTGAACTTGTTTGTACTCATCCAGGAAGAAGCACCCTTGTTGGTCAAATACCTTTTGTTATCTCAGAGGCAATGTCCCTCATGTGGTGGCTTAAGTCTGATAAATTTTTCCTTGGTCCAATCAGCTGTAATTAGACCAAGAGGCTTAGTTTCACTTAAAAAGAAAATGAAGTATGCTGGAAAGAACCAATTGAAATCACTTTCCTTCAATAGTAGTGATGTAAGAGAAAACTTTCAGGTTTTATGGACTTCTGCTGCAGCCCACCTGGTACAATTACAATCTTCCTGTGACATGATAGTGTTTTAATGTATCCATAGCTATAGTGTTTTTTTTTTTTTGCATATTCCCTATTAACTCATGACCCTTATATAGCCAGCTAGATACAGAGAATATGTTGCCTACAGGGAAGTCACAGCTGATCATAGAGAACAAAAATGAGATGTGAATTCTTAGCTTTTGAGCTTCAAAATCTGAGGCCTAGATGTGAGACAAGAGACTTGGAAGATAATGTGATAAGACACACTGAGTTTTCTGCCCACTGGTTACCAGGTAAAAATTTATTGAGCTTGGAGGGAAAGAGAGAGTAAAAGGAAAGCAACACTAAGGGAGTATGAGAAGGGTATTGTACCCTCTCTTCCTAGTGTCAAAATCCTTGAGGGGAAGAACAAGTTTGGTGAGAATGGAGGAGACCCATGTTTTGTTTCCTGAGTGGAACCTGGAAAGCAAGAAGTGCATAGATCTCTTCCTCACTCAGGCTGGATCAAACAATACTAGACAAGACTGAGCAGTCCAGTGGGTTTGGCTAACTGAGCCGGAGACAACTTCAGTGATAAAGAGAAACATCAAAGACAGCTGTGTTTTCTCAAAAGGTGATGGGCCTAAAGAATCCTCACCATGGGGTTAAGAGGATGGAGAATGATCCCACTGGACTTCTGATCAGAGATTAGACAGGAAAGCAGAGCTCTTACCTGAGTATATCTGCCAATATCTGGGCACCAATATGGCTAAGGATACAGTAGCAGACGCCTCATACACAGATGGTAAACACAGACCAGACACCTCTCTCTCTAGAACCTTCCCCATTCCCTGCTGGCTGAGGCACCCAGAATTCTTATAAGATTCCACTGAGAAACAGGAATGAATGTCAACAAATTGACTCTGAGTTGACTTGTGAAATTGTTAAGTGAATGACAGAGCCATAAAATAACAGAGATTAATTTCATCTTTTAGGCAAAATAAAGGATTGGGAAAGACTTCCCTTGAAAATAGTTTATCACTGTTTTGCGAGAGTTTTTTTTTTTTTTTAAACTAAGGATGTATGCTCCCTGTAGGGAAGTAAGATGCCTTTCCTTGGAGAGAGAGATGGCAAACAATTACATAAAAAAGCAGTTCAACCAGAGCATGAAGAAAAGCTTAGTTTTCTAAAATTCAATTCACAGTGTCCATCCGTAACTTTTTAACTCTGAAATAACTAGTATTGGAAAGTTGCTTTTGTTCAATTCTTCTGTCACTGTTTAATACTCACATTTCAAGGTTTTTTTGAGGTAGTTTAATACTTAAGAAAATCAATTCTAGATTAAAATTGTCTTTGTTTAAATGCTGGCTCATTTGTTTTCTAGCCATGTGATATTAAAAACATAGTTTCATTCTTCCTCTTCTATGATGAATTTTAAAGCTATGAATGGCCACAATAGTACAGATCCCCATATACCTATCACCCAACTTCAATGATGATTAACTCAACCAATGTTGCCTTACATATGTTGTAACCTACTCCCCACCCTACTCTCGATTATTTTGATGCATATCCCAGACAACATATCATATCGTTTCATTCATAACATTTTAGTATGCATCTTCAAAAGATAATGATTCTTTTAAAACAGGCTGGGTGCAGTGGCTCAGTCTATAATCCCAGCGCTTTGGGAAGGTGAGGCAAGAGGACTGCCTGAGCTTGGGGGTCCGAGATCAGCCCGGGCAACGTGGTGAGACCTGGTATCTACAATAAATCAAAAATAAGCCAGCCATGGTAACACACACCTGTGGCTCCAGTTACTTGGAAGGCTGAGGTGGAAGGATAGCTAAGCGCAGCAGGTTGAGGCTGCGGTGGCAGTGAGCATGCCACTGCACTCCAGCCTGGGCGATGGAGTGGGACTCTGACTCAAAAATAAAACAAAACAAAACCCCAAACTAATAAAATTCATTAATCACAATCACCCAAGGGAGAGATCCATAGTTGCAGGACACTGCCAGGGGAAGGAGGGGGAGATGTAATAACACAAAGAGTGCCTCAGAAGTGAGGACCAGTAGAATGCTCAAACTTCACCTGCACAAAGCCCGCTTATGTATCTAATCCTGAATTGTTCCCCCATCTCTATAATAAAGTAAAATAGGTAAATCAATAAAATTACAACACCATTATCACACTTAAAACATTAAAAATAAGTTTAACAAGATATGCTGTTAGTGTTTAAATATACAGTTATCTCCAATTGTCTCTTTTTTAATACTTTGAAATATTTTCCAAATTATGTCCACATATTGCAGTCAGTTGATATCTCTTTTAAGTATCTTTTAATTTATACATTCTACCTTTATCTTTTTCCCATGCAGTCATTGGCTGAAGAAAACTGCTTATTTGTCCTGCAGCGCTTCCCATAGTCTGTGTTTTGCTGATTATATCCCTGGGTGTTTAACATGCTCCTCTGTCCTTTGGGTTTCCTATGTTTAGATCCTAGAGGTTTGGTCAGATGTAGATTCAGTGTGGGATTATGTGTGTGTGTGCTTTTTTTTTGGTGGTGGGGTAGGGGTTTAAACAAGAATTCTTCCTTGTGCGGGAGCCATGTTAACTTTTATTGTTCCAATTTTAGTAGAAGTGCTGCCGAAACGAGCACAAGAATTTTCATAAATTAAATAGTGTTAGTTCTTCCAATAGGTAGTACATAAAATTTGACTATCTCTCGTTTGGTGAAATTAACAGCTGCTTATGTTCAGTGCCTACATTCATAGGGGACTGCCAAATAGTGATATTCTTTTTTTTCCATTATTAATTTTTTTTTGAGTTGGAGTCTCACTCTGTCACCCAGACTGGAGTGCAGTGGCTGCTCCTGGCTACTGCAGCCTCGACCTGCTGGGCTCCAGCGATCCTTCCACCTCAGCCTTTGGAGTAGCCGGAATTACAGGCGCGCGCTACCACGCCCGGCTAATTTTTTGATTTATTGTAGAGGTGAGGTCTCTCCAAGTTGCCCAGGTGGGTCTGGAACCTGCGGGCTCAGGCAATCCACTCACCTCAGCCTCCCAAAGCGCGAGATTACAGACTGAGCCACCGAGCCCGGCTCATTATTAATTTTTAACCTATATAATATAGGCCAAAAAATAGACATAAACTATACTAAGTGGTATAACCCACTGTGGAGTATGGTCTTTTCTTTATTCTCCCAGATAGCCCAAGTTGGTAAAGGTTATTTTTAAAAAAAATCCTTTTTCCTCAAAAATTAGCTTTTGGTAATGTTTATTACCTTCTGGTAGATACTCTAATATTATATTTTTTCTTCATGTACTAGAAGAGTACTTCAATAAAATAAATTTCTCCTCATATACAATGTGAATACCTAATAGTGCTATCTATTTAAAAAAGACTAGATGAGAAATTGATTTTCAAAATAGAATTGGTTCCCTCCAGTGGTAACTTCTTAGTTGTTTTTGTTTTGTTTGTTAGTATCATGAACTCATGGACTTCACATATTTGATGTATTTCATTTCATTGTAGTTGAAGCCATCAAAGCTGCCCAACCTTCCAACAATAAGCCTATACAGCTGGACACAGAACTATTTCTAGAAATGGCTTGAAATATTTGGGTTTGACACCTGAGAAGCGCAGGTTTGTTGTTTTTTGTCCTATTGCATGTTTGTGGGGAAAGGGAAAGAAGTTTCATATAATTGTTGAAAAATTGGTGAAAACTCATGCATTGACAGGGATTTTCAAAAAACAGTATTGGAAGCAGATTCAGAAAAGAATTCTCTGTAGGTCCCTGAGAAAATGACGTGACCTACACTAGCCCTCTCAACATAAGTATTCAGCGGAGTTATCCGAGGTTGATGGCTGCAGTGAGCCCCCCATGTTTGTGACATTCTTAAAGGAGGACTAGATCAAAGAATTCTTGTTCTGTGAACCATTCAAACAAGTACAAGGGAATTGATGAGTTCAGTCCTATAGTGATTGCCTTTTGAAAGTTAATGCTTGACATATGTGAAGCAATTTGTATTGATGCTGCCCATGATATGCTAAGAAAAATTCAAGATTCATTGTTTTAAAAGAAAGTAGACCCTCATCATGAGACACTGCCAGGGGAGGGAGGGGAGGCATGTAACAACACAAAGGGTACCTGGTTCTAAAACAGGGGAAGTGAGGACCAGTTGGAGGCCCAAACTTCATATGCACATAGATTACTTATGTACCTAATCCTGACTTGTACCTCACATCTTTATAATAAAACAAAGTTATAAAAAAAAGGAGACCCTCATTATTATCACACATAATATTGCACCAGGATGCTCTTGCTGAAAATAGTTTCCCCAGAATGTTGACGGCTGTTTCAAGTATTGTGGTGAGCACAGTAAATTGTATCAGCGAATACACTTCACTCCCTGCCCCCACTCCAGTTTTTTTGAAAAAGGAATAGGGATCAAGCACATTATACAGAAATGAGGTGGGTTTTCAATGGTCGTGTGCTGACTTGATTTTTTTCTCAATCAAATGATATTTTCTTAACTTCTATTTACATGTAAATGAAAGTGAAAGATAATTTTAAAAACCAGAGTAGCACATGCACAAACAAGGTTGCACAAGGAAAGGATAATTATTAAGAAGAAAATTATTCGAGCAGAGTCCTTGGGTCATGGTTAGGCTTTAGCTCTATCCACAATTTTTTTTCTTTTTCTTTTTAGAATCATGGGGTACATGTGAGGATTTGTTATGTTAATATATTGTGTGAAGGAGAGACTTGGGCTTCTGATGCGCCCATGCCCTGCCTGTCCAGTGGTAAGCATGGTACCCAATGGGTGGTTTTGTATCCCTTATCCCCACTTTCTCCTTCAGCAGTGCCCAGTGTCTGTTGTTCCCATCCTTGTGCCCGTGTGCCCAATGTTTAGCACCCACCTATGAGTGAGGATATGCAGTATTCCGTGTTTTGTTTCTGTGATAATTCACTTAGAATAATGGTCTCCAGCTACATTCAGGTTGCTTTAAAGGACACGATTTTATTCTTTTTTCTATCTGTCCACAGTTTACAAGAGCCCCTTCCAGGGAAGTGAGCTGGCAAGGTCTTGAATGAATCAGAAAAGCACAGCCAGGTGTGACATATCCAGCCCAAAGATGGGAGTGGGTTGTTGGGTATTTTCTAAGTACCCATGGCCTCGAGGTCTCAGGTGTAGGCAGAGCAGACATACTTAGAGGTGAAAAGTATGTCCTTGCAGCTGCAGGGCATGGAAGGGAGGGCAGAAATTTCATCAGCACACAGCTAAGGCAGTCCAAGTACAAACAAGAACATTGGCAGGCTCACGAAGGAGCTCTGTCCTCAGGTTCCAAAGACAGAACAATGGCAGTGTCACCTTGGGGATGACAGCCTCACCTCGTCTGCCACAAAGTCAGACTGCTCCAGTTGACTCCTTGTAGTATGTGAACACACGAGGAAATGTCTGTTTATTTGAAACCAAGGCAGAAATTCAAATTTTAAAAATGTTAAGTAGTTTATTATCTAATCATACATGGAAAATGCAATTATATCCTGAATACATTTAATAAGTCTACGTAAGGAATTTGGATGAACACAGCAGAGCAGTTGTAAATGTTTATAGGGATAGACTCAGTTTAGATAAAACATGTTAAAAAAGTAAATTTCATTTTGCCTTTTTAAATTTTTTTTTGGTGAGGACAGGAGCAGCTTAGAAAATGAAGTAATCAGCCTGGCAAGGAATGTGACACCTCACTGGCATGAGATAAGTAATGCTTTCCTTCCGTGCTTTTTCTATGGGAAGTTCCGCTCTTTGTTTTTGACTTTTTAATTTCTGGATGGTAGAACTTTTTATTGTCTATTTTTGTTGTTAACATATAGGGCTTCCCCCCCTCCCCATTAATCTCAGAGAATATGTTTGGCATCTTTTCAACTTGTATGATCTATTGAGGATTCCTTTGCTACAGTCTTCTTTATATCTCATGGTTTAAAAAGAAAATATATTTTCATGTTGGTAATATAATTAGAAAAATAGATGTATGTATATCTATTGGGTAGATCTATTTTATTATGTTATATAGACCCAGTTTATTCTTGCTTTTTTTTCTTAGTATCATGGGATAAGAGAAATGAATTAAAGTCTCTTTTACCAGTAAGTTCCTTCTTAGTTTTCTTTATATTTCTAGTAGCTTTTGCTTTGATATTTGATATATGAAGATTTGTGTAATTGGAGCTTCCTTATGTATTCTATCCTCTTGATTATAAATTGTTCTTCCTTATATTTAATGTTTTTTTCTTTAATGTACCTTGAACTAATGTCATAATCCATTTGGGCTGCTATAACAAAACACCTTAAACTGGGTAATTTATAAACAACAGAAATCTATTGCTCATGGTTGTGAGGGCTAGGAAGTCCAAGATTGAGGTGTCAGCAGATTTGTTGTCTTTTGAGAGCCTGTTTCTTATAGATGGTACAGTCTATGTGTCCTCACATGGCAGGACATTAAGTTTCCCTCAAGTCACTTTCATAAGGGTACTAATTCCATTCATGAGGATGGAGTCCTCATGATCGAATTGTCTCTTAAAAGTCCCACTTCTTAATATCATCATCTTAGAGGTCAGATTTAAAAATGCGTTTTTGGGGGCACAAACATTTGGACCATAGCAACTAATATTAATATCAGGAGACATATTTCCTTTTGCTGGATCTGCCTGGTATGCTTTTAGTCTTCTGTGTCTGTGTCTAGCATATTTTTGGATTGTGCTTTTCAATACAACCTTTGAGTCTTTTTCTTCCAATAGATTTACATTTCTTGATATAAGAGAAATATTTGGTCACAGTTGGATCATCTTTACTTGCATTTTTCCTTTTTAATGTTATACACACATGGATTAAAGACACATACAAACAAGTTAAAGACACAAATGCACACACATGAGTATTTTTCTATATGGTCTTTGGTTTCTTTATTGGGTGTTTTTATTCTGACAATTCCAAAGTTTTATAGTCTGTTCTAGAATATTTTCGTGGTTACCTTTGTAGGTTTATGTAATATTTTATCATATTTTAAAATTTCTTATAAAGTGTCGTAATGAAAGATGAGAAAATTATCACACTTGTACTCATTCCATCTTGCATTGCATTGCCCAATTTTGATTTATTGTATTATCACTAATGCCTGTAGCTGTTACTTTTATTCTTTTGAATAATACACTAACATCACTATTGCTTGGTTTATTTAAATGACAGGTTTGGGAATCTAAGACATTACTACAAAAGATAAGGAACTCAAGCTTATTCTGTCTTCTCTTTTCCTATCTCCCATTTCTGGCTTGTTTTACTATTATTACTTCTATGCTATATCCTATTCTGGAATCACAAGTCCTCCAGTCACTTGGTTTTATTCCTTTATTTGTAAATTTAGTGCTTACTTTCATTACTACCATGATTACTCTGTTTATCTCTTGATTGGCATCTCCAACCTTTTTATTTTTAAAGAAAGAACACATAAGTTCTTTTTCTCAGGAGTTCTTTCATGCTTGGAAATATTAAACAATGTTAATATTTGACTAGGTAGAAAATTCTTGGGTCACACATTTTCCAAGAACTTGACAATATTTTTTTTTACCATCTTCTAGCATTCAATATTGCCCTGAAAACGTCTGAAACTAAACTTTAATTCGTCTTCTTATAACTGATTTTTTTTTTGCATCCAGATTCTTACTCTACCTCTGAAGTCCACTTTACTAAGCCACATTTCAGTTTTGATTTTGCTTATTATTTACTGTTGTTGTTCTTGAAACAGCTGGGGTCCCATTTCTTGTTTTTTTTGTTTGTTTTTGTTTTTGTTTAGAGTTGGAGTTTCACTCTGTCACTGTTTTTGTTTGTTTGTTTGTTTTTGTTTTTTGGGTTTTTTTTTGAGTTGGAGTTTCACTCTGTTACCTAGAGTGGAGAGTGGTGGCATGCTCCTGGCCACCGCAGCCTCAACCTGCTGTGCTCCGGCGATTCTTCCGCCTCAGCCTTCCAAGTAGCAAGAACTACAGGTGCGCGCTTCCACTACCAGCTAATTTTTTTGATTTATTGTTGAGACCAGGTCTCGCCAACTTGCCTGGGTGGGTCTCGAACACGTGGGCTCAGGCAATCTACTTGCCTCGGCCTCCCAAAGTGCTGGGATTACAGGCCGGACCCATTTCAAATTATTGATTTAGGTCTTATTTAGTTGAAGAAGAAGAACACTTTATTTATTATATCTAAATATTTGCTCGGTTTATTCTATGAGGGACATCATTCATAAAAAGTCATATCTATCCTTTCCTCCCTAATCATTTTAAATATTTGTTTATTTTCTATTTATTTTCCATTTTTTCAAATATCTTTTGTTTGTTCCTGCCCTATTTCAAGCAGTGTCTCCTTTTCTACTTCTTCTAATGTTAATTTTTACTTTTACAATAACTTTTTGTATCTTTTATTTCTTTCTAGAATTCTGCAAGTTAAAAAAATCACTTTCAGTAGTTTAATTGTCTCTTACTTAAGCCAGCACAGTTTCTTTGAATTATTATTTCAGAGAAGCCATTTTAATACCTTTTTAAATGGAAAAATGTTTCTCTATAATTTGTATCTATATTATGGCATAACATTCTGGAATGTTAGTCTGCATTTTGTCATGTTCCTCTCATTTATTTTTCTTGCAATATATTTATTATAAAAGTTATATCTGAGTTCCACACAAACTCCTTTTACATCATTACTCATCTTTTTATGTGATCATGCGTTGTTTTATGTGGACCATTACTTATGGGTGAACTCTATTTTTAAAGGACAATATGGCAGAGAGACCAGGGAAGTGAGCTGGGTCAACCATCAGCTTGGTTTTCTCTCTGCCCCTTGTTTTTTTATCCAATCTTGAAAGGAAATAGGTTTGGTCAGCCATAATGATCAACCAGGAGGGATTCAGCACCTACTTCCCTTTAGCTGCAAGATCAATTGCCTCCCTGTCAGCACAGGTGACATGCTTTTTTTATTTCCTCATTCAGTTCTGTGTCCTTTCACAAGGCTCAGGGATGCCTTGGAGTTCACCTTCCTACCTGGCTACTCCACAGGCCAACAGTTTATCTCCTCAGAATGAACAGCCTCTGTCAGGCAGACTCTGAGGTACTTGAACTCTGCAGAGGCAAAGCTCTGTTTCCAGCCTCCACCCTTCACGAAGTCAATCTGACTGCGCTTACCAGGAGTTGGACTGGTCTCAATTTTTAGGTATGCTTTCTTTTCTAATTCTAATTCTAAGGAAGAAGAGTGAGGCCAGATGCCTTGATTCTGCCATTCCACTGAAGGCCTTGATGTGGCCAAGGAATGATTCTGAATCCATTTCTTCTGAAAGTGGATATCATAAATAATGTGATCTGATGAAAGATGATCTCATGGAAACATGGATCATGGCTGAATGCAAATGGAGTTTTAGACAAAAAACGTTGAGAATCTTCAGTGTGATCTAAAAAGTTCCATCTCAGCCGGGCTCGGTTGGCTCAGCCTGTAATCCCGTGCCTTTGGGAGGCTGAGGTGAGTGGATTGCCTGAGCCCGTGGGTTCGAGACCCGCCTGGGCAGCGAGACCTCATCTCCACAATAAATCAAAAAAATCAGCTGGGCGTGGTAGTGCATGCCTGTAATTCCGGCTACTCGGAAGCCTGAGGCGGAAGGATCGCTAGAGCCCAGCAGGTCGAGGCTGCGGTGGCCGGGAGCGGCCACTGCACTCCAGTCTGGGCGACAGAGTGAGACTCCAACTCAAAAAAAAAAAAAAAAAAGTTCCATCTCCACAGCTGAGGCAGTATCTGAGGGTCCTGAAAGAGAGCATTTGCTCATGTGAACTGGGGTCTTCATCACACTCTCATTTGCGTTTCAAAATGAGCTGGGTAGCTATTTCAGAAAAAAATTCCTCACTATTGCGTAACACTGAACAAATGATGCCTTGGAAGATCAATGTACCACTAATTCTTTTAAAGCGGTGGCTCAGCCTGTAATCCCGCGCCTTTGGGAGGCTGAGGTGAGTGGATTGCCTGAGCCCGCGGGTTCGAGACCCGCCTGGGCAGGGAGACCTCATCTCTACAATAAATCAAAAAATCAGCCGGGCGTGGTAGCACATGCCTGTAATTCCGGCTACTTGGAAGGCTGAGGCGGAAGGATCGCCGAAGCCCAGCAGGTCGAGGCTGCGGTGGCCGGAAGCGGCCACTGCACTCCAGTCTGGGTGACAGAGTGAGACTCCAACTCAAAAAAAAAAAAAAAAAAAAAAAATAATTTTAGGATTTCTATTAAATTGTGTTTCTCTCTTAGCCTAGTGTTCCTATAGTTTTTAAGTTGAAAAAACTAAATTGAACAATTGTTTATCTTGCTTTACTCTTTCAAAATGTTCTTTTCAGAGATTTATGGATATTTGTGAAAGAAAATATTTGAAAGATAAAAATGATTCAGGCTTTGGTAAACATGAAGAATAGCTTAGTGCAAAGAGACAATGACCTCAACCCTTACAGAGTACTTCTGTGTGGCTTACTCAGTCTTCCCAATGGTACCTCTTAGGCATTATTGCATTATCCCCATTTTACAGATGAGGAAGCTGAGGCATAGCAAGCTTAGGTAACTTGTCCAAAGTAGTAAGTGTCATGTTCAAGAGTGGAATCCAGGCTGTGGGATCACAAAGCTAAAGCTCACATAAAAGCAAATAGCATTTAAAAGTGCTAAACAATCTGGCCTAAATGTAAGTCTGGTTTTGCCTCCAGTTATTTAAAAAAAAATTTTTATTTTTAGAAACTGCTGTCTTGAATATTGCTCTCTGATCTCTTTGTCACTAAATCCACAGGTCTTTCAATGATCTCATTTTCCTCTGCCTCTCTGAAGCTTTGACAACTCTTGACCAAACCTTTCTTAATGAGGTAAGAGACATCACTGCAACAGAGCAACGTGAACTTGAACTTGCAGGGGCCAATAAGGATCTACTGAAGATTCTTGAGCAAGGGAGCAATAGGTTAAAATGATCCCTTAGAAAGATCAGCATAGCAGGACAACTCTAGAAAGTCCAACTGGGTTGGGAAGGTTAGGATCAACCAGCAGCTGCTATAGGGACCTGCGCATGGATTAATGACTGGACTCCAATAAATGTCCATGCTGCAAGGGATTTGATTAATGGAAGTAGTATTAGAATACTCAGAATGTGATTTTTAAAAAAATGTTTATGAAATTAATTTCTCTTTGACTTCAAGGCTACCATGGATTTGCAAGTACATAGTTTTACAAATTACTTAGTGTTCCCTTTGTCAGAATCCACAGGAAAACATCTCTCAGGCTGTCCTGCTCCTGAGAGTGGTATTACTTGTTATCAACTTTGAGCCCCACAAGTGCCCTCTTTTTGCAGTACCTACTAGAAAGCTCAGAAGGAAAGGCATGGCTCCTGGGGAAAAGGCACATGCAATTTCTTAGCTAGCTTTTGTGTCCTTACCACAATCTTGGCTCCATCTGTCTTTTCTTCTTATATTCACCCTTTATCATGTATTCTCATTTACTTTGAAATTAATTTGTTTCATCATCTCTTCTGTATCTTTGAAAGATCTTTAAATATTTTCTAGAATAGGGAAGAAAGAGAGAGAATAAGAAAAACAAATTTAAAAGCAAGAAACATAATTCAAACAAATCAATGATAAGAAGATTTTTATCTATCTATGTATTTATTTATTTTAATGCAGTGACATAATCATAGCTCAATTGCAGCCTTGAACGCGTGGGCCCAAGTGATTCTCCCCATTCAGCCTCCCAGGTAGTTGGGTCTATAGGTATGAGCTAACACACCTGGCTAATTTTTAATTTTTATTTTATTTTATTTTTTTGTATAAACACCGCCTACAGCCAGACTGATTTAAACTCTTGACCTCAAGTGATCCTTCCAGCTTTGCCTCCCAAAATGCTGGAATTACAGGCATGAGCCACCACATGTGGACTAAGAAGACATTTTTACTACAATCAATTGGGGAAATTAGAAAAGGAGTATTAGATTGTAGTAAGGAATTATTATCAATCTTCTAGGTGGGATAATGGTATTGTGGTTATTTTTAAAACTTATCTGTTAGCAGTACATGTGAACTATTTATAAGTGAATTTATACGTACCCTGGATTTGCTTTAAATTACTTCAAAAAAAAAAAATAGTGGATGGGAGGGAAAACATAAAACATAAAGACATAAAAACAATTTTTAATGTGGGGAACTGTGAAGATGATGGCACTTCTCACAGCAATAACATATTTGAGAAAAGGCTTGGAAATTCTTAGAAAGTCAGAGTGCATGGCTCCTTTCCTGGTTTTGTCAACATTTGGCTCAATAAACTCTTAACATATGCCTGAAAGGTCTGTTTGCATTTGAGAATAGATGCATTTGAGTCATGCAATGTTTAATAAAGTTGATAGCTGATCCTAAACTTTAGATTTCAATGAGGAAAAACAGGAAGGAAAGGAACAGATATTTATTAAGCACTTAATTTACTTCAGGCACAGTTCTGAGGGCCTTCCTTCACATGCATTATCTAAGTTTTTCCAGAAACCTGGTTAGAGAACTATTCCCTTCTGCCTCTCCATTTTCCCTCCTCTCCTCTTTCCTGAGTGATGGGTGGGAACCGGGCCCAGGTAAACGCCTGGCTCCTATTCTGACCTGTTGGCAGTCGTCATGGTAGGCTCTGGCGTCAATGCTATATTAACAGTTAACATTGACTTTTCTCCTCTGTGAGCCAGAAAAGCTTCATGGGCCAGCCAGAATGATGTCACACGGGACAAATTCTCCTTCAAAGGGAGAGTCTCTGTCACTAGTCATGTTTTCAGAGCCACATGAGGTGCTTGATTCTACAGGGTGAGTCCCCTTAAGTAAGTAAGCCCCAGTTAAAAACTTACACTCTAGAGCCAAATTATATGGTTTTGAATCTCACTTCTACAGCACCATAAGAGCAACCTATCTTTTTTACCTGTATCTCAGTTTCTTTGTCTGTATAACGGAGATAGCTATAGTACTCATTCCATAGGTTGTATGAATTTTAAACATATTGACACACACAGCATTTAGTACAGTTAGAGGCACCATGAAGTCTTCAGCAGCACTGACTATTGTTATTTCTTATTAATATCATCTTTGGATTAGTTTCTAACTTAGAGCCTTTCTCTTCCTCTAAAATTAGATAAGATCACTTTTTGGAGAATGCTTTTATTGTGTCTATAAATAAGAATAAATCTGCTTGTGTTGAATACCATAGAACAGCATTGTTCCAATAAAATATGATGTGAGTCACATATGCCATATTAAATTTTCTAGCATTCACATCAAAAAAGCAAAAAAAGTGAAGTAAATGTTAATAATGTATTTTATTTAATCTAACATGTCCAAAATGTTGTCATTTCAACATATAAAGAATATAAAAAGACTAAAGAGCTATTTTACACTCATTTTATATACTAAGTCTTCAAAATCTGATGTGCATTTTATACTTGCAGTTCAATTCAACTTGGACTACACACATTTCAAGTGCTGGGCAGTGCAGTTAGAAAGTGCACACCTGTACTTCATGCTAGAGCGCAGCAAGCTTGTAGAAGGAAAAGTAGGGCAGGCAGACTCGGATGGGACCCCTGGTCAATTACAACTCCCTAGAATTTAGTGAGTATCCCAAGTACTTGGCATAACCTTGTACGAAGTCAAGGGCAAGTCAAACCACATATTTGAGCCTTAGATTCTTCTACAGAGCCAAAGAAAGGAAATAAAAAGGCCCATGGACAGACACATGAAACAAATTATCATCATTTTAAAATGTGTTCAGGGACCCATACGTGACAACAGGCCCCTGGGCCAGTAACAATCCCTCCCAATCACTATGCTAAGGCTCCTGTGTTTGGAGCAGATGGAAAATCTCAATTGTCTATATTCATTTGTTCTTTCTACGGGCATCTGTTGGGTGCTTGTTCTGTGCTGAGCACTGTCCTAGGCTCTGGGAAAATAGGCATGAATAAAATCCTGACTTCAGGGAGCATATGGTCTTGTGGAAGAGGCATGTGTAAGGAGCTCAGCTGTAACTGAGCTCTAGACCCCACACCACTGGGTAGGAACAGGAGGGAGTAGCAAATGTTGCACTGAATGATCAGTCACCGAAGAAGTCACCAGAGAAGTCACGTCATGGCTTACTTTTCAACTGAGCTTATGAGGGGTGGAAGATCAAAGACCACTCTAAAGAATGGATGGGGATAGGGAAGAATATTTCAGGTAAAAGGAAGAGCATGATCCACGGCCCAGAGGAATGAAGGGTGTCCTAGGTAGGCATTAGTACATAATAGCAGGGGGCTGATGGTTCCTTCTTTGGTTTGGGATGCATGGGGACAGGTGAAGGAGAGCCCTGCTTCTTGTTAAGTTGGTGGATATCAGAATGTGACCGCACGCTGGTCAGGCATAGGTGAGACTGGAAGATCCGGGGCCAGTCCCTTACACATGCCAATTCCTGATCTATTTCCTACTCCTCAAGGTCCAGTTCATGGGTCAGCTCCCGATGGAGGCAGCTCTGGTTACTCCTTCCTTGATGATATGATGCGTAGCACTGATTTAATCATCCTGTGTGCAGACCCCCGGAACAGGGAGCTCAGTGAAAGTGCTGTGTTCCAGGCACTGAAGGTGTCTGGTACAAAGGGGATGCCCAGTAAATATTTTTGAATTGACTTCAGAAATACAAAGACATTTATTGAATACTGAATTCACAGGAATAGCCAACATGTGTTCATGATCCATTCATGTTAGCACTTAAATCATCCATTTAGTGGCTCATCTGCTGAATTGAACAACTTATCTTGTAAACCTAAACTCTGAGTTTTTTTGATGGCCGGGCCAATTTTCAGATGACTTGGGAGTACTTCCCAAGGAATTCCATGTTTGTGGCTATAATTCTGTTTATTCTTATCCCTGTTTTGTCTTTGTCAGACTGTCGCCTCCCTGACATACTGCACAGGTTTGTTTTGACCATGAAGTGAGATGGTATGTTTGAAAGTGCTTTACAAAAGAGAATGTACTCTATGAAGATGAGATGCTGTTGTTGCTGGGATCCCAGGCTCTGGGGCTGCCATTTGATGTGGGTTTTCTTAGAAACATTTTTAATGGTTGTCTCGGAGGTGCTACTGTCTCTGTCTAGCATGCTGTCCCACATAGTCACAGACTAGGGTTTAGGGTCATGTTCAATGAGATTGGAATAGGAAATTAGGTACCCTGCTTCCCTTCCTACCCAAGAGAAAGACAACAATGCACCTTTGGGGCACAAAGAACAAGCCCACTGTGTGCCTGACACTGGGACAGTTGCCTTACATTCATGATCTCTAATGTTCACACCAAAAAGGTATTAACATTGCTCCTTTACACATGAAAAAATGGGCCCCAGAGAGAGTACAAGACTTGCCCAAGCTACCACAGTCAGAAAATGATAGAGCCAGTGTAAAAATAAAGGTCTGAATTACTCCAAAGCCCTCTCCCCTTCCCCCTGCCTTTTTTAAGTTGAGGTCTCACTCTGTCTTCCAGGCTGTAGTGCAGTGGCACCATCACGGCTCACCGCAGCCCCCAACTCCTGGACTAGCGATCCTCCTGCATCAAGCCTCCTGAGTAACTGGAACTATAGTGGCAGGCCACCATGTCTGGTGCATTTTTAAATTTTTCGTAGAATCGAGGTTGTGCTATGCTGCCTAGGCTTGTCTCACACTTCTGGGCTCAAGCAATTCTTCTGCCTTGGCCTCCCAAAGTGCTGAGACTATAGGTGTGAGCCACCATGTCTAGCCCAAAGCCCCTTCCTTTTGATAATACAAAAGCCCTGGAACTTTAATCATCTTTCATCATCTGTAAAATGGATCGAATAGTTCCTTCCTTGCCTACCTAATCATAACAAAGTATTTCAAGATGAAGAAAGTAGGCTTCTTAGCATTAAAAGGACATGTGTGGTAGTAACAATACTAACAGCATAAATAGTTCTTTAATGCTTCACCCATTTCAAAGCATATCTGCATATATCCTCTGCAGACAAGATGATGCTTTGCAATCTGCCCCCCAAAAAAAAAAAAAAATCCTAATGGTTACTGCCAACATCTATGGAGGGGAAGATAATTTCCAACATTTATGGAGGGGAAGACAATTTCCTTCTAGACCTTTCTGGGGAGCCATATAATGTGAATGTCAAGGGCACAAACTCCAGAGTCAGACTCTGCCCTTCCTGACTGAGTGACCTCAATCAAGTTATCTAACTTCTCTGTGCCTTCGTGATAGATAATATACAGCCTCCCTCATGGGTTGATTTGAGGTTAAATGAGATGATATGTGTGGAACCCACAGTGAGCACTTAGTAGATGTTAGCAATGATCATAGGGATGCTAAACAGGACTGCAGGGTTTTTTTTCTGTAGTTGAAACTTCTTCCCTCATTTCAGTTTCCTCCTCCTCTTCTCTCCTCCCAACTCCAGCCACAGTTTACAGAGCTTGTCTTCATTCCTTTTCATTTTGGTGAAACTAGCAAGCCAGCAGATCATTCTCAAAAGCAGTAACTTCATGACTACACGTAAGAGCTTGCTGTTTCATATGCTAACTAGATTGAGTTGCTCACCTCCCCTATATCCATTAAAAAGTGATGTATTTTTTATGTATTATTTTTCTGGACAGTAGAAGTGCACATTTCCTGTCTGACTCCATTCACCACTTTGTCACTGAGCTGATAAGATCCCTAACTAAGGGGCTGAATGGTAATTTCTTCCACACCAATGTTAAGCTCAGCCCCAATGTATCTACAGAGGGTACTCACACCTCCTAATCTGGAAACGGATTTTGACTTGGTGTTTAAGGAATTATCATCTATGAGGGACTAAACTAAAAGAAGAACAATAGAAGAAGGAGGTGACAGAGACAAGAATCCTAAAGGGCAAAACAAAATTAGTGGAGAGAATGGTTAGTAGGTCTTCAAGGCTGACACTCATGAAATGTGAGATTCACATCTCTGATTAAGTGAGATTAGAGCTTCTGTCCTTGTAATCAACATTCGCTTCTTTCTCCAAAGAAAACAGAAACAAAAATGAACAGTATCTAGAGAGTGTTGTACAAGAAAAGACAATACTTTAGTGAAGTCCTGGAATGGGCAGAGAAACGCACCTGGGCCAGCACTGTTCAGGGAAAAGAACTGGAGGGAAGCCAACGGCTTTGCATAAGAAAATGGGAGAAATTGGTGGACCAGGGTACGGGGAATGTACCTGAGAGACAGTGAGAGAGCAAAGAGAATCTTGCAAAGAGAGACAGAGATACCAGAGTGCTTTTAACACCAGAAATGCCAGTCACTGTTACAATATAACCCCCGCCCCCACCCCACGTTCCACAAATCTTCAGTAAAGTCTGACATAAATTATCTTTTGTGAGTTGTTTTGTTGCATTTTTAAGAAGATCACAGAAAAGTTGCTACCACACATTCCATGATGAAGCTAATGGCACAAAGACTAAGCAACAGTCCTGAGACAAAACAGAGAAGATGTAATGGAGACTGGAAATTGGAGTCAAATGTGACTATGAGAATGTAGGCAGCTCAGACATTTATAGATATCAGACTTCACAAGGATGTCTGACTTCACAAGGTTTGGCATTGGGATTATCTATTCTTTTTTAAAATTTTTATTTTGAAAATGTGGGCTACAATTCAGGATTAGGCACATAAATCGTCATTGTACAGTGAAGTTTGGGCCTCCCTTTGGTCCCCACTTGCCTGGTTTGAGATTGGGTACCCTTATTGATGTTATGTGCTGCCCTCCCTCCCCTGGCACTGTCTCACTACTGCCAAACTCTTTCTTACAGTATTGTGATAAATGTTCAGGATCCACTTATGAGTGAGTACATGTGGTACTCAGATCTTTGTTTCTGTGATAGATCACTGAGTATGATAGACTCTAAATCCATCCTAGTTGCTGTGAAGTTCATAATTTTGTCTTCCTTTATGGCTGCATAATACTCCATCATGTATGTCACCACAAATGTCTAACTTGCAACACCTTAGACAGAAACAATCTGCCCATTGAAAATTTCACTGAAGCTTTGACATTTCTCCTACAACAGTTTCTAGGTAATGTTTTTCATTATCCTTTCCTATTGGACACCTAAATCAGCTTGTGCTTTTCCAAAAAGGGAAGAAAACCGAAGGAAGAGTGTCCATTCAGGATTAGTAAGGATACTGATAACAATCAGAGAGTGTGTTTAAAGTCATTATCAAATGATTCCAGCACTGTTGATTTTGCCATAAAGCTTCTTAGTCATAAGTAAGAAAACCAAGGTGTAAAGACAAAAAAAGGGGTCATCAAACTTACTCTAAGGAGAGACACTTAAAGGGAATGATGGGACCTTTAAAGCAACCCCAGAAACTCACAGAGCTGCCATCCAAAAAGTCCTTGATGAATTATTTGAGTTGGATGTGAGTTCTGTGTGGAGAAAGGTCAAAAGGATAGTTTTTGTTAAAGCCTGTCCCAGACTGACTTTGACAGCTGTTGGCAAAGCTCCCTTGTCGTCTGGGAGTTAACTCACCAGAACCCACCTGCTGCTGTGGCCCATTTAGTAATGGGATATAAGGCGGGCTGGATGGAGACTCAAACGTCAAAGGTGTGAAAAGACTCAGGTCCCTTACCTGGACACTAGGGTGGTGCATGTGATGTGGAGATAAGAAGTATTATAATTTTATGCAGATATAAGGAATAACTAAGATATTTAGGTCCTTGAAAATGAAAAAGCCTATACAATTTCCAAGAATTCTTTTAATTAGATTATTATAACTTGCTAAAGTTATTTTCCACATGGTAATCTTACTAGTAAAAAAAAAAATCTGGAAAAGTTGTCTTGGGTTTCCTTACACATTACGTGGCTTATATTTTATGACTGTGAGGTCATAGCTGTGAAATATCCCCCTTTGACAACTTGACTATGATGTATGCTGTTATATTTCAGTAGCTCAGGGTGATTTTTTCAGCTGGATGAAAAGTCCATTCCATTCCATCACTGTTGATATCATCCACATTTCCATTTCACCTACAAGACACAAAATGACGGAGAGTTGGAGAGACTATTTGGGGCCACTTGTGAAATAGTAGAAATTGGTAAGAAGGTAAGAGAAATAAAGAATGCAGGCATTTTCATATACCAATAGTAATAATTAAAATGCCTTTCATTGACATCAGGCTTTTTGAGTGTGCTTTCTCATTTTTGGGTGTCTCAACACTTTGATAAGTTAAGATAAGAGTCTTAGTGTTAAGAAGAAATTGAAATAGCTGCTGCTGCTATTTCAAATACAAATGATGGTTCAAACCCTTCCTTCTTCTTCCCCTATCATTTACTACAGCATTCTCAGCTCCACCATGACCTGACTCCAGTCCTAATTAACTGAGATATCCAGAGAGAATAACAGTGGAGAATGCTGGCAGCAGTGAACATCTTAGGAATATATTAAAAATAAGGGTTCTAAAGAAGATAGTGACTGGCAAATATCACCAGAAAATCTGCTCATGTCTGTATGCTTACTGACATCTATGGTTTGAGGTAACCTCAAGTTATTCTTTTGAACCAGAGACAAATACACACAGAGGTTGTCATTATGACTTTATTTCAAATAATAAAAGCAAAGTGACAATCCAGTGGGGCTTGGATTAAATGAATGTTTAAACATATTGCACTGTAGTTACACAATAAAATATTACACAGCCATGAAACACACACATTAGAAGATATATTTACTGAAAGAAGGAAATGCTCGTTACACATTTTGTAAAACAGATACATAACTTTATATAATCAAAATCTGAGACATATATATTAACATAGCTATTCTAAGAGATAATAATTTTTGTAATTATCAAAATTTCTACAATGAACACCTAAGAAAATGTAAAACGTTAAAGGCATAATTTTACCTCACTATTGGATGAACTTTAAAATATATACCAAGTGTGAACTTTTAAGTTTTAGAAAACTGATAAAACAAGCTGGACTTTTCCTTTAATTAAAATGATCAGAAAATTGTCCTCAGAGGAGAAATACTGATAAGTGACCATAATATCCACCAGACTATAACAAACTGAATTACTCACTATAGCATCATTGCTAGTAACATCAAATAATTAATATTTGGGTCTCCTTTTGAAAATGGCACAGGTTTTTGTTTGTTATTTTCCCCCTTGTAGAACACAGGGAATTAAACTT
This sequence comes from Cephalopachus bancanus, assembly GCA_027257055.1. Taxonomy (NCBI): domain Eukaryota; kingdom Metazoa; phylum Chordata; class Mammalia; order Primates; family Tarsiidae; genus Cephalopachus; species Cephalopachus bancanus. Next base: position 1,355,304 of record JAPVLO010000196.1, read on the forward strand.
TTTAAAGAAGTCATAAGTTTTAGAATATCAATATAAAAATCTATCTTCAACAGGAAGGAAATAGAAAATCCATTTGGGATGGGCCCCTATTGGCCAAAATCACTCATTGATAATTATGTTTCTTGAGATTCTGATTCTCTAGGTGAAAACTTTATCAACTCCAAAACATGAGCTTCCAGCTCATACAGGTAGCCCTTATAATTGGAGGCTAATTGTGTAGTTTCTTCATCATCTCTGGTCTGGCTGTCCCTACTTCCTCCCCTTCAAGCTACTGTCAACCTTGGCTCCATGACAGGACAAGAACACAACTAACCCCAGTGACGGCTGGACAGCAGGTACAAAGGGCCCATGCAGGCCTGAATCAGTCTTTGTGTACTTTTAAGCATAGACTCTTTTATGGATTAGACTGGAAAAGGATAAGATAAGAAAGTTCTGGACTAAGGAACAAAGGACACTTCCAAATTGTGGGATCAGGATGTTCTCAGAAGGAAGAGAGGAGTCCCATTACCGTCCCTTTAACTTACAGGTGTGTGCAACGAGGGTGTGGTGCATGTTTTCCTCCCATCTTGTAGTCAACCCCTAATCACTGTGAGGTCTGACTCACAGATTTAAGATTTTCTAGAGGAGAGCATCACTCTGGGCTAAAGAAATGTACATTTGTTGAGTGCACACTATTTGCTAGATGATAAGAGAAGAAAAGGCAGTCCCCCTTTCCTCGTGGTGAAAAGCGTGACACAGCACGGTCAGACTAGCATTTCCTTGGGGTCCCCATCTCTTCTGAACCCCAGGGCTGCCCTCTCCCACCTCCCACCTGAATCTGCACACAGGGGGGAGTGGCTCACACTCCAGGGCTCTCCTTTTAATTTTCTCTACTGAAGCTTCCAAAGCTCCTTTGTTCTATAGCAGATGAAAGAAAAATCTGATGAATTAATTCTCACCTAACGACTGATAACTAAGAAGTAAACATGAATTTTTACTGATGACAAAATAGAGACCCAAAGGGTTTGAGCCACTTGCTCAATGGCACATAATGGCTCAGAGGCAACTCCATAACTCCTATTACTTGTCCAGTAATTCTGCTGTTTGTCCTTAACACACAAAAAATTCCATAAATCCCAGAGTTTTCACTCAAAGGAATAATTGTTTCCTAAGGTAAATTTTTAGGTATTTAGGATCACATGTGAAAAAGAGATTTTTGGATCAATGGACTTTTTGAGCTTTTATTACACCTCATAATCATACCCTATCTCTGTTTAGGACTAAACTTGGCATCCAAGAATCCAATTCAGAGTTGGCTTGTAAGCATGAAAATCACATAGAGTAAACCAAATGACTTAAAAGAGAGAGAGGATGCCATGATGTGGCTTTAGGCAGCCAAGCCCAGGTAGAATCACCTTGAAATGGAAAAGGGAGAATTAATGCAAATTACAAGTAGCACAGGACATGGATTTTATTCCATTTCATTTTAATTTATAATCAACTAGATATGCTCACCCACTGATGTATGGATGAGGCCAGCCTGAGAAGGTGGAAGGGATTTGGATCATAATTTCAAAGACACAGTCCAGAATGCCATAACTCTGAATGCTGAACTCCCAAAGATCAAAATCCCTAAACAGAAGATTGGAAAATGTAATAGGAAATGCTCATGCCAGTGTATATCAAATCATAGAAGAGTGTGAAAAAAAGCAGCACCATGTAGAAAATGAATGTGAATGTATTCTCTGAGGAGAGCCATGTCCTAAAAGAAAAAAAAAGCAGCTGTTGGTCACACATGTTGAAAAACTTCAAAATCCACTTAATGATCATGAAAGTCAGTCAGCTGTCATGGATTATCTTCATGCAATTGCTCATAATCTCTCTTTATCATATATGTTTTCATATGTCAAATTTTCTTTTTAACTTTGGGGTTTGTTTGGACCTCTTTCCTTTTATTTTTCTTTAGTTTTTTTTCACTATTTTAAATTGTCAGCATTATTTTTTACAGTATGCTGTTGCCTTGTGCACGTATGTAAAAGCATTGAAACTTCTTCAATAAAGAGGTTTTTTTGTTTTTTGTTTTGTTTGTAGATCTGCTTTTGTGAAAGATAAAATTTCTCAAGATCTTGGCTCTCTGGATTGCAGAATATGCAGTGGTGGCCCATGTCATGTCAGTTTTTGTCTATCTCTTCAAAAGACTTAGGTTGTTTGTCACATTATTTCAGAAGACTACAGTTACAAGTCTAGGTGCATGCAATTACCAACCATAATGATACGAGGTTATATATTTTGCTTTTTTACTATATCTTTATAAATAGTTTGTCTGCTGATAACTGTTATACCCACATGACTATTGTTAGTGTTTATACTTGCAAAAATATGTATGTTATTTTTGCCCATTTTATGGTATAAAGTGACCTATGAAGTGTTTTGTCATATTTTTATATGTTGCTCAAATAAATCCCTGCTTAAAAATTTAAATAAATATCTTTTGAAGATTTTTTTTCAACCTGAACAACATAGTAAGACTTTGTCTTTTAAAAAAATTCAAAAATTTGCCGTGGTGGTGGTGTATTACTGTAGTCCTAGCTACTTAGGAGGCTGAGGTGGGAGGATCACTCGAGCCCAGGAGTTCAAGGTTGTAGTGAGCCATGATTGCGCCTCTGTATTCCAGCCTGTCTCTTAAAAAAAAAAAAAATTCCCAGAATTATATTTTTAGGACTTTGATCTTTTGGGATTTCAAAATTTGAGATTCTGGCATTTGGGATTATGATTGGCTCCTGGTAGAGAAGCCTCTTGACTCTTAGCACCTTCATTTTCACAATTCACAATACCATCCTCATCCTCAGGAACTCTGTTTTCCCTGACCTTTCACACTTTGGGTCTTAAAGTCACCATCTTTGCAGAATATGTGAGTAGCTTGACCTGCTGGTTAAAACCCTCTCCTCATAGGCCTGGATACCATTAGACAGATACATGAGAACAGTCTGTGTCTATTCCCATGCACGACACTGGCTCTTGCTGATTCTCAAGAGGGTTCCATAGCCTCCTTTGGTTGTCTTTCACCGCCATGGTTTGATAACATTCACACACAATTTTATTCCTTTACAAAAAACATTGTTTCCAAGTTGCTAATGTTTATTTCTCTGATTAAGAAAGTAATGCATATTCACTCTAGAAAACTTGGAAAACAGAGAAGAGAATGAAGAAAGATAATAATTCCCTGTAATCCTACTCTTAGAGAGTACCACTCTTAACCTTTTTGATGTATCTCCTTTCAGTCTTTTTTCCTTGCATGTATATTTAACCCAGTTGGAACAGATTTTAAATTTAGCTTATTTTTTTGCTTACCATGTTATCATACATAGATTTATGAGCATTCATTAACACAATGCTCTTGATTGTTCTAGGTCTATGTTTAGACTTATTGTAGCAATTATATTAATATATACCAATGAGTGTCCAAATAAGAGCTTGAAAACAGCAGAAACATCCAGGTTCTCTGGTTCTTCATTAATAAAATTGAGAACATACGATGTTGGTCTGCAGGGTCCCCAGTATGATTCTTTAAAAATGCTAGAATATAAATGTAGAAGGTTATCCTCCATCCCTGGATTCTATCACAGGGACTCCAGCCATAAGCACCAAAGTCTTTTCGAAAGATTCCAAAAACATGAATCCTGGGTCTATCATAGAGATGAACCCAGTTGACATAAGAAACTAAGACTGGTCTAATTTTGTTCTCAGTGAGTAAAAAATGACACAAGTAAACTATTGTTATTAGGCAAATGCTAACTACTGCCATTCCAGATGCCATGTATTGCATCTTTCTGGGGCATCAATTCACTTTTCCCTCTAAGGACAGTCAGGAGACTGCAGCATGACTTGAGTTTTCCTTGAAATGGGAGTTTTCCTCTAAAAGGATTCATTTCCACATTGTTAGCCGTTTGTTGTTGTTGTTTGCCCGACTCCAGTAAGTACTCCTTCTGGTTGTTTTGACTATTCTTTCAGTTTGGTTCCTGACTTTTGGCTCTGTTTACTTAGTGTTATATCCTCTTTATTTAAACCATCTCCCACCCCAACTTTGTTTTGTTTTTCCCTCTTATTCCAAAAAGATTTCAGAATCCTGACAATTAAAACATTTGCTCCTCACTAGGCCCTCTGCTCTTGGTAAAGCTTGGATACAACTTCTGGTCAACCTCCTTTTCCTCTTTAGAACCAGGAATAGAACTCTTCTGATTTTGTGCAGGACTTTGGGACATGTTTAAGTTCTGAAATGTTCCCAGGAATGGAGGAAGTGAATTTGGGCCTTGACTCATTCTTCCAAGGTTTAAAATCTTTAAATTGTACCCACACACTCATAGGAAATAACTTGACTTAGAAGCACACCATTTCTCCAGTATTATATTTAAATGTGGTATCACTTTTAGGAAAGTGCCTCAATATGAATTTTCAGGAATGATTGCTCAGTTTAGATTTTGTGCTAACTCTTTCCTAGTAGGTTAGGGAAAGCTTAGTTAAAAGAAAATGATGGGTACATAAGAATATATCTAGTTTCCAAGACTGGCACTAGATGTAGGTAGATCAGATAGAGAAAAAAATCTTCCCACCATTAGAACCAGTCTTTGGAATTACCACACCATCTCAACAGAAGATCTCATAAAAAGCACATGTGGCCAGGCATGGTGGCTCACGCCTGTAAACCCAGCAGTTTAAGAGGCTAAAGTAGGAAGACAGCTTGACCCCAGAAGTTCAAGACCACGCTAAGCAACATAGCAAGACCTTGTCTCTACGAAAAAAAAAAAAAAATTAGCCAGTCATGGTGGTGCACAGCTGTAGTCTTTGCTATCAGGAGGCTGAGGTGGAAGGATCGCCTGAGCCCAGAAAATGGAGACTGTGGTGAACCAAGCTCACACCACTGCATTTCAGCCTGGGCGACAGGGTGAGACCCAACTAAAAACTAAAACTAAAAATAAATAAAAAGCACATGTGCTGCATGGAACAGGTATCATGGGATAGTTTGGGAGCAAGTGAGTGTGCCAATGAAAACAGAGAAGGAAGTGGAAAGGGTCAGAGTAGCCTCAAGAGAGTAGGCCCAGATAGGCCATCCCAGGGGTATACACAGCTTAGGGTGCAAAACAAGAACTGAGTTCCAAGGGTAGTATGATAAAGACCCGAGTCTGTACGTGAGAAGAAGGAAGGGGATAACTTCAGAAAGAAGGCCTCCCTCAAAATTCTGCCGACAGATCCTGCTCTCTGAAATGAGCTCTCCCCATTAGGCTCCGTTTCTGTTTATCAAAAGACTAAAAACATCGAGCCCTTTCAAGAAAAATTACTACATTCACATTTTCTTGGAAAAACGTGTTTAGATTCTTTACTTTCTGAGCCAGATGATTGTTTAAACGACAGGATGGGATGTACTTTCACCCCTTTCTCTATTCTATACATGTCTACCTCTTGGGAGCCAGATGCTAAATTGTTTCCAGCCAGTTAATAATGGTTGTGGTCTTGACACTCCCAAGGGACCCAAAGAAGGAAACCTGTCTCCATTTCCAGGTCTCTGCTACACATGCTGGCTGCTGGGTGGATTCAGATTAGTCAAATAAAGGGAGGAAATAAAGCATGGACGTGAATTAGTCCACAGTTCAACTCAACCAGACAAACCCATGAGGTTACCACCTGCCACCAGCACCGCTCGCCTGCCTGTAAATGCTCAAATTGTGCAGTTGCTTTAGTGGAACTGCAAGGCCAGGCCGAGTCAGATGACAAGGGGATGGTTTCAAGAGAGCATTCCATGTAGTGCCATAGGTGCTATTGATTTTTTTTCTGTTTATCAGTCATGTATGCCATCAACAAACACCATCTGAGGACCTACTTGATAGAAGGCAACATACTACGTGCTTCAGAAAGTACAAGAATGAGTCCTATCCAAGAACTCCATCTCAAAGGAACTCCAAGTATAAAGTTTAAGATAAGGCATGATCACGAACAAGTATAATGACCCAGAGCATTTTACTTTTAGGCCAGTTAGTATGTAATAGTAATAGCTATCATTTATTGATCCCTTTCTATGTGCCATGATGCTCAAGAGCATTACCAATGATCCTCACAGGCACCCTGCCAAGCGTGTCACACACATTTCACAGGTGGGCAAGCTCAAGCTCAGAGAGATTACATTACATACTCAGGGTCACATGGTTTGTAAGTGACAGAACCAGGTTTTGAACTCTAAAGCACGTGCTCTTAACACATCAGCACAGTGACTCTGACACATCCGTCCCCCATGAGATGGTCAGAACAGGTGCCAGTATCATGGGTGCTCAGAGGAAGGAGAGAGAGAGCCTCGAGCTGGAGGAATTGTGCAAGGCTTTTTATGCTTCAGAGCTGAGCCTTGAAAGAAGAGCAGGTTTTAGGTCAGAGGAGATGAGAAGGGAGAGGTGGAATGGACAGATCTGGTAGGAGAAGAAAGTGTGGAGAAAAGATTCCCATGGGGAAAGACTAGGACTGGGATGGGGAAGCCACCTCAGGGTACAGGAAGTGGAATGTTGCAGAAGATGCAGAGGTAGGAGGGACGTGTGAGAGGAACCTCAAACAGCAGAAAGGATTTGAGAACAGGAAAAGCAATGAGATGTCAGTGAAGGTTTCTTAGAAGAGGAAGGACTCAGTCAAAGTCTGGATTCAGATGAGTAGCCAGTGGATGGAAGGTGGAGATATGGAGAGCAGGGATGAGGCACTGCATCTCTTCGGATGAAGTGGGTCAATGGCAATGGGGCTTGAAGGAAGAGGACAACTGTGAAGGCATTGATGGAAGTAGTATCCACTTAACAAAACATGAGGGGCAAAAGAGGACACAGAAATCAAATGATCTTTTGTGCCTACATAAAAGGAAGAATAAATACCAAATTATTTATTACGTGTTGGTTCTCAGACTGTTTTGAACTGTGGACAAGTTAAATGAGTCCAAAGACCCCATTATTTCTCCATATACTTGCTTATATGAGAGAGAGAGTCAGTCTACTTTTAGGAGACTTAATAAAAGACATAAACTCTAAGAAATAACTCATGCCCAAAGCAAAAGAGTAGACACTGTGAAACCATTAAAAATATATATAATATGGCAACTTAAGACCTCCTAGAGAATCGTGGAATCACTAGTGGGTTCACACTACCATTCAGAGGCCCCAGTATTATTCACACCCAGGAGCCTGGAAGTTGGTTACGTTAACACAAATTCAGTCAGTCATTCTGATTGAGCACCACTGATGCCAGGTGTGATGTGGTGTGCTGCTCTGTGGGCTCTTTTACTTCGCCACAGAAAAGAATTTCAGAGCGAATCCAAAGTACAGTTTTAAAGAGAATTTATTAGAAAGAAAAGGGACACACTCAAGGAAAAGCATGAGCACCTTAAGAGAAGTGGCATTTGCTTACCTTTGACAAGAAGCTTTATCTACCTTTACAATGATGATTAAGCAAACCACGAGCTTAGAGTGGAGGGATGAAGGTATATGGTCCTGAGTTAAGATGACCATCTCTCTACCTTTAAAGTCACAAGAATCTTCTAAATAATGAAAGTTATGTCTAGGCCTATAACAGTGACTCACGCCTATAATCCCAGCACTTTGGGAGGCTGAAGTGAGAGGATTGACTGAGCTCATAGGTTCGAGACCAGCCTGGGCAACTTGGCAAGACCTCATCTCTACAATAAATCAAAATATTAGCTGGGTGTGGTGGTGCGTGCCTGTAGTTCCAGCTACTTGGAAGGCTAAGGGAGAAGGACCATCTGAGCTCAGCAGGTCGAGGCTGCAGTGGTTGGGCGACAGAGTGAGACTCCAACTCAAAAAAACAAACAAAAAATAAAGTTACTGTATAACCCGATCTGGGTTTTTTCTTAGAGCATCACATCTGTATTTTGGATAATTTCCTATTGTTTTTGTGATTTACTGTACTGGTAGTTCCAGATTCCAACCTACAAGGTGGTCAGGTCTAATATACGTGGTCAGTAAGGTGAGGTCCGATAAGAAAGATGTCTGAATACTTACCCTATTTTAATTTAGGCCTGCATAAGAAAACCTGCTCAGCTACTTTTAAACTATGTCAACTATGCCGGCCTTCCCACCATGTGCTATGCTCTGTACTAAATGCAAACACCTTTCCTGACCAATTTCCTTTTCCCTAGATCAACTCCCTAGCCTCCACTCTGAAGCTTCCCTATGCCACCTCATCCTAAATGATTTTCCACATAGGACAAAGGACAAAGTGCTGTTCCCCACTTTATTCAAGCCAAGAGAAACATCATCTCAATCACACCCAAGTCTGCACCAACTACAGATATTAGTTGGGTCTTGCCTGCATTCCTCTGTGCGCTGGTGAAGGGTGACACCTATCTTAGGAGCCCCCCGAGTTCCCATCTAATGATATCCCAGCCTTTTCATAGCTTATGCCAGTTCATAGTGGAGCTAAGCAGGGCTAAGGGTCTAGCAGACCCCTCACTAGAGTTCAGTTTTAGCAGGCTTGTCCTGATTTAATCTGCAATCCAATTTACTACTTAAGTCTCCCCAAGCCCTTATCAACATTTTACATTTCAGTGTGCCTTTTCTGGGCTGTATATCTGTGTTTTCAATTATGTCAGCCCAGGTGAATTACCCTTCCATTGTTCAAGGTCAAACCTCAAGTTGTTATTTCCTGCCCATACAGCTAGTCCCTTTCCCCTCTATCCCTTTGGGGCAGTTTCTCAATTGTCACTGGTGTTCTAAGATCCTATCTCTACTAGGCTTCATCTGTAAATTTCATTATGAAGCTATGCCACATTTGGCTTATTTCAATCCATGGTCCAAATGTTTATTACATGTCCCATTCTCCAAAAGGCACCCTGGGCTCCAAAGATATGCTAGATATGCCCTTCTGCAGCTCTATGAAAATGAAAAGTTAGGTGTCCCTAAAAGGAACTAAGTGGGCCTAATTTTGTTCATATGGTCGGGTCCCTTCACCCAACCCGTAGAGCCTCTGATTCCGTATTTAGATGTGTCCACAGCTGCAGAAGACTATTCTGGCACAAGTATCTTAAGAAATGGTGGTTAAGGCAGGAAGAAGAAGGCAGAAGCAGAAAAAGCTGGTTAGAGCAACCCTAGAAAGCAGGCACTAACTCGAGTCTTCCGGAAATGCTTTCACCAGTTTTCCTATCTGGGGCTCAGCCAGGGTCCAAACGCACTTTCACCTCTGCAGGTGTAGACTCCCAGCTAGGCTCTGTCGAGGGCACTACTGTAGCTATCCTGGTGTTCCCGTGCCTGGGTTCAGCCTTTTTTTCTTTGTGCACACTCCCCACATTCCTTCTATAGAGGGGAGTACCCCTAAGTGTATCCTTGGAGGAGGCAAGGCACTTCACGATATCCTGAAACACAGAGGCAACATACATCACTCAGCCATGCAGCTCACAAGTCCGTTCTCCTGTCTATGAGCGTTTCCAGACCCTTAGGTCCAGACCTTCCCATTGTGCTCTGGGCAAAGGTGATGACCCCAGTCACCCTTTGCCCATATTATGCTCACTTAAGTGGCTGACTGCCCTGGGAGCAGAAACTGAAAACAGAAACCACAAGTGTAGCAGTTATCTCTGTGCCCCCCCCCCCATGCAACATCAGGATATAGACTGTTTTTCCCTATACCTGGCTTCTTTCTTCCCCCTTCCTCAGGGAGCAGCCTCTGGCCAAGTCTGGCCCCTGATGGATATGTGCATATTCCCAGTAATGAGTCACAGGAAGTAGATGATCTTTCACAAGATGCAGGTAACCAAGCAACCCAATGATAACATAGTCTGCACTCTTAATGACTGTGATTGTAAACACTGTAAAGGAATTTGAACAGTTAACTTGCTTGATTGCAAAACTGCTTGCTGTACTGTCCCAAGGCATGGATTCTTCATGGACCTGCCACCATCAGTGCCTTAAGTTTAATAAAACAATGTCTCTCCCTGCTGGACCCCTGGGTGATTTCTTTGGAATAGGTAAACATTACATGCAAGCCCTTTCACATTTGGGGTTACTGTGTTACACTCCCCTTCTCACCTGGAACATAGGAGATACTTGGTACATTTGTCAGATGACTCCCCAAACAAATCGGTTTTCAATTTGTTTTTAGTGAACAGAATGCTTCCTCCAAATCAAGTCTTATTAGCAAGACCCCCTCTTCCGATATACAATATACAATTATAATCGTGGATCTCTTTTTGTTCACACAAAACAGGGAGACCATACGGATTCCCAGAACCACGCATTACCCTCCATCAAGCAAAATTGCTCTCTCTCTATAAAACTCTTTCCTTTTTTCAAGGCCTGGGTCAAATCCTTCTCCCATAACAACTTCTCTCCATTTATCCCAACCACGGGGACCCTGTCTTTTTCTGAACTCCTGGAAGTTCTATTGTTTATTCTTTTGGCATATATTGAGTTTGTACTAATGAACACTCACACACACCAAGGCTTGCTAAAGGCCAAGTCCAATGACATGCACTTTACATACATGATCCCATTTAATCCTCAGGGCAATCCTGTGAGGTATATGCTCTCATTTTCCCCACTTTACTGATGAGGAAATAGATCAGAGAGGTTAAGTAGAAGTTCAGAGAGGTTAAGCAGTTTCTCAAGGTCACACAGCTGTCACTGGCAGATAGACAGCCCAGAAAAGGCACATTGATTTAAACCCAAAGCTAACCTATTCACTGCTTCTATTTTTTGATGTGCTACTTTTTCACCCTTTCAACTAGATTGTGAACTGCATGGCAGGAACTGTGTCTCTATTTCTTTCCCTTTCTGCCCCATTTTCAATACAATGCTTTGCTTTGGAAAGAGTACAATTAATAATTTTTCAGATGAATACGTTTCTCCAAAGGATAATGTATCTTTCTTCACCTCTTCCTCCTCCAACGTCTATCTAGCTAGAGGTTGTCAGCTTGTGCATAGGCTATGGTCTCACCCTCTTTCTTCCTAAAGAAAGCTATATTTCTGAAGCCTGCAGAGAGTCCTCACTGCTGAAAATATTAAGCACTTTCTCCAAAGGCGGGAAGCTAAGCAGAAGTTTCACAGGAGGGAAAAAACAACAGTGACCTCCACAAATGGAGAGGAGAGGCTCAAGGCAGGAAACAGAAGGGAAGGTCAGAACAGCTCCAGGGAGCAGGGAGAGTGGAGTGGAAAGTGAGACTATTTAGATTTTTACCACTTGGGATTCTACCCCCAATTTAACTTCTGGACTAAATTTTTAAAACAGCCAAGGAGTGAAAGCCCTGCTCTCTGTGAACTCTGGCCTCTCTGCCTGTTTGGGATGTCACAGAGAAAGGCTGCCTTTTGTGTGAGACAGCCCCAAGGGATCGCCTGGTGGCCCAGGTGGGGTGATTGATTGGGAGAAGCCCCTGGGGCACTGCCCTCCCACCACCGCCTTGCACCTGCGCTATGGATAAACAGAGGCTGCGGTCTGCAGATCTCTCTGCCTGACCCCCTCCATCCTCCTCCTCCAGCCTCAGCCCTACGGGCCCTCTTGCTTGAAAATTAACCACAGGCTTAAAGTGAAAGGGAAGAGGGCTACAATAACCCAAAGCGTAGGCAAATGACATGATAAGTAGACAAGGAATAGAGCCTCAATAAAGCAGGCACCTTTACAAGCTGGTCTTAGAATCTGTTCCCTCTTATACAACTCTCAATTTCAGGTGTTTGTCCTTACTATGGTATATGTGACAATATTACTAAAATGGCAGACGTTGAACCACATTTTTATTTTTATTTCTGATTTGAGCAGTTTACAGTTAACTCAGTGATTTCAGCAGAAGTCCCACTTAAAATACTTCTTTCAAGTGTTTTTTCTTTGGAGATGTCATAAATAGTCTTCAATGCCTCATACATTTATAGCATGCATGGATAACCAATCAAGTTTTCTCTTTAACGACTTTTGCACAAGACACATAAGCAACATTGTTAAAAAAACAAAACATGCTCACACATGCGCACACACAAAGCAAAATATCCTTTGAGAGAGGAAAACAAGGGCCAGATCACAGAAATGGTTGGGCGTTGGTTGTGCTTTTTTGACTGAAACAAAAAAAAATTGTCTTCAAAAATATTTATTATATTATTGTATTATGTACTGATTAAAGTTGCTACTATTGTACACAGATACAAAAATTTAAAATGTTCAATGTGCGAGATTTAAAATGCTCAATGTTTCCTATCAATTTCTTCATTCTCCTAAGATCCGAATCATACAGAGAACTGTTCACCCTGTATTCTTTACTCCTTTCCCTTTCTTTAAAAATATTAGAACAGCTTATGCAAAATTCAGAATAAAAGCACATAGTCTGAGGGAAAGCTGTTTGTGGAGAGAATAAATAAGTGAATATACAAATAAACCCAATAGCAAAAGCCACTACAAGAAAATCAAAAGATTAAAAAAAAAACTAAAAACAAATAGCAAATTATATCACAATGGGTTCATTTTCTTTATATATAAAGAGCTCTGGCAAATCAATAAGAAAAATGTCAACAATCTAACATAAAAATGAGCAAAATAAACAGTTCACAGAAAAGGAATGAAATATAACCATTCAAAGTATGAAAAGATGCTTACTTTCACTCAAATAGAAAATATGGACAAATAATAATGTTGGGAGAAGATAGGGAAATAGGTTGATGAGGGTAAAGAGATAAGTAAAAGTTAAAAGTGTATTTGCCCTTTGACCTAGCAATTCCAATTCTAGGAGCTTATCCTGTGTATATTATTTTACATGTGTGAAATGAAATATGTACAAAGTTATTTACTATAACACTGTAATAGCAAAAAGTATTTTAAAAATCCAAAAGGTTTTAGGCATGCACATTTATACAGCAGAAAATCATACAACTATAAATAAATAACACAGTTTCTGTACTGAACTATCTCCAAGGTATACTGCTAAGTTAAAAATTTTTTAAAAGACGTAATCATTTGTTTATAAAGTGGGGATAAAGAGGGAAAAGAATACAGCCATGTACCACATACCAATGATTTGGTCAACAACAAACAGCATATATGACCGTGGCCCCATGAGAATATTACAGAGCTGAAAACTTCCTACCATCTGGTGACAGCCATTGTGATGTTGTAGCACAACACAATACTCAAATGTTTGTGGTGATACTGGTGTAAACAAATACCCATCACAAAGAAGTCTAGCACATACAATTATGTGCAAAACATAATACTTGACGGTGATAATAAATGACTCTGTTACTGGTTTACATATTTAGTATGCTATACTTTTTATCATCATTTTAGAGTTTTTTATTTATTAAAAAAAAATGCTACTGTAAAATAGCCCTAGGCAGGTCCTTCAAGGGGTATTCCAGAAGAAGGCCTTGTTATCATAGGAGATGACAGCTCCATGCACACTATTGCCTCTAAAAAAACCATCCCCTGGGGCAAGATATGGAGATGGAAGACAACGATAATGATGATCCTGACCCCATGGAGGCCCAAGCAAACATGTGTTTATCTTAATTTTTAACAAAGACTCTACAGAGAAGAAGAAGAAGAAGGAGGATGAGGAGGGGAGGAGGAGGAGGAGGAGGAGGAGAGAGGGAGGAGGAGGAGGAGGAGGAGGAGAAGAAGAAGAAACCATAAAATTAGAAATAAAAAATAGCTTATAGAATAAGAATATAAAGAAATAAAATAGGTTTTTATTATCCAACAATGTGTTTGTTTTAACCTATGTTATTACAAAAGAGTAAAAAAGTTAAACAAAATTAAAAATTTATACAGTAAAAATGTTACAGTAAGCTAAGCTTAAGTTATCACTGAAGAAAAGAATATTTTTTATAGATTTAGTGTAGCCTCAGTATACAGTGTTTAGAAAGTCTATAGTAGTGGAGAATCATGTCCTGGGCCTTCACTCTCACTTATTAGTCACGCTCAGACTCACCCAGGGCAACTTCCAGTCCTGCAAGCTCCAGTCATGATAAGTGCCCCATATAAGTTTGCCATTTTACAATCTTTTATAGTGCACTTTTACTGTACCTTTTCTATGTTTAGATATACAAGTACTTGTCGTGAGGTTACAACTGCCCAGAAAATTCAGTACAGTCACATGCTATACAGATTTGTAGCCTAGGAGCTATGGGCTCTACCATATGGCCTAGGTGTGTAGTAGGCTATACCATGTAGGTTTGTGTAAGTCCCTCTATGATGGTCACACAATGACAAAATCATCTGATGATGCATTTCTCATCATAACCCCATCATTATGCGATACATGACTGTATAAGGATTTGCTTAAATAGGCTGAAAATGACTCCGAAAAGAGGAACTAGGAGGAGTCTATGAACTACGGGCAGGAGAAAAACTTTTCACTATATATGCTTCCATATCTACTCTATAAATATATTACCTATTCAGAGAAAATGGATTACATTCACATTTTTGTTTTATTATTGTCATTATTTACAACCAGTCTGCATACCAAGGCAATGCTAACTGAAGTATATGTATGGATTTCCAATAGATGATTAAGGTTTATTCTTGTAGGGATGTTCTAAGAAATCAGGTACTGTATTAAGTACCACATATGGGCCAGGCATTAGACAAGGTTCATTGCTCAGATTATAGCTGGTCACACAAGTTAAGCATTCATGTGCCTATTTTACAGATGAGAAAACTTAGGTTCAGATAGTAGAACCATGGCAGTAAGTGGTAGAGCTGGTATTCATGCCCAAGTCTGCCTAATCCTGGCATAAAAGAACATTTTTAAAAGAGATATCACTGGTTATCTATAAGGAACATTTTTGCAACTTATGACCAAGACAATGAGTCTTTTCTTGAACACAATCCTTGAGATGTTTGAGTTTCTGTTCTCCTTTAACTCTTCCAAGCATGGTTCATGCTATGGTGTCAGGGAAGCTTCCAGAACAAGGGCTCTGTGCCCTGGCTGAGGGCTGGGGAGATGAACTCCTCCATGACCAAGAGCTGAAGCCATGCAGACTCCAATGTGGGTATGTCTGTCCACCATGGACAAGCAGTCTGGTAATAGAATGCTGTGCTATCTTCTACAGAGTGTTTGTGAGCACTGACTGGGGAGGAAGGAATGGGAAGGGTACAAATAGGCTTCTCTCTTTAAGTAACTCTAACTGCAGAATGACTACTCTACTGGTCTCAAGTACTGTATATTTGAAACTCCAGTTTGAAACTGTGGTTTCATCAAAACTGACAAATGTCAATTCAGTTTGCCTTTTCAGTCTTTATTCCCTTTCTTCCATGATGGACTAAACAATATTTGGGCACTTCAGCCACTTTTCTCAGGATCAATTACATGGTAGAGGTCTGGACCCATTTGTATGAGAAAGACTGATGTCTGCTCCAAAACATACAGGGTCTCTCACTTCTCAAAACACCAAGAGGCCACACTTCTCCCATTCTTCTGTCCCCACCCACCAGTAACAGGAACCAAAGGGAGTTTTTGAGTGAAGCAAACCTTTAGTCAATAATCCCAGAAGAATTAAAGAAGAAGTAATAAGTTCTAACAGCGGACAGAATTTTGAAGTTAGACTTCTAGGGTGATCTTCTAACAGCGGACAGAATTTTGAAGTTAGACTTCTAGGGTGATCAACTATCTCCATCTGTCCTGGGACTGTCTCAGTTTTAGCACCAAAAGTTCCACAACCTAAGAAACCCACCAATCCTGGAGAGATCGGGATAGCTGATCACTCTGATAGCTAGTCCTAGCTCCACTACTTATTTGTTAGCTGTGTGACCTTGACCAAGTTACTTAACTACCGTGTCTTGGTTTCTCCACGTGTAAGACGCGAAGAAAAATAGTACCTGTCTCATAGCGTTGTTAAGAAGATTTATGAATATTTGCAAAGTGCTTAGACCAGTGCTTGGGAAGAGCTTTGTTGAAATAAAATATGTTAAACTTTGTTGAGCTTTATTGTCATTATTTACAGCCAGTCTCTCCAGCAAGGCAGTGAGTACTTTTAAACTGCATGATGGCACTGGATGAGACACAAAACAGTTTTTGGTGACTCAATATGCTACAAAACCAGGACTGGAAGTCAGCGTTCTTTCTGCCCTGGCTCAGTCCACCCTGTCCTCCATAGCCTGGTCAAGCTTTTGGTCCTCGCTGGTTTACACCTCTTGCCCTGATGGATTGGCACACAGTAAGCTCCCAATAAATAATGTATTAAATGAATGCATAACTTTTTCTCACACGGGCCTATCCAGGGTTGCTGGAAGGAGTGTCTACACTTTGGCTTTCTGTTATTCATTTGCAAAGGAGTGTAGCTAATGCTAAGGTTTTGAGGTATACTGTTTACCTATGATGAGATTTCCTGACACAGTAAAATGAAGCAGAGGCAGAGGAGAGAGAAGGCTTCTCTTCCTTGGCGGTAATTTATGGCCCTGAATCTGTGGGTAGCCTGGACACAGAAATGCACAACTTAGTCATATATCGGTCAGTGATCTGGATGCCTGAAGCCTTGATATCCTGCAGCTCAGCCTTTGGGCTGCCTCTGCAGAGGTCTGCACCGTAATTCACATGTGCACACCCCAGCACCTCCCTGCTCGCCTGCACTGACTTGCCTGCATTCTGGGGACCCACCAGGACACACAGGCCTGTCTGCCTGCAGGGTTCCACCCCAGCTGAGACCCGAGTCAGTGGTGGGGCGGGTGGCTGAACCACAGACCTCAAGATGTGCAGGCAAGCCCTGCAAAGTCTTGATTCCTGCACGGCATAACAAGCAGCATATGCTTTTTTGGCTAAAAGGTGTTTAAATGAAATCATTTTTTCCGTATTACTTTGAAAAGTTTATTTCATCAAGCATGAACATGTTTAATAATAATATTATTTGGAAGGTTTTCTTTTTTTTTTTAAATCACCATATTGAAGATGTTTCTCTTTTACTCACTTGGGGAAAAGAATACAATGACATTTAATCCTTTCCTTAAGAGGCACCAGCAACTTGGACTTGAGATGAGCAGTGCTTTGGGAGTCACATGACATGAATGACTAAGCCAAAATTGAGAAGAGAAAGTGCCCCTGACAGACCCATGCCTGGGTAAGGTAATGTGTTAGGTTCGGTTTGAGTGATGGTTGTAATAAAACGGAGCAGGCCTTGCTACCTCAGCCAGCTTTGCAAAGCCACTCATGTTCCACCGGGAAAGCACGTGCCAATGCTGGCTCCCCGAGGCGGACAGGTTTGAGAATGACCACACTTCTTTCTCCAGAAAGCTAAGGGGGCAAAATCTTAGATGGAAAAGTTCTAGGGATCCCTGGGAAGCTGGGCTGGGAGACTGGCCTCCAGTCTTTCTTTTCATTCAGCAAAAAACACCTCTCTCTGATTGTTTTCACCCCAGACAACAAAATCAGACTGCCTAAGCTGCAGTCATGAGCAGGGCTGTTCCTAACAAGGTCTAGCAGGCCTCAGACAGAGTATAAATGGAGGCCCTAGAAACATCAAGGTGATATCAAAGCCAGCAAATGGTTCAGTGTGTTTGCTCCTCTATGTGGATAAATACACCCAGAAGGCCAAGCCCCCACTTAGCATTCACAGAACATGAGGGATTAGAGAAAGCTAGACAGTGTCAACCAGTTCCCAGCCTGTGACCTGTCTTCCCATCCCTTCCTCCCTGGCTCTGTGCAACGTCAGCCCTCACTGCCCACCGGGCCCCCCTTGGCCACTCCTCGATGCCATACCCTAGACCTCACGGGGCCTTTGGAAGGGCATTACTGTTTGGACAGCTGCCCAGGGAAAGTCTGGTGGGGACGGTGGGGAGAGCAGGCCCTGAGCATGCCTGTGGCCTCCATGCCCAAAGTGGGGAGAGTGGCAGGCCAAAGAGAGAAGACGGAGCCCTCTGAGGAGCAGGGCCCAAGCTGGGCCTCATGCCCAGTCCTAGCACCCAAGAGCAGAGAGAAGGCAAGCAACTAGCAACAGGGAGGAAAAGGAGGGACTGGTCAGAACTGCTGAGTTCCTTGATGCAGGACAATTTTTGTTTGTGAGAACCGGAAGGAGGTGGGGAGGGAGGAGAAGGGGCCACCCAAAGGTCTGAGTGATACTCCACTCAAAGGGTGCGAGTGAAAGAAGACAAGCCTTTAACTTTAACAAGATGAATCAGGGTCAACTATTTGGGACTTGGCATGGGTTGAAAATGGTGGATCAAATTTTTATCTCTGGAGATATCCCCTGCCTTTCTCAAACGCAGTGTCAAACAAAGGTCAGACATTAAAGTAACCACAAGGAACCTAAAAATATGTTCTTCATAGCTGTAGGACTTTGAAGAGCCTTTCTTTTAAAATAAAGGGGACTGGGGGTGGCATCTTAATCAAGCAGCCTTTCGAAGTCCTAATGGTTTTCAGGTTTTCCCAAGACCTTTCTAGAAAACCAAAAGACACAGATGAATTTATTTTAAACATTTAAGCCCATATGGGAGAAAAACAGCTCAAAAAGTCTGAGGCTCAGTGACAGAAAGGAACCAAGAACAAAGTAGCAGAAGGGAAGTCTTTTTGTGTTTTGGAGACAAATGAGGAACCAGCTGAACATGACACAGAGCGGCAGGTGATCTCCAGAGACTCCACATCATGATGCTAGTGCTCCATTTAACACCTTTGTTTCAAGAAGTTCAAATTCTCACTCTACATTCAATCCTGTCCATATTCTACAGGACAACATGTATGCCCCCCTTCCCCTATGGGAACAATCACAAAAGTCCCAGCCTGTCTCTTCTCTGTGCCCTGGATCTTGTCCCCACATCCAGTAGGATTGTGAAGACATGCTAAGGACAAATTACTATGAGAAGAAGATAAGTGAAAGCAGTCAGACTTGGGTGCAGAGGTTAACAGGGTACGAGGGAATTGAGGGAAGAGACAAGAATTACTCTTGTCACCAGTGAGAAAGCTTAGACTCCAAGAAATGCCATAACTTATTCTAAAGCAAGCATAAAAGCCAGAAAGAGACTGCAGACTCCCAAGTACCAAAGCCAGCTCCACACACCGGGATCCAAGCGTGGCCTGGTTGCCCTTACCCCTGCATAGGATAGAACAGCAGAGCACAGAAGACAATACCCAAAGGAAATTTGCAAAGCAGCATGAAAATAATTATGGATTGGAAGGAAACTAACTCCGAAGGCTTAAAGCTATATAACCTGGCCAAGCGACTACATTTCTAAAAGGAAACACAATAGTGGTGGATATGAAACAAGCATTCAAAGGGCATAAACAAAGGCTTAGGCGACTCCAAGGGAAACATAAATTCAGTGATGTGATGGAAAATCTAGGCTTGATTTGAGGAGAATTACTATATTGGGAAGATCTATGAATCTGTTGACAGTCTCTCAAAGACAGTGATGGCAGCCTGCTCGTTTGCCTCATTTAAAGTCAGTCTGTATGAGTGGCTGGAAAATTCATCTCAGGGAGCAGGGCTATATAGCAGGCGAGGGATGAGTTGCCATCATAAATCTTGTTCATTTTTCATCTCGATGATTTTTCTCTCCTGTTTCCTCCCATTCTCTTTACATTCACATGCCAAACCCCCCTCAGAATGACAAAATCCTCTTCCATAGAAATTTCTTCCTAGGCTAAGGAGGGAGATGCTGACTGATGGGCTGGGCATTGTGAGCGGGGTAGATATGGGTCTGCATCCCTCAAGCCCTTCAAGGCTGACAAGAGGGGTTTTCTTTGACCCTAGGTTGTCTTCCTCTGCCAGCCTGGCTTCCCTGTGGTCAAGGGGGCCTGCATCTCCCCCACTTGGTATCCAGGGACTAAACATTTAAGATGCCAACTCTTAAAATCAGGAGTTCAGACGCTAGTACAAAGGACTGAGATGATCCAGGTGAGCTAAGAGACTTTTCAGCTCCGTTCAGAAGACCAAGTGACAGCCACTCACACTGGTAAGGCAGCAGTGTGACAATTACCTAATGCTTTTTCAAGGACTTTCATTATTATCCAAATAGTGTCTAGCATTGCCAAGTAAAAGGAGAGGTGTTGCTATCGTCCAAACTATAAGTGAATAGTATAGTCTTACGTGAATCCAACTGAACGGGAATTTTGCTGGAAGGTCCAAATAGCAAACCACTTTTTCCAGATGTCAGAAACCCTGAGGTCTGTGTGAAGAAAAATGCAGCGTTCTGGGCTTTTTGTCTGGTATATCTGGGGAAAGACACAGATGAAAGGCCCCTAAAAGAAAATGTTTGCTTCACACTCGAGTCACTCTGTGCTCTGAGGGTCCCCCACCAGCCCCTTGATTTAGTATTTCAGAAACACAGTGTTGTGTGAGAGGTAAAACCATCCTGGGAAAAACAGGACTCGGACCCTGGGTTTTATTTACTGAAATAAAGATTGCAGAAATAGATAGGAACAGAGAAAATGGTTTTGAAATATGTTCCTTGTTATAACCCTGTTACCAGCACTTAAATAAAAGGGTGGTTTAAAGAAGAAAATCCCTGCTCAGCATCCCAAGGGAGCAATTCTGTCTTAGGGATCTTTGCTGACACAGCTCTCACATACTCAAGACATCTGGGGGATGAAGAGCTCTGGGGCTAAAAGTAGAAGTGAAGCCTCCATTAAGAAATATGAGGGGGACCCAAAAAACTCCAGAATTTATTTGTCAAAAAATGTATATTTATTCTTACATGTTTAAACCTCAGTCACCCTCAAAGTAGTCTCCATGTGTTGCAATACACCTATTGAGATGCCTTTTCCACAGCTCAAAACAGATTTTTGAACTCATCGATGCTGATGCCTTTCAGTGCTTCTGCCATTTTTGGTTTCCCCTCTCCCTTGTTGGCAAAACATGTCCCTTTCAGGACTTTTTTTCACTTGGGGAAGCAAAATAAAAGTCACTCAGGGTGAGACTGGGTGAATAGGGAGGGTGGGGCATAGGATCATGCCGTTTTTGTCAAAAACTGAACACGCGGCATGGTGTGGGCAGGTGCACTGGTAAATCACAAATAATGCAATGGGCAAACAAGTTGAAAGAATCTCAAAAAAAAAACAATTCACTGAAACCACACACAGTCTCTCACAACAACACTAGCTGGTACACCGACTTCAGTGGGTTCCTAGATCACTTTCCTAGCTGGGGAAGCCTGTACTACAAGGGGGCCACCCTCCAGAAATTAATTCTGATATTTTTTTGGGTCCCCCTTCCCCTTGCAGTCACACTGTGTGGAAGCAAAACCACATCAGGGTCTGGGGATATGTACTTGTGGGAAACCCAGCTTATTTCCCTAGATTTAGAAAGCACCTAGTCTAAATAATAAAACCCAAAGAGGTGTTTAGACTTTTCATGATAAAATATTCAACAGAAAAAGGCCACAAGCAGACACCAGCTTTATTCTCTGAGGCACACAAAGAACTCTGCCTTCCCAACTTGCCTCACCTGTGTTCCTTATGTCCCTTCTGTTCCATATCCCTGTGCTGTGCCTGTCTCCTAAGCCCAGTTTATCAGATCAAATGTGTGTCCTCTGTCAGAAAGCTAGCTTTGTTCTTGTCCCTTCCATGTGGGTACATAAACTTACCATTCACTGGGGTTCCTAGGTTTTCCAATAAGTTGGGGGCACTTTGTTCATCAATAAGTAAATTGGTTCCTGGGAAATCCAGTATCCTCTGCATGTCCCTGGAGTTTCAGGGGCTGAGGAACTTGGGGTTTAGTGTCACTTCTGATCCTGATTCCCACTCCTGAATTCCCTTTCTCTCATCTATTTCTTACCTCTGGACTATGACACCCCTTTTCTGTATCACACAGTCTTACACTGGACATCCTTCTCCTTCCATCTATCCCCAAAGCACAGACTTTTATTGAAGGTTGGGGTTTGCTCTGGCTTGAAGGCATATTCTCCCCACCCCTAAAAAAATTCATATGTTAGAACCTAAGACCCAATGACAGTATTAGGAGACGGCACCTTTAGGAGGTGATTAGGACATGAGGGCTCTGTCCTCATGGATGGGATTAATGCTTTATAAAAGAGCTTGGGGGAGTTAGGCCCTTTTTCCCTTCCACCTTCTTCCATGTGAGGATACAGCATTTTTCCTCTCCAGAGGATGCAGCAACAAGGTGGCATCTTGGAAGTAAAGAGTGTTCCTTCATCAGACACCGAATCTGCAGGTACCTTGATTTTAGACTTCCCAGTCTCCAAAACTGTAAGAAATAAATTTATATTATTTATCAATTACCTAGACTAAGGTATTTTGTTATAGTAGCAGGAATGAACTAAGACGGGCTTTATGAAGTCAGATAAGCAATTGAAATGAAAAAACAGCATAGAAAGCATTTTAAAATTAGACATCTTGGGTCTAAAATTCCTCATTCTCACTGCCAGAGTGATCACCCATTCCCAGACTGTCTTCTGCCTCTTTCCTTGGTTTCCCTCTATCCACCTGCTCTCTGTTTCTATCCAGTCTCAAATTCCCGAACTCCTCTCTCTTGGTCCCACCAAGGAAATTTTAAAATATTCAAATATTAATATGTGTGGCAAGACAGTGTATTTAGGCTACAGAGCCTGGTTGTTTAAGTTGAAATTCCAGCTCTATCACTTTCTTGTCATCTAAACTTGGACAAGCCACTTAGCCTCTCTGCGCCTCGGTTTCTTATCTGGAAACTAGAGTAAGAATAGTACCTATTTCAGAGGGCTTTTGTGAAGATTAAATGAGTTAATATGTATAAAGTACTGGGATGGTGTCTGGCACATAAAAAAATGTCAGTGTGTTAGTTACGATTATATCATTTTTTCACTCAAATATATTCCTGAACACATTTTTGTTGCTTTAATGCAATCAAATGGTCTAAACAAAAATAATATTCCCTAAGAATTAATTTTAATTTGTCTCTCCTCTAGATGGGTAGCCACAAGCTTTTACAAAGTCAGGGGAAGAGGTGAGCATTTCTGGGAGACGCTTCCCGAACAATCATGCTAAGCAACCAGGCCCTACTTCTGCTATCATTTATTCATTCATTCACTATTCCACAAATATTTATTGCACTATATTAGTTTGCTCAGGCTGTTGTAACAAAGTACCACAAAGTAGCTTAGAACAACAGGAATTTATTGTCTCAAACATCAGTTCAGCATTGCCAACAGTGCTGTCATTTTTCTAAATAGTGAAAAATTCTTGATAAAGTCCTGCATAAAACAAAGCACTATCTTCTCTGAATATACACAGTAGAACCATTCTTGGAAAAGTCATACATATACCAACAACACTGTGAAGGAATATTTGTGTGTGTGTGTGTGTGTGTGTGTGTGTGTGTGTGTGTGTGTGTGTGTGTGTCTTTCCTTGGTTTCTCTCAGTTCACTTGCTCTCATCATCTCTATTTCTATCCAACCTCAAACTCCTGAACTCCTCCCTCCTGGTCTCACCAAGGACATTTTAAGATATTCTAATATATATAATAAAATTTTCACATATATTTGAGTTTAGGTTCTAAACTCAGATGATTATTAACAGGGTTTTCTCCTACATGAATGTCTGAGCCATTGGGAAATTGGGTAGAGTATGAAACCATTCTTCACTGTGCAGGACTGTCCTGAGAACAGCAGGCCACATAACATACCTGACCTCTATTGTGAGCCACTAGTTCATTCTAATTACTGCCATAACCAAACCCACTCCCAAATTTTTCAAAATCTACCATAAAGAGTACTGTCTCAATTGAGAACCACAGAGCTAGTCCAAAACACTTCTGGTTCTTGAATCTCCTCTGTAGCATTGTAAGGATGTGCTCAATACATATTTGTTGATTGGAGGAAAGTGCTGACATGAATTGTTGAATAGTAAAGCCTCTATTAATAAACAATAATTTAAAAAATAAAAAATTGAATTAAATTTTAAAAATAAACGATCATTCTGATAGGTATAGAAAGTTTCCCGAGGCAACCATGCACTCAGAATGCTTTTTTTGTGGATTCATAGAATATTCAATCCTTTCTTGAATCAACTGACACTTTAAGTTAGGAAGAGAACTGCTAATAAGTAATAACCACTTACCTAAACAGTGAGGGAACCTTATTTATACTTGTCTTCTGCCTCTCTTTTTTCAATCTTACTGGCAAAGCCCTACTTCATACCCTGTATTATGACAAGCCTCCTGTGTTCAGCATCCCCTTGTCCAAAAGGCAATGAAAATCATCTGTCCTCTTTCTAATGAGCCTGCAAAAGTTCACAGTTGCCTTTTGTACATTAAAACTCTAGTTAAAGCCTTCAAGTCTTTCAACTGGTGAATTCCTCTCACTACAAGCCCTGGCTTCCACTTTCTGCCCCATTTTAGCAACACTGCTCACTCCTCTGCCTCTCTGCCTTCATGGCAAAATCTTGCTCCTCCTCACTTTCAACCCACTCTTTCTTATTTTAAGAATCACCATTTCTATGAATTCTTTCTGGATTAGCTCAGCTAATGCTATTCACACCATTCTCAAATTTGTGCATTAGAATCACCTGGGGAGTTTTTAAAAGTCCTGAGACTAGGCTCCATGCAGGACCAATTAAACCAAAATCTCTAGGGGGTGAAACCCAGGCATTCAAATTGTAAAGCCATCCAAGAGTCTCAGCATCAGCCACATTGGAGAACCAGCTGCACTAGCACCATACACAGCACCTGTGTCTTATTAAACTTGAACACTACCTGTTGCACCTGTATCTAGCTTCTTCTGCAGTAAGACAAAAAACTTTCAATACCTTTCAACCTTAAATGCACTTAGGAATCACCTGCGGATCTTGTTCAAATGCAAATTCTGATTCTGGAGGTCTGAGGTGAGGCCTGAGAGTCTGTATTTCTAATAAGCTGCCAGTGTCCCAAAATATGCTTTCAAAACATGGCCATATATGTCTAATACTCCTATCTATACTATATAAATTACTCTAAAGCTAAGAATTCAAGATATGAAGAAAGAGAAGCCTATCTCCTGAGCAGTTCTCCAAGGAGTCATTTTAAGCTGTTCCTAGGATATGTGGGTCCTCGGACAAAAATATATATATTTTTCTGGGCCACATCTAAGTAAATGACTTGATTAAAAGTATATTACAGTAAATCAAAACCACAGTGAGATACCACTTCACACCCACTAGAATGATTATATTAAAAAATAATGGAAAATAACAAGTGTTGGTGAGGATGTAAAGAAATTTAAATCCTCATGCACTTCTAGTGGAAATGTAAAATGTTGCAGCTGCTTTGGAAAACTGGCAATTCCTCAAATGATTCAACATAAAGTTAACATATGACCTCACAACTCCACTCCTAATTATATACCCCAAAGAATTGAAAACAAGTGTTCAAACAAAAACTTGTACAGGAATATTCATAGCAGCATTATTCACAAGAGCCAAAAGGTGAAAACAACCCATATGTCCATTAACTGACAAATGAATTTAAAAAATGCAGTATAATCATACAATGAAATATTATTCAGCTATAAACAGAAATGGAGTACTGACACGTGCTACAACATAGATGACCCTCGAAAGCATTATGCTAAGTGAAGGAAGCCAGACACAAATGTATGATTCCATTTATATGAAATATCCAGAATAAGTAAATCCATAGAGACAGAAACAGAGTCATGTTTGCCAAGGGCTACGGGAAGGAGGGAATGAAGAGCAAATGACTATTTGGTGGGTACAGGGTTTCCTTTTGGAATGATAAAATTGTTTTAGAACAAGATGAATGTGATAGTTGCACAACATTGTGAATATACTAAGTACCACTGAATTGTATACTTTAGCATCATTCATTCTATGTTAAGTGACTTTAACTTCAGTTAAAGAAATCACAAAATCATATTCATGTAGTACAGTAATTTATCAATAAGAATTTAGAATAATGGGCACAGAAGAGTTACTTATGTACATTTATTATCCGATCAGTGGACACGGTATCCAAGCACCACCTCTTTCTGTTCAAGTCCAGATACTATTTATTTAGGTTCTTTATTCCAATTAAGTCCTTACTGACTAATTTCACGTCTTCCATCATGAGAAAAAACCACACTGTTATTACTCATAAGGCCATAGCTCTTCAGAGTCTATTTGTATTAAAACATTATAGATCTTCTTGCCCCTGCATTTATTTGATACTGATTACATCATAACCAGGAGGCTGTATCACCCTTGTGAATACTGGTTTCCAATGTCTATTCCAAGGTCGTTTCTGTGTTTGGTTCATGGATCATGACCACAAATGTACGTCTTACTCAGAGAATGTAGGCACATATACACAATAATTTGTTTTCTTGTCATGTTCAATTTACTGAATTTTTTTTTTTTTTTGAGTTGGAGTCTCACTCTGTCGCCCAGACTGGAGTGCAGTGGCCGCTCCCGGCCACCGCAGCCTCGACCTGCTGGGCTCTGGCGATCCTTCCGCCTCAGCCTTCCAAGTAGCCGGAATTACAGGCATGTGCTACCATGCCCGGCTGATTTTTTGATTTATTGTAGAGATGAGGTCTCGCTGCCCAGGCGGGTCTCGAACCCGCAGGCTCAGGAAGTCCACTCACCTCAGCCTCCCAAAGGCGTGGGATTACAGGCTGAGCCACCGAGCCCAGCTATTTACTGAATTTTTTAGAATAAATGTAGAACAACACATGTTCCAACCATGTCTTCTGCATTCTTTAGGTTATAATCCCTACATTCCTGCAATGTTTTCTCTTTCCATGTTGACTGCATTGAAGTCTCTCCATGTTGCCTTCCACACACTACCACCAACAGGAAGGCCAAGAGAGACCTATGGGCAGAGTGACAAGAGTCCCATTTGTGCAAGAACTGCCCTTTCCTCACCCCGGGCAGCTTAAATCTGACTGAAAGAGCACTGAGGTCACTAGATTGAGTGGGCCCTGAAAGAGAGGCGTGTTAACATTTGCCATTGAGGAGTGATAGTCTTGAAAGCCTTTAGAGAAGGTAGACACAGGTTAACGGGTGGTACTGGTGTGAGAGCAAGGAAGGGCCTTTTCTCTTTCTATAAAGAAGCCTTTTGTGCTTGCTGTAGGGAAGGAAGGATCAGCACATGTCTACTTCTGTAGAGTTAACAGCTCTCCTTTCCCCTCTTTAAACTGCAAATCTGCCAAGCAAATCTATCAAGTTCTGAATCTTCAGAAACACAATCTTGGGACTCCACCAAATTTGAGTTTTGTTTTCAAATGAATATAAATTGTTGCAAATAACAAAGTGGGTATTTACAAAATGAGAGGTATTGATGGCTAAAGATTGGCTGTGTGGAGTTAGAAATGCTTTTTGAGAAAATGAGTTAGACTCAGACTACATATGGAAGATTGAAGTTCATGCTCTCACCTGAATTTAACAACTTGTCTCCAAAACCTTGTTTTTAAATGTGCTGGGAGAGAGCAGGGAGGGAAATCACATTTTTCTTCAGTTTGTCAATTGTATGCCTTTTTTCGTTGTTGACTTAGGCTGGTTCTTTGACATTTATTCTGGAAATTTCTCCTTAAATTAGCAGGAAAAAAGTTTGAAAGATTCCAGTAAACCATTTCACTGTATAGATCTGGTACCCACATTAAGAACCAACATCCTTGCTGACAGGACAACAGGACCTGACATAAGCTTTAAACTACAGTGAAGACTCTTTAGTCATGGAAAATAAGGCAGACTCAATGGCTATCATTCCTTGGTTTCCCCGATTGACAATTCTCCACAATGCTATTTTTATAAATCTTCATTATAAGGAAGCATGGAGGTTTGCTGATAGGTGAAAGAAGAGGAAGTATGATATAATTTCCCTCCCAAAATGTGAATCCAGTATAACTGATTTTATTGAAACTGTAAAACATCTGTAAATAGGCACTATCATCTAGAGATCCAGAAATCCAGAATTCTTTTCAGAAAAAAAGTATCCTTAGTTTCAACAATTTGTCTAGAGAAATTTTTAGCTTTTGAAACATAGTAAATTGATCAGAACAATGTGTCTCCCTGGACACCTGAAATATTCACAATATGTAAAGAATGGAATTGTCACAAAATTTAATAACAAAATTGAATACCTACTGTGTGTCAGACACAGTGCTGGAAGTTGAAAATACAGAATTGAAGAGAACAGACATAGTCCTTATCTTCATGGGGGAGAGATATCAAACAAATAATTGCACAAGTAACTAAGAAATTACAATTGTGATTAATATTGCAGAGAAAAAGACAAAGGACTATTTTAGAAAATTGTAAGAGAAGAGAAATTATAAGAAAAGAGACTCACATTTTAAAGAGAGATTAACATTTTCAAGAAAATGCTCCTGGCTGGAGGTGTGGTTATTTATAGTTATTTAAACTGAACACTTTATCTTCTTTTTTTTAACTTGAAAATTTTTTTATTTTAAAATTGTGGGGTACAATTCAGGGTTAGGTATACAAATATCCATTGTGCAGGTACCCTTGTTGATGAGGTGTCCCCGCCCTTCCCCAGGCACATTTCCTCTACTATCAATTCCACCTCCCTGTCTCCCCCCTCCACAGTTTCCCGCTACTGTCAACCCTTTTCTTATAGTATTACAATAGTTGTTCAAAGTCCACGTATGAGTGAGAACATGCGATACTCAGTTTTTTGTTTCTCTGAAAAATCACTCAGTATTATAGACTCTAATTCCATCCAGGTTGCTACAAAGTTCATGATTTTGTTCTTCTTTATGGCTGTGTAATATTCCATTGTGTATATGTACCACATTTTTTTATCCAGTCCTCTTTTGATGGGCAGCACAGTTGGTTCCATGTTCTTGCCATTGTGAATGATGCTACGATAAACATACGTGTGCAGGTATCTTTTTTATAGAGTGATTTGAGTTCTTCTGGGCATATTCTTAATAGGGGGATTGTGGGATCATATGGAAGGTCAATTTTTAGAACTTTTAGGAGTTGCCACACTGTTTTCCTCAGAGGCTATACTAGTTTACACTCCCACCAACAGTGTAGAAGTGTTTCCTTTTTGCCACATCCTCTCCAGCATCTGTTATTTTCTGAGTTATTGATGATGGCCATTCTGACTGGAGTTAGGTGATGTCTCAGTGTAGTTTTAATTTGCATCTCCTTGATGGCTAGAGAGGCTGAACATTTTTTCACGAATCTGTTGGCTGCTCGTATGTCTTCTTTTGAGAAATGTCTATTCATATCTCTTGCCCACTTTGTAATGGGACTGTTTTGTTTTTTTTATTTTCATCATGTTTGAGTTCTTTGTGGATCCTAGATGTTAGACCTTTGTCAGACAGACTGTTGGCAAATATTTTTTCGCAGTCTGTGGGCTGTCTCCCTGCTCTCTTGATGGTTTCTTTGGCTTTGTAGAAGCTTGTCAGTTTGATGAGGTCCCACTTGTCTATCTTATCTCTTATGGCATGGGCACTTAGGGTTTTGATCAGGAATTGGTTGCCAGTTCCAATTTCCATAAGAGTGTCTCCTGCATTTTCTAAGGTTCTTATAGTTTGTGGTTTTATGTTTAGGTCTCTGATCCATTTAGAGTTGATTTTTGTGTATGGTGATAGGTAGGGGTCCTGTTTTAATCTTCTGCATGTGGTCAGCCAGTTTTCCCAGCACCATTTACTAAATAGGTTCTCCTCTCCCCAGTGGTTGGCAGTGGAAGCTTTGTCAAAGATGACTTGGTTGAAAAATTGAGGTTTTGCTTCTGAAATCTCAATTCTATTCCATTGGTCTATATGCCTGTTCTTGTACCAATACCAGGTTGTTTTGATGATTGCAGCTTTATAATAAAGTTTAAAGTCTGGGAGTGTGATCCCTCCTGCTTTGTTTTTGTTGTTGTTGTTGTTGTTTTGTTTTGCTGAGGATTGTTTTGGCTATTCTTGGTCATTTAGGTTTTTTTTTTTTTTTGAGTTGGAGTCTCACTCTGTCGCCCAGACTAGAGTGCAGTGGCCGCCTCCGGCCACCGCAGCCTCGACCTGGTGGGCTCCGGTGATCCTTCCGCCTCAGCCTTCCAAGTAGCCGGAATTACAGGCATGTGCTACCACGCCCGGCTGATTTTTTGATTTATTGTAGAGATGAGATCTCGCTACCCAGGCGGGTCTCGAACCTGCGGGCTCAGGTAATCCACTCACCTCAGCCTCCCAAAGGCGTGGGATTACAGGCTGAGCCACCGAGCCCGGCTGGTCATTTATGTTTAAACTGAACTCTTAAAGGATGAGAAATAGCTGTAGTCATCTTATCTGATTTCTATTTTCCCAGAAGTCTTCAACATTTATTTTCTTATACCTCCACCAAATAGTCACTCAATTAAAAAACACTTAAGTTGGTACATGGTTGAAGAAGGAGGTAAGACTCTTATGTGGGGTTACATTATCATGATTAATTCTGATAAACTGTAAATTATCTAGACTCTAATTCTGCCTTCTAAATCTAAGCTAGTTCCCATTTCTTGCTCACCAGCATTAAGGAAAAGAAATTGAACTCAGAGCTTCTGCTTCACTATTGGCTCCTACACTGCTCATTAATCACGCTAAGTTGCTGATCTGTTTAGACACCTTCCCAAGCTGCTTACAGCAACACGTCCCTTACGTCTGTCAGTAATTTTTCAGTTCTGTAGTAATTGTAGTGTTCTCTGTGAGACATGGTGTGAGAAATAATTTACTCAAATGTGATTATTTTATTTGGGTAGAGATCAACAGGGAATAGAAAAGGAGAGTCTTTTAAAAAATCTATGGGGCAGGTCTCAAGCTCTAGAGAAGCTTTTCCTTTGAGATATTTTTAGGAAAAATGGGTTGCCATCTGCCCATCATAAATGGTCCTACCCTCTTTGTCTCTTGCTCATTACTTCTATGACAGCTCAATGGAACTTGATTATCCCTCCAACCATTTTAAGTCTCCAAATGCCTGGTTCAATTGCAAAAAACTAATTTTATATACTAAGTCAAAGAACACTTACCAAATCAAACACATTATTCTAGCCCGTTTTGGGATCTCCTGCAAGTTTTCATATGTACATAGATTAGATATTTATATGAGCTAATGAAAAAAATACAAGAATTAGTCTCTAATGGCCACACTCTAGCTTTAAGTTTGAGTAATTTACAGCAAAGTTTTTCAAATTCCTCCATGTCATGGGCTGTTTATACCCACTGGGAAAACTCTGCCTGTCTATGAGTCTTCAGAGTCAACACAACAGCATTCATAATCCATGCTGACTTCCATATTTTGTAGGCCCAAGATCACAGTAGTCATGCCTTTCTGAGATCCCAAAGTCAGGACCTAGCAAGGAAAGGAACCCCCTCAGCATAAGCTATTAGGCTTAGCTCCCCCAAATCTCTCTTCCAGTTCTTGAGATGATTAAAGGAAACAGCACTGCTCACAGGCCAACTTTAAGGGCCTCCAAGAATAGAAAACAGAAAGAGTTTCCTCTGTCTGTGCCCAGGGTTGTGTGTCTCCATCACCCTCCCAGGTGTGAGGTTCTGAAGCAGTCTCTTCTATTTTGGCTGCATTTAGTTTATTTTGTCCAGCATTTCAGAGGCGTCTCCTGCCTCTGTCCTCCGCCTGGAGAAAAGAAACTCAGCAGAAATAACAGGGTTTGCTTGTCCTCAGTTGACCTGCAAGGAAACTAGGACAGTATGAGGCTAAGAAGGCAATGTCTTTCAATAGTGCACCCGTGGTCAAAGCTGGCTCTCAGTGGCGCCTCTCCAAACAGCCAAAATCAGTGTCAAACCACCAGCCTGTGCAGTCTTTCCAAGATGCTCCAAGTGTTTATTCAGCCACTAAGTGTTCTGCCCAAAGTGGACTCCACCCAATGGTGAGCCAAGGCGAATCAAACCTTCATTCACATAGCTGGGAGTGACATGCCCACCCAGTCTGGCCCTCTGATGCCTGCAGAGTGTAGCAGCAGCTGGCTCCACACTCACAGGTGCCAGGCACCTGGTCAGGCACGGCAGTAGTCTCTGGGGTAGGATGGGCAGAGATGTTTGTGCACAGGATACCAGTACCCCCGCCAGGAGCACCAGTGAAGGCCTCTGTGTGTTGTGGAAAGAGGATAGGTTTGAGTCTCACCAGCCAAGGTGTTAGTCTCAACTCAGTCTTTCTCCACCTGTGCAACCTTGTGTACGTTCCTTAACAGCACTGGGGCCCGGATTACCCATCCGTGAAGTGAATGTATTGATAACACTACCTTGTAAGGTTTTGTGAGGGATGGAGATAACAGAAGTAAAGAATCTGGTACAGACAGCCTGTTCGTAGCAGGGGTCAAATAAATGATAGCTAAGAGAAGAAAGTCTTCCCCAAAGTCATGGCCAGGTTAAGTTCGTGCAGCAAACTTGTCCCAAGCCAGCTCTTGAGACTCTAAGGGGCTGTATACAGCCCCCTAGAGGTATGGTATTATGGAAAGTCAACAGCCTGGGAGACAGAGGCCCGGCCTAACTGTGATTCTATTCTGTTTCCTTGAAAGATTCTCCTCATTTCTCCAGAATGCACTTTATTTATTTATAAGGTAAGACTGTTTTGAATTGTTGATCTTTAAAGCTTTGGGTTTGAACCATTCCCCTGTCACTTACTAATTAGGTAACTTTGCAAGTAACTTCTCTAAGAATTTCTCAGAGCTCATGATAGAACAGGCACACAACTATCCAAAACTCTTAATTATTAGCTCCCTTAAGAGGCAGTAAAAAAGTCTTCATGAGTCATTTAGTCCAAAATTCAGAATTTGTGGAATGTTCTGTGCTATTCCTTTAGAGCACACTGTCATGATCACCACTGAATACATTAGGGGACTATATAATGTCCGATGGTGCCAGATCGTCAACCTTCAGCAAGACGCCATTATGGTTTCTAAACAGTATTGACTGGTGAAGGTATGCAGAGTTTTAAGATCTATTTTCAAGTCTATGCATGGAAACAAATGAGAATTTTCTATTAACAGAGCTAACCAGAGTATCTAATGTCTCATGACCTCGCTTTCCATATTCACAGCCCTGACAGAATTTACCAACAGGTCCTCTTATGGAGCCACTAGAAGAGCAAGGAAATCTCTTAAAAAAAAAAAAAAAAAGTCTGCTACTGGAAATGCTGTCCCAACCTTGATTTTAAAGAATCTGGAAAATGTTGAATAACTGTAACTTTCCTACAGTGCCGTGGTTTCTTTCTACCCACTTTCTGCCACAATTCAGCTAAAAACAATACATGATGTCACCTCAATCATTTGCTGATTAAAACTTCTCTAAAAAAGGACACCCTTTATACCTAGGGAGCCACCTACTCAGCTGGTGTCTGAAATAGTGTTTATATTTCCATTTTTAGGCATCCAAAAGAAGCTGAGAATGTTCTATACAATTGGTATAATCTTTCCTATACCTCAGGGTTAGGCTTCTCAGCCTGAGGGAGAAAGGTTAATAAAGTATGTTAGCATGTTCCTGTGTGCTATTTATGAGCACGTCGTGAAACATCTGGTCCTGGCTTCTCCTGAGACATTCCTCTCTGGTGCTAGAATTGGTAGTTATTTTGATAGACAGCCATTGGCATACATACCTCCACAGACATCTTACAGTAACGTTTTCCACAGAAACACCAGGATTAAGTGCCTATCTTCAGCAGGAAAAGAACATCATTTGTTTACTTTTTCTCAACATATTTGTTCAATGGATTTTTCAATCAGTGCTTGTAAAAATTCTCCTTGGAGCTTATTCAGCTCATAGAAAGTGCTCAAAAAGCTTTATCTATTGTTCTGCTGTGTATCCCTAGTACCTAAAACTAGTAGGCACTCAATAAACATTTTTTGGATAAATGAGAGTACCTTAAAATTATTTATTGTAAAACAGGAAAAAGCACAGTTGGGGAGCCATTAAGCCATAGATGGGGAAGAAAGCATGGATTTGGATAATAGCATTGGGCTTTATCCAATTAGTTGAACGTCTTGAGAGCAAAGACTGAGGTTTCCAAGAAGAAGGAATTCTCCTTCGTGTTCTATATTGTTTGAATTTTTACAATGAACATGTATTGCTTTAGTAATATTTAATAAAGAAACAAAAAAGATCTTAGAGAGATCCAAGATGGCTACCATGGAGCAGCAGACCAGCTTCACTCTTGCCAAACAAGGCAGAGTGTAGGAACCAAGCTGCTGATAGATGGAGATACCCCGAACACTTTTGGATGGGTAAAGCACCCTGTACCCAGCAAAGGTCTCTTTGAACCCACAGAGACCAGAAAATGATAGTGGATGCAGGAATCCAGGTGCCCCATCCCCAGCTGTGCACAAGACTTGCTAGAAACTGAAACCCTGCACAGTGAATGAGAGTGAGTGTATCAAAGACTCTTTGGGTCCTTTCACTCCCTCTCAGTCGTGCACAAGTCTTCAGTCCAACACAGGAGAAGTCCTGGTCAGGGTACACTGGCAGGCAACCAGACCCCAAGCAGAACCGAAAAAAAAGAAAGAAAGAAACATGCACTGGATCAGCAGCCATGAGTGTTTTTTCTGCCAGCAGAGTCAGACTGCTGAATCTCAGACAGGGAAACCCTGCCTGAGGAGTGAACCTGACTGGCACCTGGCCCGTCTTCTAGCCAGATCGGGAAAAATCACCTCCAAGTCCTGTGTGCCTATAGGGTGGATTCCCCTCTCCCTTCTCCTCTCCCCCATGGCAGAGAAATTGCTTTGTAAAGAGCAGAGTGTGAAC
Source organism: Cephalopachus bancanus (assembly GCA_027257055.1). Taxonomy (NCBI): domain Eukaryota; kingdom Metazoa; phylum Chordata; class Mammalia; order Primates; family Tarsiidae; genus Cephalopachus; species Cephalopachus bancanus. The sequence continues at coordinate 1,389,864 of JAPVLO010000196.1, forward strand.
TTGAACAGAAAGGGAGTAACATGAAGGATACCCAAAGGTGTCCTTGGTGGGAAGTCTTCTAGGCTATAAATGGCAGACAGCAGATGGGGGCTTATCCCACCACCCACTCTCCGCAAAGTGCTAGCAGGAGGGGCTGTTACAGTTAAGAAACCTGCCACAAGGTGGAACATGGAGCAGAAGTGAATGCCCCTCCCTCTCTCATTTAGTGACCTATATTGAACCACAAAAAAGATCCTGGGATAGAGGCTTAGTGACTAGCTTCAGAACCACAAAACCAAAGGAATTACAAAGAGGGAAGAGAGACCTGTCACAAATGAGGAAAAATCAATAAAAAATATAGGCAACCTTCAGAGTACTAAAGAGACAGTGCCCCCAAAAAGCAGCTATTGGAGCACAAACAATGGAAACACCCTCCATTACCTGCCCCAGATGACAGTCACAGAAATCAGAGATTGGATGGCTAAAATGAACAGACAGAACCAAGAGAAACTAGAAGCAAAACTCACCAAAGTGGTACAGGAAGTAAAAGTAGAGTTGGCAAACTTCAAAAGTCTATTCTGAAATACTGGAAATAAAGAACTCCATCCAGTGAAATCAAAAACAAAGTAACAAGCACAGGGAGTAGGATCAACAAAGTAGAGGAAAGAATCTCAGAGGTTGAAGACCAAAATATGGAATTAACCCAGTCTGTCAAAAACAGAAAAAAAAGCTCAAAAGGAAGGAGCAATGCCTCTGAGAGATGTGGGACTATAGCAAAAAGCCAAATCTATGCCTGATTGGTATCCCTGAAGCACAAAGAGAAACTAGGAACACCATGGAAGAAACATTCCATGAGGTCACCCAAGAAAATGTCTCACATCTTACTAGTGAGGTGTCCAAGCACAAGAGATTCAGAGAACCTCCACAAGGTATCACATGAGAGTCCAACCCCAGGACACAGTAATCTACCTCCACAAAGTAAGTATAAAGAAAAAAGTTCTAAAGGCAACTAAAGAGAAAGATCAGACTAGCTACTGGAGAAGACCTATCAGTATGACTCCAGACTGATCTGCAGAAACACTGCAAGTCAGAATAGACTGGAGTCCAATCTTTAACATTCTTAAAGGTGAGCAATTCCAACCACGAATTTTCTACCCTGCCAAGCTAATCTTTATCAGTGACAGAGAATTAAAATCCTTCCGAGATATCTAATCCCTAAGAGAATATGCCCTTTAGGAGATGCTTAAGAAGGTGTTGGAAAAAAAAAAGAATGGTCACACCCATCACAAAAGTACAGGTAAGTTGGTATTGGTACAAGAACAGCACATAGACCAATGGAACAGGATAGAGATTCCGGAAGCAAAGCCTCAATTTCTCAACCAACTCATCTTTGACAAAGCCTCCAACAACAACCACTGGGGAGAGGAGAACCTGTTCAGTAAATGGTGTGCTGGGAAAACTGGTTGATTACATGCAGAAGATTGAAACAGGACCCCTATCTATCACCATACACAAAAATTAACTACAAATGAATCAAAGACCTAAATGTAAAACCTCAAACTATAAGAATCTTAGAAAACACAGGCGACACCCTTATGGAAACTGGACCTGGCAACCAATTCCTATTCAGAACCCTAAATGCCCATAACCTTAAGAAATAAGAGCCGGGCTCGGTGGCTCAGCCTGTAATCCCGTGCCTTTGGGAGGCTGAGGTGAGTGGATTGCCTGAGCCTGCGGGTTCAAGACCCGTCTGGGCAGCAAGACCTCATCTCTACAATAAATCAAAAAATCAGCCAGGCGTGGTAGCACATGCCTGTAATTCCGGCTACTTGAAGGCTGAGGCGGAAGGATCGCCGGAGCCCAGCAGGTCGAGGCTGCAGTGGCTGGGAGCGGCCACTGCACACCAGTCTGGGTGACAGAGTGAGACTCCAACTCAAAAAAAAAAAAAAAAAGAAGATAGACAAGTGGGACCTCATCAAACTAATGAGCTTCTGCAAAGCAAAAGAAATCATCAAGAGAGCAGGGAGACAGTCCACAGAATGGGAAACAATATTTGCCAACTGTATATCTGACAAAGGCCTAATATCTAGGATCCATAAGGAACTCAAATACACCAAAAGGAAAAAAACAAATAGCTTCATTAAAAAGTGGGTAAAAGACATGATAGACATTTCTCAAAAGATGATATATGGGCAGCCAACAGACACATGAAAAAGTGCTCAGCCTCACTCATCATCAGAGAAACGCAAATCAAAACCACATTGAGATACCACCTAACCCCAGTAAGAGTGGTCATCATTAATAAAACAAGCAACAACAGATGTTGGTGAGGATGCAGAGAAAAAGGAACACTTCTACACTGCTGGTGGGAATTTAAACTAGTACAACCTCTTTGGAAGACAGTGTGGCAATTCCTGAAAGAACTAGAAATTGACCATCCATATGACCCAGCAATTCTCCTATTGGGAATATACTCAGAGGAACTCAAATCATTCTACAAAAAAAGATACCTGCACACATGTTTGTTGAAGCTCTATTCACATAGCAAAAACATGGAACCAACCATGTTGCCCATCAAAGCTGGACTGGATTAAAAAAATGTGGTAGATATACACAAAGGAATATTATGCAGCCATAAAGAAGGACAAACATACAGACTTCTCAGCAACTTGGATGAATTTAGAGTTGATCATACTCAGTGATCTATCACAGAAACAAAGAACAGAGATATGTTCTCACTCAGAAGCAGACCTTGAACAATTATCATAATACTACAAGAAAGGGATTGGCAGTAGTGGGAAACTGTGGGTGGGGGGAGGACTGGCAGTTGAGGGAAACTGCTTAGGGGAGAGAGGGGCATACTCATTAACAAGGGTACCTGCATAATCAACATTTGCATATGTAACCCTGAATTGTAGCCCACATCTTTATAATAATTTTAAAAAAAGAAAAATGTATAGGCAAGCACAGAGTCAAAAGAGAATATAGAACACTCACAAAAATGAAAATACACACATATAAATACAAAATTAAAAAGGAAACATAGCAGTGCCTTAAGAGCCCTATAACAGGAATAAACTCTCATATTTCAATAATCAATTTGAACGTGAATGGACTAAATGCACCACTGAAGAGACATAGAGTGGCAAACTGGATAAAGAAGCATGATCCAACAGTCTGTTGCCTCCAGAAAACTCATCTCACTGCAAAGGACACCCTGAAGGAATTCAAAATATTATCAGAGATTACTATGAACAACTGTATGCAAATAAACTAGGAAACCTAAAGGAAATGGAAGACTCTCTGTCATCACCCAACCTCCCAAGGTTAAAACAAGAAGAAATTGAAACTCTAAACAGACCTTTAACAATCCAGGAAATTGACAGTCATAAGCAATCTCCCTGCCAAAAAAAAAAAAAAAAAAAAAAGCCCCGACCAGATGGCTTCCCAGCTGACTTCTACAAGACATGCAAGAAGGAGCTGATACTAATCTTATTGAAAGTATTCCAGGCAATCAAGAACAATGGAATTCTCGATTCCCAACTCATTTTATGAAACTAATATCATCCTAATATCAAAATCTGACAAAGACCCAACAAGGAAAGAGAATTACAGGCCCATCTCCTTGATGAACATAGATGCAAAAATTCTCAACAAGATTCTAGCGAATTGGATCCAACAACACATCTCAAGAATCATTCACCGTAACCAGGTGGGCTTCATTCCTGGGATCTGGGGTTGATTCAACATTTGCAAGCCCATAAACATAATTCAGCAGCACATTAACAGATGTAAAACCAAGAATCACATAATTATATCATTAGATGCAGGAAAAGCATTTGACAAAATCCAGTATTCCTTCTTGATAAAGACCCTTGAGCACCTAGGCATAGAAGGAACATTCCTCAAAATAGTAAGAGCCATCTACAATAACCCCACAGTCAACATTTTGTTCAATGGGCAGAAGCTGGAAGCATTCTCCCTAAGAACAGGAACAAGACAAAGAAGTCCACTCTCATCCTCTTGTTCAACATAGTACTGGAAGTCCTAGCCAGAGTAATCAGGCAAGAGAAGGAAATCAGGGGAATCCAAATAAGAAAAGAGGAAGTTAAGCTATTCCTCTTTGTGGATGATATGATTCTATATTTTAAAACTCTAGGGAGTCTGTCAAAAGCCTCCTTGCTCTGATAAACACTTTGGTAAAGCCTTGGGTTACAAACTCAACATGCAAAAGAAAGTTGCATTTCTATACTTCAGAAATAAGCAGGTAGAGAACCAAATAGCAAGCAAAATCCCATTCACAACAGATACACACACACACACACACACACACACACACACACACACACACACACACACAAATACCTTGGCATCCACCTAACCAGAGAAGTTAAAAACCTTTATAACGAGAACTGCAAAATGCTACTCAAAGAAATTAAGGTTGGAAATGGAAAAACATTCCATGTTCATGGATTAGAAGAATCAATATTGCCAAGATGTCCATCCTACCCAAGGCAATCTGCAGATTCAATGCAATACCCATCAAATTACCAACATCATTTTTTTCAGACCTGGAAACTACAATACAGAAATTCATATGGAAACAGAAAACAGCACAAATAGCCAAAACAATCCTCAACAAAAGGAACAAAGTGAAAGGTATCACATTTTCAGACTTCAAACTTTATTACAAGGCTACAGTACCCAAAACAGCCTGGTATTGGCGCAAGAATAGGCTCATAGGACAATGGAGCAGGCCAGAGATTCCAGAAACAAAAATATAGTCTCTCACCCAACTCATCTTTGACAAAGCCACCAATAACAATCACTGGGGAAGGGATACCATATTTAGAAAATGGTGCATGGAAAATAGACTGACTACACGCAGAAGAATGAAACTGGACCACTGTCTATCACCATATACAAAATCAACTCAAAATGGATCAAAGATCTAAATGTAAAACCTCAAACTATAAGAATCCTAGAAGAAAACATAGGGAACACTCATGCATATCAGAGTGGGTAATGAATTCTTGACCAAGTTCCCAAAAGCAAATAACATAAAAACTAAGACAAGTGGGACCTCATCAAATTGAAAAGCTTTTGCACAGCAAAAGAAACCATCAAGAGCATAAAGAGACAACCCACAGAATGGGAAAATGTATTTGCAAATTATGCATCTGACAAAGGCCTAACATCCAGGATTTATAAGGAACTCAAATGAAGTGAAAGGAAAAAAATCAAACAACCCCATTAGAAAGTGGACAAAAGAGATGAACAGACAGACACTTTTCAAAGGATGGCATACAAACAACCAACAGATACATGAAAAATGCTCAGCCTCACTAATCACAGAGAAATGCAAATCAAAACTACAGAGAGATACCACCTAACTCCAGTAAGGGTGGCTATAATTAATAAGTCAAAAAATAACAAATGTCGGTGCGTGTATGAAGAAAAGGAAATACTTCTACACTGTTGGTGGAAGTGCAAGCTAGTTCAACCTCTATGGAAAGCAGTGTGGTGATTCCTAAAATAACTTAAATTGACCTTCCATACTATCCAGCAATCCCTGTCTTAGGAATATACCTAGAGAAACGTAAATCGTTCTACAAAAATGACACCCACCCATGCATTTTTATTGCTGCACTATTAACAATAGCAAAAACATAGAACCAACGCTACTGCCCATAGAAAGTAGACTGGATAAAGAAAATGTGGTGCATATACACAATGAAGTATTACACAACCATAAAAGATAAAATCATAGACATTGCAGCAAATTGGATGGAGTTTGAGACCCTTATCATAAGTGAAAAATCACAGAAACAAAGATCTGAATACCACATATTCTCACTCATAAGTGGGCCTGGAATATTAGTCACATGAGTACAAGGGAGGGATCAGCAGTCACTGGGCACTGCTAGGGGAGGGAGGGAGGGAGGAAGGAGGAAAGACGGTGGGAAACACATGACAGCACAAAGGGTACTTGGTTCATCACTAAGTGAGAAGTTGGGTAGTGAGGGCCAGCTAGAAGCCCAAACCTCACTTGCATGCAGCCTACTTATGTAGTCAGTCCTCACTTGAACCCCACATTCCTATAATAAAATAAATTTTTTTAAAAAAGAAAGCAGATTTGGCCTAATCGAAACCCTGCACTCCATCTATGTTTTTTTCCTTCAGGTTGTAAGACAAGAAGAAAATGTAGAAAGAGAAGTGGAACAAGGAGAAATGAAGCGGAACTGCCAAGTGACAAAATGAAATATCTCTTCATTATTTGGGGAATGCACACACACATATATACACATACATACATGCACACAGGTACATGAACACACAGGCACACATTCATATACACACATACTCGTGTAAGTATACACACACAGGCACATGCGTACACTCATATACATGTGTGCACACATACCCAAGTCACACAAGTTCAAGCACATGTACACACAAGTACATACAGGCACACACACATATACACATGTCACACAGGCCAGGCTGGTGACAGACAAGTTCACACTGTCAGGGTTTCCCCGAAATATGTACCCCCTCTGGTACTTCTTTCTAAGTAGGTGAGACCTACTGAATTACACAAACATTTCCATGCTTGTGTCATTTGCTGAGGGCACAGTGAGGACAGGGGGATTATGGGAGCTTGCTTCTACATTGGAGTAAACCTTACTGGGACTGATAGAGCTCCCTCACCAATTTCCTTCTCATCTATCCTGTCAAAAGTTTTTAGATTTTTTCACTTGACATTTCTAACAAATCTGTACTTCCTATGCAGCAGAGCTCCAGAGGAAATATGAGAATTCAGAAACAAAAAACGTAAGATGTGTTATTTTCTACCTCCTCTTCCCTACCGTCCTCCCCCATAACTGTGGTTTTAAGTATGACTTGAACTAAAACTGCACAATACACTGGTAAGAGAGTTATATCGTCAGGTGTTATAAAGAAAAAACAGATGCTCAGAAGTTCAGTATGGATTTGCCTATCTCAAATCAAGTGCATACCCCAACCTCTTGAATTCGTAACATGCATGATCAAACTGGGTCCCTCAATCACTACTCAGGTAATCTAGACCCTGAGAATAGCATCTCATGACCCTTACCATATGTAATGCAGATTTTTACATTTGTATCTATGCTTTAGGGGTGACGTAGAATATATGCTTATGCATACCGAGTGATAGATAGATTTGTAATTATTTAAACATTCCCTGAGTCTTGGTTGTAGGACTCAGGGGAAACCAGAGGCCCATTGACTCTGATCCCCATTCCCAGCGTGCAAAACTGCAAGGGTAACATTCATTCAACACATGCTTCTTGAGTGCTTGTTCTGTGCTGGGTACTACAGAAGGTGGGCAGGTTTCCATAATAAACAAATTGGACAAAGATCCTGCTCTCATGAAGCCTGTGTTCCATCAGAGAGGCATATTTAATGCACAAGTAAATGCATAAAAAAAACACAAAATGCCTCATGGTGGCAAGTACCTAGAAGAACCATAAAGCAGGGTGAAGAAAAAAAAAAAGACATGAGCTGAATGTGTCCTTCTAGACAGGGAAGTCAGGAAAAGCCTCTACAAGGAGGTGACTTCTAAACAGACACCTGAATGAAATGAGGGATTGAGATGTAAGGGACTTAGGGGAAGAAGGTTCCCAGCTGGAGATCAGCAAGTGCAAAGGCCCTGAGGTGGAGCCTGCCTGGGTGTTTCAGACAGAGTAAGCAGGCTGGTGTTGGAAGCAGTGGTGGACTTGAGAGCACATGGCCTATTTCAAGCAGACAGGTTCTATACATCTCCAGGTGACTGCTGGCCTATATAGAAGCAGGACCAGTATTTGTCAAATCTTTAAAAGTTTTCAAAAGAAACTGAGAAAAGTGGACTTCTGTCTAAAAAAATCTCCTAATGTTTTCATCTGGGCTCAAAGTTTTAAAATATTCTACGAGCCAAAACAAACACATATCCAAGCCAGATCCTGCTTACATCCACCAGTTTGTGAACTGTACTCTAAATAGAAAAAAATTACTTGATGTGTTTAAATGTCAGATCTCTTCATTACACCGTTGGCCATAATTTTCATCAGTTTTTAAAATGCATATTGGTGTCTGTTCTACGTAGACCTCTACTGTTAGCTCCTGTCACATTCTATTAGAGTTAGTTGTGTGGGTTTCCACTTTTCTAGCTTAATTATAAGTTTCTTCAAGACCCCACCTTGTTTGATTTAGTATTTCTCAGTATCCAGTAGCTATCTGAACTACATACATGTTTCTACAATGAAGTCACTAAGATAATTAATCTGAACAAAACTTTAAATGACATTTTGTCTGAAAGAATCTACATGTACATTTAAAATAATCAAAAATATATAAATAAAACCAGAAGAGGAAAAATTTTTAAATGCTTCAAAAATCAGCATCATGTGTACTGGTAACAATCACAATTAAAATATCAAGAAGATACACTGCCACTTAAAGGTATGTCAGAATTATGAGTAAACATTTGAGAGTTCCCAGAATCTCACTCCATGGGAGCAAAAAGTGAGAAGACAGGACATGAACATGACATGGCCACAGCGATGCTATCCTCTGTAATATAGAACTAAGGCTTATGTCAACTAATTCTAAATAGACATCAGATGGAAAGAATTTTCTTCAAGAAAGGGATCCTTCTTTCATGTATTCTTCCCACTGCCCCTTCCTAGATGACTTGTTGGCCTTTGTTTGCACCCATGCATACACAAAGCTAATGCAAGCCACCACACTGCAGGCCCCAAAGCATCTTCCTTATATATGATCACATTTGCTTCTCTCTACTACTTTTTGAGGTCATAAACAAGCTGAGAAAATAAACTCAGAGAACCCAGAAACCCAAAGTCTCACAGCTAGCCCATGCTAGAGCCAGGCCTCCCAAACACAAAGACAGTGATCTTGTATATTATGTAGCTCTTTTTATATTTATAAAGCTTAAGAAATAGGCCAGGCGTGGGGGCTCATGTCTGTAATCCCAGGAGGACTGCAGGAGTTCGAGACCAGCCTGGGGAACATGGCAAGCCTCGTCTCTGCAAAAACTAAAAAAAATTAGCCAGGTATAGTGGTACACACCTGTAGCCCCAGGTCCTCAAGAGGCTGAGGTGGAAGGATCTGATGAGCCCAGGAGGTTGAGACTGCAATGAGCCATGATCGTGTCACTGCATTCTAGTTGGCAACAGAGTCAGATCCTGACTCCATTAAAGAAATAGACAACTCTCCTAATAAAACAAAACAAAAAAAAAACAAATATGAGCCATGTTTTACGCTTCATGTTCAGCCCCATATTCCCTTTTCCTATATTATTAGGGATTTTTAAAATTCGTGACACTTCAAATAGCAATTTTCTGAGCCAGTTAAAATAAAATACATTCTAGTATTTCTCAAGGGAGAAAGAGAGGCTCATACAATTAGGGCCTGTATGATAAAATAGGAACTATTTCTAAGACATTAATTTAGTGCTTGCTATTTTCAGATTGGCTAGGATCCACTATATAGAAAACAAAACAACTCTGGTCATGGTGTTAAGCTAAAACATGACCATCAAATCATGAATCTTTGTTATGAATGATTAATAGTTCTATACCAACTCTAAAACACAGTTTCTCAAGCTACTAGAAATGCCAACTAATCTATATGAAAATGTAAGTGCAAGAACTATTAAAGTCCTTAAGAAAAGGGTTAACACATCTATTCTTTAATGAAAATTGCCCTATCACTGTAACATCAAAATATTTTTTAAAAACATGTATCTTGCTTGAAAGCTTTAACCTAAAAAAATTTTTAAAAGGTGAGATTATGGAAAGCACTATTAGCTAAACTGAATGCAACTTATGCTATTTAGTTAATAAGATAATAAGATTTTTAAACCCAGAAAATAGAGACTAACACAAAAGAAAAATTATAAACAATGCAACAGCGTTTTCAAATATGGTATTGAAAAGACCACCGTATTATTTACCCACATCAGCCTAACCAGAATTATGAGGTTAGGGCTATATATAATTTACCCCTAAGAAAAAGTAAGCATATGGTAAAAATGATAGGTGGTTTTTTTGGTGGTAATTCAAAATAGGGTAATTGGCACCAAAAAATTACATGGCAATTTTAAAATGAGAAAAACTTGTTGGAGTATAGGTAAAAAAGACAAGTGGTATTTAGTTGAATTTGAAGTTGAAAAGTGTGCTGTCTTGACTAGCCCTAGCTATAGTTCCCAAGTGTACTAAATGTGGAAAATTCAAGAAGTTATTTTATTTCTATGAGCCTCAGTTTCCATGTCTGCAGCGTAAGAATAGTAAAATAAATCCCAATTACTTCATACAGATAGTATGGGAAGCAAATGAGTTTTACAACTAAATGAATAGGCGTATATGTAAGATATAAAATTGCTATTTTGTTATCAACTTCTGTATCATTAATAGTGTTTGCTAAGATAATAGCAGCCATTTACTCTTCATTATGACATTCTTGATAAAATAAAGAAGGAAAATGGATGTTTACTTATTGGATATTTTTGGTGGGCATCCAGAATCCATTCCTCTCTTTCTCTCATTCAAACAGCACTCTAAACAGTCTTTGGAGAACTACATATCCACCGATACTATTCATATGTTTTATGTTGTGCCAGACTGTCTTATCTCCTATCACCATAATTGGTACCGAGATGAGTATATATTATAGATGAGCACAAACTTAATTATAATCAAAGAAATATGATGGGATGTTTGCTGAGACTTCCAGGAAGAAAAGCAGAAACTTTTTAGGAATAACAAAACCCTCTCATTTTTCTTTGACTTAATTTGACTAAATTATCATTACAGATAAATTAAGAAATAATCTTAAAAACCAAAACATGTGCGATAAAACTGAATTGAAATATAGAGTAAATTAATAATTTTAGTATTTTGCTATGGTTTGAATGTGTTTCCCCCCAAATTTAGGTGTTGCTAGTGTGCTAGTATTAAGAGGTAGGGCCTTTAAGAGGTGATTGGGCCATAAAGGCTCTTTCCTCACAAATGGGATTAGGAACACTTGTGTAAAGGTGTTTGACAGAGAAAGCTCATCATATTTGCCCTTCCACCTTCCATCATGTGAGGACAAAGCATTTCTCCCCTCCAGAGAATGCAGCATCAAGATTCCATCTTGGAAGCAGAGAGCAGCCCTCATCAGACAGCTGAACCTGCAGTGCCTTGACCTTAGACTTTTCAGCCTCTGAAGCTGTGAGAAAATATATTTCTGTTCTTTATAAGTTACTCAGTCTGTGGTATTTTGTTATAGTGGTGCAAATGAACTAAGAAAATATTCTTGTTGTTAAATAAAATAGAATTTTGAAAATGAAGTAGACAATGAGAAATAAATGTAAGAAAATCAATTAGAGAACAGAAAAATCAATAAATTAACAATGATAGAAGTTTATTATTTGAAATCAACAATGAGGAACATAAAATTCTAGCAAATTTTACTAAGAAAACAGAGAAGTAACCATGTAAATATGAAAGAGAGATTAAAAATACAGAAGAGATTCAAATATTGATCATGAAATGACAAAAAAAAAAAAAAAAAAAGAAAGAAAATTTGAATAACCACTTCAGGAAACAAAATAAAAATTAACAGAATAAATATATTTAAAAAATTTTTTAAAGATAGAAAACAGAAAGGAATGGATTGATGGAAGCAAACATCAATCTGTAATTATACATATGAAGACTCACGTAGGTTGGAAGTAGGTTTAGGAGATTTTAAAGGCAGAAGCAACATACATAAGGAACAGGTTCTGGAAGTGAGTTATTATTGATCACTACACCAGAGTATCCACAGAGGTAGATTTTTTTTTAATCCACTCACTTATCTCTAACTTGGGAGAAGATATAAGTAGTGAACTTTTGCTTCTGCATTTGGAGTAAGAAATATGAATGTTTAGGTTCAAAAGACAGGGAAGTCATATGAAAATCTAGTTATATCCTGGGGAAAGAGGTAATTTCACTCATACAAAAGATAAGATACTGGTACATGCTGCCCAACTGAGCAAGTTACCTCTCCCCTACAATCACTGGAAATAACTACAGTAAACTGCAAAAGCACCCATATAGAAGCATGAAGCAAATGTGAAAGTATAAACCTACAATCAATGAGCGCCTTGATAAAAAATACTAAACTAAAAAAAAAAAAAAAAGGAGAACTAGCAATCATGAATAAACAGTTAATAGAACAAACAAATAAAAATTTTTATAAAAAGGATAATAACCTCAAAAGAATAAGAATGCATATCACATCTGTGAAATAAGAGAACGCTATTATGTAAAATAACTTGTTCAAGATCTTAAAAATAAAAAAGTATGATTTTTGAAACACACTCAAGAGATTGGCTGAATAACAGAATAAATACTGATGAAGAGTAAATTAGCAATCTCAAGATTAAACTAACAACTTCTTCCCAAACACAATGCAAACAGAAATGTGATAGAAAATATAAAAGTTTAGAGCAGAGAGGAAAAGGTCAAACTTTTGACATTTATTTAATAAGAGTTTAAGAAAGAGAGAAAAGGGAACAGAGAAAGTAGGAGGAGTGGAAGATCAAAATTAATTTAAATACGTTAAAATAAAATTTCATGGAACTAAAGCAACATGTTTCTCTATAGTTATAGGGCCCACTGAACAATTACAAGCTCATATTTGACATAAACAAAGTCCAAAACATTTAGTAGAGTTACCAGGAAAAATATGTCAGCGATAGAGGTGAACGATCCCTGGAAAGTCTACTTTGCATGTGTCTAAGTGAAGTTTAAAAACAAGCTTCAGTGGGAGCAAAGTGACTTTTAAGAGCCTTAATTACTTGCTAAAACAAAACCTGACACTCTTTAGAGAAAAACAACAAAATTCAGACACACAAAGATAGCATCACAATTCGATTAAAAATGAGTAGACATGCCAAGGGACAGAAAATATGACAGATAATCAAGGGAGAAAAATCTGTTCATTGAAGCCAACTCAGAAATAACAGAGATGATGGAGCTAGTACACAAGAACATTAAAGCAACAATTACAACTATGTATAAGTATTTATAGAAAAGCATGAGCATAATAAAGTAAAAAATAGAAGAATTTACATGAACCTAGAGGAATATCTAGAAATAAAATACACTACACTTAAAATTAAAATTTTACTTAATGAGATGTACATCAGATTATATATTGTACAAGAAAGCAAACTTAAAGAAATACTACTAGAATGTATCTAAGCTAAAATACAGAGAGTTAAGAGGTTGAAAAAAAAATAACAGAGCATCAGTGACCTCTGGGGTGATATCAAACAGTTTATGTAACTGGAGTCTCAAAAGGGGATGATAATGGCTTAAATTTTCCCAAATGTGACTAAAACTCTAAACCAATTATTTCAGAAACGCAACGAATATTAAGCATAATAAGCACATGTACATACATGTACATGCACACCACACAGAAAGGCATTTAATAATCAAATCGCTAAAAATAAGTGATAAAGAGAACATTTAAATGCAGCCATAGGAAAAAAAACCTTATGCACAGAGGAACAAAAATAATCAACACATACATTCTCATCAGAAACTATCCAAACCAGAAGACTATGGAATTACGTTGTTAAAGGGATGAGAAAAAAAAATCATTTATATAATTCTATGCATAGTAAAATAGCCTTAAAAATGAAAGTGAAATAAGAACTTTTTGAGACAAAGTTGAGAAAAATTCATCAACATTGTACCTACACTACAAAAAGTAAAAGGAAATTCTTCATTCAAAAGGCAAATAATGACAAAAGGATCTATTCACCATGAAGACATCCCAATCCTAAATGTATATGCACTCAATAACAGAACATCAATACATCTAAAGCAAAATCTGTCAGGACTGAAGGAAAAATTTACAAATTCATAATTATAATTAGAGATTTCCACACTGCTATCTTAGTAACAGATGGAAAAAGTAGAGAGACATTGGTAAGGATGTAGAAGACAAGCACCACTTAAAAATGTGATGTTAACCTAATTGATGTTTATTCCAACCAACATTTACTTTTTAAAGATACATTCACTAAGACATACCATATGCTGGACTAACAAAGTTTCAAAACATTTTAAAAGATTGAGGTGCTATCTCAACACAATGGCATTGAAGAAAATCAATAGCAGAAGGAAACCTAGGAAATCTGTACCTTAAAAAAAATTAAACTATACTTTACAACACAGTAATGAAAGAAAAAAAAAATCACAATGACAGTGAGAAATGTCTTAAATTAAAAGAAAATATCAAAACTATGTCAAAATGTGTGGAATGCAGCTAAAACAATACTTAGAGTGAAATTTAAAAGTTTAAACATATTAAGGAAAGAAAACAACTAACTTCCACATTAGTCAGCTAGAGAAAGATCAATTTGAATGCAAAGTAAGTGGAAGGAATGAAATAAAATTAGAACAAAACCAACAAAAAATACAGGAAATAAACAAAGTCAGAAGTTATTTCTTTGAAAACACTAAATTTGACAAAACTTTAGCTAAACTAATCATCAATCATAACAAAGAATCAAATTACACAATACCTACATCAGAAACAAGAAAAAGAGCATGATAGCAGACTATGCAGGCATCTAAAGGGAAGTAAGGGAATATTCTGAATAATTTTAAAACAATAAATTGAACAACTTAGATGAAGTGAAAAAAATCCCTTGCAAATTCTAGGTTACTAAACTGCTTTAAGAAGAAATAGAAAATTGTAATAAGATACCAATTACAAACCCACTCGAGTAGCTAAGATTAAAAAGATTGACAATTTCAAATGTTGGAGGAATTTGGAGCAACTGGAACTCTTACATACTCCTGATATGAAAAGCATACAGTTACTTTGGAAAGCAATTTCGTTGTTTCTTACAAAGGTATACAGACACTATTTCACCCAGCAACTCAATTCCTAATGTATTCATCCAACACAAATTTTAAAAAATAGGTCCACACAAAGACTCACACACAAAATGCTCATAGCAGCTTAGTTTACAATAGCCCCAAACTGGGAACAACATACACGTCCACCATCAGGTGAATGGATAAACAAATTGTGGTGTATCCAGATGAAAAGAATACTACTCAGAAGTAAAAGGGATGAACTGCATGGGTAAAACTTAAAAATATATATGTAATGAATAAAAAAATTCAGATACAAAAGAGTATATACTACGTGATTTCATTTAAACACAATTCTATAAAAGGCAAATTATAATCTATAGTGACAGGAAGTAGAGTACTAGCTGCCTGGGTCTGCAGTGGAGGGATTGACTGGGAAGGGGAATGGGGAACTTTGGGGGATTCTCTGAGTTATGGTGGTGGTTTCAAAGGCATATACAAATGTCAAAAGTCAAAACTCATCTAAATGAGCACTCAATTCATAATGGGTACATTTTAAATTAGTTCAGCCATTATAGAAAATAGTATGAAGTTTTCCAAAGAAAATTAAAAATTAAGCCACCATATGATCCAGCAATTACATTTCTGGGTATATATCCAAAGGAGATGAAATCAGTTATGTTGAAAAGATATCTGCACTCCTATGTTCACTGAAGCTTCATTCACAATAGTCAAGATAAGGAATCAACCTAAGTGTCCATCAACAGATGAATGTATAAAGAAAGTGTGATATATAAACACAATGGAAGGCACTATTTAACCATAAAAAAAAAGGAAATGCTTTTTTGTGTGTGTGACAACATTTGTGACAATATAGATGAACTTGGAGGACATTATGTTAAATGAAACAAGCCAGGCACAGAAAGACTAATACCACATGATCTCACTTATAAGTAGAATCTCAAAAAGTCAAATTCATGGAAGCAGAGTAGAATGGTGGTTACCAGAGGTGAGGGAGTTTATTGGGTAGATGATGATGGTCAAATGATACAAAATTTCAGTTAGGCAGGAGAAATAATTTCGAAGAATCTGTGGTGCATCATGGTAACTATAGACAATTATGATGTATCGTATTTTTTTAAATCACTGGGAGTGGCTTTTAAGCATTCTCACTAGAAAAAATAAATATGTGAGGAAACGCTTATGTGAATTACTTCTATTGAATCTTTCTGCAGTGTATACGTGCCCCAAAACATCATGCTCTACATGATAAAATATTCAATTTAAATTTTTTAATTGCTGTCATTTGTGACAACATAGATGAACTTGAAGGACATTATGAAAAAATAAATACATTTTACATGAGTAAATTTTATTGTATATATATTATACCTCATAAAGTTAATTTTTGTAAGTGCGCCACTTCCCCCTTTCCATTTGTTTCAATCTGTTTCTTTTGCTAAACTCCTGAGAGAATGTTTATACTAGTTTTCTCTAATTTTTTTCCTCCTATTATCTTTTAAGTATGTTCCAGTCACGTTTACCCCTACACCACCCATAAAACTACTCTGGTCAAAGTCATTGATGGTGTCCCCTTTGCTAAATCCCTTTGCAAAACCAGCTCTCAAGTCTATTGTAACGTAAGGAGAAAGACCTCTGAAGATACTAAACCTGCCAACACAGGTTTGACTTCCCGCTTCCAGAACTGTGAGAAAATAAACTTCTGTTGTTTAAGCCACCCAGTTTATATATGTTACAGAAGTCCTAGCAAACTAATACAACTAGCAATAACCAGTTAAAAAATAAAATGGGGGAAATAATTTCATTGCTAACAGGCACACAACAACAAAATAACTAGGAATATCCCTAACCAGGAAAAAAAAAATCAATGTTTTGTGTAATTATCCTTAGCATCTATCATCTCCATATGACTCTTGACTAGATAGAGCAGGAACCATGTTTCTTATCCACTATTGAATCCCTAGTGCCCGACATAAACAGTAAACATCTGCCCATGGCCACTAGAAAAGTCTTTGTTCAACATCAGACTTAGGGGTCGAAAGTGTTAAGAGATTCTATTGTGGGCTCAGTTTTGATTCATTCCCACTCCTCCAGATCAATCAGGCTTGCTTTCCCTCCAAAGGGCTTACCAAAAGAAAAAGTAATCATTTCAATGACATGCTCCCTAAACAAGGGAAGGGTTAACCCAAAGGTACTTGTTATAATGAAAATACCATGGCCAATGAGACTCTGAAGGTGTCAATGATCTGTCCGAGACTCTCCAAGGTCCCTCCTTGTGCCAGTTAAGGAGAAAAGTTCCAGAGAACCCTGTGGCCCTGCAGTTTTCTCTGGTTTCTCCTTGTGGTACACAACCTCCAGCTATCGTCTTCATTACTAGGACAGTTTGTGATCTTTCCTATCTTGGGGACTCAGCTGTTCCAAGTTCCAGGGAACCCTCTGCTTCCAGATCTTCACATGACTGATTCTTTCTCCTTATCTTTTGAATCTCATCTCAATATCATTTCTTTGGAGACACATCCAGACTCAAGCCCCACCCCCAAGTCCCATCTCATTCTATCATCCTATTTTATTTTTCATGGCTTGCCACCATCTAACATTTCTCTTTGCTCTCTTATTTGTCATCTGTCTTTCCTCCTCTAAACTGCAAGCTCCAAGAAAGCAGGGACTTTCAGTCTTCTTTTTGGTCTTCAGGGCTAATCTCTTCTCCTCTGAGAGTGCATAGAACTATGGCTGATGCAGAGTGGGCACAACAATATTTGGTTCAACACGTAAGCAATCAGACCAATAAGGGCACTCAAGCCTAATTCTTGGGGCGAGATTAAACCCAGAGCTGTTGTTCCTGACTTGACCTTGATTATTGAGAGGGACTGTTTTTTCTCCCAGTTTCACAAGGATGGAAATTTTTTCACTAAACCTCCCTTTTACTCTTGTCACCGAGGGAAAGAGATTTACTTAAGTGGAAGGTGTCAGCCATTCTCCCACATTTATGGGATGAGATAATCTATCAAGAGTCCCAGGAAAAAAGACATCTCCTTCCTTCTGTAGCTGAACCAGCGGGAATCTGTTGCTGAGGGGTTTATTTTGGTTCTCATACTGGGTTATATCCTCAAGTTAGCCTGTATCAGTAACCAAGTCCTCTATCTGCTTTTATTTTATCAGTGGTTTGTGAATCAGGCAGGGAACAAAGGCAGGCAGTATTTATTAGGCTCCCACAAAGACCCTAGCAATGATTATTTATTAATGTATTTGTCTCAGTCCATTATATTGTTTCTGCAGAATTAGAAGACTGCCATTCATAAAACAGGCACTTGACCATTTATGCCTTAGCTGATCTGAGCAAGAGGGGGCAGTGAAGTCAGCTGCTGGGAGAGTTTGTTATTCACTGTTGTGATTGTCATCTTGACATCATGACAAGTGGTCCAGGACACTGAGATTAAAATAACTGTGAAGAGATACCGGAGGGATGCTCTCATTGACTCTAGGAGAGCTATTTACCTGATTTCAAAGGTCAAATCTTAGAAAGAGCTGCAGTTGGTGCCAGATGACAAGCTCTGTGTGTGTGTGTGTGTGTGTGTGTGTGTGTGTGTGTGTGTGTCTGCTTGCACATGCACAAAAGTGAAATAGTGTTGCAGAGTCTTATGGTGGACACAAGTTAAGTACCTGTTGCCTGACTAATCTCAAAATACATACACCCCGTCAAAGAAAACTATAACAATATGTGATAGAAGAGGAGGAAAGATCATGTCTTTATATGAGATTGAATATTTTAAAATTATTTCTTTTTTACAATTGAAATTTCTTTAGAAATAAAATGATCTGAAGTTCATTTGGATATATAAGCAAAAAAAAAACCAAGGTCACGCAGTTAGCAAGCAACAGAACCCAGGTAGACTGGTTCCAGAATCCATTCACTTCACCACCACCCCACAACATATTCATAGACAAAATACAGGCAAGGCAATTGCAAAATGTCAGCAAAATTCATTTTTAATCTCCCCTAATTTTCCCGACTTGTAGACCTATGGCAATTTGTATTAACTTCCTTGGAGGACAAGGGAGTATCTCTCTACCCACCCTAGATCCCATGCTGGTGGCTCTGCTCTTTCAGACAGGGGTGTTACCATGTTCTAAGCTCAGGATCCTGGGCCCAGGTCAGTACAGTACTAGGTTGGATGCTAGCTCAAAACTTTGTGGCAGAATCCTTTATAGAGAGAGATGAGACACCGAGACTTCTTTGCCAGGAAGCAGCGTTTATTTGTGCCAGCACTGACCCAGCAAATTCACATCCAAAGGCTGAGCCCTGAGCACAGGCGAGCATTGCCTTATATACTGTCTGTTTTTCTTTCTTTATATTTTAGTTTCTTTGTCCTCCCCTATAAGGCTACACATTAGCAATATGCTTTTTGATTGGGTATTTCATAACTCAAGGTTGCAGCAGGGTTACCCATGTGCACTATGACCTATGCCACATTCCTTTCTCTCTAGCACATTCTTCCTTCCTATTCTGGGAAGGCCCCTATCTCTTTGTTTTAAAAGGGCCTCTGCCTCAATACAGGAACCTAATAGATCACAAAGGTACTGTTGGGGCCATAAGGCATAGCTTTGCCTCCTTTTGAAGTTATACACTGAATCTCTGTCTTTCCTAGCGCAATCCATTCACATGAGCTATTCCTCTCAGCAATAGATCTCTTAACCTATTATTTCCCCTGGGGTGGGGGAACCTAGAATGTCACAGTTTCTTGAAAGATGAAATCATTCTGGAACTGATATGTTGGTATATTTATCTTCATCTTGCACCCTGTTCCCCTCCTCCCTGTAGCCCACTATGTGGATCTGGAAAGACCCTCTCCTGTGCAGGCAGTGCTATGTCTTGGAATATGAAGTAAAGTTGATGTTCATCCTTTAACTTTTCCCCACTATTCCACCAGGACTTAAAGAAAACCCAAATTTTTGTTTCACTTCCTAAAAACTTTCAGATAAATCACCTTCTAAACTTAGCACCCCAACCCCCGCATAGACGCTATTTTTCCTGTACTTGGGCTTCTCCTGCCACATACCAATTACCCAAGTTCATTCCATAATAGGCTACAAATGTCACTGTTTTCTTCTGATCTTCTTCCCTGTTAAGTCTGCACATCCTAGACCACAAAGCAAATACTGAGAGTATTTTGGGGAGATATGGCCAGCTGACTTCACAGTTACTCAGTTTGCTCTAAGCTGTCCCAAAGCCATGGTCTGCTTGAGTTTTACCAGTGTTTTTGTTCCATATCCTAACCTTGACCCCTCTTTAAATATCTTTTTGCATTTCTGTTGTACATAGCATCATCTCCTTCCCAGAAGAAGAGTCTTCTAGCTATGAGCAAGTCTCTCCAACATAGGTTGCTTTACAGAAGAGGCCTCCATGCTTACCTGTTTCCCTGGAGGCTGAACCATCAGCCACTGTACTACAGGGTGGTCTCTAGAGTTATCACACCCCCATCTCACTGCCTCTCCAACTTCTGCTACCAGACCCTGAAAAATTCCACTCTGTCTTATGGGTGGGATAGAAAGTTAAAACAGCAATTCCCAGTTGGAACCTTGTGAGTAAATTCACCTCCTTTCAATCTACTCTAAAACCTTCCAATTCTCCTTCGCAATCTTCCTCTGCTTACTTTTTTATGATGTATGCAGATGTCTGTTGATGCCTTCACCCTTGGAATGAAACCCTGTGAGAGCAAGAATTATTTAATTCCTTTTTTATCTCCCCTAGACTCTTTTCATCAGCATCTGGTGCAAGGTTTTATTCATAACTGGCATTCCTACGAATATTTTACTTACTTTATTTACTTTAAAGAGCACCTAGATGCTTCAGGCCAGGAGAGAGGTTTATGGCCATCTTAAATTTCTTCAATATCTTGATTACTAAAAACAATTGATATAGGGGATGTGGGACTAGAAAGAGAGGTGGCACTTAGCAAGTCTGGGATTCTTTCTTTTGATCTTTTGTAATTAACTTGTTCTCTGAATATGTTATTTTCCCTCCAACAGCTGCACTAGGCCACCATTCTGGCCACGATTTCAGCAGGCAACAAACTGTCATTCCTTCTTCAGGGCTTATTCAAGAATTTCTTTCTATGGAGTGCTCACACACCTGCAAAGACACTGAGGTGTCTCTGCTCTGGACTTCCTAGTAACAATGGATTAAACAAGATAGAAATTTACTTATCATATTTGAAAAAACAACAACAAATTACAAGCAGGCAGTTCAGGGTTGGAAAAGCTGCCCCATGGTGCCATCAGAGACCTAGACTCTAAACTTCAATAGTCTAGCACTTGGCTTCCCTGTTCAACATTACTTCATGTCTCAAGATGGCTGTTAGCGTTTCAGGCCAGAAGAAGGAAGAAAGGCAGCAGGGAAAAAGCAGTCCTTTCTGCTGAGTTAGCTCTTAAGCACTCTTTGGAAGTCCACATAACACATTTCTATTTATATATCCCTAGAGAGAAAATGGCAACAAAGCAAGTTGTGAAATAGAATTTGTTATTCTTGGAGATCATGAACCCAGATAGAAACTGGGGTTTGATTTCTAGGGAGAAGTGGGAAAGCAGATGTTGGGGCAGGTAACTAGTAGCTTCTGACTCACAGCCCATAACATGACCATATCATGACTTGTTTTTACTTTTATTTCCCCCTCTGAAGACCCCACGAGCCACTTGAGGTTCAAGACTAGATTTTATCATCTTTGGATCCACAGCACTCTACACAGTGCCTGGAATAAGGGCAGGGAACATGTCTATTCTGTTCATCAGGCAGGAAAGGCAAGTACACCTGGTATAATGTTACAGAAATACATAGTAATTTTTGTCTGACTTTTTGCTTTTTCATTTCTCTAAATATATTTCTATACAGTACAAATTCTTTTTCCATCATCTGCTTTAGTTTCACTGCCCATATCATAGAAAGGTCCATATGATAAAAGAAGTAAAAAGTAGTCTTGAATAATCAAGACCCTTCTGCCAGATTATCCAATGACAACTTGGTTTCTGGCACTGGCACTTTTACATCTTCTTTTCCATTATCTGGCACTGGTGTGGAGGTACTCGTCTCCATCAAGTCATCTTCTGTTCCTCTGGAGTGATGTCTGTTTTCTCTTGAACTTTTCCAAGATTCATATTTTGAAATCTTTTACCCCTTTCCCATTTCTTCTGCCATATCCACTTTTTTTTTTCTTGGTTATCTTTATTGCCTCTGTTGTAAATCCTGTGAAGTCATGCACAACATCTGGACACAGTTTTCTCCAGCAAGAATGTATTGCTTGGGGCTTGATGACTTTCACGGTCTTTTCTATAACAGCAATAGCAATAGCATCATCAATATTGTAATCCTTCCAGACTTTCATGATGTTCTCTTCCACAGTGTTGACAATCCTTTCCATAGAGTACTGTATGTACTGAACCTTAAAGGTCCTTATGATTCCCTGATCAAGAAGCTGATTTAGAGATGTTGTGTTTGGGAACAAGTAGACCACATTGACTCCTTCAGTATTAAACTCATGGAATTCTGGCTGGCCAGGGGCATTGCCCAATATCAAAAGACCTTTAAAAGACTGTCCTTTATGGGCAAATTATTTCTTGCTTTCAGAGACAAAACCTCAATGGAACCAATCCATAAAAATAGATCTCATCCAGGTCTTCTTGCTGTACAGTCACAAGATTAGCAGCTGGTGTTGTCTTTTCACTTCAAGGTTTTGGGGTTAGCAGCTTTATAGATAAGTCTTGACCATAAATCCAACTGCACTTGCACAAAATCCTGTTGTTTGCTTTTCTTTCTGACTAACAAAAGTCCTTTCTGGTATTCTTCTCCAGAATAGGGCACTTTCATCTGCATTAAAAATCTGTTCAATTCTAAGTATTAACCATCTAAGCGGGGGGTGGGGAGAACCTGTTTAGGCAGATGTACTTTCTCCTCAATAATTTTCTTAATAGTGTCTGGTCTGGTCTGATGTCTCTTGGTTGGCAGAGGTTGCGTCTTCTGTTATCTTGACATTTTTAAAGCTAAACCTCTTTCTAAAGTCATCAAACCATCCTTTGCTGACATTACATTTCCAGCTTTAGATCCTTTGCCTTTCTTTTGCTTTAACTTGTCATTTAATGACTTTGTCTTTCTCAAATGATATTAGAATCTATAGAAATGCCTTTCATATAGCAATCCTGTACCCACATATAATCTGCATTTTCAATACAAGATAAAAAGCATTTTTTCAAAAGTACACAGTTTTCATGCCTGCTGGTGTAGCTGCAGCAACAGCTTTACAAATTTCCTTTTATACTGGATTTCTTTGTTGTTTTGGATTCATTTATCTTGAAGTGGTGGGCAACTGTAGCTGAAGACTTCAATGTTCAGGACATATCAAGCAATTCAATTTTTTCTTATAATGTCATGGTTTTTCTCTGCTTCTTAGGAACCTATCTTTATATTTGTTTATACTTCTCTCAACTACAAATGGTGCCACATACAGTCTGTGTTTTTGTGTGTATGTTTTGATAAATATTAACTTTTTATAATAGATTTGTGTGTATTTTATGGTAGTAAATAATAAAATAGACTAATAGGTACATATATGTTTTGCATTCATGACATACATTTTCCTTAATTTTTTTATATTTCTAGGCTACAGTTTGTCTGCAACTTCCTAAAAAATGTTGAAAATCTCCAAATAACTTTTAATACATTTATTGACAAAAATTCACATATAAGTGGGTGATTTAAACCCATGTGCTTAAAGGTAAACTGTACCATCTAGTTTTAAGACCCTAGAGGGAGCTAAGATCAGGCTTCAAACGAGACTTGGCACATAGCTTATAAAAATTTCATAGAAGTAGCAGAAACCTGATGAAACCAAGGTAATATTAGAGAATCCAAACTGACATGTAAATCTCAGGAAGAATTTTACCTTGTCAACATTCTCACCTCTTTTGGCTCTGAGAATACAGTGTTCATTGCTTTTTCTCTCTCATTCACTAAAATCAAGCAGAGCTTCCACAGGCCAGAAGAAAGAAGGTAAATGATTTGCCCACTACTGACATATTTGGAGAGAAAATCTTCTGGCTTTAAGTCCATTTAATTGCTGACCACATTGCCTATTCATAGCAAGTTCTATGACATTCAGAGAATGTCTTTCAACAAACATCTCTTAGTTTGGGTTTCCCCCTAAACTTCACTACTGGTAACCCAGAAACCCAACTCACTTTCATGGCTGGATTTATGCCCATCACCCAGAAAACACTTCCGGTTAAATAGGAGCTTGCTAAGAAAATGCAAAGGCAGCACAAATTGATTAATAAGCATTAATCAACCCAATTTGGTGAGGTTCCAATTAACATAACCAAATCTAAGTTCTACAGAGTATATTAGTGACCCATTTTATGAAAAAAAAATGTTGTTTAGTAGTCCCAGAGCTCTCCCTGAGCACATAAACACTCAGACTTCTGAAATAATTTGTCCTTTGTACAAGATAGACTTGGTTAAAAGTAACTACAAAAAAATTATTAAACCGTTTATTCAACTTTGACACTATGAAAAGTCAAGTTCATAAGATATTTTCATTATTTGAATAATTTTTAAAAGTGTGTTAATGGCTTTGAAAGTATACCATGCCAAAGTAAGGGCAGGGCTTTTCAACTTTTGAGTACCAAATCTGAGGCCCCATAATGGAACCCAATATGATCCTGTTTTAAATGTCTGTATTTATTGTCTGTTTTATCCTGGGAACAAAGCCTAATCCAGAGACATTTTGAGCTCATCAAATATGTAAATTGTTTTTCAAACACTTTGGGGTTACCACAAAACCTAAATTGTTTTAGCCAACCGAGCACTTTCTCTCTCTGGTTTCAAAAGCCAATTGTATTTTTTCCCAAGAAAATTTGATTCAGATGTTTCTGATCCACTTGCACTTAAATAATTAAAATGCTATTTTGCAAGAACCAATCAGTGTGCAAGAAAGATCTTAAGTCTTGTTTAAGCCTTTTTAAAGCTGTTTTCTGAAAATCAGGAAGTCTTTATTTGCCAAGAGCAAACCAACTGCAATGGCACATTTGGGCTGAAAGTCTCACTTCAGAGCAAATCCGAAGCCATCCATTTGGCGAGTGCTGAATTGTGCTGAGGAATCTCTTTTGTTCTTTCCTTCCTCAGCTTTGCTGAAAGCCTGCTTCGACGACCAGGTAGATTTCTAATGCAAGATGATGAGAGGAGAGAGGTAAAGACCCAGGAGCCTTTATCGTGAACACAACTAGGAGCTTCTGAGATTGGACATATTTATTTTAAAAGATAACCTTGCTCTAGTTGATTTCCAAGCATCACTAAGACAGTTTTTCAAGCTAAGATCTATTGAACGATGAACGTTCATGCATATTCCCAAGAATTCACAGTTCTCTATCAAGACTTGGTTGTTTTTGAGGGGAAGATGTTACATCTTTCAAAATTTTCTGAAATCACTATAGAATATTACTATAGAAATTACTATAGAATATTCCAGGATACTATTTGGATGACAAAAACCATGACACACAAACATTTTTGTTTGAGATCACAGTCTAGTTATACCAACTAGTTATGTTTCAACTAACTCCTATTAATGAGTAAGGCATTGATCACCTCCTCCCCTTGCTATCCAACACTTTTG
The DNA here is from genome assembly GCA_027257055.1 of Cephalopachus bancanus. Lineage (NCBI taxonomy): Eukaryota > Metazoa > Chordata > Mammalia > Primates > Tarsiidae > Cephalopachus > Cephalopachus bancanus. Next base: position 1,415,425 of record JAPVLO010000196.1, read on the forward strand.
TTGTGAAGATTCAATGAAATAACACGTGATGAGAATCTAGCACATTGGAGGCACTCCATAAATGGTAGGTACTATCATTTTGCAGGCTTTCCTACAATACATGCCACTCAACAGGATATAGTTGTTGCCACTTCTTAAAGTGAGCCCATTAAAAACAGTCTGTGAGCCGGGCTCGGTGGCTCAGCCTGCAATCCCGCGCCTTTGGGAGGCTGAGGTGAGCAGATTGCCTGAGCCCGCGGGTTCAAGACCCGCCTGGGCAGCAAGACCTCATCTCTACAATAAATCAAAAAATCAGCCAGGTGTGGTAGCGCATGCCTGTAATTCCGGTTACTTGGAAGGCTGAGGCAGGAGGATCGCTGGAGCCCAGCAGGTCGAGGCTGCGGTGGCCGGGAGCGGCCACTGCACTCCAGTCTGGGTGACAGAGTGAGACTCCAACTCAAAAAAAAAAAAAAAAAACCAGTCTGTGTAAAACTATTGTGTCTAAGTGTAATATCACCAGCTCAGATCATATGTTTCCAGAACTTTCTCAGCAGTTACTAAGAATGTCTCTTCTTGACCTCTTGGCTATGGAATTCAGAAGGTATCTTGTGGTCCTTAGCAAATTCTTACCTCCAGCCAGACTTGCAACTGGCTTAAGGAAAGTCTAAACCTCCAGCTGTTGGCAATGAATATTCTTGGTGTCCCTGTGGAAGGGATGTAAGGCACCTGTTCCATAATCCAAAATATTGCATGGTAACAAAAGAAGTTCTTTTTAAAATCTTGAGGTTAACAATGTGTCTTTCCCTGTCTTCAAGGGGAAAAAAAAATTCTACACTCTTTTGAAAGAGTTTACTCTGGCTTCCAGATGAAT